>CM060125.1:8853400-10190900 GCA_030522415.1 Channallabes apus
ACACGTGTTTTGTATTGTTTATACCGTGTTTCAGATGGTCAAATTGTTCACCAGCTGTTGTTTGTGAATGATTGTATGCGCGTCCATTCTTCAAGTTTCAATTTTTGTTTTTGTTTAGGACTGTGGCTGCATCACCGGCGCGTGCACAAGAAAGTCACGTGAGTGTCGTTCAGTTTCGAGTTCACTGGAGAACCACGAGTAAGTGCACATTCAGTATATCATAGATGTTAGTTAAATATAACTATATTATATAAATATATAATACAATATATTCATCATAATAAACTGTAGTGTATTGTAGAAAAAAAATGTAGTACAGTGTTGGTAAAGACATTTGTTCTGGTAATTACAAAGAGCTGTTGTTGTTTTCTATATTATAATATACAGTATATAGGCCTATATATATATATATATATACAGTATATGTGTGTGTGTGTGTGTGTTTATATATCTATATATTGTTGTTAGCTATATTTTCTGTTATAGTGGCTGCAGTAATGCTGCTAAAAAGTCAACTTTGATTGTTCCTAATAAACTGTTTAACTGATCTCGCAAATTAATCTCAATATTTTTTTGTGTGTCAAATACATTCTCAAATAACCTAAACACTGAAAATATATAAACTTATTTTATCCTCAGATTCTTTCTTGTAACTCTCCTCTCTCAGTCATACCTGTCTGATGGCTCATTATGCAGATCAGTATGCAGGCCTTTGTCTTCTCAGGTGTGAATCACTGCATTAGTAATGATAGATCACGCCTTCTCGCATAGACCCTTTACACTCAAAAAGTGACTTAAAAAGTGTTAATCACTATATTGTTTTCTGTGAGCAAGTAAACAAGATCATTTTCACATCATTTTGAAGCAAAAACACTAATCCACCAGCCCTTGTGAAACAATGTCTTGTGAACAAATTGTCTGTATGAGTTTCATGGCCTTATTTCAGCTACTTTTTTTTCACAAAACTTACTAACCACGCATAATATTTTTTTCCTAAAAAATGCAAACACGTACATTCATTTTGGTCACGTATTATTGTAGAACAGTTTGTACTGATTACAAGAAAAATACAGGTTGGTCAATAATATATTATAAGTAGCTGAAAAAAGCACAAATATCAGAGCATGTCCAAACATCTCAAGGGCCCCAAAATCACCCCGGACCTCAGAGGGTTAAATTTGTTTTACGAGTGTATTGGAATACGAGCCCGCTTCCGGAACGAATTATGCTCGTAATCCGAGGTTCCACTGTATTATCCAAAGAGAGAAATAAATGTCAGTATTTACATTGCTATTAACATATTTGCGTTGGGTTTAATCATGTAGCAATTTTAATATTCATAAGACACTCAAAAGCTAATAACATCACCGTGATGCCTGTGATAGAGAGAGAGAGAGAGAGAGAGAGAGAGAGAGAGAGTTTTACAGTCATACATGCAGCACAATCCAACTTAATATTTGGGATTTTTATTTTACATTTTCTTTCTTCTCTTCTTCTTTTGTATCAATAATGAATCTTTGACTGTACTTTCTCCATTTATTATTATTATTATTATTATTATTATTATTATTATTATAAGTAGTAGTAGTAGGAGTAATTCTGTGATGATGATGATTATTATTATTATGCTTTTTGCTTTCCTTCTTCAGTATGTTTCAGCCCTAGTGTCTGTTTAAATTTGACTGCACAGTTAAATGCGTGCTATATTTTAATCTGTTTATTTCTGTTCTTATTTTATACATTATACATAATATTGCCTGTGTTTGGTAGGATTCTATCTTGATAAATTGTGTTAGCCCCTGAATTTGCTGTAAGTGTAAATAGTGACGCACTTTTTTTGTATGATTAAACTCAATGCAGATATTGTCATTTTCTCAGTCCTCCTAGAATGTACAGAATCTCATCCATACATGGTAAGTGCAAATCCATGCCCTTATTTCCATAATCTCACCCCAAGATTTCTGAAAAGTTGGCAGCTATGACATATATTTTAAGAATAAAAATTATGTGGTAAATTTGTCATAATTTTTTTTTTTTATGAAATTATTAAACCTTTAATGTTTTAGATTAAAACATTTCTATTGTGCATAAGATTTTAACACGTAATACATCTTTCAATACATTCTTTCTTTTCAATCTTCATTATTTTGATAAAAATACAATTTGTCAGTTTTGTCATTACCTCAATCTACATTTACAGTAATATGAGGATTGTTGGCTTCCGAACAGGTAAGCAGGTGATAAAAACAGTAACGACTCCATAAATGAGCTTAAAAATCAATATTGACTTGATTACATCACTTATGAATTGTTACTAAAGCATTAACAAGGCATTAATGTAGGGATGGGGCAGCCAATTTTTTTTCCCATGCTCTAATTTTTCACCCGACATTAATGATGCTGATGAACACGAGATAATTTATACCGAGCCCAAAAAAGGGTCTAAGCAGCAGTTACCATCCACAACCGTGCTCTCCAGAGGTCGTAACGAATTTGCATTTGTGTTGATTTGTGAGCAAATTCGGCTCGGTAGAGTGGAGGTATAAAATATAGTTAATACAAGTACAAGTTTGTCATCAAAAAATTAAGTGAGCAGGAGTAAAAAGAATCACATATTAAAAAATACTCAATGAAAGTAGTTAGGAATAGTAGTTTGTTACTTGCCACCTCTGTTTGTTTTAAGTTTATTATTAACTAGTTGAATAGCAAGCTAGAGTTATGCTCATGCTTAATTGTAAATCTTACACTTAGCCACACATTTCTTAAAAATGTTTGGGGGGTTTAAATAGTGTTTGAAGCAAGTACTGTAAATAACAAGGTGAACACTTTGGTCTGAAATTGATTTCTGATTTCCATTACTTGTTAGCACCATTAGTCATGCAGCTTCACTGCAAAAGAAAAAACAAAACTTATATAATATATAAATATGAGACACATTTGACATTTGTGGGAAATTTTAAAATTGTACAAATTAGATTTTACACATACGGATAACACCTACAATGGATTTTTAAATGAGAATCAGTGAATAGGGTAAATTATGTCTGGATGAAGGTGAAAGAAATGTTGATGTTGAAAAATAGAAAGAGGGGGAAAAAAAAGCTTATTCCCACAAGCAATAGTTTTCACTAACAACTCTGAATAGGATGGCTCTATCACATTTGTGTAATTGCACCCTGCACTCATAGTTGTGTATATTTGGTACATTTTGTTAATTCATTACATTCACATCTCTACCTGTTTTTTTAAATGCATACCACTAACATACTGTACATGTTAAGTTCTGATTGGTCAGAAGATAAAATTACAGGCTTGTTCTACAGTATATCAGTGAGTTCATTTTAATAAATGTTTGTAAAAAAAAAAAAAAGTAATTATTGTTGATATTGTAAAGGTTTCAGAAAGGAGATGCTCAGTTAAGATTTAAGGAAGGAGTCTCCAGTATTGGCACCTTGTGAAAGTCACAGCTGTAAATTTAAGTTTGTCTACACAGAAAAAAAAAACTAAAATGGACAGCCATTCAGTTTTCTAGGAACTAGCTATGGTGAAGTTTTCTAGTAACTCTGGTAAGATAAACTTATCTAATTTAACATACTGTATAATAAATATTCTAATGAATACAAAATTATAAGTGTTATCTATGTACAGTATAAGTCAACTACAAGACTTCACAGTGTATGTTGCAGTAAAATAATAATAATAATAATTTCAGATGATGTGTAACTCTGCTTGGTTGTGGGCAAAACCACACCAACATGTTGGTAATTATTTTCTCATAACCGCACACCCCAACAAAACAATTTTTTATTCCCAAGGAATGTGAACTTTAAGTAGTTATTGTGTTTAAGCATTACTAGTTTCAGTTCAACATTAAATTTACATCTTTTTTTAAAACATAATTCAGTGATTAGGAGGAATTTGTTCTTTTCTCAGTGTATGCATTTAATCCTCTCAAGTGCATTACCGCTAAAGGAAAACTCTTGCTCTTCTGACTATATTTACTCAAAATTGATTTCTTGCCATCTTCACGTCCTCACTGCTTGGCACGTGGTCACATTGCGCTCTATCAAGCATATTCAGCAGCAAAGTATCAAGTATGGAATGAATATTTTATATACAAAAAGTCTTTAAATGATTAATCGAGGTATCAGAGTTTAGGTGGCACTGTGCCAAAGGCTGAGTCCTGCAGTGGTGATGCGGGGGTGAGTGTCTGAAAACAGCAGTGAGTTTTGGACGGATCGTCAGGTGTGGGAACATCAGCATAGCCAAGCGGAACAGGTGGTGGGTCTGCGAAGGTGGAATCCAATTTGGCGCAAAGACCTGCAGCAGAGATTAAAGGCTGAAAGCAAGAGGACACTGACAGCATGACAGCGAAGACCTCTCGACATGAGTCACTGGCAAACTTCAGATAAGAACGGAGGATTTTAGAGTTTGTACAGATTTTGGAGTAAAAAAAAAAAAGAGGATTATTAACCGTTACAATATCACAGTGCTGTTGAATTCTTGAAGTCTGATCGATCAGGAAGTCTTTTCTATAACAGCAACTCTGACAGCAGTTCAGCTGCAAGGTTTATTTTAATGCCCTCATTCTAATACATTATCATTTCAATAGGACTTGTATGCTGGATGCTGACAGAAACTGATGTGTGCTTATTGATATGGTCACATTTCCTGTGAAGTAATGTTTATTTCTGTATCTAGGGTAGCAGTCAGAGGTAAAGTCCGAGTGCTTTCTACTTTTTTGGTGATGACAAACTGCTCAATATTTGGGTGGGAACAGTATTCTACTTCATCAACATCCCGCTGTGACCCCCAGATTTGTTCACCATCTGATGTTTGCACTGGTTTACACTGAGGCTACAAAGCTGATGCAGTTAAGCAACCTGATCCTTCATGTCCAAAAGTAAGTACCCTCTCTTTTAATTCTATGCGTTTTTAGGTAAAAACATAATAAAAATCTGATCGTAGCTGGTTTCGGTAATAGGTAAATACAACCTCAGAGCTTTTTTTGTATAGCTTTTTACAGTGCCATTAATTATTTGGCAAAAATTAAACCGACAAGAAAAAAAAAATTCAACAGCTTGTGGATCCACCTTCAGCAACAATAACCTGATGTAATATTTTTCTCTATGACTTATCAGTCTCTCATATCATTTTGGTCCATTCTCCTTTACAACATACAGTATATGCACAGCTCTGTTTAGGTCTTGACACATCATTTCAATTGATTTGAGGTCTGGACCTAACCTAGGCCATTCCATCTATTTTTCAGCCATTTTAATGTCGATTTGTTAGTTTTGTTTTGATCTTTGTTTTGTTGCAAGACCGAATTTTCTTTCCTATTTTACTTATAAGACAAATGGCTTCACATTTGCCTCTGGAATATTTTTGTCTACAGAGAAGTTTATGGGCAACTTTTTTTTTTTTTTGCTTTTTGTATTTGAATGTATTATTTTTTTAAACTAATTGCTTGACAAAGCAATATTTGTGCCGGCTTAGCTTTCGAAAGGAAAACAACAACAACAACAACAGAAAAACGCCCTAGTATAAGCTTTTCAGTTGTTGTACAGTGTGTGCAGCAATGTATTGAGGTTATTCATTTAACATTATCCCAACGTCATGTATTAAACCTTACTGCAACTTAATTTTGTCAAAGTAATTCTTAAAACTTAAAAAAATCCTACTGTTTATGAGTTGCAAATTTAATTTAGACTTTTATTAAGGTAACAAGAAATAAACTATAAATGTATGCCCAGTCTACAAAGTGAAAAAACTATAAAATAAAATTATTTTATTTGCATCACTTTAAACTTTTTGGTACAACTGCCAAAGGGCCAAAAAAAGTTATTCTGGTCCACCCACATACTGTAATGCTAGAGCATTCAGCTGCACAATAAAGTTTAGCTTGACTTCATAGATTTCAGTTGCATTGTGTCCTAAATCACATCACCAAATCTGTCACTTTGTTGCAGAACGGAATGTGGTTTGAGATGGATATACAATTAATTTTTTTTCTGGTTGGGCTTTCAATATTAGCTGCTGTCGAATACAATAACGTGACTCCATTTATAATATTAATTCTGCAAATCTGGGTGAGGTTGATTTAGTTTTGTCTTAAATGTCACGTTTAACTGTCAACACAACTCTTAAATTAATCTGAGGGGGCGTGAATAAGTAACTCTATAATTGAGAACAAATTTAGGTCCTGTTACTGAACAGATGGCTTCATTAACTTTTGGGCAAAAGCTATAAGCAAATGTATGGATGAGGTTTTTTCACTTCTTAGGAAATTGAAATATCATTATTTATTTATATTTTTTTAAAAAGAGAGATTTAGATGATAATATATGCAGTACAGGTGATATAGTTACTTGTGTAAACTCACCCTGTATCAGATCAACACTGGCTTCTATCTTCTATTTAATCTCCATATTTTCAGCTTTTTTATACATTTTAATAATGTTTCTTTTTTTTAAATAATTTTTATTGTCCATGTGAAGTGGAGACAGAAATGTCAGTTGTATGCTAATTAAATGATTTTATAGAAGCAAATACGTAAAAAATTGAGTTGTACGCATTTTTCATATCCATAATTCATCTGGGTGCAAAAGCCAGATGTCTTTTTAAATGGTGCTTTCTCACACACACACACACACACACACACACACACATATTATATATATATATATATATATATACATACTGTATATATACTCAGCAAAAAAAAGAAACGTCCCTTTTTCAGGACTGTGTATTTCAACAATAATGTTGTAAAAATCCAAATAACTTTACAGATCTTCATTGTAAAGGGTTTAAACAATGTTTTCCATGCATGTTCAATTAACCATAACCAATTAATTAACATGCACCTGTGGAAAGGTGAAGACCTTAACAGCTTACAGAAAGTAGGCATTTAAGGTCATAGTTCTAAAAACGCAGGACACTAAAGAGACTTGTCTACCGACTGTGAAAAACACCCAAAGAAAGATGCCCAGGGTCCCTGCTCATCTGCGTGAACGTGCATTAGGCATGCTGCAGGGAGGCATGAGGACTGCTGATGTGGCTAGGGCAATAAATCGCCATGTCCGCACTGTGAGACGCCTAAGACAGCGCTACAGGGAGACAGGAAGGACAGCTGATCATCCTCACAGTGGAAGACCACGTGTAACAACACCTGCACAGGATGGGTACATCCGAATATCACACCTGCGTGACAGGTACAGGATGGCCACAACAACTGCCCGAGTCACATCAGGAACACACAATCCCTCCATCTCACAGCAAGAACTGACAAATCTGGTCCAGTCCATGAGGAGGAGATGCACTGCAGTACTTCAAGCAGCTGGTGGCCACACCAGATACTGACTGGTACTTTTGATTTTGAGCCTCCCTTCATTCAGGGAAACTTTGTGAAACATTTTTAGTTTATGTCTTATGGTGTTGACTCTTTTAGTGTTCATACAAATATTTACACATTAAGTTTACTGAAAGTAAAAACAGTTGAAAGTCAGAGGACGTATAGCATTATAGTTTTATTATAGTTTAGTTCAGCAGGTACAGCAGTATGGTAGGGAGAAATTTTTTGACTCTGAATCACAAAACTGCAAGAAATTAAATAAACATGCTGTGTACTGTATTTTGGGTAGGAGCATAAAAAAAGGCTAAACTGAGCCATGATGTGCAAACAGAGCCAAAGGACAGAGTTTGACAGAGTTACTTCTGCTGAAATGCACTGGATATTTGATCCAACTAACAAAAAGAAAAACTTTGCATGCATCACACACAGTCTTTTAAATAGTTAAACTTAAAATGTATATGATTTTTTTAATTATTTGTATATAAATGTCTTTGTGTTCTCTGTGCTTGGGTCATTTCAGAGATTAGACACACTCTAAAAATGTTTGTTTATATTTGATCTATCTGAATTTTCATTCATTGGACATAATTAGAAAGGCACACATCTGTCTATATACAGTAGGGTGTTACCATGATGGCACATGTCAAAGTGAAAACAAAGCCAAGTTTGAAAGAATTATTATCTGTAGACCTGTGAGACAAGGTTTTGTCAGGACACAGATCTGGGGAAGGATACGAGAAACAAGAAAGGATACAAAAAAATGTGTTGCAGCATTGAAATTGCCCAAGAGTACGGTAGCCCCCATTATTCTCAAATTGAAGAGATTTGGGACAACCAAAAGTCTTACCGGATCTGAATGCCCAGCCAAACTGAGTAATTGGGGATGAAAGGCCTTGGTCAGTGAGGGAGAGACTGTACAGAAGGACAACCATCATTGCAGCACTCCACCAATCAGATCTTTATGGTAGACAGAAGCCATTCCTTACTAAAAGCCACATGACAGCCTGCTGGGAGTTTGCCAAAAAACACTTGAAGGACTCTCAGACCATGAGAAACAAAACCCTCCGGTCCGATGACACAATAACTGAACTATTTGGAATCAGGAAATCAGGCACTGAGCATTACATCATTAAAACCATCCCTACAGTCAGACACGGTGGTGGCAGCATCATGCTGTGGGGGATGTTTCTCTACAACTGAGATAGGGAGACTAATACAGATTCTGAATACAGGGAAAAATGGATGCAGAGATATCCTGAGTTCCGGAGTGCTCAAGATCTCAGACTGGGTGAAACATAACAGAATTTGAAAAATCTTATATGTGTTTATTTTTTAAAGGTTAATATTATAATTCAGTACTATTTATGAAGAGTTTTAAAACCAACCTTAGTTAATATTTCAGTGCTCTTTTGCTGAAGTCTAAATATGGTTATTTATGACTTCTTTTTCCTTGTGCTACAGGGAAATCTTTCCAAATTCTCACAGAAACAGAGAGAAGAAATACAAACAAGACTTCCCAGAGTACTTCCTCATTCCTCAGTAAGGCTAATCTTTCACTCCCAGCACTGATTGATTGCTTCACTGCTGCCGGTACCAGAAAGTAGAAATATATCATATGAATGTTTGGCATGCCATTATTCCACTTTATCATAATATGTACTTCTGGCTTGCCATAACTCATACGCATGGCCTGGTAGCAGTGCAGCTAGGAATAGAAGCCATGACAACTTCCCTATGCATGATAAATGTTTGAATAAGCTCTAACAACTTTCTTCCATTTTGGCATAATTTTTCGTAATGCTCAGAAGAGAGAAAACAGCTTTTTCATAATTTTCGTGCTTGCTTTAGATTTGGATTGTGAAATGATTTCATTGTGCCATTGCTGACAAACGTCTAGTTCTACATTGACTTTATTGTAACAGAAAGATTTTCCCAGTGGACTTTACTGGATGAACATCAGAGTAAAGTGAATGAATACACTTTGAGCAGTCCTGAAAAAACAAGCTGTAAAGTGGCATTATTCAGGTAAGCATGACATGAACAAATTAGCATTGCCCTTCATTCATTCATTCATTCATCTTCTATACCACTTTATCCTGTATTCAGGGTCGCGGGGACCTGGAGCCTATACCAGGAGACTCAGGGCACAAGGCAGGGTACATCCTGGACAGCGTGCCAATCCATCGCAGAGCACACACACATACACACACTCACACACCCAATCACACACTACGGGCAATTTAGGAACGCCAATTAGCCTAACCTGCATATCTTTGGACTGTGGGAGGAAACCGGAGTACCCGGAGGAAACCCACCAAGCACGGGGAGAACATGCAAACTCCATGCACACAGAGACGGGAATCGAGCCTGGCCGGGGAATCGAACCCAGACCCTGGAGGTGCAAGGCGACAGTGCTAACCACTACACCACCGCAGCATTGCCCTTATTTTGCCAAATGTTTGTATTTAAACCTAAATCAGAAAAAAATTCAATAATGTTCAGTAAAACCAGTCTATGTAAAAAAACAAAAAAAAGAGAACATAAAATCTCCAAACATAGAACTCAAGACTATCCTTACCAATCCATTTTAAAGATTGCATTTTAAAATGAAGTAATATTAAAATAATGTTTTTTCCCCCCAAACATCAAAGTAATACAATGGTCTTGTATTATTATTATTATTATTATTATTATTATTTAAAAAAATATTACAGAACTGTATATGTCATGAGTATATGCCTTACAATACATTATAATTTTCTAGACATTGTCATTTACAAATTAACAACAGATCCTTTAAGTTAAACTCCTGTATGTTGTGAGGTGGACCACAATGAATTGAACATGTTAATTGGTCCAGCACATCACACAGTCCACATTCTGGTATTATCTATCCAGAGTGGGGCATTGCCAACCTCTGACCATACTTAAAACCACTGGTTCTCAAATCAGTTTGAGATCTGGAGAATAAGGAGACCAAGAAATTTTGGACTTGTGATGTTCAAACCAGTGTGACAATGTGCATTATCCTGATAATAAAGGCCCCTTCCGTTCAAAGCCTGTTCAGTGTGTAGGGGTGGGCTTTGCCCCACTCTGGCTAGATAATACCAGTATGAGGTTAAGTAAACCAGTCCTGCCTTGTCCTGAAGGACCCCCTGCCCTACATTTTATTGTTTTCTCTATGCTCCCGGCACACCTGGTGTAACTAATCAGCTAATTAAGAAGCTTTTCTAAATAAAAGATGATGCAGCAGAGCAGAGAAAACACAAAAAAATGTGTAGGGCAGGGAGACCACCTGGAGCAGATTTGGGAACCACTGATGCAAACAATCATTGCCATTTCATTATCATGTCTAAGAGTCTGAGGATATGTTACTGTAAATGTTTTGATATCAGCTAGTATGTGTGTGTGTTCAAGGTCTGGCAAATTCAGCCTTAAATAAATGGTCTGCCACTTTTGACAAAAAATTTCAGGCACATGGATTGGGTTTCACTTTTTCTCTTAGGCACGCTCAAATCCTTACACTGTCTCAACATCTTTCAGTTGAAGATGGTAGCTGGACAATGGTAAATTTTAACCATGAGAGGGTTTTTGAAAAACAATTGAAAATTGATTGAAATTGTTTAAATGAAAACTGTGCAATTCATTGGTATTGTAAGCTCATATTTCCCTATAAAAAGAAAAAGAAAAAAAAAAACTATCGCCCCTCTGTTTAATTAATCATGATGTGACCCTGCTGGCATTAGTGGGTATTATTGCCATGAAATAACATCCATATGAACACCAGAATGCCTAGATTTCCCAGCAGACTGCAGCCCAGAGCAGAACACACATGCACTTGGCTGTCCACATGCTGTAAAAAACAAAGAAAAAAAAAACATGATTCATCAGACCAGGCCACCTTCTTTCTCTGGCCCATGTTCTGCTTCTCATGCTCACACTTTAAGAAATGATTGTTTACGTGCTGCCTAATATGTTCCATCCCCGGACAGGTGCCATTATAATGAAATCATCCAAGTAATTCACTTCACCTTCTGTGGTTGAAATGCTATGACTGATTGTGATATGACTGTTATGACTGTAAGCACATTTATTTTGAAAGTGAATTGTTATTAAAGGCTACACTCAATGATGCGTGAAAACGCTATGGGAACATCTTTTCGTGTTGACAGTTGTGAAACGTGTGTATCAAACACGCCAAATTTTGTCTTATATAACCTCGGTCAGGTGACGTAATCTGATGAGACGCACCTGCAGATTATAAATAGGAGTAAACCGGAAACATTCCTCAGATCTTTTGTCTTCATGACAACCTAGTTGTGTTTGCGTGTCTGTGTTTAAACCAGCAAAATAAGAAACTGTTTAACTCACCGATATGGCAGAGTTTTAAACGAGATGTCCCTCCGTGTGGGATAAATCCATATCGGAGGGCGATCTCTACACTTACTGCTTCGATTAAAGTGCTTCGCCCGCGCCTCGTATTCCTTGAGATGCTTCGACGTATTTATTTATTTAAATATAGTTGATGTGAAAGCACGGGGTTATATGATGACGACTAGATAGAAGAGATGCTTCCAGGCTATCTCTCTCCTGGGACATCATCCTCCCTGAAAAGCTAGTACTTCCTTTCAAGCTGTGTAGACTTTCATCTTCCCTGGAGGGAAAAGCTTTTCAGGCAGCAGGTCAGGTTGGTGCTCCATTGCACACCATGGCGGTTTTGACCTACCAGGCTGGCCTGCTGAGAGACTTGAGCACTAGCGGGGATCTTCAAGATAGGGCGTTCTGGAATTACGCTGGGCCACAGACTTGTCTCTTCGTGCAACAAAGCAGACGGCCTGTGCTATCGGCCATTTTATGGTTGCGATGGTTTCCGCGGAGAGGCACTTGTGGCTGAATCTCAGGGGCATCAAGGATAGGATCGTGCATTCCTCCCTGATGCCCCCATCTTGCTTTCCAGCCTGTTTGGCAATGTCGTTAACTCGGTCGCCACTAGGTTCATGAGGCGAAGTTATATGCACAAGCCTTCAGGAAATACTTTACCTGCCATGCTCAAGAGTCGGGACTGTCGGCCACCCAGTCTCGACCGGGTCTGACTCTTGCGAGGCGTTAAACACACAAGGAGAGTGTTTTTAAGCCAGGCAGCCCCTCGTAAAGATTGGGGTGCGGCGCGCCGCTCTTCGCAATCAGCCTCATAAGAGGTCAGACTGGCATATTGTCTTCTTCACAAAGAAGCCCTGAGGTTCATGTGCCCAGGACCATGGGGGTGGCCCCCCAATGTTGAGAGGCACGTATAATTCCTTTCGAGAATGAAGTGTTCTCCCTGGCACCCCCAGGAGGTTGGTGTTCTTGCTCCGCCACTAGTGGTGTTTCGGGCAACACCGGTCTCCAATAAAGTGGTAGTTCTTCGTTTTTTTTCCTGCCATGCTTCAGGAAGCCGAACATCTAACCCCGCCCCCCCCTCCCCCAAGCTGCTGAGACTTTTGCCCCTTTCAGAGAAACTGGCAGCGTGGAAGCTACTGCCAAGTATATCTAAATGGGTACTAAGCACTGTAGGGAGAAGCTACAGGATTCAGTTCTCACATCACCCTTTCAACGGCATGGTCTCCACTTCCGTGAAACCGGAAAGTGCGCATCTGCTGACAGAAGTTGCTGGGAAATGGGGCCATGGAACATGTTCCCCTACCAGACAGTGAGTCAGGCTATTACAGTCGGTATTCCTTGGTTCCCAAGAGGAACGGGGGGCAAAGCGTACCAGTATCAGGTCCTTCCATTTGGTCTAGCTCTCTCACCCGCACATACCTGTACTGTACACAAAATGCATGGATGCAGTTCTGGCTCTTACGACTCCAGGGCATCCGTATTTTGAATTACATAGACGACTGGCTGGCCCAGTCTCAGTAGCTAGCGCTTTGACATCAGGATGTCTTCCTAGATCATCTTTGTTTCTCAGGATTGAGACCCAACACCATGAAAAGTGTGCTCTTTCCTGTTCAGAGGACAACAGCGTTTAAATTACATAGCTTTTTCATTTATACAATAATAATATTAATAGCAACTAGTTTTTACATCTTCATACTATTTGGCTTCGCCTTTTTCTGCAATTTTTGGAGAATGCGCGAGTTTCTTCGTCTAAGAACAACAAACGGAATTCAGCTCAAAACAACTAAACTCCGACTCAGGTACGTTATCATGTCTACCATTCAGCTCTTTCAGTGTGTGGAGTGGAGGATGTTTAGACATTCTTCCTCCGTCATTAGCGATAACTTTACTTGTGATAGGTGTGTGTAAGTGAGCACTCTGATGGAGAAGATATCAGCATTAGAGGAGCGCATCCAGACTGTAGAGAGGATTAGAGAGCGCTAGCCCACCGGAGCACACCTCCTCTGCGCTTCACGTGTCCAACAGGTTTGCTCTCCTCAGTGATACACCCGCTGAGAAACCTGAAAGAACTCTGGTTATAGGAGACTCTATACTGAGGGACATGAAATTAGCTAGATCTTAAGGGGCGCCAGCGGCAGTGGTTAGGTGTATCCCGGGAGCCAGAGCACCGGGCGTAGCAGGTAATCTTAGGGCTCTAGGACAGCACAGGTTCTCTAAGATAGTCGTACATGTTGGAGCTAATGATATACGCCTTCGTCAGTCAGAGGTTAGTAAGGATAATTTTACAGAAGTGTTTAAATTAGCGAAGTCGATGTCCGATGAAGTAATATGCTCTGGTCCCATCCCAATGAGATGTGGCAACATAGCTTACAGCAGGTTATGGTGGCTGAACCGCTGGATGTCCAGGTGGTGCTCCGAAAATATTGTGGGCTTCATAGATAATTGGAAGATCTTTGATGGCGAAGCTAGCCTGTTAGGGCCACCGTCTCACGGTTCAGGTAACCCTTCAGTTTGGCCACAAACGAGTTTGAGGCGCGACGTTCATCGATTCCGGTGCCACTGGCAACTTCATTGACTCCAATTATGCCAAAGAAATGGAGGTAAAAATCGAGGCGTTATCCCAGCCAGTTCAAATCACTTCTGTCGACGGTCGGCCCCTGTCATCCAGTCCCATCACCCACCAGACCCAACCCATCACGCTCACTGTCGATCAGGACCAGGAACAGATACAATTCCACCTCACATCCATTTCATCACCTCCCATCATCCTCAGATACCCCTGGCTGCTGCAGCACGACCCTCTCATTTCATGGACCCGGAATCGAATACTCCAGTGGGGGTCGACCTGCTCTGAACTTTGCCTACGGGCTCAGGCTGGGACGTGTTCCAAGGAGTCCGAGGCCCCTGATGTCGACATCAACGCCATCTCTCTCGCCTATCGTGACCTGGCTTTTTGTAAAAGAAGAGCCACCCACCTTCCACCCCATCGCCCTTACGACCCGGCGATAGAGCTTCAGTCGGGTTCCCTCCCTCCCTGCGGCCACCTCTACTCACTATTGGCTACCGAGACGCAGGCGATGGAGGAGTATGTCGCCAGCGCCCTTCGCCATGGAACCATCCTGCCCTCCTCGTCGCCAGCAGCCGCGGGGTTCTTTTTCGTGAAGAAGAAAGGAGGTGAACTTCGCCCATGTGTCAACTATCGGGGGCTGAACAAAATCACCATTAAGAACCGAAACCCGTTGCCGCTCACCAGCTCAGTTCTGGACGCCCTCTCTGGCGCCACCGTATTTACAAAGTTGGACCTCCGGAGCGCCTACAACTTGGTGCGCATCAGAGAGGGCGATGAGACGGCCTTCATTACCCCCACCGGACACTATGAGAGCCTGGTCATCCCATTTGGACTCTGTAACGCACCCTCGGCCTTTCAACAATTCATAAATGACGTCCTTAGAGACATGCTAGGCCGATGGGTGTTCATTTATTTGGACGATATTCTCATCTATTCTCGCACCACTGAAGAACATATCCAGCACGTCCGGGCTGTTCTCAAGAGAGTGCTCGCTCACCAACTGTTCTGCAAGTTGGAAAAATGTGCTTTTCACAAGCACCCCACCACGTTCCTGGGTTTTATCATCTCGCCCCAGGGTGTGGCCATGGACCCGCAGAAACTAGAAGCTGTTCGTCATTGGCCCCTACCCAAGACTCTCAAACAGCTTCAACGGTTTATCGGGTTTGCGAACTTCTATCGTCACTTTATCCGGGGCTACAGTACAGTTGCCGTACCACTGACCAGGCCCTCCTCTCACCTCTTCCAACTCACTCCTGCTGCCATTTCTGCATTTAAGGAACTTTGCCACCGTTTCACCACCGCACCTATTCTTCTTCACCCAGATGCCAACCAACCACATCGCCCTGGACTTCATCACGGGCCTGCCGGTTTCTGAAGGGAAAAATACCATCCTCACTATAGTCGACCAGTTCTCTAAAGCAGTACACCTGGTGGCCCTCACCGGACTCCCCTCGGCCAAGGACACCGGGGAGTTGGAACACGTAGTCCGCCTTCATGGGTTCCCCAAAGACATCGTCTCGGACAGGGGGCCCCAGTTCATTGCCCGGTTCTGGAAGGCCATCTGCCGTCTGATCGATTCCACCAGTAGTCTGTCATCTGGTTACCATCCCCAACGGTCAGACGGAATGGACCAAGCAACAGCTGGAGCGCTCCCTGAGGTGTTTTGTGTCTGATCGCCAGCGCGCCTGGGCCCGCTACCTCATATGGGCAGAGCTATCCCACAACCTCCACGTCTCCCTTGCTACCAGACTAAGCCCATTTGAGGTTTGCTACGGTTTCCAACCTCCGATGTTCCACCATCAAGAACCGGAGGTTGATGTACCCTCGGCCCAACAGTTGCTCCATAGGTATCGGCGGATTTGGAACCAAGCTAACACCGCCATCCAACGTGCCAACACCATCTACGTCGCCCAGCATCGCCGCCGACACCCTCCGGGACGGTTGTACAAAGTAGGTGACAAGGTATGGATTTCAACAAAGAACCTACATCTACACACCGAATCACGGAAACTCTCCCCCAGATTCATCGGACCATACCGCATCACCCTCCAGATGAACCCTGTCACCAACCGGCTTCAGCTGCCTACGGCGCTCCGGATCCACCCAATATTCCATACATCACAACTAAAACTCTTTATCACTTCACCTATGTTTCCACCCATCCCCCCTGCTCCTCCTCCCCGAATCATTGACGACGGTCCTGCCTACACCGTGCAACGGATCCTCGACTCGCGCCCTCAGGGCAGGGGCACTCAGTACCTCATTGACTGGGAAGGCTACGGCCCCGAGGATCGGTCTTGGATCCCAGCACGCTTCATTCTTGACCCCGAACTCATCCAGGACTACCGTTTGGAGCCGGTCGTAGGCAGGGGGGTACTATCATGCACACTCGGTCCGCGGCCGGCACTAAGTCCCTGAAGTAATGCGGTCGTGAACCAGGAAGTATAAAAGGAGCAAACAAACCACAGTACAATGCTCAGTCATTTGAGTTCGCCAATGCCCTGTCGATATCGTTCATCTAACTGTGAGTACTCACCTTTTTGGCTTTGCTTTCTGATTGAATGTGTGTTTATAGGACATGGGTTAGATTGTGTCTTTCCCTTGCTCTCCTTTCGTGAGAGTCCTTAGATTAAAGAGCGTGATTATCCTGCCTATTCGTGTTCCTCCGCGTTTGGGTTTACCATTCACGCAACAAAGTGCTAACCGCTAAGCTACATCTTCTGGTCACCTTAGGTTAGGTCTGACACAGGCTAAACCAACCGTCTGCTAGCTGCATAGAGTCGGCACTCTGGGTTCACCATATTGAGGCTGTGTCTGTTCCCCGAACTAAGCAAAAATGTAGAAAGACTCAAAGTCTTAAAAAAGTTTTAATAATTTAATTAACATAAAGACCACAAACTCGGATCACACTGAATGCACAGCCGGCTAGGACTGTTAAATATTAGATCTCTCGCATCAAAAGCAGTTATTGTTAATGAAATTATCACAGATCATGATTTTGATATACTCTGTTTAACTGAAACCTGAATTAAACAGGACGAGTATGTAGCTCTAAATGAAGCTAGTCCTCCAGGATACAGCTACATACACCAGCCTCGGTTAACTGGTAGAGGAGGAGGCATCGCAGTTATTCACAATGATAATTTGACTATTGTACAAAAACACGGACACAAATTTAATTAATTTGAAATTCTTTATAGTAACATAAGTGTATTTAAGTATATTAAGTCAGCTCAGTCGATTCCACTTAGTCGAATTGTCATTTACAGACCTGCAGGGATGAATTTCTTAGTGAATTTGCAGATTTCATCTCAAACCTAGTCATTTCTGTAGAATAAGTGTTAATTGCTGGAGATTTTAATATTCATTTTGAGAATCCAGAAGACCCTCTGAGAACAGCATTTATGTCCATACTGGACTCAGTAGGAGCAAATCAATGTGTAGTAGGACCCACTCATAAAGCAGGTCACACTTTAGATTTAATAATAATGATTAAGTATAAGAAAATTATTCACAATTCCACTGTCTGAAGCTATCTCAGATCACTATCTTGTCTCAATTCAAGTGTGTCACAGTAATAATGTACGCACAGCGCCGCGCTACCGTATTAAACGTACATTCACATCAACTACCACACAGAGTTTTATCAGTAATCTCCCAGAGTTACCAACTTCGATTAGATCACCGTCTGACGCCACAGAACTTGATCAGGCGACTGAATATTTAGAGTCGACTTTTCGTTATACCTTAGATAATGTAGCTCCAGTTAAAAAAAAATTATTAGAGATAAGAAACTTGCTCCCTGGTATAAGGACCACACACGCACTTTAAAACAGACCGCTCGGAAATTAGAACGTAAATGGCGTCAAACTAAATTGTTAGTATTTCAAATAGCATGAAAAGAGAGCATCCTGAACTATAGGAAAGCTCTTAGTGTAGCTAGATCAACGTATCTCTCCACTCGTATAGAAAATAACAAAAATAATCCTAGATTTTTATTTAATACCATAGCAAAATTAACCAGAAATAAGACCACTGCAGAAATCTCCACAACAACATCATGCAATAGTGAGGATTTCATGAACTTTTTAAATAATAAAATTGTAAATATTAGGTATAAAATTGAGGCTTTGAAACCGAACAATGTACAGTAATTGATGCAGATGTTAATCTAGCCATGTCAGATCGGAACCTAGAATACTTTATTCCCCTTGACCTCGACCCCTGTCAGCTGTCCAATTACAGGCCAATATCAAACCTCCCCTTTATCTCTAAGATTCTGGAAAAGATAGTAGCGGAGCAGCTATGCTCATATCTACATAGAAATGGCATAAATGAACTGTATCAGAAGGATTTAGGCCTCAACACAGCACAGAAACAGCACTCGTTAAAGTAGTAAATGACCTCCTATTGGCCTCTGATCAGGGTTGTGTAACTATGCTTGTATTACTCGACCTCAGTGCAGCTTTTGACATCATTGATCATAGTATTCTTCTTCACAGATTAGAAAATGTAGTAGGAATTAAGGGTATAGCCCTCTCCTGGCTCAGATCCTATTTGACAGATCGTTATCAGTATGTAGACTTAAATGGTGATTATTCTGCACATTCTCTAGTGGAGTTTGGCGTTCCGCAGGGTTCAGTTTTAGGCCCACTGCTTTTTTCCCTTTAAATGCTTCCTCTGGGCAACATAATCCGTAAGCATGGTATTAGTTTTCATTGTTATGCTGACAACACACAATTATACAGATGTGGCCGTTAAGAATGCGCGTGTTTTCCCACGAGAGCCCGCAATTTAGCGCGCGGCTTCCCATGACTTCCCGTAAGCAACATTCGGGAATTTAAATAAATGTGTTGTGCTTAACTGAATATCCGCCAGATGGCGCATGGAAGGACTTTATCTAAAAGCCGGGCCAAGTACAACGAAGAATTGTTTATAATTACTTAGCCTAAAACAATATTGTTTCCAATGCTGAAGCAAACATGAATTTTATTTTGTTTTACAACAGATCTTTCATGATGAATGTGTGTATATGTGCTTCATATTATTTGAATGAGATGCCCAAATTCATGCTTTAAAATTCCTAATAAGTTTCTTATATAGTTTTTGTAATGTCAGGGACAAAACAGTGAAAGACATGACAATGCCTCGGTTTAAATGGTCTTGAAATCTATTAAATTTCCAGATAGTAGGCTATCTGATAGTGTTAACTGTGCGAATGTCCTGAGTGAATATGCCAACATGTCTTATTTAAAACGCAAAAATGTGTCGACATCATCAGAAGACATGAATGAACAATATATATATTATCATATTAAGTAAATATTATTTTATGAATACAATGTTCTTCAGGCGTTTTCTAATAATCATCATATTTGCTGTTTGTGTCCAGCATTGAATAATTATTTCATCCATTATTTAACCACGGCTGGAAATAATAGCTGGAATGTGATGTGATTGTGAATTTATGACTGAAATAAAGCTGTTCATCTTTTGTAAAGTACTTTCACTTTACAAAAGGCAGCGTTTTTATCAAAAGGTTGATAAACGCGTGTTGTATAGTATATACAACGTGACAGCGCGCTCAGTAATGCCAGTTCTCACCTTTCATGTATCTGCTCCAACTTATTAATTAGTTTTAAACCCCTCAAATATGCGTGTGTATCAAGCTCAAAACCTCCATCAGTTATTAAAGATAGCGTCTATTTGGGAAAAAATGCCCCAGCGATTTCGGAACTTCAGGAAATCTCCCCGCGCTCTGCGCATAACACCGGGCCAACAAATGTCGGAAAGAATTTATAAACCTTTTCTAAACGTGGGCTATTGTTTTTTTACTTATAATATTTGTTACTTAAATTTAAATGAGGTTTGGGCTCAGGACTGCTATTCGGCATCGTGATTCTCCTCTTTAATTTACTACATAGCTCAGCGCTATTCCTCTTAATCCTGGTAGCTCAGTGGTAGGTGATTCGCCTGCCATGCGGAAGACCCGGGTTCGATTCCCAGCCAGGGAACCGCAATCAAATATTATATTAGAACATAAATTCATAGGTTTATTATTATCATCAAATATGATATTACAATTATAATGAACCGTAGGCACGTGACAGCCGTCAAGAGCATTAATACAAAATCTTGTATAATGTTTATTTTGTGGCACATTTGCAAATATGCAAAGTGCAAATAAACATTTATATATAATACAAATAAATATTGTTTATGATGAAAAATTAGACGAAACTAATTTTATTATAAAATAAACAATATAAAAGTATACATGTTGTACTGTATATGAAAAAATATTTCTATTTGGTCGTCATTCATGGTCATACATGGTCATCAACTCGCACATTCTATATTCCATTGTCATTCATATTGCCATAGTTTTTAGAGCCCGTAGTTTGCCGTAGTTTTTAAAGTTGTAAAGTTAGTAATTCGCTATTTAGTAAGTTGGTTGTAGTTATTAGCAATGAAAGAGTGGATTATAGTCCAATTGGTTTTACCTGTGTAACCCACTTAACGAAAAAGCTATTGAAAATTCATAATTTTTTTAATAAAAAATGTATTTAAAAATTATCAAACTGAATATTGCAAAGGGAATTGTTGTTGTTATTAGCAATGATGGAGTGGATTATAGTCCAACTGGTTTTACAAGTATATTTTTAGGAGAAGATCTAAAAAATATATTTATTTGTAATAGTTTCTCTGTCCACTCCTGAGTAAGAAAATATGTGATTTGTTGATTTTGGGTATTTATTTCTTGATAAACAGATGAGATAATCTTGAATGTGTAGCGAATGTCCAATATAAAACCAACTTCACCGCAGTTTAATTTACTAAATATAGTTTTAATCAGTGCTCAGCCGCATGCATGAAGTTTTCAGAGCGCACCGGCAGAAGTAAACTAATGATTATGAATGCGTCGGGAAAACTGCAAGCAGACTGTCTCTGACCATTTTTAAAAAATGTTTGCGTTCATTTTCTGACGCGCTCAAGTTCACCAAAAACAATACAGAGCAGCGAACCTTATTTGCTTTCAAACATTTACAAAATCACAAAGTTTTTTCATTATTGCGAGTGCGCTTAAATAAAAGTTGAGTCTTATAAAGGCTATGTAGTCTTATATAGTTTTATTATATAGTTCTTGCACATCAATATGAGTCCTCATCTGTTACATTTTTGAGGACAATACTGTAGTTTTTTCAGCCTGTCACGGCGTGCGCCCCAAATCAATATTGCACCTCGCTCAGTAGTTAGGCGGCCTCCCCTTCAACACCGCGGAAGTGCAGCATGCAAGCGGGGCAAATGGAACGCGCCCCATCCAGCGCGAGCGGACGGAGGCAGGAGCTGCTGTCCGCGGATGGCCGTCGCACTCGTATTTTATAGTGCGGGGTGCAAGGCCGGGATCATTAGCAAGGATAGCTCACCAGCCGTGCCTAATCCCGTCATGTCATGTGGGCATTATAAGATTTGTACTGAAAACTTCTAACTAAAAAGTGGCAGCTGGCACACCTAAAAATAGACGCAGGTTAATTTTTTTATAGTCTAAATAGAAATCCTCCTCTTTAGTGCCTCCTTTTACAATGCCAGACAACATTCAAATGCAAATTATTCACTCTCCCCAAGTGTGAATCAGCTGTTCTCACCTATACATTCAGAGGAACTGTAATGCACCTCTTCACACTTTAAAACCTCTGGAAGCTGAGGCTCTTCTGAAGACTTTCAGTGATTAAGGCCTCTTTTTAAAGTTGTGTAAATTTAATCTTCTGGATTCTAGATTCTAAAGTTGACATTGTTACTGTTTTTAATCCTTGGAATGGAAGAAATTGAGATTTTCCTTATGATAGCATAAATTGCATTGTTTTTAATCACTCTATACTCTATACTGGTGCTACTGGACACTGAAGATATTGTCTTCATACGCAGTTTTATATGGTGTTTGTCTTATTGTTCTTTCCTTTGTTTCTTTGTTTTACAAATATGACCCAATATATGTTCAGTGATATTTTTTTTTATGTTTTTGTATTGTGTTATATTTTTATACTAGTAAGTAGTTTTAAAATTTAATCTCCACTTTAATGAGCCAGTGTACAGTGGGAACCACACCAAATAGTAGTTTACAGGTTATTTCCCAGTTAATTTTTTATTGGCCATTTTGAAAATCACTGACAGCACCAGCAGCGGTCAGATGTGACTTTAGATAACTTAATGATCTGTTTACCAAGTCTGGAGTTAACATTACAGCTTACTGTCAGTGTCACAAACTCCTCTTTAACTCAAAAAGATGCTAAAGCTTCGAAAATACTATTAATGTCCCTATTACAAAAGCTGCACTGCCCGATGAAGAGTGTTTGTGCTCTCTGAAAATACTGAGAGAATCTGACTGAGTGTTGTCTGGATAAATTCAGCGTTTATTTATTCTTTGGTTAAGAGTTAACCTGCAGGTTATTTCTGTGACTGTAATATAATTTGATGCAGTTCATGAGGGACACAAGATGAGGTTAGATGTACAGGAGCTAGTAACGCTCATAACCGGGTTTATATTTTATCCACTTTGGCCGTGACTTTCCGCGGTAGCGCGAGCGCGAGCGCTTAGTTAATGAGCTGGATAAAAACTCTGAAGTGTTTGAGTTAAGGATGTGTGTGTGTGTGTGGGGGAGGTATGGGGGACTTCAGTAAGTTATAGTTTGGCTTCAGGGATGAACTAATGCTCATATACGAGTGTTATATCGCCAGAGGTGTCAACTAATGAAGTACAAATACTTCGTTACCTTACTTAAGTAGAAATTTTGGGTATCTATACTTTGCTGGAGTAATTATTTTTCTGCCGACTTTTTACTTCTACTCCTTAAATTTTTAAGCAATTATCTGTAGTTTCTACTCCTTACATTTTAAAAATAGCCTCGTTACTCTATTTTTATGATCAGAACGCGCAACCTCCCGGTTGCATGATCTGAACGCGCACAACCCCCCTGTAGATGCGGTCATATTATTTCAGTAGTTTTGACGCATAGCTTTGGTTTGAAGTTTCACTCACACAACAGAAGTCCGATCTCTTTGTCTCTTGTAGTTTATTTTGTCAGCATCAAAGAATCAACACTTCATACAGTCGACTTGAGTAAATCCACTGTGGTTACAACACCAGTTGCTGTATCTTGCAAACTTCTGACTTTTACAACAACCTATTTGCTGTATCTTACGCATATAACAACACTTTTGTTGTATATATCTGCTTACGGGTAGCTTACGGTTACAACAACCTAGTTGCTGTATCTTATAAATTACATTCTTACCTTACGGTCAAAAGCTTGTGTTTCCGTAGCCTTCCGCATCTAAACTGACTTTTCTGTCATGCGACAGTCATACAAATACATGTCATAGGGGAATGACATCACAGACCAACTTAAGATTGTCAAAATGGATGCTTAACTAGCTAATTTAAAGCTTATGGCTTATGTAACAAACTTAATGCTTAATGCTTTACTAATGAATATGAAATAAAAACAAATAAACACAACAACAAATTCTGCAGACCCATCTTACATAACAAATGTGATATGGCTCTTACACCCCCTCATTCCCCCCCCCCCCCCTTCGCATGATCTGAACTCGCAAAGACGGTCAGAGGTGTGACCTCCGCGCACCTCCGCTTTGCTCTTCGGTGTGTTTGTGTTAAAGGTTCCTAGGGGTGCATTCTTAAATTCAGTCTGTCTGAATCTTTATAAACGCCAAGTTGGGAAAATCATGTCTGAGAAAACGACAACAACAATTAAACACTTGATTATTTGCGTCTGTGTTATTTTGTGCTTAAGTGACCCATATTTATTTTTTCTTAGTTAAAAAAATGCTTTGGGTTTAAAGAACTTAATTAAAAGACATGCAGGAGAAGTGGAATGTGAGAAACCTCAATGGAGAAAGTGCTGACTCCGCCCACTGCACACCTGACAAATGCTGGAGCGCACACACACACACACACAAATGTTGTGGCACTGCAACAACATTGTCTTGTAAATAGCTGATTAAACCTATTGTTACGTTCCCCTCTAGTCTAGGGGTGGAAGAGAAGTAACAAAATTAATTGAGATAGCAACTTTCATCTAAAAGCCTGAATACAATGTTAAATTTTGCTTTTCCCCTGTCCCAACACTCCAAAAAGATCACACTAATCTCAAATGTAAAACAAAAGATTTTATTTACAAACTCAAATATCCAAAACAGGGAGCAAAACAAACTTCAGGAGGGAACAAGGCCAAAATAACAAACATAATAGTTCTAACTTAGTTTTTAAAGAAAATTAGTTAACCTCACAAAAGAAAGTACCAAATAAACAACAGAAGTCTTACCTGGCTCCCTTACTAAATTAACACAGGAGAAAACGATGATACAAAAATAAATGGCGTCCTCCTCCCTACTGCTCCAGATAAAATAAGTAAACAAAAGAACTCAATTTCAAGAAAAGATTAGGAACAGGGCTGTAGCAATGACAACTGGTGAAGCAAGACTTAGCACAGGCTAACACCATAGCACAAACAACAAACAGCATTAGCAATAGCACACAAGCTAAAGTCTAAGGCAGGAGAAAACAATAGTCTCTGGAGAGCTGGTCAGAAAGCAGGAGGGCACCCTCTCCTAAGCTACTCTGCTCTACTCTGTCCACAATACTCCCTCCTCGCGTCCTTCAGGTGTCTGTAGCCTTTAACTCCACAAAGCTCTCCTCGTTAGCCAATGTGGATCCAGCGGTGATTGGTGCAATTAGGCACAGGTGACCTACACCAAGCTGGTAGTGTGGTAGATGAGAAAAAAGGAGAGAACAAAACACCAAAATACTGTAGCATGACAATATATGTTTACAATATAATATAAACAAAATAAATACGTCAAAGGACGTAACACCCCCATCACCAACTTACAACCAATGGATTGTAAATTATTATATCAGACACAGTATTACTCTCAGTCACTAACAACAAACTCACAAGCCCTGGACAGTGCATCTGCAACCACATTTTCCACTCCTTTCTTGTGGTGGATATCAAGGTTGTATTCTTGAAGGAACAATGACCAACGCATCAAACGTTGATTAAGATTGCACATTCGGGAGAGAAACACAAGAGGATTATGGTCTGTAAAAACAATGAGAGGTACACAACTTCCACCCACATAAACTTCAAAATGTTTAAGTGATAACACCAATGCGAGAGCCTCTTTCTCAATAGTGCTGTAGTTTCTCTGACACTTGGAGAACTTCTTGGAGAAGTAACAAACAGGATGCTCGACACCTGCATCATCCTCCTGTAACAGGACAGCACCTGCACCTACAGCACTTGCGTCGATTTGTAACTTAAATGGAAGAGAAAAGTTAGGGGCAGAGAGAATTGGAGCATTGCATAAAAGGTCTTTCACAGCAATAAAAGCATTCTCACACTGAGAAGTCCAAACAAACTTTCTCTCTGTGCTAAGCAAGTCAGTTAAGGGAGATACCACGGTTGCAAAGTTCTTGCAAAAACCTCGATAGTATCCAGCCATCCCCAAGAACCTACGTAACTGACGTTTAGTAAGGGGACTAGGAAACTCAGTAACAGCAATCACCTTAGCTGTCACAGGCCTTACACAGCCTTGGCCCACTTTCTTTCCAAGGTATGTTACCACAGCTTTAGCAAACTCACACTTTGCTAAGTTGAGTGTTAAGTTAGCACTACACAGTCTTTCAAACACTCTCTCCAAATTAGTGAGATGGTCTTCCCAATTACCAGAGTAAACCACAATGTCATCCAAATATGCTTCACAATTACACAGTCCGGACAAAACTTTCTGCATGAGCCTCTGGAATGTCGCTGGGGCATTTCGCATGCCAAACGCCATACAGTTGTACTGTAGAAAATTGTCAGGGGTGACAAACGCAGAGATTTCACACGCTCGTGTAGTCAAAGGAACCTGCCAGTAACCCTTTAACAGGTCTAGCTTTGTCACATACTTTGCAGCACCAACATTATCTACACAGTCTTCCATTCTGGGTAACGGAAAGGAATCAGGTTTGGTGATACTGTTTACCTTCCTATAGTCCGTACAAAAACGAAACGTGGAATCAGGTTTAGGAACAAGTAAGCATGGTGAACTCCACGGACTTTGACTGTGAACAGCAAGATTGTTTTGAAGCAAGTAATCTACCTCACTTCTCATGATATCCCGCTTTACAGGATTCACTCGATAAGGATGTTGTTTAATAGGAGTAGAATTACCAACGTCAATATCATGGGACAACACCGTTGTTCTCCCAGGCAGATCAGAGAACAATGACGGGTATTTTCGCAACAACTTCACAACTTCATTCAACTGATCTTTAGGTAAATATGATAGATGCAACTCTATATTACCCAAGATAATAGAATTGTTAAGACGTGCACCAGGTGATTGAGGTTCTTCCAACAACATTTCTTCAGCAACAACAGGAACATTGTTCAATGTAACACACGGTTTACACTTGTCAACAGACTTCATAGAGGCAGTCACATCCCTTAACACATAAGGTTTCAACATATTAATGTGGCACACTCTTGTCTTACGTCTGCGCTCAGGGGTAGCTATGACATAGTCTGTCTCACTAAGTTTCTGCTCAACTGTATAAGGTCCAGAAAACTTTGCTTGCAGTGGTGAGCCAGGAACAGGAAGAAAAACAAGAACAGATTCACCCGCTTGAAAACTGCGTTGAACTGCCTTTCTATCATAACGTTCTTTCATTTCACACTGTGATACTGCAAGATGAGACTTAGCCAAGCTACACGCTTTGTGTAAGCGTTCACGAAAAGAACTCACATAATCAAGAACAGACATAGGGGCGCTCTCTTTACCCGTTAACTGCTCCTTCAACAACTTCAGAGGTCCGCGAACTGTATGAGCGAATACAAGTTCCGCAGGACTGAACCCTAAAGATTCTTGAACGGACCCTCTCACAGCAAACATGAGTAGCGGCAATCCATCTACCCAATCTTTACCAGTCTCAGTACAAAAAGTACGCAACAAAGTCTTCAACGTCTGATGAAAGCGTTCCAATACACCCTGTGATTCTGGATGATAAGCACTAGACAATTTGTGTGAAACTCCCAGCTCTTTTAACAGCTGCTCAAACACTTTAGAAGTGAAATTCGTGCCTTGGTCTGTCTGAATTACTCTCGGCAGGCCGAACGTAGTGCAAAACTTCACAATCTCTTTCAAAACTACCTGTGCTTTCAATGTACGCAATGGTACGGCTTCAGGGTAGCGAGTAGCAGCACACATAAGTGTTAAAATATATTGGTGCCCATGTTTTGATTTAGGCAAAGGTCCTACACAGTCAATTATCAACCTCTCAAACGGTTCCCCAATGACAGGAATCGGGTGAAGTGGAGCTTTAGGAACAGTCTGATTAGGCTTTCCTGCACGTTGACAAACATCACATGACCTACAAAATCGTGAAACATCACCTTTCACACCAGGCCAATAAAAATGTTTCACAATTCGCTGATATGTCTTCGTGACACCTAGATGACCAGCGAGAACATTTTCGTGCGCTAACCTCAACACATGAGATCGGTAAGTGGAAGGTAAAACTATTTGATACGCTATCTGCCAATCATCACTTTCTTTTGGCTGCCATTTACGCATTAAAATTTTATCATCCCAAAAATATCCCACCCTTGCCACCGCAAGGTCAGCACTTGCCACTGCACTGCTAATACAATTTGTTAGAGTGGGGTCTAACTTCTGGGCAGCACTCAAATTGTCCTTACCCACAACAGAGTCTTTCTCCAATGGAAACTTGGGCTTCTGCTCAGCAATCCCATCCTCCTTAACAGATAACCTGCACTCTACCTGCTTAAGGGGTACACTCAGAAAAGAATCAGACAAGTCAATAACATCCTGAAAACTTTTTGATTGAGATCTTGTAACCACACAAGCTGGAAAAGCTAGTGGAAATGTTACAGAGAGGTCTGGTATCTCAGAAATTACTGGCTTGCTCATGACAATAGGACTGGGAAAAACTGTACCACCAGCAAGATCATTTCCCAATATGATACTGACATTCTCAACGGGCAACTTCTTACAAACCCCCATCTGCACTTGGCCTGAAACTAGGTCTGACTTCAAGTTAACAGTGTGCAAAGGAATACTAATACATCCCATTTCGATACCACGCACTAGCGCGTTGGCACCTGCATACGATGCATCACAAAACTGTAGCACATCCTCCAATACGAGAGATTGGGCCGATCCAGTATCCCTTAACATTTGAACACCCCTAACTGTAGAGTCTCCTACAAGTGACACATAACCTGTCAGCATAAAAGGACTAAATGAGGAAATATCAGGTGTAATTGAATCAGGAACTGCCTGTACAGTCGCCGCACTCTTAGGTCTAGCCTTTTGCTTCCAAGCGCTACACTCAGCAATCATGTGACCAGGATCAAGACAATAAAAACAAACCCTCCTCTTCTCTGTGCCCTTTAAAACTGCTTTTCCACCACCAGACATTTTGACTTTACCGTTAGGCGCAGTACGAATGACGGACTCCGTGGCGAAAGGCGCTTTAAATTGACGTACCGAAGAAAAGACAGTTCGGTGAGTAAGTGCGAATTCGTCAGCGAGCACAGCTGCATCAGTGATTTTTAATACCTTTTGCTCATTTAAATGAACAACAACGTTCTCCGGTAAACAAGTTTTAAAATCTTCAAGTAAGATTAATTCTTGCAATTCCTCACGAGTGGTAATCTTACAAGCATGACACCATTTCTCAAACAGAAATTTCTTTTCCCTTGCAAACTCCACATGAGTCTGGTTGGGCTGCTTTAAACATGCCCTAAACTTCTGTCTATAGGCTTCCGGAACTAACTCATATGCTCTTAATACTACTGCTTTCACTACGTCATAATCTAATGACTCTTCAATCGACAAGGCAGCACACACCTCCTGCGCTTTACCTACTAGGTTACACTGCAGTAGTAAAGCCCACATATCTCTAGGCCAGTTTAACTTTGCAGCCACACGTTCAAATGCTACAAAGTAGGCATCTACCTCTGATTCACGGAAAGGCGGAACTAATTTAACATACCTACTAATGTCAAATTCAGGACCTGTTATTCCACTATCACCAGTAGAAGGCGTTCTAGCACGAGGAATAGGAATTGGACGACGACGCAAAGTTTCTACTTCTACCTCAAGCTTACGTAATTTCACATCACGATCGGCCTGAACTTCAAGAGCTTTTAATCGTAGCATTTGCGTCTCGTATTCTTGCTTTTTTAATGCAAGATCAAGCTCCTTTAATCTCACAGTTATTTGCGGATCTAACGCTACACTCTTACCACTAGTAACTGAGTTAGCGTCAATGTCTGCACCAACATCTTCCTCATCTCTCTGTTCTAAAGCTTTATCAGGAAAGATGCCAGCTTCCACCAATTTAACATGTAACTCCTCCTTAATCACCTGTTTCCTAGCAACTCTAGAAACAGCGATATTATAAAAGTCTGCTACCAAAAGAAGATCTACCTTTCTACAGTTATTAAACTCTTCCAAAGAAGGAGATAAGGTAAACTTCACTAAATCAAAGTCCATATTTCCACTAATATGACTATGACTCCTCCCCTACAAAAGTTTAAAGCAGCTACACAAACTTCATACTTTAGCAATATGGGAAACAATTGTGATTTTGTTAATACTCACAGGTGAATGAAACTACAATTGTTAGTAATTGTAACGGAGTGGACGAGCCCCCAATTGTTACGTTCCCCTCTAGTCTAGGAGTGGAAGAGAAGTAACAAAATTAATTGAGATAGCAACTTTCATCTAAAAGCCTGAATACAATGTTAAATTTTGCTTTTCCCCTGTCCCAACACTCCAAAAAGATCACACTAATCTCAAATGTAAAACAAAAGATTTTATTTACAAACTCAAATATCCAAAACAGGGAGCAAAACAAACTTCAGGAGGGAACAAGGCCAAAATAACAAACATAATAGTTCTAACTTAGTTTTTAAAGAAAATTAGTTAACCTCACAAAAGAAAGTACCAAATAAACAACAGAAGTCTTACCTGGCTCCCTTACTAAATTAACACAGGAGAAAACGATGATACAAAAATAAATGGCGTCCTCCTCCCTACTGCTCCAGATAAAATAAGTAAACAAAAGAACTCAATTTCAAGAAAAGATTAGGAACAGGGCTGTAGCAATGACAACTGGTGAAGCAAGACTTAGCACAGGCTAACACCATAGCACAAACAACAAACAGCATTAGCAATAGCACACAAGCTAAAGTCTAAGGCAGGAGAAAACAATAGTCTCTGGAGAGCTGGTCAGAAAGCAGGAGGGCACCCTCTCCTAAGCTACTCTGCTCTACTCTGTCCACAATACTCCCTCCTCGCGTCCTTCAGGTGTCTGTAGCCTTTAACTCCACAAAGCTCTCCTCGTTAGCCAATGTGGATCCAGCGGTGATTGGTGCAATTAGGCACAGGTGACCTACACCAAGCTGGTAGTGTGGTAGATGAGAAAAAAGGAGAGAACAAAACACCAAAATACTGTAGCATGACAATATATGTTTACAATATAATATAAACAAAATAAATACGTCAAAGGACGTAACACTATGAACACAGCTGTTCAAAAGAAATACTAAACAGACAAATGGTCTATTTTGTCCGCAAGTGAAATACATCAATATGTTAATAATTTACATCAAGATAACATTAGTGTAGAAGGATCTGAAGAGACTTGTCTCTATTACATCATGACTTTGAGATGTCCACAGTATATTCGAACCGTAGACAGTGTTTATTTTGCTGAGCATTAAAAACAGCCATGTTTAATAAAACAGTGTATCTTTAATAAGCCATATTGGTTTCGAGTCAGAAGTAAAATTAACGAAAGACAGAGAAGCCCCGTAAACTTGTCATGTCATCTGTTTACAGCGTTGGCTGATTTTGTGATTGAGACCCATGAGTTACATTGAAATCATTTTTAGTAGTAGTAAGCCAGGTTTTAGTAACCTTGGACAAATCACAATGTAAGCCTTCTCTCGAGCACGCGCTCTCACACTCTCTCTCTCGCACACACACACACGCACACACACATACACACAAATAGCACATGAAATCGCGTAAAATCAAATGAAACTAGGGTAAAAAAATATATACATAAGCAGTAAAAATACAGTAGTAAACTGTAGGTGATTCCTGCCCTGTGGTAACAGGCGCTAACCCTCTAGAACTGTTTAGTTCTTTTAGTATTGTTTTCAAGTGTGAATGTTTATGGGGATTTAATCTGTCTCTGCTGCCGCATCTAATCATAGTTGTGATAAGTGATTAATGCCCCATCAGATCTTTGATGGGCGACGTTATGCTGGTTAAATGACTAAAGAAATACTGATCCTATGAGCAGATATTTGTTCCAGATATTATGCATCATTAATCGATTTGTTATGCCAATTTGACTATCAGCGAAAACATAAAAAATATAACGAAAACAAACCCAAGCAGAAGTAAATTTTTAAGCTTTACTTTGCAGCAAAATATTATCTACTAGTGTATTAAACTGAAATAGATAAAATACACCATAATGTAAAATACTGTACATAGCCCGCATTTGTATTCAGTACCTACAACGATCGGTATAGATAAATTACAGATGTTACTGTGTCTTTAAGGATTATTAAGGATGTCTTGAAAAATTTAATTCACATTTTATTTGTCATACACATACACAGTACGATATGCAGTAAAATGCTTATAAATGAGGCTCGAAGTCGGCATTGCTTCACCTGTACTGCTTTATAAGTACCACACACTAACCGATTGCGCCACTTGAGCCACACAGAAGTTGCGCTTGTCAGAAGTGGGATATATTGGAATGAGTAGTTATATTAATTCATTCATTAATTTATTTAAAATAGCATAAGCATTGTGGGTTGTGTATTGAGTGATTTAAAAGAAATCTGTTTTATTAATCTTTTTTTTTTTTTACCACATCACCTATTTATGAAACTATGTTGACAATGTAAGAACTGCCTATATATTGAGCATACATACATATACATATGTATACATACAAGCAGTCAATGCTCCACCTGGCGCGATTATACAGCATTGCAACCATCTTTTTAGAAAGCGCATGGGGGCGTTTATTGGGCGGGGCATCGTTAACCGCGTCATCGCGGGGGATCACATTCCGTGCACGGATCGGGCATTGACCTGTCATGGTTCTGTCATGAACCTGTCATGCTCCAGGCGGCTGTTTGACGTGGCTCCCACTGTATTATGATGTGGGATGTGGTGGGCTGCTGGATCTAGCCTCGCTGTCCCTGACCAGTTACAGTTATAGGCAGAATCTGTTCATTTGAAGAATCTGTTCATATTTTGGAGGATAGGAGAGTGTGAGTGGGGCGATGTGACGCGCCCCAGGGACTTTAAACAAGGACACTGGAATTCCCCCCATTTAGGACAGCGCGAGAAAGAGCTGCGCGATGTGTATAAATCAGTGTGTGTGTGTGTGTGTGTGTGTTTTAAAACCCCCAATTCTGCGAATTCCCCCAGCAGCGAAACCGGTTTCATAACTTCACACCTCTCGTAAATGAAAGGTGAGAAGAGGCTTTACAGAGCGCGCTGTCATGTTGTATTCAGAGAATAAACTAAAACAAAAACATGTTTGCATCAGTATTGGAAACAATATTGTATTAGGCTAACTTTAATAAAGATTATATTTGAACAGAAAATAATAGTAGGCTGGTAGGCACGTTATTTTTCATATAACTTAAACGACTGAATGAAGTTAAATATACACAATAAATTAATAATTGCGTTTGCTTTACATTTGAGCACTCATGTGTAAATAGCTTTTTCATTGCATATACTATCATATCATATATTTGTGTCTAATACTGTTTTATTCATATTTTACAACATTAAATGCAGTTTGTAATTTACTTGCGATTGTACTTTTAAAATGTAACCTACGTACTTATACAGACAGTATAAGCATATTTAACTACTTCAGCAGTGAATGAGAAATTTGGTCGGTCTGGCTTTTAGATAAAGTTCTTATTTGATACAATTTTATTATTTAATTAATTGTCTTATTATAAACATGATTCTTATTCTCTATATTCTATATACAAGACGATGAAAGAATTTTAGATGAATTTTAAAGCATCTTTTTAGGCCTAAATATTTTTCTTCAAACGTGCTTCCAACCAACCAACTCTGGAATGTAGAATCTCCAATAAAATTTCCCTCTAGGATATTAAGTGGCATAAAGCCTGTGAGGGTTGCCCACTAGAGGGCAGTGTTTATGAGTTGTAGTTTTTGTATGTAGACTCAGAACGCTCCTCGGTCAGGTGACGCGGATACTCACCTGAACTGAGGAAGCTCATTAGCATTCTTATAAATACTGTAGCTGTTAGTTCTGGGAAACTGGGTCGAGCATTAATTTCTGTTCTGTTATGTGAGTTTTGTCTGATCTGATTTTGTTTTAGTTTGTTTTGATGATAGTTGGCCTTTTTGTTTATGGAGTTTTAAGTTAAGTTTGTTTATATTAAGATGTCTTTGTGTCTCCTAGCCAGATTAGCCTCTAGGAGAATTAGCCTTTTGTGTTTATCCTCATGTGTAATTAACCCCCATTGCATGTTTAGTTATTAGTCTGTATAAATTCTAATGAGGGCACTACTAACATGTTTAGATCTTAGTCTGTCTAGTCTCATCGTCTGATTAGCTCTTAGTCTGTTTAGGTACTAACCTGTTTAGCCACTAACCTTTAGAGTTCTTAGTCTGTTTCATACCTAGTCTGCTGTGTACCTTGTCTGTTCATCCCCTGGGTCTCAGGCTACTAGCTTGTTTAGCCATTAGTCTGATTATCTACTAGCTAGCTTAGCAGCTGATGAGCATAATAGCTAGTAAACCTAACCAAGCCTGTCTTGTTTGTTTATCCCTTGCATGCATAGTCTTTAGTGTTTAGTCCGTTAGTCTGTTTAGTGTGTCTTGTCTCGTCCAGTCTGTATTGTATCAGTGTTTGTAATCCCTAGTCTGTGTATGTTTAAGTGTATTTGAGTTCTCGTTATAGTATGCTCCATGTCTTTAGCCAACTTCCGTTGTTTGTTTGGTTTTGTTATTAAAGACTTTCATTGTTTCACCGCATCCCCTCTGTGCCTATGCCTCACCTTCATGCCCACAGTCCAACACCTAGCAGAACGTGACAAAGCCTGGCTTTTGCCTAATAAATACTGCATCTCTAACATCTCTGTTCATTTTAAAATTCTCCACAAAATATTTTATTATGAGAATGCGGAAAATAAACCGCTTGAATTTGTTTTATTTTACATGCAAAATACTTTATACATAAACAGAGAATTAAAAAGGAACAATTGTACTTCCATCTTTTCCTTCTAGAAATGACCTAAATTTTAAACTCCCTTAAATTAATTAAATTTAATAAGAAGAATAATATACTTCTAGATTATTATGATATTATTTTAATTGAAGTGTCTCTTGCTACATCTTTTCACGGTTTATAGTTAATTTCAATCCTCTCGTGTATTTTAAGCTTTCTTTGGCTTCTCAAATCTATAGTTCTTTGTCCCTTACTGTATATTTTATTTGTTCTAATTAATGTTTTTTTTTCCTGTATAAATGTGCCACAAAATAAACATTATACAAGATTTTGTATTAATGCTCTTGACGGCTGTCACGTGCCTAGGGTTCATTATAATAGTAATATCATATTTGATGATAATATCAATCAATCAACATTTATTTATATAGCACTTTACAGCAATCAAAGTTAAACCAAAGTGCTTCATAGCACTAAAAATGACAATAAAATAGCAATAAAAATTTTGGAACAAAGAAACATAGTTATAAATAAATAAATGAACATTATAAATGGAAATTATAGTAACAGTAATAATGATAACAATAATTATAAGAATAAAATAAAAAAATAAAACAAAATGATAAAATTATAAAAAGCATAAAATTATAAAATATTAAAAGCCATTCTAAATAAGTGGGTCTTTAGTTGTGCTTTAAACAAAGGAAGGTCCGTAATTTTGCGTAACTCTGGTGGAATGGTGTTCCAGAGTTTAGGACCAGCGACTGCAAAGGAGCGATCACCCCATTGTTTGTATCTTGACCGAGGGGCCACTAGCAGGTTTTGGTTTGCAGAACGTAAGGCTCTACCTTGGTGATAGGAGCTTATTGTCTCACACAAGTAGGACGGTGCCAGACCATTAATCGCATTAAAAACAAACATCAAAAGTTTAAACTGAATCCGGAACTGTACCGGAAGCCAGTGAAGGGAATACAAGATTGGTGTGATGTGATAATTTTTTCGGTTATTGGTCAGCATACGAGCCGCAGCATTCTGGACAAGTTGCAGACGATGTAACCGAGCTTGAGTGATTCCCACATAAAGTGCGTTGCAATAGTCTAGCCGCGAGCTAATAAAAGCATGAATGGCTTTTTCCAGGTCGCTCCGGTTCAGAAAGGGTTTGACCTTTGCAAGGAGGCGAAGATGAAAAAATCCTGCCCTGACAACAGAGTCAATGTGAGTCTGAAAGTTTAAACTGCTGTCTAAAGTCACCCCCAAATTTTTGACTGCATGGCTCAAATTAGGAACTGGAAAATCGAGACCAGCAGTGATAAAACTAGAAAAATTTGGGGTCCCAAACATAGTACACATTCACACAGAGATAGTTTTGTGACACCCAGAGTTTGATGTCATACAGACAACTGTGAATTGATTTAAGTGCTTCAGAAGAAGTTGGCACAATTGGCAGACAGATTTGTAAATCATCTATAAATAAACCTATGAATTTATTTTCTAATGTAATATTTGATAGCGAATATGTAGGGGGCATTTTAGCGCATAATACAGGCACTTTGGGCACTGGCTGGGAATCGAACCCGGGCCTTCCGCATGGCAGGCGAATTACCTACCACTGAGCCACCAGTGCCCGTGTATATTTAAAGCGCATAAATCTTTGTAGTCTTTTTGCACACACGCGCGGGTGCGTTACAATAATAATAATAATAACAATAATAAATTCGGAGAACTACTACTACTAATAATAATGATTATACAGTCAAAGAAGTACCATCATTGAAGGAGAGAAGAAAATGAAGAATAAATGAGTTTGAGCTTGACATTTGAGCTTGTTTATGAGCTCTGTCGCTTGCTGTCAATGGGTGCCTAAGAGACATAACACATTTTTCGGCTTCAGTAGACACACAATACTTCAGACTGAAACATGACTGCCCCCTACAGGTAATGAAGGGCATTTTTACAGCTTTCCGCGCGCATGTGCGGGTAGTCGCGGGATCCCTTTTCTGAAAATGTGCGTTTTTAAAGGCCAGATCTGTATGTCTCAGCAAAATCTGATGAGAAAAAACAGCTTACGAAAGTTGAGCAATGTGTGCAGGACATAAGAAATTGGATGCTAATTAACTTGCTTCTGCTTAGTCCGGATAAGACAGACGTTCTAGTCATAGGACCGCATACAGCTAGGAGTAAAATTTTAGATCACACCGTAACTTTAGATGGCCTTTCTGTTCCATCAAGTGCAAGTAAAAGACCTCGGTGTGATTATAGATTCCAGCCATTCATTATGAAGCTCGTGTAGATAATATTACCAGGATAACATTCTTTCACCTCAGAAATATTGCCAAGATAAGAAATATCTTGTCGCTAAACGATGCAGAAAAACTAGTTCATGCCTCTAGGTTGGATTATTGTAATGCCTTACTGTCTGGTTGTTCAGCTAGGTGCATAAACAACCTTCACCTAGTCCAGAATGCAGCAGCGAGAATCCTCACTAGAACCAGAAGATATGAGCACATCACCCCTATCTTATCTTCATTGCATTGGCTCCCTGTGAAATTTTGCATAGATTTTAAAATACTCCTCTTGACATATAAAGCATTAAATGGTCTCGCGCCGCAGTATCTGAGCAAACTGCTAGTGTCTTACGATCCGCCACGCCTACGTCGATCAAAGGATGCAGGCTGCTTGTCAGTACCGCGCATTATGAAAACTACAGCTGAGGGCAGAGCTTTTTCTTGCAAAGCCCCAAAATTATGCAATAGTCTTCCAAATAGTGTTCGGGACTCAAACACAGACTCAGTGTTTAAGTCTAGGCTAAAAACCTCTTTATTTAGCCAAGCATTTTTATAAATATATTTGCCTTAGGTAAAGGAGTAGATCTGGGGGACTCATGGACGTAGAGCATTACGGTGAACTGGTATGTTGAGATGCTGTCTTCCTCACTTTCATTGATCACTCAGCTTTGTTGACGGTGAGGTGATTGTTTGCTTTACTTCTCAGGGACCCCTCATGTTTGTGTTTCTTTCTGGCTCTCCCTTTTAGTTATGCTGTAATAGTTAGTCCTGCCGGAGTCTCTGCTGGGGATGATTCTCTCTACCTAGAAGATGGTTCTGGCCTCAACTGGTGTTGGCAACTGGATTCCATATTAACATCAATTAACATCAACTATTATAGCTGAACTGCCTGCCACCTAACACACTGTATAGATGCAGATTATTTCCTGCTATCTGTTTCACCCAAATGAGGATGGGTTCCCTGTTGAGTCTGGTTCCTGTCAAGGTTTCTTCCTATTACCATCTCAGGGAGTTTTTCCTTACCACTGTTGCCCTCGGCTTGCTCACCAGGGACAATCTGACCATTTTGATTCATACACATTCACATTCCATACAAACTTAAATAATTATTTTGATTGTGTAAAGCTGCTTTGCCACAATGACAATTTTTAAAAGCGCTATACAAATAAAATTGAATTGATTCGATCGTAAGGCGGGCACAGCTGTCTCCCGCTCATGTCGAATCCATTCAATTTTATTTGCAGAGGAACCAGACTCAACAGGGAACCCATCCTCATCTGGGTGAAACAGACAGCAGGAAACGATCTGCATTTATACAGTGTTAGGTAGCAGGCAGTTCAGCTATAATAGTTGATGTTAAAATGGAGTCCAGTAGTTATTGGAGACTCTGATAGACTTGTAGAAAGTTCCAGGCCTGAACTATCGAATTGTCAAGTCCTCAGAGAAACAGCTGACAACACCAGTCGAGGCCAGAACCATCTTCTAAGTAGATAGAATCATCCCTAGACACCAGACGCATCCCAAAGAGACACACGGGGCATCCATGCGATGAGATGGATCAGACAGGTCCGGAGGGCAGAAGGAGTCTGGATCACTGGCAGCTCAGGAATGTCATGTGTAGCTCGACAGAGAGAGAGAGAGAAAGAGTGAAAGGGGGAGACAGGGCGAGAGAGGACAGAGAAATAGGGGGAGAAAGAGAAGAGGAGGAGAGATGGCAATTTGGTATGGTCACAGTCACAATGTATAATGAGAATGTATATTTACTGTAGAGTGTAAGCAGGGACTCCGGCAGGACTAACTATGACAGCATAACTAAAAGGGAGAGCCAGAAGGAAACACAAACATGAGGGCTCCCTGAGATGTAAAGCAAACAATCACCTCATCGTCAACAAACCTGAGTGATCAAATGAGAGTGAGGACGACAGCATCTAAACATACCAGTTCACCATAATACTCTACGTCCATGAGTCCCCCAGATCTGCTCCTTTACCTATGGCAAATCTATTTATAAAAATGCTTGGCTAAATAAATAGGTTTTTAGCTTAGACTTAAACACTGAGACTGTGTCTGAGTCCCGAACACTATTTGGAAGACTATTCCATAATTTTGGGGCTTTGTAAGAAAAAGCTCTGCCCCCAGCTGTAGTTTTCATAATACGCGGTACTGACAAGCAGCCTGCATCCTTTGATCGAAGTAGGCGTGGCGGATCATAAGACACTAGCAGTTCGCTCAGATACTGCGGCGCGAGACCATTTAATGCTTTATATGTCAAGAGTAGTATTTTAAAATCAATGCGAAATTTCACAGGGAGCCAATGTAGTGAAGATAGGATAGGGGTGATGTGCTCATATCTTCTGGTTCTAGTGAGGACTCTCGCTGCTGCATTCTGGACTAGCTGAAGCTTGTTTATGCACCTAACAGAACAACCAGACAGTAAGGCATTAACCTAGAAGTGATAAAAGCATGAACTAGTTTTTCTGCATCGTTTAGCGACAATATATTCCTTACCTTGGCAATATTTCTGAGGTGAAAGAATGCTATCCTGGTGATATTATCTACATGAGCTTCAAACGAAAGGCTGGAATCTATAATCACGCCGAGGTTTTTTACTGTTGCACTTGATGGAACAGAAAGGCCATCTAAAGTTACGGTGTGATCTAAGATTTTACTTCTAGCTGTATGCGGTCCTATGACTAGAACTTCTGTCTTATCCGGATTAAGCAGAAGGAAGTTAATTAGCATCCAATTTCTTATGTCCTGCACACATTGCTCTCCTTTAGTAAGATGGTTTTTCTCATCAGGTTTTGTTGAGACGTATAGCTGTGTGTCGTCAGCATAACAATGAAAACTAATTCCATGCTTACGGATTATGTTGCCCAGAGGAAGCATGTAAAGGGAGAAAAGCAGTGGGCCTCAAACTGAACCCTGCGGAACGCCAAACTCCACTAGAGAACATGCAGAATAATCACCATTTAAGTCTACATACTGATAACGATCGGTCAAATAGGATCTGAGCCAGGAGAGGGCTGTACCCTTAATTCCTACTACATTTTCTAATCTGTGAAGAAGAATAGCATGATCAATGGTGTCAAAAGCTGCACTGAGGTCGAGTAATACAAGCATAGTTACACAACCCTGATCAGAGGCCAATTGGAGGTCATGTACTATTTTAACGAGTGCTGTTTCTGTGCTGTGATGAGGCCTAAATCCTGACTGATACAGTTCATGTATGCCATTTCTATGTAGATATGAGCATAGCTGCTCCGCTACTATCTTTTCCAGAATCTTAGAGATAAAGGGGAGGTTTGATATTGGCCTGTAATTGGACAGCTGACAGGGGTCGAGGTCAGTTTTCTTAATTATTTGTTTGATAACTGCTAATTTAAAAGATTTTGGAACATAACCAATGCTGAGTGAGGAATTAATTATTCTCAACAGCGGTTCTGTTATTACTGGTACTATCTGTTTAAGAAAATGTGTCGGTATAGGATCTAATATACAGGTTGATGAATTTGCAGAAGAGATGAGTGAAATTAGTTCATTCTCTTCAAGGGGAGTAAAGTATTCTAGGTTTGAATCTGACATGGCTAGGTTAACATCTGTATCAACTACATTGTTCGGTTTCAAAGCCTCAATTTTATGCCTGATATTTACAATTTTATTATTTAAAAAGTTCATGAAGTCCTCACTATTGCATGATGTTGTATATCATTAGCTCCAGCATGTACCACTATTTTAGAGAACCTGTGCTGTCCTAGAGCCCTAAGATTACCTGCTATGTCCGGTGCTCTGGCTCCCGGGATACACCTAACCACTGCCGCTGGCGCCCCTAAAGGTCTAGCTAATGTCACGTGCCTCAGTATAGAGTCTCCTATAACCAGAGCTCTTTCAGGTTTCTCAGCGGGTGTATCACTGAGGAGAGCAAACCTGTTGGACACGTGAAGCGCAGAGGAGGTGTGCTCCGGTGGGCTAGCCTTAGCGTTGGCTTTGGCTGAACGAGTATGCCGCCGAGTCGTCACCCACTCGCCCCGCTGCTCTAATGCCGGAGTTGGCGGCTGTTTATCTCCGCCTGTGGCACCCAGACTGTCCGCTATGGGAATAACGCTGCTCTCACACTCTCTAACTCTGTCTAAAGTCTGGATGCGCGCCTCTAACGCTGATATCTTCTCCGTCAGAGTGCTCACTAACACACACCTATCACAAGTAAAATTATCGCTAATGACGGAGGAAGAATGTCTAAACATCCTGCACTCTACACACTGAAGAAGCTGAATGGTAGACATTATAACGTACCTCTGTGTCAGAGTTTTAGTTGTTTAGAGATGAATTCCGTTTGTTGTTCTTAGACGAGGAAAGTCGCGCGTTCTCCAAAAATTGCAGAAAAAAAGGCGAAGCCGAATAGTATGGAGATGTAAGAACTAGTTGCTATTAATATTGTTATTGTATAAAGCAATGTAGTTTAAACGCTGATACAAACGCGAAACTTTCGCGGCAACGATACGAAAACAGTAAGCTACCTTAACTATTAGTCAAAGATAACACAAGTAAACACAAAATGCAGTTTTTAAATGAGGGGTTTTATTATTTAGGGAGGGAAAAAATCCAAACCTACAGTACATGGCCCCTGGAGTCTTTTACAGCGCTCTGGAGGAATTTTGGCCCACTCATCTTTGCAGGATTGTTGTAATTCAGCTTTATTTGAGGGTTTTCTAGCATGAACCGCCTTTTTAAGGTCATGCCACAACATCTCAATAGGATTCAGGTCAGGACTTTGACTAGGCCACTCCAAAGTCTTCATTTTGTTTTTCTTCAGCCATTCAGAGGTGGATTTGCTGGTGTGTTTTGGGTCATTGTCCTGCTGCAGCACCCAAGATCGCTTCAGCTTGAGTTGACGAACAGATGGCCGGACATTCTCCTTCAGGATTTTTTGGTAGACAGTAGAATTCATGGTTCCATCTATCACAGCAAGCCTTCCAGGTCCTGAAGCAGCAAAACAACCCCAGACCATCACACTACCACCACCATATTTTACTGTTGGTATGATGTTCTTTTTCTGAAATGCTGTGTTACTTTTACGCCAGATGTACCGGTACACGCACCTTCCAAAAAGTTAAACTTTTGTCTCGTCAGTCCACAAGGTATTTTCCCAAAAGTCTTGGCAAACATTGAGATGTTTTTTAGCAAAATTGAGACGAGCCTTAATGTTCTTTCCGCTTAAAAGTGGTGTGCGCCTTGGAAATCTGCCATGCAGGCCGTTTTTGCCCAGTCTCTTTCTTATGGTGCCTCAATTGAGGCAAGTGAGGCCTGCAGTTCTTTAGATGTTGTCCTGGGGTCTTTTGTGGCCTCTCGGAAGAGTTGTCTCTGCGCTCTTTGGGTAATTTTGGTCGGCCGGTCACTCCTGGGAAGGTTCACCACTGTTCCATGTTTTTGCCATTTGTGGATAATGGCTCTCACTGTGGTTCGCTGGAGTCCCAAAGCTTTAGAAATGGCTTTATAACCTTTACCAGACTGATAGATCTCAATTACTTTTGTTCTCATTTGTTCCTGAATTTCTTTGGATCTTGGCATGATGTCTAGCTTTTGAGGTGCATTTGGTCTACTTCTCTGTGTCAGGTAGCTCATATTTAAGTGATTTCTTGATTGAAATCCTGGGGGTGACTGCAAAAATTTAACTCAAGTGTGATAAACCACAGTTAAGTTATTTTTTAACAAGGGGGGCAATCACTTTTTCACACAGGGCCATGTAGATTTGGAGTTTTTTTTCTCCCTTAATAACGTAAACCTTCATTTAAAAACTGCATTTTGTGTTCAATTATGTTATCTTTGACTAATAGTTAACGGTTTTTGATGAGCAAAAACATTTAAGTGTGACAAACATGCAAAAGAATAAGAAATCAGGAAGGGGCAAATAGTTTTTCACACCACTGTATATATAGAATCCATTCACAGCATCCTCAATGAAATCAAGCTAGACCAGAAAGTGACTGTTAAAAACATCACTTTCAGAGATCTTAGCTCTCATGGCAGCTGTCTCCACGTGACACCTTTGGGCCTTCTGCACATGAGAGCATTTCAGTTGTGGCTAAGAACCAGGGGATTTCACTCTAGGGCCAATCCCCAATAAGGGTTACGCGCCAGGGGCTTCGTACCCTTTCTATGTGGTTCAGACACCGGTTTCTGACTCTGGGTCCCACTCTAAGTCTGTCTTGTCGTCGCAAGATGCTAAGGACTTAGATGGCCGTCCAGCCCAAGGGAGCTGGAGAGGTCATCTTCTCACGTGGCCCATCAATTGCTTCAAAATGATGGCTCTATTTCTGGCCCTAAAGCACTTCCTCCAGCAGTTGAGAGGCTACTATGTCCTATTGCGCATGGACAACACTATGGTAGCCTCTTCTAGGGATCTTCTGTCTCAGGCGCAGGGGACAATATTTCATCCTCAGCCCGAGCTTTGGAACCTTCACGTTTGGCCCCTGACCGGGACCAACTGGTCAAGCTGGTCTTCCAGCCAGCGTAATTGAGACTATTCTAAGTGCTAGGCCTCCCTCCACTAGAAGAGCTTATGCCCTCAAATGAAATGTATTTGAAAGTTGGTGCATGACAATGCTGGTAGATCCAGTCCACTGCCGAATTGTTTCAGTGCTGGAGTTTCTGCAGGAAAAGTTGTCCTCTGGCTTGTGCCCTAGTACTCTCAGGACGTACGTAGCTGCTATTTCAGCCCGCCATGTTCTGATTGATGGGGTTACTGTGGGTAAACATCCTTTAGTTGCCCGTTTCATGCGTGGAGCTAAACGGTTGAGGCCACCCACTAGAGCCACGGACCCTTCGTGGGATTTATCTATCATGCTCGAAGGTCTAATTGACACCCCATTCGAACCACTAGAGTCAGCACCTATCAGGTTTCTGACCCTTAAGATGGTTTTTCTGCTGGCCATTACCTGTCTGAAGAGTCTCCTTGTCAGTCTCCCGATCCTGCCTAGACTTTGCCCCTGAGCTAATCAAAGCCATTTTGCATCCTTACCCGAACTATCTTCTGAAAGTTCCATTCTCAACCATGCACCCTGTTCTTCTTGAAGCCTTCTGTCCTCTGCCTTTTACAGCTTCGGAGCAGGAGAGACTTCACTTACTGTGTCCAGTACATACTCTTCAAATTTACGTCCACCACACTAGCCAGTCGCGTAAGTCAGAGCAGCTTTTTATATTCTATGGGGCTGCCGCCACTACACAGACCTTGTCACACTGGGTGAGAGATGCTATTGCTCTCTCCTATGACGCGCATGGGCTCACTCCGCCTCTAGGAATCAGGGCTCATTGAACCAGGGGGATCGCCTCATCTATTGCGCTTCAAGAGGTATTCCCTGCAGCAAGTGTGTGACGTGGCAGGTTGGTCCTCTCCACACACAATTGTTAGATTTTATAGTCGGGATGTTCATGCTACTCCGGGCTCACGGATCCTCGAGTAAGCCTCCCAGATATAGTTCTGAGACCTCCTCAGCCTTGTGCGCACACGCTACACAACCCTGGGGTCCAGACATTTGCAGTGTGGCGGCGTTGGTATTCTCGTTTCCATAGCGTTTTCACGCAGCATCGAGTGTAGCCTTTGAAAGGTAACGTCTCGGGTTACTTTGCTGTAACCCTGTGCCCTGAAAAGCGCTCCAATGACGTACTGCCTACGTGACCGGACGTCCCTTCAGATAAAAACGATCTGAGGAATGTTTCCGGTTTACTCCTATTTGTAACCTGCAGGTGCATCTCATCAGATGACGTCACCTGACCGAGGTTACATAAGCCAAAATTTGAAGTGTTTGATACACACATGCTTCACAATCGGCAACAGGAAAAGATGTTCCCATAGCGTTTTCACGCAGCATCTCGTTCCCGCCTTTTCAGGGAACAGGGTTACAGCAAAGTAACCTGAGACGCTTTCTATAAGGACCTCCCTTTGTCTAGTAGCATCTATGGAAGAAGTCTTCTCGTCAACTGAAGACTTCTTTCTGTAGTCTTCTCTACAATTACTGCTGTAACAACCAGTAATTGTAGAGATAGCACAGTCATGCATTATAAAAATTAGGACTCATTGACAAATGTATGCGGTGTAAGAGAAATAAAATAGTTTTTTGCTATTAAAGGAAATTGTTCAACTTCTGGGCAGAAATCCTGAATAATTTATACATCCAGGCTTCTATTTTAATACAATTTTATTCTGGAAAAATTGTAACTTTCTTTTTAGGTCACTGGCATTACTATGATACAGTATACGCTGCATATCATACTGTGTATTGCTGTTGTTGTGATAAATTCAATTTGAATTTGAACAGTAATGCAGCGTGCTACCAGAACTCCTCTACCACCGTGACTTCACCTCACATCTCATTTTGATTAATTTCCTGCACCAGCATGCCATTTCATAAATAGTAGTAAATTTCATAAATAGTAATGTGTAATAAAAGCCTGTGAACCATGGTTTTGTACTGTTAACCTGTATATTGAGTTATTAAAACCAGTTTAATTAGAAAGCCATGTACCACTGAGGGAAACTTTTGTTTGAGGTCATATGATAAAGTTTACGATTGGATGATAAAATTTAAGCCCATAGCCTTGTTGACTGAAGGGCACCTCTCAAAATAAATACCTGCACAATTGTACTTCAGAACTTTAGACGGCTTGGAAAGCACAAGTATCTTCAAATGGTGAAGCAGGTATTCAATCAATTTTGTGAATAGCCTTATCATCCACATACCTTTCACCGTTATTACAGGCTTTAGCAAAATAACCATTGTTGTGTATGAAGTTGGAGTGTTGGTGCACCTCTTTGTGGCACTGGCTCTCTGTCAGTCTACACCTACAGCTGTAAACTGAGTGAATCTTGTCCATTGAAAAGTGTCACATACCCTTCTTAATGCACAGGTCGGGAGTGCGGTGACACTGCTCAGCACCCACACTGTCAACCTGTCCACTTTTGTGTCCATCATTGCATGCTTTCTCCTGGAAATTGAAATCCAGGAAAAAAAGAACACACACCATTTTGGTGCCCGGGTAATCCATGTCCGTTCCAGTTCCGGCTAAAACATCAAGAGCCAGCACTGGAGTATCTAAGCAGAATTGAACATCAACCAGGGCTCATGGGTTGTTTTGACATACATACAACAAAACAGTGGTCCGTTTATTTATTTATTTATTTTTACAGCATTCTCCCATTTTTATTTAGATTTCATTGAAGGCAAAAAGGAGCATAGATCGGCATGCGCACATCATGAGTATATGAGACAATAAATAAAGGACGAGAAGAATCCGTAATAAGAGAGATCTAAGTAATGAAAGCCGATCCTGCTTGCATTTCAGATATTAATATTGACCTGTATTTTAGTGATCAAGAGGCCTTAGAAAAGGTCATAAATTAAGGGAGGATTATAATGAAGAGCTGGGATTTTGTAGATAAACCAATCTTAATAAGAAATAATCCAGGTACTGATGTTGTGCTTGTCAAAGGAAATTTTTGGGTTGCCCTGAAATCTGAAAAATCCTCTTATCTGTTCATGATGAGTGACAGGATTTCCCATCATTCAAGTAATAACTCAGGAAGGGAAGGAATATACAGTACATGCATTCACTTAATCAGCCAGCAACATTGTGAGCATGTTTGTTTATATACAGGTCCTGCATTTATACTGTACTCTGCATGTTATTGGAGGATTCCAGTAGGGGGAACATTGGAGAATTCAATCAAACAGTTTTGCATAAAGTAAAGAAACATGGCGACACTCAAGGTGTTTAGTTTCAAGTGGACATTTAAGACTTGTCCCATTTCCCATTGTCACTGTTATGACATGTACAGTATGTTGGTCAATGTCCATTTTTGATGTGCCTGCTGACTACACCGCCCCTACCCTTTACAAGTACATTGTACCTTAAGGGCATATATGGGCAAGTCATGTTAATTTCAGAGGATGTACAGTACACAAGCTGTGCACCAAACGTACACAGGATATGCAAGGCAGCCATCGTGTATGTGCATAAACGTGCAAGCTTCTTTCAACGCTAAGAAGGTCCCATTAAATGATGGCCATTAACAGCATTATTTTATATTGCGAATATAAATTTGTGCACAGACATACAGTAAGTTACTCAGTAAACGCCACCCTAAGGTGATTTGACGTTAGAGCCTCCTTCCAAAAAACCTATAAATCTCCTTACAGACAACTTTTTTCAATGTAAATTAACAACACATTTTTAATTATAGCTCTGATTATCTACTATTATCAATAATTAACACTAACATATATCATAATGATCACATTAATTAAAACATGCCATTTGACTTATAACTGCTATCTGAGCCACTGTTATAGAAAATAAATCAACACCTCCTGGCCAGTCATATTTAAGAATTTAACGGTGCTGTTATTAAATATACATACAAAAATTACAGAGGTTGTATAAGTAATTTTAGCAGGGCCATTTTTCTCCTTAGCATACACTGCACTGGATTGTTATATTGCATTTAAATTGACTTAAAACGCCAAAGATGCTGACTCATATTATTATTTTTTCATATAATCTTGCATATGCACAGATCATTGAACCTCTTGATTAAGGATTGCCGTAATGACAAGCCGCTTAAAAAAAGAAACACATGGATCACCCTAACTTGCTGCTGTTCTTAAAGTTAATGCATAAATCTCTGCTTATGCAGGCTTATTGCATTTCTGGAACGTTCCATCATCTGTGCAATTTGTAGCTATTTTTTCTCTGTTTATGAGATTATTGAGAACTTTTTCCCCCTCAAGGGTGTAGAAAACACAGCTGAGTGGAATAACACTGTGAACTGAGCAGCTTATTTAAAGTTTAAAAGTTCACAATCAACACTACAGCAGTAGTTGGTTGTAATCTTTAATAACTTCCTGAACCTTTATTAACATTTTACAACCACATTATTATTTTAATGAGCTGACCTTTAATGTAAACTGTTACAAAGTTCTTACTGCTAACTGTCCCATGTTCATGATTTAAAATCACAATTAATTGAATTGCATTTTCAGGATCTATACCTGGCTACCTTTTAAAGCAAGATCTGCTTCAAGTGTTTGAGAAAGTTTAATATCACCTTAAAACCCATAATTTCTCCTTGAGTTGTGTATCTAATCTATCTTTTTTCAGTTGTGTGTGTACTTAATTATTTTAATAAGGGGATTTATGCTTTGTTTATCTTATTATTTTTGTATTTTTTATGCTGTGCTTTTATGTTGATGTGCATTTTTTTTACCCCATTTTGCATCTGACCACATCTCACCAATTCCACCACTTATTATTTTCTTATTACAACACATCATTGTCACACTAACAGTTCAGGCAGAGGAAGAAACTGAACAATCGTTAAATATTAGACTTGTTAAAAAGTGTGATTTCTAATATTGTGCTTTGGAGCATTTTAAATGTTCCTAATTAAACAAATAGACAAACAAATAAACAAACAATGTCAGTTAGTTAGTTAGTCAGTCAGTCAGTCTCCCTCAAACTCTCCTTTTTATTCCAAAGCCAAGAAAAACCTATAATATACAGTATGTAATGAGGTCTGTGTGTGTGTGTGTGGGGAGGGGGGAATCAGACGTCACTAAAGCTACATTCTGGAACATCCAAAAAGCAAATATACTTTGGCACCTCTACTTTAAGAAAGTACAACCCAAGTTTCAAAGTTATTAACTGGCAAAATAAAAGATATGTAGCAAGAAATGTATTGAACAGAATAATAATAATTGCCTGAAGTCATCAGTGATTATTTCCTAACCAATGTTAAACAGGAATCAGTCAAAACACAAAAGACAACAGCTTATGTTTAAATACTACAAGTTACTTATACAGTAGCTCAGATGATGAGAAGGAGAATGGACATAAATGATGGTGATATGTTTTCCACTGAAAAAGTTTCTTTCTTTGACATTTTTTTAGCAATGTTGTTTTGCCATGAGTAGATTACTCTATAAATGTATAAGAAAGCAGAGTGGCTTTTAGTGTAATTAGAATGAAATCATTTTATAAAAATTTTTTAAGCCTTTCTTCCTTTTCACTTTCAAAAGTAACCAAAAAGATGTGAGAACCTTCACATTTCATAACTGTTGTCACTAGGGCTGCACGATATACCGAAAAAGAATATCGTTATCGTGATAGTGGTATATGCGATATCTGTATCGCAAAGAGTTGCAATAAATGAAATTTAATTTATGTGCCAAGCATTTGTGTGTCCAAATTTGACCAAACCTTACTATCTTTACACCCGCTTATATCTTGATACTTGTATCTTTATATTTAATTCTTTCGCGAACTAACCGGTTAGCCCTTTGTAGCGTGGATGGTAAATTTTTTGAGATGGGGATTTTGGGTTTTCATGAGCTGTATGCCACAATCATCAATATTAAAACAACAAAAAAAATGAAGAACTACTTCAGTTGTGTGTAATGAATCTAAAATATATGAAAGTCTAATGTTTATCAGTACATTACAGAAAATAATAAACTTTATCACAATATGCTAATTTTTATTGAGAAGGACCTGTAATTTGCCAGATTGAGTAAAAGTCTAAAAATGGCATTATTTTGCAGTGACACCTTTCACATCTGACAATCAAATATCAGTGTTATACTGGGGAAAAAAATCACCTCAAACATAAGGAGAGACTTGCAGTCCTCTACTTTTTTAATTTAAAAAGTTGATACTTTATAAAGTATATAAAAGTCCTACAGCCGCACTTTATTAAACACATGAGTTTTAATATTAAAGCATGGAACGTGCCGGATTATTTTAGATACATGTAAAATGTGAATAAAAATGAAACAGATGGACGTGCGACTGTTATATATTAATGTGTATTTGTCTGCAGGCTCAGTGAAGTTTTAAAAAGACGGTTTAATATTCTGTTGAATAATGTGAAGCCCAGTTGTAACCTAATCTCCATCACAGCTCCGACTGTCTAAAGAAGCTGTAAAGTCAGTTGAGCATCTCTTTCCTCTATAAATCAAAAGGTCACCATTGAAATTGCCATTAAGGCAAGTAATTGCATCCTGTGCCTGGGGAAAACAACAAGAAGTTGATAATCACTCAGTAAATTTACCATGATAAACTTTATAAAGGGTCGGTAGAAAACACCATCAACATTCATATGAGCAATCATGATGAAAGGACAGCAGAAGCTGTCTTTCTCTCGCAAATGTGATGATATGCTTGGCATCTTTGGATACTTAATAAGCGTTTATAATTGCTTGTTTTCTTTCCATCTGCACAAAATTCCATGCTTTTCAGATGCATTTGTTATCTATATCTGAAGCACAATAACAAAAAGCTTTTTTTTTGCTCCTCTGTGGTTGAGGTTATTTCATCGTTTGTGAATTGTAGGTTTATTTTCCACAAATTCTTGAATCGTAGTTAATAATTTATCCAAGATAAAACCCATTTTCTGATATATTAAAGCATGAAGAGAAGTGCACAGGCTACTCACAATCATTGAGTATAATAACAGCCATTTAACCAACTGCAATTAGGGAAACTGAAACAAAACACATAATGCCTAATTACTGGTAAAATACTATATCATTGCATCCAAAAATGTAAAATACACTAAAAAATAAGTGGTTTACCCGATGCTAGGGATGACTCACAGCTTAGACTTTCTTATAAACTTTGTTAAGGGTGAGAAATGTCATTTCTTTATAGAACTTGTATATACGGTATTTGAAAGAAATGTCATGGTGCAACAACCTTACAATGCAATAACGGAGTATACACAGGATTGCAAAAAATACAGATGCAGGACTGGGTCAAATGAGCACAAAACATATAATGAATATTATACCAGTATTCTTAAAGTTTAACTTTGCTGATTTAAAAGGTAATGTGCTCTACATTATAAAATTATGCTGAAGGAATCCAAAATATGCAATGATCTCCTGTGAACGGTTCATTATGAGATGTGTTTCCTACTTATGCTGTGTAAAGCCTTCAGAACAGCTCTATTCTAAGATGCTGTTAATTCGTGATTTTTGAGGCTGGTAACTCTAAATGAACTCCTCTACAGCAGAGATAAGTTTTGGTCTTGCTTTCATGGGATGATCTTCATGAAAGCCAGTTTCATCATGGTGCTTGATGGGTTTTGCAAATGGCAAAATAGGACATGGAACAGGTGAGCAGATTAGGTTATCATGTTGGAGGTAGAGCCAGGATCAAAATAAAACAAAAGCACATGTCATGACATGGAATGTAGAGAGGTAAATGTGACAAGTTCAAACAGCTGTATATATGCTTTGGGCTCCACATATCATGTACAGTAATTGGGTAGAAGAAAGATGTAGCAGCAAGATCAATAGTACAGTATAAAGTGTAGTGTAACATACTACAAAAGTGCACCATACCATTATTATAAAGTACAAGTGTTTTTACTAGCCACAATTTTCTCACCAGAAAATCGCAGTTTTTTTCTTCACCATGATACGTTAATGTTTGTTATATCTAGATTACTTATAAATCACAGCAATAAATGATACACTGTATCTGTCACGTAGCGGAACGGAACGAGGTGAATCCAAGTGCAGATGACGTGCCACAATGTCGAACATGGTGTTGGTGCTCTCCCTAGGTCTCGGGAGAAGATTAAAATATCGTCCAGATAAACAAACACAAATAAATTCAGAAAGTCCCTGAAGACATCATTGATGAGGGCCTGAAAGACGGCCGGGGTGTTGGTCAGGCCAAACGGGACCACCAGGTATTCATAGTGTCCTGTTGGGGTATTGAAAGCAGTTTTCCATTCGTCACCCTCTCGGACTCGGACGAGGTGATATGCGTTGCGTAGGTCCAGTTTGGTAAAAATCTTTGCTTCCTGGAGCAGTTCAAAGGCGGTCGCCATTAACGGAAGGGGATAGCGGTTCTTCACTGTGATCTGGTTTAGGCCCCTATAATCGATACATGGACGAAGGGACCCATCTTTTTTACCCACGAAGAAGAAGCCGGCTCCCGCCGGGGAGGAGGAGGGGCGAATGATCCCCGCCGCAAGGGACTCCGAGATATAATGATTCATAGCTTCACGCTCCCTGGGTGACAGAGAATATAGGCGGCCCTTGGGGGGCGTGGTACCTGGGAGCAGGGCGATAGCGCAGTCATATGGTCGGTGGGGGGGCAGAGAGACAGCACGAGATTTACTGAAGACCTCCTTGAGATCATGGTACTCTGGCGGGACGGCGGTGAGGTCCGGTGGTTCCTCCACAGATGCAGGGCTGAGGCAGGACGTGGCTGCAGCTCGCAGGCAGGTAGTGGCGCATGACGGGTTCCAGGCTATGATTGTGTTCCTGACCCAATCGAGTTGAGGATTGTGACGGGTTAGCCAGGGCAGGCCCAGGACAACAGTAGCATGTGATCCCTCCATGATAAACAAAGAAGTTTGTTCTAAATGGTTGCCCGAGACCCTTAGCCCGATAAGGGGAGTTCTGTGTGTGATAGATGGGAGTGGGCTGCCGTCGAGTGCCTGAACTTTGAGGTGGGTCTCCAAGGGTAGCGCGGGGATTCCTAGGGTCTTGGCAGAAGTCGCATTGATCAGGTTACGGTCTGAACCTGAATCAATCAGTGCCTGCACCAGGTGGGTCCGTTGCTCGTGGATGAGAAAAACTGGAAACAGGCGGCGTTGATCTGGGAATCTTCCTGGTGACACACCCTCCAATCCTCCCAGCTGGACTAGAAGACGCCCCCTTTTAACAGGGCAGTTCTTGAGCTGATGACATGATTTTCCACAGTAGAAGCATGCACCATCCACTCTACGTCGTCGTCGTTCTTCAGGGGAAACGCGGGTCCTGTCCAGTCGGGTCCTTTGAAAAGTGACAATGGTGCGACAGAGCAGAGTTTGTGTGTGTTTGTTTGGGAACCTGAGAGGAGTGGGGCTGTAAAGCCGAGACCTATCGTCTCCCCTGCTGGGTCTTAGTGCTTGCAGAGAGGTTTTGAGTGTGCATGTGTGTTTGTGTGTGTGTGTGTGTGTCTGTGTAAGGCAGAGAGTGTGTGTGTTTGGGACCTGAGCGAAGGTGGGCTGTAAACGCGAGCGAGTGTGTGTGTGCTCATTCACTTACACCAATATATACACCAATATATATATATATATATATATATATATATATATATATATATATACACAGTGGTGTGAAAAACTATTTGCCCCCTTCCTGATTTCTTATTCTTTTGCATGTTTGTCACACTTTAAATGTTTCTGCTCATCAAAAACCGTTAACTATTAGTCAAAGATAACATAATTGAACACAAAATGCAATTTTTAAATGAAGGTTTACGTTATTAAGGGAGGAAAAAACTCCAAATCTACATGGCCCTGTGTGAAAAAGTGATTGCCCCCCTTGTTAAAAAATAACTTAACTGTGGTTTATCACACCTGAGTTCAATTTCTGTAGTCACCCCCAGGCCTGATTACTGCCACACCTGTTTCAATCAAGAAATCACTTAAATAGGAGCTACCTGACACAGAGAAGTAGACCAAAAGCACCTCAAAAGCTAGAAATCATGCCAAGATCCAAAGAAATTCAGGAACAAATGAGAACAAAAGTAATTGAGATCTATCAGTCTGGTAAAGGTTATAAAGCCGTTTCTAAAGCTTTGGGACTCCAGCGAACCACAGTGAGAGCCATTATCCACAAATGGCAAAAACATGGAACAGTGGTGAACCTTCCCAGGAGTGGCCGGCCGACCAAAATTACCCCAAGAGCGCAGAGACAACTCATCCGAGAGGCCACAAAAGACCCCAGGACAACATCTAAAGAACTGCAGGCCTCACTTGCCTCAATTAAGGTCAGTGTTCACGACTCCACCATAAGAAAGAAACTGGGCAAAAACGGCCTGCATGGCAGATTTCCAAGGCGCAAAGCACTTTTAAGCAAAAAGAACATTAAGGCTCGTCTCAATTTTGCTAAAAAACATCTCAATGATTGCCAAGACTTTTGGGAAAATACCTTGTGGACCGACGAGACAAAAGTTGAACTTTTTGGAAGGTGTGTGTCCCGTTACATCTGGCGTAAAAGTAACACAGCATTTCAGAAAAAGAACATCATACCAACAGTAAAATATGGTCGTGGTAGTGTGATGGTCTGGGGTTGTTTTGCTGCTTCAGGACCTGGAAGGCCTGCTGTGATAGATGGAACCATGAATTCTACTGTCTACCAAAAAATCCTGAAGGAGAATGTCCGGCCATCTGTTCGTCAACTCAAGCTGAAGCGATTTTGGGGGCTGCAGCAGGACAATGACCCAAAACACACCAGCAAATCCACCTCTGAATGGCTGAAGAAAAACAAAATGAAGACTTTGGAGTGGCCTAGTCAAAGTCCTGACCTGAATCCTATTGAGATGTTGTGGCGTGACCTTAAAAAGGCGGTTCATGCTAGAAAACCCTCAAATAAAGCTGAATTACAACAATTCCTCAAAGATGAGTGGGCCAAAATTCCTCCAGAGCGCTGTAAAAGACTCGCAAGTTATCGCAAACGCTTGATTGCAGTTATTGCTGCTAAGGGTGGCCCAACCAGTTATTAGGTTCAGGGGGCAATTACTTTTTCACACAGGGCCATGTAGGTTTGGATTTTTTTTCTCCCTAAATAATAAAACCCCTCATTTAAAAACTGCATTTTGTGTTTACTTGTGTTGTCTTTGACTAATAGTTAAATGTGTTTGATGATCAGAAACATTTTGTGTGACAAACATGCAAAAGAATAAGAAATCAGGAGGGGGGCAAATAGTTTTTCACACCACTGTGTATATATATATATATATATATATATATATATATATATATATATATATATATATATACATAAACCACTCTAGTCCAACTAGGGACCATTAAGACTAGTGGTGACCATTGTATTTATTTCCATTTTCCACGACCATGGTAGGATCTCTGTTCAACATTCACATGCACATTCACACACTAAGGGCAATTTGGGAACGCAGATTAACCTTACTTCCATGTCTTTGGACTGTAGGGGAGGAACCCAGAGAACCCGGAGGAACCCATCAAGCAAAGGGAGAACATGTAACCACCGTGCTGCCTATATACACACAGTATATACATTTTATTAAACAGTTTATGAAATGTCAGAGGGACGACATACAAAGGCAGAGTTTTAGCTGATGAAATCCCACTGGTAGGGCTCTAGCACTAGCACACAGGTGAATCTACAGTATATATAAGCAGAGAAATCACAATAGATTGATGTCTTACCTACTTCTACTTGATGCACTATACTAGGATTAGTTAAATTGGAATGAAATTGGGTGTTAAATAAATATCTGGCCGAATCTGACAGTGACAAATGAGAGAGCATTTGTAACTACAGGTTGGTTGCACACAGTGAATGCACTTGATTGCACACAAAGTGAACTGTTTGTAATATTTCTGCCATCACTGTCACCGTTAACGGCATACAATTGTACATTTTGTGTACACTCGGAGAAAATGATGGTCATTAGTCGTGCAGCTGTTTGAATGGTTAAAATTTTTTTTTCGTCCATATAAAAACACAATATTCAGAGTGTCTGTATGTTCCAATGTACTTTATTTGATAAGGATTTTATTTCATTATTTAATTTTAAAGGACTCTTGACAATTGGAGGGCATACAGTATTGTTTAAACGTCTTCGGGCACCTCAGATTTTTTCATATTTTGCTTCCAAAAAGTCAGACTTTCTTGTAGTTTTAATGTAGTCTTGAGGAATAGTTCTCCAGGTTTCCTGAAGGAATTTATTAGCTCTAATTTTTGGCAAGGTTTTGGAGTTGCAGAGAAATATTTTTTGTTTGTTAAGCCACACACTGACCTATGAATCATTTGAACATAAAATTTATCTACTTTAAAGCATAAACCAATGAGAAACATGATCAGGCTTTTGATTAGTTTACTGGTGATGCTGAATGCTGAGTGGTTGGAACAGACAAGAGGGGAAATAAGGTTGCTGCTGAGGTTATTAAATAAACCACCATTTTCTTAGTTGTCCATTTAGCCCCTTTGTAACCAGTAAAACTTTGTTGCAGTAAAACATTTGTTTCCATGTCTTTAATTTAATCTACATGTTTAAAATATATTTTTATTTAATTTAATATGTTGAAATGAGGTGCAGATGTGGCTCCGTTGGTTGAGACATGAGAAGTGGGTTATTCGGATGGTCAGGGGTTGGAGCCCCTTCAATGCTGGGTCACTGATGTTGGGTCGTTGTGCAAGACAAATGCATCTAGTATCCAGTTAGAAAATATGAGGATTGAAAGCACATCCAACGTAAGAACTGTGCCAGATCTTGGATCAAATTATCTGATATAGCTATGTCTAGGATAAAAGGTACTGTACAAGGCCCAAGAAAAAAAAGTGAAGAAATGAGAGGTAGCTAAAGATGTTTTCACAGAACTGTACAGTATCTGTCTGATATTTTATTTTTATTTTTTTTTGCTTTCTTCAGTAAATTTTGCTTACTGATCAAAGTTGTGGTGTAGCTGAAGTTATCCCAGCAGCACTTGCAGTGAGTATGAAATACACTCTGTATGGGGCATCAGTCTATCACTCAATGTTTTTGAGAGGTTGGAAGGAAAGGCACACAGACTGGGAGAACATCCTTCCCATACTGTACTTTGAGCTCAGGATCAAAACCAGACACTCGGGAGATCTAATTTGAGCTCCATTTGCGTTATATCTACTTTATTTCCTGATGAGTATTTAACCACATGCTGTCGCTTTCCAGGTGGATTGAAATGAAATTGTTGTTTTGCAAGTAATATGTGGATCAGCTCACAGCATTTGACTACCAGCTTCTGGATAGTACATTGTTTCCAGTTGTTTTAAATGAAAGATGCATCAAAATTACAGGTTTGCATGATATTTCAATTTCCCCAAAGGCAGCCAATTTGTTGTTCAAGGACCATGCCAGTTTGCCCATGATGCTCTGCTCACAGCTCACAGATGCTCCAGGTATGTTTTTCACATTAGCTCACCTCAAGTGTTTAAGCCTTCAAGATTGTAATCAGATTTCTGAATTAAACACACCTCCATAAAACTAACTTTTTCATATCACTCTTATACAGTATGAAACAATCAGGGCCCGGTTTCTCGATAACGCACACTATTTGCGCGCTAAGAAGACTCTTAAGATATATCTTACGTTAAGTGATAACGTTTCTAAGTGTATTTCTCGAACTGTCTCTTAGGAGTCTTCTTAAGTCGCTGCCTCTTACGTCCGACGTTACGCGGCGCTGTCTACAGTGAAGGTCCTGAATTATCAGTTGCTCAGGAATCGATTTTTCACTCCTTTTGCTTGACAGTCTTAAGAAAGACGGCACTTTCTATACAAATTAAACATGGCACTAAATTCTTTTAATAGCATTTATTTCGACATGGGTTAACTTAACAATAATATGCCATAATAGACAAATATATAAATTAATATTAATTAATATCGCTAATATTTTCATGTAACATGTGGCCGTGAAACGAACCGGGTATACAATCATATCAGCTTCACCAGCTTCAGAAACAATGTGAAGTGTCAGTTGTTGGGGTTGTATAGCGCACTTATGGAATGAATACGATGAGATGACAGAGTGGAGGTTTAATACCCCTATCTCACCTACGCGGGGCCGTAAGTGCGGTTCATTATGATTCGGCGCGAGTTTTGGTGCTGTTATTACGTTTCCATCTTACCACGCAAAAAATTAAACATGTTTAACATGCGGAAGCTCGCGGACCTTGTAGATCTTTGCGGACCGTTGGGGGTCACTCGAGGCAGATCACGGTGCCTAATACCCCTCTCTCACCTGTGTGGCCGGACTCATCTCCGTGAGCTGCCGCGATTGCCCACCACGTTCCTTTAATGTTCCGCGAAGTTCTGCAAGGTCTGCAAGCTTCCGCGAGGACCAGCAAAAAATTAAACTTTTACATTTTTCATGCGGAAAGATGGAAACGTAATCACAGCGTAAAAACTCTGGGTGAATCATGATCAAGCCAGGTGAGATAGTGGTATAACACACCGCATCTCATATCGAGTCAAACCGCATAAGTGAATACTGTAGGGGTATTAAACATTACAATCACCCAGAAAAATGAATGGATGCGGGGTTTGAATCTCACAAGGTTATTTTCTCATTTAACTAAATCAAATTTCATAAAAATAAAACGTGTCAAAAGTAAAACCCATAAAGTCATGGATAATGGCTAATGATCAATGAAACATATTTTAAACAGAAAGCAGCGAGCAGCTGGACATCGGGACGGGGAGTGTAAGTACGATGCGTTGGTCTGGCACACGCAGGTCTGAGCAGCTCAAGAAGCTCCATAATATGTTGCCTTGGAAGGCAAAACTTTTATTTAAATATTTTTTTAATAACGACCACGGGGAAAATATGAAAAGGGCTGAAGTTTTGTCTAAAGGAAAAATGTACATGAGCCACACGGCTCCACGGACCGCGCCGTCTTCAGTTTAACACAACACCACGCTGCCAAATTGTTCGCCAGCTGTTTAATATTAATTGTGATTGGCAATTTTAATGCATTAGTCACATTATGAAATAGGCTAATTAAAAGTCACTCTATTAGTTCTGATATCAAATAAAATAAAATTCTTAAACAGGTCTACAGTATATTCCATCATTAATAAGACTTTGATAATGTGCCATAATGTGTTTGCATACACCGCTGATTTATAAAGACTGCTGCTCAGTGTCGGCGACTAGCATCTTGAGCTGAAACTACGCTAAGAATGAGTTAAGGTTGGTCCAGACCAACCTTACGAACGTGTGACTTAGCTAAGAGATACTTAGCGTAAGAACATTTCGGGAAATGCGCCATAAAGTTAAGAGAGAGGTTAAGGTACAACTTAAGAACTACTTAGCGATAAGAAGCTTTCGAGAAACCGGGCCCAGAGCGATATCGTCGAATAAGATAAAAAACAGTAACAACAACAAAAAAGCATAACTTTTTGAAAGTTTAGTTTGAGATGGTAAAAGACGTAAGTAGTAAGTAGTAAGTAAGGACACATGTTCGGTAACAGTAAAGATTCTAACCTGTGATACTAGGTTTGTTAGGATTTAATGCACCAGGAAGATTATTTTTTAATTGTGGCTTGGAGCTGTGGATGTTTTCACATTTGTATCACTCAGCTAATCTAGATACAATCTGGAGAATTTTTTATTTGCTTCTGTATTCAGAATATGATGGCTGTGCTGTTCTTAGGAAAAGAATTTTAAGCTTCTGTTAATAAAGCGAATCTTAATAAATAACAACAACCAGCCCTGATAATGTTTCTAGATATCTGGTGCATTGTTCATGAGCCATCCTTTAATTTCTTCATACTATTGTACTTTAAATGATGTTGATTAAATTAAAGAAATGGGGGAAAACTGTTTCCCTGTGACTAATGATACAATTTAAAATTTGGTTGTTTATGTACAGTAACAACCTTAGCAGCGACCTAATTTCCCCTCTTCACCAGTATATTAATCACTGGCCTGATCATCTGTCATTATCTGCGCCTGTTTCTCACTGGTTCAAGTTCAAGTAGGCTTTATTGTCATTTCAACCATATACAGTTAGTACAGAGTGAAACGAAACAACGTTCCTCCAGGACCAAGGTGCTACATGCAACATAAATTTACAGAACTAACAGATAACTAACAGAACAACTAAACTAGCTAACTAAGAGGCCTAGTTAGCTGGCTAGCAAAGACAAGACAGATAGACCCATAAATTACAACATAAATGAACTAAAGGAAACTAACTATCTAAGGAAGACTAGATACAGGGTTTTTACAGACAACAGACAACATAAAGTTCACGTGCAAATGTGCAAACAAAAGCAACAAAGTGACAGTGCGACAACATAACATAATAATAAGGTGTTGTGGTGATGGGTGGAAGTAGTGGAGAAACAGTAAACATTTCTTAACTTAACGTAGCAGCAAGAATTGAGAAGTTAAGAAATTAGTGCAAAAAGTAGTCCAGTGATGAATATTGTGCAAAAGAGCATTTAAAGGTTGGTGTGTATGATAGTTTGGTAGTGTATATTAGTCAGTCCAGACTCAATGTTTTGAGGTAGTTAAGCTGAGTGATAATGTTTGTATGTGTATGAGTGTGTTTATCAGTCCAGTCCCTTTTTGTTGAGAAGACGGATCGCTTGTGGAAAAAAGCTGTTGCATAGTCTGGATGTGTGTGCCCTAATGCTACGGTACCTTTTTCCAGATGGCAGGAGTGTGAAGTGTGTGTGAGAGGGGTGTGTCCGATCAGCCACAATGCTGGTGGCACTGCGGATGCAGCGTGTGGTGCAGATGTCCTCAATAGAGGGGAGAGAGACCCCGATGATCTTCTCTGCTGTCCTCACTATCCGCTGTAGGGTCTTGCGGTCCGATATGGCACAATTTCCAAACCAGACAGTGATGCAGCCGCTCAAGATGCTCTCGATAGTTCCTCTATAGAAGGCGGTCAGGATCGGTGGTGGAAGCTGGGCCTTCCTCAGTCTTCTCAGAAAGAAGTTGGGCTTTCTTGTGCAGGGAGATGTTGTTGAGGGACCAGCTGAGGTCTTTCTCCAGGTGGATGCCCACGAATTTGGTGCTTTCGACGATCTCCACAGAGGAGCCATCGATGCTCAGCAGAGAGTGGTCGCCTCGTGTCCTCCTAAAGTCAACAACCATCTCCTTTGTCTTGTCAACATTCAGAGACAGGTTGTTCTCTTTGCACCAGTCCGTTAGCCTCTGCACTTGCTCTCTGTACGCTGACTCGTCGTTCTTGCAAATGAGACCCACCACGGTCGTGTCATCAGCGAACTTGATGATGTGATTCGAACTGTGTGTTGTTACACAGTCGTGAGTCAGCAGTGTGAACAGCAGGGGCCTAAGCACACAGCCTTGTGGGGCCCCAGTGCTCAGTGTGGTGGTGCTGGAGGTGCAGTTCCCGATCCGTACTGACTGAGGCCTTCCGGTCAGAAAGTCCAGGATCCAGTTGCAGAGGGAGGTGTTCAGGCCCAACAGGTTCAGCTTCCCGATCAGTTGTTGGGGGATGATAGTGTTGAATGCTGAGCTGAAATCTATGTACAGCATTCTAACATATGTGTCCTTCTTGTCCAAGTGTGTGAGGGCAAGATGGAGTGTAGTGGAGATGGCGTCGTCCGTTGAGTGGTTAGGACGGTACGCAAATTGCAGTGGGTCCAGTGAGGGGGGCAGCAGGGTCTTGATGTGTCTCATGACGAGCCGCTCGAAGCACTTCATGATGGTGGGTGTAAGTGCAACGGGACGGTAGTCATTGAGACAGGACACAGAAGACTTCTTGGGCACAGGTACGATGGTGGTGGCCTTGAAGCACGTGGGAACGACGGCGCTGCTCAGAGAGATGTTGAAGATATCGGTGAGAACATCTGCCAGCTGTTCAGCACATTCTCTGAGCACTCTGCCTGGGATGTTGTCTGGACCAGCAGCTTTACGTGGGTTGACTCTGTGTAGAGTTTTCCTCACCTCAGCTGTAGTGAGACACAGCACCTGGTCGTTTGGAGGAGGTGTGGTCTTCCTCGCCTCCACATCGTTCTGCCTGCGTAGAAGTTGTTCAGCGCATCTGGGAGGGAGCCGTCACCGTCGCAGGCAGGTGATGTCGTCCTGTAGTTAGTGATGGCTTGTAAGCCCTGCCACATGCGCCGTGTGTCGCCGTTGTCCTTGAAGTGGATGTGGATTCTCTGGGCGTGTGCGAGCTTCGCCTCTCTGATGGCCCGAGAATAGATATTTTTTTTTTAATGATTCATTAACACCACTCTGAAACTGATCATGTATATTGACTGAACTGAAAATGAGAGCCAAAAAATCCTTTATTAAGCTTAAACACATTAAACACATTAAAATGCAAGGAAGGCTGGCTTTTTAGAAGCAAAACATTAATTTTTTTGAAAAAGGGATGTCTCAAGACTTTTGCACAGTACTGTATATCACTTGATGTCTGTCTGATTTGTTATTGATGTTAAGAACGGCATTTTAGATAATGTATTATTCCTAAGCCTTGTGGTGATGATAGGGTGCACACAACCAAATGGAGGGTCTAATATATGCATAAGCACTAGAGCTGTTTTTATCAGCTCTGTTAGGAGAAAAACAGTTTGACTTAGTGTTTTATGACTGACAGGAGAAATGTAGTCTGGTTCGTTCTGTGATTATATAGTCTGTCTGCAAAAGATATACAAAACACAAAGCTATAATTACTGTGGAAGCAAACTGATTTATTTCTATCTTACATGCATCTTGGGTGTACTCACATCCTCATTTTTATGTAAATAATCCCCACCTAGATATACACTTACTGTAATACTCAAGACATATCACATAACCAAGCATAAAGGAGGTCTAAAGGACCGCTGTTTTAAATACAAGGTTTACACTGAATATAATCCAGAAAAAAAGATTAAAAAGTGAGATTCTCTAATGTTTACCCATTCCAGGTAATGTTGTCTATATTCATAGATCATGTATATAATACTGTTTTTTTTAATGTATAATATTGTATTACACCTCCAAACCACTCAACTGTAAAATACACTAATATACTGAATCTTCTCTTCCTCCCCCTCTTTCTCTTTCCTCTCTCCCCCTGTCTCCCCCTTTCACTCTTTCTCTCTCTCTCTCTGTCGAGCTACACATGTGGTTCCTGAGCTGCCAGTGATCCAGACTCCCTCTGCCCTCCGGACCTGTCTGGTCCATCCTGGTGCCCGGTTTCTGGTTGGAGGTCTCATCGCATGGATGCCCCGTGTGTCTCTTTAGGATGTGCCTGGTGTCTGGGGATGATTCTATCTACTTAGAAGATGGTTCTGGCCTCGACTGGTGTTGTCAGCTGTTTCTCTGAGGACTTGACAATTCGATAGTTCAGGACTGGAACTTTCTACAAGTCTATCTGAGTCTCGAATAATTACTGGACTCCATTTTACATCAACTATTATAACATCAATTAACATCAACTATTATAGCTGAACCTAACACTTAACACAGTATAAATGCAGATCATTTCCTGCTATCTGTTTCACCCAGATGAGGATGGGTTCCCTGTCGAGTCTGGTTCCTCTCAAGGTTTCTTCCTATTACCATCTCAGGGAGTTTTTCCTTGCCACTGTCGCCCTCGGGCTTGCTCACCAGGGACTATCTGAACATTTTGATTCATACACATTCACATTCCATACAAACTTAAATAATTCTTTTGATTGTGTAAAGCTGTTTTGAGACAATGTCAATTGTTAAAAGCGCTATACAAATAAAACTGAATTGAATTGAATTGAATTGAATCTTATTGCTCCATTAACTGCTGTTTCAGCTATTCCAACATGGCTGACCGGGATGGACACAGCAGGTGTCTGTAAACAATTTACATAAAAAGTCCAAGTAACATCAGTGTTTGAACATAATAATGATCTTGTACTCTTAAATTAGTTAAATCATCTCAGACACACTCCAAAATCCAGTGGGAAGTGTAGGAGTTATTATAACAGCAAATTAGTACTATATTTGCGATGAGATTAAAAAAGATTTAAAAAGTACATATGAATTAGATTCTCAGGTGTCCACAATCTTATACAGTAGTATATATACAGAGTTAACCAAAAATGTATACGCACTTCAGAAAAAGAAAAATACAGTTCACAATACGATGTATCATATTTATGTTTAGCATATTATTATCATATTGTCAGAACTAACCTAATGACGACCAGAAGGACGTAGCTTTAGCAGTTAGCCCTGTAGCGTGAATGGTAAACTCAAACGCGGATGGAACACGAGCGGGCAGGATAATCACGCGATTTGATCTAAGAACTCTCACAATAAATGAGCAAAGGAAAGACACAATCTAACCCTCGTTCTATAAACACACACTTAAGCATGTGTGGAAGCAAAGCCAAGAAAGTGAGTACTCACATACACGGGAACGGTTCCGAAATGACATGGGCAAAACTCAATAACAGAGCGGTGTGTGGCGCCATCTTGTATCCTTTTATGCTTTCAGGACCGTCTTACTTCCGGGTCCTAGTGCCGGCCGCGGCTGAGTGTGCATGACAGTACTCCCCTGTCCAGGACCGACTCCGGACGGTCCAGGGGGGGAGGAGACCCGGTGACGGTAGTCCCTAATGAGCCCGGGGTCGAGGACGAAGCGAGCTGGAACCCAGGACCGCTCCCCCGAGGGCGCGAGTCGAGGATCCGTCGCACGGTGTAAGCGGGACCACCGTCAATGATACGGGGAGGAGGCTCGGGGGGGGTGGGTGGAATCATGGGTGAGGTGATGAATGGTTTCAGCTGGGAGGTGTGGAAGACGGGGTGGGTCCGGAGTGCCGCAGGAAGCTGGAGCCGGTAGGTGACAGGGTTGATCCTGAGGGTGATGCGATATGGACCAATGAACCTGGGTGATAGTTTCCGTGATTCTGTGTGCAGGTGGAGGTTATTGGTGGAGAGCCACACCTTGTCACCTACGTGGTACAACCGTCCCGGGGGGTGCCGGCGGCGGTGTTGAGTTACGTAGCTGGTGTTGGTGCGCCGTATGGCAAGGTTGGCTTGGTGCCATAGCCGCCGGCACCGGCGAACCAACTGTTGGGCCGATGGTACATCAACCTCCGGTTCTTGGTGGGCGAACATCGGAGGTTGAAAACCATAGCACACCTCAAATGGGCTCAGGTTGGTGGCTGAGGACACATGGAGATTGTGGGAAAATTCAGCCCACTTGAGGTAGCGGGCCCAGGAGCGTTGACGATCCGACACGAAACATCTTAGGTAACGCTCGAGCTGTTGGTTGGTTCGCTCCGCCTGACCATTCGTCTGTGGGTGGTAACCGGAAGACAGACTGCATGACGAATTGATCAGACGGCAGAAAGCCCTCCAGAACCGGGCGGTGAACTGGGGACCTCTGTTCGAGACGATGTCCTTGGGGAACCCATGCAATCGGACTATGTGCTCCAATATCAGCTCGGCTGTGTTTTTAGCTGACGGGTGTCTGGCGAGGGCCATCAGGTGCACTGCCTTGGAGAAGCGGTCCACGATGGTGAGGAGGACGTCCTTTCCTTCCGAGGCCAGCAGGCCCGTGATGAAGTTGACGGCAATGTGTGACCAGGGCCGACGGGGAACTGGGAGTGGTTGAAGCTCCCCTGGTGTTGGTTGGTTGGAGTTCTTTGCCCTGGCGCACACTGGGCACGCCCGGACGAACTCGGTGACCTCCCTCCTCATCGAAGGCCACCTGAAGGCCCGTCCCACGAAGGTGAGGGTTCTTCGGGTCCCCTGGTGTCCCGCGATGGGCGAAGAATGGCCCCACTGGAGGACTTCGGGCCTGAGTGGAGTGGGAACATAGAGCCGTCTGGGCGGCACGCCTGCAGGTGCGGGATTGTTGGTCAGTGCCTGGCGGACCCTTGTTTCCATGTCCCAGTGCAGGGGTGCGATGATCCGGGTGGGTGGAAGGACAGGCACGGGTACGAAAGATGGAAATCATACTGTTCGAAGAACAGGGCCCACCGTGCCTGTCGTGGGTTTAGCTGTTTTAGGTTGCGGATAGTGAGTAGGTTCTGGTGGTCCGTCCAGACGATGAACGGCTCACTGGCGCCCTGGAGCCAGTGACGCCATTCCTCCAAAGCCCACTTTATGCCCAACAGTTCACGGTCCCCTACTCCGTATCGCTGCTGAGTAGGGTTAAATTTTTTGGAGTAGAAGCCACATGGGTGTAGCTTCTGGTCTGGACCTCGTTGAGAGAGAACAGTGCCGGCGCCCACCTCCGACGCGTCCACCTCTACAACGAACTGGCATCCGGATGGAGAAGAATAGGTGCGGTAGTGAACAGGTGGCAGAGTCTGTGGAAAGCTGAGATGGCAGTAGGGTTGAGTTGGAAGGAATGGGTGGAGAGCCTGGTAAGTGCAGTGAGCGGTGCTGCAACTGTACTGTAGCCCCGGATAAAGTGACGATAAAAATTCGCAAACCCGAGAAAGCGTTGGAGCTGTTTTAGTGTCCTGGGTAGGGGCCAGTGACGTACAACCTCCAGCTTCTGCGGGTCCATGGCCACACCCTGGGGCGAGATGATAAAACCCAGGAACGTGGTGGAGTGCTCGTGAAAAGCACACTTTTCCAGCTTACAGTACAGCTGGTGGGCGAGCAATCTCTTTAGAACAGCTCTAACTGTGTGTTCTTCAGTGGTACGGGAGTAAATTAAGATATCGTCCAGATAAACGAACACCCATCGGCCTAGTCCCTGAGGACATCATTGATGAATCGTTGGAAGACCGAGGGTGCGTTGCAGAGTCCAAAAGGGATAACCAGGCTCTCGTAATGTCCAGTGGGGGTGATGAAGGCCGTCTTCCACTCATCACCCTCCCTGATGCGCACCAAGTTGTAGGCGCTCCGGAGGTCCAACTTAGAGAACACGGTGGCACCAGAGAGGGCGTCCAGGGCTGAGTTGGTAAGAGGCAGCGGATGATGGTTTCTGATCGTGATCTTATTTAGCCCCCGATAGTCGACACACGGACGAAGTTCGCCCCCTTTCTTCTTCACGAAGAAGAGCCCCGCGGCTGCCGGAGTGGAGGAGGGCCGGATGGTGCCGTGGCGGAGGGCGCTGGTGACATATTCCTCGATTGCCTGAGTCTCGCTGCTGGAAAGGGAGTAGAGATGGCCGCGGTGGGGGGGCTTGGAACCCGGCTGGAGTTCAATGGCCAGGTCAAATGGACGGTGAGGTGGCAGGTGGTTGGCCCGGCGTTTACAGAACACCTCAGCCAGGTCCCGATAAGGTGGTGGGATGGCGTGGATGTCGACGTCGGGGGCCTCGGACTCCCTGGAACACATCCCAGCCTGGGCCCATAGGCATAAATCGGTGCAGGTCGGCCCCCACTGAAGGATCCGGTTCTGAGACCACGAGATGAGCGGGTCATGCTGCAGAAGCCATGGGTAGCCGAGGATAATGGGTGGAGAAGAGATGGATGTGAGGTGAAACTGAAGTGGTTCTTGGTGCTGACTGATGGCAAGAGTGATGGGTTGGGTCTGCTGGGTGATGGGGCTAGATAAAAGGGGCCGCCAGAGGTGATCTTCATCGGCTGGGATAACGCCTCAATCTTTACCCCCAACCCATTGGCATATGTGGAGTCAATGAAGTTACCCGCGGCACCAGAATCGATGAATGCGGTACTTCGGACCCGTTTGTGGCCAAGGTGGAGGGTTACCTGAACCGTGAGTCTGGAGGTGGTGGTTTCGGTGGTGGCGGAGAGATGGATGGTGCCCGGTGAGTCTCTCCTGTCCTTCACCGGGGTTGGGCATTTCCCGGATGGAAGGGACAGGTGGCTCGGTGGTGCGCTGCTGAACCACAGTAGGTGCACAGTCCCTGGTGGTAACGCCTCTCGCGTTCCGCCACGGTCAGGGAGGCGCGCCCTAGTTGCATGGGTTCCCCGGCTCCGGTGTCAACCACGGCAAGGGGTGGAGATCCGACACGTCTGGTGAAGCCGGGGGTGACGGTGGGTGGTGGTCTGGACATGGTGTGAGCATAGGTGGGAGCGGGCGGCAGAGTTCGAGGTGTTGGCTTTGGACAGGAGAGTAGGCGCTGGTCAATGCGGAGGGCCAGCTGGATCAGCCCCTCCAGTGTGGCTGGGAGCTCTCGTCCAGCTAGCTCGTCTTTGATGCGGGTCGCCAGTCCCTCGAAGTAGGACGTCCGGAGGGCTGCGTCTCCCCACGAGGTCTGGATGGCAAGGGTGCGGACGTCCGCAGTGTACCGGCTCACGGACAATCCTCCCTGTCGCAGATGGTAGAGCTTCGTGTCGGTCTCCACCTCGCCCGCAGGATGCTCAAAAGCTTGAGCTGACGGGTGAACTCGTTGTACGAGTGAGCGGTGTCAGTGTCAGCGTGCAGGACTGCCGTGGCCCACTCTGCTGCCTGCCCTGATAGCAACAAGACGAGCAGTGCAATGCGTAGCCGGTCAGTGGAGTATTTGGTGGCATTAAACTCAAACACCAGTTCCAGCGATGTTCAAAACACACTGCACTTCCCATCCGTGCCATCCCATTTATCTGGAAGTGCTAGGAAAACATCAGAAGGGGGGTGGGGGGAACTAACCTAATGATGACCAGAAGGACGTAGCTTTAGCAGTTAGCCCTGTAGCGTGAATGGTAAACCCAAACGCGGATGGAACACAAGCGGGCAGGATAATCACGCGATTTGATCTAAGAACTCTCACAATAAATGAGCAAAGGAAAGACACAATCTAACCCTCGTTCTATAAACACACACTCAGTCTGGAAGCAAAGCCAAGAAACTGAGTACTCACATACACGGGAACGATTCCGAAATGACATGGGCAAAACTCAATGACAGAGCGGTGTGCGGCGCCATCTTGTATCCTTTTATGCTTTCAGGTTCGCGACCGTCTTACTTCCGGGTCCTAGTGCCGGCCGCGGCTGAGTGTGCATGACACATATTATATATTATATATATACATGTAGATTTAAATATTTTCAAACAATTTGTAGTTAAATATTCTACAGTGAAAAAGATTGTTCACAAAAGCATTCAAGACAGTTTCCAATCCTCCAGGAGTGGACATGCCAGCACGTTGATTCCAAGATCAGACCATGCAACGCTCAAAGAAATACAAAAAAAAAAAAAAACAGAGGTACATATCTCTGACCCTACATGCTATACTGAGCATGTTAAATGTCAATGAAAGCAGAATTAAGAGAAGGCTGAACAGGCATGTGAACAGAGCACAAGGCTCCTGGAACAATGTCCTATGGACAAATGAGACCAAAGTGAAGTGGTTTGGCCTTAATGTCCAATGCCATGTTTGGCAAAACCCAAACAGCATTTTAGTAGAAACATCAAACACACTGTCGAGCATAGCAGTGGAGTAGTGATGATTTGCGCTTTTTTGCAGCCACAGGACCAGGCACCTTTCAGTCAGTGAGTCGACGGTAAACTCCAGTGTATACCAGAACTATTCTAGAGGCAAATGTGAGGTTAGCTCTCTGACAGCTAAAACTTAGTAGAAATTCTGTCATGCAATAGGACTATGATCGAAGTACATATTACTGTCAGAGCTAAATAATAATAATAATCATATTATCATCATTATATCATCATTATAATCATCATAATCATTTATTCATTAATGTAAGAAGAAGGGAAAAACATTCATTATGTGTGCAGTGCCATTGTGTTAACAAAAGACCCTTGGGGTTTTGTGGTCTCTTTAGTTTGCAAGATATAATAAAAGAAAATGCACTATAATATTGAAATGATTTGGTCATAATCAGAGGAAACTTATTAATTACCTTGAGGAGTGACCTACAGTATGTCTCTGTGCACGAAGGCGAGTTTAATATATCCTCTTTGCTGTTTTCATAAGTGCATTGTTAAACATACTTTGATTAGGGCAGTGAACCTTTCTCTTTGATACATGTCTTCTTTCATTAAGTAGCCGAATAAAATAATTTAATCCATTCATTCATTCATCAGCATTTTCATTTGGAATGAAGACTAGATGAGTGCCACTATCCATATGTATGAAGTGTTATTTTGCACAAAGCACACAGGCTAAATGCTTTCTTTAGAGTACACTTTCCTAATACAGACAGAAAAAAATATGCCACACTCATTTTTCAAATTAACTTGAGGTCATGATCTCTGAATCTTAAAAGATGGGCTTTATTCATTATCTGTGGTGTGTTGATAAGAGTGCTGTTGAAGATTCTTTGATTAGGGCAGCGAACTGCTCCCCTTTATATTCTTAAGCAACCAACATTAAGCAGAATAGAAATCATTTAAGTAATTAATGATCATGATAGGCTTAGATTAAACGTGTAAGCGTACACTGATTAAAAAAAACAACCTACAGCTGGAGCACCCAAAAGCCCTACAGCTGGTGCACAAGAAGCCTGGATATAAAAAACTGATTGGGCATTGATATGAATGCAATTCTTTTATTATGTAGTGTATTGACACAAAAGGTGTTTGAATTTGTGTAAGGAGAATATAAGGCTAGAAGAGCTGTTCTCTGATTGATGGTTCTGTCATGCAATATGGGAAAGATTTGTACACTGGGAATTGGCTAAAAGTAAAAATATCTAAAGTTTGAAAACAACCTTGTAGACCACTGGAAACTGGAAGACTGTGCAAAAAAAATCATGGCTGATGCTTAAGAATTGCACCTCTGTCATGGGTAATATAATATTGTAGAGATCCATAACTACTGTAATAATAATAACAACTTTAATCATATATTTAATATAGCCAGAGGCTAGTAGATGTATTTTCATAGTCCATGGATGAAGATAAAGACAGGATGGTGACAGGCATATCCATATTAATTATCTGAAAAGTCAGAACCAGAAAACACTACAACTTGGAGAAAGTTAAAGACAGAACTACAAAAATTAAGTACAGTAATCACTAAGCAGTTAATTTCCTTAAAGATCGATCATAAAACAAGCAGTAAAGTACATACAACAGTTAGTTCTGACTGAATTGGATGTGAGGCATAACATGAGTGATGATACAGCACTGGGACATTTAACTAAAGTATGTATCACTTTGGTGTCACAGGTGTTCTAACAATCATTAATTACACTGTCACAGCATGGGTGAAAGTATGTCCGTACAGTCCGCAGTAAAGAAAGAGTGGAGAGCAGCTGTACTGTATGCCAAAACCCACATTCAAAACCAGTCACAGAAAGCCTCTGAGTGGCGCAGGTCACAGATCGCTGGTTCGAACCCCGGGTGATGCTGTTTTCCACTCACAGGCGGAAGCATGGAGAGAGCTGATTGGCCGAGCTCTCTCAGGGGGGAGGGATGAGAGGTACTTGCGCTCCCACATTAATCACAGCTCTACAGCCAATCAGGGGCGTCTGTGAGCTCACGCACGCGGAAGGAGCGGCTAGCACTTTCCTCTGAGTGTGTTACTCTGCCCCTAATGGTGCGTGGGAAAGCAGTTCGAAAAGATGCAGTCGGCTGACGTCACGTGGTTTGGAGGAAATACGTGATGGTCTTCGCCCTCCCGACTGAGTGGTAGTGGTAGCCTTAATGTGGGAGCCCCCTAATGACGAGGAGGAATTGGCCACGACCATTTTCCATGATGTCATCTTTAACAAGACTTTGTCTCATTAATAATTGAATCCTACTCATTTTGAATTGTCGCTGAACTGTCTGTTGCTTTGTTCATGGCTAAAACAAGCTACAAAGCAAACTAGCGTTAATCGCAAGGCTGAATCCCAAATCCATCTTTAACCCCTGATAAAAAATGTACTACTTGGTGTGTTGAACAAGGCAGTGTGCCCACTAGCACACAAGCTTTCCATTTAACACTTCACGAAACCCAGAAGTTAGTTAGTTAGTTAGTTAGTTAGTTGATGAGCACAGTACAATGGCACGGCTTTGAGTGTGATATTGCTTAATTGCCGAGTAGAATTTGGGACACACCAAAGACCTTTTGAAGTCTGTGTAAGGGTTAACACCTAGAGCACAGAAAGACTTGGTTTGTGTTTTTTGTTAAGTTCAGTTGGGAACTGCATATCATCGACTGCACCTCACCCAACTGTTGTGGTTGTTGTAGATATTGTGACTGTTGATGCTGTTTGTAAGACTAAAGTTTCTTGTTGAGCTCAAACTAGAGCGTTTTTGTTTCAGTTTTGTTTTGTTATTAAAATAAAGAAAGAACATCAAAGACGTCGCTCTCTTTGCCTCTGCATATATGCCACACAAACACTCATGCCGACAGCCAAATCGTGACAGTCTGCTGTAAATGCTTGAAGTGATCATAGGTATAATTATCTATAACAAAGTGATGTTTTTTTTTCTACAATTTTTTGCCAAATTTTATTGAAATCTGGGGCATTTACCATTTTTAAAATATAGTATATTTTGATGATTCTGAGATTCTGTGAGTCACCCTGGCTGTCCAGTAAAAGTAAATTCTCAGCACTGTGTCAAGATTGTCAGGAAATCATACATAATACACCAGCTCAGATAAATCAAATGTCATTACGTCCAAACTTTTGGCCCAAAAGAAGTCCAGCTACATACTGTAGTGACGTGCAAGAGCTAGCAATCAGTCAGAGGAGGGGGTGAGAAAGAACTCAACATAATGAAAAATATAACAATTGTATTTAAGCATGATTGAGTTTCAGCGTTTTCTTGCTGAATGAGAATAATAGCAACTTCATTAGGTATACCTCGCTAGTACTGGGATGGACACTCTTTCTCTTCCAGATTGAACAATGTGCTGGAAACGTTCCTTAAAGATTTTGATCCATATTGACATGATAGCATCATTCAGTTACTGAAGAATTGTCGGCTGCACATCCATGATGTTTATGTTCTGTTCCACCAGATACCATACACTGCTGGTCATAAAGACCATGTCAATACTCAGGTACAGTATGCTGTGGCATTTAAACATTGCTCAATTGGTGCTATAGGGGCCAAAGTGTACCAATAAAATATCCCCCACACAATTACATCACCAGCAAAGGCCTGACATGTCGATACAAGGCAGGATGGATCCATGCCTCATGTTGTTTACACCAAATTCTGAGTCTACCATCTAACTTTCGCAGCAGAAACCGAGACTCATCAGACTAGCAATGTTTTTTCCAGTCTTCTCTTGTCCAATTTTGGTGAGCCCATATGAATTGTAGCCTCAGTTTCCCTTTCTTAGCTGACAGGAGTGGCACCCAGTGTGGACTTCAGCTGCTGTAGCCCATCTGCTTCAAGGTTTGATGTGTTGTAACGAGATATTATTTGAGATACCATGCCTTTCTATCAGTTCAAACCAGTCTGGCCATTCTCGTCTGACCTCTGACATAAACAAGGTCCAGAGCACTGCCATTCAAGTGGATATGTTCTATTTTTCAGACCTTTTTCTGTAAACCATAGAGATGGTTGTGTGTGAAAATCCCTGTACTGTAGATCAGCAGTTTGGGAAATGCAAAGACCAGCCCATCTGGCACAAACAAGCATGCTACATTCAAAGTCATTCTGATGCTTACATTATATTTAAACTTCAGCATATTGTCTTGATCATGTGATACAATTGACTTGCTGCCATGTGATTGACTAAAAAATATTCCTCTTGACTTGTAGTTTAACCGGTGATCCTAATAAACTGAATTGCTCCACTGCATTATTCCATACAGTACATATGAGCTAGTAGAAAATAATGACTGCAACTGGCTAGAATGACTATGATGCACAGGGAAAAAAAAGAGGATGGCTGCGCTTCTTACCAGAGAACTGAGCCAATTACACTCTCTTAGCCTTGCAGCAAACAGATGGCGGTGGCATAGAAATAAAAAAAATTAAGTGAACTAAGAACTCAATTGAGTAATTTATTACTGTATGAAAAAAATTTGTGTCATCAAAGCAGCTATCAGTGGTAGTCTTCTGTATTTCCTATATTGATTTTTTCTCACTTCTCAGGGTTGTTAAGGCAGTAGCATTCTTCTCACATTATGAAGTACTTTTTTCTTGAAAATATATGTATATATAGAAAATGCTACCAAGATCCAGCATCCAATCTATTTGATCTCTTTCAATGCCCAGAGGACTGGCAATTCATTGCTCATATATACACTCAAATGCACTAGTATGCATTTGGTTGACACATTTATCTTGGAAAATGGCATTTATCAAAACATCTTGGCAAATTATTGAACTTCGGCCATTGAAAAATGAGTAACAAGTCATAACTGTATGTGTGAATATAGCAACTGACTGCAATAACAAGAGGCAGGAGCCAACAAACAGCTCTGCAGGGCCTGCTCAGTCTGGCAGCTCCTTCCAGCATATTCACACATTTGCATCCATGCACCATTTGTGTTATTCTGTGTTATTTTTTTATTTTTTCTAATTTCCTTTTTGCAATTTCAAAATCATACATCAGTAAGCAGAAAGGATTTTATTTTACCTAGTACATCTTCTTGTGTCAAATTATATATATATATATATGTATATACTGTATAATTTATTTTCTACATTCTACAACAATACTGGGGATTTCAAAACTATAAAATAACACATATGGAATTAGGTAATTACGTAACAACAACAAAAACAAGAGTTAGTTGTTATTTCAAGACACAGAGGTCAGCCTTTCTGTAATAGTTCTTGCAAGAACAGTATTGTCAAGTGCATTTGCAAAATCCGTCAAGCACCATTATGAATGGGTCTCAGGCAGGCCATCGCAGGAGGCCGAGAACAAAACCTACCTCTGCTGCAGACGAGAAGTTCATTTAGAGTTATCAGCCTGAAAAATGACCAATTAACAGCACCTCAGATTAGAGGCGTTATGAAGTCTTTACAGAGCAGAAGTAGCAGAAACATCTCAATATCAACTGTTCAAAGGAGATTCATGCATTTTTTTGACGCCTTCAGCATTCCATTACAATGTAGAAAGAAATAAAAATCAGGAACGATCATGGAGTTAGAAAGTGCCCCCAAACTTTTGAACGGTAGTATGTGTGTATAAAATGAAAAAAAAAAAAAAAAAAAAAAAAAAAAAAATATATATATATATATATATATATATATATATATATATATATATATATATATATAATCTCAATTAACACTTCCAACTGAACATAGGTGATTTAATACACATGTAAAATTATTTGTACTACACACATTCATTAAGCATATATTCATCAAATATAAACAGTATACAAAATGTGAATCTAATAGAAATTTGAAAGAACATATTTGGGTCCTATGGTTATAACACGTATTATGTGGAAAATAGCAGGAGTCGCAGTTCTAAAACAGGGATTTTCTTGGATCCATTACAAGCCCAGTAATGAGACAGACTGGTTAGTGACAAATTAAATCACTAATTAAGTCATTAACAAGACAGGAATGCTAACTGCATGATGAGACAGCAGCCTCAGGCTTCTACAGAGAAACTTAATCTTAATTGTCCAGCAGTGTTTGCAAAAATACAATAGGCGATCATGTCAAATCGGGACTTGTGATGAAATTTATCATGAATTAGGGCATAAAAAAACGATTGACATTTACTAAGGGGGGTGATGGAAGTGTCAGCTGCAGTAAAACATTTGAAAACATGAAAAAAAAAAAGGCTGACCATCTTTGAAGATGACTTTTCGCCAACTTGTGGAAGAGATGTAGTTGTCTGTGAGAACTGTACATACAATCATCCACAAACACAAACTGCAGATTACAGGAACTTGGCATCCCCCATACAGTCCAAGCCATTTCCATATGTCTGGGCCACTACAGGAGTTCCTGGGAGGCCTCTAGTATACTGTGGAAACATTCTACATTGATAGAGGTAATTTTTACTTTGATAAATATATTCTGTTATTCTGCACAATGTATGTACCTCATACATTACACACATTTATACTACAGAGCTGATGGAGATTACAGAAGAAAAAATCGAGTTTTTCCATATTTAAAAATTAAATTAGCCTATATGTTGACTCATATGAATAAAATGGCATGGCACTTAATTAGCATGAATAAAACATGCTAACAGACTTTTTCTAATGCTTCTGGCATACTAACGTGCCCAGAGTGCTAATGAACAAATTTACTTAAATGGTCATATGTCTTTTCACTGAATTTTAGATGTAGGTTTTGATATTTCCAAAAGAATCTGAGATAATTTTTTCATATTCAGCAATACAAATGTATAAAGATTGGCATTACAAATTATTTAAATCCCCCAATTTGGAATTTTCAAATCAGCATCATGGCCAGGACCAAGGTCAATTATTTTATTTTTGCTCTGCACTGGACATTTGGAGCTGAAGTCATACAGTAAGATGAATATTAGAGGATAGATCAGACTTTCAGCTTTCTTTTTCTAATATTTACGTTTAAATGTGTTAAACTTCATACATGGCACACCCAATCATTACGCAAAAATGGCAAACATATTGACAAAGGAATTTTCTAAATTAAAATAAATAACACTTCAAGACATCAAATATCTGTTTTTTTTTCTTTTTAAAGTGCTTTTCGATGTTTGTGCTACAGCTTCTTTCGGATCTTTTTCTTTGTCTTGTTTTTTGTTCCTTCAATCCCCTCCTCTGGAGGTGAAATGCATGCTCAATTGGGTTAAGGTCTGGTAATTGACTTGGCCAGTCTAAAGCCTTCCACTTTTTCCCCTTGATGAAGTCCTTTGAAGTCATTGTCCTTTGTATTGGCAGTGTATTTTGGGTCGCTGTCTTGCTACATTATGAAGTTCTTTCCAATTAGATTGTATTTCTCTGTAAAATTGCAGACAGAATGTTTCTGTAGACTTCTGAACTCATTCTGCTGCAACCCCCATGAGCAATATCATCATTAAAGATTAGCGAGACTCTTTCAGAAACAGCCATGCACCCAAGCCATGGCACTATTTCTACCATGATTTAAGTATGAATTATGTTTTGTTTTGAATTATGAGCAAATCCTTACTTTTCTTACATGTTGGTCTTTCAATGACTTTGGTTGAGGTCATTCTTTTCTTTGCAAACGACTGATGAGTGGTTTTCATCTCATGATATTCGCTGACCTTCAGTGGTTTCCTTCAGTGGTTTTTGTCTTTTTATAGGACCTTTCCCATTATTGTACTGGACATACCCAATGCTTATGCAATGTAACTTGTGGTTACAATACATGCAAAGAAAGCATATTTACATCCAAGAATGCCTACAGTTCATAACTTTAGAACTACTGTACATAATAAAAATGTTACATTTTAATAATGTGAAATCAAAACATACAGTATGGAAAATGAGCTCTGACTAATCCTGTGTCTAGTTCTGTATGCATAACCATCTAGTGATGTTGCATGATATAACTAGATTAATTACCAGGGATATGTGTAGGTGCAATATGCCAAAGAATGAAATACTAATCTTGCCCATAAGTCTATGATGGCCTGCAATCTCTTCTAATATGTATGACTGGCTCTCAATTCACCCTAACCAGGATAAAGTGGTTACTGTAGATCAGTGGTTCTCAAAGTGTGGGGCGCGCCCCACTAGTGGGGAATACAGACATGACAGGTGGGGCGCAATGAACGGGAGGAAAAACAGGAAAGTACCTATTCTAATTCATGCTTTTCTTTATTGATAATGAAGAGCGTACGCTCAAAACTAAACAATCATACACAAATAAATGGATCATTAATACAAGTAAATTTAAAATAACATCAGTTGGGGGCCGGGAGAAAACGTGGAACCATAGTGGAACAATAGCGGTTTAACGTCGGACAAACTTTAGCAGCGCTGCTCGAATCACAAACCTGCGCGAGCCACTGGGCAGCGCTGCGCGACTCTGACAGAAATAAACCGCGCCGACCATCAAAGTACATTTTACCCCGCTGGGATGTGCACGTATAATCCAGGCATGGCAAGGCGGAAACAATATTAAACAGTCCTGACATTTTAAATAAATTGTTTTTAAATAAAACACAGTGGGTCGTGCAGGTTTGTGATTCGAGCGGCGCTGCGAGATCCACCGGGCTGCGCAAATAAACCAGATCATCACTGCGCTATCCAGATAGTCGTGCTGCGCTGTATTTGCGCAGATATTTGGTTCAATCGGGTGCCGCGGTTTCGTCCCACTTTTGATGTGTTTGGCTTCACATACACTTCGACAATGGAATACAGCAGCAGTGAGTTTGCTTACATGTGACGAGGAGATTGTAAAGAAAAAAGCTGCCTCGTCTGTGGTGTGGAATTGGTTTGGATATAAGAAAAGTGATACGAATGAGATGAACGTGATTTGGAAGGTACGCAAGTGCACTGTTTTAACAAGTGCTGGAAACACGTCAGACCTTTTCTATCATCTGAAATACAAAACGAATATGGCCAAAGTAAAAAAAATGCGGCAAACCTCAGCAATTCACAGTTTAAATAAAATTACATTAAAAAAATGAAATTATGTAAAACAATTTCTTTGTGTTTTCATTTTTATTTATGCATTTTCAGATACAAATTGCTATATTGTGATATATATCGTTATTGAGTTAGAAATTTGCTTCTCCTGTGTTAGAAGATTTTGGTTATATCGCTCACCCCTAATGAAGCCTAACTTCAGCTTGGATTCATGGTGGTGATGGTGGGGGCAGAGGAGAGGCTCGTGTGTGTTTTGTGTCTTAAACTGCTGGCAGGAGACCGCATGAGACCCAACAAATTAGGAAGACACTTAGAGACAACACACTCCAGTCACGTTAATAAACCACTCGACTTCTTTGAAAGAAAGCTGGCAGAATACAGACAGCAGGAGAATCGCATGGTAAAATCTGAATCAGTGGACAGCAAAGCACAAATGGCTTCATTCAAAGTTGCATACAGAATTGGCCAGTGCAAAAAAAAACTACAAACGATTGTTGAGCAGATAATAAACATGGGGTCAATTATGCAAAGATAAGTGACAACCTAAGCCTTGTAACAATTGCACGTGTATTTTATCTTTTTTTTTTAACTTGGTGGTGTTTGATCGTATTGGTTTAGGAATTGATATTTCAATAAACAGTAAACTTGGCCGATTTCGTTATTATTTTGTTGACAGGTGGGGCTTGAAAATTCACTCACCCCCTTAAGTGGGGAATGACAGAAAAAGTTTGAGAACCACTGCTGTAGATGAATAAATGAATGAAATGATTGAATGTGAATTGACGGCCTCTGTGGCTCAGTATAAAATGCACTCTAAGGGTCATTCATTTGTTCATGCCTATGAAGTCGCTTCCCATTTTTCATTCTGAGATTCTAAAGTTTCACATGAGCTTTTTATGCACCCCTGAGCAAGCACTTTCTAAGTCGTGTAGCCCTGCACTGATGTGGACTTGACAGAGTTCCTGCACCCACAAGCCTTTCCAATATTGTCTATGACCTATGGTAGCAGATGGTCAATAAGCAGGGGGAAACATGCAACAGGATCAATATGACTACCAGACTAAAACACTCACATAAACTGCTTATTAGCAGGTGTGTTTGTTTATAATATCTTAATTATCCTTAATATTTTGGGGGAGGGGGGTTGTATCTCAGAAATAAAAATATCTGTCTCATACTGTAGCTGTACGTTCCCTGGTTTGTTCAATCCTAAGTAAACGGTAAGTGCTTGTGTTTAAAAACAAGTGTGCCTTGGTTTCAATTACTGAAGAAAAAAATATGACAAATGTACAACTAGCAAGTGATTTTAAAAATCAATGGTCTGCCGAGAAAATTTACTTGAGTATATGCCTAGCCTGATTGTGTGGTTTTCTGTACATAAATATTAACAAAGCTTTTGAACTGTATCGAAATAAAGATAATTTAACCTCTTGATGTGTCTGAATAGGCTTGTCTGAATACGCTTGTCGGTTGACTCCAACACACTTGCTGATTGGAAGAGACACACACATGATGGTTACTGTTCTCTGCTTTATTCACAGGAGAAAAGTTTTCTTTTTTTTTTTTTACATAAGTTTTTTTTCCCCAGGTAAACAAGCCATATAAGGAGTGAGGAAGGAAGAGAGAGAACCACTGGAGTTTTTAATACCATCTAGGGAAAGTTTATCTGAAAAAAAAAAAATACATCTCAAACATTATCCCTATATTTGTGACATTTGGTCCTAGTTTTTGAATTATAGTGCAAAATCTTCAGCTGCCATGTGAATAAGACATGAGTACACAAAAATCACTTTCTCTGGTGTCTGATTCACCATCAAGATGCCAGAGCTATGGCACTCAGGAGCACACTCTTCTCACTAAATTAATTCTAATGCTACCCACAAATGTGCTGTCTCATGCTGAACTTAATAGCAATGTACAGAAAGCAATGTGATATGGACAGTTTTTCTTGATGGTTTGAGAAAATATGGAGACCCACCACTAGCTTTACAACAAACAATGACACATTATTAGATATTTTTCAAAGTATTGTAAATAAATGAAAACGGATGGGGGAAAAAAGAAATGTCAGTGATTTGCTGTATATCCAATTTTGAGCTGAGGTAATGGCTTAGCGACAGATGCCCTTCGGCCATGTGGTCAGTCCATAGAGCTGGGGAAATAAAGGCTTCATCCTCCATCCATGGACTACATGCAGTATTACATTCCGGTCCAAATGGAATTTCACTCCATTTCATCATCATTTTTTGTTGGATTATACCAGCTGGCTTTTTTGTTATCCTCTACCCCTTACAGTATATCAACTCGGTCCAATATCCATGTGGACCAAATATCTTTTTCTTATTATTTGGAATCATTACATAATTTCTGGGAAATAAAAAATTTTAATTTTCAATTAAATTAAATCTGTCAACAAGTAATAATATCAGTGAATCCAGTCAACTTATATATATATAGTTTACTGATATTATTTCTTGAGAGTAAAATTAAATATGCTAAAGACTTTTAGAAAATTATTAACAACCAACTGAAAACTTGCTAATCAAAACTTTTCTAACATCCTACCAACTAATATCATTTCTGCTTATAAATGTCACATCCGAGCCACCTCAGTCCTGGGGAGTAAGATCGGGCTCGCCGGATTACTGAGCCGCCGCTTTGTCTCCCCTTCGTGTGTTTACGTGTGTACTGTTTCCCCCCATGTAACATCACTTAACAAGAGATCAAGTTCACCTGTGTCTACCCCGTGTGTCTCACTATTTATTCCAGCCGAACCCGTATCACCTCGTCTGTTCACTATTGTGCACCTTCATGTCATATGTGTGTGTCATTTTGTGTGTTTGTTTCCCTCCCAGGACTGAGCGGTATCTGCAGGCCATGGGCGTAAATTTCATTTAACAGTAGGGGGGGACAATAAATATAAAATTTCTCATGAGCAATTTTTGAAGGGGACACATATAATACAGTCAAATTGTACTTATAAAGATATGTCCCCACAGTGAAAAACTTTGCTTCTATCATTATTATTGTAGTATAGAGACTGCGCCATTGTGGTTATTTTCAAAGTTTTTCTCAGGTTCAATGACAAAGCAGATTTTTCAAAAACTATTTATTGCATTGTTTATGTTGTTTACAGTCAAGCCATCAACAAAACATTAAAGAAATTGTTCACCCAAAAAATAAATAAATAATAAAATCTGTCATTATCCCTTCAATAAAAGCACCACACTTATGTGACACTGTACACCTGATTGACGCTGGTCTACCTGTCCCTCAATAATTTCTGTCTCCTTTGCCTGTGATTGATATTGTGACATTAGTATTTTCATAAGCACCCATTCTTAACGCCAAATTGCCTTAATATGTGAACTTGTACTTACTTGGCGTTTAGGTGTACTGAAAAATTATCTCATGTCCATTTATCTATGACACTGCAAGGCAAGTTTATTTATACTGTAGCACATTTCATACACAATGGTCATTCAAGTTGCTTTACATAAAGAAAGCAAAACTATCAAAAAATAATCACAACAATAAAAACAAGGAATTAAAAAAAGGTTTAAAATTGTATTTAAAATTAATTAAGACACTTAGAACAGAATGGATATTGATTAAACAAAAATATACAATTCGGACAGCTAAACAATTTACACAGCTAAACAATATGTTAATTGTGGCCGTTAATGTTAAGTTAACATTATGCCAAGTCATCACAAATAAAACACTGCATGGGAAACGGCGTTTGTCGTGTTAGTTGCAGTGCACTATGTAAACAAGCTATTGTAAACAAGATAACGTTAACTAGATAAGTAATACTTTAATCGCTAATATACTGTAGTGTTTTTCGACGCTAGCAGGGATCTTGGAGTAGGAGTGAGCTTACTTGCTCCCTAATGCAAATGGCTGGGGAGTAGTTTATTAACTCAGCACAAGCACACATACACAGGTCAAGCACAGACACATACACGCACCCAACTTGGCCGAAGCCACTAACCCAAACACCCTTCTCTCTCATGGTAGACACAGAGAAAACCCCCGTAAAGCATGACGGTCGTCAGCCGCCGGCCCGCCCACGCCACACTGCCCCCACCCGAGCTGTGACCGTCCCCGGTCACCATGACTCTCAGTCTTGGAGGCGTGAAGGCGGTCGGCGTTCACGGGGTCCTGTTGTAGTGCACATTGTCCCGGAGGCGGTCCGGCCTCCGCAGAGTTCGATGTCTCGCCGGCGTGCGGCTGGTAAGGCGCAAGCCGGTCTCGGTGGAGCAACACTCGCGCCCGCCCCGCCAACCGCACCCGGTAGATGAACTCGGCGAGCTGAGCGATTACCGTACAGGGGCCCACCCAGTGAGACATGAGCTTGGGTGAACGCCCTCTCTTCCTTCCGGAACACACCCACACCTGCTCACCAGCAGCAAAGCCTCGCCCCTGGCTGTGAGTGTCCACGCCCACACGCTCCACAGGTGCCCCCACCCGAAAGTCCTGCAGCGGTGCCCGCAAGCGTTGGGTGGAGCCCTTCTTTGCCGTGTAGTGGACAAAGCGTTCACTAACCAGCGGCGGCGCAGGTGAAACGACTGCGGGCGATGCTCTCGGCGAGGGAGTAACTCGGCACACGTGCTCTTTACCTCACTCGCAGTACCGACGACGCGCTTTGCTGCCCGGAGGTTCACCTGGCACGACCACCGGTGCTCGTCTGACGGCTGCTGGGGTACGCTGTCCCTCAGTCCTAGGAACGTTGCCTCGGCATCGCCGCGAAACCCCAGAGACTTTTCCGTTGTCTAGCCGTGACGGGTAGCCCTGTCCCCGGCTAGATTCACCTACCGAGTGCCCCCGAGCTGCGGGCGAACGCTCGGCTCTTTCGCCGTGATGCACCGCAGTTGTGGGTTCAGCGCGCAGTTGTGGGACAACCCGCGAATTGGGGGGGACATGTCCCCTCCGTCCCCCCCGGGATTTACGCCCCTGCTGCAGGCGAGGCTCGAGTTCAAAGAAGGTCCTTTCCCCAAAAGGTCCAAGCGGGGCTAAGTGAGACCACGGCATCCTCAGGTCACAGAAGCCAAAGTTTTAGTTTTTGTTTGTTGTTTTGAGCCCGTCTGCAGCCCTTGCCTGGCGAAGTCTCCCGCGTGAGATATTGTCTGTTACTATTTTTTGATTCATGCTTTTGTGACTGTCCTTTTTTCCTCATTAAAAGACTTTGTTATTCCACCCTGCACCTGCGTTCATCCTGTCACTATGCAAGACATGACAATAAACTTCCATTAAGATATAATTATTTTAAGCTAGTTGATGTGCCACAATTTAGATTCAGATCACACAAGATCTCTAAAATATATTTATTTTCCACATTTTATATATGAGGTAAGTCTCTGTCCTTTCAAAAAAATTCCTCATTTAATAATGTGAGTGAAAATGTGAATTAGCATTTCACAATATTATGCCCTAAATTTGCCAATTCAAGTTCAAGTAGCTATTACTTGAAGATGAAAAATATTCCCTGTAAGAGCCATATCGCATTTGTTATGAATTTGTTGTTGTGTTTATTTTATTTTATTCATTGCATTTTATTGTACTCTTAAGTCACAGTTATTGTTTAAGCATCCTTTTATGACAACCGTATTGTGTGTAATGTCTGTGATGTCATTCCACTGTTACACGTAGTGGTATGCCTATATCACTGAAAACCAGCTCAGTTTTTCATGCGGAACTTGTGGAGAACACAAGCCTTTTGACCGTAAGCTATCGTAAGTTAAGTACATGTAAGTACATGTGTTTAGTACATGTAACAGATACCCATGTTCATTTTTTTGAGTGTACTGTGCCTTACCACCGAAAGCGGAACCTCCTCAACCTACCGTAGAGCGGTCAGCCGTTCAACCCGGGGACCTCGTCGAGGCACCACGACCACAGCAGGAAGGTCTCCAGGTGGCTCTACTGGCCACTATGGTGGACGTCGGAGAGGCCCAGAACCAGGGGGTCTCCTTCGAACACCACCAGGGGGCGCTACATCGTAAAGTGCCAAGGAAGAAAGGAGGGGCACTCCAGCTGGTAGTCCCACCATCGAAGGTCCAGACGTTCTTACATGACTTTCACCAAAAGCCGTCGGGTGGCCACCGGTGGGGGCTAAAAACACTACTGAGCCTCCTAGACGTCGCCTGGTGGCCCACCATCTGAAAGGATGTCTGGCGGTGGGCCACGCCCGTCGCCCCTCACCCCTGCAAACCCAAGGGAAGATCCGGTAGCTACCACCTGCCAGACCTCACCAGCCGCTGGAGCAGCCAACCAGCCAACAACACACCACAGAGCCAGCCACATATCCATCACCGACCAACCACAGGAACACAGCGGAGGAAGAGACACAACCACCAACAGGTCAGCCAGCCAAATAAGCCAGCTACCACAGTTCCCGGCAGCACAAGGCGCCAGAGCTACCGGGTGAGCTGGTTTGGCCACGGACACCATCTCTTCCCTCTGTCCATAAAAAACTTTTCAGGTGAGCTAGTGCCCAAGTGGGAGGGACCAGCAGAAATAAAAAACAGAAGAGGACCAATTAATTACACAGTGTCTTGGGGCAATCCACAAAAAACCGAAGTATTCAATGTGGTGAATCTGAAGTGCTTTTACGGACGTTGGGGGGGGGGGGGGGGTCTATGTAGCGCAGCCACATAAAGGGTAAGCTCTCGCACACATGCGCGATCGCAGCGCGAGGGAACCCGGAAATGACGTGGGGTCACATGCACCGGCATAAAGACGGAACCGGCGAAGAGGCCGGCACGGAGAGATGAGTCAGCGCGTTGCATTTGTGTTGAGAGAGAGAGAGCCTGTGTGGACATTTCGTGGATTACTTTTCCGGATCTTCATTCAGTACCCTGCTCATTCCGTTTTCTCGGTCTCCCAGATTTGCCATCTTTTCCTGGTGAGATCGAGCCATCTCTCCCGTACGCCATTACACCCTTACAATAACACAGACTTGGACATTCATACGTACACGCCCACACACACGCATACATTACTGATATTGTTTATAGCTGTATTTATTTTGTATATACTCTTTTGTAGTTGCACTTTATTTGTTGGTTTGTATATATTTTCATTTGTATATAATACAGTGGGTGCACAGGCAGTATGCGACTTCTACCGTCGCAGCGTATGGCGTCAGCATTTGGGTTTGTGCGTTTGCTGGCTTTTACCACTGAGTGGCGCTATATAACTATAGACTGACGCCTCAGGCATCAGCTCGTTCTCTCCAGGCTTAATGAGGCGCAGGTCGTCCACAGCTGCACGTCGTTGCAGATAAAATAAAGTGAAACATTGTAAATAAACGAATTCATAATCACAGTAGTAACATTACAGTACAAATTTATAATTAAAATTAAATTCAGTTTTTTAGGATCGAATTTAAGCAACGTAAACGTTGTAAACTGTGTAATTATAGTAGAAAGGCTACGTGTAGGGTCTTGTGTCATCTTGGAGCTTTCATAAGACTCATAAGACTCTACTTTTATTTAGGTGCACACACAATGACGAAAAACTTTATGATTTTGTTAAATAAATAAAGTAAACGGGGTTCTGTATTGATTTTGGTGTGTCAGAAAATGAACCCAAGCTCCGTGTATACTCGCCTCACAGACGTGAAAAATATATACTTATAGAAAGAGAAATATCTGCTTTAATATAAACTAATGAAAAAAAAAATTAGATTATGTCATTCGTATGAGAAGTGAATTATAGGCGCGCTCACTGACGACGAGATGACATGATCAGCACAGCCAAAGGAATCACTACCTTATCAATGAATTATTAAAATGGTCAGAGTGAATTTCCCCCGCTGTTTTAACAAATATTTGAAGTAGATAACAGTAGCCCACATTTATAAAAGCATTTTTATTTATATAAAACTATAAATAAAAATAATAATAATAATCCGGCATTTATTATTAGGTGTGCCCGCTGCCAAAGTTCTTCAGTAACAAACCTATAAAACATGTACATCTGTATGAATAAATTGTTTAAATGTGATCAGTGATTTATGTAAATGACTCAGTTTAGATGTAAGTAAATGCTAGGGACTGACATCGGCGTGCGTTTCTCCCAGCGCCGCATAGCGCTTATTTAACACCATTAATATGTGTTTGCTGAAAGAGATATCTAATCTCTCATATCGGCACGCGCGTTCATCTGACTTTAGATCAAAACTCGGCAAAGACTCTACTTTTATTTAGGTGCACTCACAATGACGAAAAAACTTTATGATTTTGTTAAATAAATAAAGTAAACGGGGTTCTGTATTGATTTTGGTGAACTTGAGCGCGTCAGAAAATGAACCCAAACTCCGTGTATACTCGCCTCACAGATGTGAAAAATATATACTTATAGAAAGAGAAATATCTGCTTTAATATAAACTAATGAAAAAAAAAATATTAGATTATGTAATTCGTATGAGAAGTGAATTACTGTATAGGCGCGCTCACTGACGACGAGATGACATGATCAGCACAGCCATGACCAAAGGAATCACTATCTTATCAATGAATTATTAAAATGGTCAGAGTGAGTTTCCAGCCTGTTTAACAAATATTTGAAGTAGATAACAGTAGCCCACATTTATAAAAACATTTTTTATTTATATAAAACTATATAAAAAAATAATCCTGCGTTTATTTTTAGGTGTGCCCGCTGCCATAGTTCTTCAGTAACAAACCTATAAAACATGTACATCTGTATGAATAAATTGTTTAAATGTGATCAGTAAATGCTCCTTGCTACTGTAGTGACTGACATCGGCGTGCTGAAAGATCTAATCTCTCATATCGGCGCGCGCGTTCATCTGACTTATTATTTCAATTCATACTGTACAGCTGTTAGAATTGGGGCAATCATAACGAATCAAGAGCCTGTGATTATATTGCATAAATATTATTTTGTACAGACAAATATCTGAATTTTTATTTATTTATTTTTTAGATTTTTTTTTAAAACAAATCCCTCAAAAATAGTAAGATGTATTTTGGTTTTATACTGCAAACGAAAAACGAATCCAGGGTCTTGTGTCATCTTATATTTTGTGTTCTTTAAATTTGTAGTAGATTTATTAAATGAAATAAATTACACTAAACGGGGTTCTGTATTGTTTTCGGTGAACTTGAGCGCGTCAGAAAATGAACCCAAACTCCGTGTATACTCGCCTCACAGACGTGAAATATAAGTACTGAAGTACTGTAGATAACAGCCCACATTTATAAAAGCATTTTTTATTTATATAAAACTATAAAAAAAATAATAATCCTGCGTTTATTTTTAGGTGTGCCCGCTGCCACAGTTCTTCAGTAACAAACCTATAAAACATGTACATCTGTATGAATAAATTGTTTAAATGTGATCAGTGATTTATGTAAATGACTCAGTTTAGATGTAAGTAAATGCTCCTTGCTATAGGGACTGACATCGGCGTGCTGAAAGATCTAATCTCTCATATCGGCGCGCGCGTTCATCTGACTTTAGATCAAAGTTAAAGGCGCACACGCAGGATCATGCAAACGTTTCCCCTCCTCTTTCATAAAAAATGAACAATCCGACACGAGCAGATTTGTTTCAGTCAGAATATTTATCAATCATAAAGAGAGGCGACATATACTTGCTGATTAAACACTGCATTTTTAAAGTGAAAGCGCGCGATGTGAGCAGCTTTAATTATTGATAATTAAATCATTATTAAATGGTGGACATAAAAAGCAAAAAGAATAATAATATTATTTTGATTATTATTATCATGTTCTTTTGCTGTTTGAGCGTCTGTGGATTCCAAAATTGACATTTTTACCGTTTTTTAATCACTGAAATGGAAGAGATACTGTACTGTAGAAAGGTTCCTTATCATAACGTGCCTTGTATTGTTTTTTAATCACTCGATACACGACCCATCATTTTTAATGCTATTTTACAAAGGGTAAATACACATGGAATAATTTTATTTGGTTTGTTTATTTATAAATAAAATTAAAAGTAATTAAAAACAGTGTAGAGTGATTAATAACACTACATGTTATGGTAAGAAAAATCTCATTCTTGCTCATTCTAGTTTCTCCGAGTGTATACTGTAGGTGAGAACAGCTATTCAGTATCATTTGCATTTGTATGTGTCTGACTTTGCAAAGCACACCTGTAAAACCTGTTTAACAGGTAAATGCTCCTCGCTGCGCTGTTTGGGGGAGGGGCACGCTAATGACGATTTGGTCAGCTGTGTGAACGCTCGCCCTTTAGATGTTGCGCGCGCACTACACGGCGAAAAATATGTTAGTATATCATGACTGAAATCATGACTGAAATATATGTTAGTATATCATGACTGAAAAAAGTTTATGTAATTTGTATAAAACGTGGATTACTACAGCGCATCCACTCACAGCCGAAACCAAAGACATCAACGGCTCTGCCTATTCAGAGGCTCTGCCTATTCAGTAAAGAAAAACACTACTGTTATTATTTCAACTCATACTGTACAGCTGTTAGAATTGGGGCAGGGATATTATGCCAATATTAAATATTATATACGATATTAAATTTCAAGTGAGTTGGGAGTTTGCAAGGCAGAGAAGGATGCTCTTCGGAGTGAGTTGCGAGTTTGATGAGACGGCATAAATATTTAATACAGCAAATTAAATATTTTGGTTTATATTTTGGTTTATATTATATGGTTAATGTATTTTGGTTTATATTGCAAACGAATAACGAATCAAGAGCCTGTGATTATATTGCATAAATATTATTTTGTACAGACAAATATCTGAATTTTTATTTATTTATTTTTTAGATTTTTTTAAAAGCAAATCTCTCAAAAATAGTAAGATGTATTTTGGTTTCATACTGCAAACGAAAAACGACCTATAAAACATGTACATCTGTATGAATAAATTGTTTAAATGTGATCAGTAAATGCTCCTTGCTAGTGACTGACATCGGCGTGCTGAAAGATCTAATCTCTCATATCGGCGCGCGCGTTCATCTGACTTAACGTTTCAGCCATTCACACATGCATTGTGCTGTTGTTTGTACACACTTACACACTTACACACTGGTTGTATAGCGCACTTATGGAATGAATACGATGAGATGACAGAGTGGAGGTTTAATACATCTATCTCACACGCGGGGCCATAAGTGCGGTTCATTATGATTCGGTACGAGTTTTGGTGCTGTTATTACGTTTCCATCTTACCACGCAAAAAAATAAACATGTTTAACATGCGGAAGATCTTCGCGGAATTTTTCACGCGGAAGCATGGAAACGTAATCACAGCGCAAAGACTCGGGGTGAATCATGATCAAGCCTACGGTCACAGCGCGAGACCGAGCAGGTGCGATAGGGGTATAACACACCGCATCTCACAGCGAGTCAAACCGCATACAGTAAGTGAATACTGTAGGGGTATTAAACATTACAATCACACAGAAACATGAATGGATGCGGGGTTTGAAACTCCCATGGTTATTTTCTCATTTAACTAAATCAAATTTCATAAAAATAAAACGTGTCAAAAGAAAAACCCATAAAGTTATGGATAATGGCTAATGATGAATGAAACATATTTTAAACAAAAAGCAGCGAGCAGCTGGACATCGGGACGGGGAGTGTAAGTACGACGCACGCGCAGGTCTGAGCAGCTCAAGAAGCTCCATAATCTGTTGCCTTGGAAGGCAAAACTTTTATTTATATATATTTTTTAATAACGACCACGGGGAAAATATGAAAAGGGCTGAAGTTTTAGCTTCAAATCTTCAAGTTTTAGCTTTTAACTTCAAATATTTGAAGTAGATAACAGTAGCCCAAACCTGTAACTTTCCATGTAAAACAGGTACATCTGTATGAATAAATTGTTTAAATGTGATCATCTGACTTTACAGTAGATCAAAACTCGGCAAAGCGCACTCTTTTCCATTCACACACAGCTGTTTGTTTATCTTTCATAAAAAATGCTCCCGATATGAGCCGACACGAGCAGCTTTAATTATTGATAATTAAAACATTATTAAATGGTGGAAATAAACAGCAAAAAGATTAATATTATTCTTTTGATTATTATTATCATGTTCTTTTGCGTCTGTGGATTCCAAAATTCCAAAAAACAGAGAGTCTGTCTAAACAAAATAAAACCAATGTTTTCTAACTCATATTTTTTTTTATATACAGTAAACATACAGTAAAACATCATTCATCATTAAAACATCACACAACTGAATCGCAGAAAAAAATCAGCAAAAATATTATTTAGTACAAGGCAATCTTTGGATCCTTGATGAGACGGCATAAATATTTAATACAGCAAATTAAATATTTTGGTTTATATTTTGGTTTATATTATATGGTTAATGTATTTTGGTTTATATTGCAAACGAATAACGAATCAAGAGCCCGTGATTATATTGCATAAATATTATTTTGTACAGACAAATATCTGAAAAAAAAAACAGTTTTTTTTACGACGAATCTCTCAAAAATAGTAAGATGTATTTTGGTTTTATACTGCAAACGAAAAACGAATCCAGAGCCTGTAATTATATTTATATTTAATTATGTCATAACTATTATTTTGCACAAATACTGTAAATCTCTGAATAAAACAATGATATTTTATTCACAAATGTAAGACAATATTAGCTCGCACTTCGTCTGGCACTGAACCAAAATATAATGTAATGAGAGGCATACATCTTTTTTATTGATTTATTTTTTATTATCTATTCTGGAAGTTTGCTCTATTTGTTTTAGTTATTTCTATATTTAAATCTTGATGTCTTAAACTCTAACAACTGTAAGTATTGTCGAAATAATTTTTTTGAAAGCCCTAGTGCTGTTGTTTGCGCTGTTTTCTTTAATAATAACACTAAACAGATAAAAACAGAGAGTCTGTCTAAACAAAATAAAACCAATGTTTTCTAACTCATATTTTTTATATTTATAGTTTTACATGTTTGTTGGATGTGTAAATTATCATAATTGTAGTATTACTTTGCTACAACATATTGTTTTGACTTTATTATGACTTAAGCTCTGAATATATTTAAAAACCGATACGACGGAAAATGTCAATTTGCGCCACCTGGCGGTCATTTCACGAATTATTTTGAAATGCTCCTGGTTTATTTCGGCCGCTGCCGCGTTTCCACGGCGGTGAGTGCGACGGTAATGAGCAGTCTGGTTGTCACACCACTGTACACTGTGGTTTGGTTTAGTTGTTGTTGTTGTCGTGCGTCTTTCCTTGCTCCGCGAAGGTTGTGCAATACCGGAAGTAAGTGTTATCGGCCCTTATTTAGATTTAAGACCCCGAATTTGTGTAATTAGCTCTAAAATTCAATCTGAGCGTTACAAAGTGACGTCATCTGATGAAGCGCACCTGCAGGTTATAAATAGGAGTGAACCGGAAACGTTCCTCAGATCAATTTTGTCTGAAAGGACGTCCAGTCACGCAAGCAGTGCGGCATTGGAGCGCAGTATCTCATTCCCGCTTTTTCAGGGAACAGGGTTACAGCTAAATTAACCCGAGATGTTCCCTTTCCAAAGGTACACTCAATGCTCTGTGAAAGCGCTATTGGAACGAGAATACCAATGTCGCCGCACTGCAAGTGTCTAGACCACCAGGGTTGTGTAGTGTGCGCGCACAAAGGCCAAGGAGGGCTCAGAGCTAGCTCTGGGAGGCTGACTCGAGGACCCGTGAGCCCGGAGTAGCATGAACATCCAGAATATAAAATCTGACAAATGTGTGCAGAGAGGACCAAACTGCTGCATCACACACTTGCTGCAGGGTGGCACCTCTTGTCAGCGCAATAGATGAGGCAATCCCCCTGGTCGTATGAGCCCTGATTCCTAGAGGCAAAGTGAGACCACACGCCTCATAGGTTAGGGCAGTGGTTCTAAAACTTTTTCTGTCATTCCCCACTTAAAGGGGTGAGCGAATTTTCAAGCCCCACTGGTCAACAAAATATTAACCAAATCGGCCAAGTTTACTGTTTATTGAAATATCAATTTCTAAACCAATAAGATCAAACAACACCAAGTTCAAAATAGATAAAATACACGTGCAATTGTTATACAAGGCTTACGTTGGCACATATCTTTGCATAATTGACCCCATGTTTATTAGCTGCTCAGCAATCGTTTGTAGTTTTTTTGCACTGGCCAATTCTGTATGCAACTTTGAATGAAGCCATTTGAGCTTTGCTGTCCACTGATTCAGATTTTACCATGCGATTATCCTGCTGTCTGTATTCTGCCAGCTTTCTTTGAAAGAAGTCGAGTGGCTCATTAACGTGACTGGAGTGTGTTGTCTCTAAGCATCTTCCTAATTTGTTGGGTCTCATACGGTCTGCTGCCAGCGGTATAAGACACAAAACACACTCGGGTCTCTCTTCTGCCCCCACCATCCCCACCCTGAATCCAAGCTGAAGATAGGCTTCATTAGGGGTGGGTGATATAACCAAAATCTTCTATCACGGTAGAAGCAATTTTCTACCTTGATAACGATATAGATCACAATATAGCAATTTGTATCTGAAAATGCATAAATAAAAATTCAAACACAAAGAAACTGTTTTACATAATGTAATTTTATTTAAACTGTGAATTGCTGAGGTTTGCTGCATTTTTTTACTTTGGCCATATTCGTTTGGATGCTTGGATTTCAGACGATAGAAAAGGTTTGACGTGTTTCCACCACTTGTTAAAACAGTGCACTTACGTACCTTGCAAATCACGTTCATCTCATTCGTATCACTTTTCTTATACCCAAACCAATTCCTCACCACAGACGATGCACCTTTTTTCTTTACAATCTCCTCGTTCTTGGTTTCGTCACATGTAAGCAAACTCACTGCTGCTGCACCGTCTTCTTCCATTGTCGAAGTGTATGTGAAGCCAAACACATCAAAAGTGGGACGAAACCGCGGCACCCGATTGAACCAAATATCTGCGCAAATACAGCGCAGCGCGACTATCTGGATGGCGCAGAGTTGATCTGATTTATTTGCGCAGCCCAGTGGATCGCGCAGCGCCACTCGAATCACAAACCTGCGCGACTCAATTTACAGATGTCGCCATTAAAAACGCGCGTTTCGAGAAAAGGGATCCCGTGACTTGCCGCGGCTTTGCGCGGCTGCGTGCGGGAAGCTGTGAACATGCCCTTCATTACCTGTAGGGGGCAGTCGTGTTTCAGTCTGAAGTATTGTGTGTCTACTGAAGCCGAAAATGTGTGCAAATTAAACTGCGCATGTGTGTTTGGAGACGCTGTGCCCGCGCTGTGGATCAGTCGGTTGTGGATCATCACGGAGGTACAACACGGCGTGGCTGGAGCTGGAGTTTGTCGTGTTCGAGGTAAGTTTAGCTTTCTTTTTTGGATGTGATTCTCGCTTTCATGACTCCCAATTAATGTTCATCTTAATCTCAGCACGTACAATTATCAATTTCAGTTTTTAATAGTGTGGAGATTCACAAAACACCGTTTTCGTGTAAAAACCTGAACCTACGGAGCCCCCCAGGGGTCCTGTGGTAAATAAATAAATAAAATAATAACGAACCGAGCGCGTGGATTAATACACCGAGATGTGTGTTTCTTACCCCCACCCCGAGTGAAAACGGCATGTTCAGACAAAGGCTCGCCAGTTAGATGCCATTTCTGAACAAACTGAGTCGTGTGTGTTAAAGCATTAAATGGTAAAAGAGCACTAGCAATAAACGTTTTTTTTTCTGAAGCCGAACTTTATTAATGAGTTACGAGTAAAGAACCTGTACATATGTTCATACAGTATTGACAGCAGCTCTAATTTACTGCGGTAAAGCCAGCCGCGGTTCAGAAAAACACGGTCAAGCCAGCCGCGATTGATTTTAGTGCGCGCGCATATTACAGTGATTACGGTAATTTCATGAACAACACAGAGAGAACGCGTTTTCAGAGCACTTTTCTTGAAAAGCCCAGCGTGATTGTGATGTGATATAAAAAGATGTCATGTTTCGAAACTGGTGTTTTGCATTTTTTGTTTTCCTTATTGTTTATAGGTGCGATGTCTAATGTTTTCTGTATATTTCTTCTTATACAGTCATTGTAAATGTAGTTGTGTTTACAGATAAATTGTATGCAAATTGAAGACAAAATAAATGATATACTCATTTTTAATCCCTCAGTTGTTTATTCATTTGACCAATGCTCTATAATTTCTGTTATTTTTGAGTGCATTCATTAGGTGTAATGTCTGCAATGAAAGTAAATAGCAAAATAAGTTTACAATAGGTTTAAAAGTCTGAATCACTAATCAATAATTATCATAAAGGTGATATCAAGAATAATGACATTACACTAAAGAGGCCTATACAGACGTCATTTCTAATAAGTAAAAAAAAATAACGGCCAATTATCATAGGATGCGTCCCATACTATATACACACCTCATATGAAATTATTTTACTGCAGCATTTTTGAGATATGGGGCATTATTACACTTTAAAGGGGTATACAGTCCCCATTTCTAATAAGTAGAAAAAAACAATGATAAGTTCTTATTCAGGACGTCCCATACTATATACACACCACATAAACTATTTTACTGCAGCATTTTTGAGATATTGGACATTATTACACTTTAAAGGGGTATAAAGACCCCATTTCTAATAAGTAGAAAAAAAACAACCACCAGTTCTTATTCAGGACGTCCCATACTATATACACACCGAATATGAAACAATTTTACTGCAGCATTTTTTAGATATGGGGCATATTACACTTTAAAGGGGTATAAAGTCCCAATTTCTAATAAGTAGAAAAAAACAACCAGCAGTTCTTATTCAGGACGTCCCATACTATATACACACCACATATGAAACAATTTTACTGCTGCATTTTTTAAATATTGGACATTACATGATAAAGGGGTATAAAGACCCCATTTCTAATAAGTAGAAAAAAACAACCACCAGTTCTTATTCAGGACGTCCCATACTATATACACACCAAATATGAAACAATTTTACTGCAGCATTTTTCAGATATTGGACATTATTACACTTTAAAGGGGTATAAAGACCCCATTTCTAATAAGTAGAAAAATACAATGATCAGTTATTAATCAGGACGCCCCATACTATATACACACCAAATATGAAACAATTTTACTGCAGCATTTTCATCCTCATTATAGAAAACATTCATTGAAGAATAACTGCTACTTTTGAACAGTAAAACAAAATAAAAATCAATTCTGGTATTTAGAAAGACTAAATACATTATTTTGTCTGTTTTCTACGAATTCTGCTGTAACTTATCTACATAAAACAATTATTTGAATGGTGAATATTTAAGAAAAATATTGTAACAGACAACCGTCAAAGTCACCAATAAATAACACGGATATTAAAGCAGAAATGCAAATAAATAAGCAAGTAAAAATTGACGAGCATGTTGTATTATCTCTCAGTCCTGGGCGTCTAAATGAAAAGCGCTCTGAAACCGCGTTGTCTCTGTGTCGTCCCTGAAACTACCGTAATCACTGTAATATGTGCGCACACTAAAATCAATCGCGGCTGGCTTGACCGTGTTTTTCTGAACCGCGGCTGGCTTTACCGCAGTTCTAATTTGTCTAAATCGCATTGCAGACAATAAAAATAAGTCGAGTCATCCTGTGACCCTGCATGCTTAATCTTTCCACACATGATTCTTGCTTCTCACTTTTTCCTTAATCCCTCGCTGATCTATCTTGTATTTTTCTAATGGTGTCAGAAACTTTGTGTTAGTAGCACTGCTTGACATGCTTGATGCCTTCCTCTTTTGTAATTTGCTTTGGATAAAGTCAAACTTACAAAAGATGAAGAAATGCCTAAATGTAGTTGTACGAATAAAAGATTATGTAATGATACAATGTAAATATTTTCACAGAAACAAAGCGTAAAGATGAGACATGAATCTGAAGAGGATCTCTTTGATGATTGCCTGGTAAAGCATTGTTTTCTTATTAATTATACAATTTATTAATACCTTGAATATAGTGTTTGTTGTATTGGACAGAAGCATATAAATGCAAATGAATATATAAATCTGAGTAATTATTGAACGAATTTTCATGTTTGGACTAACCCTTTAAATACAAACTCAGCATTCATCATAGGATTTCCTGACACTGTAAAGGTGCAGAGTAATCTATGGAGTGTAGCCATCTCATGCCATGTTTTACAATGTTTTAGTGATGCAAGATTATTGCTAAAGCAATTTAACCCAAGTTTAACAATCTGAAGTATATGAAGTGATGGTCATTTTTTATTATCAATTATTTTTATTATTTTTTTTTCTCTGTGAAATGAAGTCAGCACAGGTTGAAGCAATTCAGATTTTTTTTTTGTTTCTCAAAATAAATTATTTATTTTCTTGTACATTTTATGCAGGGGGACAGACGAAGTGATGCCAGTATGCACCTTCTTAAAATCCTTGTCGTCTGTGCTGTTGAAGGGGAAGAACCGGTTGGTGTATCCATAATCCTTGAAGGAGAGGAAATTTTGCAAGAATGTGGCAATAGCTCCGAGCACTGCGCTACACATTTGAGCTATTTTCAGAAAGTTCTTCTAGAACTTGATGGGATTACGCTATCACCAAAAGTGCAAGCTTTAAAGATGAAGTTATCTTAAAACATTTGATTTGGCTTGACTACAAGTCTTTACATGTTGTGTTTACATGTTCAGCTTAATGTTTTAATGCGTTATGGTTTCAATGGCATACTTTTAAGTGCACTAGTCCAGAGTGCTGATACAGTATGAATGTTGCAACTTCACTGCTTCCGAGGGCTATTACGTTTTAACGTTTATTCTACAGTTTGTTTAATGTATTTTCTGCTGTATTTTATTTTTAAATGAATGCTGTATTTTATTTATTTATTATTTTACACAATTTTGTTTAAAACAAGTATTTCAGGCCCTGGTGCCGTGCAGTTTTTTTCTATGGATGCAAAATTTAGCTGAATGCACTTTTATTAAAAAGACAACTTGGATCTAGACTGTGAATGTCACAAATATTTGGTAATGTTGGTGAATAAACTTTAATTATATTTTAGTTGTGTGATTTATGAAAGATATAGATGAAATAATTACTTAAGTTTCTTTCCAAAACATAAATTAGCAATGTTTACATTATTATAGGGAGTAATATAAATTGATAAAACCAAGTTAAGGGAAAATCTCACAAAACAAATGATAGTAATTTCATAAAATTAAGGTTCCTGCTGATACAATAATGAATTAACTTTACTTGATTATTTTAAATAAATCTAATTTGTGCATTAAATATAATTATGTAACTTTTACTTGATTTCTTTTATTGTTAATTTAATTAAGTAAATTTTACCTGACAATTACGGGTGAGTTTTACTTAGGCTGAATCACAATTCTATTTTCTTCCCCTTGTCCCTTGAAACGAAGTGGAAAGGGGAAGGGTATAAATATTTCCCCTAAGTAATGGGACAAGACTGTTATACGTCATCATACGTTGTCGCTGGTTCCTAATGTTACGTCAGAGGACATGCGCCGATGTTTATCACACATTCCAATAAGAGAGATTACTCACTCCCAAAGGTTTTTTGCGCCGTATTTCGATTTTTAAAAAAGTTGCTCATTTTCACCACGAACACGGATGAGTCTTCGGGTTTCCTCAGCCGTCCATATACAGAATATAAATTACAAAACTGTGGTCACGTTGCAATAAGTAAGAATAGTGTAAGCAAAACAATAGTGTATGGCCGTAAGCAAAACAAACAATGCGTTATCAAATGCTCGGCAAAATGCCGTGCTACTGAACTTTCATATTTGTTTGTAGCATGCAGTAAAGTGTATGTGACATAAAAATATATATTTGTAATATTGTGCAATATGTGCTATCCGCTAGCAAACTTTAGCGATTTTTTTTGCAAACGTTTCTTTACAGAACATCACCATAAACACAAACACAAGACTAAAGGTAATATACATATAATGAAAACTTGTCATAAAAATCTTTATTTATGGCAAAAATGACTTAACATTTATGGGTCTGCTTGCTCGAGTGAGCAGCCATGTTGAAAACTTCGCTTAGCCCTTCGTTTGATGTGAGGTCCTGAAAAATCTTCGTTTGGAGGGCTATCTGGCCCTTCCCCCCCCCCTACACCTCCAACCAAAAGAGAAATGAGACACCACTACCCCTGCACGTGAACGCGTCAAATGGAACGGTAGGGAGAAGGGGTAGGAATGGGATTCAGCCTTAATATTGGAGCAATAAAATTTACTTAAAATCTGTGTCCAAATTGTTACGAGGATTTTATCAAGTAAATCTTACAAGTTCTTTTTTTCAGTGCATGGGTGAACACAATGTTTTAAGAATTTAATTTTATATATATATATATTTATTGTGTGTGTGTGTGTGTGACCGGTGCAACTCACACGTCCTATTCCATTGTCACTCATACTGCCGTAGTTTTTAGAGCCCTAAAAAAGCATTCGCTAGTAAGTAAGTAAATAAAAGACAAATGAATAAATAGTTTTAAATTATATATATACAGGGGCGTAGATTTAGGGTGGACGGAGGGGATGTGTCCCCACCAATATGCTCCGACCATTGAAATGTCCCCACCAATAATTTAATCCACTTTTTTTTTTATCGTTCTGTCAACATTAACCTAGACACGCAGAAAGGGATAAATCACGTTCTCTCCTTGAGTCCTCCCGCCCCCAAAACACATATGAACATTTTGATTGGCTGTGCCTTTCCCTGCCATCATGTGATAGACGATTGGCTGCGTTCAGACACAAGCAGCGCCAAATGCAGTGGACTCACATTCATTACAGCAGGCCAGGATATAGTCTGTGAATACGGACGTAAAACTAACAGCAGATTAAACAGCTAAATGTAAAAGTATAAATATGATCCCTGTCAGTCTCCTAATCTAGTGACTGTTTGTCAGAAATCAGTATTGTGAAAGAAATTGATAAACTAATATACTAATATTGCCATATGGCTAGAATTTTGTTGACACCAATAGACAATCCACTTCAGAAAAATAGTTTTTAAAATGCATTCACTTACTTGGCGATCATTAATGATTTGATTCGAGGTTTGCACACTAAGACTCAGAAAAAGTGAAATAAAATGATTGCTGTTTAAATGGCATGTGTTTATCCTGTTTTGTCAGGTAACAGAACCTAAACACCTGTGCTGTATATCAGACAGCGATGGAGAGAGTGTAGATTACACACAGGTGCTCTCTAGTCATTAGCACTCATCAGGCAATGTCTATGGCCAACTGACTGCACTCAGACCAAAGGGGGCTGAATAATTACACACTTTTCAGTTATTTATTTGTAAAAAAAAAATGTTTGAAATCATGTATGATTTTCGTTCCACTTCTCGCATGTACACCACTTTGTATTGGTCTTTCACGTGGAATTCCAATAAAATTGATTCATGTTTGTGGCTGTAATGTGACAAAATGTGGAAAAGTTCACGGGGGGCGAATACTTTTGCAAGCCACTGTAGTTGTCCTGAGATTTAACATTGTTACCAATAATAGGCTGAGGCATTCTCTGTCCATGCTCATAAGGAATCCCTCAATGTTTTTCAATTAGGGGACAGAAGCAGATCAGCCATGTTGTAGTTCAGGTGAAGAGGCGAGGTCACAGGAGGTCAATCTGAATGTTGATTATACAGTATATAACATATAATATGTGTGCGTGTATTATACATGTTGATTATACTAATATTTAGCATTATGAGGAGTGATAGGCTGAGGATGTAAGTGATTCATTAGTGTTTTTGGCAAAAGTTTTGATCTGACATTTCACTTTTTTGTCACGCTATTTCATCAGGTGGCAATGCTGTCCGGTCCTAGTGCAGTCAGAGGGGAAGAGTTAGGGTCAAAGCCATTGTTCACCCCCAAAAAAACTTTACTCACTATTTACTCCTTAAGTGGTTCCAAACTTTAATGATTTTCTTTATTTTGTTGAATACAAAATAAGATATTGGGGAAAAAAGCTGAAAACATTGACTTCCGTAGAAGGAAAAACAAATACTATGTAAATCAATGATTACAGGTTTTCAGCATTCTACAAAATATCATCTTTAGTGTTTATCAGAAGAAAAAAAGAACAGCCTGGACAATATTGATGTCAAACAAATATGCCAGCAGTTTATTTTTGTTAACGAGAGGCGAAGGCATGTTTTTGTCTCCTTCATATAGGAACAATAGGCATTGAGCTGTTGTGTGGTACTCTACCTAGTAGTTCATGTTTAGATGTAATCTACTTTTATATATATACAGATGATTGAGATGTTTCATTTGCACTAGGGCTCAATAAAGAATAGTTTTTATTTTATTAAAGACTATCTTTTTGTCAGTTATGAAACATTCCTTTAACTTTACACTATTCCTTAATTTAACTTAATGAATTGCATTTCGAGTGGATTAATATCAATCGAAGCATTGCTAGTATTAATGTAAAGTGATTTCGCACCATATTAAGAAAAACATGTATTCAGTGGACATAGTTGGGGTGGGAGGTTGGTAGGTGGATGGGGCAGGGGGTTGGGGGTTGGTGGGTGGAAAAGGGGATTGGGGGATGGGGTATTAGTTGGAGTCATAGGTAGCAAACCTACGCCCTTGTGTGTGTGTGTGTGTGTGTATATATGGAAATATAATTAATATTTTCGTGTTTAATTACAAAAAAAAACATTTTAATGGTTAGTGATTGTTGCAGACATTTACACTATTTTTGAGAACTATTAAGTTCTCCTTCAACGTGTCATAGCCGATAACTGCCCCTTTGATCTGCTGGGTATGGCGGGGCGTCAACTGCTGATCAGTTTGTGTAAAGTACGCTACTTTACACTGATCAGCCGTCGACGCCCCGCCATACCCAGCACATCAAAGCAGCACACTCATAAACTCTCATAAACTCTCTCTTAAATAAATGAGCGTGCTGTTTGTGCAACAGCGCGACAAACATTACCTGTCCTTTTATGAACTGCACAAGTAGTGGTGGTCATTAACTGCTAGCTAACTGGGTAAGGGGGGTTACAGTGGGGTCTGTAGCTCTGTGTCCAGAGCTCCGTTTTAGGGACCATGTTTAGTTTTAAAGTAAGTTACAGTTTAATTTCACTAAAAGCCATCTAATATGGATACCCACATAATTATGGATTATTATATTTATGCAGAGGTGGAAAGAGTAATAAAATTTTGTACTCAAGTACAAGTACTGTTACTTCAGTGAAATTTTACTTAAGTACAAGTAAAGTTACAATTATAAAAATCTACTCAACTAAAAGTAAAAAGTAGCTCATTAAAAAATGTACTCAGAGTAAAAGTTACCGAGTTACTTTTTTATTTTTATTTTTTTAACAGCGGGGGTGGGATGAGGCATTCTAGCGTAGTTCAAAAAAGATGAGCTGATATAAAATCTCAAACTAGTTGTTTTTTAACTGAAGGACCACCTTAACATAATAAAGCTGTTGTCTTTCTTGTGCTTGAAAATCAAAGTGGTCACTTAAATATGGTGTTACGTCCCAGTCTAGGGTCATACAACAAAAGACTGGTTCAGGGTTCTATTATAAACTGTATGGAAATGGTGGAATATGGCAGAAAGAACTCGATCCAATCATTAACTGATGAAATAATGAGGTTTGTATACACACACACAAACACACACACACCAGGAGGAGGATCAGATTCAGGATGGACCCAGGCCAAAATAATAAACAAAATGGTATTTATATTTAGTACCTAGATTACCTGCAAAAAAAAACAAAAAACACACAAACAAAAATACAGGTACCTTCCCGGACTCCCTAAACCTTTATAAACTATATAAAATATAAACCTAAGCTAAACTATATAAAATACCTGGCTCAAAAAAGTCTCACAGTCTAATATTTCACTGGATTGTTTTAGCTATGATTAAGCTGTGGGACTGCTTTGATAAGCTTATATATATTATGTATATATAATTTTATCCCCCCCCCCCCCATCATTCCGTACAATAAGGTAGTCAGCTATCTTTATTTTATTCCTGAGCAAATAAATTCCCAAATAAACTCCCTCTTCCAAAAATAAATGGTAGCCACGCCCCTGCTACTAGTGAGTGCACAGACATACAGTGAAATTATCTATAAATATATACAAGACCAACCAAACCAAAGGGACAAAGCAATAACCAAAGTCAATTGGAGGCAAAAAGTCAAAACCGGAATACACAACCAAATATCAAAACGCCAAAATCACAAACTCTTTCATCTTTCGTGCGTCTCTCTCCAGTCGCGTTAGTCGATGACGTCACTCAGGGCGGAAGCGGCCGTGTGGAAGGTCAGGAAGATGCCGATGTCAGAAAACCTGGAGTGGAGTCTGGATCGGCGCGCGACCAGGACATGAAACACACACGCGGCGCAACAGAGCATTTATACACAGCATAATATTTTTTTTTATTGTTTTATCATTTTCATTCATTTATTTTTTACTCAGTAGCGAATATGATTTAAAATGTAGCGAATTACAATACTTCAAACAAAACGTACTTAAGTAAAAGTAAAATTACAGATTTTTAAAACTACTTTAAAAAGTAGAAATACACAAAAAAGCTACTCAATTACAGTAACGCGAGTAAATGTAATTCGTTACTTTCCACCTCTGTATTCATGATATAAAAAACCACTGTTTTTAAAGAAAATATATTAAGTAACAGATAATATTAGGTTTATATTTCAAATTAGATAAAATGCTGATTTTCCAGCAGTAAAATTATTGTATCTCTACAGTTTACAAAACCTCCGCTGCGTGTATTCATTCACAGGCTCCAGAGCACGCACAGAGAAATAGGAGACTGTGGTTTAGGAGTGGATTGGAGAGAAGAGAGCTGTTCAGTTACTATAAAAAAAAATCTAAAACAATATATATAAAAACATAATATGATCTTTTTGAGTTATGAGGTTTTTTTATTATACATAAGACAACCTTTCAGTTTTGTAAATATTCTAGTTATAGTGTGTTAAGTTTTTCTTTAGGTTAAACGGTTTTGAGAATTAGACCATCCAGCTAAGATCAATATTATGTCGTTGATTGATAAAATCTGGATTAAGGATATTTTATTTTGTTTTATTTACTTAATTTGTATTTTTCATCTTCCCCCCTGAGGGATTGCCACCTTATTGTGGTCAGGGGATTTGCGTGCCTCAGTGCTTGGATGTTTACCGAGGGCTCAAGGGAGGTGTGTCTGTGTGTGTGTGTGTGTGTGTGTGCGCGTGCGCTGTAGCCTGTCCTTTTTTCAGCGGATTTTTCCGCTACCGCAGATCAGTTTATCAACTTGTAATATATAAATTTTAGGAATATATTAACATGTGGAGTTATAAAACATAAAACATCATTATTTATCATGATAAAACATCATTATATGTTGAATGGAACTTGTAAGCCTTTGAATGGTGTTAAAAATACTTGCAAAACAAGTATTGCAGCCATACATTGCAGGGAACTTCTGAGGTGGTCAGTGATTGATGGCACGGTCGGTCGGAGGGGGTTGTGATCACACCTATAGATCTTTTGTTCTAGGCTATCGGTCAAATATCTCTCCACTTGGAAGCAAAAACATGCAAGGGATTTCAGCATCTCGACGCACATACTAAGCTGTTTATAAAGTAGACACTGTTTGTTTTTTCATTTTGTAATCGTTCCCGTGTTTACCGTGTACTGTACAATGTATATTCATTTTTTTAATGAATTACTCTAAATAAACTACACATTCCGTTGATTTACCAGAAATGACTTTTCTGTTTTTTGTGTGCTAAATTAAACTTCAGGGTCAAGTAATAACGATTTTATTTGAAAAGTATTATATATTTACAATGCTGATAAGTTCAAGCTTAGATTCATATATAAACTGCTTCAAAGTCTTTCCACCCCGTGACCGCTGAAATCCGACAGACGCAGGGCTCAAGGGAGGTGTGTCTGTGTGTGTGTGTGTGCGCGCATGTGTATGTGTGTGTGTGCGCGTGCGCTGCAGCCTGTCCTATTTTCAGCGGATTTTTCCGCTACCGCAGATCAGTTTATCAACTTGTAATATATACATTTTAGGAATATATTAACATGTGCAGACATTTAAGGGTGCGCTGCCCTCTCTTGCCCCTGCGTAGAGCCTACACACACACACACACACACATCTATCTATCTATCTATCTATCTATCTATCTATCTATCTATCTATCTATTATATAAATACACATTTGGAATCTGCATCTACATTTTCTGTTACAAGTATAGAATTAGGTTCAGCTGAGACTCATGATCAATGGTGTTAGGGTACTTATGTAGTGATAATTAGTTTCAGCCAGATCATTAAAACTAACAATGGACTATGACACTCTTGAGAGGGGATATGAAGGTGTTATTCATTTATTTATTCTCTACAAGGGTGCGAACTACAGTACAATACAGACCAAACTATAACTCTCTCTTACTACTATAAAAATTCTAAATATAAACAAACAAAATACAGCTTTTTTTCCTCAGAGGTAAACGGAAAAGTGAAGTTGTTCAGCTGTTTACTGTCACTGCAGCTTCTTCAAAGTCTTCCCACTCCGTGACCACTGAAATCCGACACGACACCACGTTAGGCTACGTCTTGACTCATTTGTATACCGACGGTGATTGGATGTTTCCCGAGGGCTCAGGGGAGTGTGTGTGTGTGTGTGTGTGTGTGTCTATGTGTGTGCGTGCGCGCGGGTGCTTGTTCTACTGTTATAAAAACTCTAAATATAAACAAACAAAATACAGCTTTTTTTTCAGAGGTAAACGGAAAAGTGAAGATGTTCAGTGTCACTATGCAGATGTTACACTCAGTGGAGTTACCGAAATCTTTGGTTTAGTCCTCATTGAGTTGCCACACATCATTTCCACATTTCACTCGCTTTTATTCCTCTTATGTGAGCATAAACTGTGAAACATTCCACAGGTTTATAATACACCGCGGCCAAGTGAACCACGTTCCCGTCGAACGAAACGAGGCATAATCGTGGTGTTTGCTTCGGTTATGACACACCATAGTTTATTACCTGCTGTGGTAGATCTGATTATTTATTCAAACACAATAATAAAGCTTTATATCATCAGGAGGGCTCAGTACATTGTTTTAGCGATAGTTTCACGGAAGCAAGTTCAGAACTAATCTAACCAGAAAAAAAAAAAAACATCCGAAGCTTCAAATAGAATGAACGAACTAATGAAATTGATATATATGTAATTGATATACTGTATATACAGACGTGTGTGTGTCATTTTAATTCAAATGAACATTTTAATGCTTTCTGATACACTTATCAACTTATCCACATACACTTATCAACACAAACTCTCCGTGCACGCACACACAATCTCTAAAAAATTAATATTAATAACATACATATACAAATAAACAAATGTAGGTGTAATAAAAGTAGTCGTGATGTCAGTACTCGCCCAGCAAACCAGCCTTTTGCAGCGGCTTAAAACGTATGAATTATCTTCAAATATACAAAAAAAAAGCGAAAAGACACTCGATTATTATGCATAGGTTATTTGTTTAATTCAAAAAGTTCATAAAAACACTTTAAAACGAGAGAAAAACTGTTAAAATCCTTGTTCGCTTTCTCAGCGTTAGGTAGCGAGTGACGTCATGATTTGAATCTGCGCGCCACCGGGGAAACATAGGGAAACTGACTTTCCCGGACCACCGGCTTTTAGATAAAGTCCTTCTATGCGCCATCTGGCGGATATTCAGTGAAGCACAACACATTTATTTTAAATTCCCGAATGTTGCCTCCGGCAAGTCGCGGCAAGCCGCGCGCTAAATTGCGGCATCCCGCGGGAAAACACGCGCAGTTTTAAAGGCGACATCTGTAAACTGCGCATGCGTGTTTGGAGACGCTGTGCCCGCGCTGTGTATCAGTCGGTTGGGAATCATCACGGAGGTACAACACGGCATGGCTGCAGCTGGAGTTTGTTGTGTTCTCATTTCACTCATTTCAGCCTATAGCTTCACATTTAGATTTTCACTGCTTTATAGGTATAGGACAGGAAGAGCTGTATAAACTCATCACCTCGGCTAAATCAACAACGTGCCTGTTAGACCCAATCCCAACCAGATTTTTAAAAGAAGTGATGCTTACGGTTGGAGAGCCACTCCTAAACATTATGAATTCTTCATTACATCTAGGTCACGTCCCTAAACCTTTCAAGTTAACAGTTATTAAGCCGCTTCTTAAAAAATCTAATTTGGACGCGAATGAAATAACAAATTACAGACCGATTTCAAACCTCCCGTTCATATCAAAAATACTAGAAAAAGTAGTATCAGCTCAAATTTGCACATTCTTGCAGGATAACAACATCCTTGAAGAATTTCAGTCAGGTTTCAGGCCCCATCATAGCACAGAAACTGCACTAGTTAAGATTACAAACGACTTGTTTTTAGCTTCAGACCAAGGCTGCATCTCATTGCTAGTCCTGCTTGATCTTAGTGCTGCATTCGACACTATAGATCATAATATTCTCATAGATCGCTTACAAAATTATATAGGTATTCAGGGACAGGCATTAAAATGGTTTAGATCTTACCTGTCTGATCGCTACCATTTTGTAGATCTAAATGGAGAACCGTCTGGTGTACTGCCAGTGAAATATGGGGTCCCACAAGGGTCAGTTTTAGGACCTCTGTTGTTCTCAATATACATGCTTCCCTTGGGTAACATCATTAGAAGACATGGGATTAGTTTCCATTGTTATGCTGATGATACCCAATTATATATCTCAACCAAACCAGACGAAATACCTAAGTTGTCTAGATTAACTGAGTGTGTCCAGGACATAAAAGATTGGATGACCAATAACTTTCTTTTATTAAATTCAGATAAGACAGAGATATTACTTATTGGCCCAAAAACCAGCACACAACAGCTTTCACAATTCAGCTTAGAAGGATGTACTGTTATTACCAGCTCAGCAGTAAAAGACCTGGGAGTAATATTAGACAGTAACTTGTCTTTTGAAAATCACATTTCAAATATCACAAAAACAGCCTTTTTCCATCTTCGAAATATTGTTAAACTTAGGAACATCTTATCCGTATCTGATGCAGAAAAACTAGTTCATGCATTCATGACCTCCAGACTGGACTATTGTAATGCATTACTAGGTGGTTGTCCTGCATCCTCAATAAACAAGCTTCAGTTAATCCAAAATGCAGCTGCCAGGGTTCTCACTAGATCCAGAAAATATGATCATATAACCCCAATATTATCATCCCTGCACTGGCTACCTGTTCAGTTTAGAATAAATTACAAAATAGTATTACTTGCATACAAGGCCTTAAATGGTTTAGCTCCCACATACCTAACCAGTCTTCTGATGCGCTACAATCCACCACGCGCCTTAAGATCACAAAGCTCCGGACTTCTGGTAGTTCCCAGAATTTCAAAATCTACAAAAGGGGGTAGGGCTTTTTCATATTTAGCTCCAAAGCTTTGGAATAGCCTTCCAGACAGTGTTCGGGGAGCAGACACGGTTTCTCAGTTCAAAAGTAGACTCAAGACGCATCTTTTTAATCTGGCATACACATAACTCATCCCAGTACTCATACTCCAGTATACCTATACCGAATGGCAACTACGCTAATTCTCCCCATCTGTTCTGTATTTCTCTACCCATCCCGAGGCATCGGGAGATTTTGCCAGCTTCAGTAGACAAAGGCCGACCCTGCGAGGTTCCTGAGGCATCCAGAGAAGGACCAGCTCCAGCTGGATTCAGCTTTATGATGGTTGGAGCTACACATGCTGCTCCTGTGCTTCCAGTGATCCAGACCTCATCTGCCCTCTGCACCTACTGACTCGTCCCTATGCTGAACTGGTCTTCATGTCAATTTAAATAATTTCTGTCATATTGATTTTTCACCTGCACAACACACAAGATGTTATATCATTTCTATCTGTTATCACCCAAATGAGGATGGGTTCCCTGTTGAGTCTGGTTCCTCTCAAGGTTTCTTCCTAATGCCATCTCAGGGAGTTTTTCCTTGCCACCGTCGCCGTCACCCTTGGCTTGCTCATCAGAGAAATTTCATTCATTCGCCTCATTATTATCTGCACATTTTTCTCACACATCCACACTTCCAATTATTTTCTTTTCTATAATTATTACTATTTGTTTTTATTTATTTATTTTCTATTATTATTATTATTTTATTTATTTATTATTATTATTATGATTTGTTAAATTTCTTTAAATTTTGTGAAGCTGCTTTGAGACAATGACCATTGTTAAAAGCGCTATATAAATAAAATTGAATTGAATTGAATTGAATTGTTCGAGGTAAGTTTAGCTTTCTTTTTTGGATGTGATTCTCGCTTTCATGACTCCCAATTAATGTTCATCTTAATCTCAGGACGTACAATTAGCAATATTTCAGTTTTTAATAGTGTGGAGATTCACAAAACACCGTTTTCGTGTAAAGACCTGAACCTACGGAGCCCCCAGGGGTCCTGTGGTAAATAAATAAATAAATAAAATAATAACGAACCGAGCGCGGATTAATAAACTGAGATGTGTATTTCTTACCCCGCACACCTCGTGAAAACGGCGTGTTCAGACAAAGGCTCGCCAGTTAGATGCCATTTCTGAACAAACTGAGTCGTGTGTGTTAAAGCATTAAATGGTAAAAGAGCACTAGCAATAAACGTTTTTGTCTGAATCCGAATTTTATTAATAAGTTACAAGTTAAATTTCAACTGTAAAGAACCTGTACATATGTTCATACAGTATTGACAGCAGCTCTAATTTGTCTAAATCGCATTGCAGACAATAAAAATAAGTCGAGTCAACCTGTGACCCTGCATGCTTAATCTTTCCACACATGATTCTTGCTTCTCACTTTTTCCTTAATCCCTCGCTGATCTATCTTGTATTTTTCTAACGGTGTAAGAAACTTTGTGTTAGTAGCACTGCTTGACATGCTTGATGCCTTCCTTTTTCTGTTAACGAGAGGCGAAGGCATGTTTTTGTCTCCTTCATATAGGAGCAATAGACATTGAGCTGTTGTGTGGTACTGTACCTACAGTAGTAGTTCATGTTTAGATGTAATCTACTTTTATATATATATATATACAGATGATTGAGATGTTTCATTTGCACTAGGGCTCAATAAAGAATAGTTTTTATTTTATTAAAGACTATCTTTTTGTCAGTTATGAAACATTCCTTTAACTTTACATTATTCCTTAATTTAACTTAATGAATTGCATTTCGAGTGGATTAATATCAATCGAAGCATTGCTAGTATTAATGTAAAGTGATTTCGCACCATATTAAGAAAAACATGTATTCAGTGGACATAGTTGGGGTGGGAGGTTGGTGGGTGGAAAAGGGGATTGGGGGATGGGGTATTAGTTGGAGTCATAGGTAGCAAACCTACGCCCTTGTGTGTGTGTGTGTATATATATATATATATATATATATATATATATGGAAATATAATTAATATTTTCGTGTTTAATTACAAAAAAAAAAAAATTTAATGGTCAGTGATTGTTGCAGACATTTACACTATTAAGTTCTCCTTCAACGTGTCATAGCCGATAACTGCCCCTTTGATCTGCTGGGTACGGCGGGGCGTCAACTGCTGATCAGTGTTTGTAAAGTACGCTACTTTACACTGATCAGCCGTCGACGCCCCGCCATACCCAGCACATCAAAGGGGCACACTCATAAACTCTCCGTGTGCACACACATAAACTCTCCGTACACACACACACACACACATGATTTATAGATAAAATGCTGACATAAAAACGCCCCCCGCCCCCCCCAGGAAAACAACAAACACAAATATATAGACTACAGTACTCGCTCCGTGCGCGCTCCGATGTGAGCCGATTTATTCAAGTCATAATTAGAGAATAGAGAGATTAATAACAGAGGAAGACCAAAGAGGAGATTTATGGATGCAGTGAGAGAGGACATGAAGTTAGTTGGTGTGAGAGAAGAGGATGCAGAGGATAGGGTTACATGGAGGCAGATGATTCGCTGTGGCGACCCCTGAAAGGGAACAGCCGAAAAACAAACAAGAAGAAGAGATTAATAACAGATAAAGCATAATAAGATGTCTATACAGTAAATAAAAAGAAAAGTATCAAATCCAACTATTAAAGTCTGATTTTATTGCTATCATTAACCATTTATGTTATATATTTATTTATTTTATATTATTTTATTTTACATTATGTTTTATATATTATATACTATTATTTTAATCTTAAATAAAGTTGGCCTAATACAATATTGTTTCCAATGCTGAAGCAAACATGATTTTGTTTTAGTTTATTCGCTGAATACAACGCGACCCACATTACCTCTTGGTGAAGACCCACAGAAACCGTTACTGTAATCCCCTTCTCACCTACAGTATCCTTGGTGTGAAGTTATCAAACCGGTTTCGCTGATGGGGTAATTCTGCTTCAAGCACTTTCCGATGCTGTTGCGAGGAAATTCCACCCCACAGCAACAAGCAAATAAGAGACATAATTAACGAACTTCTTAGAAAGAAAATATTGAGTTTTCCTCTTTTCTAAAAAAAAAAAAAATTAATGAATACTCTTACTTTTGTAAAGATTTTGAGTGACCATTTGCCATATACAGTACTGCCTGCTTTATTATAAATTTAATAAAACTTTATTGCAACTAAATTGTGTGTGTGTGCCTTATTGAATATTTAATAATGCTTCCGGAACATTGTTGTCCATACGTTTTACAGTATGTACAGTATATTGAAAACAGTGAAGCATAAAACACAAACCGAAAGGACAAATTAAGGAATGTACGAAACATTAACACCTTTACCGTGTTCAAATAAATACTGTAGAGTTACTGCATTATGTTTCAAGACATCCTTAATTAAAAAAAAAATTCCCTAATTATATGTCCACAAATACTTTGACAACATACACATATCAACTTATCCACACAAACTCTCCATGCACACACACACAATCTCTAAATGTATTGTAATCTCTATTGTAATTGTAATCTCACAATGTATATTAATAACATACATATACAAATAAACAAAAATATAAACGTCTATATTGAAGTCTACGGTGAACGCAGAGTCGGCTAAGCAGACGTGATGACGCGCGCGCCCTCACCTCTGTTACGGCTGCCTACAGTATTTGGCCAAAAGAATTATAATAATTGAACGATATGCCTGGTCCTGGAAAGAGACATCAACAGTCCGGCGCTGAGAAACGAAAGAACCGAAAGAAAAAAAAGGCCTAAGATGAAGCCCGTGCATCAATTCCAGAAATAAATGAGTTGGCTATATTACTTAATGTAAATATTCTACTAAATCTAACCTGAAATTATAAACTTGATATAAACCACTTTTGAATGGTTGAGCAAATTACCTTTTTTTAAGTTGCATCAAAAAGATTTAAGGCATTCATAATTTAAATATAAAAGCATAAAAAACTTAATTACATATTGATTTACACTCAAAACACATTTCTTTATATAAACATTTATTGTGGAATGAACATATTTTCATCCAAAATGTTAACAATAAGATTTTTTTCAAAATGTATAAACACCAACAGTCATTCAACACTGTTAACTAAATTTGAAATTGAGAGGGAAAAAAAAGATGTCTGCATTTATCCACAAATTTAATGTAATTTTGTAAAATTACAAATAGTACCACTCAACTTTGCAAAATACATTTATTAATTGGACTGAAAAGAAAATTAGAAAATGTTCCTGAAACAAAATCAGCAGAGGTAAAACATGGAACATTCATGTGCGACTGATGGAAACGCAATAAGTCACAATCCCGATTTCCTGTGGAGGCTGAAGACAGTCCTCTTCCTACCTGAGGACAAACAGGGCCATTGTGCACCTCACAAGTTCTGCCTGAGCTTCATCTTCCTGAACAACCTAATAAAAGAAAGGACATTTGTTAGACAATTGCTCTATTTGGCAAAACAGTGTCTGATGTATGCATGTAAAATCACTTAATGCTCCCTATGAGTGAAAAAAACACCTAGGATTATGGTGCAGCATGATAAATGTAATTAGCTCAATAAATAGGCCAAAATAACTGACATATATATACACACATTATGTATTAATGATAAAGTTTATTATTTTAAGTATTAATTTCAGGAGGTAATCACCTCCAGGCTCTAGGGACATAAAAACAAACATAGTATTGTTGGTTATGTTAGGCTTGTAAAGCGTGAAAAAATGAACATGGCAGACATTGAAACCTGTATTCAGACAGCATACACTAACCTGTGAACAAGTTAAACTAAAGTTTTATTCTGCTAGTTATGTTTTAATTTAGTGCATCACAGCCAACTTGATGTGGATGCCTTGCTCAGGTCCTGTGGCTTCCATTCACAAGATTACATTTGACACCAAGCTAATTTCTGCTTTTGAGCGAGTACATACCAGATCAAGAACTTGAAGATGAAGATTATATCTCTGGTCTTCTCTCTGACGGGTTCCTCCCTAGTTTCTGAAGATCTCCATTAGTTTGTAGTGTTGCTTGTCCAAGGAAACCAGTAATCTTGCTTGAAGTGGAGCAGATATAATTCTCAGAAACTCATTACTGATCTTAAAAAAAGAAAAAAAGAAAGGTAAAAACAAAAATTGGACTGGCTCAAGTTCTTATGTTAGCAAATCTTAATTACAGTGTGTATAAAGTATAGAAAGCAGTACACTACAAACAGCACTCACTCCACATTAGCTTGTTCTATGTTTACGTCACTTTCCTATTAATTTTTACATCGTTAACCAACGGTACTTAAATATAATAATTTTCTTCGGTGCTGCTGACTTACTGTAGAAACTCCGGTGTTTTTGAAAATCACCACGTTAGTTAGCTAATGCTAATGCAGGTAATATAGGTGGTTTTAGCTACAGTAGCAAACACGGACACAAAACTCAATCTACAAAGTAGTTGTTCCTGACATAAATCATGAATTTGCTCATATAAGAGATACATTTAACATAGAAATGACACGAGTTTGCTTTCTTACCTGGTTTAAAGGAGTTTTCTTTGAGAAACTCGGGGCGCCAGCACGACGTGACTCAGTCCGTGATAATGCTGCGTCATGAGGTCATGTGACACGGTTTGAAGCAGAAATGTCCTTTGTGAATGGATTAGATTTAAGTTTAATCAGGGGCTTTAACTAACAGTAACTGAAATACAGGTTCTGATATCCTTCCTTACTTGTCCTTCCTTACCCAAATGAATATTTTGGTCTGAATGAGTCTACTCCGTCAGGATATTTCTATAAGCACGAGCCCCGTCTAATTGGTCGCGGTGGTGGTGTCGCCACTATCTACAATGATGTACTCACTGTTACCCAGAAAATAAGGCCCAGGTTTAATTCATTTGAAGTGCTTATCATTAATGTTGCACTAAATGAAATACGTAATAAACCCTTGCTATATTTTACCCTGGCCACCGTGTACAGACCCCCGGGGCCATATGGCGATTTTCTTAAAGAATTTGGACATCTGCTATCAGACCTATTGGTTAACTCTGACAAAGTATTGATAGTAGGAGACTTTAACATTCATGTAGATGATGCTAACGACGCTTTAGCACTCACATTTATGGATTTATTAAATTCCTTTGGGGTTAAGCAAAATATAATTGGAGCAACTCACCGCTTTAATCATACGCTAGATTTAATTATATCCCATGGTATAGATGTCTCTAATATAGAGATCATACCTCAAAGTGATGATATCACAGATCATCACCTCCTGACATATACTCTACCCGTAGAACAGATTAGCTGTGTCTCCCCACGTTATCAATCTGTTAGAAATATGAATCCCACCACTAAAGACAGATTCACAAGTAATCTGCCGGATCTGTCCCAATTTCTTATTAGACCCCTAAATGCAGATGATCTAGATGAAGTGACTAGCAGCATGGGCACTATTTTTACCAGTACATTAGACACTGTTGCTCCCATCAGATTAAAAAAAGTCAGAGATAAAACATTGGCACCGTGGTACAACAGTCATACTCGCGCCCTAAAGAGAGCAGCCCGTAACCTCGAGCGAAAATGGAGGAAAACTAAATTAGAAGTCTTTCGAATTGCATATAAAGACAGTATGTGCAGCTATAGACAGGCTCTAAAAACTGCTAGGACCGAGCATCTTAGCCAACTGATAGCAAGAAACCAAAACAATCCCAGGTTCTTATTTAGTACAGTGGCTCGCCTAACAAAACCTAAGATGCCCGCAGAGAGTATCCCATCACAGTTTAGAAGTGAAGACTTTATGGACTTCTTTAATGAAAAAATCAATAATATCAGGAAGAAAATAATGGAGGTTCAACCTCTAATAGTATCTCACGATCCAGTTCAGCCTATAGCTTCACATTTAGATTTTCACTGCTTTACAGGTATAGGACAGGAAGAGCTGTATAAACTCATCACCTCGGCTAAATCAACAACGTGCCTGTTAGACCCAATCCCAACCAGATTTTTAAAAGAAGTGATGCTTACGGTTGGAGAGCCACTCCTAAACATTATTAATTCTTCATTACATCTAGGTCACGTCCCTAAACCTTTCAAGTTAGCAGTTATTAAGCCGCTTCTTAAAAAATCTAATTTAGACGCGAATGAAATAAAAAATTACAGACCGATTTCAAACCTCCCGTTCATATCAAAAATACTAGAAAAAGTAGTATCAGCTCAAATTTGCACATTCTTGCAGGATAACAACATCCTTGAAGAATTTCAGTCAGGTTTCAGGCCCCATCATAGCACAGAAACTGCACTAGTTAAGATTACAAATGACTTGTTTTTAGCTTCAGACCAAGGCTGCATCTCATTGCTAGTCCTGCTTGATCTTAGTGCTGCATTCGACACTATAGATCATAATATTCTCATAGATCGCTTACAAAATTATATAGGTATTCAGGGACAGGCATTAAAATGGTTTAGATCTTACCTGTCTGATCGCTACCATTTTGTAGATCTAAATGGAGAACCGTCTGGTATAATGCCAGTGAAATATGGGGTCCCACAAGGGTCAGTTTTAGGACCTCTGTTGTTCTCAATATACATGCTTCCCTTGGGTAACATCATTAGAAGACATGGGATTAGTTTCCATTGTTATGCTGATGATACCCAATTATATATCTCAACTAAACCAGACGAAATACCTAAGCTGTCTAGATTAACTGAGTGTGTCCAGGACATAAAAGATTGGATGACCAATAACTTTCTTTTATTAAATTCAGATAAGACAGAGATATTACTTATTGGCCCAAAAACCAGCACACAACAGCTTTCACAATTCAGCTTGCGCTTAGAAGGATGTACTGTTATTACCAGCTCAGCAGTAAAAGATCTGGGAGTAATATTAGACAGTAACTTGTCTTTTGAAAATCACATTTCAAATATCACAAAAACAGCCTTTTTCCATCTTCGAAATATTGCTAAACTTAGGAACATCTTATCCGTATCTGATGCAGAAAAACTAGTTCATGCATTCATGACCTCCAGACTGGACTATTGTAATGCATTACTAGGTGGTTGTCCTGCATCCTCAATAAACAAGCTTCAGTTAATCCAAAATGCAGCTGCCAGGGTTCTCACTAGATCCAGAAAATATGATCATATAACCCCAATATTATCATCCCTGCACTGGCTACCTGTTCAGTTTAGAATAAATTACAAAATAGTATTACTTACATACAAGGCCTTAAATGGTTTAGCTCCCACATACCTAACCAGTCTTCTGATACGCTACAATCCACCACGCGCCTTAAGATCACAAAACTCCGGACTTCTGGTAGTTCCCAGAATTTCAAAATCTACAAAAGGGGGTAGGGCTTTTTCATATTTAGCTCCAAAGCTTTGGAATAGCCTTCCAGACAGTGTTCGGGGAGCAGACACGGTTTCTCAGTTCAAAAGTAGACTCAAGACGCATCTTTTTAATCTGGCATACACATAACTCATCCCAGTACTCATACTCCAGTACACCTATACCGAATGGCAACTACGCTAATTCTCCCCATCTGTTCTGTATTTCTCTACCCATCCCGAGGCATCGGGAGATTTTGCCAGCTTCAGTAGACAAAGGCCGACCCTGCGAGGTTCCTGAGGCATCCAGAGAAGGACCAGCTCCAGCTGGATTCAGCTTTATGATGGTTGGAGCTACACATGCTGCTCCTGTGCTTCCAGTGATCCAGACCTCATCTGCCCTCTGCACCTACTGACTCGTCCCTATGCTGAACTGGTCTTCATGTCAATTTAAATAATTTCTGTCATATTGAATTTTCACCTGCACAACACACAAGATGTTATATTTCTATCTGTTATCGCCCAAATGAGGATGGGTTCCCTGTTGAGTCTGGTTCCTCTCAAGGTTTCTTCCTATTGCCATCTCAGGGAGTTTTTCCTTGCCACCGTCGCCGTCACCCTTGGCTTGCTCATCAGAGGAATTTCATTCATTCGTCTCATTATTATCTGCACATTTTTCTCACACATCCACACTTCCAATTATTTTCTTTTCTATAATTATTATTATTATTTGTTTTTATTTATTTATTTTCTATTATAATTTTATTTATTTATTTATTATTTTATATATAATTATTCTATATACAGTTTTTTTTTTTTTTTTTTAAATTTCTTTAATTTTTGTGAAGCTGCTTTGAGACAATGACCATTGTTAAAAGCGCTATATAAATAAAATTGAATTGAAAAATTGAATTGAATTGTTTCAACGTCATGCTCCGGTTTGAGGCGGAAATAAAATTATACCGGCAAAACTATGGTCTAAAGACTGCGCATGCGCAAATCACACTCAACCTAATAAGAGTACCTTGATCAAAATGAAATATTTCACTGCTGTAAACAGAATTATACTAAAGTAAAAAAAAAAAAAAAAAAAGATTCACCCATAAGCATGAATTAGACACTTTAGTTAAAAAGAGCAAATTATTTTTTTTACTAATGGAATGAGGAAAAAAAAACACATTAAACGAACGATAGCTAGGTTTACTTTTTTCAGAGGATCCCTAAATAATTTCTGTCTCCTTTGCCTGTGTTTGATAATGTGAAGCACATATACACTCATTCATCATGAAAGATCTATTATAAAACAAAATAAAATTCATGTTCGCTTCAGCACTGTTCATCCGCGTCCTTACATTCATTGTTGTACTTGGTCCGGCTTTTAGATAAAGTCCTCCCATGCGCCATCTGGCGGATATTCAGTGAAGCGCAACACATTTATTTAAAATTCCCGAATGTTGCCTCCGGCAAGTCGCGGCACGCCGCGCGCTAAATTGCGGCATCCCGCGGGAAAACACGCGCAGTCTTAAAGGCGACATCTGTATTTAAAATGTCAGGACTGTTTAATATTGTTTCCGCCCTGCCATGCCTGGTTTGTACGTGCGCATACCAGCCGGGAAAAAATGTACTTTGATGGTCGGCGTGGTCTATTTCTGTCAGCGTCGCGCAGCGCTGCCCAGGGTGTCGTGCAGGTTTCAATTCAATTTACTTGTATTAATGATCCATTTATTTGTGTGTGATTGTTTAGTTGATGCACTCTCTTCATTATCAATAAAGATAAGCATGAATTAGAATAGGTACTTTCCTATTATTTTCCACTAATTTCCTCCCGTTCATTGCGCCCCACCTGTCATGTCTGTATTCCCCACTAGTGGGGCGCGCCCCACACTTTGAGAACCACTGGGTTAGGGTAATAGCATCTCTCACCCAATGTGACAACGTTTATGTAGTGGCGGCCGCCCCCCGGTTGCAGTCCCCGCAGCATATGAAAAGCTACTCTGACTTATGCCACTGGCTAGTGCGGTGGACGTAAATCTGAAGAGCATGTTCTGGGCACAGTAAGTGAAGTCTTTCCTGCTCCGGAGCTGTAAAAGGCGGAGGACAAAATGCTTCGAGAACAACTAGGTGCATGGTTGAGAATGGAACTTTTGGAAGATAGTTCGGGTGAGGATGCAGAATAGCTTTGAACAGTCTTCAGTCTAGCCAGGATGGAGAGACTGACAAAGCCTGCAGATCTCCAATTCTCTTCAGAGAAGTAACGGCAATGAGAAAAACCATCTTAAGAGTCAGAAACCTAACAGACGCTGACTCTAATGGTTCGAATGGGGTGTCAATCAGACCTTCGAGCACAATAGACAAGTCCCAAGAAGGGATAGTGTTTCTAGTGGGCGGCCTCAACCGTTTAGCTCCACGAATAAAACGGGCAACTAAAGGGTGCTTTCCCAAAGAAACCCCATCAGTCAGAACATGACAAGCTGAAATAGCGGCTACATACGTTTTGAGAGAAGGACAACTTTTTTTGCAGAAATTCCAGCAATGAAACGATTCAGCAGTGGACTGTTTTGCCATGCACCAACTTTCAAATACATTCCATTTGATGGCTTAAGTTCATCTAGGGAGGGAGCCCTAGCACTTAAAATAGTTTCAATTACACTGACTGGTTAAGACCAGTACCTATTAGTTGATCAGGGTCCAAACGTGAAGGTTCCAGAGCTCGGGCTGGGGATGAAATATTGTCCTCTGCGCCTGAGACAGAAGATCCCTCCTCACTGGAATCACCGACGGTGGCCGACGAGGAGAGATATTAGATCCGAGAACCACACTCTGGTCGGCCAATGAGGCGCTGTTGACGACCCTCGCCAAGACTCCTGGAAGCAGAGCTATCAGGGGAAAATGCATAAAGGCATAATCTGGGCCACTGTGGAAAAATTATATTGATCTATAATTGTAGTCAAGTACAAGGTACCACATACCCAGAAGGCACCTGTTCAAAAGACCTACTCTTGATCTGCTCGCTAGCCTGCACAATTAATCGAGGAAATGACATAAACAGAGCAAGTTTAATATAACCAGTTACTCAGAGGTGCGACCTAAGAATGACCCATACACACAGAGTGCAAGAAATAGAGAAACTTTTATTAAGACATTAGACAAGGCAGGCAGTGGTCCAGAATACAAAAATAAATTGGCAGTGCAGTTCTGCAAAATACTGAAACATAGAGTGCAAAGAGAGAAAGACTTCTGCTTTTCAGTCATCCTCAGAGGAGTGATGGTAACAAACTGGTGAAGTAGGATTGAGGCTGACAGTGGGTGAGGATGAAGGAGAAGCAGGAGGACTGGCAGGTGGTGGAACGCCCATGAACTCATGGTAGTATCGCCGTGGTATAGAGAGAGCCTCAATCTCAGCAATCACAATCTCCAGGTGGAGAGGATGAATGTGAACGAGAAGGGCGCTGCCGGCGAGCTAGAGATAAATAATATATAAATAAATATGTTAATTAAAATTAATAACATATCATAAACGCCAATGATTAAATGAATATGGTCATCTCAAAACTAACCACAGGATAAGAATAATAAAAGGCATATGATGAATAAATACCAACAAAAAATCCTTAATCTTTACCGAGACAGTTGATATATCTAAATATATAACCAAAACATATTTTAAAGGACTTATTATATTAACTTACGTATAGAAATACTAATCAAAGTGTATAACCAGAACATATCTTAAAGGACTTATATTCACAATATATCTTAAAAGACTTATATTTACTTAGTTATAGAAGGGGGTATAATCCAAAATAATATTCTGAACATATATAGGTATATAATCTCTTATATATTGGACAGTTAAAAGACTGATATATTGGACAGTTAAAAGAATAATCAGATAAAATTAACGGTAATGATAATACTAAGAATAAAGTACATACGCATCTTGATAAGGAAGATTTAGAAGGGGTGTCTCCAAAGATAGCCCAAGTCTTCACTGACAGTGGTCAATAGATTAAAGAACCAGGAACTAACCAAAACTCTCACCAAAAAAAGGAAAAATGAAGCCAAGATCATTTAGGCCCTCCCAGATATGAATAAATATGAGATGAAGAGGGGAAAACTAATCGGACCCGAACACAAGTAACTTAGATATAATGAATATTAAACAATTGGTTCTACTGAAGGAGGAGCAAACAATGATGTAAGGGTTAGATGAAGGTATATAAACCAGGTACACTTGACACTTGGGGGGAGAAGGAGATGAATCTTGCAGACTTTTGCTTGTTTGTCTTTTGTTTGGCTGATCCAGTGCTGTCCATTTACTTTTGGTTGCAATAAACTCTTTTGCTATTTCAGTATTTGAGTAATTATTGATATTGCTTGAAAAAATTACATAGTCTACTACAAATTTGCCACGACACCACGTATTTGCCAAGGCGTCCAGACCCAGGGGAGCTGCAAGAGTCAGAAGGTAGTAAAGGGGACATTTGCTGTTTCTTGCGAGGCAAAGAGGTCCACCTCTGCTACTTGAAATCTCTCCCGGATTGACAGACTACTTCGGGGTGGAGTTTACATTCCCCGTGTGTCAGAGCTTGACTGAACAGCAAATCTGCTCCCACATTCATATGCTCTGGAATGTAAATTGCCCTGAGGGACAGGAACTTGTCCTGTGCCCAAAGCAGAACCTAGTGCGATAGCTTGTTCAAGTGGCGCGAGCGCAGTCTGCCCTGACGATTTATATCTGAGACTATCGTAGTGTTGTCCACCCACCCTAGGACATGGTAGCCTCTCAACTGCTGGAGGAAGTGTTTTAGGGACAGAAATAGATCCATCATTTCGAGGCAATTGATGTGCCACGCGAGAAGGTGACCTCTACAGCTCCCTTGGGCAGGACGGTCATCTAAGACCGCACCCCAGCCCGTGAGGGAAGCATCTGTCATTAGCATCTTGCGACAACAAGACGGACTTAGAATGGGACCCCAGAGTCAGAAACCGGGGTCTGAACCACATAGAAAGTGTACAAAGCCCCTGGTGTGTAACCCTTATTTGTCTCTGGGGATTGGCCCTCGAGTGAAATCCCCTGGTTCTTAGCCACAACTGAAATGCTCTCATGTGCAGAAGGCCCAAAGGTATCACCGTGGATGCAGCTGCCATGAGAGCTAAAGATCTCTGAAAGTGATGAACAGTCACTCTAGCTTGATTTCCTTGAGGGTGTTGAGAATGGATTCGACACGAGCGGGAGACAGCAGTGCCCGCCTTATGATCAAATCCCAAATATGTTGTCCTCTGAACAGGAACGAGCACGCTTTTTGTGGCGTTGGGTCTCAATCCTAAGGAACAAAGATGAGCTAGGACGACATCCCGATGTTGAATCGCTAGCTGCTGAGACTGGGCCAGCCTATGTAATTCAAAATACTGATGCCCTGGAGTCGTAAAGGAGCCAGAACTGCATCCATGCATTTTGTGTATGTGCGGGGTGAGAGAGCTAGACCAAATTGAAGGACCTGATACTGGTAAGCTTCGCCCCCGAAAGCGAACCTCAGGAAACTCCTGTGTCGTGGCATTATTTCTATATGAATGTATGTGTCTTTCAGATCAATTGTCACAAATCAATCACTTTGACAATCAACATTTTGAACCTGACAAAATAATTATTTAAGTTTGTATGGAATGTGAATGCGTATGAATCAAAATGGTCAGTTTGTCCCTGGTGAGCAAGCCGAGGGTGACAGTGGCAAGGAAAAACTCCCTGAGATGGTGATAGGAAGAAACCTTGAGAGGAACCAGACTCAACAGGGAACCCATCCTCATCTGGGTGAAAAATTATCTGCATGAAATTATCTGCATTTATACTGTGTGTTAGGTGGCAGGCAGGTCAGCTATAACAGTTGATGTTAGTTGATGTTAATATGGAGTCCATGTAGTTATTGGAGACTCAGGTAGACTTGTAGGAAATTCCAGTCCTGAACTATCGGACTGTCAAGTCCCCAGAGAAACAGTTGCCAACACCAGTCGAGGCCAAAACCGCCGTCTAGGTAGAGAGAATCATCCCCAGGCACCAGACGCATACCAAAGAGACACACAGGGCATCCATGTGACGAAATCTCCAAGCAGAAGCCGGGCACCAGACACATGGGGCATCCATGTGAAGAAATATCCAAGCAGAAGCTGGGCACCAGACACACGGGGCATCCATATGACGAAATCTCCAAGCAGAAGCCAGGCACCAGGATGGGTCAGACAGGTCCGGAGGGCAGAGGGAGTCTGGATCACTGGCAGCTCAGGAACGACATGTGTAGCTCGACAGAGAGAGAGAGAGTGAAAGGGGGAGACAGGGGCAAAGAGGGAAGAGAAAGAGGGGGAGGAAGAGAAGAAGATGGCAATTAGGTATGGTCACAGTCATATGATGTATAATGTGAATGTATATTAACTGTAGAGTGCAAGCAGAGACTCTGTCAGGACTAACTATGACAGCATAACTAAAAGGGAGAGCCAGAAGGAAACACAAACATGAGTGCTCCCTGAAGTGTAAAGCAAACAATCACCTCACAGTCAACAAACCTGAGTGATCAATGAGAGTGAGGAAGACAGCATCTAAACATACCAGTTCACCATAATACTCTACGTCCATGAGTCCCTCAGATCTGCTCCTTTACCTAAGGCTAATCTTATAAAAATGCTTGATTAAATAAATAGGTTTTTAGCCTAGACTTAAACACTGAGACTGTGTCTGAGTCCCGAACATTAATTGGAAGACATCTTCATCTCTGTAGTTTGGTAGCGTCAGTTCGGCGGTGGGTGGGGGCGGGTTGTTAAAATCACATGATTGCAACTCAGCGCAGCTGGCTTGTTTGAACGTGTTCTTGAGAACGAAGCGCCATCTAGTGGTGGCACCAGGTAAATGATTAAATAGTGCTTGAATTGGCATGTTTACTGTGAAATCTTGACACGCCTTTCTGGCAGAAAAGGGAGGGAGGACTTCGGCGTGCATAGGGCAGTCACACGACGTTTGCACGTCATTTACACAGTCGCGGCTATTTGGCGTGGCTCCCACTGTAGGTGTTCGGCATCCTGGAACATGGCAGGAATAGACCGAAGAACTAACATTTTATTGGAGACCTTTGTTGCCGAAACACCAGTGGTGGCGGAGCATGAGCATCGGCTTCCTGTGGGTACCAGGGAGATCACTTCATTCTCGAAAGGAATTCTACGTGCTCAAGTCTCTCAGCATGATGAAAGTCTACACAGCTTAGAAGGAAGTGTTAGCTTTTTTCAGGGAGGATGATGTCCCAGGAGAGAGATAGCCTGCAGGTGTCTCTTCTATCTGGGGCGTCATCATACACCGCGTTCCAAAATATTATGCAAATTGGATGTATGTGTAATAAACATTAAATGTTTAGTTTTTAAATTAAACTTATGGATGGTATTGTGTCTCAGGGCTCTTTGGATCATTAAAATTAATCTCAGACACGTGTGATAATTAGTTTGCCAAATAAGCCCAATTAAAGGAAAAGTACTGAAGAAGGTTGTTCCACATTATTAAGCAGTCAACAGATTTCAAGCAATATGGGAAAGAAAAAGGATCTCTCTGCTGCCAAAAAGCATCAAATATCGCAATGCCTTGGACAAGGTATAAAAACATTAGATATTTCATGAAATTTAAGCGTGATCATCGTACTGTGAAGACATTTGTGGCTGATTCAGCGCACAGACAGATTCGTTCAGATAAAGGCAGAATGAAGACGGTTTCTGCAAGACAAATTCATCGGATTAAGGGAGCAGCTGCTGAAATGCCATTACGAAGCAGCAAACAATTATTTGAAGCTGCTGGTGCCTACGGAGTCCCGCGAACCTCAAGGTGTAGGATCCTTTAGAGGCTTGCAGTTGTGCATAAACCTACTATTCGGCCACCCCTAATCAATGCTCACAAGCAGAAACGGTTGCAGTGGGCCCAGGCATATATGAAGACAAGTTTTTAAACAGTCTTGTTTACTGATGAGTGTCGTGCAACCCTGAATGGTCCAGATGGATGGAGTAGTGGATGTTTGGTGAATGGCCATCCTGTCTCAACAAGGCTGCGATGTCAACAAGGAGGTGCCGGAGACATGTTTTGGGCCAGAATCATGGGGAGAGAGCTGGTAGGCCCCTGTAGGGTGCCTGAAGGTGTGAAAATTACCTCTGCAAATTATATTGACTGACCATTTTCTTCCATGGTACAAAATGAAGAACCATGGCTTCCGAAGCAAAATCATCTTCATGCATGACAAAGAATGGCAAAGAATACCTCTGTGTCATTGGCTGCTATGGGCATAACAGATCAGAAACTCATGGTGTGACCACCATCCTCCCCTAACCTCAACCCCATCGACAACCTACTGTATGAGCGTGGGAGGCAGTTTGATTCAAAACAGCAGCTCTGGGAGGCTATTCTGACATCCCACAAAGAAATTCAAGCAGAAACTATCCAAAAACTCACAAGTTCACTGGATAGAAGAATTGTGAAGGTGATATCAAAGAAGGGGTCCTATGTTAAGATGTAACATGCCCTGTTAGGATGTTTTTGATTGAAATAGTTTTTGATTTCTTTAAATATGACCTCCTAATGCTGCAAATTCAACAAAAGCCTATTTTAATTTTCTTTGCAACCTATAAAATGTTTTAACTCTGTTTCTTGTAAATAAAGTTTAAATTACAAAACCACTGGACTTACAAACTTACTTAAAAACACAAGACGTTTAACTCTGTTGTGCATACTAATTTGGAACAGTGCATTTTAAATTTTTTATTTTTAAAATAAAGATTGTTATCATAAGGAGGTTTGTTCAATAAAATTCAAATTATACCCTAAGAGTTGATGACTACTAAATTATACTGACTGTCATTTGCATTATGAAAATCAGAGAAAGATATCATTTGCATAATAATTTGGAACGCAGTGTACAACCCTGCACTTCCGCATCAACTATATTTAAATAAATGAATAAATTAGTCAAGGCGCGAAAACACGGGATGAATATAGCTTACTCCATGAAATCGTTAACTCGTCATGGAGGACGCTAAGGAAAGGGAGAGAGCATCGTTGAGGACCCCCGGTCACCGGACAGTAACCTATCGTCTAATTTCAAGTGCTTGGAGGCTATTTCCATCTCCGCGGGAAGCAATGGAGGATGGCTATCCTGCACATTCACAAGAAGTGCCAGGGCGCGTTTGAGAAACGGACGGAGGAATTTCCTGATCCGGCGAGAGCCCCAGGAATGTGCCGCGAGCTCTAGAATGCAAACGCAAAGCACTTTAATCGAAACAGTAAGTGTGGAGATCGCCCGCCGAGATAGATTTATCCAGAGGTGTCAAGTAACGAAGTACAAATACTTCGTTACCTTGCTTAAGTAGAAATTTTGGGTATCTATACTTTACTGGAGTAATTATTTTTCAGCCGACTTTTTACTTCTACTCCTTACATTTTCACGCAATTATCTGTACTTTCTACTCCTTACATTTTAAAAATAACCTCGTTACCCCTATTTTATTTCAGCTTGTCATTCAAAAAACAAACAAACAAAAAAAAAAACATCCGGATAAATCGCGCCATCCGGATGGAGCGAATTTGATTGTGGTTGGATGATGTAGTGTTTGCATGTTCCAAGTTTACTGTTCAGCATCCTGGCTCTGACGTAAGCACATAAGCATGTCGAGCGGGGCGATGTAACCAAGCGTGTGTAATCTGTCCCTGGGCATGCGCATGAGAGAACAAAAAAGTAAACGGCACATTCGCTAACAACTCCGTTTGTCTGTGTGATCTTTATTTTCTTCTATACCAAAGGACGTTACAGATGAGACGTATAAACATACCATTCCGACACCCTGTTGGTTGGTACACAATCCATTGCACCTGCACATGACGTTACGTCACACACTCCAGCAAGGACGTTTGACTAAATTAGCATTTTTGGTTGATAAGGTTGTGATAAGCTGTATATTAGATCCTATACCGACACATTTTCTTAAGCAGGTAGTACATTTACATTTAGGCATTTGGCAGACGCTCTTATCCAGAGCGACTTACATTTTTATCTCATTATACATCTGAGCAGTTGAGGGTTAAGGGCCTTGCTCAAGGGCTCAACAGTGGCAACTTGGTAGTTGTGGGGTTTGAACCTGGGATCTTCCGAACCGTAGTCCAATGCCTTAACCACTGAGCTACCCCTGGCCCCCAGTAATAGTACCAGTAATAACAGAACCGCTGTTGAGAATAATTAATTCCTCACTCAGCATTGGTTATGTTCCAAAATCTTTTAAATTAGCAGTTATCAAACCAATAATTAAGAAACCTGACCTCGACCCCTGTCAGCTGTCCAATTACAGGCCAATATCAAACCTCCCCTTTATCTCTAAGATTCTGGAAAAGATAGTAGCGGAGCAGCTATGCTCATATCTACATAGAAATGGCATACATAAACTGTATCGGTCAGGATTTAGGCCTCATCACAGCACAGAAACAGCACTCGTTAAAGTAGTAAATGACCTCCTATTGGCCTCTGATCAGGGTTGTGTAACTATGCTTGTATTACTTGACCTCAGTGCAGCTTTTGTGTCATGCTATTCTTCTTCACAGATTAGAAAATGTAGTAGGAATTAAGGGTACAGCCCTCTCCCTGCTCAGATCCTATCTGACCGATCGTTATCAGTATGTAGACTTAAATGGTGATTATTCTGCATGTTCTCTAGTGGAGTTTGGCGTTCCGCAGGGCTCAGTTTTAGGCCCACTGCTTTTCTCCCTTTACATGCTTCCTCTGGGCAACATAATTCGTAAGCATGGTATTAGTTTTCATTGTTATGCTGACGACACACAGCTATACGTCTCAACAAAACCTGATGAGAAAAACCAGCTTACTAAAGTTGAGCAATGTGTGCAGGACATAAGAAATTGGATGCTAATTAACTTCCTTCTGCTTAATCCGGATAAGACAGAAGTTCTAGTCATAGGACCGCATACAGCTAGAAGTAAAATCTTAGATCACACCGTAACTTTAGATGGCCTTTCTGTTCCATCAAGTGCAACAGTAAAAGACCTCGGCGTGATTATAGATTCCAGCCTTTCATTTAAAGCTCATGTAGATAATATCACCAGGATAGCATTCTTTCACCTCAGAAATATTGCCAAGATAAGAAATATATTGTCGGTAAACAATGCAGAAAAACTAGTTCATGCTTTTATCACTTCTAGGTTGGACTATTGTAATGCCTTACTGTCTGGTTGTTCTGTTAGGTGCATAAACAAGCTTCAGCTAGTCCAGAATGCAGCAGCGAGAGTCCTCACTAGAACCAGAAGATACTGTATGAGCACATCACCCCTATCCTATCTTCACTACATTGGCTCCCTGTGAAATTTCGCATTGATTTTAAAATACTACTCTTGACATATAAAGCATTAAATGGTCTCATGCCGCAGTATCTGAGCGAACTGCTAGTGTCTTACGATCCACCACGCCTACTTCGGTCAAAGGATGCAGGCTGCTTGTCAGTACCACATATTATGAAAACTACAGCTGGGGGCAGAGCTTTTTCTCACAAAGCCCCAAAATTATGGAAGAGTCTTCCAAATAGTGTTCGGGACTCAGACACAGTCTCAGTGTTTAAGTCTAGGCTAAAAACCGATTTATTTAGCCAAGCATTTTTATAAATAGATTTGCCATAAGTAAAGGAGCAGATCTGGGGGACTCCTGGACGTAGAGTATTATGGTGAACTGGTATGTTTAGATGCTGTCTTCCTCACTCTCATTTGATCACTCAGGTTTGCTGACTGTGAGGTGATTGTTTGCTTTACATCTCAGGGAGCCCTCATGTTTGTGTTTCCTTCTGGCTCTCCCTTTTAGTTATGCTGTCATAGTTAGTCCTGACAGAGTCCCTGCTTGCACTCTACAGTAAATATACATTCATATTATACATTGTGACTATGACCATACCTAATTGCCATCTCTCCTCTTCTTCCTTTCTCCCCCTCTTTCTCTTTCCTCTCTCCCCCTGTCTCCCCCTTTCACTCTTTCTCTCTCTCTCTGTCGAGCTACACGTGTCATTCCTAAGCTGCCAGTGATCCAGACTCCCTCTGCCCTCCGGACCTGTCTGATCCATCCTGGTGCACTAATTTTCTTGTTTTTTGCCCTCACAGATTCCTGCAGCTAAGCTTGGATGCACATTTACATTCCAATAAAGGTTACTGATGACATGCCTCTGAAGTTTGACTTTTTGCACCATTAAAATACTTATACCCTGTAGGCAACTAGTTATCATATCTTCTTCTCCATAAAACATGTTAATGCTCAGTAGTACACATACATGGTTCTTTAATGTATTTGCATTGTACTAAAATGCATTCTTTTTCAATTGCCATATACAGTATCCCAAATCATTATGGCCGTTAAAAAAATACAACAAAAAAACAACACATTTTTCTTTTTTTTATGAGGTGTTAGTGTACAGTAGTATATAGGACTGTGGCACAACCTAAGCGTTTATCCTTAATGCTTTTTTCCCCCTCACGTTACTTTTACTTTTATACTTTAAGTCGTTTTGAAACCAGTACTTTTACACTTTTACTTGAGTAAAAAGCTTGAGTTGATACTTCAACTTCTAAAGAAGTCTTTTTAAATCCTAGTATCTATACTTCTACTCAAGTAATGAATGTGAATACTTTTGACACCACTGGATTTATCACACGGAGGGACACATCTCGCTTGAAACTCAGCCATATCAGTGAGTTAAACACTTTCTTATTTTTGCTGGTTTACACACACACATACGCAAACACAAAACAGTCCTGAAGACAAAAGGATCTGAGGAAAGTTTCCGGTTCACTCCTATTTATAACCTGCAGGTGCACTTCTTCAGATGACGTCACCTGACCGAGGTTATATATATTTGCCATGTTTGATACACACATGCTTCACAACTGGCAACACAGAAAGAAGTTCTCATAGCGTTTTCATGCAGCATCGAGTGTGGCTTTTGAAAGGGAACATTAAGCCCAGGATTGTGTAGGTGCTCCTTGTGCAGCTCTGGCCTTTTAGGGCATGACTCCACAAGACCTCTGGCACCAGAAAGTTGGCTGTGGATCCAGGTGCTGTGGGTTGTGGGGTGGGGCTTCCCGGACTGGGGTTGTTTGTCTCATGCATCTCATGGGTGCTCATTGAAATCTGGTGAGTTTGGAGTCTGGGTCAGTGGCCTTGGGTTTTTTGTCTGCTGGCCAGCTCATGTGATGTCCTATGGTACACTGGATGTTCCCTTTCAAAAGCTACACTCGATGCTGCGCGAAACTGCTATGGAAAACTATTCCTTCCTTAAACACGCCAAATATTTTGGCATGTATAACCTCAGGCAGGTGACGTCAACCGGTGCTCAATTCCCGCCGCCACTGGTGTTTCGGGCGACAGCAATCTCCGACAGAGTGGTAGGTGCTCGGCTTCCTCCTGCCGTATTTCAGGACACGAACACATAACAGCCACCACCATCACCACCACCCCTCCGCCTAGTTAAGCAACAATGCTACCGCCCCTTCGGAAAAGCTGGCAGTGTGTCAAGCATGTCTCCTGGGCTACAGGATTCTATCATTGTGCTTCAATGGCGTTGGTTTTCCCCACCACATTGGTGAAACCACAGTGAACACCTCTGTAATCCAAAATCACAGGCTTGCTGGCAAAAGGGGCCATACCCCCCGATGATCTTCTCTCCTGTCCTCACTATCCGCTGTAGGGTCTTGAGGTCCAATATGGCACAATTCCAAACCAGACAGTGATGCAGCCATTCAGGATGCTCTCGATAGTCCCTCCATAGAAGGTGGTCAGGATTGGTGGTGGAAGCTCGGCCTTCCTCAGTCTTTTCAGAAAGAAGAGACACTGTTGGGCTTTCTTGTGCAGGGAGCTGGTGTTGAGGGAGGTCCAGCTGAGGTCCTTCTCCAGATGGACACCCAGGAATTTGGTACTTTTGAAGAACTCCCCAGAGGAACCATTGATGCTCAGCAGAGAATGGTCACTTCGTGTCTTGTCAACATTCAGAGACAGGTGTTGTCTTTACACCAGTCTGTTAGCCTCTGCATTTCCTCTCTGTACGCTGGCTCATCGTTCTTGCTAATGAGACCCACCACGGTCGTGTCATCAGCGAACTTGATGATGTGATTCGAACTGTGTGTCGCTACACAGTCGTGAGTCAACAATGTGAACGCAGGGGACTGAGCACACAGCCTTGTGGGGCCCCAGTGCTCAGTGTGGTGGTGCTGGAGGTGCAGTTCCCTATCCGTACTGACTGAAGCCTTCTGGTCAGAAAGTCCAGAATCCAGTTGCAGAGGAAGGTGTTCAGGCTCAACAGGCTCAGCTTCCTGATCAGGTGTTGGGGGATGATAGTGTTGAATGCTGAGCTGAAATCTACTGTATGTACAGCATTTGAACATATGTGTCCTTATTGTGCAAGTGTGTGAGGGCAAGATAGAGTGTAGTGGAGATGGCGTCGTCCGTTCAGTGGTTAGAATGGTACGCAAATTGCAGTGGGTCCAGTGAGGGCGCGCAGCAGAGTCTTGATGTGTCTCAAGATGAGCCGCTCGAAGCACTTCATGATGGTGTGTGTAAGTGCAACGGGACGGTAGTCATTAAAACAAGACAAAGAAGACTTCTTGTGGGCACGGGGACGATGGTGGTGGCCTTGAAGCACGTGGGAACGACGGCGCTGCTCAGAGAGATGTTAAAGATGTCGGTGAGAACATCTTCCAGCTGTTCTGCACATTCTCTGAGCACACTGCCTGAGATGTTGTCTGGTCCAGCAGCTTTACGTGTGTTGACTCTGTGTAGAGTTTTCCTCACATCAGCTGTATTGACACACAGCACCTGGTCGTTCGGAGGAGAGGTGGTCTTCCTCGCCGTCACATTGTTCTGCCTGTCGAACCGAGCGTAGAAGTTGTTCAGCGCATCTGGGAGGGAGCCGTCACCGTCACAGGCAGGTGATGTCGTCCTGTAGTGAGTGATGGCTTGTAAGCACTGCCACATGCACCGTGCGTCACTGCTGTCTCTGAAGTGGTTGTGGATTCTCTGGGTATGTGCGCACTTCGCCTCCCTGATGGCGCGAGAAAGTTTGGCCCTTGCTCTTCTAAGGGCCACCATGTCTCCCGCTTTGAAGGCACAGTTTCGGGTCCTCAGAAGTGCACGCACTTCTGCAGTAATCCACGGTTTCTGATTGGGGCGTGAGATGATTCTCTTGGAGACAGTGACGTCATCGGTGCACTTGTTGATGTAGCATGTCACTGATGACGTGTACTCCTCCAAGTCAGTGAAGTTGCCGTAAGTTGCAGCCTCCCTAAACATGTTCCAGTCAGTGTTCTCGAAATTCGAGATGAATTGACACATCTAAGATGAGATCATTGTGCTAATTACGATCCGGCTGTCACGTGTGACCAACTGGATGGGTCACACGTGACAGCCGAAACACCGGGCTAATTTATGCACAACAGGAGGAACCACATGAGGCGTGGCTAAGCCCCGCAACCACATCCGATTGGACCAATCAGTGGGACGGACTGACCCCGAAGGGACAAAAACCCTAAGGAGTAAGAGTTTAAAAAAAAAAAGAAAAACATCACGACTGGAAACTACAATATCTTCCAAGCAGCTCGGGCTTCAGCCCTTGTGGCGCCATGTATTTTAAAGCCTAAACATTTGCCCAGATCTTGTTACCTTGCTCATAATCGGTAAATTTTGATTCAGTTAATCAAATTAACCCGAAACGTTAAAGATTCGATACAACTCTGACCCAGAGCTAAACGTTACATATTAATGGTGAAGGATGCGTTGGCATTGTGTCCACATTAAAATGTCTACATTTATTGGTAAACAATGTGACCTTCCTTCGTTGTCTTTATTATATGTAAACCCTACACATGTTTTCCCCTCTCATTGCAAAGTCCACATATTGATGGAATCTAGGAAGCATTGACTTGAGATTTGCATGGTTGAAATCTCCAGCAACAATAAAGAGTCCATCCAGGTGTGTATTTTGCAGTTCACTGATTTTTGCATACAGATCCCATAGTGCTTTCTTAGCATTAGCGCTAGGTGGAATGTAAACTCCGATAATGAAAACAGTGGTGAATTCCTGCGGTAAATAAAAAGGTCTGCATCTAAGGTTGCTTTCACACCTATAGTTCGAATTGCTTTAGTCCGCACCAGTCAGAAAAATGTTACAATGTAGTAAACAGACGTGGGTACGGTTTGCTTTCACATATGCAGAGTTCTAAACGAACCAAAATAGACCGAGAAGCCCATCGGCACCGGAAACAGACAATTTTCAGAAAATCGCACCACTTTCAATAATCATATAGGAACAGCTTTGCTTTGCGCTCATGGCACTGATCGCACACTAAATTGTACGTGCAAATCATTAGTTTCAGATAATTAATTTCAAACACGATTTGCGGCTGTGACTCCAAACCAGCTCCCTGGTTTTCATCTCGCCGATGGCGCATCGCGCGCCACTTCAGGGAGAAGAGACGTGCCCTCCTCCTGAATGATCACTTTATTATTAGCCAGCGATCTTCCTGCAGATCCATCAGGTAATCCGTTGGCCTATCAAAACAGCCCAGCCACACATTTTTCACCTTTAATGTGAATACAGAGAGGCACTTAATTTCTTCGGCACTCCACGTTTCTCCGCGGTTTGATTTCATCGCGAGTCGATAGCTTGAAAAAAATGAATGGAGTCAACAGGAAGTGAAAAGAATTTTACTCACAACCCCATATCTCTTATATCCAAAGTGCATTAAACTATACCATTTCGTCAGATTTGGTTTGATTGCTTTCACACCAGACGAACTGTACCAAAGTAGAGCGGATAAAGCGGTCCGAGATTGCATTCACATCAACACAAACGTACCGAACCAAGGGACCAAACACGTTTGGTGCGCACCAAATGCTGTAGGTGTGAAAGCACCCTAACAGACACAAACTCCCCCAGCGATGAGCAATAACTAGAAACTAGCTCAGAGTTCTTGCACCATTTCGCTGCCGCCTCGAGTCTTACCGTACAGAGCTGCATTTCTGTCAGCTCGAAACGAGGCTAGCCCGTGAATGGCGGCGTCCGGTACTCTGTCGCTGAGCCATGTCTCCGTGAAAACAAAGACATAGCAGTCCCTAACCTCACGCTGTGTAGCCTGCTGGAGTCGGATGTAGTCCAGTTTATTGTCCAGGGAGCTGTTTACTATAACATTGTGACCACGTGTGCGCGTAAAACATCTTTCATTTTGTGTTTGTATGCGTGTGTGTACAGCGCACATGTACTGTTTATTATAACACACGTGCGTGCATGCGTGTAAAGCAAAATAAAGTCTTGTGAGAGAGGTTAAAGATCCATTTTCTCTCTTCCTCTCTGTACTTGCACTTTTTCTGCACGCACGTCATTGGTGACTGTGCTTCTTCACACACACACACACACACACACACACACACACACACACCCCTCCTCTCCTCCTCCTTTCGCCTTCACACACACACACGCGCACGCACACACACACACACACACACACACACACTCAAACTCTCTCCCTCTAATGGAAAAACTGCTCTGTCATGATTATTTTCAAATGTAAATTGCAGGTTAATTTGTTTTATTTTTACTTTACAGCAGCTCACGCCAGTGTCATTAGTAATGTTCTTTGTTAATTTTTCCGATAAAACAGTCTTTCCGTTAATGTATGTGTGTGAAAAACTCAAATAAGAAAAGAGTAACTGTATAAGACGAGAAGAGGGGAGGGTCTGTTTCCTCCTCTTCTCTTACTTTAGCTTTACACACATACACAAACAAACACATACACAAACAAACACACATATACACATAAACGGAAACACTTATCTGTCAGGATTTACTTTTTTTTAAGGTAAAGTGTAGGTTAATTTGTTTAAATTTTACTTTACAATTATTTTTATGTATTTATTTTTTGCTGCTGTGTAATGAATAATTTGAGTTTCAATAGATTCTTATGGGAAAATTTGCTTTGGTTTGTGAGTGTTTTGAAATACGAGCCCACTTGCGTAAATAAATTATGTTCATAATCCAAGGTTCAACTGTATTGCAAACTAATAATAGAAATAGTAGCATGTAGCCTAGCTAATCTGTACATATAATAAAACTGCGAAGTGTTTGCAAATTGAAGATATTTACGAAAAAATTATTTTGGGGACATAAGATAATAGAAGGGCGTTGGTGGTGTAGTGGTTACCACTGTCGCCTTGCACCTCCAGGGTCCGGGTTCGATTCCCGGCCAGGCTCGATTCCCGTCTCTATGTGCATGGAGTTTGCATGTTCTCCCCGTGCTTGGTGGGTTTCCTCCGAGTACTCCGGTTTCCTCCCACAGTCCAAAGACATGCAGATTAGGCTAATTGGCATTCCCAAAATTGACCATAGTGTGTGAATGAGTGTGTGTGTGTGTGTGTGTGTGTGTGCCTTGCGATGGATTGGCATGCTGTCCAGAGTGTACCCTACCTCGTGCCCAGAGTCTCCTGGGATAGGCTCCCTAAATACAGGATTAAGCGGTATAGAAGATGCATGAATGAAGATAGTAGAAGTTAGACAGAACACATGCAGATGTTTTTTGGAATTTTTGTTTGTCTGCCTGTTTTAGATTTGTCTGTGTCTTTGTCTGTCTTTTTGTGCACACATCACATAAAAACTACTGAATGAATTTTAATGGGGTTTTTGCAGCTGTATTTGGTTGAGCTTGAGGTGACATATAGGCTTTGTTTTATCGCAGTCTGCCCACGGAATGAGAAGATATGCTCATTTGAAATTTAAATGGAAAACGACCTTATACTATTTAGTAAAAATTTAGCTTGAAAAATATAATTATTTAATCTCAAAATTCAACAGTTGATGCTGTCCATTTTTTTTCATATGCGCTTATGAGTGTGGAATTGAAATCTACTTAATAAATGCAATTTCACACCATTCCGCACACTTCACGGTAACACATAAAAATGTTTGTTTTTCCAAAATTCAAAAGATGCCGACAATTTAAAACACTGTTAAGTACTGTACCCTTTATACTTTGTTTGTATGTTTTGTATTTTGTTTTGCACAGTATATCATTTCTAATTTAACTGAAAATAGAAATAATTAGATTAATTATTGTAAAAAATAATTAAATGGCCTAAGCAATTAAAATAATTGTTTTTGAGTGGATAATACTAGAAGTGGCCATGTCCCATGACTTAAAAATGTTCATGATATTATGTACACAATATATTCTTTGGAATTATCTTATTGGGCAGAAAGGGTTGGTAAGTTTTCTGTAACAGTAGCTCTGACATTAATGCAGCCCTCAAGGCGAATATCAGGTTCACTGTCACAGATCCCCCCTAGGCGCTCCTTGCCATAGAACATTTGTGTTTTCTCGACTTTAACTCTGACCTGAGTCCATAGCATTTCAATTTTCTTGTTAGTTCCTTTTTGTATTTGCATACCAATTTCATTTTGCTTGGATGTTTGGTCTTGATGACTAATGACTTAGAGTGCTGTTCCTTTGGTTTTTCATTATTTAAAAAAAAGAAAAAAAAACATTCACTGCTTTGTGTCCATCATACATTATTATATTGGTGAAGGCTTAAATGAGCCAATTAGCTTTTCACTATATTGTAACCTCATATTAAAAGTTACCTGCTTGTTGCTCAGCTCCAACCATGTAGTACCGTACAACTCCAGATGTACTCTGTTCTATAGCTGTGTGTGACCCAGGGGAAGTCACCATGCCAAGGCCCATTACAACACCTATGCCAAGTTCTGTTTCAGCTCTCATGCTAAGCCCTGATGTGGCATTGGAAAACCCAAAATAAAGTGGAACTGGGTGTCCTGGGTCAACTGTGGAGTTGTGCCTTAGAATAGGGTTTCTGTCACATCTTCTCCCTCGACATTGCTTGTCTCGACACTTGAATTTTTTTTTGTTTATAGTACTGTTATCATGACCTAAGCTCACAGCATTACAGTGTTATCTTTGCTTTTTCGATTTATTGTTTGTGTTTAGTTGCATCCCAATTTCATTGTGTTTAGCTGTGTTGTGTTAATGACTCTCACTATTTAAAAACCATGCCATAAGGTTCCCTTGTTGTTGTGTTAGTTAATCATCATTAGCCTAAGCTTTTACTACAGTCAATTAGCTTAGCCTAGTTTTCTCAGCTTCACATTTGTGTTTTGTTTGTGTTTGTTATTATGCATATACAGTAAATAAAGACATGCCTGCCCTTACAGTCTTGACACCCAACATGTATATGAATTCATTCAGTATAATATGTTATCATTTGTACAGTAATATAGTAAAAGATACAGTACGGACTGACATTGCATATTCCAAGAATAATAATTTTGTTATAAGAAAAAAAAAACATGTTATTTAACAGAAACAAGAAAAACATGCAATAATTGATATGGTGAATTTTTCTCTCAGGAGCCATTTATTTAGGGTTGAGAAGCAGTCTTTACTGTCATGTCATTGTCATGTCACTATTCTTGGTGTTTGTGTGGGATTTATCTTTTCCAAGAAATTTCCTGCACTCATCTGCATCCTCATTCCAATTTCTGATAGAAGCCTTGTCCGTCCAATGGATGAAGCAGATTTTATTTTGTAGTTCCAAAAGAGGCTCCCTGAGAAGAACAACCTGATCTGGAATAACAGGGAAAAGGGAGATTGTGTGATTGAGACTGGAATGTCTTAAAGCCTGCTCCACTGACGATGTCACTATGTTTCATCTGCACAGAAGACATCATTAAGGCTCATCACCTCAACATGATGTGACTCTGTCTCTTTGGTCTGTTTTGGATGTCATTATGCCACCCTGCTCAGCTTTGGGCATTGCTCCACCTTCCTACTCTGCTGAGTATGTTGCTCCACCTCCTTGCTCTCCTTGTTTGCTTTGCTTTGCTCTGTCTCCTTGCTTGCCTAATGATGTCATGACGCCATGTTGCTCTGCTGTGGACATCGCTCATTCCCCCTGCAGGACACCATTCCTGCCTTTGGCCTCACAGAGGATGTCTCTCCCTGTCTGGACTCACAGAGGACACTGGTCCTTCAGGCTTGGTTGCTCAGGAACCCTTCTTAAGGACATAATGTGCTTCGGTACATGTGTCTACGTGTCATCCTGCCTTGCATCCATTCATGTTAATGGTATTCCTTTCACTCCTTTGTTTGTTTTGGCTTCATCTTCTCAAGTAAATTACCTACATATGCATCCAACTTCTCTGCCAATTCCTGACACATGACAGCTTGGTAAATAATGTATTTGCAGTTTCTTAGTAACATAACAAGCATTTTTTGTCCTATTAAGGACAAAAAAAATAGTGGGAAAATAGGGATTTTTTAAATAGATGATACAATGTAAGTGATAACAAACCACATCTATTTTACAGACAGTCCACAAAATAACATGCAAGACAGGAATTAGAAGTTATGAACAGGGAGTCAAAATTTTCCTGAATGGGATCTTCATCCACACCCACCCTCCCTTAGCTTTAATACAGCAAGGACCGTTTCAAATAAGCTCTTGACCATCAGACTTGTGGTGATATACAATAAAGCGTCTACCAACCATTTCCTCCCAATTTTAATTCTATGTTTTTGGTATAAAAACAAAATATATATATTTTTTTTACCATGACATTATTTATTTACCAAAATTCAAGCCACAAAAATAATAAAATCATGTGGGTATTAATAAATACCCCATCTATATTCAGTAGCTTATAGATCCAGTTTTAGCAGCAATAACTTTACTTTATCATTATATAAGTTCCTGTCTCACTTTATCAGTCTCTCACATCAGTGTGGAGCACTTTTGGTTCATTCTTCTTACAACATTGCTTCAGTTTATTAAGGCTTTAGGGCATTAGCTTATGCACAACTCTGTTAGTGCCACAGCATTTCAGTTGGGTGGAGTTTTGGACATTGACTAGGCCATTCGAATCTTTATTCTTTTATTTTTCATCCATTCTGATGTAGATTTACTAGTGTCCTTTGGATTATTTTTGTGTTTACCGAAGCATTAGCTATCAAACAGATTGCTTCACATTTGTCTCTAGAATACTGTGATATACAGAGGAGTTTATGGTCAACTCAGTGAATGAAAACAAGCCCAAATCATCACCCTTCCACCACTGTACTTGACAGGTGAATATAAAGTGAAATGCTGTTTGGTTTCCCAAATATGGTGCTGCGCATTAAGGCCAAACAACTCCTCTATGGTCTATGGAGAAAAGGCTTTCTCCTGACAACCCTTCAGTCTTCTTTTAATTGTGCTGTCATGGACTAACATTTAAATGCTCAATGAGGTCTGTAGAGTCTGGGAGCATTGCATGGCCTGACCTTGATGAATGAGCTGGGACGTCCATTCCTGATTGTAAACTGTCTTAAATGCTGTGGTGGTCGTAAGTACCGTTAATCATGATTCACCGCGAGTTTTGGCGCTGTGAGTACGTTTGCATCTACATGTTTAATTTTTTTGGTGGCCCTCGCGGGACCTTGCAGAACTTCGCGGAACGTCAGCGGGCAATCGCGGCAGCTCACAGTAACACCGCATCTCATCGTGAGTCAACCCGCACAGGTAAGATAGGGGTATTATTCAAGATCATTGCCTATGTCTTCCCTCTTGGCATTGTGTTAACACACCTGAATGCTCCAGGTAAGCAAACTGTCAAAACTTCTGCTTTTATAGAGGTCTGCACACTGCTAATGATTAGTTAATCAGGGACTGATGATTAGCAGAACCTGGCTGCTACTCTTTTAAATCCTTACTTAATCTTTTAACTCCTGTGTAAACAGTGCTTATTGTAGTATTGAAGACCTGTTTTTTATTTGCCTAATACAAAGGCCCGCAACAATCATGGGATTTTTATTATGACACACACACACACACACACACACACACACACAGTATAGGAAATAAGTATTTGATCCCCTACAGATTTTCTAAGTTTGCCCACTTACAAAGAAATGAAGGGTCTATAATTTTTATCATAGGTTTATGGTATAGGATTAACCTAGTTAACCCAGTGTAAGTATGTATCCAGTGATGTAAACTTTAAAGCACTTTTTGTAAGTCGCTCTGGATAAGAGCGTCTGCCAAATGCCTAAATGTAAATGTAAAGGATTAAGACAGAAAAAGCACATGATACAGTACAAATGTTATGAATTAAGTTGCATTTCAATGAGGGAAATAAGAATTTGATCCCCAAGCAAAACATGACTTAGTACTTGATAGAGAAACCCTTGCTGGAAAGCACAGTGGGAAGATGTTTCTTGTAGTTGTTTACCAGATTTGCACACATCTTGGGATGCATTTTGATCCATTATTCTTTACAGATTTTCTCTAAATGTTTAAGGTTTCTTGACTGTTGCTTGGCAACTCGAAGTTACAGCTCTCTCTGTGAATTTTCTATTGGATTAAGACTGGCTAGACACTCCATGACCTTAATGTGCTTATTCTTGAGCCACTCCTTAGTTGCCTTGGCAGTATGTTTGGGGTCATTTTCATGCTGGAAGACCCATCCACAACCTATCTTCAGGAGGTTCTCATACTAAATTTCTCATCCATTGGCCCCTCAGTGCAGCAAAGTCAGTCTGTACCTTTAGCAGAGAAACAGCACCAAAGCATAATGTTTCCACCTCCATGCTTGACTGTAGGGACTGTGGTGTCCTTAGTGTCATATAGTCTGCATTTTTCTTCCTCCGAAAACAGCAAGTCGAGTTGATGACACAGAGCTCAATTTTGGTCTCATCTGACCACAGCAATTTATGCCAATCTTTCTCTGTTCATTGGCAAACCTCAGACGGGTCTGTACTATACTTGAGGAGGGGAAGCCTTGCTGAGCTGAAGGATTTCCATCCATGTATGCGTATTGTGTTACCAATGGTTTGTTTGGTGACTGTGCTCCCAACTGTCTTGAGATCATTCACAAGCTCTTCCCGTGTAGTCCTGGGCTGATCCCTCATTTTTCTTATGATTATTCTTACTCCATGAGGTGAAATCTTGCATATAGGGCCATTAATGGTTACTTTGTATTTCTTCCATTTGTAAATAATCGCTCCAGCATTTGTCTCCTTCTCACCAAGCTTCTAGCTGATGGTCTTGTAGCCCATTCCAGCCTTGTGCAGGTCTAAAATATTGTTCCTGACTTGCTTTGACAGCTCTTTGGTCTTGCCGATGGTGGTGAGGTTTGAATGGAAGATAGAGATTTTGTGGACAGGTGACTTTTATACACATACTACATTGTTAGGAGCACCTTCTTAAATTAATACGTGTACCACAAGAGCACATAACCAGGCTTTGAGATGCAGAATTATTGTTGGTTGGTTGGGGATCAAATACTTATTTCCCTCATTGAAATGCAACTTAATTCATAACATTTGTATCATGTGCTTTTTCTGGATTTTTGGTTGATATTCTGTCTCAATCCTTGACCATAAACCTTTGATCAAAATGTATACAGTAGACCCTTAATTTCTTTGTAAGTGGGCAAACTTCTGTAAGGAATAAAATACTTATTCCCCCCCTGGTCATTAGAATTAACAGAGGGGGCACTAACTTTTACACATGACTGTAGGTGGAGTACTTGGTGGAATTAAACTCGAACACCAGATCGAGCGCTGTCAAGAATACATCACATCTCCCGTCTATGCCATTCCATTTGTCTGGTAGAGAGATAAACACATCAGAAGAAGGGGGGGGGGGGGATGCGGAGCCGCGGCCGCCGCGACGGGAGGCCTGCTAGCCGCGCTCGCGACAGCCGCGCGGAGATCCGCGTTCTCCTGCCGGAGCTCCGCCACCTCACGGCGCAAGGCCGCGAGGTCTTGGAGGCCCCGGCTCAGATTAGCGATCTCTCCGGTTAGCTTATCGATAAGCACGGCATGCTGATCTACCACATCGCAGAGGTGCGCATGATCCGCTGGGTTTACCGCGGAAGGCTCAGTCATTCTGTCACGAACTAACCTGAGATGACCAGAAGACGTAGCTTAGCGGTTAGCCCTTTGTTGCGTGAATGGTAAACCCAAACGCGGAAGAACACGAGTAGGCAGGATAATCACGCTGTTTGTTCTAAGGACTCTCATAAAAGGAGAGCAAGGGAAAGACACAATCTAACCCGCGTCCTATAAACACACACTCAATCAGAAAGTAATACCAAGATAGTGAGTACTCACGGTTTGGTGATCGATTCCGAAACGACATCGGGCGAACTCAATGACTGAGCGTTGTACTATCATTTGTTTACCTCTTTTATACTTCCTGGTTTGACGCCCGCCTTACTTCCGGGTCCTAGTGCCGGGCGCAGGTTGAGTGTGCATGACACCAATCCTCATTTGGGTGACACTTGCAATTGAGCTCTTGTGGATCCTACTTCTATTAATAGTAAGTGACATGCTTCTACAACTTGCATCCAGCTCATCTGTGCCTAAGTGAATTAATTCACTTAATTCACATAATTAGGAAATGCACACACCTGTCTATATAAACTAATCAGTCATAAGATTAAAAGCACTGAGAGGTTAAATGAATAACGTTGATTATGTCCTTATACCTTATACTTAAGGGTCAAAAGGCTGTAAGTGAACAGTCAGTTCACAATGTTGTCAAAGTGCTACAGTATAAGCAGGTAAAATGGGCAACAAAGGCCCCATTGTGTTGGCTAAATAACTGTTAGAGCATCTACAAAACAGCAGGTATTCAGGTGCGTTCATGGTAGTCAGTGGTTACTACCTACCAAAAGTAGTCCAAGGAAAGACAACCAGTGAACTGGTGAGTCATGGGTGTCCAAGGCTCATAAATCTATATAGGAAGCAAAGATTGGCCTGTTTGTGCCAATCCCCCATAAGAGCTACTGTAGCACAATTTGCTAAAAAGCTTATTTCTGGCTATGATAGGAAGGTGTCAGAACCCACAATGCAACACAGCTTGGTGTGCATGGCGCTGCATAGCCACAGACTGGACTGAGCGCTAATGCTGTACCTGTAATCGGTTGAAATCTGCTACAGACTGCAAATAAACGTCAGAACTGGGCCATGGAGAATGGGAGAAACTTCAAAAAAGATGTATCAAGCTTTTGGCATCATTCACAAAAAGAATCAAGGCTGTCTTTGCTGGTAAAGGTGCTTAACCAAGTACTAAGTAAAAGCTCTGAATACTTTTGTAAATAGGATATTTCTATAATTATTATTATTGTTGTTATCATTAATAACAACAATAATAATAATAATAATAATAATAATAATAATAATAATAAATAGAACACACCGAGCACCTATTTTAGTTTGTGACTTTGGATTGGATTAGATAACTATAAACTATAAATGGATTAATTATAACATGTGATTATTTCATAGATTACAAAAATCTATTGGCAAACTGTTGTAAGAGGAATAGAATACTTTGAGATGTGCTGTTTATTACTATACTATAACAGTGAACTCTGTTATGTGGCTGTGTGTGTGCTTTATTTCCTACTTACTGAGGAAGTATTCATCATGGAAATGAGAATATATTGATTCCATTTCACCTTGTAGCCTGACAATTACTCAGTTTTAATATTAAGCTTAATCACAAATGACAATATCTTTTTCATTCTAAGTAAAAATCACTAGGGACAATAAACTATGTATGTATTGGGAGACACTAACCAGGAAAATGCATAAGACAAAATAAATCTAATTTAAAACACACACACACTGGTAGACACACTGTTAATGAATCTACATCTACTGTACATCACAGCATACAATATATGCAGGTTAGGGCATCTTTCATGGAAGCAGTCAAATAAAAGAAAAATAATTAAATAAAAATAAACTAGCATCCTGCAAACAAAGTGACAGTATGTTCTTTTATTATTAAGTTTATGTGAATTTTTTTCACTTAGCTGTAGGTATATAGACTTACCACGGAAAGAAAAACATACAAACCATGGCGGACACATGCTTTTTCATTCTAAACATTTCTCATTTTTATGTACAAACCTGTTTTCCTTACGACCTCTCGGGGAGTATGGACCCATAACCTCTATGACAGAATGAATTCTTATTATATCGTGTCAAGGAGTCTTGCTGAGTGTCTGGAATGTCACAGAGAGGGTCAATATTTTCAATTATGCTGTGCTAACAATAGAAAACAAGCCAAACATTGGTGCCAATGAATACAGTGGCCCTTACTGCGTGTGGCAGGTCTCCAGTTTCACTGGCTGGGAATTGATTGAAACTTTCCTTTACATTATCGCCATACAGGCCAAGGATAGCACTTTGTGGGTTGCCTGAGAGCAGGGTTCAGACACACACAACTGACCTTTACTCCACAGTAGTTCATCAGGAGTGCAAAAACATTAAGAGCTTGCCTGGAATTTAACTATTCTGTGCATAACTTAAATAAAATTTTGTTGTAAGAAGATGAATCAAGAGTAAAGCATTTATGAATTTGTCTGCTACTGTATGCATCCTGATAAAGATCTTTCTCCGGTTTATTTTTATTATAGATGTTAGTACCCGTTGTTGACCAGTAAGTAGTTTTTAGAAATAGTTAAAAGATTAAAGTTAAAATTAAGCTGATCATAATTATTGGATAATTTTTTTCTGTACAGCAGAACTCTCCACTTAACTTTAAAATTAATACCAAGAAATTAGATGTTTTAAGGTTGAGAGTCAAATACACTCCCTGTTTAAGGTAGATTATTACATCGCGGACATGACTCTTCATAACATCACTTTTACTCAGCATTTTGCTTTGTGCGGCTAACACTCTCAGTTCGAGTATTGAGTATCGAGTATTACATGGCCTCACCTTGCACAGCTTGTGTTTTATCTCATAGTATCTCTTCACATTAATGCTTTAAATTAGCACCATACTAACCCTAGAGAACAAACTCGATGACCTCAGGGCTAGGATAAAGTTCCAGAGAGACATTCGGGACTGCAACATTCTCTGCTTCACCGAGACATGGCTGAACCCAGCGGTGCCAGACTGCCATACAACCAGCCGAGTTCTTCTCGGTCCACCGCATGGACAGGACGTGGGACTCGGGGAAGTCAAGGGGAGGCGGCGTGTGCTTAATGGTGAACAATAGCTGGTGCAACAGCGCGAGCGTTGTTCCTCTTACACACTCCTGCACACCAAATCTGGAACTACTGTCCATCATGTGTCGTCCTTTTTATCTTCCACGGGAGTTCACATCGGTCATAATCAGTGCCGTTTACATCCCACCACAAGTGGACACTGACACTGCCTTATGCGAGCTGCATGAGGCGCTCACACAGCACCAGACACAACACCGGGACGCTGCGCTCATTGTGGCGGGGGACTTTAATAGTGCCAACCTCAAACGCGCAGCGCCGAACTTTTATCAGCATATCACCTGCCCCACCAGGGGTGAAAGAACACTAGATCATTGATATACAACGGTCAAAGACGGCTACAAGGCGCAATATCGTCCAGCGTTTGGTAAATCCGACCACGCCGCCATCTTCCTCATGCCAAAATATAAACAAAGGCTGAAACAGGAAGTTCCGGTTCAGAGGGAGGTCGCGCGCTGGACGGACTAATCGGTGGCCGCGTTACAGGACGCACTCGATGACGCAGACTGGGACATGTTCAGAACCAGCTCCGATGATGACGTCAGCGTGTTTACTGAAGCGGTTGTGGGATTTATTGGGAAGCTAGTGGACGATACGGTGGAGAAAAAGACTATCAGAATGTTTCCCAACCAGAAGCCGTGGGTGGATAAAACCATCCGCGACGCTCTGAGCTCTCGCACCGCTGCCTACAACACGGGACTTGCGTCGGGGGACATGGAACCATACAAGGTTGCGTCATACAACGTCCGGAAGGCGGTGAAAGAGGCGAAGCAGCGCTACGGGAGAAAACTAGAGTCACAGCTTCAACAGAGTGACTCTAGGAGCCTGTGGCAGGGATTAAGGACAAATACGGATTATAAAGCACCAACATCCGGTATGACGAATGCGGACGCGACTCTGGCAGATGAGCTCAACACATTCTATGCTCGCTTCAAGGCTGCAGCTAAAGACGCTAGCGATGCTAATGCTAACGGCACTAATGCTAGCGGCGCTAATGGCTGCAGACAGGAAGACACTGCCAGCACCGGGAACGCGCTCATCATCTCCGAGCACGATGTGAGGAGAGCCTTCAAGAGAGTGAACACCAGGAAAGCAGCAGGACCAGACGGCATCTCAGGCCGTATTCTCAGATCCTGCGCAGACCAGCTAGCACCTGTGTTCACTGAGATATTCAACATCTCCTTATCTCAAAGAGCTTCAAAGAGTCCATCATTGTTCCTGTCCCGAAGAAACCACATCCTGCTTCTCTCAATGACTATCGCTCTGTATCAGAGATTTCATCATTTCTTCACTACCCGACACACTGGACCCACTACAGTTTGCATACCGTCAGAACCGCTCCACAGACGATGCAATCTCTCATCTCCTCCAAACATCACTCACTCACCTGGACACTAGGAAAGGGAATTATGTTAAAATGCTCTTCATCGAATACAGCTCTGCATTTAATACCATAATTCCCTCCACACTCACCACCAAGCTGGAGCACCTGGGACTCAGCTCATCTATATGTCAGTGGATCTCCAATTTTCTGACTGGCAGACCACAGGCAGTAAGGATGGGCGGACATCAGCTACACTCACTCTCAGCACTGGAGCCTCCCAGGGTTGTGTTCTGAGCCCCCTGTTGTACTCTTTGTACAACCACGACTGCGTGGCCACTACCAACTCCACCTCCATCATCAAGTTTGCTGATGACACCGTCGTGGTCGGACTGATCACCAACAATGATGAGTCGGACTACCTAGAGGAGATTGGAAATCTGGAGAACTGGTGCCAGAGGAACAATCTCCTCCTGAACGTCAGTAAGACAAAGGAGCTGATAGTGGACTTTAGTACAAAGCAGGAGAGGAACTACCAGACCCCCGTCATGGCGTCAACAGGAGCCCAGTGGAGAGAGTGGACAGCTTCAGATACCTCGGTGTTCACATTACTCAGGACCTGTCATGGTCCTGTCACATCAACACCGTGGTGAAAAAAGCCTGGCAGCGTCTGTACCACCTCAGACGCTTGAGAGACTTTAGACTGCCCTCCAAGGTGCTCAGGAACTTCTACTCCTGCACCATAGAGAGCATCCTGACAGGAAACATCACGACCTGGTTCGGGAACAGCACCATGCAGGACAGACGAGCTCTACAGAGGGTGGTGCGATCAGCCGAGTGCATCATCCGCACTGAGCTCCCTGACCTGCACTCGATCTACAGCAAGCGGTGCTGGACTAAGGCCAGGAAGATCATGAACGACCTCAGTCACCCCAGTAATGGACTGTTCTCTTTGTTGCGGTCTGGCAAGCGATTCCGCTCCCTAAAGGCCAACACAGAGAGGCTGAGGAGGAGCTTCTTCCCGCAGGCGATAAGGTCTCTCAATCACAATCACACCTCCACACAGGACTAATATCTTTTTAAGCTCACAACACTGACTGGACAATCATGGACACATTCATACACACTTGCACTAAATATTTATACATCTGGACAATTGCACATGTCACTTTCATTAGTCACCTTTCATGCATATTTGCACAACCACTGACACTTTAAATTCTATATATATCCCCCCCCCTATATTTCTATATTTTGCAATATTTTATTATGCCCTTATTGTACAGTTAATTTTACTAGTTAAATTTATTTCTTTAGTATTTCCTTTTTATTGATTATTTATTTTACGTACAAGCTTTTATTTTCTTTTTAAGGTCACTGGCGGTCGTGTAAGCATTTCACTGCATATTATACTGTGTATGACTGTGTATGTGACAAATAAAATTTGAATTTTAATTTAAATGCCCTGCAGTAAGAATAAATGTACAATGATCTGTCCATACATCATTGAAGATTCAGTTTTCAAAAACCTTTTTTGGACTAATCCATGTTGTGTCCTGCATTTTTTACTTTGTAGGGGCATTACGGTCATTTCTGTGTCATTTGTAAACTCTGTATGTACCGTAAACTATAGTGTTTATTGGCTCTGTTGAGTGATGCATATATCCACGCCCACTTTGAGGCCCAAAGCACTATATTTGTTTAAAAAAATTATGACTGCTTTGAGGTAATCTGGCACAAAATTGCTCATAACATCCTTTTAACTTAGCATTTTGATTTTATATATAGATCAGGTTTAATTTCATGTGAAGGACTTTTTGCATGATGCTGTCACAAAATCTGGAAGCTGTAAAATTCATTGAAAGAGTGAGATCTGTTGAATGCATTGGGAATACTATTTAATGTGAGTTGAGTTTTGATGTAAACATAAGGCATTGTTGGCTGTGACTATGAAGCCTAAAACTTTTGCTAAATAAATGTGTATCAACAAAATCTGATGAGTGAGCAAAAGTGATGTGGTTAGAATTTCATTATAATAATAATTTTTAAAAAAGCTGACTACAGTGCTGTAATGGTAGAACTGTGGTCTTGCACATCCAAGGTCGAGGGTTGGAGAGTTTGAATGTTCTCCCCATGCTTGAAGGGTTCCCTCTGGGTGCTCTGGTTTCCTCAACTAGTCCAAAGATATGCGATAGCTGTGCATTTCTGTGCATGTAGGTGAGTGTGTGTGCTTGTGTGCCATGTTTTTGTCATGTCTTTTCCGAAAATACATTACTGCTTAATTCTTATTACAGAAACGCAGAAAGGCATACATGTATTTATCCACCAGTCTAATTTGATGTTTCATTCAAAAAGTTTTAAAATGTAGACCATCTCTCTTGCTCTAATTCTAAACTACATATTTGTTGCCTCTATTTTTTAGTGTTCCTTGAAAACACTCCCACATTTACAAAAAGTTCCACTGACCTTTTCCTTTTTGCATTAATAATGAACTGCCAATATCCATGGTATGTTTTACTTTTAATTTGGCCTTGCAACACTACTTTTCTATCAATATTTTAAATCTGACGAGGTCTTTGATCAATACCTTCTTCAGCCATACCACAAGCCAAGATGAAACTTTGATCAGCTTGTCTAAATAATGTGTGAGCACAAATTTACTGCTCGAAGCAAGAACATAATTGGCTGGCTACTTGACGAAAATTGGCCAGGCATATTATCGTTAAAGTTCCTGTAAAATGCGTCTATATTTACCATAGAGATTGACAGTTGATGCATTGTGATTATGGCCCTCGTGAGAATAGCACAATCCAGAGGATGAATGATGCCTCTGGCTGAGATCAGTACATGTCTGGAAAGGAGAATTTCCATTTATATTTTCCCGTTATAAACCGCATTATGAAATAGCCATTATTCAAACATACAGTATTTATGAGTATATTAGCTCAACTATAAACCTGTCCAAGAGTAGCATGCAAAAAAATTGCACGCATTAATGTTAATGGAAATGTACTCGCTTCAGTTTGTAAATGGGATGGTTGGTGCACACAAGTTTCATATTTTAGATGGAATATTTGGTTCAAGTGTCAAAGAGAGCCGAGTTGTGCTAAAATAGAGAACATAGACTGGGTGGTGCTGTTGTAACATCAGTTGTGGAACTTTTGTCCCAGGCAGCACAGTAAAGCAGTGGGTAAGATTTGTCATGAGGAACATTTTACAGTAAATCATATCTATTGAGATCTAGTTTAGCTTCACAGTGTTTTCCAAAACTTTTTGCAGATTTTTTTTCTTCCCAATTCGCAACAGGCATTATTTATAAATCATGAGAAAAGAATGTTACTGGATCATGTTTATTGTCATTTATCACTTTATTACCTTGAATGCTAAATCAGCTATTTACGTGATCGGCTACATGTGATAATTCACAACTTTGTATGCATGTGTTAACATGTTAATTTAAAAAGTCAAAAGAAAACAAGACTTTACAAATGATACTGTCACAGTATGACTGTGACCCTGGACTTGAAGGTTATGTGCACTAGTGATGGGAAGTTTGAATCATTTTAATGACTCGGTTCTTTGAATCTTCTTCATCAAAATGAACACATCTTTTTTTGAGTCATTTTTGTTTATTTCATTCTTTATTTCAGAAAATAAATAAGATTAATTTACATAAAATAAGATACATTTTCAATAAACAGATCCCCAACACGTCTACATACACAAGTTTTGACTATAGTTGACTATAGACTAAACTTGTGTGCACCAACCATCCCATTTACAATGCAGCTAAGGACATATTATAATAAACAGAATGAGCAGCTCACCTCTCATATCTTCTGGTTCAAGTCATTCATTCTTTTGAATCTATTGTACTGCATAACGTCTGTCACGTGACAAAGAACGAATGACTCGGACTTGAAGACTAATTGATAAGAACTGTTCAATTCTGTTCCCTGTGTACTGCACTTCATAACGTCATTGGGAGTCAAGTGACAAAAGAACGAACAATTCGGACCAAAAGACTCAATGGTAACTGCTCATTGCTGTTTCCTGTACATAACCTATGGAGGTTTTGCGATGCTTTGCACTTGCATTCCCAGTAGAAAATGAACGAATCACTCTCTGAGACTACTCGTTCTTCTGAGTCATGTTAAAGACTCGTTCAAAAAGAATGAATCATTCATGAACGACCCATCACTAGTAGATTGGCATAGACAACTTTTCTTTATGTAAAAATTGTAAATAGTATTGATTTATTTTTATTCGTTTTGTATTTTTTATAATTTTTTTTCTATTTTGAGGTCATCTTGGTATTTTTGTATTTTGTAAACTTTTGGGAAGCCACATATTTGCACCTTGGGAATAAAAACAAACCACCTTGAACTGTGCATTTTGCCCCTGTTACCTTTGTAGACCTCTGACTGCTGGTACATCCTAACAGATACCAAATAAATGAATTTATAGGTAGAGTTCACAGACTATCTGATTCTTTTTATTTCCTCTACTCTGTCTCTAACTGCAAACAGAATTATATGACTGAAATCGTGACAGGGGTAGAAAACTAACAAGCTCCATTTGACTGACAGGTGTACTACAGAAATAATGGCGAACCAAATAAAATCTTCTGCCCAGTGCCTAGGAAACAGTGGTCTAACATATTAGGAAAATAAGTGAATGTGGTTGAATTTAACTCTTCGATAGTGCAAGTGTGTTTTTAGGTCAAACATATTAAATCACATATATTCACATTAACCAAATATGTACCAAATATATTCACATTAATGAAGTACTAAATACAATTCTGTAAACTTCTAAACTAAGGTTTGCTATTAAAACTTAAAAAACTCATATGGGCTGAACTTTAAGAAGTTCTGTAGAGAGCCCAGAGAAGCAGGGTGCTTTCTCGCATAATATCATAGTGAGCATAGCACCTGCATGAATAGGAAGAGAGGTCGGCCTGACCCAGATAAGAAATATACAAACAACAAACAAGAGACTCTCAATAAGGTGCGAGAGAGAAACCGTGCAGAGTGATTCTCATAATCTTTTATCAGGTAAAGGCAAACAAAAGCACAACAAACTCATGGCTGGTGGAAGGGTTGGATTATAATGGGGAAATTTTCCAGAGTGAGTTTATAATGAGTACCAAATTTTTAAGTAACCCGAACAAGTGTACCAAATTTGGCAAAAGGAAGTAAGAAAAAAGAAGAAAAAAAGTGTTTGAGTCCCTTCCTCGGTCAACAGTATATAAAGTATGTGCATTTAATTCTTTTTCAGTCTGCTCTTTGGACTGCTATTGGGTTGGCTTACTTGGGCTTTGTTGCTGCAATAAACTCTTACTTTAATCGACTGCTGAGTCTTTTTTGATAATATTATAACTTGAGATATGTCATGCACACTCGGTCCGTGGCCGGCACTAGGAACCGGACATAATGCTGTCACGAACCAGGAAGTATAAAAGGAGTAAACAAACCACAGTGCAATGCTCAGTCATTGAGTTTCGCCAATGCCCTGTCTGAATCGTTCGTCAAACTGTGAGTACTCACTATTTTGGTATTGCTTTCTGATTGAGTGTGTATTTATAGGACGCAGGTTAGATTGTGTCTTTCCCTTGCTCCCTTTTCGTGAGAGTCCTTATAGTAAAGAGCGTGATTATCCTGCCTACTCGTGTTCTTCCGCGTTTGGGTTTACCATTCACGCAACAAAGGGCTAACCGCTAAGCTAAGTCTTCTGGTCACCTAAGGTTAGTTCTGACAAGATACAGCTTATGTTTAGTGCTAAAGTGTAACTGGCATTAACAGTGGAAGATAAAAATCTCCCACAATAGTGTTGGCATATATCCAAAGTGGCCCAAAAAAGTTATAAACAATTTAACAGTTGCCCTATTTTTAAAAAATCTAATTAAATTATCGTAGCAATTTGTAGTATTATTTTTTCTCTAAAGACGTCAGTAGTCACACCAATGTTGAAGCCTTCATGTGACTATCCAAAGAGAGACAATTGGCCAAATATTGATATTACGCACCCATGCTGGAGGACTGGTCTAGTTCTTCCCATGTGATTTACAGAACCACAGTCAAATAGGCCATTACCTTAGGAATTACTGTAAGTTAATAAGCAGCAAGCATCTTCCTGGACATTTGTTAAAAAAAAAAATTGTAGTTTAATATCAATAGTCAGAAATCATTTGTCTTAATTAGTAGTGCTAGTACTGCTAAGCCCATCTTAATTGCAAAGTTAAAAACAACTCACAATATGTTTAATTTTGGCATTCAGATTTGGTGACTTACTATTAGGTAATATCTTATGGTCGAATAATTATGGTTTAATTAGACAATTGCCCAGAATGGTTTGAAGAAGCATTACTGGTGTTGATTTCTTTCTACCCCATCCTGTAGATTGAGATTATAGTATGAAGCTTGTTTTGCTGTTACATTTGTTAACATGTCATCAGCAATGTTTGAGATGAAACCCAGTGGAGCATAACAGACCTTTAAAAAAACCCAAAATCCTTAATGCCACTGCTTGTGTTAAAGTGTGTTTGTGTGAGAGTGTTTAATAGAGTCAGGATTCTTATAATGCCATCAAGGAGACCTTCAAATATAATACACTGTACAATTTAATTCAATTCAATTTTATTTTATTGGTATAAAAAAGCGCTTTTAACAATTGACATTGTCACAAAGCAGCTTTACACAATCAAAATAACTATTTAAGTTTGTATGAAATGTGAATGTGTATGAATCAAAATGATAAATTTTGTCCCTGATGTGCAAGCTAGGGACGACAGCGACAATGGCAAGGAATAACTCCCTGAGATGGCAGAAGGAAGAAACCTTGAGAGTTTTATTGGAGGCTCAGGTAGACTATAGGAAACTCCAACCCTGAACTATCAAGTAGCGGCACTCATGACTCCTCAGCGAACAGCTGTCAGCCAAGTCCAGGGCCGTCTGCGTGGAAAAGGACGAGTCCAGACTGCTCCAGGGGGCAGAGGGGGTCTGGATCACTGGCAGGTCAGGAGCGACAGGTTGTCACGAGTCACGGTCTGTCGGTCGTCTTTTTCCCACGCTGTCACTCCCCCACGCGCTCATGTTTTTGTCTAGCCGTCACGTGCGCTCTCACGCCCCCATTTCCGCCCCATCTGCTCACCTGTTTCTCATTCCCTGACTGATTACTCCAGCGATTTAAGCATGCGCGGCGCACTGCTCAGATCGCTGGATTATTGTGTGTGTTATACCTCGATTCTCTCGCGTTTTCTTTTTTCTGGCTTTCATGTTACGACCTCGCTTTGTTTTTTTCCCGTTTTTGAATTTCTGCTTACCGATTTGGATTGTTCGCCTGCCCTTTTGATCTCCCGATTTCGACCCACGCTCTTCCCTTTTGATTTACGGCTCCTGTCTCTCGTCCTTTTGGTTTCATTTTTGCCTCGCTGATTGTCTTCCCGGTTTTGACCTTACGCTTCCCCTTTTGACTACGGCTCTCCTCTCGTGTTTTTGCTTTGGACGCTTCGCTGACGGACTCGTTCTGCCTGCGTTCGTGACAGAATAATCCAGCCACCTATGGATCCAGCGGCTTCTGACCATATGAGAGCGGCATTGGAGAGTCAAGGTGCCCTACTCGGGACTCACCAACAGGAACTGCTCAGCACCAAGCAGTCTCTCGCCGACGTCACGTCTCAGCTTCAGAGACTCCAACTCTCCCTACCGCAAGGAGCAAGCTCACATGCGCAACAGGAACCACGCCTCCCCGCTCCTCCCACCTACAAGGGAGATCCAGGCACCTGTCGCTCCTTCTTATCTCAGTGTTCCCTGATCTTCGAGCTCCAAGCCTCTGCCTTTTCCACCGAACGATCTAAGGTGGCTTACGTCATCACACTCCTGTCAGGACGCGCCCGTGAATGGAGCACCGCGCTTTGGGATGCCCATGACCCCTGCTGTTCCAATTACGGAGACTTCGCCAGAGAGATGAAGAGGGTGTTTGACCGCTCATGCCATGGCAGGGAGGCGGGCCGAAAACTGCTGAATCTTCGCCAGGGCTCGCGCTCGGCCTATGAACATGCCATTGAGTTCCAGACCCTGGCCCTCCCCAGCGGTTGGAATAACCGAGCGTTATGCGACGTCTTTTTGGAGGGCCTGACAGAGAAGCTCCAAGATGAGCTAATCTCGCGAGAGCTCCCCTCGTCGCTCCAAGAGCTTGTGGACCTGGCTGGTCGAGTAGATGCCCGCCTCCGTAGGTCAGCCCGATTTTCTCCACCCAGGGCACTACCGCGACCCCCACCTCCACGAGTTGAACCCCAGGAGGAACCCATGTAACTGGCCAGAACCCACATCACCCCAGAGGAGCGTCACCGCCGGCGGGTGGAGGGGGCCTGATTCTACTGTTGGAAATCAGGACACCTGCTGAAGAACTGTCCAGTAAAAGGGGGCGCCCTCTAGTTCAGCTGGGAGCACTAGAGGGCGAGACTCCAAGAAGGCTCCCAGACCAACGTCATCTGCTTCCCATCCTCCTCATCCATGAGCGACAGACTTTCCTAGTGCAGGCACTGGTCGACTCGGGTTCGGATCGTAACCTGCTGAATGCGGCTTCAGCCGAGACCCTGGGTATTCCTGTGCTGCCCTTAGAGAACCACCTAAAGGTCCAGGCCCTCGACGGGAGTCCACTCCCATCTATTACCCACAGAACCCCTCTCATTGGCCTAAAGGTCTCCGGCAACCACTCAGAACAAACGTCGCTGTTCATCATGGAGGGGTCACATGCCACGGTCGTCCTAAGCCTCCCCTGGTTAACCCAACACAATCCGCACATTGATTGGGTCAGGAACTCGATTGTAGCCTGGAGTCCATCATGCTCCATGTCATGTTTACGCGCCGCCACTACGCCCTGCCTCGATCCAGTCCCCACAAAGGAGCCATCGGACCTCACCTGTGTTTCCCCAGAATACCATGACCTCAGGACTGTGTTCAGTAAATCACGTGCAGTCTCTCATCCCCCCACCGACCATACAACTGCGCCATTGACCTCCTCCCAGGCACCTCCCCCCCCAAGGGCCGTCTTTACTCACTGTCGCCCAAAGAACGCCAAGCCATGGACCAGTACATCACAGAATCTCTGGCCGCAGGAATCATCCGCCCCTCTTCCTCTCCGGCAGGGGCGGGATTCTTCTTCGTAGGCAAGAAAGATGGTTCCCTTCGTCCGTGCATTGATTATAGGGGCCTTAACAACATCACCATTAAGAACCGATACCCCCTTCCTCTAATGTCTACCGCCTTCGAACTCCTTCAGGGGGCCAGCACCTTCACTAAGCTCGATCTGCGCAACGCCTATCACCTTGTTCGCATTCTGGAAAGGGCTGAGTGAAAAACAGCTTTTAATACGCCAACTGGACATTATGAGTATCTGGTGGTTCCCTTTGGACTTACTAATGCCCCCGGAGTGTTTCAAGCCTTAATCAATGACGTCCTCAGGGATTTCCTTAATTCATTCGTATTCGTCTATCTCGACGATATCCTGATCTTTTCTCACAACCCAGAAGAACACCAACATCATGTCAGGCAGGTGCTGCAGAGACTCCTGGAGAACAAGTTGTTCATCAAGGCTGAGAAGTGCGAGTTCCACACCACAGCTACCACGTTCCTCGGATTCACCATCAGCCCCAAGGGCATCGAGATGGAACCTGCTAAACTCGAAGCGATCACTAGGTGGCCCACCCCTACTTCTCGACATGAACTCCAGAGGTTCTTAGGCTTTGCTAACTTTTATCGTCGGTTTATCCGAGGCTACAGCTCCATCGCCGCCCCTCTAACAGCTCTGACCTCTACCAAAACCCAATTCTGCTGGAACTTGGAATCCGAAAAAGCCTTCAGCGAGCTGAAGAAACGGTTCATCCGCCCCTATCCTCACCATCCCAGATCCGTCATGGCAGTTCATCGTAGAAGTCGACGCCTCCAGCACCGGAGTAGGAGGCATCCTCTCACAAAGATCCAACCGAGATAATAAGCTGCACCCCTGCTCCTTCTTCTCCCACCGCCTAACCCCTGCTGAGAGCAATTACGGCATCGGAGATCGTGAACTCTTAGCCATCAAGTTAGCACTGGAGGAATGGAGACACTGGCTGAAGGGAACGGAGGTCCCATTCCTGGTGTGGACCGATCACAAGAACCTCGAGTATCTACGGAGCGCCAAGAGGCTCAACTCTCGTCAGGCCCGGTGGTCCCTGTTCTTTGCGAGGTTCAACTTTACCCTCTCCTACCGACCAGGGTCTAAGAACACCAAGCCGGATGCGCTTTCAAGAATATTTACGACCACCCAAGACCCTGCCCCATGTGAGACTATTTTGCCACCCCCCTGCCTCCTCGCCGTGGCCGAGCTCGATATCGAAACCAGCGTCAAGCAAGCCCTATCCCATGGACCAAGCCCAAGCGATGTGCCTCCTAACCGTCTCTTCGTTCCCCTCGCTCTGCGCTCTCAGGTCCTGGAGTGGGCCCACAGTTCCAAACTCGCTTGCCACCCAGGCACCGCCAGAACTCTGGCACTAGCCCAGCAGCGGTTTTGGTGGTCCACCCTCAAGGAGGACGTCTCCCGCTTTGTTGCAGCATGCAATGTCTGCATAAGATCCAAACATGTCAACACGGCCCCAGCTGGCCCCCTCAGACCCCTGCCCATCCCTCATCGCCCCTGGTCCAACATCGCCCTGGACTTCGTCACCGGTCTACCCTCCTCCACTGGCCACACCTGCATCATGACCGTGGTTGATCGGTTCTCTAAAGCTGCTCACTTTATCCCCCTACCAAAACTTCCGTCCGCCAAGGAGACTGCAGAGCTCATGATCAATCATGTATTTAAGCTCCACGGCCTGCCCAAGGACATTGTCTGATCGGGGCCCACAGTTCACCTCTCAGTTCTGGAAGGCATTTTGTAAGCTCATTGGAGCCACCCCAAGCCTGTCATCAGGTTTCCACCCTCAATCCAATGGGCAGACGGAGAGGAAGAACCAAGCCCTCGAGGTCGCCCTGAGGTGCATGACCTACTGGGATGTCACCTCGTGGAGCAGATTCCTGCCCTGGGTCGAATACGCCCACAACTACCTAGTCTCTTCGTCTACTGGGTTGTCCCCCTTCCAGTGCTGCCTGGGCTACCAACCACCCTTGTTCCCCTCTCAGGAAGAGGAGGTCAGCGTCCCCTCTGCCCAAGCCTTCATTCGCCGCTGTAGGAGGACCTGGACCCAAGCCAGAAGGACGCTGCTACGACAAGGCAGAATTTACAAGGAGCAAGCAGACCGTAGACGCTCTCAGGCCCCCAAGTACAGGATAGGGCAGAGAGTCATGCTCTCCACCAGAGACCTCCCTCTTAAGACCCTGTCCCGCAAACTCTCACCCTGTTACATCGGCCCCTTCACCATAACCAGGATTGTCAACCCCTGCGCGGTCAGACTTTTGCTTCCCTCTACGATGCGACGAATAAATCCCACATTCCACGTGTCCCAGCTACGTGGCCTCATCTCATGCCCATTAAGTTCCCCCACCCACCCTCTGCCTCCTCCCCGTATCATTGACGGCCGTGAAGCCTACACTGTCCGCTGCCTCCTGAAAGCTCGCCGCCGAGGTAGAGGCATTCAGTACCTGGTGGACTGGGAGGGCTATGGCCCTGAGGAGAGAAGCTGGATCCCCGCCAAGTTCATCCTAGACCCCAAGCTAATCTCAGACTTTCAGAAACGTTTCCCTGAGGCTCCCCGTCCTAACGCCCAGAGGCGTTCGTAAGGGGGGGGGGTACTGTCATGAGTCTGTCGGCCGTCTTTTTCCCACGCTGTCACTCCCCCACGCGCTCATGTTTTTGTCTAGCCGTCACGTGCGCTCTCACACCCCCGTTTCCGCCCCGTCTGCTCACCTGTTTCTCATTCCCTGACTGATTACTCCAGCGATTTAAGCATGCGCGGCGCGCTGCTCAGATCGCTGGATTATTGTGTGTGTTATACCTCGATTCTCTCGCGTTTTCTTTTCTCTGGCTTTCATGTTACGACCTCGCTTTGTTTTTTTCTCGTTTTTGAATTTCTGCTTACCGATTTGGATTGTTCGCCTGCCCTTTTGATCTCCCGATTTCGACCCATGCTCTTCCCTTTTGATTTACGGCTCTCATCTCTCGTCCTTTTGGTTTCATTTTTGCCTCGCTGATTGTCTTCCCGGTTTTGACCTTATGCTTCCCCTTTTGACTACGGCTCTCGTCTCGTGTTTTTGCTTTGGACGCTTCGCTGACGGACTCACGGCATTCGACCCTTGCTCACGCCCCCGACCACGCCCCCACATCTCTATATAGTCAGTATCCGCACTTGGATTCACATCGTTCTGCCTGCGCTCATGACACAGGTATAGCTCAACAGACAGACAGGGACAGGGAAAGAGAGAGAGAGAGAGAGAGAGAGAGAGGAGAAGTGAGAGAAGAGGAGAGAGCAGAAGAGAAGGAGGGATGGCAGTTAGGTATAGTCACTGTTACACAATGTATAAAGTGAATGTATATTTAGTGTAGAGTGCAAGCAGGGACTCAGGCAGGACTAACTAGGACAGCATAACTAGAAAAAAGGGAGAGCCAGAAGGAAACACAGACATGAGGGCTCTCTGAGATGTAAATCACTTCTCTGTCAACAAACCTGAGTGATCAATGAGAGTGGGGAAGACATCATCTAAACATACCAGTTCTCCATAATACTTTATGTCCATGAGTCCCCAAGATCTGCTCCTTTACCCTAGACAAATCTATTTATAAAAATGCTTGGCTAAATAAATAGGTTTTTAGCCTAGACTTAAACACTGTGACTGTGTCTGAGTCCCGAACATTAATTGGAAGACTATTCCATAACTTTGGACCTTTGTAAGAAAAAGCTCCTCTGCTGTAGATTTCATAATACGTGGTACTGACAAGCAGCCTGCATCCTTTGATCGAAGTACTGTAGGTGTGACGGATCGTAAGACACTAGCAGTTCACTCAGATACTGTGGCGCAAGACCATTTGATGCTTTATTCGTCAATAGTACAGTAGTATTTTAAAATCGATACGAAATTTCATTGTCACTGATAAATACGGTAGTATATGGCAATAATTAGTTTATAGTTAATTAGCATTGCCTTAGTTGGTCAGTGGTTCAGCAGCTATAGTGTTTGATTGGCTTACTCTCTGTAACAAAGCTCTTAAGGGCAATTCCAGATCACTGAGACTGCTGCTGAGATGACCTGTTTCTCACAGCCAACAATGACGCAGAAACAAATGACTCATTCTTCCATACAGTACCATGTACCCAAGTCCCCTTCAACACACACACATACACACACACACACACACACACACACACAGTCTCTCTCTCTCTCACACACACACACACACACACACTGTTATCAAAAATGCCATGTGCTCTTGGAATATGACAGAGACTGAACACTGTTTGTTATTCTTTTGACACCCAATATAACATCACATGCATTGCTACAGAGAACAATTTAGAATCAATATCCAGGACCATTTGTTGCTGTCCTACATTAGTCTGGACAAGGATGCATTTTCTGAGAGAAGCTCAAGTTCCTAAACAGGCCTGGGGCTGTCTGTTTTTTTTTTTTTTTTTTGTATAAGTACAACCAATTTTAAGATAAAATGATCCATAGGATATATGGGAATTGTTATGTAATGAATTTGATTTAATGTGCTCCTTAGAGCCATATGTTATATACAGCCACACACACACACACAAACAAATCCATAATACTGGGTGCATCACAAAGACACTAGATCTAACCATTTGATTTTCTGTAATGTTTCTGAAGACACAGTACAGCTTAATCTATTAGAAAAGAAACATAACAGTGTGTGTGCTTTTATTTCAGGTGAGGAATGAGAACCCTGTAGCTACCAAAATATAATAACTTGCATTACTAGGTGATTTATTATATTTCACACAGTTCACAAAATGTGCTGTTCTTCATTTGAAGTGTTTAATACAGAAGGTCACAAAGACACCATCTGTTATTATTGTATTTTCTTTGCGCCCTTATCAAAATATCTTACTTTTCCATTATCTATTAAAAAAAATGTTTTCTTAGGATCAAGAGTGCTTTACTGAGATAGTAAACTGAATGATGTCTGATTACATGTGGGCGAAAAAGCTGGTGTCCACCTCTGGACTAAACCACCCAGAAGAGATGGCTTCTGCACATGGACCAAAATGCCCAAAATAGTTTCTGACGTCTGTCAATAAAATTAAATAATAAATTCTTGCACACTAATATTTTGTTGGTTTGACTTTAGTTTTAAATGCAATGTGTATGTACTATGGCATTGTCTCAACAACCTTTTGCAACATCACAACATTTATTTCCATTCAGAGCTGCAATAAGTTTTGGCTGAAGATTTTGTACTGATAAAGGGAGAGCCAAGCCAGTCCTTAACGTCATTTCCAGCACATTGCAAAAATTTTCAACAAGGTTAACACTTGTGGTAGCCAATTAGTAGGTTAAAATGATTCCTTATTTTTCCAAACCCACTTTTTCACAATTTCCATCCAATTAATATTGCCATTGTCATTCTATAACATGGCCATTTAATCAGGAATAAAAACGTCCAGTGGATTTATTTTGGCTTCATTTTATTGCCACATACAGAAATATTGCTGAACCTAGCCAGGACCAATAAAGCAACCCATGATCATAAGACTGCCTTCAGAGGCATGTACAGTACTGTAGGCATTATTGTGGGATGGGTGCACCAACTCATGAACTTCATCTTTCCATCACTGGTCATCAGTTGCGGTTCAAAGTATTGTTGCCAGCTGAAACACATTAATCAATATAGCAATTATCCAATCAAAGGCTTTGAAGAATTTCCTTATTTAAATTCAGACAATGTACATACAGGGTGAACTCCACAGAAACACTGGCCTTAGAATAAAATGTGGACCAAACCACCTACAAGCACTGGCTTTTGACCACTAATGGATCAAACCACCCATGAAGTCATCTACCAAAACCCTTAGAAACATAGCTTTTTTTGATAGCTATGGAAACATTAGTTTCTCTATATTCTATAGAGACTTACAGTACAGTCTTTGGCTCACTCTGGCTGTTCTGCTGGTTCATGATGACTCAGCACCTAATGTAGTATAGTACACTTTCTGTGGTCTTTCCTTTAATTTTGTAAAACTTTCTGCTTAGTATTTTGAATTAGAACCATGCACATTTCCTTAAGGCTATTCAGAATGGATTTAAGCAATGAAAATTATATGTTCACAGAACTTTAAAACATTAAATCAAAATAATAGGAATATCTTACACACATGGAAAATTTATAATAGCTGAAAGAAATGTATAAATGCATCACTTCAATGAAGACAAATTACATCAGTAACGCTGAGACTTTAAGCTGGAATTATTTTATTTTTAACAAAAGTCTCTTTCATACAGGATAAAATAATGTTTCAGTTGTATAAAGCTATTTCAAGCTTTTGTTCTTGGAATGATTGAATATATAACCGGTATCACTCTCTGCAATAGTGAAACTATTAATCTACAAAACTATCAAGTGTTATTAAGTGTGTACAGTACCTTAAAATTAATCAGACCAAAAAAAACAGAAAAAAAAACATATGATTAATGATTAATTGATTAATTGAAATGCAATGAAGGAAACATGAGGAATAAACACATGATCTAACAGGAAAACAATTAACAGTGGCGGGGCAACATGAAGCAGAGTTACATCATTAAATGATGGTTACCATGTCTTTTAATAGAAAGAAACATTATGATGTCTATTCATTTAACATTGTATTAAACATTGTGCAAGATCACACCACCAAATGTCACTTATGTTGCAGCAGTCATTTTCTTAACAGCTTCTCCTTTTTGTCTCTTGAATCTATCAGTCCCTTACTCATTCTCTATACCACTTGTCCTGTACAGGCTTGTACAGCCTATCCCAGGGGACTCCGGGCACTAAGCAGGGTATACTCTAGGTCGGGTGCCAGTGCATCACAGAACACAAGCATATACACAAACACACTCACTGACACACTATGGGCAATTTGGAAACACTAGTTAGCCTACTCTGGATGCTTTTGTGGGAGGAAACTATAATGGCCACATTGCAAAACATTGCGGCACCATGCTGCCTCTTATAAATCTATGATTTTTACACATGACTGTAAATGTCTCTGATGAATTGACCATATAAATAATTGTGTTATAAACATAAGTGTTTATATGGAGTTTACTGTATGAAGTAGCAGACATACAAGTCCCATGTTACTATAGAAACGATAAGATAGTAGCATGAGTGTTTCAATATAAGCCTGAGAGCCAGAGCTATTAACACAGCAATTTTTATAAAGAAAAGACAATAAATGAAGAAATATCAAACTGAATTTAAGAGGAAAAAGAAAAATTGCTTTATCTACAAGAGGCTCCTGATGCTTCGTAAATAAAGTTGAGGTTAATTTAACCATGGCACGAAACACTTTTTGATAGTACAAAAATGACACAGCGATGGGTGTGTTGTCTAAACCATTTAAAAAAGAAAAATTATCCCATCATTAAATCCTTCTGTGCTGTAATTGTAGTATTGACTTATACAGTACATGGTGACTTCTATGTCATTTTTATATAATAAAAGAGCTCTCTCGCAGACTTTAACTTAATGTATAGTAATGGAGAGACAGAAAAAGAGAAGTGAGGCAGGGTTTTGCTTTTTAAATAGAAAATCAGCTTAAAGCTATTTTTTTTTACGTTAGTTATTTTGCTTTATGCTAATCATAAAGGTTCCTGTTGTGCTTGCATATCAGCATGGCTGTGATGCAGTCATAACCAATGACAAAGCTAAAAATTCAAAGTCAGTGTGCTATGTAGGATGTAAATCTCTTGTTCCACAAAAAGTATTTCCCCTGAGGGATTTGGGATTCGGTCTTGTGTTAGAAGCTACTGTAGTTAGCTTTTCATTATACAACAGTTCCAACTGAGCAATATGATTGGACGAGAGACATTCCACAAGTGGTGATTATGGACAGTAACACCACTGGAATGTTTGACTGTAAGATAAAAGCAATATAACTTTTTAGTTTGTGCTGTATACTCAGGCTGTGCCCTCATGCCTATGACAACATCACAGATATGCAATATCTAGCAGTACAGCACTCCTTTTAATGTGATATTGCTTTTTTTTATTTTGTAATCAAAAGAACCAGTCTACAGACAGTAGGAAATACCGTAGAATTTTCCAGTTTAAAAAAAAAAGGGTTCCAGCTGACACAAGCTGTTTGTATGTATATGTGCCTAGATACAGGCTATAGATAGTATAACCATTTATAGTAAGGAGTTAGGAAACACAGTGAGTTAAGTTACATATCATGTGTACATTACTGCACAGTGAAATTATTTCTTCGCATATCTCAGCATAGCAAGGGGCAGAGCGTAGGGTCAGCCATGATACAGTTCCCCTGGGGCAGGCAGGGTTAAGGGCCTTGCTCAAGAGCCCAACGACGGCAAACTGGTGAAGCTGGGGCTAGAACCTTATGATCAGTAACTCAGTGCCTCAACCCTTTGAGCCTTGTATTATTGTCATAGAGGCATGGGTTTTCTTTAGTCAGTTCAGCTCTTCCCACCATCAAAACCCCATCATGCTTGTTATCTGGGAGATCACCAGCCACCTAACACCTAAGTCTCCACTTTAAAAGCTGTGGCATATAGCTGCATTGATTCTTAATCTTTAAGTTCTTTTTTATACCCGACTGGTTTTCTTTTGTTTTTGTATTTTGTCACAGATTGAACAGTGCTCCATGAAATGATCAAACCTTGGGATATTTTATCCCTGACCTGTCCGATGTGATCCTTGGTCTTCATGATGCTGTTTGTTCATTAATGTTCTTTAACAAACCTCTGAGGGCTTCACAAAACAGCTGGATTTATACTGGAATTTATACTAATTTCACACAGGTGGACTCTCTTTCCTCATTAGGTGACTTCTGAAGGCAATTAGTTTCACTAGATTTTCATTAGGCGTATCAGATTAAAGGAAGTCGAAAAAAATGCGTGCCATGCTTTTCAGATATTGTTGTAGGACAATTTGAAAACCATTTTTAGCATTTTCCTTCCACTTCACCCTTTGTGTTGGTCTATCACATAAAATTCCAATAAAACACATTTATTGAATACTTTTACAAGGCTCTGTAAGAGCAAACTGTAAAACCTGATTGTCTTCACTGTGTTCAAGATTATTTAACCTTTTTGTACTATTAATTTTGATAGTAACTGCCCTTAGCAACATCCACTTGTGATATTAGAGCAGCAGACAGCACTAACTTTTTACAAATTAGCAGCAGAATTGCTACTGTAAGCCCATCACAAATGTCTCAATATAAATGTCTGAAATGTGTTTCAGTTTTGAGTTTTCCTTTAAGATCAGCATATCTAAGTTAAGTTGATACATTGCCTTGGTAGGTCATCTGGAAAGTAGAGTGGAAGAGTTCTCTCGGCTCTGCAGAACGCCTACTAAACAGTCGCCTGAAGACTGCAGTTCTGTGTTATGGACTGTGAAGCTAATGTTCATCTGCCACCCAGGCCCAGTCAGCAGAGTTTAATGAGCCATACTGCATTAAAGCACTCCATTCAAGTGTGCTTCTCAAATTCTGTCTTATTATAAAAGAAAATTTATTTCCTTTGGTCCATCTCGCTGTTCTGGCTGTGATTATTTCAAATCATTTCTCAGGGGGCAAGTGAAGTTGAGGAGCAGCCATCCAACAAATTTATCCAACAACAATGTCTACTGATTAAAGCTTCCAATGGAAATCAAAATCTGTTTTGGCTTCTATCTATTCAAAAACAAGCCTTTTATTTGTGTCTTGATATGCAAAGTATCAAATGGACATTTTAACGTACCCTCCCACAATGATTGTAGGTGGTCCAGTTCACTCATGTGCACTTTATTTGAACTGTGTCCTCCTCATTTGTCTAAAATTACGTTTTCCTAATGTATACCTATAATGAATATGACAATTTCTTAAACTATTATGTTCATGTCTTAGATTTTAAGATTCATCATCAATTCAAATATAAATTTGAAAGGTCCACTTTTCTATTCAGTCCGAGGTCCGGAAAAATGACAGTCCAATTTCAACTACAAAATAAGTCAAACCCAAAACTTTCGAACAATACCCAAAAATTACATGGTAGTCCTTTTAGTGTGAAAAGTGACATCTTCTTTGTGACACCAGTTGTTTGAACTTAGGCATAAAAGGTGTGAGGACCAGGTGGAGGCACTGACGTAAATGTTCATTGGTGAGGGTGCTGCGATATGTGTTTTTCGCCATGCTCATAGTTGAAACAGCAGATTCACAGCAGTACGTTGAGGAAAACATTGTGAGAATTTGAAGGGCCGTTTTCTGCAGGACAGGAACACCTGCTCCAGTAACCATCTTTGTCCAGAAGGTGAGAAGGTGACCACATTTGATTGCTAGATTAAGCACATTGGTGTTCTCTTTCCCACGGGGAGCACAAATGCATATTTTCCTGTCCACTCACCCTTAAATTCACTGTTTTCAAAATCAGCAGGCCATTAGGATATTAAGGACATATTATTATAATAAACAGAATGAGTTGCTCACCTCTTATATCTTCCACAAGTCATTCGTTCTTTTGAATCTACTGCACCGCATAGCGCCTATGGGAGTCACGTGACAAAGGAACAAACAACTCGGGACGATTCGTTGAGAACATCTCGGGTTACTTTGCTGTAACCCTGTTCCCTGAAAAGGCAGGAACGAGATGCTGCGTGAAAACGCTATGGGAACCATTTTGTCATGTTGCCGGTTGTGAAGCATGTGTGCAAACATGCCAAATTTTTTGCCATACATAACCCCGGTCAGGTGACGTCATCTGATTAGATGCAGCTGCAGGTTATAAATGCTAGTGAGCCGGTAACAAAACTCAGATTAATTTGTCTGAACGGACGTCCGGTCACGTGGTAGTGCGGCATTAGGATGCAGCATCTCGTTCCCGCCTTTTCAGGGAACAGGGTTACAGTAAAATAACCTGAGACGTATCCTTTCAAAGGCTTCTCTCGATGCTGCGTGAAAACGCTATGGGAACGAGAATACCAACGCCGCCGCACTACAAGTGTCTGGACCCCCAGATTGTGTAGCGTGTGCGCACAGGAAGTCTCAGATCTATGTCTGGGAAGCTGACTCGAGGACTTGTGAGCCCGGAGTGGCATGGACATCCAGACTATAAAATCTTACAAATGTGTGTGGAGAGGACCAACCCGCCACGTCACACACTTGTTGCAGGGGAGTACCTCTTGCAAGAGCAATGGATGAGGCGACCCATCTGGTCGAATGAGCCCTAACTCCTAGAGGTGAAGTGAGCCCACGTGCCTCATAGGAGAGGGCAATAGCATCTCTCACCCAGTGTGACAAAGTTTGTGTGGTGCAGCCTCCATTACATATAAAGACTTGCTCCGACTTATGCCACTGGCTGGTGCGGTGGACATAGGGCTGAAGAGCACGTACTGGGCACAGTAGGTGAAGTTTCTCCTGCTCCGAATCTGCAAAAGGCGGAGGACATAAGGCTTCCAGGATGACAGGGTGCATGGTTGAGAAAGGAACTTTCAGTGGATAGTTTGGGTGAGGATGCAATATGGCCTTGACTAGACCAGGGGCAAAGTCCAGGCAAGATGGGGAGACTGATAAGGCACGCAGGTCTCCGATCCTCTTGAGAGAGGTAATGGCCATAAGAAGAACCATCTTGAGAGTCAGAAGCTTGTCGGGCACTGACTCTAGTGGTTCAAAAGGAGTGTCGATTAGACCTTCGAGCACGATAGATAAATCCCACGAAGGGACCGTGGCTCTAGTGGGTGGCCTCAACCGTTTAGCTCCACGAATGAAATGGGCAACTAAAGGGTGATTTCCCACAGTAACCCCTTCAGTCAGAAGGTGGCAGGCTGAAATAGCAGCCACGTACGTTCTTAGGGTACTAGGACACAAGCCCGAGGACAATTTCTCTGGCAGGAATTCCAGCACTGAAACGATTTGGCAGTGGACTGGGTCCACCTGCTTTGCCATGCACCAGCTTTCAAATACCTTCCATTTGAAGGCATAAATTCTTTTAGTGGAGGGAGCCCTAGCACTTAGGATGGTGTCAATTACGCCGGCTGAAAGGCCAGCTTGACTTAATTGGTCACGTTCAGGGGCCAAACATGAAGGTTCCAGAGCTCGGGCCGGGGATGAAATATTGTCCCCTGCGCCTGAGATAGAAGATCCCTCCTCACTGGAATCATCCAAGGTGAGCCGTCGAGAAGAGATATTAGCTCTGAGAACCATACTCGGGCCAGCCAATGGGGCGCTATCAATAAGAGGCGCAAACCGTGTTGACGGACCCTCGCCAGGACTCCCGGGAACAGAGCTACTGGAGGGTACGCATAGAGGCGTAAATTGGGCCACGTATGGGCCATTGCATCTAGACCCAGGGGAGCTGGATGAGTCAGAGAGTAGTAGAGGGGACATTGTGCAGGCTCCTGGGAGGCAAAGAGGTCCACCTCTGCTCTAAAGAATCTCTCCCAGATTCGAGTGACTACTTCGGGGTGAAGTTTCCATTCCCCGTGATTGACAGCTTTTCTGGACAGTAAGTCTGCTCCCACATTCCTGTATCCTGGAATGTGAATCGCCCTGAGGGACAGGAACTTGTCCTGAGCCCAGAGCAGAACCTGATGCGCTAGCTGGTTCAAGCGATGCGAATGCAGGCCGCCCTGGCGATTTATGTAGGAGACTACCGATGTGCTGTCTACCCGCACTTGAACTTGGTAGCCTCTCATCTGCTGGAGGAAATGCTGTAGAGCAAAAAATAGAGAAATCATTTCGAGGCAATTGATGTGCCATGCGAAAAGGTGGCCTCTCCAGACCCCTTGGGCTGGACGGCCATCCAAGACCGCGCCCCAGCCGGTAAGGGAAGCGTCTGTTGTTAGCATTTTACGACGACAAGACGGACCTAGAGTGGGACCCAAGGTGAGAAACTGGGGTCTGAACCACATAGAAAGGGGAACGAAGTCCTTCCCGCGTAACCCTTATTCGCCTTCGGGGATTTGTTCTCGTGTGAACTCCCCTGGCTCTTAGCCACAGCTGAAAAGCTTTCATGTGCAAGAGACCCAAAGGTATCACCGTGGATGCAGCTGCCATGAGGCCTAAACATTTCTGTAAGTGATGTACAGTCACTCCTTGGTCAAGCCTGATTTCCTTCAGAGCGTTGTTTATGGATTTGACGCGAGCAGGAGACAGATGTGCCTGCATAGCAATCGAATTCCACCTCACGCCCAAGTATGTTGTCATCTGCGCCGGAAAGAGAACGCTTTTCGTGGCGTTGAGTCTCAATCCCAGCGAATGAAGATGAGCTAGGACGACATCCCGGGGTTGAAGTGCTAGCTGCTGAGACTGGGCTAACATTAGACAGTCTTCTATGTAATTCAAAATGCGGATGCCCTGGAGTCTCAAGCGAGCCAGAACTGCATCCATGCATTTCGTGTATGCGCGGGGTGATAGGGCTAGACCGAATGGAAGGACCCGAAATTGGTAGGCTTTTCCGCCAAAAGCGAACCTCAGGAACTTCCTGTGCTGTGGCAAAATTTCTATGTGAAAGTATGCGTCCTTTAAATCTATTGTCACAAACCAATCCTGTGGTTGGATTTGTGAGACAATAGTTTTTATGGTCAACATTTTGAAGTTGCAATTTTTTGAGATAGCGGTTCAAACCGCGAAGATCCAAAACTGGACGCAGTCCCCCGTCCTTCTTGGGGACCAGGAAGTACCGACTGTAGTAGGCTGACTCCATATCTGGAGGAGGAACCTGTTCTATGGCTCCCTTCTGCGGAGTTCAGCAGATGCGCCCTTTCCGGTATCACGGACGTGGAGACCACGCCGTTGAAATGCGGAGGGCGATATGTAAACTGTATCCTGTATCCTTTCTCTACAGTCTTTAAAACCCAGGGAGTTTGCCTGGCAGTAGCTTCCACGCTGCCAGCTTCTCCGGAAGGGGTACGAGTACTTCTACTTGGTTGGGGGATGTTAGTGGTTCGGTGTCCTGGAATGTGGCAGGATCCAACCGAAGGACTAACGTGTTGTTAGTGCCCGGGGGGGCATGCTACTATATGCCCCTCCCGGGGGCGGGAACACCCCGACGGTACTGGGCTCCGCTCTCAGGAATTCTTCTTCTTTAGGAAGACGCGGTGATCTATTCTCTTGGGGGGATCTATTCTCCTGTCCTTACGGGGGGGGTGCGCGGCTCCTGACGCTCTCCTTCTGTGCCTCTCGCCTGGCGAGACTCAGATCAGGTCGAGGTTGGGTGGCCGACGGCCTCGACTCCTGGGCACGGCGTGGGAGAAATTTCCCAAAAGCCTGTTCATAAAGCCTGGCTTCTCTAAATCTGGTGGCGACGGTATTAACCGCGTCGCCAAATAGGCCTGAGGGTGAGATAGGAGCATCGAGAAGAAATGCTCGATCCTTATCCTTAATGCCAGTTAGATTTAGCCACAGGTGCCTCTCTGCAGACACCAGGGAGGCTATAGAGCGGCCAATAGCACGGGCTGTCTGTTTCGTCGCACGCAGGGACAGATCAGTAGCCCGGCGTAATTCTATGAAGGCTTCATGATTCATATTGCCGCTCGTGCTCAGATCATTCAGCAGGTCGGCCTGGCACGCTTGCAAAACCGCCATTGTGTGCAAGGAAGCGCCGGCTTGACCTGTTGCTTGGAACGCCTTCCCTACCAGGGTAGAAGAAGTTCTACACGGCTTGGAGGAAAGGGTCGGCTTCTTTAGTGAAGATGATGTCCCAGGAGCGAGATAGCCCGCGAGCGTCTCCTCAATCTGGGGCATCATCACATAACCTCGTGCCTTTGCTTCCACGATATTAGAATAAAACGAAGTCGATGGTACAAAGATACGGGAAGAAAAGGGTTTATTCCATGAACGAGACAACTCGTTGTGGAGATCATCAAAAAAGGGGAGAGAGTGGCGTTGTGGCGCCATCTCCTGGCCACCCGATAGAAACCTGTCGTCTAATTGAGATCGCTTTGGGTGAGCTTGCTCCTGTGGCCAATCAATGTGTAGTCGTTCGACTGCACGCGTTATAACTTCAATTAACTCCTCATACTCTTTATCATCTCTAGAGGATCGTTCTGAGGTAGCTAATTCCATTTCCACAGAAGCGGGAGAATGAATCTCTTCCGAACAGTCACGAGAGGCACCAGAGTGCGCTCGTGAAGTGGAGGGAGAGATTCCGTGATCTGGGGAGAGGGCGAGAGAAAGGAGGGACTCCGTCTCTCGTGCCTCGGCCAGATCAACCTGAGATCCCCAGGAGTGCAGCGCAGCTTGTGGTTCCCTGAAGAACGTGAGGCGTGTGCGTAACACTTTCATCTGGAGATTATCACATTGCTCACATTCTCCAAGGAGAGCGTGGCTCTCACTCAAACATTCAAAACAGAGGATGTGCGTATTGCCTTTGGAAAGAACGCTATCGCACAGGCATCTAACTCTGAACTCCGCCATTCTATCTGGTGAGTTTATGGGGTTTTTTTGTTTTTTTTTCTCTCTGTTTTAATGATGCTTGCTGCACACACACAATTCACAATGTCAGTGAAGACAAATGAGCTGAGGTTTGTCGCCGGCTCACTAGTATTTATAACCTGCAGCTGCGTCTAATCAGATGACGTCACCTGACCGAGGTTATATATAGCCAAAAATTTGGCGTGTTTGCACACATGCTTCACAACCGGCAACCGGCCATGACAAAATGGTTCCCATAGCGTTTTCACGCAGCATCGAGAGAAGCCTTTGAAAGGGAACTGTTCAATTCTGTTCCTTGTACATAACCTACGGAGGTTTTGCGATGATTTGCACATGCGCGCCCAGTAGAGAATGAACGAATCTCTCTCGGAGACGACTCGTTCTTCTGAGTCATGTTAAAGATTCGTTCAAAAAGTACTTATCGTTCATGAACGAACCATCACTAGAAGACTCAAAGATATATCATGCGGAAACACAGTTGCGCACTTCATTGAGAACTTATTTAGATTATGATTAAATTAGCATGTTTGTTTTGGCGTCGGTCCAGATGTAACCATATTTGGGTCCGTATGCGGACCGGAGTCCGCCTATTGAGTACCCCGGCTGTATACAGTATTAATATATAATAGTGTAGTACGCTTTTATTAGAGAGCCATGGTTTTTAAAAGTGAGAGCCAGGGGTCCATCAAGCAAAGTCAGGATGTTCATGATTTTTTTATTTTGTAATTTAACCATTATCAATGTTATTACGTGTAATATTTGAGGTATTAGTCTATCTGACTAAAATTGAATGTAATTAATTCAAACCTCATTAAAAAAAACTCATTAGCAAGTAGGACTATAAATAATCATCTCATCATCATATCAGGTAATGGAAGGTTTAAGAATAACGGCTTTAAAAATAACTAAAAATTTGATTGAAGATAGTGATCATACAGTATGCAACCATTCTTTTACAGTATGTAACCATTTGTTTGTTCATTTGTTTGTTTAGTGGTGTCAAGGATACTTGTTAATTTTTAATTGTATCCAGGTAATTGTATTGCTTTTTTTTAAATCTCAGGTCATGAGTAGGCAAGCAAAATATCATCGCACTAATCAGCTTGTGGAATGGCCAAATTAAATTTTATACAAAAAGAATGTGGGTAGTTTTGACCCATTTTATTTTTCAGATACAGTAGCTACACAGAGAGAAAATAAATATGTACAGTATCTGAAACATACATGTCATGTAATTTGACATTATTTTAACTGGGTTTGACTGCTCTTGGTCAGGGAATGCAGTGAACTTTCCCATGCTTCTTTCCTCATACTACTACAGACATTCTCAGGCATGGATGATCAGAAATCAACTCCTGAAGTCTGATAGAGTGTGATAGAAGTAACTGCAAAAGATGTTTCAGAAACAGGTGCTAGTTCAGAGACAGAGGACAAGCTAGGAGATAATCCTGAAATTTTTCTTTTATCTTTAAATGAAGAGAATTCAGAGAACAAACCTGCTACTGTCTCTACACTTAAATATGTACATGAGAGGAAACAACAATGGAATATGCAAATATGAAGACGGTCACCAAAACAAAACCAAGACAGAGTTTACATATAGGAAAAATCAGTCTAGACTTTTGACACTAGTTCGCTATATTTCAAGATCCAAATATGAATAAGGGTAGCTAGCCTGTTATTTATTTTTAGAGCATTAAGTTGTGTAGATCATTATTTTCACCAACAATCAGGAATAAATAATGAGTATAATATGAGTGTATGTGAAGTTTATTTTATAATTAAACAAGTCTCTAAGTTCGAAAAGTTTGAGAAATACTGCTGCAGAGTAAATATAATAGTATGTACCATGTATGTAATTAACAATACAACATTAGGTAGATTTAGTAACAGTAAGTAACATTTAGGCAGTTATTCTTCAACTTTGTTTTAACCTAGTAGTTTTGAATTTTAATCGTTTAAACACCTTTACTTAAAACTATGTTAGATATTCTGGGTTTGACCAAACTCTGACAGGGTTGTTAATAAAATATACAGAAAACACACTGATACCCTTACTTTTAAACTAAATTACTAATAAAGCATTTTATTGATGTATGTTTTTCTCACCCACATATGTTCTTCATTCAGAGATGTAATATCTTCTGTAAAATGTAAAACATAAAAGTCTAATATTTTCTGAAGTTAAATAATTTAGACTAGTACAGACCTTAACTTTAGTCATATTTAATTTACAGCATTTTAAAAAACTTAAATAAAAAAAGATATAAACTTCACCCTGCTTGGAATGTAAAAAGAAAGAATTGCACCAAAGCTAAGGATTTACTGGTATTATAATCAACAACACCAGTCCAATTATGCACTATTGAGAAAAAGGTGCAGACATTAGAAAATGCAAGGTCCCTAGAGACCAGAAAGTGTCTGTTTTTTTTAATCCAAGTTCAAGAAAAGCACAGAAGTTCTAGTCAAGTAGTAGCCTAATTGACTAGTAGAGCTGACAAAACTATTTTAAATAATTGCATCTGGCCATAATTAAAATGACTTGGTGCAAAGCTTACTTTCTCCGAGCTTAATAAAGCAATACGAAACTTCATATCTTATAATTACATGACATTCATTAGGGTGACTCATGACAGTAGTGGTACTCTATTTCTTTTTCTTTTTTTTCTCAGGAACTATTTTGCAGTCAGTTGTAGGTAGGTTGTAACTTTTACTTATTTTTACTAGCTAACAAATTATGTGGCTCACTTTTTATTAAAAAAGACTTATAGCTACATAACGTCTTATGGCATAACTTTTTCCTTCTCTGCTTAGCTATGATTTCAGTAGATAACATATATTTATCACAATATCAGATTTAATTATTCAGTGCCCAGTACAGGATTCATCCAGTAAAATATTATAATATATAATTTTGAGTTTGAGTAAATTACTATTTAAATAGTACAAAAACAGTATAAATACCATGTACACATATGGGGAACAGTGCTGATTTGACAGTTATCCAGAAGATGAATGTTAGGCTAAGACGGATAGCCTGCGGAAGCTGTTTTATTAAATAATTTTTATAGAAAGTTGCCTGAAAGGGAATGTGTGAGAAGAAAAAGTGCACAAGCAACAGTGATGACATTAGCCTTAAGATGATTGTCAAGCGAAGCCAATGAGAGGACTTGGGAAAGCTTCACAAGGAGTGAAGTGAGGCTGAAATCCATGCATCAAGAGCCACCATGCACAGACATCTTCAAGAAATGGTTGAAACTGTTTCATTCCTACTATCAAGCCACTCCCCAACCAGAGATGTTCTTAAAATTTTCTTACCTGGTCTAAGGAGAAAAATAACTGGCCCATTTCACATTGGTACAAAGCTAATTTAGCATTTAATTGCTTAAAGTCCAGGATAAATTTTCCACAGTTGGTGATCTTTTGGGATCACGCAAAACTGGCTGAACTGATTTTTATGAAACTTTGCCAGTCCTTCAGTATTTACCTGATGTTAAATCTGCACCATAAATGAAATCAAAACGTTGAGTAGAAAGGATGTTATAAGCAGTTATGTGCCAGACATGTACATAGGCTTCAACCTGAAATAAATATATCACTGATTACAGTACATTAAAGCTGATCAGCTTATATTTAGCTTTAACCTTTTAACTCTTTCTAAAAACTCTTTTATCATCAACAACGGGTACTCACAATAGTATTCTAATATTTTGAGATAGTGGATTTTTGATGTTCATTAGTTATAAGCTGTAATCATCAAAATTTAAACAAAAAAGGATTGAAATATTTTACTTTACACTACATTTACACTTTTTTGGTGTGTGTGTGTGTGTGTGTGTGTGTGTGTGTGTATTTGTATTTTGTGGAGATCACACTCCACCATGATTAAAGTTCTTTATTATTTATTTCTTAAAGAAATTAGTTTGCTTAGTTTGCATTGAATAAAAACACTATTATTACTACAATAAAGTAACTATGAAGGCCTATACAGTAGATCTTATGTCTAGTGTCGTATGTCTTAGAAAACAAGTACAGCAATATAAAAGCGCTATTGTTCCAATAAATATAATATAATGTATAATTATTATCTAAGTAATGAGTAAAAAGTATTTCATATCATTAGCACAATTTATGAATATCTTAACATATAGCCATATTTTTGCACTATTTTGTGTGGAATAACAGAAGCTAGTTTTTGTTTGTCTTTTTTAACCTTTCAATTCAATCACTAACCCCAAGATAATTTTGATTTAGCACACAGATTCTAAACTCATTTTGTGAGCCAGATTCAAATCTTTATCCACAGGCTTACTGCAAATGGACAATTGAAGAATGAATAAACACTGCCTGGTCTTTTTCCAAACTTCAGCTGCTAGTTTTGGGGAGCCTGTGCTCAACGTAGCTTCAGATTCATATCCTTGGATGACAGGAGTGGAAAGGAATATTCACCTCAAGGTTTAGCATATATTATGCATTCTTAGATGCTTTTCTGCTTACCATGGCCATAGTCTTCCTTTTAGCCAGCGGTGAAAGTAATTTTAAATTCTCGCCAGTACTATTACTACAACAATCTTCATGGGTTCATATTGTTCACTTCTTCTCGGCTTCATGCATCTTTGAAGAACAAAACATTTCAATATTTTAACACCTGTATATTTCAAATATGCTGACCACAAAAATGTTTGTTGAAATCATTTATTGTTCGCCCTGTCCCAGTACAAACAACATTAATAAAGTCCATGGTCTCGTTGTGGAAACATTTTATGTCCAGAACAATAAATCAAATGCACCTTTTCACAGGTACTGTTTTTTATGAATTAAAGAAGGAGACACATGCACAGACAGAACCCCTGACCGTCACCTCACACAGCTTGTCTGAACTGCTATACAATATATGGTGTAAATACGTGTGCCTGCCAAAATCCTACAGCACTGGATTTTGAAGCTTATACGTACATCAAAATATAACATGGATGGTTAAGATGCAATGTAGGGCCACCATGTAACAATCTCGATCATCCAGCACATACAATGGATGCTCAGTTGGATTGAGATCTGGGGAATTTGGAGGCTGGATCAACTCTGCGCCTGCTAAGCCCCATATACAGCAAACTGTGAGGCACTGATACTTTTGATACCTTCTATCTTGGCCAGCATTTTAGCTCTACAGCTACTTTTCTGTGAGATCAGACCAGACGGGTTGGCCTTTGCTCCTAACAGGCATAAATGAGCCATGGGTGCACATTATCCTGTAAATAGTTTACTGGTACATAATTAATAATCAAAGGTTTTTTATTACTAATCTGTGTATAAAGACACTGACAAGCTGTTCATTGCTTGTCATTATCTTTTTTTGGGATTTGATCTAGTTCCTCTTTCCAAGTTTCTGATTATTGCCTTGACTAGTTCATGTTCTTTGTTGATCACTGACCCATGTCTGCCTTATATTTATTTACATTCTCATTTTTGTTTTTACTTAGGCTTAATTGCTGCCTAGCTGACTTCTCAGCAGGAGCCCTAACATTGTACGACAGTTGTAACTTGCCTACATCTACATCTAGGCATTTGGCAGACGTTCTTATCCAGAGCGACTTACATTTTTATCTCATTACACATCTGAGAAGTTGAGGGTTAAGGGCCTTGCTCAAGTGCCCAACAGTGACAACTTGTTGGTTGTGGGGTTTGAACCTGGGATCTTCCAAACTGTAGTCCAATGCCTTAACCACTGAGCTCAACGTTCACAAAAGCATTGCTTGTTGATAACATTGACTGAATGTCCTTAATTGAACATACAATCTCAAAATAACAAATTTTTAACCTTTTTAGAGCATTTATAATGATTAACATTGATTTGCACAACGCTCAATCACATTCTTAAATTTCTAACACGGTTTAGAATTCCGATGGCAGATTGGCAGATAGCTGATAGCTTCGACACAGCAAATGTATCCCATGTCACGCATCTTTTAGTGTTGTAAAGTTATATTTAAAGGCACTGAGGTGCATTAGTTCCCAAATTACGGTACCACCACAATGACCGGAGCTCAGGTCCAGCTCAGGATATTATAGTTTATTACGTGTATTAACTTTGAAATTATCTTTGAAACATTGTGCAAGGGGTGGTACAGTAGTTATCCTATCATCATGCACTCAACATTGTTCTGACGTCATTTCCTTAACTCCCAATGTCTCCCAATGTCCAATGTCCTAACGTCTGGCCATCTACCATATAGGCCTAATTGGTGAATTGCTGCAGAGATGGTTGTCCTTCTGGAAGGTTCTCCTCTCTCCACCATCGGGTTCTTGGTCACCTCCCTGACTAAGGCCCTTCTCCCCCAATTGCTCAGTTTAGATACTGTAGCCCGTCAGCTCTAGGAAGAGTCCTGGAGGTTTCGAACTTCTTCCACTGATGGATGATGGAGACCACTGTGCTCATTGGGACCTTCAAAGCTGCAGAAATTTTTCTTTAACCTTCCCCAGATTTGTGCATCGAGACAATTCCTTTGACTTCATGCAGTGTAAACGAGGCTTTATATAGGTATGTGTGTGCCTTTCCAAATCATGTCCAATCAACTGAATTTGCCACAGGTGGACTCCAATTAAGCTGCAGGAACATCTCAAGGATGATAAGGGGAAACTGATTTTGAGCTTCATGGCAAAGGCTGTGAATACTTATGTACATGTGCTTTCTCCAAAAAATTTTTTTTAATAAATTTGCAAAAAAATCTTTTTTCATGTTGTCATTATGGGGTGTTGTGTGTATAATTCTGAGGGAAAAAAATATTTTAATCTATATTAGAATAAGGCTGTGACATAACAAAATGTGGAAAAAGTGATGCGCTGTGAATACTTTCCAGATGCACTGTATGTAACTATAATACCTTTGATGCTCCTAGAGTGCAGCAGGTGTAATTTTTTTTTTATATCAGATCATTTTCCATTATGATTTTAATAAAGAGTCCTTCCTACCCAAAAGTTTGGGTTCCAAAGTTCTTGGGAGTGGCTGGAGGACTAAACAGCAAAAATATGAGGGGGGGAAAAGACAATAATTCGGAAAAACTGAGCTCATAAACAGCACCAGTTGCTGAGCAACAAATCTGCAGAGTTGGTGGAAACCTCAACAACCTAAACCCCCCTAGTCCCTCCCTCATCCGTGTGAATATGAAACAAATTACCCACGCAATCCTGTGCATTATAGACTTTCTTCATTCCCATATGAGATACAGAAGGTAGGGATGTTCCCAAGATACACATCTTAACACTATTTATGTGACTTGACTGTGTTTTGACATTCACCTACTCTACAATTTGCATAATATATTCTCAAGGCTTGCCCTTAAGGATTATCCATTTATGACCCAAAGTATGAGGATGGTGACAAGGACTAGGAAATGTGTGTATTTAGTTTGGACAAACAACAGTAAATGATTGGCATGAGAATTCCAGTGGCTCATAATGCCTGCAAGCAAACTATTTGATTTTCGGAAAGCACTGAGGAAAAAATACACCAAATAATATATGATAGTAAATAAAGAGCAAGGAGATTGTTTCTGACCAGTGGCTATCCATGTATCATTGTGTATAGGTCAGTATCCTGGTTTTCATAGGGGTAGCTGTAGTACAGTACATTATATTTTTTGTTATTTTTCTTCTTTTTTGGTAATGTTTGGCAAATTAACTAATCTTTCAAGAGGCAGTAAATAGTGCTTACTGCCAATCTTACAGTTTTTATTTTTGTAATTTTTGCAATTATTGAGTTGAAGCAAACTGGAAATACATACATACTGTATATGCAAAAATACATTTAGATTCAAGAAACTCTTTTAAGGTTTATTAATCATGTGCATTTATGTATTATTTAGCTAAAGGCAGCTCATTGGACTTGAGACAACAATCCTAGAGACATTCAGGATGGAAATTAAATAATAAAGCTTAAATAATATCATGCAAGAGGGAGTGCTGCTGTGATGAATATCAGCATGGCTCTGATGTGATCGTAGGCACGAGGATGCAAGAGTGCCTAAGGTATCATACAGTAGCTGTGCTGTTATTCATCACAAAAGCACAACCTTGCGTGTGATATCACTTTTATACAACAGTTCCACAAAAACCATTTATTATCAAAAGATTATGATTAGTTTGTTTATTTAACCACTTACTTTACCCTTCCACAACTAATGGAACGAATGAACTGGAACTAGCAGAGCTGTTGACCGACTGTTAGCAGGTATTATAATCAAAAGTGGTGGAAAAAGTACTTTAAAAATTATTCTCTGTACTATGTAGATAAAAAGGAGAGGAGAATAAAACATGAAAGCGGTGTACAGTTCTGTAAATCTCTGAATTTTCACTTTATATTTACACTTTAGAATATAACAAATTGTTAAGAGGCATTTTTGAATGACTTATAAGCAATTTTTAATGAGACAAAGGTTTAGGTTTAGTTTATTTATAAAGCACATTTATAACAGTCGGAAGACTGACCAAAGTGCTGTACATCCACATCATAACATTAATAAAAAGGCTAAAAATACACTATACATACAAAAATGTAATAGGCTAAAAATACACTATACTGTACATACAACAACGTAATAGGCACAGTAGCGCCTAGTAGGTCAGGGAAAACAGATGGGTTTTTAAAAGGGATTTAAAAATAGTCAAACTGGGAGCCGTTCGAATATCAAATGGCAAGTCATTCCAGAGACGAGGCCCAATAACCGAGAAAGCATGGTCACCTCTACGCTTAAATCTGGAGTGTGGGATTAAGAGGAGGTTCTGGTCGCAGGATCTCAATCTTCTCATGATGGTGCAGCAATTCAGATAAGTAGATGGGTGCTTGCTGGTGTAACGATTTAAAAACAAATAGTAAAATTTTAAAATGAATTCTGAATTGAACAGGCAGCCAATGAAGGACAAAGTGTGTTTAAGATGACAACATTATCAGATTTCTCAGTTTTCTTGCTGAAAGTCCTTCCATTATTGGTTTTGACTGTGGGTTTTGGGAGGCAGTACTGAGAACCATAAATTGTCCCAGTGTTGTTACCATGCATTACCAATACACATGGAATGCTCTCATCCAATCACATTGCTCAGTATAAAGTAACTGTTGTATAATTGCTTTTAACTATGTGTACACACATGCATGATGGCTGATTGATGTTGTGATGATGTTTTGTGCATAGATTGTGTGCATCTTCAGAAATTAACATGATGTACCCATATATACCTGAAAGATTTGGCAGTGTAGCCTGCCAGCACGTCAAAAAATGGTAGAAAGTTTAGAGAAAAAGTTGTGCAACAAGGTCCACAATTATTCCCACCTGTACGATGTATCTTTACTAACGCACAGCGACAAATATGCACATCAAAACAGTCAGCGGGAGATTATTTAAGGTAATATCTTAAATTGCACAGTGCAGACTAAGATCCTCAAGTAATCACTTTATTTGTTTAACAAATGCAAAATTGTCTGATTTAATTTTCCAGTGTGCCCCCCACTGAAATCCTTCAGTAACATGCATAGTATATAGGCAAGTGAACAAATACGCTTACAGTATATTGCTGGGTGACTACAAAAACTCATGGTTTAAAATTAAGTATATTCAGTATGTATTCAGCATATACATAAGTGGTGGCTTCTGTGTCCTGTGGCTTATTTTATGTCTAAGGGTTACGAGTCAAATATAGAGGCTTTCCACCTGTAGTTGCATTCTTTGCTGTACAGTAGATTGATAACTATTTTTCATGTTTTACTTGAGATAATACTGTACAGTATATGAAAGTAAGGATTATCTGTACTTTCTATACTTTATCTTAAATTTGTGTCTTAGAATTTATAAAGAATTGATTCATGGCGTTAAATTCTTTATATGAGATATAGATTAAAGTTTTACGGTATGCATAATTTTTTATCTGTGGATAAAAGATCTGTGGGAGATATAAAAATTTCTTTGTATGAGCTTTTCCTATACTGTATCAACCTTCTTTCTTTCTTTTTAGAAAAATATTATATTGCACATTGTATTGTGGTGGATTTTTTATTCTCCCCACACTGAAGTTGCCCTAATTTAAAACATTAACCAAATACTGTAACTTTTAGTAAAAGAAATCAAAGAAAGACTTCGGACTCCGTGCAGATCTAGATGAAGTAAGGATAAGTTTTTATTGCAGCAATAAAAACAAAGTGAGCCAGCCTAGGTTATGAATCCAGCCATCACCAAGGACAGACTGATCTGGCAGTGCCGTACATGCCTTTTTATACAGTTTTTTCAAGGGGAGGAGAGCTCACCTTGTCCCCTCCTCTGTACATCTCTTACCAAATTATTAACCCATTACAATCATGCTTTCCTCTACCTTGTTTCGTTACATCATATACCTCGTCATCTGACTCCATATTTTTCCCATTATAACTTATTTTTATTGCAAATAACTTTCCATTACCTTTTCACTTTGTTTATTTTAAATATATAGGGGTGGCACTTATTTTTCTTATACATTTTGGTTATTTGTCTGTGTTCCTTTAATTTGACCTCACAGTTAAGATCACCCCATGAGTCAGCTGACATTACATCAAGTCCAGGGACTTTCCCTTATCAGGTGCTTTTGGGTACAAAGATTACATCATATGTTCTAAAGTACACTCTGTCCACTAAGCATCACACTTCTAAGATGGCGGCCTAAGCATCTCAGACCTAAGATGGCAACCTATCTAGAGTTCATTTGAGTTCATACTGCACACGATCTAAGATGTCCTTGCTACTGTGACATCACCTTTGTCCTTGACTCAACTCTGTTCTCCTTGCCCCATCTCTATAAGATAAGATTAATAGTTTTCTGTCATATTACTGCATGCACAAATATATTTAATTAAAATATGCTTACATATTTCCCCCTCTGGGACTTTTAAGTCACATAAAATAGCATAAAGGAAAGTAAAGAAAAAGAAAATAACGCTTAATTACTAACTTATGAACATTATCCTTACATATTACTACAGAAAGAAGAAATAAACCTTACATATTAATATCAAACCTCACAGAATAAGAAAAAATAAAGAAATAAACCTTGAACTATTAACCTTACAAATAAATAAACCTTGAACTATTAACCTTAAGCTATATTAGGGAAAATTTTAAATCAAATTAAAAGAAATTCAAAGAAATCTTACATATTACCCAAATTATATTACCTAAATTTAATTAAACCTAAACCTTACGTAATACCTTTAAACCTAAACCTTACATATTACCTCTATTACATTTAAACTTAAACCTTACATATTAGCTTTAAACCTTAAATCTTACATATTACATTTAAACTTAAACCTTACATATTACCCCCTCACCAAACTACCCGTTTAGGAAAGACAATTGAAAATGAGTAAATATAAGCATAAACATATATATGGGAATACAATAAGCATACAATGGTTATAATATGATGAGTCCAGAGGTGGGTGAAAAAACCTTCAGTACAGCCAATTCAGAAGGAAAAATTCCACACCTTGCCAGCTTTTTTTGCTCAACAGTGTATTCATCACCAGGACCTCATCCCCTATACTAATATAACACATATGACAAAAACATTTGAAGCCATCAAAGTCATTTAAGCAGTCCGTTAGGGTCCCTGTAGATTAAGGATGTTGTGTCAAGATTTTCAGTCCCCTCTTCAGTCCATGTCGTATGATCCTCATCACTTGATTTGATTACATGCAGGTCCTTAAAGTTCCCCAGCTGTGATAGTGGAATTCGGTTTATTCTGCTCATCTCTAAGCAAAAAACGTCTAACCACGGTTTATCTGCTTTCGGAAGAGCATCCAGCGCACATTGCAGGGATATCGGTGTATCTCTCCATAAGATGTCATCCTCCAACATTACTTTGATTATGGTCTTAGTTGCTGCCATGTACACATCTTCAAATTCAACTATTCCACTGGTATCATATGCAGCCCAATCTTCTTCGATCCCAATTCCTCTATAGATGCTTAGCTTCAGATGTCTCCCAAGCTCATATGAAGTTGTTTCTAGACGAAGTCTTGTGCTCATGTCAAGGTTGAAAGTCTCCTGTGTCCTTGCTTTGATCCATTTGAAGTCCTTCGTTAAGACGTTTGCATTGGTGATGAATTCCTTGTCCCCTATAGCGCGTTGTGGATGCCAATCAACCAGATCATGTCTCAACTCTGCCCATCTTTTCGTTGGGGACTTTTCCATCACTTCTTTCCATGCATTACCGCAGATGGTACAGGAAACTATCCACCTTGGGTCAGGTACAGGTTCCTTCCTGCAATACATACGTGTATAGCAGAAACAAGACACAAACATAGAAACAAAATACAAAACATACTTCTTCTACTGATACTACTTTCTCTCTGATCTAGTTACTTAAAACATGGATCAAATGTGTTGGATTAAAATATGCGATTACACTAGATACTTTTCAATATACATGTGATCAATATGTATATAGTCAATTGTCCATCATGCGGAGTGGTTGGTCATTTTTCAGTTCATTTGCATGTAAATGGACTCCTCCTCCTCATCTTCATATGGCGTCTCTTGGTAGTGATATTCCACATCAACTGTATACTGTCTTACCATTTTATGAATACTTTCTCTAGCCAGGGGAATAACGCAGCAAGATACGATGAGTAGGGTTTCCAGCACTATCAGAACAATTGTGCCTAGTTTTACAAGTCTGGTTGTCGTACTTTGACTATCTCACTACATGACATATTGTTTGTTTTATTGTCACATATCTGTCTTATTTCTATGGAAAAACCTGCTGCTAGCTGTGTTTCGTTGCAACTTGATGATAGATTTCCTTCTTCTATACTTCCATCTGAACAGATGCATAGAGAATAGGTCTGTTAAACAGTTGTTATTTCTCGGTGGACAGCATCTATTGTTTCTACAGGTTCATACTTGATTTACTTATATTCTTCATCCATTTTGGACCATAATCTATTGCAGCTGAATGCAAGAGACAGCTGATAGGGCATAATCGTGATTCACTATATTCCGGATCATCTATACATTCCCTTGTTCCTTTGTGTTATTACAACTTTTGGGGGCTTATTACTTCTATCATGACACACTATGCAGTCCTTATTTGTTAAAGAGTCAGCTGTGAATTTCATCCATTGGTAAAACATATAATTTTTCATGTCTGTTCAGATTCTTTTTTGTTTCCAGGTACCTGTTTTATTATTTCTGGAATTATCGTTACATAGGTTGCTGACTCAGCATCTGGTACGCTAGGTTAGCCTGGTATTTTTGCTGTACAACCATGCAAATGCAGTCGTACTAGACAAACTCCTTTTATTTTACTGTTTGCTGACTTATTAAATGCACACCACTCATTGGACTTTGGTATTGCCTCAATCAATCCATCTAACGCAATCATAATTTTTAATCCAGGAATTTTCTCTATTTCTACATAAATTCGCACTTGTTCTTCTTGGGGTCGTGACTTGTCTACCTCTATCTGAAAAGTTCCTTCCCAATTTCCTGTTCTTTCCCACATTGATAAGCCAGCTACCATTTTTGCTCTAGTTATTGTAGCTAGTACGCAACGTATTTGTTTTTTTTCAGTGTTTCATTTTGATTTGTTCTTCTCACTTCTGGCGGCCCTACCATCAATTAGGCCAATCATTAGAAATATTATTATAACCATGGATTTCCTTCTGTCTTTAAGGGGGCAATAAAAGGATGGTTTCTCCATTTGGATCACAACGGTGACACATGGGTCTATGGCCAAATAATCTACACAATATATTTCTTGGAGTGTTTTTTGTTGGGAATGTTCTCTCTACTGTAGTTGGTTTAAATAATTTAATCACTATTTTATCACAATTTTAGTACGTTTGTCTTCTCACTGTCTAATTTAGGCTCTTGTTCTTTGAGATGGTCCGGCTTGTTCTTCTTCTTCATGCTCAGCTTCCCAGTCTTGTATATCTTCTTGAGGCCACTCTGGCCAGTAGCCTTGTTTTTCTTCCTGTTCTATCCACGGTAACCCTTCAGTGTGTTTATATGGATTTGGTGCTTGTTGTCTAGGTCTTTCGTCGTCTCTCTGAGAATCTGATTGCAAACCTGAAGGTCCTGCTCTTGGAGACTCAGTGTCCTCCTGGGGCGCCCTGTCTCTTACCTGGTCCGGATTTGGTGCCTTGCAACGATGATTTAAATGGTACCATACGTCTTTACCTTTAACTTTCACAGCAGTTGGAGTTGCCAACACCAACTTGTATGGTCCTTCCCTTCTAGCTTGGTTCCACCTTCTTTTGAACACTCGAATAAACGCCCAATAACCAGGCAGTACAGATCTCTCGTCTATGTCCTCGGCGTCATCAGCTTGATCAGCTGCTCTCTGTCTGGTGTTGTATTGTTGCTCTCTTAACCTGTTGGGAAATAACTTTGTGCATTTCAGATAAGTGTTTCACATAATGATCAAGTTCACTTTGCAGTTGTTCGAGTGTGGGGCCTTTATAGGGCCTGCGAGTAAAGGAAGTAAGCATAGGTCTGCCAGAAAGCATTTCATGCGGGGTTAGATGCGTGTTGCGGTTAGTTTGCGATCTCATGCCCATTAAGACTAACGGCAAAGCTTGGAACCAATTCATACCTGTATCTGCACATATTTTAACCAATTTAATTTCTAGAACTCCATTCGCTCTCTCTACCATCCCCTGATATTGGGATGATACACACATCCAAACCTATGATTGATGTTTAACCTTTGAGTTACTTTCTGTACTTATTTGTAAAAATGTTTTCCATTATCTGAACTGATTGTGTCTGGGATTACAAATCTTGGTATCTCTTCTCTACACAAGAATTTTGCTACTGCCCTTGCATCTTCCTTAGCCGTCACTACAGCTTCTACCCATCTGCTAAACCTGTCTTCGACCACTAAGATGTATCGTTTTCCTTGTATCCTAGGTTCAGCAATGTCCACATAGTCGAACATTATATGCCTGAACGGCCCATCTGGCTCTGGGATGTGTCCTATTGGCGATGTGAAGTGCTTTCCAATGTTAAATCTACCACAGATCTCGCAAAACTGTGATAATGTACGATGAACCATAGGACCTAGATAAGGCGACCACCATTCCTTTTGGATTCTTTTTTATCACTTCCCCTCTTGCTAAGTGATCATTCCCATGTACTTGTCTTATCAGGGTTACAAGAAAATTTTGTGGAGCTACAAAACGCCATCTGCACTTCGTAACACATTAGTATCATTATTTTTTGTTGCTCCTCTGGCGAGCCACTTCTGCTGTCTGCATGTCTGCTAGTAAGGTTAAATCTGGTGTGGGTGGCGCATAGTCTTCTGGTACAAGTAATAACCTTTCTTTCTGACTCTGGACTTGAGTCAGGTTCCTCATCAGAACCAGTGCTTGATTCTGGTGACCTTGGTTCATTATCTCTCTGCGGACAAGGTTTTGGTTACGCTACTGTTTCTGGCATAATATTTATTCTGATTTACTGCTGCTTTTTATTCCTGCTTCATCTCCATTACTAATGAAAGTACCATCTTTTTTATGTGCTGTACATTTAACTATGGCTAGCCTTGATTTATTGCTCTCCCTATCTCTAAAACATGACCCATCTACAAAAAATGTGCAATCTGGATGTGACAGAGGTTGGTTCTCCTAAATCTTGGCGTGTCTTTAGATATTCTGCTGACACTAGATAACAATCGTGGGGATCTCCTTCTGCTGGGGTCATTAAACGATTTGCTGGATTTACAGCCTGACACCTTTGTATGGTCAATTCAGGTGCAGAGAGTATTACATCGTATCCTGTTCTTCTAGCTTTAGTAATTACAAAGTATGGACTGGTCAGGAGTGCGTGTAATGTGTGGTTGGTGTACAGCATTACTGGATGTCCCATAGTAATTGATGTTGCTTTCTCATAAGCAAATGCTGCGGCTGCCACCCGTCAAAACAGGGAGGCATGCCTTTTTCAATATTATCAAGCGCTGTACTATAATATGCAATTGGTTGTTTGCTAGGACCTTGTTGTTGCGTCAGAACCCCTGTGGCAAAACCGCCACGCTCTGAGACATACAGGTGGAATGGTTTATTATACTCTGGGCTAGAAAGTGCTGATACTGTACAGAGTTTTCTTTTTAGCTGTTCAAAAGCTTTTAGTGTTTCAGGTGTCCATCCTAACACTGCACTATTTTTGCTTGTCCAGCTACTTTGACTATTGCTCTCAAGTGTGATGTTTTTAATGCAAAGTCACATATCCAGTCCTTACTAAATCCTACCATGCCTAGATATTCTACCTTCTGTTTACAAAAGTGCAACTTTTTTCTGCTAACTTTATGTCCATTTTTCAGCTAGTACGGTCAGGACCTCTAACAAGTCTGCTTACTAAAAAAGCTGAGCACTAATCAGTGTACTAATGTGTATCTTCTGGTGTATTGGACAACAATGTGTGTGGATCAAGTACTATAGGCAATTCTGTTACTACAATTTGATTTATGGCTTGTAAGTCATACACAAGTCTCCATTTATCTGAGTTGGGCTTCTTGACAGGAAATATAGGAGTCCTGCAAGGACTTTTAGTAGGCGTTAACACTCCAGCTTCTAGTAAGCCATCTATAGTAGGTTTAATCCCTGCTATATCTTGAGGTGTCAGTGGGTATTATCTTTGACAAAGCAATGTTGCATTTGGTCTTACTTATATTAAAGCTTGTCCTCCAGACCTGACTGCTCCTACATCTGTGGAATGTTTTTTCCATAGTATTTCTGGGATTTGTTTTCAGTAATTCCTCCTCTAATTCTTTCTCATCTATCTGCCCTAACATCTTAACTAACATTTGTGTGTGCGATGACAACAGCATGTTACACATCCCCCTCTGAGGGTGTGTTGACAACGTCATGTTCCCATCTATTTCTGTGTGTGTAGCCCTCATTCTATCTATTCCTAAAAATGTTATCTTCAAAAATCTTTGATCTCGTGAAATATGTACAGAAAGATCGGAGGTTTGTTCCCAATCAGTTACTTCAGCTGCTTGTTTGATCATCAGTCCTAATTCTTTGGGTTGTGTCTTTTCCCCCACTAATAAAGAAATGTGGGGATACTTGATGCCAGTGTTCCATTTGTTCAGTCAGTTGTACAGAGATGGCTGGAGCACCTACAATTATGTCTCCAAGTATCACGTCAAAGACTGTTCTCCATCACATCTGACCATAATTGTCAATTCTTCATCTTGACTTCCTTGGTTGTAGTGCATGGTACAGTGCAATGGTAAAGTTACTCTTTTGCGATCTGGTCGTCATTGCATAATCCATTCTTCCCATAAACTCTGTGCATGGTGAGCTCCTTTGCCCTCGCACAGTAGCCAGTATACTGTATATGAGTTGTTTTGTTTCTCAGTAATCTGTAAGAACTGTCCTATTGTTACACATAGTCCTTTTGATCGGAGTAGTAGGTGAAAATAGCAAAGGTGCTGCTATTATTATTTGGGGCTCTGTGAAGTGCAATATCTGTGATAGTCCGGAGAAGCTGTAGTTTTTATCGTATTGCTTGAGGGAGGGAGCTGTGAGCCTTCATGCCCTATACATGTGTATGTAGCACCTGTGTCAATCATAAATGGAATTGGTTGTGAATTATTTATAGACACCATTACAGTTGGTTCTTGTTATGGATGCAGTGTTGAGACGTACTGCACCTGCTCCCTTTCTGGCTCCTCTGGGCTTCAATTCGTGGTTTTGTGGTCCCATCCATGGACCTGCCCCTTGATTTTGGGGTTGTCCTTGTGTCCATGTTCCAGTTCCACCTTGAGGTGCCTGTCCTGCTCCATATGGTCTTTGAGGTTGGAGTCCATTTTGAATTTCCCATGCTACTTGTGGGCAGTTTCTTCTAACATTTCCTGCTCCTCCACACTGCCAGCACTGCATGACTTGAGTATTCGGGCCCATTTATCCTGGGGCATTCATTCTGAATTGTTGTCTTCTTGGTTGCTATTGGTATGATTCCCTTTTGTCCCTTGCCTCCATAAGGTCTGGGGCCCTGTCCTTGCCACCTCATAAGTTGATTTTGTACTTGTTGGTTTCCAGGGTACACATAAGTTGGAGGGGCTTCAGCTGCTGTTGGTTGTTGTGTTTGCTGTACTGGTCCAGTAGGGGGTGGTGGTGTCTGATTTTCAGGCACCATTACTGCTGCTTGAGCTTGGCCTTTTCATTCCTCCATTTTACCTTTTTTTCTTTCCCCCAGGTGTATTGTGTATAACTGGGTTGCAATTGACTCAGCAGCTTCCTGTAGTGGGTACATTCCCCTTACCCTCCTGTTGTATGTGTTCCTTAGTGTATGGTGGTGGTCTCTCTAATTCTAAGTTTTTTTTATTTATTATTATTTTTTTTTTATTATTATTCATTATTATTATTATTATTATTATTATTAAAATTTTTATTTATTTATTTATTTTCCTGTCTTCACTCCCTTCTGACTTCTGATCCTTCTTTTCTGACAGTTTTCTGTTATTCTTCAATTTGTCTCTTTTTCTTATTTTCTTTTCCTTTATTTTCAAACCATTCTACAATTTCTAGCTTTGGTCCTAATTTAATCCTTCCCTTTCTACCCTTCTCTTTAGTTTTGTATCTGAGCATTTTATTTTATTTTTTTACTTCTTTTTTTAATTCTTTTACTCTTCTTTAAAGGTTCTTTCTTTAAGCCATTGCAATTCTCCTCATGTCCTGTCATGCCATTTTATCATGCACTTTCTAATATTTTTTTTCATCCTCTTTATGTTTAACTATGATTGTGCCTGCAGGTGTCGCTGGCATTGGCCATGCAGTTTTCTTTCTTTTTTTTTTTTTTTACAGCAGAATAGCTTCACCATTACACACTTCTGTTTTGATTTATAGTGTGAATTCCTGTGCCTCTTTCCTATAGCACTCTTTCTGTGTACTTTATGACTGCTGCCGATCTTTAACAGCTGTTTTTTTTTTTTTTTTCCTATATGTTTTTTAAGCATTAATTTTCCACTGGTGTTAATATCAGAGGCGTAACTATTTTGTCACGGGTCTGAAAAATTATTCTCCCGTCTGGTCCCACAGTTATTAACACAAATTCGCTATTGTTATCAACAACCCACATACAACTCAGCACTACCGGACCTGCGTCTGCTCTTATTAGTCTTTATCTTTTTACTTTCCAGCCTCCCGCGCATTCTTCTAAACACAATACAGTATATCAAAATCTGGGTATGCTTGCAGCAGTGAAATGAGCGGAGTTAAACAAGGAAGCGGAGGGGGGGTCCACTTATTCCTCCAAATTCTATCGTACTATTTATTACTTTTAAACGAATTTCTCTAGGAACTAATCCAACAAAAAAACTAATTTCTCCATTCTGAAATGTAAGTAATAAAGTGTGTGTGTGTGTGTGTGTGTGTGTGTTGCCGTCTGGATCTAACACGTCGGGTATTAGTGAGCACCTAAAAGTAAATCCTTTCCAGGATTATTCAATAAACATCTATATCTTTCACTCTGATCTGACTCCAAAATTCTAAACTCCCGTTTGCGCTTAGTTAAAACTCCTTCTTCTCTTATCTGCTCATCCCCGTTAATTTCTCTAACTCCACTTATCATATGATCTCCATTTGTTATATTTAATATTTGTTTTATGTGTAACCTAGGTGCATTTATTACTTTATGCACTATGTTTATTATTAGTAGTATTGTGTCATCGACTACACAACACGTAAAGGTACCTTTTATATCTTACTTAATCTTATGTTCAATAACTAATATGTTGCTGCACATATGTACATTTATCCAAAGACATTAATATTTTATAATACTACTATGCTGGCACATTCAACACCTGTACCATTTTCGTGTCACAGAGGAAGCTTATGTCACTATATCTAACAGCGTGTACCATAACCACTCGTATATTTTAATACTATAATATTATATATATCACTTCTATGCTATTATTTTATACACTATTATTTATACATATTATTAATTATGCCAAGTCAGAAAATCCAAAAAAGGTGTTTTTGGATTCCTCTATCTACTTATTAGGTTATCTCTACTGCCGTATCTCTTATTATCTATACATTATATTTTACACATACACATAAATTCAACAAAAGACTTTACACATAAGTATAATACACACACACACATTTAAGAGACACACATACAAGACGTACAATCGACACACGGCACAAGCGCTCTTTTACAAAAATCTAAAGAATTTGAGTACTCGAAACAATTTTTAACAATATAACAATTTATCACACAACACAACCTGGGCCCAGAAAACTTCAATACCACCTGTAGGAATTTTCAAATAGCAATCACCTTTCGTTCCCTAGCGATACCTCATATATATATATATATATATATATGGGTTCTAGCCCTAGGAAACTTGATTGCAGTACTGCTCCTAGCGATACCTCACACAAGTGGGTTCTAGCCCTAGGACTCGAGATTACAGCACAACCACCTACAGGACTTTTTCACAATAAATACTTAAAAATCTGAAAAACACTTGAAAAGCACCTGCCCAGTTCCGCGTCTTAGTATCAGCTCACAAATCAGTGAGTTCTATACTCAGCGTCTTGCTACAGGACTTTTTACCACCTGCCACGTCTGGGTAACGAATAAAGTTCCCTATTTAGTGATTTGCAGGAATTTTTACCATCTGGGTCCAGCCCCACTTGTTGGCTCTAGCCCAAACACAGTGGCGTTACCTCAGATATCACACAACTTATAAAATAATAAAGAAAATATAAAACAAAAAATTACACAAAAATAAAACAAAATGGAGATCTCCTAATGTTTCGTTACTTCATCCAGTCTTTTATATAATAATAAAAATGTAGCAATTAATGTAAATATAGCAATTAATTTATCAATTCAATTTATCAATTTTGGCAACTTTAAAATTGTGTTCAATATACCTTAGGAGTTACCTCCTCCAGCTGGAAGCACGCACTCCTAACAGACCATGAACATCTAATGCAGAATTCGATAAAACAGGTTTCTGCTTACCTTTGTCTATAATGGCGCCAGTTGATGGTCTGTCAGGTCGCGCTGGTCCCGGTCACCGGAGGAGCCCTCCGTGAAGGCAATCACAGTCGGAGGTCACCAATAAATGTGGTGGATTTTTTATTCTCCCCACACTGAAGTTGCCCTAATTTAAAACATTAACCAAATACTGTAACTTTTAGTAAAAGAAATCAAAGAAAGACTTCGGACTCCGTGCAGATCTAGATGAAGTAAGGATAAGTTTTTATTGCAGCAATAAAAACAAAGTGAGCCAGCCTAGGTTATGAATCCAGCCATCACCAAGGACAGACTGATCTGGCAGTGCCGTACATGCCTTTTTATACAGTTTTTTCAAGGGGAGGAGAGCTCACCTTGTCCCCTCCTCTGTACATCTCTTACCAAATTATTAACCCATTACAATCATGCTTTCCTCTACCTTGTTTCGTTACATCATATACCTCGTCATCTGACTCCATATTTTTCCCATTATAACTTATTTTTATTGCAAATAACTTTCCATTACCTTTTCACTTTGTTTATTTTAAATATATAGGGGTGGCACTTATTTTTCTTATACATTTTGGTTATTTGTCTGTGTTCCTTTAATTTGACCTCACAGTTAAGATCACCCCATGAGTCAGCTGACATTACATCAAGTCCAGGGACTTTCCCTTATCAGGTGCTTTTGGGTACAAAGATTACATCATATGTTCTAAAGTACACTCTGTCCACTAAGCATCACACTTCTAAGATGGCGGCCTAAGCATCTCAGACCTAAGATGGCAACCTATCTAGAGTTCATTTGAGTTCATACTGCACACGATCTAAGATGTCCTTGCTACTGTGACATCACCTTTGTCCTTGACTCAACTCTGTTCTCCTTGCCCCATCTCTATAAGATAAGATTAATAGTTTTCTGTCATATTACTGCATGCACAAATATATTTAATTAAAATATGCTTACAGTATCTTTTGTCAGTTCCTTAAGAGTTACAGAGTTAAGAGTTAACTTTGATGTTACAGTTACAGTTGTTCCCTCACCCACCTTTTATTTTTCTGTATCTTGAAGTTTTTTTGTTTTTTTTTAAGGAATCTTAGTCATATTACAGAAAATAACTCAAAGTGAAAACTCTGTCCTGGAATGTTTCCCATTAAAAAAAAACGGACAGCTTTATCTTTGACAGTTTCAAAGCTATGACACTGGAGAATCCTTCCAAAAACATTAAACACCCTGGAGTGAATTTGTGATAACGTGCTAGTGGGTTGGACTGGCGAGGATGGTGGATTTTACACTGAGTTTTCAGTTTTGGGTTATTCTGGAAGCCCATTAGTATAGAGCTGGTGTTTTTACAGTATACTTGTATATGAACACAACTTTATTTGGTTTTCTCAGCAAGGATTTTCACTAAGTGGCCATACAGTTACTGACTGTAGTCCATCTGTTCCTGTTAAACAGATGCCTTATGCAGATTGATTTTAGAAGTGTTTCGTTGTCTATTAAACATATATCCTTATGTTCATTTGCATAATTGAGCTGAACCCTGTTGAAGGAGGTTAGTATAGATTGAAAGGAAAGAATTGTTTTATTACTATTATTAGAAGTGTTCCTTAATGTAATTGGTAAAGAGTTGGGTCTTTAGTTTTTGTGGACATTGGGTGGCTTAGCTATTCAGACAGACATGGAAAGTTTATTCCATTACCCGGGTATCAGGTCAGAGAAGGGTTTTAATCCATATCGTCCTTATATTTTGGAGAGTTGGTGGGGCCAATAGAGCCATGCTAAACACTCAAATGTAGAAGGTTGCAGAATAATATACAGTGGTGTGAAAATCTATTTGCCCCCCTCCTGATTTCTTATTCTTTTGCATGTTTGTCACACAACATGTTTCTGATCATCAAACACATTTAACTATTAGTCAAAGATAGCACAAGTAAACACAAAATGCAGTTTTTAAATGAGGGGTTTTATTATTTAGGGAGAAAAAAAATCCAAACCTACATGGCCCTGTGTGAAAAAGTAATTGCCCCCTGAACCTAATAACTGGTTGGGCCACCCTTAGCAGCAATAACTGCAATCAAGCGTTTGCGATAACTTGCAACGAGTCTTTTACAGCGCTCTGGAGGAATTTTGGCCCACTCATCTTTGCAGAATTGTTGTAATTCAGCTTTATTTGAGGGTTTTCTAGCATGAACCGCCTTTTTAAGGTCATGCCACAACATCTCAATAGGATTCAGGTCAGGACTTTGACTAGGCCACTCCAAAGTCTTCATTTTGTTTTTCTTCAGCCATTCAGAGGTGGATTTGCTGGTGTGTTTTGGGTCATTGTCCTGCTGCAGCACCCAAGATCGCTTCAGCTTGAGTTGACGAACAGATGGCCGGACATTCTCCTTCAGGATTTTTTGGTAGACAGTAGGATTCATGGTTCCATCTATCACAGCAAGCCTTCCAGGTCCTGAAGCAGCAAAACAACCCCAGACCATCACACTACCACCACCATATTTTACTGTTGGTATGATGTCCTTTTTCTGAAATGCTGTGTTACTTTTACGCCAGATGTAACGAGACACGCACCTTCCAACAAGTTCAACTTTTGTCTCGTCGGTCCACAAGGTATTTTCCTAAAAGTCTTGGCAATCATTGAGATGTTTTTTAGCAAAATTGAGACGAGCCTTAATGTTCTTTTTGCTTAAAAGTGGTTTGCGCCTTGGAAATCTGCCATGCAGGCCGTTTTTGCCCAGTCTCTTTCTTATGGTGGAGTCGTGAACACTGACCTTAATTGAGGCAAGTGAGGCCTGCAGTTCTTTAGATGTTGTCCTGGGGTCTTTTGTGGCCTCTCGGATGAGTTGTCTCTGCGCTCTTGGGGTAATTTTGGTCGGCCGGCCACTCCTGGGAAGGTTCACCACTGTTCCATGTTTTTGCCATTTGTGGATAATGGCTCTCACTGTGGTTCGCTGGAGTCCCAAAGCTTTAGAAATGGCTTTATAACCTTTACCAGACTGATAGATCTCAATTACTTTTGTTCTCATTTGTTCCTGAATTTCTTTGGATTTTGGCATGATGTCTAGCTTTTGAGGTGCTTTTGGTCTACTTCTCTGTGTCAGGTAGCTCCTATTTAAGTGATTTCTTGATTGAAACAGGTGTGGCAGTAATCAGGCCTGGGGGTGACTACAGAAATTTAACTCAGGTGTGATAAACCACAGTCAAATTATTTTTTAACAAGGGGGGCAATCACTTTTTCACACAGGGCCATGTAGATTTGGAGTTTTTTTTCTCCCTTAATAACGTAAACCTTCATTTAAAAACTGCATTTTGTGTTCAATTATGTTATCTTTGACTAATAGTTAATGGTTTTTGATGAGCAGAAACATTTAAGTGTGACAAACATGCAAAAGAATAAGAAATCAGGAAGGGGGCAAATAGTTTTTCACACCACTGTATTTATGCTCTTGGATTTGTAAGTTGTTGTTTTTTTGTTGTTGTTGTTGTTGTTGTTGTTGTTGTTTGTTTGTTTGTTTCATAAGATGCAGGTAGCTACTAAAAAATTAGGGAAAGCAGCAATGGCTTGTTTTGGGATAACTTGGGGAGGTTAAAAACAAGCCGTGAAGCTGCACTGGATCAGTTGCTAAGGTCAATTACCAGACAGGGACCTACTGTACCTGCCAGGACTGAGTTGCATTAGTCCAGTTTCTAGATGACAAGGGACTACAAACACCTGAGTAGCTCCTGAAACATGCATGACTGAGTCAGGGAGGCAAAGTGAGCCTACACTGAAGCACTGATGTGGTAGTGCACTGATAAAAAAAAATAATAATAATAAATTTTAAAAAATCATGTATCAGCATATTTACTGTAGATGCTGGGCAGAATTTCCACCTAGGTCAAATAAAACATAATAATGGTAAGAATTTGTATGTTTAAGGAAGTAAGTTAAGCCTTTATTTGTCCCTTATACATTACAAGACAGTGAAATTCTTTCTTCGCATATACCAGCATAGCTGTGGTCAGCAACTCTGAAGCAGATAGTGTTAAGGGCCCTTGGTCAAGGGCCCAACAGAGGAAACCTGGTGACAAGTATGGGGCTTGAATCGCTGACCTTCCATTAGTAACTCAGTACCTTAACCCTCGGAGCTACCACTGCCCTTATGTCCTAGTTATGGTAAAGTTTATGTAACTCATAAAAAATAAAAATTAAGTACATTTACATATACGTATTTTATACAGTATATATAAATGTATACGTAAAATATGTAAAAGATAGATAATATTATCAGGATAACATTCTTTCTCAGGATTTTCAATTAGGTGCATAAACAACCTCCAGTTAATCCAGAATGCAGCTGCCAGAGTCCTCACTAGAACTAGTAGGTAAAAGCATACTGTATGACCTAAATCTTAGCCGCACTACATTGGCGTCCAAAGAAAATTTGCATTGATTTACTGTAAAAATACTACTATTGACCAATAGAGCACCAAATGGTCTCGTGCCACAGGAGCTGAGTGAACTGCTAATGTCTTACATTCCACCACTCCTTCTTTGATTGAAGGATGCAGGCTGCTTGTCAGTACTACGTATTATGAAAACAATTATGTTGACGGTAGAGTGGCTGGTTGCTTTACTTCCCAGGGAGCCCTCATGTTTGTTTTTTCTTCTGGCCCTTTCTTTCAGTTATGCTGAAAGATCTGCTGGAGTCCGTGTTTGCAGTCTTATACTTATACCTTATACATGTGATTGTGACCATACTACAGTATATCTAACTGGTGTGAATGAGTGTGTGTGTGTGTGTGTGTGTGTGTGTGTGTGTGTGTGTGTGTGTGTGTGTGTGTGTGTGTGTGTGTGCTCTGCGATGGATTGGCACGCTGTCCAGGGTGTACCCTGCCTCGTGCCCTGAGTCTCCTGTGATAGGCTCCAGGTCCCCGCGACCCTAAATACAGGATAAAGCGGTATAGAAGATGAATGAATGAATGTATCTATGAATGTTTTCTTTTGATCTTCTCTTCTAACTCTCTCTCTCTTATAGTGATAGATCTACCAGTTATCCAGACTCCCTCTGCCCTCCGGACTGGTCTGACTCATCCCGGTGCCCCGCTTCCGGTTGGAGCTTGATGCATGTAGGCCCCCTGTGTTGTCTGTCTGGATGCATGTGGTGAATGGACACGGTTCCACTTGTACTGACTATTTCAATCTTGGACTTGGACTGAAATACCTACAGTACAAGCTGTTTTGTACCTGAGCCTCCAATAATGAAAGTGGACTGTAAAGTACACTCTAAGTGTACTTAAACACATCTTCTGTTATAACTTCCAGCCGCCTAACACTCAGTATGACTGCAAATCAGTTCCTACTATCTGTTATAACCGAAATGAGGATGGGCTCTCTTTTGAGTCAGGTTCCTCTCAAGGTATCTCAACATCTCAAAGAGTTTTTCTTGCTCATCAGGGACAATCTGACAATTCTAATTTATACATATTTATAAATGTACTCCCACATTTCTTACACATTTCCATAATTTTATTTTGATTGTGGAAAGCTGCTTTGCTACAATGATCATTGTTAAAAAGCATGATATAAATAAAATTGAAGTGAATTTAATTGAATTTAAAGTTACACAAAGTTAAATACTTTTTGAGTTGCACGGGTATAAGTTTGGTATAGGTTTGCTTGGAAGGGTTGCCAGAAGAAAGCCTTTTAAAAGAACATGGAAGCATGACTGAGGTTTGCAAAACTGCATTTGAACAAAGCATTTCTGGAACAAGGTTTTACGGAGATGAGACCAAAGTGGAGATGTTTGGCCTTAATGCCAACTGCCATGTTTGGGGACAATCAAACAGCATTTCAGTAGAAACAACTCATGGCCACTGTCCTGCACAATGATGTAGGGGTGATTATTTGGGCTTGTTTTGCAGCCACAGGACTTGGGACAACCATAAACGCCTCATTATAAAAGAGTGTTGTCCCGGCAAAAGTCAGGCCATTGGACAATGATCCGAAGCACATCAGCAAATCTACATCAGAATTGCTGAAAAATAAAAGAATCATTGTTTTAAAATGGCGTTGTCAAAGTCCAGACCTTAACCGAATTGATTTTCTTTGGCAGGACCTTAACAGAGATGTGCATAAGTGAATGCCCAAAAACTTCAAAGAACTGAAGCAATGTTGTAAAGAAGAATGGATCAAAACGATGTGAGTCATACAGGAAATGATTACTTCAAGTTATTGCTGCTAAATACTGTGTATATATACTATATTGATAGGAGCTGTTAATTGGACAGCTTCACCACAAAGTTTTGTGCACCTAATAAAGTGTTAAAGTGGCTTAATAAGTATACATGCAACAAGCTGCTTGCCACCTGATAATGCTTGTATCAATATCACACAGTTCAAGATCTTACAAGTTTAGGAATCACTATGAACTACTACTTCTTACAATGGGAAACTGGACCATGTTTATTTATAATTTGAAAATACCTATTTTAGATTTCCTTTGTTATTGACCTTATTCAATATTCTTGCTGGGGTGAGGCTGAAATCTAGTGTAATATTTCACAGTAATCCACAGCATGATGGATTGTCCAAGCCTTCTCTGGTTATTTTCTCAGTGCAGTTTTATTTTTCGGTTCAGTTCAGGTCCATCGACAGACTAGAGGCTTTGGTGGCTGACCTTATTCTGCTCTTATAGTGACTTCATGGTTTACAGGACACACGTTGCTGAGAATGTGTAATATCCTAGACTGAAACCACAGACATAACAGTTCACACTGGATAGAAAATATAATATTTCGAAGAATGTTCTTGCTTTTCACACACAGTTTTTCTTTTCTTTATTTTATTTTTTTAATAATTCATGCCAGTATATTCTGAGCAAAAATGAAAGTTAACAACAGCCCAAAGGCAATGTGAAATTCCCTGCCGCAGGTTCACCACTGATATAATGAAAAGAAACTTTGAAACTAAGAAACTAATGAAAAGGTTTTGCATTGGTTCCACACATTTGTAAACAAATATAGCCCCAGGGAAATTAAGTTTGTTTGAGGAAGTTGGGCATCTGGTGCTACTGTAGGTTGTACTACATTAAAATGTCATTTTCAATATCGGTAATTTCAAAGATTTAGTTCAAAGTTTTCTTAAACTAACTCATTTTGAAATGATTCTAATTTTGATGGCTAGCAGCTGTGGGGAGCATTTTCATTAAATTAAAAAGTCCATAAGAATTGTGTTTTATTTTTTAAGTGAAAGTAAGAGTTTTAAGACAATTAGAAGGAGAGTGCTGTTAGGAAAACGAGCCAAGACTGGATATGATATGACTTAACACAAAGGAAGAGTTTTGTCTTCCAACCTTTGTCTGTTAGCTAGCACAAAACACTGTGGAATCCTTCTATAAATGTTATAACCCTGATGTTTTAGCCAAAAACTAATTTTACACAATTTCATCTCAAGAATATTGCTTTCATAAGAAATTATTTGCATGTCATACACAAATGGTTGTTCCCTAACAGCACATATACATCCGGCTGACGTCAGCCAAGAGTTTAATTGAAAATGCCTACCAGACGATGTTTCGACAACAGCATACAGGGTGGATGAAAAATAACTAGGCATTAAAATCTGCAATCCACATTTCCAATACAAATTTATTGAAACTAATTTTATATGTACTTTATTACATATGGGAAATACTAAAACCTCAACGTAGAAACTGGTGGCATCAACCAGTTTCCTCAAATGGCCATGGATGAAATTCTGAAGGAAGTCGTTTAGGATATTGCTGAGAACCTCCTGAATCCTGAATGCCTAGAGTGAGTTTTAGACTTCTTGGAGGACATTCATGAGGTCATCACCGTCCCAGCCAACATCCTGGAAAATGCTGGTCTAAACACACACGCACAGTAAGAGCAAAATGGGGTGATGCTAGGAGGGTTTGAATACAAGTTCTATAGCCAATATATATTGCCTAGTTAATTTTCATCCACCCTGTATACGTCATAAATTCTTTCTTCGCATACCCCAGCATAGTTGAGGTCAGCCATGACACAGCGCCCTGGAGTACATAGAGTTAAGGGCTTTGCAACCAGGTGGAGCTGGGACTTGAACCGCCAAACTTCCTAAACCTCTGATGGAAAAAACCTTAAACACAGAGACAGTAAGCGCAAACAGAAAAACAGTAAGCATCACACACAGGATGACTGCAGAATAATCCCTGCCTTCCATTATCACTTAAAATTAGGATGAGTTCCCTGTTGAGTCTGGTTCCTCTCAAGGTTTCCTCTTATTGCTATCTCAGGGATCTTTTCCATTGCCACTGTCGCCGTCACCCTTGGCTTGCTCATCAGGGACAATCTGATCATTCTGATTCATACACATTCTTTTGATTGTGTAAAGCTGCTTTGCGACAATAAAACTTGTTAAAAGCGCTGTACAAATAAAATTGAATAGAATTAAATCACAGGCTGAGGCAGCACGCTGTCCGGGCTTTGTTCCTTACATCCTGAAAAAAAAACTATTTTTTTAAAATAAACAAATCCTTAATCATATCACCACTGTAACTTTTTTTTTTTTTTTTTTTTGCCAGATTAAGCATGTTTGTCTTTGGTTATCTTACGCTGTGTAGAAACACATAGCACATACGGTTTGTGTTTGATTTGCAAGCAGTAAGTTATATAATATGGAGTTGGATCATTGCCATATTTCACAAAAAAGTAATTCACAAACGTAATAAAGATATAAATGATCCTATTAAAAAAAATTCTATTTTTCAGTGCCCACAGAAATATTTATTTACTTTACTTTTGGTTACAGACTGATTAACCTGCATTCACAAGTCGCCTTCCAATCTTAAATATATTTAACTAATATGTGTAATCATCCATGACTGTAATGGGCTTATCACACTGGTTCTGAACTCCAGTGCTGGAGGACCACCTGTCCTGGTAATTTTAGTGGTTTCCTGCTATATCTCACACACAATACAATGTAGAAAATGTTGTTAATTAGCTGATTAGTTCAATCAGGTAGGCTGGGAGCTGAGAAAACACTAAAATGTGCAGGGCAGTCGGTCTTCCAGGACTGGAGCTGAGAGTTGCTGGCTTATCAGATTTTCACATAACTTACCTGGAGAGTGCAACAACTGGTGGGCATGTTTACATTCATTTCATGGTTCATTCTGTCTGTCTGGCATAATGCACAGATGCAATGTAATCACATTCAGTCATACCCTCGAATTTAAGTACATGTGTTTGGCTGAAATTGTATATGTTTGATAGGCTGCCGAGAATGCTGTTTGGGGGGGCGGGCGGGGGGGGGGGTGGATGCATCAGGGAAGTCTGAAAAATCCATACAGGAATGTTCACGAATCTCAAGCTGATTGTAAATGCAGGTTCCTCAGTAAATGAATGTAAAAGAAAAATATTTTTATTATGCTTTATATATATGTATATATATTTATATATTACTGGTTCTATTGGCTTTGTAGAGTCTGATATCTTCATGAACGATGTACATTATATGGACAAACATATTTGGCCAATGCCACGCAATGATAATGTATCGTAATACATACAGTATGCTACAAGGCTAAAACAACTTCCACTCTTCGTGGAAGGCTATCCACATCATTTTGGAGTGTTTCTGTGGAAACCTAAGCCCATTCATTCTGTAGAGCATTTATGAGGTCAGGCACTGATGTTGGACGAGAAGGCCTGGCACGAAATCTCTGTTCCAGTCATCCTAAAGGTGCTCGATAGGGTTGAGATCAGAGCTCTGTGTTAGGACCAGTCAAGTTCTTCCACACCAAACTCATCAAACCATGTCTTTATAGTCCTTGCTTTGTGCACTGGGGCACAGTTATGCTGGAATAGGAAAGGGTCCTTCTCAAACTGTTGCCACAAAACTTAGCATAGTCCAAGCTGACTTGGTATGCTGAAACATTAAGTCTGACTTAACTCGGGATAAGGGGCCTGAATGAAATACCTGAATTTCATAATTTACAGGTTTGGCCAAATACTTTTTTCCATATAGTGTACCTTTCACGGAAGGCAATCTAAATTAAATGGTGGTAAATCTCTAACAGATGCCGAATGTAAACTCTAATGAAGATTTTCTGAACTAGCTAATGAAAGTTGGTAATGAGCTGGCATCGGTGCTTTTCACCTGCATTGTTTCTTACTAGCAACTTTATCAATTGTTCGAATGACAATAATAGCCATTTTGACAATTTACCTCAAGTGACTTACTTGAAAACCACTGATGTGGGGAATTGACATCTATCCCACAGAAATACTTGTTTATTGCAGTTTATTGCATTATATATTGAAGGTCAACTCGTCAACATTTCAACATATATATATTTTTTCTTTTTTTTTTGAGAAAAGAGGTTCTGCACAGTAGCATAGAAACCCCAATGTCAACTAGCACATACACACCAGTGTACAAGTCTAAATGTTTGCAATGCCATGATCTCTGCATAGACTGCCCAAACAGATATGCATGGTAGTGGCTTCCAGTGGTGGGCCGACCCAGATTCGACCAAACTCAGGTGCTTGATGAGCTGGGAAAATAAAGCACTACAGTATACATCAGAAGCTCCACTGATGCTTGTCAGACATGCCTCTCAGACATGTGTCAGCTGTGCAATGTTTCCTGTCAGGACAGAGTATAAAATGTGTGTTCCTTTTCACTATAATCATATCTCCTTAAATAATTTCCCCCACATTTTCTCAAATCACACTGGGTTTGGGTCTATTGTGTTTAAGTGCACATTCTCCCATGTCTGTGGAGGTTTCCTCTGGGTATTCTCGTCCCCTTCACATTCACAACACAAGCAGGTAGATGGAATGATTATTCCAAATTATCTATGTGTGAGTGTGTGAATATGTGTACATGGTGTCCTGTGTGGGATTGTTGTCCAATGCCACTTCTGCCTTGTGTTCAAGGGGATAGACTTCACCACCTATAAAGCAATTACTTAAGATGAATGAATGACTTTATGGGCCATGTGATAACAGATCTGAGATCAGCATTAGATGTATAACCTACTGTAGTCCATTCATATGAAGTCAAAAGTCAGGACTTACCTAATTATAGAAAGTCTTCCGTTGTATTATCTTCTACTTCTTTAGAAACACATTACCGCTATGTAAAAATACACTATATGCCTAAACTATGTGGACATTTTGTTTTCACAAAGTATGAAGGACACAATTGTTTAGTGTCTTTGTATGCTGTAGCTTTATAATTTCCCTCTAGAATGGCAATGTCACTGTGCACACAACAAGCTCCATAAAGACATCATGTGCCAAGGCTGGTGTATAAAAACTGGAGTAGCCTGCACTGAGCCCTGACCTCAACCCTGCTAAACACATTTGGGATGAACTGGAACACTGAATGAGCCCCAGGGCCGCTTACCTGACATCAGTGTCTGACCTCACTAATGCTCTTGTGGCTCAATTGGCAGAAATTTCCATAACCATGCTTCAAAATAAGGTGAAAGGCCTTCTCAGAATAGAACATAATGTATCTGGAATGGAATGTTATAAAATGTGGATGAATGAAATTGGTTGGCTGTCCACAAACTTCTGGCCATGCAGGGTATTTGGAGCAGTATTCAGTACTAATGGCGCTTTTCCACTGCATAGTACGGCACGACACGGTTCAGTTCAGCTCACTTTTGGGGGGTTTTACACTGGGAACAGTACCTGGTACCTGGTCCTTTTTTTAGTACCACCTCAGCCGAGGTTCCAAGCGTGCCGAACCGTTACCAAAACGTGACGTGTAAACTCTGCTGGTCACTCATTGGCCGGAGAAAATTATTGCGTCATTATTGCGTCATTATTGCGTCACTGAACTTGCGACACGAGACACAACAGAACCGCTATATTTCGAACAGCCAGAGAAGGATCATCGGACGCACCTTTTTGTATTAACCAAAAGTTTTCTTTGGCTGCCATCAGCCTCTTTTGAAACAAACTCCTTCGTCTTGCTGTTAAAAATATCCACATGCCGAGAATGAAGAACACCATGCCGTCGATATGCTCCATTGTTGTGTGTTTGTTTGTTTGCGCGTTTACGATGATGTCACGGCAGTAGAGGCGCCGCAACTATAATGACACGTGAATAATCCCGCCCACTCTAAAGCGTTACTAAACTGCAGTGGAAACGCAAACCGAGCCGAACTGAGCCGAACTGAGCCGAACCAAAGTGAGCTGTACTGAACCGTGTTGTGCCGTACTATGCGGTGGAAAAGAGGCATAACAGTGACGCTTTGGACATTTTATGGCATATTATTAACCAGTTTCAGGACAGACCATCAGCTAGGAGGCTTTCATTGAACTTTTTTTCAAATAGGCCAAGGAATTCCCCAAAATTTGTTATGATCTTTAAATGCTTACAATACAGTTAAAAATAAATTTGTAAAAATACTGTTTCCATCCATCTAGGAACCTCCGTAGTCCAACTAGGTACCGTGGACGCCAATAGTGACTTCTATTTATTACCATTTTCCACGACCATGGTAGGACCTCTGGTCAATGTTCACACATGCATTCACACACTGCAGACAATTTGGAAATGCCAATTTGTCTAATATGCATGTCTTTGAACTGTAGGTGGAACCTGGAAAAACCGGAGGAAACCCACAAAGCATGGGGAGAACATGCAAACTCCATACACACAGGCCTCTTTATAAACATAGAAATACTGTAACTGCACTGATCATCTATAACATTAAAACTATTAAGATTAAAATTATTTTGTTTTCCTTGGGTCAATGTGCTATGGCCACTAGGAGCATGGCTCCGCATGCCCTCTGAGGGTTTGCTGCGGTATCTGGTGCTGGAATGTTAGCAGTGGATCCTATGGGTCCTCTGGGTTGTGACGTGGGGCCACTCTGGATTAGACTTGTTTGTCCAGTGCTTTTTTTTTTTTTTTTTTTTTGGTCTTATTTTGCTGGGTGGTATGCATGATGGGAAGTTTTATTGGATTTTTTGTTGAATTGTACTGAATAGAATCACTTACAGTATGGTCCCCACATAGGTAAAAACCCAACTTATACCCATCAATTGCAGTAATGTTGTTAATGTGTTAATGTTATGGCTGATTTTTATGGCTTTTATCAAAATGTAAAGAAATATAAAACAAAATACATGTCCAGTTATTAGTAGTTAATATAACAATCAAGCATATATTTGGTTCATGACAGTGAGCTCATTGTAGGCAGGCAGAAATATATTGATTGTTTACCTCATTTTAACTCCAAGAAGCTTCTTTGTGAAGTGTAGGCATAATGAATGTAGCCCCATGTGTGTTTCTAGACGAAACGATGTGTAGTATATACCATCTGCTTGTTTTAGCATTCTGAAAATTTCATTCAAATCACTTGTTTTCTGTTTCACTCCTTTCATTTGACCTTGGATGAGAAACATTCGACTATGCTTCAAAAACACTGGCATCTTGTCCTGTCTCGTGACAGACAACATCAAGTTAATCTCACAGACTGCTCACCTCTGAACTCTTCATGTGATTAGGAGATTAGATTCAGCCACCACTGTGATTGCATCCTCAAAGGTCACATCACTATGAGAGGCACTTTCTTTGGTGCAGTCTTTCTATCCTGAGAGCATTAGACGCACCACAGATTTGCTGATATGCGATCGTTCTCATCTGGTATTGTTACTTGTATGAAAAAAAACAGGCAGAGATGAAAGTTGAACTGAAAGTTGTAATGAACAGCTGCGAAGTTAATAATGCAGAAATGCTGGAATGTCGCCATTGACAAAAGCCTGCTGAGTGTGAAGTTGTTGGATTTGATGGGATGCATACTCAAGTTGAAAATTAGCGAAATAGAGCATTTGACAGGAGTGACATGCAGATGCTTTTTTGCTTTTCTTTCAAGTATACTACATAAATAACTAGATTTAATAAAATGTTAATGAACCATTGACGAACAGTTGTCAGTTCATGAGTTCTACAAACAAAATTAAAAGTAAAAATGCCACATTTTCCTCTAACAGCACATATACTGACTTGCTGTATTTCTCATACACTACAGCAATTTGCCACTGCTTGAATTTTTTTAATTCAATAAATAATGCCATATTGCCTTTTAAGTTATTGTTAAGTTCAAAGTTATATAATATCTGCAAGACAATTGGCAACATCAGGAGTGCTGTTGTGCTGAATACAGTATCAGAAAGGTTGTTATGCGGCCTCAGGCATAAGAACGCACCCCTCAATAGATTGTAACTTTTTTGTTTATACTGTACATTATAGCAAGTTAGTTTGGTCTGTACACATATCCTCCTGCAACTGGCAGAACTAACTAACCATGCTTCACCACTATGTTGCCAAAAGGAGATGAGAATAAACTGTGGAGTTGGTGGACAGTTTTGTATATCTCGTAAATTTATCTACATTTTATCCAATTATTCTGCTTCAGAATATCAGCTAACGTTTGGGGTTCTAGAGGTGAACCCCAATCAGTGTTAAATGGAAAGCTAGTGTTCTATGTAAGGTGTAGTAAGAAGTATAAGAACACTGTAAACCCTAACGCTCAAAGTAATTAAACATATTCAGTACTGTTAACTTAAATAATTACAATAAGTTCTAATTAATAGACCTTGAGGAGTATTTAGAACTTTTTGGTATTTATTAGATTGTAGAAATTACACTTTTCAAGTAGATCAAATTTGACATTTTAAGTATCTGTAAGTACTTAACTAGCAGTAACTGTCACCTTAAAGTGCCACCAACTTAAAGTCTTTCGGACTAGCGACTTTGTGTCTGACATCATCAGGGCAATGGGGCACTGGTGGCTCAGTGGTAGTAGTAGGTGTTTTGCCTGCCATGCAAAAGGCCCGAGTTTGATTCCCAACAACTGGATGAAGTGCCTGTCCCACGACCAGATAAAATGGGATGGTTGTGTCAGGAAGGGCATCTGGCCTAAAACCTGTGCCAAGCTTGTGTCTGGGCCGAATTGTCTGCTGTAGCGACCCATTGCCGGGGGCAGCCGAAATACAAACAACAAATTATTTGATTTGCAACTAAAACTAAAAAACATTATAATTGCTATTAAAATAATATGAGTTAGGCTACTCAATAATGCAAGTAAAGAATGATTAATATGAATGAGTACAACAAACTCAAAAACTAGTAGTGCCCTTGATCAGGGGTTAGAGTGGGATTTGGGTTTCAATCTTGTGTTAGAAACTCATGTTAGCCAAGAATAAAAAACATGGACAGTTTAGAGGCCATTCAGAACAACTTTTAAGCAATTACTTAGGAGACAACATGTTGTTTAAGATGGCATAACATGTATCTTATAAAGTTTTAGTGCTGTTACCATCTACAGTATTATCATCACTCATGAACCAAAAAAAATCCTTCTATGAAATGCTGAAATGTTGCTGAGTCTAAAAGTTACAGCTGTTACAAAGTACTGACAACGGAGACTCCTTCCAATATTAACTTTTTTAATCCATTTACATTAATGTATTACAAATGCATTAATAGAAACCTGTGTGTCAAAGCTGGAAAGCAATCAGGGTCTAAATCAGACTTGAGATTTCAACAGTGCAGTGGTATTAAAATGAGCACTGTCTATAACCTACCCTTGAACTTTCATTATAAAAGAGTAAACAGGTGTAAGTCCTTTTTAGGACCAGGAAACAAGTAAAAATTCTGATCCATGTAAAATGCACGTACAATGCTGCTACAGGTGAGAGAGAGGTTTAAAGAAAACTTTTAAATAACAAGCTTGTTGTGGAGGTGTAACTGCATTGCACAGATGACAAGTGTTCACACTACAGGATTAACTAGAGTGGATTAACAGAAATCCACTAAATAAGCATTGTGCCAGTCAGTAGAATGTTTCAATAGATTTATCCCTCTCTTTGTTCTTAGTCAACCAACATATCCTATCGCCATTAGTTCTGAAGGTCACCGAGAAACCCTGTTTAGCTATGCAGCACAAGGTACAAAGTCCTTTGTTGTGATTTGGGCGGAGGGGATTTGGGGGATTGTGAAGTGCTGATGAAAAGTCTAAGCGTTGTGGGATCCTTTGATAATTACATCATGAAAGGAGGGTTTCGAAATATGACGTGACTAATAATATATACGTGTCATTTATTCTCAGACATCAGAGCAGAGTTAGACACCTCATTCATATTAATTACTCGTCATGGGTTCACATGAGGAGGTGAGGTTTAATCATTTTGAATTCTGTATGTGCTTAGCAATCCATAACCTTCTTGAAAGATTCATAAGTCATTGTAATAAGGTAAATGTATAAATAAATTGATAAATCAACCAAGCTACAGTATCATTCGATAGTTACCAGATTGGTGTATATTTGGTGTGTGTGTGTGTGTGTGTGTATATATATATATATATATATATATATATATATATATATATATATATATATATATATATATATACATACACACACACACATGTGGTCAAGTGCGTAAGTTCCTCCCTATGATTTATGAAATGAAGATTTACATGAGCCTATCAGAGCTTGGTACAGGTTATATAAAGGCTGCAACTAGACTACCTGGGACTAGCTCCCCCCATTGGTGTGCATGGGTCTCTGGTTAGCAGCTGGAATAGCACCATTGCAGCTTCAGAACAGTGTGCAGGATACCAGGGATGCCGTTGCCAGCTGTGCTTTTGGGGTGTGTGGGCCTCTAATTACGTAGCAGCTGGAATAGTATCTCGTTCACAACTAGTGTGCAGGCTACCTGGGATGTGTTATTGCCAGCTCCACCATTGGGGTGTGTGGGTCCTTGTCTAGCAGCAGCAGTACCTTGTTTCCCGGCTTCGTGGTGGTGTGCGGGCTGTTTATTTCCTGGTGGTTTGAGTCGGTCACCTTTAACCATACTGCAGAGATTTTGACTGTGAGCAACCGTTTGACTTGAGTGGCCCGGTGACCAACACTTGCAGGACAAATTGGTTCTGGGAGCGCCTTTTTATACAGAATGGGATAACAGTGGCGCTGATTACTTACCTCACTGTGTGTGTGTGGTGTAGGGAGAATTAGTTTACAGCTAGCCTACCCAGCTCCGGGTAAGCCTTGGTGGCCTCATAATTAGTGGGGTATTACTCTGTTTAGTTCATTCAAGCTATATTTTATTTGGTATTTTAATTGTGTACCTGGTCAATGTAATTTTAATAAACATTCTTCATATTGATACTGATCTGTCTCTGCCCTCCATGGTAACGAACTTGTGTGCCTTAGTCAATTTAGTATTTAGTTCCCCTTACTGTCAAGGGGTGGCGTAATCAGCAGTAAAATGTTTCTTAACGCTCTGGGTGTTCATAGTGTCGTGGAACCGATTAATGTTTTAAACTGTCATATGTCCCAGCTTAAGTTAGGAGATGTATTGCATGAAGCTACTGTAGATGTGTTTCAGAGATTAAAGATCAACGAAGACTCAAGAGGAAACGCAGAGGCCCCTCAACAGGTCAAGGTTGCAGCGCATGCACCAAGAGAAGGGGACAACATCTACAAGGCTGGGGTTACCAGAAATATTCTGCACACCGGAAGAGGAGCGGTATAGAGTCACGTCTGAGAGAACAGAACGTTATGTTCTAGTTTGGCAGGAAGCCAGCCCTAAGACCCAAATATGTATTCTGTAGAATGTGTTAGATCAGTCAGTAGCAGTATAAGCTTAGTTTTTGATTGCCAGTGTTTACCTTATAAGGTCAAGGCCTGCTAATTGGTTAATGAGCATGAGGCTGCTAAGAGTGAGTGACAGGACAAAAGTATAAGAGCGTTCTGTCAGACTTTTGAGTGGTTCTTCTTTGGTTCTTGGGGCAGTGTTAGCATACATTGTTCATTTGAGTTCACAAGACTTTGTGTTCTTTTATTTTCCATTGAACTTTTTGCTTAGTATTTGCTATTTGTATTCACAATAAATCTACCTCGTTTTATTTGCTTAAGTTTTAATATTTGGCAATATAAAATAATAAAAGGACTGCCTCCCATTGTGAGGCCAGTACCCCCAGTACGGTGCCCAGAGTGTGAGTTTGTTTCCTGCATCGAGAACAGACGGTTCCGGGGACTACATTTCCAAGGACTTCTTCTAAGGTGAGTCACGCGCTTGTCTTTACAGAATTTGACATCGGTAATGTTTCGTCCTTTGCATATAAATATTCCTTAATTTCGGGTGATTCAGGTTATGTTTATTAAATGCAGCAAAACAATAGTGAACGTGAAATCCCGACCCGCGTGCCCTCCGCCACATACACACACTTGCAATCAGAAATATTCAATCCCCTCACCTCAATAGACAATATTGTGATGTTGATTTAAGATAATGAAAAAAAGAAACTTGTGAAATAACAAACAATATTTATTGATACATATTTGAGTTATTTTGACAACAGAAGTTGACTTAACTTTGATGTTCAAATGAAAATTGTAAGTCTTGTAACACATGAGCATGTGCAGTATTATTCAACCCTCAGCTTCAGTACTTTACCTTGTGGAGCGCCCTTTAGTTTTTATAACTTCTAACAAGCGTTTTCAATAAGTGCTGACAAGCTTCTTGCACCTCTCGATTGGAATCTTTGCCCATTCTTCACGTGCAAAAGCCTCTAACTCAGTGATTTTTATGGCTTCCGTGCTGCAACTGCTTTCTTCAAATCCCACCAGAGATTTTCAATTGGATCTGGTGACTGAAAAGGCCACCCCAGGACACTCAAGCATATTTTCCCCAACCATGCTTTCATTGATCTGGAGGTGTGCTTGGGATCATTGTCTTGCTGGAAGATCCAATGATCACCAAGGTTTAATTTGTCAACAGAAGGCATCATGTTCTTCTTCAAAATGACCAGGTATTTCTGGGAATCCATGATGCCAGGTACACAATCAAGATTGCCAGTTCCTGCCGCAGAAAAACAGCCCTACATCATTATTGACCTATCTCCATGCTTGACGGTGGGGATGGTATTCTTCTGGTCATAAGCCTGATCTTTTGCACGCCAGACATACCGCTGGTCCATATGTCCAAAGAGTTCCAATTTGGTTTCATCAGTCCATAGAACTGTCAGAACTGTCCCAGAACTCTGTAGTTTTATCCAAATTCCTCCTGGCATATTCTAGTCGACTCCTGATGTTCATTGAGGTCAAGAGTGGAGTGCGTCTTGGGGTCCAACCATGAAGTCCTTGATTATTCAGTGCACGCCTTATAGTTGCCACTGAAGCACTTGTACCAGCCTTCATCATGTCATCCTGTAGCTGTCGTGCAGTCACTCAGGGGGGTTTTCTTTATTTTCCTGACTAAGTTGCTAAGGGCCTTGATGAAATTGTGAGCTTTCTTCCTCGACCAGGTAGGTTTGCAGCTGTTCCATAAGTTATAAACTTCCTTATAATGCTCCCAATGGTGTCTCTTGGAATGTTAAATCTTTTGGAAATCTTCTTATACCCAAGGCCCTTCAGATGTGATGAAATAATCTCCTCTCTCAGCTTTTGTGGAGGCTCCTTTGTCTTTCCCATGATTGCAACTCACCTTGAACAACTTCATGGTCGGGGTTTTTATATGCATCATAGATGAAGCAGATGAAGGATCATTAGAGTTCCAAAAGTCTTAATGATGTTTCAGCTCCACTTCAGGCCATAAAAACTGTCAGAAAGCTTTAAAACCAACAATATTATATAGGGGTTGAATAATTGTGACATGGCGATCTTTATCACTAAAGTCATTAAGAAGCCATCCAAAGCAGAATCCTGCACTTTGAAAAGATTTTTTAAGATTAAGATTTTATTATAATTTTTTTTTTTTTTTTTATAAATCCTTAAAACTCTTTCTTTAGTGGTGGAATATTTCTGATTGCAAGTGTGTGTGTGTGTGTGTATATATATAACATGAATAACATGAATAAATTTTATTGGAATTCCACGTGAAAGACCAATACAAAGTGGTGTACACGTGAGGAGAAGTGGAACAAAAATCATACATGATTCCAAACATTTTTTACAAATAAATAACTGAAAAGTGGGGTGTGCGTAATTATTCAGCCCCCTGAGTCAATACTTTGTAGAACCACCTTTTGCTGCAATTACAGCTGCCAGTCTTTTAGGGTATGTCTCTACCAGCTTTGCACATCTAGACACTGAAATCCTTGCCCATTCTTCTTTGCAAAACAGCTCCAGCTCAGTCAGATTAGATGGACAGCGTTTGTGAACAGCAGGGGCCGAATACTTTTGCAAGCCACTGTATATATTTATAAACACACACACCAACCTGGTAACTATGAAATGACATTTTAACCCAAATGACTCTAATTTGAGTTAAAATGAGGCCTAAAATATTGCTATGGACCTCATGATTCAAAATTTATTTTATTATAAAGATTTTTTATAAACAATTATAAAAGTATTTTAATATATATAATGAACTGGCAATTAAGTGTAGTTCTGTACTTGTTGTTTATAGAGATATAATGATACTGCAAATTGTGACATGATGCATTGTGATTATGTGCATTGTTGGCATGTTTGCTTTAGATAATGTAAATGGTTTGTAAATTAATCATCTAATGGGATGGGATAAATCATCATTCTAATGAAAGTCCCAATCTAAGCAACACATAAAATATATCCACAGCATGCTCCCAACAACCAATCTGTTTTGTAGGTCAAAGGGCTACATGTTGTAACATTTAAAAGTGGATATTTGGGTACTATTAAATGACACCAACACTTTACTCTATGGTATAAAAGAAAGACAACAACTAGAGAACAACTCAGATATTTTGGTAAATGTTGGAGCTCTAATTTGAGTTAAAATGAGGTCTAAGATATTGTTATGGATCTCATGATTCAAAAATTATTTTATTCTTAAATAAAATTATAACAATTATAAATTATAAAATAATTTTACAAATAATTTTATCCAGGTATGTACAGTATGTATTCTCCTTCAGAATTGTCTTAGAGGTGTTGGTCCATATTGACATGATAGCATAATGTAGTTGCTGCAGAGTTGTCAGTGACTCTCCCATTCCACCACACACTACAATTTAACTTCCTGGACAATAAGGGGGTGGACATGGTCAGGTCTGGTTCTGTAGGCTGTGGCATTTAAATAATGCTCAGTTAGTACTAATGTGGCCCAATGTGTGCCAAGAAAATAACCCTCACACTACAGGTAGTACACCTTGAGACAAAGCAGGATGGATCTATAAATTCATGCTGTCTACACCAAACTCTGACCCTGCCATCTAAATGTTGCTGAAGAATTTGAGAATCATCAGATCAGCAACGTTTTTCCAGTCTTCTCCTGTCCAAATTTGGTGAGCTCATGTGAAATTTTGTGTCAGTTTCCTGTTCTTAGCTGACAGGAGTGGAACCCATTGTGGTCTTCTGCTACTGTAGCCCATCTGCCTCATTGTAACGAGATGTTATTTGAGTTACTGTTGCCTTTCTGTCAGCTTGAACTGGCCATTCTCCTTTGACCTCTGGCATCAACAAGGCTTTTTTGTGTAGGGAACTGCCACTCAATGGATATTTTCTCTGTTCCAGACTGTTCTCTGTAGTCCCTAGAGATGGTTGTTCATAAAAATCCCAGTAGAACAGCAGTTTCAGAAATACTCCAAGCAATCCGTCTGGCACCGACAAGCAAGTCTCATTCAAAGTTACTTAAATCACATTTATTCCCTAATCTGATGCTTAGTTTGAACTTAAGCAGATCATCTTTCCCATGTCTACATGCATAAAGGCTTTGAGTTGCTGCCATGTGATTGGCTGATTAATTCAATTCAATTCAATTTTATTTATATAGCGCTTAACAATGGTCATTGTCTCAAAGCAGCTTCACAAAAATGAAAGAAAATGTACAAAAAATGAAAAAAAAATTTAGAAAATAAAATAAAATTTATCTTTTATTTTTGATTAGATCTTTGCATTAAAGGACAGTGGACCACAGGTGTACCGAATGAAGTATCATAATAGTAAATGGTACATAAATGCAAGTATTTATTGGGGAGCTGAAATAAGCCAGTTGAAGCCCTGTTTTTTTTTTTTTTTTCATTGTGCTTGATAAATAGCTGTTGAGCTATTTGAAAGATAACATCACTGACTTAGCTGAGAGTGTCAAGGTTAATTGCTGCAGTCTGCATAACATTCAGGTCATCATGACACCCGGATAGCCATTTAACTATGAGTTTTGTTTTTATCCTTACATACAATGTTTTAACACTCCATTTTTATAATTAGGCTCCAAATCAGGCAAAGTAATGTCAGCATGCCACATGAAGTATTTGAAGTAATGTCAGCATTACACGGGATCATCCAACAATGCATACATTTAATTTGGAATTAAATAATAAGAGATTCTCTAGGGGTCCATCCTAAGTGCTTTATCTGAAATAAAGGTTTACCGCAACAGAAGAATCAATCAGAAAAACAGTCATGTGAAATAACTTAATAATATACGGTATACACGACTCTTGAATAGGATCACAATGAGTTAAATGTAATACAGCAAAAAGACTGATAACACAATAAACAGACTCCATTTTAAAGCAATGGCTGCATTAGTGTAAGAAGGGAAGTGCAAGAAGTGATACCATCAGTCATGCAGAGTGGCCAGTGTACAAACCTTTGGAGGCAGTGTTATTATCTTGAGTTGCTTCAGTTGCTCAGGTCTAAGCTCAGCAATGTTACAGTATGTGGCAATAAAGTGAAGTCAGCTGATGACCTAAATGACTAGTTTATCTTCCCTGATGAGAATGACTTCCACAGGTATATTCCAAGATTCGAATAGAAAAAGAGTGGTTCTTGGAGCATAATGAATTGTTTTCACACATGGCCAACATAATCAAAGCTAAAGGTGAAAAATACAATATTAGAGTGACTTTTTTTGCCAGGCAGTGTATTTTATATGTATTTTATATTCTTTAATACATTTAAAGATTGATGAAAGATTGATTGATGAAACCATGGTTATCCAAACATCAAATGTGCACTAATGTAACATCCGACAACTAAAGACAACTAATTCTGGGTGGAAACTGAAGTGAGTATTTAAAGAAAAGTCAATCTATACATGCCATGGGAATCATAGTGCAAAATTAAACATTGCCTTTCATTTTCTAGCAGCAACACAGGGTTACCAGTTTTTATTATTCACCAAAAGAAGAGAAGTGGTTAATGACCAGGGGTTCAGTCCTTCATAACAGTTTTGAATGCAAATAAACCACCAGCACTTAAGTGCCAGCATTTATTCTCATGTTCCTATTTAAAAAGGAAAGTACAGTAACTTCACCACCTAAAAGCTAAGATGACAGGTGTTCTGTTAAAGGGAGATTTGTCAATAATTCACGAATGTGAAAAAAATACAGACACAACAAGTGCAAACAGACATATCTTCTATAAATCATAAAACCTTCATATAATTTTTTATGGGATTTGGCATTGGTCCAGGTAAACACTCCTTATTGGAGTAATGCCAGCTTTGGCATACTCCTGACCTCTCTTATCATTACCCCTGCCTGCAAACAGAGGTCATTCTCTCTTGAGTTGTGTTTTTTGTTGTCAGTGGTGTTTTTTCACATTTCATGTGGTCTCTTTTTATGAAGTCTTGCCCATTCTCTAGCCTTGTATATACTTTATGTTCTTCTTTGGATTTGGATTTAACTCAGGGTTTAACATATACAGTGGTGTGAAAAACTATTTGCCCCCCTCCTGATTTCTTATTCTTTTGCATGTTTGTCACACAAAATGTTTCTGATCATCAAACACATTTAACTATTAGTCAAAGATAACACAAGTAAACACAAAATGCAGTTTTTAAATAAGGGGTTTTATTATTTAGGGAGAAAAAAAATCCAAACCTACATGGCCCTGTGTGAAAAAGTACAGTAATTGCCCCCTGAACCTAATAACTGGTTGGGCCACCCTTAGCAGCAATAACTGCAATCAAGCGTTTGCGATAACTTGCAACGAGTCTTTTACAGCGCTCTGGAGGAATTTTGGCCCACTCATCTTTGCAGAATTGTTGTAATTCAGCTTTATTTGAGGGTTTTCTAGCATGAACCGCCTTTTTAAGGTCATGCCACAACATCTCAATAGGATTCAGGTCAGGACTTTGATTAGGCCACTCCAAAGGTGGATTTGCTGGTGTGTTTTGGGTCATTGTCCTGCTGCAGCCCCCAAAATCGCTTCAGCTTGAGTTGACGAACAGATGGCCGGACATTCTCCTTCAGGATTTTTTGGTAGACAGTAGAATTCATGGTTCCATCTATCACAGCAAGCCTTCCAGGTCCTGAAGCAGCAAAACAACCCCAGACCATCACACTACCACCACCATATTTTACTGTTGGTATGATGTTCTTTTTCTGAAATGCTGTGTTACTTTTATGCCAGATGTAACGGGACACGCACCTTCCAAAAAGTTAAACTTTTGTCTCGTCGGTCCACAAGGTATTTTCTCAAAAGTCTTGGCAATCATTGAGATGTTTTTTAGCAAAATTGAGACGAGCCTTTTTGCTTAAAAGTGGTTTGCGCCTTGGAAATCTGCCATGCAGGCCGTTTTTGCCCAGTCTCTTTCTTATGGTGGAGTCGTGAACACTGACCTTAATTGAGGCAAGTGAGGCCTGCAGTTCTTTAGATGTTGTCCTGGGGTCTTTTGTGGCCTCTCGGATGAGTTGTCTCTGCGCTCTTGGGGTAATTTTGGTCGGCCGGCCACTCCTGGGAAGGTTCACCACTGTTCCATGTTTTTGCCATTTGTGGATAATGGCTCTCACTGTGGTTCGCTGGAGTCCCAAAGCTTTAGAAACGGCTTTATAACCTTTACCAGACTGATAGATCTCAATTACTTTTGTTCTCATTTGTTCCTGAATTTCTTTGGATCTTGGCATGATGTCTAGCTTTTGAGGTGCTTTTGGTCTACTTCTCTTTGTCAGGTAGCTCCTATTTAAGTGATTTCTTGATTGAAACAGGTGTGGCAGTAATCAGGCCTGGGGGTGACTACAGAAATTGAACTCAGGTGTGATAAACCACAGTTAAGTTATTTTTTAACAAGGGGGGCAATCACTTTTTCACACAGGGCCATGTAGATTTGGAGTTTTTTTCTCCCTTAATAACGTAAACCTTCATTTAAAAACTGCATTTTGTGTTCAATTATGTTATCTTTGACTAATAGTTAACGGTTTTTGATGAGCAGAAACATTTAAAGTGTGATAAACATGCAAAAGAATAAGAAATCAGGAAGGGGGCAAATAGTTTTTCACACCACTGTAGCTATTTTAATAATACACACTGTCACTAAGCAGATGTACAGATGTATCTTTAGATAATAAATGATAATTAGGCCAGATGTGACGATAGTGAGGGGGAAAAAACTCACTGAGATGATGTGAGTAAGAAACTGTAGGTGAAAATAGAATGAAAAGCACCTTATCTAAAAGAGTAAAGCCAAACTGTAGTAAGGTAACTGACTAAGCTATTCAGTGTATAGAATACGCACTATATTGACAAAAGGATTTGGCCAAACCTGTTGATTATTGAATTCAGGTGCTTCACTCTTATCCCCAGTGAAGGGGCATCTTAATGGTTTAGCATACCAAGACATCTTGGACAATGCTATGTTTCCAACTTTGTGGGAACAGTTTGGAGAAGACCCTTTTCTATTTCAACATGACTATACCACAGTGCATAAAGTGAGAACTATAAAAACATGGTTTAATGAGTTTGGTTTGGAAGAACTTGACTGGCCCTAACACAGAGCCCTGACCTCAACCTCATCGAGCACCTTTGGGATAAACTGGAATGGAAATTGTGAGGCAAGCCTTCTCTTCCAACGTCAATGCTTGATCTCATAAATGCTCTACAGAATGAATGGGTGCAAATTCCCATGGAAACACTCCAAAATCTTGTGGTTAGCCTTCCAAAAAGAGTGGAATCTGGTATAACTGCAAAAGTGGAACCAAATCCATATTGAAATATATGTATTTGGATACAATGTCATTGCAGGTTTGGCCAAATGTTTTTATCCATACAGTGCACATAACATTTCTGTAGGTACCACAGAACAGTTTTATGAAAACAGTTCTTCCATACAAGTTGAAAATATCTGTGTAAAAATATCAACTAAAGCAATAGCTAGTCTTGTGTGTAAACCTTTCTTTTCTCTGTTTTTCTCATTTGACTCGTGATTGTGTTTTCACCCTTGCCTGCTTTATTGTTTTGGATTTGGTACTGTCACTAAAGACTTCCTGCTTATGAATACCAAATCTTGTTCTGCTTCCATTGTATCACCACCGGTTAATAAAATATTTATGCGATGCTAATGAAGGTATGATGGCCAGCTGTAGTTACCCTTCAAATAAGGAGTTGCTGAAAATGTTGCCTAAATAGATCAGCCTTTCTAACAAGGTACCATTAGTGATGCACTTGCAGCTTCACAATGGAGAAACAGGACTGTTCAGTGAGAGTGTGAAGGCACCATTACATTTATTTTCAGCCCAAGGCAGAAATTTTAACAGATCTCACTACCGCATTGGGTTACATTTAAATAATAAATAATAGGCATTTGTCCTATATGTGTGTGTGTGTGTGTGTGTGTGTGTGTGTGTGTGTGTGTGTGTGTGTGTGTGTGTGTGTTTAACTTATGAAATGTGGTTACTTCCTGTGCTTTCTCTTAGTGCTTTAATGCTTATAATTAACTAGAATTTTAAAAGAGTGAGATAAATCACTAATAAATGAAAAAGAGAAATGTCTAAATAATGAACTAGTAGCTAGTGTTTTATGAGACCAGTCATTAGTTACAGTATATATAAAATCTGTGGCACACTTGCATGCAATCCTTCTAAATGTTCTTCATGCAAATTTATTAATACAGCAAACATGCAAATCTAATACCTACGTAATGATTCCTGTCGTAAATGCAATCCATACAGCAGAGGAGCCAAAAGAAGTCTGTCTGACCCTTTTTTTTTCTCTTTTTAAATTTTCCGATTGAAGCATTTCCTTTTTTCAGTGGCAAGACATGTCAACAGCACTGGGCCTTAACATTAATGACATCTCTGTTTGCATTGAAAGATTTTGCTCTGGGAGCAATGAAGTGAGGAAACATAAGGGAAAAGAGCTCATCTATGATCTCGCAACTTCAGAACCCCACTGAATGAATGTCATGTCTTGACATTTCAAATGTCTACTGGTTTTACCTCTTACAGCCTCAGAAGCACCATGTGCTTCAGCTGAAGGAGTCTCATAACATCCCATTTCTCAAGAACCCTTGTGTACTACTGCTCACATTTTTTTACTGTGTCTTCTTTGAAATTACTGTATTTTTGAAGTGCATTGATAATGTATGCTTGTAATGTATGTATGTATGTATGTAATATTATGTATGCTCGTATCGACAACAGCAGAAGACATTGGGTTCCATTCCTGTCAATCAGCAACAGTATTTGAAGGCTAAAGTAAGCACAGGCTTACTGGAGAGTTAGAGCAAATAAAACAAATAACATTTCCCTTTGCAAATAAAATATGTATATGATTGATAATCAGCAGTGTTGTCCTAATTATTCGTGTCACTAATGGATTTAAATAATTTTAGTGGAATGACTGCACATAACTTGCTCGTTCATGCAATTGATCAATTAAGCAGTCATGTGGCAGCTGCACAATGCATAAAACCTCGATCACAACACATAACATTAACACATTAGTAGTGATTATCAATTATGTTAACAGGTGACAGGATCATGGGCAACCGAGACTCACTCCCATAATAAAGCCATTCCAGAACAAATCACCAAAAAGTCAATGCTGGCCATAATAAAAAGACACCAGAACATGAATATTGATTAGGGCTGCACGATATTAGAAAAATATGCGATATGCGATATTGTTGTTGAATATTGCGATAACGATATTTCTTGCGATATAACATTTCCCTAGAGAAATGCATTTTTTATTATTATTATTGCCTATTTTTTTACACACACGCACGCACACACATACACGCACACACACACACGCACGCACACACATACACCCGGAAGTAATGCGGGCGCGAACCAGGAAGTATAAGAGGAGTAAACAAACCATCGCATACAGCTTAGTCACTGTGTTCAAGCATATCGGTGCAGATTGTTTACTTTCTGATTCGAGTGTGTGTTTATAGGACACGGGTTAAATGTGTGTTTTTCCCTTGCTCCCCTTCTGTGAGAGTCCTGTGACTAATTTGCGTGGTTATTCTGCCTACTCGCTTGCTTCCGCGTTTGGGTTTACCGTCCACGCTACAAAAGGCTAACGGCTAATCGCTAAGTCTTCTGATCATCAGGGCTTAGTTCGCGACAGAATATATATATATATATATATATATATATATATATATATATATATATACACTGTAAAATGTAATAAGTTGACTTTACTTAGAAAAAGTGAGGGAACCGATTGCCTTAAAATTTCCAAGTAAAGTAGAGTATTAATGTTTAGTTGGCATAACTTAACACAACTTGTAGGGACAACTTGTTAATCAAGTATGCTTAAGTACTGTTGACTTAAAATCATTATTTGAGTTAACTTTCTATTAGTGTTCACATTACTAAGAAAATATTAGGAAACCGATTGCCTTAAAAAAAACAAGTAAACATTACTCCAATAACTTGCATCAATTGTTTATTACACTGTGGCATGGGCGGGGGGCGGTGGCTGACAACCATCATGCCTTGCGGGGGTTCTCTATGTGTCTACCCTGTTGGAGAAAGGTGTTTGGGTTAATGGCTTCAGCCGTGTTTGTGTGTTATCTCAGTGAAGGTGCTGCTCATGCCATACAATGCTGAGACCTAATAAAATACTCCCAGCCATTGCATTGGGCAGCAACCAAGCTCACTCAGCTCCAAGTTCCGTTCTAGTAGTGAAAATGGAACTTACAGACTAAGTAAGCTTAATTGCTGCTCAATGCAATGGCTGGGAGAAGTTTATTCACCACACAGTCACTGTATAGCATGGAAACTACATCCAATTCAGCCTTAGCATGAACCGGGGCACATTCAACAGGTCACACACATACATATCTTAAAACACCCAACTTGGCCGAAGCCACTAACCCAAACACATGTTCTGAAAAGGGTGAACGGACAGCAAAAACCCCGCAAAGCATGATGGTCGTCAGCCGCTGCCCCGCCCACACTACAGTATAAAACACTGAGAATATATATCCACTGTCAAGAACAATTGAAATCTGACCCAAATCATCACTATTCTTACACATTTTAACCTAACATGTAACTTAAAACCGTAATGAAGCTTCAGATGTTAAAAACTTCCTGCTGCTTCTTTCAACATCAGAAAATTGGCGCCAATTCACCCGTTCACGAGCTGAGCACGCACATCTTCTACTACGCATGCTCTCTTGCTTCTTGCTTCTTCTTCTCCCCCTTTTTTTACTTCTTCATTATTCTTGGGCTCGCTGCTGCCTCTCACTGGTACAATAACGTCATTGCTTTATTTGTTGCTACTTATGTGTTGCAAGTAAGCATCACTAAAACTATTAAGTAAATTGTTTTACTCACCCTGCAAGTAAGTGTTACTCAACAAAACCTTGTAAGAAGTATAGTTTGAATTTTTTGAGTAAAGTTTACTATTTATATTTGAGTCAGCAAAGCAATTGGAATTTACAGTGTATATATATATATATATATATATATATATATATATATATATATATAAGATATAAGCGGGTATAAACATAGTAAGGGCCCATCTGATTGGTCAAATTTGGTCACACAAATGCTTGGCAAATAAAGTATTTATCGCAACTCTTTGCGATATGGTTATCGCGCATGCCATTATCGCGATAATGATATTTTTTTTATATATCGTGCAGCCCTAATATTGATACATGAATATTTTTAGTGCATGTAATGTTCAAATTATTAAGACTTTATTAAAGAATGACTTTAATCACGGCATGTATGTTCGTACTAGATGAAACAGGCTGAACATTTTAATTCAATTAAATTTAATTAATTCACTCACTCACTTACTCAACACCTATACCTGGACTCACACACTCATTCACACACAAAAGACAATTTGGGAACAGCAATTATCCTAATCTGCATGAGAAAGAAAACATGAGAAAGAAAACTTGAGAGAAATCAAGGGCTAAAAAAGGGAACACATCCTTATATGGGTGATACCAGATAGCGCAACCATAAATAAATCCCTTCTACAACTGTGTGCTAGTGTAATTGTACAACAGGATATGTGTTCGAGTTGAGGTTACCAGACATTCACAGATGGATCCTTGGGTACAAATATGTTTGTGTCAATTTCAGTCCTATTTACGCGATTGGCCACAATGGTGACCATGGTTGCATCAATGCAATCCAATCCATCTTTGTGGTTATTTAGAATCTCCAGATACAGTAGAATTCAGAATGCTGCAAATAATAATATCATTAGTAATAATCATAAACTTCCTGTGAGCAGCAGTCTTGTGGGAGGAAATGCCTTTCTGATGATAGAGGTCAGAGGAGAATGACCAGACTATTTTAACCTGACAGAAGCCTACATTAACGCAAATAAATGTTCTTTACAACCATGGTGAGCAGAAAAGCATCTCTGAGTCACCAACACGACAAACCTTGAGACAGACCTGTCTACAACAGCAAATGACTGGCTCGGTTTCCACTACTGTCAACCAGCAAAAGTATTTTAAGGCTGAAGTACTGTAGGCACAGACGCACTGGACAGTCAGAGACTGAAAAAAAAACGTTTTCCTTTGTAAATGAAATATGTATGTAATTTATAATCAGTAGTGTTGTCTTAATTAATCATGCCACTAATGACTTTAAAATATTTTAGAGGAACGATTGCACGTAACCAAAGACACTTACACACCTGCATAAGCCTGACACACTGCTTTTATTGTGTTGCGAGTTTATACTGTGCTGTCAAATCAGGCCTCTAACTGACAAAGTGATGTCCCTAAGGGCTCATAATAAAGAAAGAGTGGATGCGCATGGCTGTCACTACAGCGCATCACTTCACTGTAAAACTATCAACCTATGCAAACGGTGTGACACCCATGGAATGCATATTCTTTATTTGTCACAAAGTCACCTCAGCTAATCAGCAGGAGAAGAAACTGACCAAGTACAGGAAGCCGAGCGGATTTAGCTGAGTAGGAAAGCTTATTGTAAATATTGAAACCGTTTGCATTTTTGCTGAAGGCTGTCGTGGCGTTAAAAGTCGCTCAGCTTCAATTACGCTGAGTTGTAATAAGAACGAGCATCAGAACACATCAATCATGTGCCATTCTAGAGCAACTCAAGCTCCGCTGCTGGATGCTGAGATTATTTCATAACTGTCTTAATGATTTAGCTAGGAACTAAACATGTTTTTTTCCCTTCCATAAATGGTGATGTTGAGCAGCTAAACCACAGCTGAGCAAACACAGATGAAAATACTTCCAATGGATTTCGGTGGACTTACTCAAAAGGTTACGGTGATGTAACTTTTTCATAATCCAACATTTTTTGGCCCATTATTTTTGGATGGCAACCTCAGTTTCAAGGAATCTGCACTCTCCCTACATAGTGTCTTCCCTTTGTTTCCTGGCTTGGTATCCTCAAACATACCTCTTTTGTACCGTTGGCGTATATCTATTTCAAGGTAATCACAAATATAGCTTATACAGTAGTTCAAAATGATTTGTGGTTCATAACTGAACCCTAAGGGCAAGACTTGGGCAATTTATAAAAATTTTTTACAAAAATGTTTATTTTTAGAAAACCTGTGGTAGCATTCAAGTGAAAGCAACAATAAGGAATTAAACATGCCAAAACATGCAATTCCTTAAATGACCAGCAGGACTAGGCTACAAAATTGAGTCAATCCCCATTGACTTTAATCACCATGTGGATTCAAATTCCCAACTTCGCAGCAGAAATAAACACATTTACAGCCTGGTGAACAAAAAAGGTTTTGGACTCCTTAGCTACATTTTCTATTCATGACAATTGTACTGAGGGGATAATTATGATTTAGGCGGAATCAGTGGCAATGACCAGTTCCAACAGTTCGACTTCAATATCACTCTTAAGAAAATCTATAAGTGACATCATGGAGGGTTTGTTCAGTTTTTACACAATCTATGATACTGACACAAAAAAAGACATCAGGTTTTAGGACCTCTGAGTGGAAAAGGGGAAAATCATTCACTCTATCAGTCAGCAAATTCAAATCCCAGGAATGCCATAGCTTTCCCAGGCCCAGGAGTCCAAAAAAGCAAAACTAACTGACTGTATTCGCTGGTGGGAATGATGTGTGACTTCTTCCCTGGCAGTCATAATGGCACTAGTCAACTGAGCTCATCTGTAAGCTTATGTATGCAGAAGAAGGCTGCTAGCTAGCTTGTTTTAATTGTGGTGTGTTATGCTGCCCTGTTCCACAGCATGAGCAGCAGTTAGAAAAGATGCAGTTATGCTATACGTGATATGTCTTGGAGAAAGCACATGTACCCTCCCCAGTAAGAAGCTGTCATATTATACAGTATAGAGGAGAGCTGGCTGGTGGGTGAGAATTGGTCAGGAACAAAACAAAATAGAGGGAAATTAAGAGAAAATATAAAAACCATCAGTGCCTGTTCTGTAATTATTAACTACTATCTCATGACTCCTCACCCCTTTAGTGAAAGAAAGAAATGCCAAATGCCTAAGCCTTCAGAACCAGGCATTTTTATGGATCTTCTCAGCATTAATTCCACTTGATGGCTGCAATCAGAGTACACTCTTACAACACTGTGACTTGCTTTCCTGTCCAGGATTAAGTGTAGTGCTCTACTGCTCAGCCATGACACTCAACCCTGGCTCGACTGGTTTGCTTGTAACTGCAGGGAGACAGAGAGGAATGACCTGCCGGGATAGTATCTTTTTGTGGGAATTAAATGTTTCTATGCCTCTCCATGAGTCTATTATCTCTAAAAGACACTGCATGTTTTTATGTCACAAAGAAGACAGAAACTAGGAAATCAATCAGCCTTTTTTCTGTTGCAGAGGATACTATGTTTTCTTCTCTGCATGACAACAAGAAAAGTCAAGAGGGTCCATTCTGATGTATTTTAGACCACCAAATGGCACTACGTAGGTCCCTGAGCAGCATAGGTCAGCCAGATGTAAGGTGCATGACTTTTTTTTTTTTTTTAATCTCTATATGAGCTATTGACGTTTAAAGGTAGCAAGGAGACCTACTTCTACTTTGTGTTTTTGACATCAAGTGCCAAAATGTCACCATTCCAAGAATGTCAAATTATTGAGCTGCATCAAATAAACTACTAAGGAGAGTGGAAATTATTGGAACTGGGTTAAGAACCCTTCAACCCATTATCAAAACTTGGAAGGATAGTACTGAACCTTCAGTACTTTGTGGAAAAAAATTGGTTACCAAAAAAAGCCAACAGCAAAAACGATAACTATGTTTAATAGTGAAAGTAACCCTAGTAAAAAAATTATTTTAAAAAGTATGCTAAATATATTAAATCCTAGCATGCCAAAGCATACTTAATTGAAGTATAATTAATACAGCATTAGGGTGCTTTGGCATCAAATTTGCAACATACTGGAATTGTATTAGCTGGATAAATAAAATTTTTCCCAAAGAAAATAAATCTTCCCTCATTTGGTATTTCGATGATGATGGTAGAGTGAGAGTACTGTAAAGTAACACATCCATGCAGTTTCTCTCATAAGTGATCAAATGGGTTGAGATCTGGTGACTGTGGAGGTCATAGCATAAATGTTACATTATTTTCATCCTTATCAATCATTCAGCGAGCGCTCGTGCCCTTGAAATGGGGAGGGGGGTATTGGTAGTCATTGTGGAGTCCACTCTGATCAAGACAGCAACGTTTCATTAATGGATGAAGATGATCAGCCTGAAGAACTTTGTATTGATTAGTTTTGACGCTTCACTCTAAGTGCACCCAAAGCATGTCAGCAAAAATAAATGCACCTTACCACTGTTTTTTACCTTTGATTTGTCACCCACCTCTATGCCATTAAATACACATACTAACTGCCTGAGGTGAAACATAACAGATGAAAAAATATGTATAATTTGTCACTCTATACAGCACCAGTAAAAATGATGGATTGAAATTGATCTTTACACAAATGATCGAGTGATGCACCAGGCAGGGTGGCAAACTCTCATTTTTTTTCAACACATTAATTGTGTAAATGATCGAAAGAAGCAATCCTCATTGACAAACCAGAGCTACAGGAGAAACAAGCTGTATTTCTCTTATTCAGAGAAGGGAGAAGCAGTAATGTGTTGCTAATGGAATAATCACTTTAGGAAAAAATAATGGTTGGCAATATCAACTGTAACTTGTAAGCTGTATTCTTGTGTCATTGCTATATGTTTATATTTTACAGTATCTTGAATTAAAAAGGCTTTTTCACAGTAAGGCTGTCACATGTATGACCTCCCCATCACGGTGACGCTGGCACTGCCCTTCACTTCACCTCACAAGTGCACGCTACAAGAAGAGACCATGAACTACTAGCCTCCTGAGACAATGGGTCAGTGAAACAGTGGGTCAGCTTGCATGGTAATTTACTTTAGTGGCTAATTCCAGAAATAAGACCTGGAATTGAACTACTGCTATACAGTATATACACTCCAGAGCACAATGGCTACCTTTTTGAGTGCATATATGGTTGCAATATTTAAATTTCAAATCAATCAAGTCAAACTTGATTGTGCAGAATAAGAGAATGTAGGTACAGTAGGATGGTGAAAACTACTGTACATTTATTTCTCTGGATAATACACTGCAACACCAATGCACGAATGCACAGAGTTTCACTAATGTATGGACCAGAGACATGATCTGACTGCCTGCTGATTTTCTGAACACTTGCACCATTCTGTAGCTACAGTAAGTGTCTCATCACAGCAGTGTGCTTCAAGTCTTCTGTAAATGTCAATCAGTTTTATGGCTTCATTCATGAGAAATTTTTGGGTCAATAGCTTGGATGCAATTTCTATTTCAGTAGACTTTCCTAATTTTTATTTCTTTCTGCATTTTACATACCGAAGGTATAAAAAATATGCAATAATCTCCTTTGAACAGTGGATATCAAGATGTACAGTATCTGGTACTTATGCTCTCTAAAGCATTCTAATCTGAGGTGCTGTTGGTGATTTTAGAGCCTGGTAAGTCGAAATGTACATCTCCTCTGCAGCAGAGGGAAGTTTTTCTGGGTCTTTATGAGAGCCAGTTTCATCATGGTGCTTGATGGGTTTTGCAAATGCACTTGACAATACCGTTCTCGCAAGAACTATTTCAGAACTGTTGAACACTGTTGTTGTTGTTGTTGTTGTTGTTACTTACCTGTAATTACCTGATGCCATAAGTGTTATTTCATAGTTTTGAACTACTATAGTTTATTTATGTCATGAAGTGTGATGCATGAAATAACTACTCTAAACTGGGTTTCCAACACTTGCATGCCAACTCATTGTTTTGCAACTCATTGTTGAAGCCATAAAATAGGTTTTGACAAACACTGGGAGAATGAGACCTCTAAAGATTTTGTCTCTCAAGGCCACGAAGTGTGAAAAACTGCCCTTTTTTCTTCCCTTATGCATGAAGTTGTGAAATGTTAAAGCTTAATAAGAAAAAATACTATGTTTCTGGCAACCATGATGCAATTGCAGCAATGTTCTTCACTGATCAACAGTCCAAATTATTCCACATGGCAGCCAAGAATGGTAGGAATAAGACTTTTATATATACACAATTTTAAGAGCCCATTTGCTTACAAATAGGCATTTCCTTTTTTTCATATTATATTTTTTAACACTAAATAATCATATATGCAGGACTTTTCAAGTTCAATCACTGAAAATCAAGTTCCTCATAAAGAAATCAAATTTACAAACTTTCCTTCACATTTGCTCAGTCAGCCAATTGTTTGCATGGACTTTTTCTTTATTTTTGCTTCTCACATTTATTATTCTCACAAGCCAGTTTATAGCTATTAGTTTCATTAATAAATTTGACATATGGGTAATGTTGTGCTTTCTTGGTAGGATGACAATCTGTTTTTTTTTTTGTTTGTTTTTTTGGCCAAAAAATATAAATAATAGACAATTTTCTGTAATTAATTCGGGCAAATCATTTAGCTTTTTTTCCAAGCATTTATTTGTAGAAAGAAGTAAAAAATTATCTGCCTGTTAAATGTAAAAAAAAAAATTTGTTATTCAATTCCTAAGATAAAAATTTTTTTTGCCATTGTGTAAAAACATATCAGATGTGCAGTGGTGTGAGGGTTGCCCACTAGAGGGCACTGTGTTTGTGTTGTAGTTTTTGTTCGTAGACTCAGTTTCCCAGAAGGCACCTCAGTCAGGTGCCGCGGACGCTCACCTGAACTGAGGAAGCTCATTAGCTCTGTTATAAATACCTGTTTGTTCTGGGAAACTGGGTTGAGCATTAATTTCTGTTCTGTTATGTGGGTTTTGTTTTAATTTGTTTTGATGATAGTTGGATTTTTGTTTATGGAGCTTTAAGTTTGTTTATATTAAGATGTCTTTGTCTCTGTGTCTCCTAGCCGGATTAGCCTCTAGGAGAATTAGCCTTTTGTGTTTACCCTCATGTGTAATTAACCCCCATTGCATGTTTAGTTATTAGTCTGTATAACATGTTTAGATCTTAGTCTGTCTAGTCTCATTGTCTGATTAGCTCTTAGTCTGTTTAGGTACTAACCCGTTTAGCAACTAACCTTTAGAGTTCTTAGTCTGTTTCATACCTAGTATGCTGTGTACCTGGACTGTTCATCCCTTGGGTCTCAGGCTACTAGCCTGTTTAGCAATTGGTCTGTTTAGCTACTAGCTAGCTTAGCAGCCAATGGGCGTAACAGCTAGTAGACCTAGCCAAGCCTGTCTTGTTTGTTTATCCCTTACATGCATAGTCCCTAGTGTTTAGTCAGCTAGTCTGTTTAGTGTGTCTTGTCTTGTCCAGTCTTTATTGTATCAGTGAATGTAATCCCTAGTCTGTGTATGTTTAAGTGTATTTGAGTTCTCGTTATAGTATGCTCCACGTTTTTAGCCAACTTCCGTTCTTTGCTTGGTTTTGTTATTAAAGACTTTCATTGTTTCACCGCATCCCCTCTGCGCCTATGCCTCACCTTCATGCCCTCAGTCCAACATCTAGCAGAACGTGACAAGTGGCCGGTGAGCAGAACGCCCGAGGGTGGAATATCATTCTTCTCGTCACTATGAGGCTAATAAAATCTGGGCAATTAAAAAAAAAAAATGATGCATACAATCTGTTTTTTATTGCAACTTTGATAATTGTTGGTAGTAAAAGTTTTAAATATCTTTAAACCTACTTGGATATGAGCAGACCAATTTATAAGCAGAAATTATTGCTTGGACAAACAGTTCAGCTAATGAGTTCTGAGCCTGAAAAGATACATACTGTATAGTAGTGCTTAGAAAATCACACACACAAGCAAGGATGAATGAAGTTAATTAATGCCACCACACAGCAGCATGTATAAAAACAAGCTAACAAGCAAACTTGTAAATTCGCTAATAGGACTTAGAACAAAACATAACAGTGGCGGAAGGCTTATCAGGACCTCTTGTGACAAAGTCCACAGCTACAAATATAACTAACCCTCAGAAACAATCTGAATATGCTTCAGGGAGTCCGCGCCCCGTTACCAAGGAGGCTATAAGCCAGAGAGTGGGGGAGCGGGGGGTCTGTGTAGCGCTTGAGTAAAACAGGTCTATAAATGCAGACAACCGCACACCCATGCCACCAAGGACAAAGAAAAAGAGAGTGCAGATGGAAGGATGGAAACGCAGTCAGATGCTGGCTGGCTGGACTTCAGGGGACACAGTTAACTATGAACTCCTCCAGCCAGCAGCCTGTCAGATTTGTGACGGAGCACTGTGGCCTGACGCCTCGTCTCTAGCTAAAATGAATAAGCAGCAGGCCACCATGATTTCCATAAAATAGCCTGTTATGACAGTGATTGCCATGCTCATTAACTTGCAGCACTGAAAGCCTCAATGTCAAGCAACAGATTAATGATTTGTGTATTTGATAATAAATTGTTCTTTGGCTGACAGTGATAAATGTTACAGCATGTATTGGGCTCTGGACAGTCTCTGTTACACCTTTGTAATTTGTTACTGGTGTCACACACTTTGTTTGACTGGAGAACAAAAAAAATCAATAAACGATGCGAAGCGCCCTTAAATCAGAGCCTCAAACATGAGACTGTGTGTATCGCACACAATTTTGCTTTGTGCTGCTCTGTTTAACTTCATTTGCTTTTCTTTTACATTTATTCTTGGAATGAAATGAGCAGTGAATAAGAAAGCTCCATCGCTCTATATCATATTTATATCCACTCTAAAGTGGGAATAGCCACGGTGCACGGATAAAGGCAGCAAGCATCAACTTCATGAACAAATTCCAATTCAGCCTGGGATATATCTCATTTTGTGATTTCTAAGGATAGTAAGCTGAGAATAGACAGCCCAGCATTTTTGATATTTTCTTTGTTAATCTAGGATGAAGCTGCCTTTTACAGAGACCCATAAAAATAGTTAACGCATAGAATTTCAGAGGCAATTTCATTACTATTCTCTTGTGTATATGGACAGATTGTTTCTTCTTAAGTGCTCCGTGGAGAGTGTAAATCTGTTTCATAGTGCTTTAATAAATTCAAAACGCATCGAATGGTAAATTTCTCAAGTGTCTCCTTTTATTGCCTTTAGTCCTCAGAAGACTGAGATAAACTGATGGGTTTAATGTTATTATAACAATGTTGCATGTACACAATGTACACAACCTTTTACAGTGCGCTTGGCAATGCTATAATATACTGTACACAAAATTATTTATATATATATATATATATATATATATATATATATATATATATATATATATATATATATACAGGTCTTTCTCAAAAAATTAGCATATTGTGATAAAGTAAGACTGCCGACCTGACTGCTGTCCAGAAGGCCATCATTGACACCCTCAAGCAAGAGGGTAAGACACAGAAATAAATTTCTGAACGAATAGGCTGTTCCCAGAGTGCTGTATCAAGGCACCTCAGTGGGAAGTCTGTGGGGAGGAAAAAGTGTGGCAGAAAACGGTGCACAACGAGAAGAGGTGACCGGGCCCTGAGGAAGATTGTGGAGAAGGACCGATTCCAGACCTTGGGGGACCTGCGGAAGCAGTGGACTGAGTCTGGAGTAGAAACATCCAGAGCCACCGTGTACAGGCGTGTGCAGGAAATGGGCTACAGGTTGCAAATTTTGCATGTCATTCGGAAATCAAGGTGCCAGAGTCTGGAGGAAGACTGGGGAGAGGGAAATGCCAAAATGCCTGAAGTCCAGTGTCAAGTACCCACTTCATGCTTCCATCTGCTGAAAAGCTTTATGGAGATGAAGATTTCATTTTTCAGCACAACCTGGCACCTGCTCACAGTGCCAAAACCACTGGTAAATGGTTTACCAACCATGGTATTACCATGGTATCAATTGGCCTGCCAACTCTCCTGACCTGAACCCCATAGAGAATCTGTGGGATATTGTGAAGAGAAAGTTGAGAGACGCAAGACACAAGAATCTGCAAAAGGATTCCCGACCAAGGTTGACTTTTTTTGAAGGTTGACTTTTTTTGTATTAAAAACACTTTTCGTTTATTGGTCGGATGAAATATGCAAATTTTTTGGGATTTTGGGTTTTCATGAGCTGTATGCCACAATCATCAATATTAAAACAATAAAAGGCTTGAACTACTTCAGTTGTGTGTAATGAATCTAAAATATATGAAAGTCTAATGTTTATCAGTACATTACAGAAAATAATTAACTTTATCACAATATGCTAATTTTTTGAGAAGGACCTGTGTGTGTGTGTGTGTGTGTGTGTGTGTGTGTGTGTGTGTGTGTGTATGTATGTGTGTATATATATATATATATATATATATATATATATATATATATATATATATATATATATATATATATATATATATACTGCATGTATATTCCAGAAATGTGTTTTTGGTGCCCATGTGAATTTTAGAAGCAGCCAACTGCTGTTAAATAAATACCACAGAAATATGACAGTGGGATACAAGACCAGGGCTGAATTTATAGGATGATATTACAGGCACTCACAACTAAAGGGCAAGGCAATTATCAAAAAATGTCAACCAGCAAATAACTACAAACAGGCAAACTATTAACTAGCTAAATCCAAACAATGGTGAACTCGCCACATCATTTAGGCAAACATAGGAAATAAGCCTGAGAGTAAGGGGTATATTGATTTAATCGCTGATAAGGCGATGTTCAGAATAACTTTTATACTGTACGAAGGCTTATGAGTCAAATGTCAAAATATGTTAAATGTGAATAGCTCATAATTTCTCAACAAACAAATTTTTTTTTTAAAGCAAGAAAACAAAAATTCATAAATTATGACTAATAAGTAATTCATTAAAGTTACTATAAATTCACTATATATTCATGATGAGTCATTCATTATGGACAAAAGGAATGCTTTTAGATACAGTAGACTGCAAAGGCTACTGTGTCTAAAAAAGGAACCAAAAGTTGGTTCCTTTTGGCATCATCATACCTTCTTTTAGATCTGTGCAAATCTGTAGAAACCAGCATTAAATGATGACTTTGGTATGTCTTAATCTGGTATACTCCCTATGTGGCACTACTGTACTAGGCATTTTGTAACATCTTTTAACTTGCAGCTTGTTCATCTTTTCTCTAATTAAAAAAATACCTTTCTCTTTCTGTGCTTTTACTATTTTTAGAGGTTTGTGTGTAGCAAATGTGGTGTTGCGTGTATGCGTTTAAAATTTTGCAGCTGATTGGCATTCACCTACCCATACAAATTTGTTTATGAATACAGTATGGCCAAACAATATTTACCTCAGTGTGGTCTGAGACATTGCATATCCAAATCCCCTGAGGGGCCAAGGGAAAATCCAAAACCTAGGTGCTTTTAATTTTAAAAAATGTTATTAGAATTTTATATTAGTATAATATTCGTTTTTAATTTCTTTTTTACACCATCTATTTTACCCTTTTCTGCTTCATTTTCTTTTGTTTTGTTGCATTAGTTATGTATATGGTTTATATTTATTTACAGGTATTTTATACAGTTGTTTACTTGCACATGATAAAAATAAAAAAAAAAGTTGCACAGATTTTTAAGTTTAGGCAACTTTTAGAGAAATTTGTTGGCCAAACTAAATACAAAACATATTTCACATTGCTGTTTAGTTGGCACAACATGTACCCAATACAACATCTTAAATTTACTTGTAATGCAAATAAAGTCAGCTGTATTAGTACAAGTAGTATTGGTTGTAGGCTCAATTAATTATATTTCTCAAGGGTTAACATAACCCAACTTTTTATCTACTCAGAATGTACAGTAAGTTGTCTCCTATTGTAGCCCCTTGATGTAGTTGGTTCCAGTGATTGTTTTTCTATAAGCAATAAATTGATCTTACAATGCCCCAACTATTTAAATAAACAAACATTACTTTTAAAAAAAAGCCTTTATTTTTCCAAAACTGGTCAAAGTTAAAACAGTGATCTGCATAAAACAGGAGAATATAGGTTCTACTTTGTTTAAAGGTCAATAAAATACCTGGATAACACCAGATGCTTACAAGTATCTTACTGAGTCTTTTACATTACAATATCATAACCATTTTTAAAAACTTGCAAAGATCAACAGTTTTTTTCTCAATGTTCCAGACACAAAAAAAAGGTCTACGGCAACTATCCAAATCCTATAGAAATCATTTGGATGCTCCAAAAGTGTCCGTCCAGTTCTTTTGGAACTCAGTGTACAGAGCACAAACCTGACCAAACACCATTTCAAAAGCTGCTGCATTGCATAGCCACCCAGGCTATCAAGAACTACTACAACTTCTCAACAGCTGGATCAGGTTCCTCCAGTAGCTCCAAAAGGCCAGCCGTCACCCCCTCTGACCCAATCCTTTACAACAGAGCAATGGGTAAAGAGTAAAAATGATGTAAAAAAAGATGATAAATTTAACAGAATATATAGTTATAATAACAATTAAAGATAATAATACGGCTATACATGGTTTGAAACACTGTAATGCTGTAAACACTGTTTCTGTAATGCTAATGATGGGTTAATGCTACATATTGCTTGATATTTAAAAGGGTTTGATATTTTCAATGGTTTTACTTTATCATTCTCCATGTAACTCCATGTTTGAAGTGAAGTTTTAAATTAACTGAGTATTTAATTGGATTAAGTATTTGGATTTCATACAAATAAGTTAAACGGTCGTGGGGCTGTGTGTGTTGCTGAGCAAAACTCAGGTCAAAGTGGGGAAAAAAGATAGATACGGTTATGAACGTTTAGATCACTAGCTCCTGTACAGTCCGGCATCATGAAGCCTAACGTTAGCTAAACTCATCTCAGTAATGTCAGGGTGCCTCAGTATAACGATAAGCCGAAACAAAGCGGCTTCACATATATAATGTTAACTGCCTAAAATAACCTGTAAGCTAACTGAAACATATTTTATTTAAATAAATAAATACCCGCTCTGCAATGTATTGGCACCCTGTTCAGAGTGTACCCCGCCTCGTGCCCTAAATCTCCTGGCATAGGCTCCAGGCCCCCGTGACTCAATACAGGATAAAGCGGTATAGAAGATGAGTGAGTGAGTGAGTAAGTGAATAAATACCCAGAATAAAGAGTTCACAAAACGGCAATCTTCTCCTCTGTAGTGCAGTTTAATAGCATCAGTCTGGCTCTTATAAATCACGTGATCGCATCTAATCTTTCTAGTTTATTCAGTCTGTGTATTCAAAGTTTTTTAAGAACACAATGTAATTCCATTTTATTATCATTACAACAGTTTTATTTTATTTTATGTGCACTGATGTTAGCTCACCTCATTCCATCTAAAAATCTTGAGACAAAAATGTTTGTGGTTTATTGTTTTTCTGTATTACACTGTGTGCCCTTAAATTTACCCCTGGAATAAAGAAAAATGTTTTTGAATTTGTTAATAGTGTTATGACTGATCATGTGTATGATAAATATTTTTTTATTCCATTCATTTGATTGGACAAGAGGCATACAAAGCGTGCTGATATTTAGTATAACCACACTGGTACATTTCATTGTGCAGATCAATTCACTTGTCTATGAAATTCCAATTATAACAATATTTTACTGGTTTCTACAGTAGCCTTAGCAACATCATCACCGGGGATGGCAAACAATGATTACCTGTAGTTTTGTGCCTACAGTTGAGTCATAGCTGTGCCATTATTCTGTATAACAGCACTCTTGATTGTGCAGCATTGCTTAAAACATACAGTATGTAGCTGCACACTGGGAGGGAACTTGCAGCCCGACAAAACAAAACACAAAAACATACTTTACATTCACAGTATGATTGTTTATTTACACTGGGTTCATGGCTTTTATTTATTATTTATCCCTAACAAAAAAGCGTCATTATAATATTCTCAAATATGAATCTGGGTTATAAATGGGGACCGTTTTAGACGGCCAAGCATAAGTTGTTTAATATTGCAGTATGTTATGTTTGAATGTTAACGAACATGTGTCTTCATATCCCATGTGAACACACACCACATGCATATATGATGAACTGTTGATCTTGTCAGATCTACAGTATAATGCTTAGCAGTTGTGAAAAGCAACTGAGTTGTCAGAATCCTCTTTGTTGTGTAAATATTAATCAAATTCCCTCCTGTCTTAATTCTTCACATTGAATGAAGCAGTGTATAAAATATGTAAAAAAAAATCCTGGCTGTGTTGATATCATGGGAAAGAAATGTGCACTGGAGTTTTGAAACCAAAAAAAAATATCGATTATTTGCCAACAAGAAACAAAAAGACCTTAAGGCAATCAATAAATAATACAGGGATGTCATTAACTAAAGAAAACTTTGCAGTAGTCAGGAATTGATTCGACTGTACAGGATAGTAAAGGCTTGTGCTGTGATAGGTGCGCTCGTTATCCTGAGCATGACAGGCTGACTATGGAAATAATTTTTTTATGAACAGGAATAAATAAATAAAAACGTGTTTGAATGTTTGCTGGAGGCAATGGAGAAATACGTATAGCTGATTATCAAAGTGCCAAGCACAATCTGTCACATATACACTCCGCCTTTTCAAGACAACGATGCAAATGATTGAATGATTTGCTTTATATATATATATATATATATATATATATATATATATATATATATATATATATATACAGTGGCTTGCAAAAGTATTCGGCCACCTTGAACTTTTCCACATTTTGTCACATTACAGCCACAAACATGAATAAATTTTATTGGAATTCCACGTGAAAGACCAATACAAAGTGGTGTACACGTGAGAAGTGGAATAAAAATCATACATGATTCCAAACATTTTTTTACAAATAAATAACTGCAAAGTGGGGTGTGCGTAATTATTCAGCCCCCTGAGTCAATACTTTGTAGAACCACCTTTTGCTGCAATTACAGCTGCCAGTCTTTTAGGGTATGTCTCTACCAGCTTTGCACATTTAGAGACTGAAATCCTTGCCCATTCTTCTTTGCAAAACAGCTCCAGCTCAGTCAGATTAGATGGACAGCGTTTGTGAACAGCAGTTTTCAGATCTTGCCACAGATTCTCGATTGGATTTAGATCTGGACTTTGACTTGGCCATTCTAACACATGGATATGTTTTGTTTTAAACCATTCCATTGTTGCCCTGGCTTTATGTTTAGGGTCGTTGTCCTGCTGGAAGGTGAACCTCCGCCCCAGTCTCAAGTCTTTTGCAGACTCCAAGAGGTTTTCTTCCAAGATTGCCCTGTATTTGGCTCCATCCATCTTCCCATCAACTCTGACCAGCTTCCCTGTCCCTGCTGAAGAGAAGCACACCCAGAGCATGATGCTGCCACCACCATATTTGACAGTGGGGATGGTGTGTTCAGAGTGATGTGCAGTGTTAGTTTTCCGCCACACATAACGTTTTGGCCAAAAAGTTCCATTTTGGTCTCATCTGACCAGAGCACCTTCTTCCACGTGTTTGCTGTACAAACGGGATTTCTTATGGTTTTCTGTTAACAATGGCTTTCTTCTTGCCACTCTTCCATAAAGGCCAACTTTGTGCAGTGCACGACTAATAGTTGTTGTAAGTGCCATATCGCACTTGTTATGAATTTGTTGTTGTGTTTATTTTATTTTATTTTATTTGCTGTTATTTCATTTACATATTCTACCTTGTTCTATTCATTAGTAAAGCATTAAGCATTAAGTTTGTTACATAAGCCATAAGCTTTATATTTCTTAGTCATGCATCATAAGTTGACAATCGTAGGTTGGTCTGTGATGTCATTCTACTATTACATGCATTTGTGTGACTGTGATGTGATTGAGAGTTCAATTTAGATTGGGAAGGCTACGGAAACACAAGCTTTTGACCGTCAGCTAACGAGAGCTCCCGGTAAGCTAAGAATGTAAGATACAGCAACTAGGTTGTTGTAACCGTAAGCTCCCGTAAGTGGATATATACAGCAAGAGTGTTGTTATATTCGTAAGCTAAGACTGTAATTTACAAGATACAGCAAACAGGTTGTTGTAAAAGTCAGAGATTTGCAAGATGCAGCAACTGGTGTCTGTAATCACAGTGGATTTACTCAAGACGACTGTATGAAGTGTTGATTCTTTGATGCTGACAAAATAAACTACAAGAGACCAAGAGATCGGACTTCTGTCGTGTGAGTGAAACTTTAAACCAGAGCTACGCGTCAAAACTGGTGAAATAATATGACCGCATCTACAGTTGTCCTATGGACAGATTCCCCCACCTGAGCTGTAGATCTCTGCAGCTCGTCCAGAGTCACCATGGGCCTCTTGGCTGCACTTCTGATCTGCACTCTCCTTGTTCGGCCTGTGAGTTTAGGTGGACGGCCTTGTCTTGGTAGGTTTACAGTTGTGCCATACTCCTTCCATTTCTGAATGATCGCTTGAACAGTGCTCCGTGGGATGTTCAAGGCTTTGGAAATCTTTTTGTAGCCTAAGCCTGCTTTAAATTTCTCAATAACTTTATCCCTGACCTGTCTGGTGTGTTCTTTGGACTTCATGGTGTTGTTGCTCCCAATATTCTCTTAGACAACCTCCGAGACCGTCACAGAGCAGCTGCATTTGTACTGACATTTGTTCGCACAGGTGCACTCTATTTAGTCATTAGCACTCATCCGGCAATGTCTATGGGCAACTGACTGCACTCAGTGGGCTGAATAATTACGCATACCCCACTTTGCAGTAATTTATTTGTAAAAAATGTTTGGAATCACGTATGATTTTCGTTCCACTTCTCACGTGTACACCACTTTGTATTGGTCTTTCACGTGGAATTCCAATAAAATTTATTCATGTTTGTGGATGTAATGTGACAAAATGTGGAAATACAAAAGGGGGCCGAATACTTTTGCAAGCCACTGTATATATCTCATCTCATCTCATCTTCTATACCGCTATATATAAAATAATGTATTTACAAATTTACAATGTTTTGTGTTTTCTTAATTCATCAAAAAATATAAATAAATGTATTGTATAAAATTTATTTAAATGTTGATTTGTTTGGTTGTACAATGTTCTTCTCGTTATTTTTGTATTTATTTAAAAAAAAAGCTATGCCATTATTGGGTAATTCACAAGCACAAGTACACACTTATTTTTAGGCACCATCCATTTCATTTTCATAATCTGTCTCCACGGTAATAAAATTGTAAAGACATTATATTAATTATTAATATGCTGATGATCTGCTGTGGAGCCAGTCTGCTATCTGACAGTGTTACGGTTAGAAAATGGTTTAGTCCTAGTTTATATTGGAGGGTGTCATGTAAAAGCTGTTTACTCCTAATTTATTAACAATGCATGGTGAAGGCATCATTAGAAAGACCAAATACTATGAATAGACTTCATGTAATATTTGTAAGAGATCAAGTTGCGAGTTGACAGATGCAAATGAGGAACAAGGTTTGTATTAAGACATTTGATTAAACACCAGGCATCAAGTCAGTATTAAACTTGTGCCATGAATGTTAGTTATTCAGTGTAAATGCGTATGTAGGCTTTGTGTGAAGCAGACAGTTTGGCAGCTACTGCATAATGAGACACAGACTTGTGCCAGAATGAATCACCCAAGCAAGGACCAGGGCCTAAACTATTGCACACTTTAGACAAGGAATTTGGCACCTAGATAATTGTTAAAGATTAACGATTAGTCTTTGACCCTTTACAGAACAATTGAGCCAGCAATACTTAAACTGACACTGATTCAAAATATCACCTTTTCGACCAATAAATTTAAACTGCTAAAGTCGATATCATTGTGCAAGCCCTACAAATTTGACATCTCTTTTCAAAAAAGATACTTAAATGCTTGCATTTACTTCAGTATCTCAGTCATGTTATATCATCTGCTAAGCATAGAAAGTAGTGAAAATTTAGTAAATTAATATAATAAAACAAATGCAGTGTAATTGATCAAATCCTAGGATGATATGGACATCTATTGGATAATGTACACAGATTAGTCTTTATCCGCATTCTGGCTGTGGAATATATATATTTTTTTGTTAATTTTTTTTAATATTGTAATTTTTTTACATAATCTTTTTGTATTCCTTCATAAAGACAAATGTTGTAGCCAGAGGCACGAGCCACAAATGCACTTCTGTCTTCAGTCCTTCATCAGAAGTTAATCTTCTTCCTCGTAGGGGCTGGTTTCATGGAACCAAACAGATGAAAGTCTAATGAATCAAAATAAGGACTATAGGGTGCTTTAACACCTATAGATGCTTTAAAACCTTAAAACATAGTTTTTGCAGAGTGTCGACAGTGTGGACAGAAGTGTGCAGATATGCATTGTCTTGCAAGATCACAAGGCCCTTGGATAGCAGTCCTCTGCATTTAATCCAAAGTTTAGGCTACAGCTCTTTAATAAGTATCTCACTGTACCGCGCAGTTGATTATTGAACCTTTTTCATGATAATGTTCCAATACTGGCCCTTGTGAATCCCAGAAAACTGTAAGCATCAATTTTCCAGCTGATGACTGACTTTTGAACTTTTGCTTGGTCAGCGATTGATAATGTTTTCATTCCATACTCTTACTCTCAGGCCCGTAGTGATAAATGCATACCTTGCCACCAGCAATGATTGTATTTAAGAAACTTTCACCTTTCTCTCAATTTTGTTTGCAGACATCCAAAGACTTCTGTTTAAGCTCTTTCAGGAGTTGGCGCCAAGTACACACTCAGAACACAAAAAACAAATCACTGCAGACTTCCATCCATTTTTGCTCACAATGCAGTTACAAATGAACTGATGTAACATGTTTACACCTGCACAGGTGGGACTTGGGAGATAGTATGCTTAAACGGAAAGCGCTGATAAGACAGTACGGCCAACAGAAGTTTTAATATATCCAGAGTGTGGATAATTTTTGACTCACCCTGATATAAACAATATCGGAAAGCACACTATAATGAAAGCAAACTACAATGGCAAGAAAAAGTATGTGATCCTTTTGGAATTTCGTGTTTTTTTTTAGTTAAAATGTCATTAAATGTAATCTGATCTTCATCAAAGTCAAAGGTATTAAGAAATATAACATACCTAAAATAATGACACAAAAAAAACAACAACACACTCATTCAACATTCAAAACCACAGTGAAAAAAAGTAAGTGAACCCATGGAATTAATAACTGATTGACCCCCCTTGGCAGCAATAACCTCAACTTGCCACTTTCTGTAGCTGTGGATTAGACCTGCACATCGTTCGTTCAGAATTTTAGCCCTCTCTTTCTTCACAAAACTACTTTAGCTCTGTCATTCCATAGCATCTTTATTGGGCTGAGGACTGGGCTCTGACTTGGCCACTCCGAAAGGCCATTTCTGAAGCCATTCTGTTGTGGATGTTTTGGGTCATTGTCCTGTTGCATCACCCTATTGCATCACTTCTTCTAGAGTTTCAGGTGATGTACAGACATTTTCACACTTTCCTGAATAATTTTTTGATACACTTGAGGACTCATCTTTCCCTCAATGACTGCAAGCTGGTTGGGCCCTGATACAGCAAAGCAGGCCAAAATCATGATGTTTCCTTCACCATACATTTCCAGGTTGGGTTGTTTTCATGATGATATTCAGTGGCCTTTTTTACATCAGATGTAGTGCTGTGTTTTCTTTTCTAAATAGTTCTAATCATCAGCGCAAAATCTTTTTGCCAATACTGCTGCGGAGTGTCAATGTGCTTTTTCGCAAACTTGTGCAGCAATGTTCTTTTTAGTAAGCAGCAGCTTCCTACTATCAAGTGTTCCACCGAGCGTCACAGGAGGTCTTTTCTCCCAACGGCCATAAAACTTTACAACTCTTCTCTGTAACTCATACACACATGTACAGTATGTGGATTTTTTCACTGACTGGTATACAACAGGACACTAATACTTACCCATATTAATAATATGATAACTGCAATACTACCTCCCAATAGAATGTGTAATACATGATTGCATATAATAATACAATATTACATACATACTTGATTACTGTGCAATACTTACAAGTCATCTTGAGTCATATTTTGTTGGTACTTAATGTTTTAGGAACTTTTTTTTTTTGTATTATTTATTACCTTTATTACCTTCCTTAGTTAACAACTGTGAGCACCTGTAACCGAGCATAAGCAATTTAATTAATAAATTATTATTAATTTAATTAATAAAGTTAATAAAGTTTTAATAAAGTTCTTTGGATTAATAAAGTTCTTTGAATCTTGAATCTTGAATCTTCTTGGTATCCAGCATAGCTTGTTCAATGTTTTACGTACTGTAGACTCATGAATACAGATGTTCACCAATTCCAATAATGCCTTAAAATCCTGTTTCTTTACCTTATTGATGAGTCTTCGTTGTGTTCTTGGTTTTGGATTGCATGTCTACTTTTTGGTAAAGTAGCCACAGTGCTAAAGTTTCCCCATGTGTCTAAGTATAGACTAGTGAAATTCTAAAGTTTTTTAAATCACTTTGTAACACTTTCCTGCTTTAAGCAAATCAACAATTCTTGATTGCTCTGAAAGCTCTTTTTGGCAAGGCACGGCTCACATAAGCATATTCTTCTGGTGCGGAGGCAAACTCAAAACATTTGAGTGGTTTCTCTCAGTCAAAGTAGCTCTAATCCACACTTTCAAACTAATTTTATTACCAAGACTCCAGGTATGCTAACACCTGACTCTAATGAGCTTTTTTGAGGTCATTAACTCAAGGATTCACATATTTTTCCAACCACTAGCACTATGAGGGTTTTTGTGGTTGTTCTCACCAAAGACATGAAATATCAGTATTTTTGTGTTATTATTTTAACTACATTATACAGCTCTGGAAAAACAATAAGAAACCACTGCAATTTACTCCAGAAAACTTCTGGAATGTCATCAAGAGGAAGATAGATGGTCACAAACCATCAAGCAAGACTGAGCTGTTTGCTTTTTTTTTCTTTCACTGATGGAATGCATGCCAAACACATGAAAACTGTACTGTAACTGCAAATCGCAATGTTAAACATTAACTGAATTTGTTCACAAATTATTTGCATTTTGTTTTATTTTAGTTATTTTCAGGTCTTCAAATACTGCATGATCTTGGGTTATTTTGATGTGTTGTGATGTAATTTCCTTTAAATATACACTATAATAATAATAATAATAATAATAATAATAATAATAATAATAATAATAATAATAATATTTTGAATTTAGAAGAAATATTGTCAGCAGTTCAAAAAAAGAAAAAAAAACTGATTATTTTGCAGTGGTCTCTTATTTTTTCCAGAGCTGTATTTATTGTTAATACACTTGACTTAGATGATATCAGATCACATTTTATGACAAATGAATGCAGTAAACCATGGAAATCTCAAAAGGTTTACCTACTTTTTCTTGGTACTGTAGTTTGCTAGCCTGATTCTTTTAGAATAAATGTATAATACAGTGAAATGCACAAGCCTATGCTGTGAATACATGGACTATTAACAGTTTGTATGATGCAAGCTGAAATGAAAACATGTATGACACTTCTTCTTAATCCTACTCCTTGCTTGTTCCAGAAGAAATTCATCCCTCAGGTATTTTTGTTGTCCTTGAAAGATAAATACTTTCAGAGCCACCGTTTGCACGTCACTGCCCAATCCCACTCAGATAGATTAGATACAAATCAGCGACTCATGGCAGTTCACCGAGACAAATCCAGTCTTGTATTTGTAAGCATCTGGGGCCGTAGCTTAACAGAGTGGAAAATCTTCAAGATGCTGCTGTAGGTGTTGCATCATCCATTCATCATTAATCTATAAGGAGCTTCAAGGGTATGCATTTATTTTCAGAATAAACAATGAGCCATGAGCTGAGCCATCAGTTAATCCAAATGACTGTACCTTTTAAATTGTAATATGATATACAGCAATCAACTGTAACATTAACACCACTGTTAGGTGAATGGAATAACATTGATTATCAATCATATACCAGTAAACTGGTTACAAACAAATCCGATCCACAGAGGATCCTCAACCTGCACCCATCAGCACCCAAAGGATCCGCTACTAATGACCCAGTGTCAGACTCCACAGCACACCCCCAGAGGTCTGGTAGAGTCATGCCCCAAGGGGCCAGAGCTGGTGGCTTAATGTTTTGGGTTTTAATGTTATGGATGATCTGGGTACAGTTTTATTATTTTGAACATTTACGCATCGATTTATTTGTTGCTCTCAATGTAACTTATAAATCTTTTAAAATAAAGGACATTTCATTTGCAGTCCCTATATGTCTTGCATGTAATTGAAGTGTATTTGTTAACTGCAAGCATAAGCAATATTTGGAACACAAACAAAACTGTAAAAAAAATTATAATAATAAAAAAAGATGAATCTAGGTCCTTACATTGCTTTCATAGCTAAAGCTAAAGCTAAAACACAACTATTTAACTTTTTTCATCATTGCCCATCTAGTATAACTCTGTAGTCATGTAACTTCCACTTTTCCCTTAACATGGCATATGATACATCGTTATCCCTATGAATGAGCAATGAAAATGTATCTTCAAAGTGTAAGCTTCCTGATAGGAAGGCACTGTGTATAAGGTAAGTGGTTCTGGATTTGACCTAAAGCATACAGTATGCTTGGATTGATTTACAGCTTATGTCTCTTATAATAAAAGCCGCAACCAAAAAATTAAATAAATCAACAAGCAAACAGATGCATGTACGATTTTGCCAGATGTTTCCAAGTATGCTCATAAATAATATCTGTCTTTAGATAAAATGTCAGCTATAGATTTGTGTCTGTGTAGGAATTTACTGTGTGGGAGGAAGAGTTGCACTTTTATACCAGCCTTTATTTGAAATTATTTGCTAATCCTCAGTGATAAACATGTAATCCTCAGAGAGTTGGGATGACACACAGGCTTTGAGAACATTGTGCTGTCAGTATATTCTGGCTAAAAAATGACAAATTTGATGTATCATGCTACTGTATGTATGGTTGTCCTTGGCCTTGTCTTGTCTTTTTCTTTTGAATGATCCCTCTCTGTTTTTTTTATTACAAGTTAACTAAATCACTAGGACACATACAGTATATTTTTAAATAGTGTTGTAATGTTGGTCATGTGGACACAGTGGGAGAGTTGGCAATCTAGGTCCTAAATTTACATCTATGTTTGCATGGGGAAATTTTTTGTATTCAGAGTCAGTTTGCGTATGTGCTTAACTCAGTTTTCTAGGCGTGTAGTTGGCTTAAGGTGCAATACACAAAGACAAGAGCAAAAACAGCAGAAGCGACAACACAATGGCATTAGATTAAAACAGAATGTGTATGTCCTTATTAAACAACATACTCATACTTGAACAACAACTAATTTCTGATTACCCACACAATATGTAGCTACTGTGTAGTACAGAACTGACTGAATAATGATCTACCCTTTCAAATTGAGTTGATGTCACTGTTGATCGCTTATACTGTTGTGTTTTTGGTTACATGAATGCAAAACAGAAAGGGTAGGTCCCTACTGAACATCACATGATCGTTTCTGGCACAGAGTCCGATCAGCATTTGAAGGTCAATCGGGGCAGAAACAAGCATGTGATCAATAAAGACCTAACCTTTCCGTTTTGAGTTGATGTCATTGTTTTTTGTCAACTGTAGTTGTAATCAAATTTGTATTGTAATCAGATTTGATGTAAAATATGAGAAAACTTAATATAATTATTTATGAATAAAAAGACAGTAGTCTGGTGTGTTAATATAATGCTACAAGAATGGACTTTGCTCGAGTCATACTAATCACTGCAAATTCAATTTACTTTAATTGTATTTAATTGAACAATATTGTTTCCGTTGTCATTCAGTCAGTGTATAAAATAACACTTGATCTTGCACATGCATAGTTAATACTCCACATACAAAGCACACTATACAGTATATTGCACAAATATGTTTAAACACTTATTTGTAATATCAGCTCGATCGCTTCATTCACACATCATATAGCATAGCTTGCAGTTCCTAAAACATTTCTCAGTTGTCCAGGTTTTTTAAATCCATGATTTTCTTTTACTACTAGGCCTCCCTCTCTACAGTATGTGAGCCTCTACAATTTATATGCTGCTTAATATTATATAATATGCAAAATATCAATATAGAGAACTTAATATACAGCAAACGTCTTGAGCCACCCTGTATTTCTATATATTTTGCTACCAAAGAGCCATACTTTCTTGTATTTTTAATGAAGTTCTCCAGTCTTTCTGAAGCACATTTTTTTTTCTCATTTTCCAGCTCCAGGCCATGAACCTGACCAGTTTCAGAGGAATGTTTTTGTTTGATAAGCCACACAATAAGCTACAGTATGAATTATTCAAACGAGAGGGAAAATGAGGTTGCTGCTGAGCTTGTTACATAAACTATCTTTTTTTTTATTTAATCTTTAGGCACTTTGCAGCCTGTCACAGTAAAACATTTGTTCCCATTTCTTTCATTTAATCTATTTTTTTTTTCATATTAAGATTTTAAAGGTGGCTGAAGACTTTTTCACAGTTCTATATCTTGCGAAGCAGTATTATAGCAGAAAACTTATATGAATAATTATATTATGATGGGATGTGGGATGGGAAGTATGGGACAAAAAAGACAGTTTGAAAAGAGTTCCTGAAGAGTTTATATTAAGAGTTAAACTCTTAATTATATAGTTAAACTCTTATTATATGAAGAGTTTATAATATATTTATATATATTATATTGTTTGATGAATTAGTGTTTGATGTATTAGTGTAAAAAATGTTTCAGAAATCCTAAATTAAAAGTAGCAGTCCAAAATTAAGCATGTGATATTTGATGCACAAATGCAAATGACTTGATTGACATCTAAATAAATCATGAGTGAGCAAGTTTGTGTATTTTAACCATATACTGTATTTGTGCATCTAAAGTTATTCATTTGTGGATTACTTAAAATTTATATTTACATGTTCTATTTACTTGCTATTTTACATGGAATTTGTATTATGTGTATGTAAAACCATGTATCAAAACTATTCTTGTAAGCATAGCAGGCTAAAGGTCTTGTACAGTATTATCTTTATTAATGGGTAGTATGGGTATGATCAGCAAGGTCATCTTTGGACCTGTAATATTTCTACTGAATGTTTAATATAAACCATAAGTTTGATACCAGTTTTAATATTGTAGAGTGTTTTCCAACTTATAAAACCAAAACAATGATGTTCTAAACAATGATGCTTTTGCATTTCTTTTGGACAAAATGAGTAAAATTTCTGAAAGATGACAATACAGGGCGGCGCGGTGGTGTAGTGGTTAGCACTGTCGCCTTGCACCTCCAGGGTCTGGGTTCGATTCCCCGGCCAGGCTCGATTCCCGTCTCTGTGTGCATGGAGTTTGTATGTTCTCCCCGTGCTTGGTGGGTTTCCTCCGGGTACTCCGGTTTCCTCCCACAGTCCAAAGATATGCAGGTTAGGCTAATTGGCGTTCCTAAATTGCCCGTAGTGTGTGAGTGTGTGTATGTGTGTGCGCTCTGCGATGGATTGGCACCCTGTCCAGGGTGTACCCCGCCTAGTGCCCGAAGTCTCCTGGGATAGGCTCCAGGTCCCCCGCGACCCTGAACACAGGATTAAGCGGTATAGAAAATGAATGAATGAATGACAATACAGTACAGTCTGTGTCATGCACAGACTCTCTCTCGTTCCACCTACAGCAAGGTTTTTGATCCCTTACCTACCCTTAACCTTTTACTTCATTTGGTTACTTGTTCATTTCCAGACTAACAAGAATTACTGACATAGGCCTTTAGTTTTCTTGTCAATGGGTGTTTGTGTAAGCTGTAAGGTTCTGGCCTATTGATCTAGCATATTGATTGAACCTTTTGCTAATTTCTGATGAGAAAATCCTCATCCTTATCCAACTCATGGCTAGATTTTGCTATTGACTTATATTACCACATGGAATATTTCCTTAATAAACTTTTTAATAAGCTTATTGGGAGAAAAGGTATTGGCAAAGAATATTGATATGAATGACTTGATAATTGATACTTTCACTCAGTGCGTGGCCTATAAAATTTGTAGTTGAGGCCTGTATAAACATCTCTTTAATTCTCCTTCATCTCAAGACAATCAAAGCAATTGCCCTGTGAGCCACTGTAGTGAATTAGCATAATGAGCCTCCGAGGGTTGAGATACCTGCATTACCTTATCAATTTGCAACGGTGGCTCCAACCGTGAGTCAATTTCAAAAAGTGCCCAATTAATTTACTTAGAAAGTCAACATAATTATGTTGATGAGAAATCCCTTGTTTTACATTTGGGCAGGAGGGGTAAGTGCAGAATACGTAAATACTTTATGTTTGAACTTAAGAAGACACATTTCTGAAATAACAAGTCATAAATACAGTTAAGATTTTCTTTTCTTTTTTTCATTGGCACCCCATCTAGGGTGTACCCTGCCTCATGCCCTAAGTCTCCTGAGATAGGCTCCAGGCCCCTACGATTCTGTATAATGGAAAAATCGGTACATAGACAATGCTATGAGAGATTTTATTTTCTTGAATATTAAAGACCCCTTTACAATCTTTATAATAGAAGCCTCTATAATAACAAATAATTATCTCCGTCTGTAATAGGAGTCATCATTTATTTGGCCAAATTATTTATTTGAGTTTGCTTCTTATAATGTCATATGCTTTATTAAACTAAAGATGTGTGAATTTTTAGCTGATTCAACTCATCTGGTAATGAGCAATCCTTCATGGGTTGAAGAATCTGCATTTGGCTAAAGCGCACATCTTCCTTCATCAGAGGTGAACAATACAAAATATAAGGCATAAACTATGAAATTATTGCACTGTGTAGAGATACACATACTTAACGTTACACATGAACGAATTTCACTTACTCACAACGTTTGGCATAAAATAGATGAATAAATAATAAAGACTCAGGACCATACTTGGAAAAAAAAGAGAGAGAGAAATCACTGCCCAGATATAACCAGTAGAGGCGCTATATCTATTTGTTCAGTGGTGTGGTGTGGGGTCGAATCGAAAGGGAATCGATTCCTCATGAAATACTCATTCAAACGAATCGATTCATGAACACAAACGGTTGTTTAAAAAGTATTGTTGTGCTTGACCTGTAGATTTTCAAACAGCAAAGATAACACGATTTTTTTTTAGATAAGAATGAATGATTAAAACTAAGTTGTAAAGTTTTAATTAGGATTTTGCCATATATGATTTTTAATATAAACAGTAACCTTAAAAACATATAATATAAATGTGTAAGTGTTTGATAAGTCAGTGATAAAGGCCAACACTATTTCAAGTTCAGGTTTAATATGAAGCACAGTGTATAGTATAAATGTATGTATGGCATAATAGTCAGAAATTACATAAAATGTCATTCGCATGTTCAACCAGAATAAAAAAAAGATATGAATATAATGAACTAAAATGGTGAGAAGGTATTAAATGAAGTTGCTAAAACAGCAGGCTGGCTGGCATTCATATAATGTTTTATATTCCTATTTATGTGATCCTAATTTTCGGACAATTGAACGTCTAGACAGGATAGAATTTTTCTTTGACTTTGAGAGAGAGAGAGGGTACAGTAATAAAGAAATGACTATTTCTACATGCTATAACACAAATAATAACTTGTCTAACTGAGGCTCTGCAGTATTAACTAAATCGATGGTACAATAGATACACACTGTGGTATTTATTTATTTATTTTTGGTTCTTCCATGTGCTATAAAACACATCGCCTGATGGAAGCTCGCCGCCTTAGAGATATATACAAAGTTTCTGTGGTAGTTACTTAAGAGGTCAAGTTGCCAGCTTAACGCATGATTGTCATTCACACTCTATGGCTAATCTGGGAACGCCAGTTAGCCTAACCTGCATGTCTTTGGATTGTGGAAGAAAAAGGGACTACTTGGAGAAAACCCACCACATGCAAACTCCATGCACACAGACCCAAGGCAGGAATCGAACCCTGACCCTGGAGGTTTAAGGCAACAGTGCTAACCAAGAAGCCATTGTTCTGCCTCACTGTGGTATAAAAGGAATAAAACACTTAGAAATGTGTTATAGGAAAATTGTAAATTTCACTATGCATCACATATTTTGTTGATTGTTTTCCTGTCGTGGCACACTCTTAAGTGTTCTTATTATTCCTAAGTATATACAATGAGTACATTATGCATACAGCATGTACTGTAAAGGTTCAAGTATCACTCACTTGCTCATCATCTATACCGCCTTATCCTGTATACAGAGTCATGAAGCCTATCCCATGGAGACTTGGGGCACAAGGCAGGGTATTTACATGTTTACAGCATCTGGCAGACACCTTTATCAAGAGTGGTTGAGAAAAAGTTTAGCCTTGCTAAAGAGCCCAACAGTCAGATTTGAACCTGGGACCTTCAGAACCATAGTCAAATGCCTTAAGCACACACTCACATGCTCCATCGCACACTATGGGCAATTGGAGACGCCAGTTAGCCTAATCTGTGTGTCTTTGAACTGTGGAAGGAAACTGGAGTCCCCAGAGTAAACCCAACAAGAATGGGGAGGACATCCAAACTGAATACCCATTCGAGGCAGAATTTGAACCTGAACCCAGGAGGTGCAAGCCTCGGTGTTGTTATCATTAAAAACAACAGCTGCAATGAGATTACATTCAGATTCCACTTTATTAACCCTGTCGAATCAAACAGGTTGATTCGAAGGAACCGATTCAGTCAAGCGAGTCACGATGACCATCGCTAATGCAAATCGCTATTGTGCGACACCATTGTTTTCTCACAGGACCAACGGTCAAGATAAGATATAAGATATAAGAGGGATAAGATACCGAAAGTATTCGCCATACACTTTGCCTGGACAAGCGTGGCCAAAGGACAGCTTTATAAAATAAAACTTTATATTTCCATTCATTCAAAACTCGTGTCCACTTTATCAGTTTCCTCTGTGTGGATGTGCTGTTTTAGGTAATAATAATAATAATAATAATAATAATACATAGTAAAAAAAATGCATGCATGCGTTCGTCAGTGCGCTATAGAATTAAAAACAAGGGTTTTTTTGTTAGGCTGTGAGAAACGCAAATTGTGAATGTGCCGTTGTTTCCTCCCTCACCCCCACCACCACACACACACACACACACTCTCTCTCTCCCTCTCTCTCTCTCCCTCTGAAGGTGAAGCGACTCCAAACTCGCAGCGGCGTTAGTAAAGAAGAAGCAGGTGTCCAACATGGCGAACGCGGCCAGCGGAGCTCTCGCAAGTCTCCTGCTTTTATCAACGATTGCGGCAGCTGTTCTTCAAGGTACACTATCACTATTTACATGCCTCCTTTTTTTTCGGCGTTGCGGATTCTTTCGCGAAACACAATCTCAGAGCGGCAAACAAGCAGCGGGGGCGTGAAACACACACACACACACACACACTCACAGCGCGCGCATAAACACACTGCCTGGATGCGCCATATGGATTGTCACGATGAGGAGGGGAAAAAAAGTATAAAGAGTTGACGAAACATTGTGTTTCTTCGTGCATTTTTGCGCTCGATTCGGTTATCGTTTGTTGGTCTTGAATTCCAAGCGGGCAGATGTTGGTGTGATGTTGTACTGGAGCCTGGATGCATGTTGGAGAAGTGAGAAAAAGAGAGGAAAAGAGTCGTGGCACGGAGTTCGCGCTCGGGTTTCTTTACTTCCATGTAACACTACAATGTTGCCAGCTCGTTTTTAAAGCCGGTGAATATGATGCGAGTCAGAGATGTGGTCATGAAAAGAAATAAAAACGAATCAGTCAGTCATAAATAAATACATCAGTGCGTTGCGTCTGGATGATGGATGGGTTAAATGGTTGATGTGGAAACGGAACCGGGTCGTGCTATGCGGCATGATCCGAAACTGAAACGGTCTGGTTGCGCAGTTGATGCTGTGCCCGATCTCTGTATCGGATGTTAATCGATTAGTCTGGTTGTGGAACGTACAAAGCGAAAGTTAGACGAATATGCACCGACTGTGATGGCGCGATGGTGTCGGTGCCTTCTCTATGGAATTAGCCTGCTTATAGTATATGGTTTCATTCAAGTTTATACCCACGTCATGAATTATTATTTGATTCACTGTAGCTAAAATCTAAAAATTGCTTAAAAAACAAAAAGCGTATCCTACTTTATGGAAGTTCGTGTGCAAGCTGATTCAGTTACAGTGCGACACTGAACAATCAACGTTGCAAAATACGTTGTTGTTATTAGACTCCTGGGAGGCAATTTTGCGCTTCCCACACACACTTGGGTTACCGCGGGGGAAAAATGGAAAATATATGGGGGAAAAACAACCCTGTGATAATATGATATATAAGATGTTCTAGGCTACTTTCATGTAATTGAGTAGCAGCTCTGTTCCGATAGTCTGTGGCGTTTCTCCACACTGTGTATGAAATCAATGAGACAGTGTGTGAGTGTGTGTTCATTGCGCGTGTTTTAAACGATGCTGTGCCTGTGTTCACTCAAAGCAGATAAAGAGATAAAGCCCGTATACTCGTGTTTTCTGTGAGTCTTACTGGATGTAAACGGTTATTTTCCGTTTAAGGGTTAAAAACGTCACAGGGTTTTTCCCCCCCCGGACATAAATTGTTTAAATCCTATAAAACACATAAACTTTGATGTAATTAAAAAGGAACAAAAGAAACCATTAATTTTCAGTTTTATTCCAGAAGCTATGTGCTAGTTCAACCGTTAGCTAATTTGCTAAAACCTTCACGTGACAGGTCGTGACGTAATCAGTCGGTATTTCTTACATTACCGATTATCCGTCATAATCGATTATTTAGCTTGATTATTTTTAATAAGTTTAAGCAGTTTAACTTTGATTGACAATGCCTTATTAAGGTTCTTCAGACACCAGTAATCTTTGTCTGAAGGCTTCGTTTTGTTCGTTTTGTAAAGCGCGCATAGCTTTTAGGTGTCAGCAGTAATTTCTGATTTTATGAAGACAGTAGGCCATCACAGTTGGAAACAGACATCGCGGGCAATTAAAAGACCATTAGTCGGTTTGCTCTCGCTCAGGGTAATCGGCTGTGGAGAGAAAAATAAATGGTTTAATGCATGCGCAAATTAAACCTGGCTGATTTAGTCAGAATATTCACAGGTTTGTTAGCAAAACTCACAGCAGAAGTTTGGATTGCTGAGCCAAGCCAGTAAATGAGTTGGGTAAAATGATAAATAAAAAGGATAGAATTGCAAATTGACAACGTTGCTTGCAGCTGAGTTGGATTTGTACTTGGAATTAAAGTTGGCTTTTCCCTGGAATTATGACTTCTGTGGTTAACAAGGACCAGGATCTTCCATGGCAAATCGCATGCTGAAACCATCACACATGCCTCGGTAAATTAATTGCACAGGGACTCACTTTTGAGACCTAGAAATGTGCACAAGTGCATAACATGGCTGAAGCGAGTATATCCGGCATCCCTTGATTCGATTTGCTGAAAGTTTTTCACCTCCATTGCAGCTGTTCAACCAGATTTTTGGTTTTCTACATCTTAGTTTAGTGCAAGAATTATTTGTGCACCAGTACTGTATTTTAAGAGCAACACCAATATGCCCCAAAATCACAACATAAATCTCAAGCTACATTGTGATTTTCATTAATTGCAAAGTGACTTAAAAATGTGTCTTTTGTTACTGTGACTTCGAAAAAGGTAGTTGATTGTACCTTTTGCACTATATAAGTCATTCAGATTTTATTCTGTGAACTGATGAAGATGTTCATGCTATCCTCTGCTTGGCTGAGATGATTGACTCTTTGCATGTTGCATGATGCTAATAGGTTGTTGTAAGTTTACATTTTTATAAATTGTTATTAATGCTTGATTATTTTTTTTATATTTCTGTCTTAGCTACACGACTACATTTGGTCAAAGAGGAAAGTCTGATTTTCTCCTTGAACCATTCCTTCAGTGCTATTGTTTAGTCCCCCATGGTGATTTCTTTAAAAGTAATTTGCATATGAAAGACAAAGACCTCAATGTTTAAAAGCTCTTCTTGAACAATAGCCCCAGCTCCCTGTTTCAGCAAGAGTCTCAGAATGGTGGTCACTGAGGAATGTGCTGAGATGAGGACACAGAGCTAAGATTAAGACCAGTGTTGGATAACAGTACAATGTCAGTAGGGACTCTACCTCAGGGTGCAGGCTTTTACAGTTAGGGCTAGGCCTAATCTATGGCTAGGGAACTGCCCCTGTGTGTGTGTGTGTGTGTGTGTGTGTGTGTGTGTGTGTGTGTGTGTGTGTGTGTGTGCGCGCGTGCATAGAACATATTTAAGACTTGCACATGTTCCTATGGCTAGGTTGCTGTTATTAGACATTTCTTCCCCTTTGAAGTGTGTAGTATTTGTTTTGCTCCACTTAGCTGTCAAACTAATACCTTACAGAGTGAAAATGAAAAATGGCTGGGGGAGCAGCAAATCCACATAAGAATATTTTGGGGATTACAGCTGGAGTCTGCCATGCCTGCCTTTGCTTGTGATTGGTTGTATTTTCTTCAAAATATATAGGAGAGAAATTGTTCTTTTTCCTCATACCATTATTCCTAAACATAATATTATTTTTGAACCAATTGTTATTCCCTACCTTTCATCAATAATAAAATAAAAACATGGCACAGCATTTTCTCTTTATTCCTTTGTACAAATATACAGTATTTTAATTAGATTGTGTTTTTGAATGATTTTAAGTTTTATCTGGTAGAAAAAAAATAATCAATTGTACTATTTCTTTAGTATTTTGCACTATAAGGTAGAGTATATCAACAATCAACACTATTATCAATAGAAAAATAGGGCTGAGTTGGTGGAGTTTTTTTTTTTTTAATGAATAGATAAGAAATGGGATGATAAGGACTTGAGTGGAGTCCTGTTATTGACCTATTCATGTCTACTGCACACATTCCTGGAATAAAGATGTATCTTGGCTAAATGAAAGCAACATCAAGAATAGATCGTTATGCTCCATATAGACCTCAGTGACCTTTTAAGTTATAGAAAATGATGTATTTAAACTGCTTGCCATTGTACCACTGGATCTCAAACCACTGTTAAGCAATTACAGGAACTAAATGCAAACGCTAAAAAGTGAAGGTGCGTAAGACTTGCAAATACAGCGTTAACCAATGCCGAAACGAGTTCAAGTGTTTTATTGGTGCTTTCAGCTCATATTTGAGGCCCATTAATAAAAGCATGTCAGTTTTTCAAGTCTCAATCAATGCGTTGGAACCCGTACCGTCCACTTCCTGCCAGATTAGGAAATGTGATGGATTGAGCCTTAGCAAAGTACATTTATTTCAATCAGTAAGCCATTTAAATGGAAAGTCATTTGCACTTCACCTATTTACAAGTACACATGATCAGTCATTACCAGAAATGCACCTTCCCCGCTTGCTGGAAATTGGAACCATCTTATTAACGGATGGTTTAAATCAGTTCTGCAGGTAGTTAATGAACTGAGGAATTGAATTCTGAAATGCAGCGGCAGGAGCAGTACAGCCGCCCACCTAACGCCTCTGCTGGAAAGCAGTTTGAGTGTAATGCTGTAGTTTACCATACATCACATTACTGTTCACACTCACTGACTTCTCATTACAGGACATTATAAGAAAGCATTACATTTACATGCTATGTACAAGTTTTTTTCCCATTTTTTCCCTTATGTGCCATAGTTACTTGCTTTGTTTTCTAAAAGGACGCATGAATACATTTTGGAATGTCATACCTTATGGCCCAATGCTGTTGAATTCTCGGATAGGGCTGATTACTTTAGTTGAAAGTAACACTGACTGTAATTCAAACCACAAGTTAAGATTAATGTGCTCATTCTAATACATTAACATTTCAAATAAAGGTTACGAAATCTAAAAATTAAATTAAATAAATGTAAAAAAAAAAATGCATTGTTATTTAACAAAAAGAAACCCACCATAGAAAAGTTTTAGTTAAGACTAGCACTACATATACCCATAGAATATAATTGAGTAAATTAAAGAAAATCAGTAAATAACACAGGTTTTGTTCTGGTACTGTCGGTTAAAAAGAGAAAAAAAAATGAAGAAAGGTCTCATAATGTACAATTAAATTAATTTATATTGGTGTTATAATGAATTCTGAATACTATCTCCATGCATAATACACTGCCTGGCCCTCCCACAAAAGGTGGAATACTCTGCTAAATCTTATTTAGCGTGTGTGTATGTAAAACCATGACGTTGTTTCACTTACTGTCATAGCATTTTTTTTCCATCCAGATTTGCATTAATTTTTTTAATCTTTTAGCGATGATTAGCCTGTTCAACAGAGAAGACAAACAATGTGACAACCTGATCTGTCGATACATGTAGGTCATCAGCTGACTTTATTTTAGTGCCACATAACGTAGAATCTAGATCTGATCAAGTGAAGCAGCATCTGTTCATACAGTAACACTGCCTCCTGAGGCTTGTACAGTTGCCAAAATGCATGATGATGGGTTCATCACTTCTTATGCTTCCCTTCTTACTCTAACATTCCCATCAGTCTGGTATATTACCATTTTCCATTGCTCTGAAGCCCAATCTTTATGCTCCCTCACAAATTGTTTTGCTAACCTGTGGTTGTCTTAGGGTCAAACAGCTGTTTAGTCCCAATATTGTTGACAGTTTAATACTATCCATTCAGGGAATAGTATAAACTGTCTAATAGTGTAGTGGACAGTTCTTAACCCAATTCCAGTAATTTCATGAGCATCCTTAGTTGTTTTCTTTGCTTGATTCAGGACAATAATTTCATACTTCTGAAACACACGAATATCTTTTTCATGACAATGGGATACATGTTCTGACACGGTTGTTTAAGAAATGAGAAGCTATTCATTGCATCAGTTAGGGTTAAAAGAGTTGTTGTCAGCCAAAACATATTTATCACTGCAGTAATTAAAGGCTATTCAAATTATATAAATTAAAATGGTGACTTTTTTGGTCATTAACAAAATAAACATAAATAATTCCAGCAATGTGCATTATGCACAATAACATAATAGCAGCATGCTTACTGTTGATTTTTTTTAAATAGAAAGGGTTAGCGAAAGATAGTTTGAGGACACTGTTCTTTGAACTTTAAATACGTTTCACTTTGAGAGACAAAAAACTTTATTTTTTACTATACCTGCTAAATTTAACTGTAACCTTTTAAAGTTGGAGGAAAAAATAATAATATTTAGCCAGGTTTTTGAAATGGCTTGACGTTGGTGTTAACAGCATAAGGCGCTCTTTGGAGAGATTCCGATGAGGGGGGTCTAGATGAAATTATGTATGATTACAAATAAAAAGCACCAAAATAAGTCAGAAAACTGAATTATTAGAATCAAACTATGCGCTGCTCTTACAAACATGATTATATGATCATACAGCAATGGGCTCAGCATGAGGGAAAAAGTCATTTAGCAAATGGATCCATTCATCTTTGAACTGGATAAACATGGATTGTGGAGACTCTGATAAGCTCCAGTACTCAAATCATGTCTTGTAGTACATTAAAAAGTTGACTACGAAAAGGAAAAATGTTCAAGCTGCACAAAACCATTAGCGTGCTCTTTTAAAGGCTTTGTTGGTCCAGTGTATTTGGGAGTATTATAGTACTATGCAAATATGCATGCAAATAGTAATGGATGGGATTTGTGTAGGTTATTAATGGCATTGAAAGGATTTGATGGGTTAGGAGTTTTGAAGGTTTCCTTTGAGTAAGTTACACTTTTTCTACTGTAATGACATAATTAAGTTCAAGTTGAGTTGTTAGTATTGTTAGGTTTATTCATGAGAAAGTCCTGCCTTCACTTGAATGCCCCAGGCATTTCAGAATTAAAAAAATATAGATTTTTTTTTACCAGTCTCGATTGAAATATAGATTTTTTTTTACAATAATTTTTCCATCATACTGTTTTAAGTTTCTTTAAAATTCTTTAACAATCTATTTACTTAATAATATTTGATATTTAAGCATGTGACTACACGTATAAATTATTTTCACCTACAAGCTTTTTGCTAACATCGTTTAATGCAGTTTGTTTTTCAGATTGTGTTATATTTACATAAAGATTAGCCCTCACACAACTGTCAGGGGGCAAGAGAGAAATATCTAACCAATACCTTGTACTTGATAAATCACTTTTGATAACAGAAGCTGGAGATGGGAACCAGAATTGCGCTCGTACCGTTGATGATAACTCATTTGAGATTCATTTGAATGGAGGTTGTAGGCTCACAACGAATAGAAAAGTGATTATCTTTCAGAGCGGGATATTAACTTTTTAATATGAGGTTCACGTGAGTGTTCAGTCTAGATTTCCCCGTTTAGCACATCAGAGCTTCTTTGCTAGCGTAGTGCTACTGATTCTTAAAGGGATTAAGATTTTTGGCAAAAGCAGATATTTGCTCTGTTTCTCCAACCTAGCTTAAACACTAAATGTTTTTGATAAAGCAAAATAGGTCATGTTGTCATCTCTCATATCTGTCAAAAAATCCAGCGCGACGAACTCACATAGATGATCTTCACTGCTCGTCTAAACAGCACCACAGGAATTCGCTGTTCTAGAAATGTCATCCCTCAGGTCACCAGCAGATTAAAAATAGCCACAGAGTTTGACGGCTGAGTACACTATATGCCCTTGAGGGACATCCGTCTTGTGTTGTGGCGTTTTCAGAGCCATGTTAGGATCGCATTTACCGATTAGTAAAGCATTAGGCATTTTTCGTGAGGCACGCAGAAAACCGGAAAGCAGTTCTGGCTACGGGAAATTACCGGGTTCAGAATTACATTTCGAACCCTTTGCCAGTTCTGTATGAGGCTTTTGCATATTTTTTTCCTATGAAAAATTTACTTGGAAATCACAAGGTATCTTCAGAAGGACTTCATGACACATGTATGAGCATTGAATAACTTATTTATGGAATAGTGCTTGAGACCGAACGCAGCATGATGACATTACACGCTAAATTTAATGGGAAAGTTTTAAATAAGGAATAAGGCACTTGAGGGTGATCTGTTATAGGAAAATAACTCAACTATACTGTAGAGTGTGATGTGGCCAAGAACAGAAGAATTTCCTATTGCTCTTATACACATTAATTTGCCAATTATTTCATTTACTGTATTAGAGCATAATTCCTCTGAGTTTTTATCCATTTGAGTTATGCTTTATATTGCGGATTAATCTTGGGGGTTTTATCCTGGTTATTGTTGTGGTTCGAGAATTTACCTCAGACGGAACACAGGGCACACAACAAGCACACACACATTCGCACACTCATTCATGCCTAGAGGCAATTTAGCCAAGCGAGTTCTCCTACCGGCATGTTTTTGTCCTGTGGACAGAAATTGGAAAACCCACATACTGTAGATGTCATTTAAATATCTTTACAGAAATGTTTGCCAGAACAACAATTCAGTTTTCTTTGTTAAAGATCGAGCTAACGATATTAGCGAAATATTATTGATGTTTAAACTCAACAGCCAAATAAATACACCCCGTTCCTTCAAAAGCCCTGCACGCAAATTACTGGATGATCTTTGCCAAAACCTGGGCTAGCTGACAAATATTACTATAAAATGTCGCCGGATGAATGACATGCAAGCGCACAGCAAGGTAAAAAAAGCTTTGTAGCTAAGCTAACAAGTAGTATAACCTTACCTAGCATTTCAAATTATGCATCCATCCAGACTAGAAAGGAATACTTTATGAGGACCTCGATACAGGATAAATGTAGATGTAGATACTATGATACAGAAATAATAACAACATTAAATACAAACACAGCCATTGTAGCTTGTGTTAGCTAGTTTTTGAATGATCAAAATGTTGCTACAGTTGCTACTGTGATGTTAATGTGTGAGGACATCCGAAGATGAGACAGACATAAGAGCTCATATGAGGCATACACTGCTACTATAGCTCACATTTTCTACTGATTCGTTTTATGATGCAGCAAAAGTAGTTACCCATGAGTCAAGTAGAAACAGGTTAACCCCCGCATCAGTTTTCATGACCCTCTAAGATCTGTCCCCTTTTGAATCTAAAGGCCTTGCTAATGTTAACACGGATCTTCGACCCTTGCTTGTTCATATATCTTTCTTTTTTTTTTTTTTTCGTTTTCCACTTAAGCTGTTTTTCTGCCATCTGTTCTTCTTTACAATGCTTTAATGTTATTTATATATTTTTCTTACATATCTCAGTAAGGAATATGGGGCCAGAGTATAGCCCCCCTGGAGGAGAAAGGGTTAAGGGCCTTGCTCATGGCCTGAACAATGGCAGACTTGGCAGTGTGGGTCTTGACCCCCCAGATCTTACAATCAGTAAGACAGTCTTACCCATTTAAGCCACCATTGCACTCCGTTAGCCTGTTGTATGGACAACAGTAGTTTTCTGTGTACTCATGTTTAGGCTGCTTTTACACTAGGATCTCAGAGTACATTGTTCATTTGAGCAGTGAGAATCCTCTATACTGTACCTGGTCACTTGAAAGGGTGGTCTCTAGCATCATAGATGCTTGGGCATGTACTTGGTCACAGTATCAATAAGGAATTAAAGCTGAGCGTGCAAATAACATTGAACTAGGCCGCTATTTATAATGTGATATTTTTAAGGGCACCTGTCTTTTCCAAAATCTGCATATGCCAAGTGTATGCGCTGATCTCATTCTTCAACCTATACAGCTATAGCAGATGAAGTAGGAAGGCAAAAGAAGGGTTGATTACATTGACTCCATAGTACTCTTTTTCTTGTAACTAATTGGCGGATCAATTGGTTATTGGCAGAGAAAAATAAGAAATATTGAATTAGGAGATTTACAAAATTGCAATCCACATCAAACCGGCTCCGAGATTGAACAGTAATAGCATATCGGCTGGTTCTTGGTTCATTGTTTACAATACTGCAGTCTGGTGCGAGTATAAAAAACTGCACATTAAGGTGCATTAATAAAAAAGAATATACAGTTTCTGTGTATTTGTACATGATGATTGTATATACAGGTGGTAAACTAAGTAACTGTACATTAGGTACACCAGCAAGGTAAAATATTAATAAAAGAGAGAATGAAAGGTCATAATCATCTGAGTGCAATGCAACAGAATGTACTGTATATGGCCCTTTTCAGAGAAGGAGATCCCCTGACACCAACCAGAGACCCTGATTCCCGTTCCTGGTGGAAAAGCAAGTGTATTCCTGTACAGAACAACATTACTAATGTGAAAGCTGGTGGAGAGAGAAAGGGCATTTTTCTCTTTGACCCTTGTCTCCCCTGTTTTTTCCTGGTGACATCATGTGACTACTTGTCTCGGGGTATTTAAGTAGAACGTAAAGCCATTACATTACACGTCACATTTAATTGGGGGCTGGTTAGGAATTGCTAAGTCCATCTTTTAATACATACACCTTTATCAACCTTTTTTTTTTCATTAGGCTTAGATTACCAAAAGCGCACACTCTACAAGTTCCAGTGAATTAGCTGTTACTATAGAAGTGTGATACTGTATTGATTTTTTTATTACAGCCAGATCTGGTCTCTATATATTTCTCTATAAGATATCCAGCTTACAAAACTGCGAAGTTGAACTATAACATTACTAACTATATTTGCACACGCCGTTTATTTTCCTTCCTTGGTTAAATATATTTGTTTGTTGATAATAAATGGTGTTAAACCCCAGTTAAAAAATGTGGTACTATTGTTTTCAAGGTGCCTTGTATCGCGCTATCTTTTATGAAATATTACCCACCTGTAGTTTGAGCAATACCACCAAGGGCCAAACTGAAATTAATGGACACGGCAAGCTGGGAAATGAGGTCACGGGTGTCTGGCAACCGGTGTATGTGTTTAAGTGTGAAGGGAACCAGCTGTGATGACATGTTTGTGCCAGCGCATGAAGTAGGAGGAGTTGCTTTTTGTGTTGTGTACCTGGAGGTTGGGAACAGAACAACAGAGCTGTTTCTTCAGCTAAACTACCCTTCATGATGCATTCCTGAAAGTCTGGTGAATGTGACTAAATGACTAAATCACTGGCATTCAGACAAGTGGAAATGCAGTGGACTAATGAAAGGATTTGTTTAGAACGAAGCTTTTTATCTTAAACAAGTGTCACAAGTGATACACGATTGTGCCTGGATGCATTATTTTGCATAAAAGCGCCCCAAGCACTCTTGCCCACTTAGTTCTACTTAGCTCTCTGACAGCCGTACCTTAATGCCAAGGCAACAAATAATCAGCTGTGAAATATAGAAACTGATGATGCGTTATAGAGGCTTCTTCAGTGCTCAGTAAGAAAAAAAAAATGCCATAGGCAAATTGTTATTATTATTTTTTTCCCGTCTCAGCATAGCGTTGAGTTAATCCGGCTCTGTGATGGTTTACGTCATGACTGTCTCTGTGGAGACATCATGCTGTAAAAGCTCTCCAGGCTTAAGACCTTATTTATGTAAATATGACTACTTCAAGTAGTAAACTTGCTTTGTTATTGTCATGTAATCCTTCTTATTTTCAACATTCCGAATACTATGTGGCTTAACACATTTCAAGATCTCTTTAACGCTTTCCTGTCTGAGTTTCAGTTTTGGAACCGTATGCACCAAATACATTATGTACATATATGTTCTTTTTCTTCTTCTTTGTTGTTTAACGGCAGTTGGAATTCAGTAGGTTTTATTACCGCCAAATGTAGGTCTCATTTTTTCTCATCTTGTTGGATTATTGAACCATATCCACCTATCCATCAGTCAGGGGTAGCTCAGTGATGTACTCAAATATTCTGTTGGGCCCTTGAGCAAGGCCCCTAACCCTCAACTGCTCAGATGTATAATGACATAAAAAAGTCGCTCTGGATAAAAGTGTCTGCCAAATGCCTAAACGTACAGTACTACTGGTGAAACTAACTACCTGCACCTAGCAGGGCAGGCAACCAACAGTTAGTTATGGATGACTGCTCCCATCAAGGGTTCGTCTGGGGCCCATCTGATCCGCATGCAGCTTGGTACAGGATGCCTTTCCTGACGCAATCCTCCTATCTTCCGGCACTGTTGGGTAGTATGGGGTCTGGCAATCCCATTAAAAGAAAAGTATTCTTAAATCCTATGCAGCCAATGAGTAGAATAAAGCATGGAGGTTTACAGACAGAATATTATTTTATATATATATATTTTACTTAATCTGCTTCAGAATATCAGATAACTATCGGGACTTCTGAGGTGGAATCCCAGGTAGCACAAAATGGACAGCTAGTGTGTTATGTAGGGTGTATAATCCCTTGTTCCACACACCAAGTAGCACCATTATTCAGGGGTTAGAGATTTGGGGGTGTGTCACTCGCCAGCCTTTTTTTCTTTCTCCTCAAGGTTCAGTGTAACGTAATGTTCCAGAGAAACTGGAGAAGCAAAGCCCTCTATCCCGATGACCTTCCTGTGTTGGAAAACTTACTTTAAGATAGTGAAGACACTGGAGACTTGTTCCATAAATGCCTCACCACATCAGCTTTGTTAAATTACAACATTTTTTTTATCCATTTATTATTAGATGTAGCTCATGTAGATCATCTGCTAAAGTAGCCCCTAGGAGTGAGCTGTTACTTTCTAAACGATACCATATTAGGACGAGCACAGGAATATAAGCATGCGATTTGTCTTGCAGCTGATGTGCTGTCAGAGCTGCAGGACAGTTTTACAGCACTGTGGAACAGAGGGATATAAAACACAGCATGGGTATTAATATCCAGTATCATTGGAGCTTTTAATAAATTAATGCATCTTTCACAAGTTCTTAACATTAGTGGAATGATCTAGATGTAATAATTGTAAAAAAAAAAAAACAAGAAACAAGACACATTTTTTTATATTATATCGTATAATTAAAAGTAAAAAAAAATGTCAATAATTAATTAGTGAAAATATATTACATTTATTATAGAGTGTGAAAATACAGTTAAGGTAATTTACAGTGTTGTTGGGTTTAATTAGTGTATTTTCAATCCATAATTAAAAGGATAACTTTATAAAAAACTACATCTATTTTTATAGAACAATGATTGTTATCAAAGTCAACATGTATCTTTACTTTTCCAAACTCTAACAGTTATTATTTTATAACTGTTAGTAAATTATTCACTGAGAAAAAAGGATTGTACAATTACTCACTCACTCACTTTCACTCATTGTCTGTACCACTTAATCCTGTATACAGGGTCGCGGGGGGCCTGGAGCTTATCCCAGGAGACTTAAGCCACGAGACGGGGTACACCCCGGATATGGTGACAATCCATCACAGGGCACACTCATACACACACACTCACACATTCATTCTCATACTACGGGCAATTTGGGAATGCCAATTAGCCTGATCTGCATGTCTCGGGAAACCCACGAAGGGTAGAACGGGGAGAACATGCAAACTCCGTGCACACACAGGCGGGAATCGAACCTGGCCGGGAATCGAATCCAGACCATGGAGGCTCGAGGCGACAGTACTAACCACTAAGTCACCGTGTCGCCCATAGTACAACTAAAGGTCACCTATTAGGCAAAAATTGCTTTTTGATCGATTTTGGACTTTGGATTTTGTTCTCAACACAAAATGTAGTGAAAAAAATAAGGGGAAGAAATTGTAAATTGTATAAAAAAAAACTGTGCCTGAAAATGCTGTTTCCTACTTTTATGATGTCATAATAGAAAAAGTCATTTGTAAAAGACAAGTAATTTGCAATTTTGTAGAACAGATTGCATCGAACAGGAACATGCTTCAGCTATGAGTTCACTTTCAGTTTTATTTCCTTTTAGGCATAAAATGGAACAGTTCTGCAACTACTGTACAAAGGACTCATGTCTGGATCATCTCTGACATGCATGAAGATGAGCACAATGACTACTAACTATTTATATTAGCAAGATGCACATACTGTAGCACATACCACTGTTATCGAACTAGTATGCTATTATGGCTATCATTGTATTACTAAACAGGTTAACACTGAGGATGTTATTGCTAATAGATGTTCATACATTCACACACAGTAGATGGCTTGCTACTAAAACCCCTTATTTAGTTCTGTCTCAGCTTCTGATTGGCTAGAAAGAAAAACCGGGCTGAGGCAGTAGCTCATTCATTTAAAACTACAGATGCTGAAACATGTTTTAGGAAAGCGTGTGAAACGGAGAGATTTTCACACATGCAGAATTCATGTCGTTGTTCAGCTGCAAAATTAACAGACATATTTTGGAGGAATTTTGAGACATAAAGTATGTTCATGGTTTTATAAAGAATATCATAACATAGGTGACCTTTAAAGGTACTTTAACATGATGAGTGGGCATGTGAAAAATGTGGTTGTATATAATGTATAGGAGATTGCTAGGATGACAACCACAAAGAGATATGCACAGAGATAATAATGCATAATCTTGCATAATAATTTATATGATAATAAGAAATATTACAATAAAATCTAAAGAAAATGCAGACAAATAAGGCAAATAAGAGATAAACGTGACCCCTGTGTAGAGATATTTTCCCATTTATGTCATGGGAAATTCTCAGTTAGAATATATTTGTCCTGTAATAGATCTCGTATTGGCTCCTAACTGTGCAGAGACCAGACATATTTGGGCTTTAGACATGAGCTCGGGTGCATGAGCCATCTGGATTTCTCTTTTTTTTTTTCCCCCCATTTTTTTTTTCCAGGTCAGGAGGCATTACCCCAGCACAGTAACAAGACAGAAGGCACAGATAGGATGGCTCTGCTTTCTGGGTCAAGTAAAGAGGAAATTGCTGTAGCATTGCGGGATTAAAGTTCACGACACTGTGTGTGAAAGCCATGCAGAATGAACATAAAGCAGATCGAGGTGAATGAGCAGAAAAACGAAATGAATTTCAGAAGATATAGCCGGATATATTTGTGGCAGGCACCGCGGTGTATGTCTACCGTCATGCCGTATCACAGATCGCATTTGTGAAGAGAAGGGCATGGTAGCTTTGTATAATGAGCAGTCCTGGCTGAACGTGGACAGGAAAAAATGGTGGCTGGGCTAGAATGCTCAATCTCAATTATATTGGACATTACTCTGTATATTATATACCTTATTTCTGTATATACAGTATATTAAATATGTGTATTTAACATTTTATCTATTTTATTTAACAACAGCAAAACTTTCTATTTTTAAGTACATTATATTTTTGGAAGTGTGTATAAACTCACTGTGTGCAGGACGCTGTTGTGTCCATTCTGATCTCTGATTAAAATTGTAAATCTTGTTAGAAACCAGATTGGTTCAGGGACCATGGACATGGTGCAAATGCTACAAATATAGGGTAAAAATTTGTTGTCTTTGGGTTGCATTTGCATTTTGTGTTTGTGGCGTCCAATCTACGTTATGTCAACGTCATTTTATCAAAGCCGTGTTAATTCTCAAAAAACACTGGTGCCTCGGTGTTGTTCAGATGGTGGACGTCATCACAATGTCATTACAACTACAGTACCTTACAACAGTCACAGGCTTCCTGCTGGGTAACTGCTAATATCCAATCAGACACAGTGTGACACAGCTGCTTATTATAATCAGAGAGTAATCTCTGTTTATGCAAAAAAAAAAGGAATAATAACTTCTGTTGTTAATTAATTATGTTGTTTATTTATTTTTATACATATATATATATATATATATATATATATATATATATATATATATATATATATATATATATATATATATATAGTTTATAATTTAAATGAGTCAGATTTGATAGATTCACATTCTATCCATCCATCTAGCAACCTCTGTAGTCCAGCTAGGGACTGTGGAGATTGCCACAGTGGTGATTACCTTTGTATTTAATCCCATTTTACGATCGTGGTGGGACCTCCAGTCAACAGTCACACACTACAGGCAATCTGGGAACACTAGTCTGCATGACTTGCACGGCTTAGATTGCGAAGAAACTCGGGGGAAACTCACGTGGGGGAGAACATGCAAACTTCACGCACAAAGACCCCGAGGCGGGAATTGAACCCGGACCCTGGAGGTATACTGTAAATCGACAGTGCTAACCACTAACCTCTTGTATTTTTTGGCATTTTAGCCTTTTGATTTCAGCTCCTATTTACAGCTTATAAAGAAATGCTTTAAACAAAAGCATTAATCAGTGTGAAAATTGTGTCGCTTCATTGGCAGATTAGTAAAACAAGCTAACTAGCTATGCAAACTCATCTAATGCACCGATAATTTCTGTTACTGCTTTCCAAGATTTATTTTTCCTCCAACCGTCTCTATACACACTTAACGAGAGGGTGGATAAGATGAAACCACAGTTTTACTTCCACGTTTAATTTCCACTTCCACTTGAAACTAATTCCAGGAATAAAGACCAGGCAACCGAACAATGGCTGGCTCATGCAGACTAATCACGCAGACTTGTTGACTCGTCGTCAGGCGCAATTAGCACTGAACGCAGAAAATGTAAAGAGGTTAACATCCTTCTTTTAGTTTGTTTATGTAATTACAGCTCCATGCTGCACACAACCTTAATAATGTTGATAAATGTTGTAGAATCCTAATCAGTTCATTGAACCTAATTATTGAGATTTTTATATGCTTTGCTCAAGCTAACTAATTGGCTAAAGTTAGAGATCGATTTGTATTGATTGGAGCGCATTACTTTCTTTTGCTATATGTTTTACTTAAGCTTTTTATTTTTTGGCATACTGTGGTTGTATATGAATGTGAATGTGTTCCTTCTGATAATTCATTATTTATACAGCACTGAAAGGCTACACTCAGATAATGCGACCGTGAAACACATTTTAAATCAGACATGAATCCCTGTGAAGGAATACACACTTATCCAACCTCTCGTTAAGTGTGTATAGAGAAAACGTGAAGCAAAATACATCTTGGAAAGCAATAACAAAAATAATCAGTGCCTTAGATGAGTTTGCATAGCTAGTATGGTTAGCTTGTTTTGCTAATCTGCCAACAAAGGTACACAAGTTTCATGCTGATTAATGCATTTGAACTTTTTTCAACTTTTTTTAATTAATTAGCTCGAGAAGCTGTATACAGTATAAGAGCTGAAATCCTATAAACAGTAATCAATAATGTAGTTAAATAATAACGAATATAAATAAATGAACAAAGTATTAATTAATTACAAAAGTATATGTTTTTGCACAAATAGAGATTATACTCTGATTATAATAAGCAGCTGTGTCACACTGAGTGTGATTGGATATTAGCAATTATACCCAGCAGGAACCCCAACGGTGGATGACCGTGGTAAGTTAGTATTAATGACATTGTAATGATGTCCACCATCTGGACATTGCCGGGACAACAGTGTTTTTTTTTTGCGAATGCAATCCGAAAAAGGACGAAATGTAATAATTTCTTTGAAGCATTTATGTTGAATTAAAAATTTTATTCATCACCATACACAGTATGATATGCAATGAAACATTAATTTCCACGGTGTTCGACCACATCCATGGTCCTTTAAGTTTCTAAAAAAAAATTCCAATCGGAGATCAGGACGGACACAACAGTGGCATGGGCACAGCAGTCATGCATCTCTTAGTGTTGTAATGTTACCTCTATGGTTAATTTTCTTTTAGAAATATTGTGAAGAGGTCTATCTTAGCTCCCAAATTACTCCATTGTAATATGGAGTTTGAACAGCGTCCAAACTGCACCCCATCCCGTTTCATAGAACAGATCTCAGATCACGTTAAGCGGGTTTTTATTACCCTTTTGGCTGCTTTCCAATGTAATATTTCAGCAAATTGCTCTTGTCCAGTATTGGGGCAGTGGTAGATAAGTGGGTTAAGGCTCTGAGTTACTTATTAGAAGGTTGGTGGTTAAAGCCCCAGCAGCACCACCAAGTTGCTGCTTTTGAGATCATGAGTCCCTTAAACCTTCTTCAGCTGCAATATATGTATATGTATATGTATATATATAAATAAGAGTAAAAAATTCTTTGCATCCCTTTCAGGCCACCAGTTTGATATTAATATTGTTCTGAAGTTGCTTTTTTTCGTTGCAACATTATTGTTATCTCATCATAATCGATGTCAAAGTTGTTTTGACGTCATTTCATCAAAGTAATTCTAACATTTAAAAACGTATCAGCGTTGTACAACGGCTGCAACATTGCAAGATTTTGACACTTAAAATTCCTGCAGTATATACTGTTACCCGGTTTTGTTTAATTTAAGGTTTCTTATTATTCGTTGGATCAGCAGCGAGCAGTGTGTGTTTGTGTAGTATGGGTTTTGCACAGTGGTGAGGTTGGAAAATAAGTTAATTAGCAACATTTTTTTGGTACAGCAGTAATGAAATAAACATAGTTTATTTCCAAGGTAATTGGGCTTTATGGGAAACTTTGTGTTCTTTGGAGCGTTAGTCAACTCTTTGTGACCTTAGATTATGCCGTTATATATTTTCTATGTTATGTTACATTTTAAATTGGTTTTTAATGTCCTTTCTTTCTGTTTTCTCTATCTACTGCTTTGCATAGAGTCTTGTGTTTATTCTAAGAAAATGCAGAACCCCTAAGAGGCCTTTGATTGTCCCTCTGGGGAACCTTTATGATTCTGTAAAACTTTATCAGTGAACAGTGAGAATCACAATACTATCTTTCTCTTTGAAACTTTAAATATTTAATTAGTACAGAACCATTTGAAACCTTGAAGACAACTCTTAATGCAATAAGTCCCCTACATACAAACGTTCGAGTTCTGAACTTTCGAAAATACAACCATGCGTTGCGTACATCCTCTACAAGTCCAGTACAAGCCCAGGATTTCCGGGAGCAAGCGATGGCAGAGATTGCTCGTTCTTTATCATGAATTGTTCAACCATCAGCAGGATTCTATAGAAACTCTGTACTGTAATACACTGTGTATGGCCAGTTGTGTTAGTATCCTAGTACCTAGACCAGGGGTGCCCAACCAGTCGATCCCGGTCGACCAGTCGATCGCAGGCTGCTTTCCAGTCGATCGTGAGAGTAAACTGCCTTCTGCTTTGTCCTTTCTCTTTCTTCACTGTTTCCACGTCTCAAACCTCAAATACATAAAACAATAACCTTTATAGACATAGTATTTCTTGAGTAAAGAAACCTGTACTTATTTTAAAAAACAGTTCTTTATTTTCCCTTACAAGATCACTGATTACGTTCGGCTCTGCGCTGAAAATTTAAACCGACGGAATTAGTGGCTGAATTTGAAATCGCATACTAACATACGTACAGGTACTATTCATACTATTTCATATAAATATATGGCAGAAATAGCGAGAGTAGTATGCTAGTATGCTAATCTGAATTTAGCCAGGGTTTTAGCTATAGGCACGTTACTAGTAGGGACTCAGTGTTTAAGTAGAGATGTTGAGAGAGCTGCAACTTCAGCAAAGTAAAAGGCAACTATGGCAGAAGCAAAAAAAAAAAAAAAAGGGGCAATTTCGGTCACCATTTCAAAACAAAAGCTACATGTGCAGATTTCCCGGCTATATCAGCTCTACGCACACGAAACGTCCAGGAATTGAAGAGGCAGTTAGCAGCACAGCAGTCCATTTTCACCAGGCCAAACACCAAGGGTAAGGCTGCAGCTATAGCATCTTATCGCGAAGTTGTGAAAGAAGCATTTGTCGCGGCTGCAGACGCACTATTTGGTGACTTCAAGAATAAAAGTGATATCATAGCTGCCGTTAAGGATGTGCAATTATCCCGTGGCACTGTTACACGGTGATGTGAGGGAATGTGAGGGATGTTGAGGCGCAGTTAAGGAAGGATATTGAACAGTGTGAATGTTTTTCTCTTCAATTTGATGAGTCGACTGATGTTGTGGATTTGGCACAGCTGTGTGTTTTCATTAGAATGGTTTTTGGAGACATGGGTGCAAAAGAAGAGCTAGGGTTAGGGTTAATAACTTTATTGTCACTACAATTAGACTATATTTTATTATATATGGATTAGGGCTACTTTCTGTTTGTTTTGTGCACATTAAATATGTAAATATGCTATGAGTAGCAACTGGCTTTCTGTTTGGACTTGTAGATCTCGGCACACTGACAAATTAAAAAGTAGATCTTTGTTCAAAAATGGTTGGGCACCCCTGGTCTAGACAATGTTTGTTGGACTTATGAACAAATTGGAGCTCTCGAAACAGAGACTTATTGAACCTTGTTAAAAAAAAGAACCAGCTGGTCATTTGACATTTCGCTAAATTGTTGAACTGCACAATTTGATTGTGATTTAAACTGCTATATGTAACTATTAAATGTACCATTTTATATTTAAACACATTTCTCTAGCTGCAAACAATGGTACAAATGACCTCATTAAGAGGATGTTCACCAAAAATGTTTTTTTTTCAAATCATAATTATTAAACAAAAAAAAATTCAAATAACTTAAATTATTGACAAATTCTACATAAATCCTGACTATGCCTTTTACCTAAAATAAAGTTGTGATTAAATAACCACACAGGTCCGTATTGTCATTTCTATACATTTAACTGTGCAGCACTAACATACTATCCTGGTAAACTTTAAGGTTCTCTACTAGTGATGGGAATCGCCAGTGACCACCGATACGATAATATCACGAAGACTAGATTCCGATTAAATTTTAATTGTGATTTGGTTAATATAACGATTTTATAGGTATCCCAATTCATATCCCAATTTTGTTTGTTACAATTATAAACAAACTTTGCAAATAATTTGCTGCTACCACACAGGATGCTGTGCTTTGGGAATAGTTTAGAGTGCACCACCTGTTGGATCATAGAGGACCTACTGTATGTTAAAACCAAATTAATTTAGCAGTCAGTTTGATGCATGTCAGGTGATGCATATATCAGCACACGAAAGAATCAACTGAATCAAGTGTTTTATTCTCTACACCATACTACTCAGACTCGTCCATAGATTGAATGACAATAAAGAGCTTTACTTTATAACAGCCTATAATTATGCAATTACCCAGAAACCCTTAAAGAACTTTAACTACTATTTTAGTTCTTCAAACCCTCAATTGTTTTAACAGTACTTTACACAGTGAATTTTCAGCAATATACTGTATAACAGGCCTTTGTGAAGCCACAACTAGGATTTAAAGTGAAATCTTACCACTTCATTTTTGCCCCCTGCCTCTTCCAAACCATCTTTAACCTTTTCACATCATTCTGTAGCCACGAAGCCTGAGCTCGAGATTGAGACTGAATCTCTCAACAGATCCCTAAAATACTTCCTTCCTCTCACGGCAATCCCTCTTAAATTTATCTTGAAAAAGAAAATCTTTTACTTTTTCCGATCATCTGTGTCAGTCCTGTTTCATGGCGCACTGAAGACGGAGAGACACACAGCGGGATTGAGAGCGAACAGGCTTAATTTGACACCCTTACTTTCAGGATCTAAAGCTTTGCTTTCTTTTCTTCAATTTTTCTCTCCCTTCGCCAAAGAATTTCCTATAGTAAAAATCAACCAGAAGTATTGTGTTTACACCGGAGTATTTCCCATGTTCTCACAATTGAAAATCCAACTTTTTTTTTTGACTCCTGAAAAACAGACTCGAGATGGAATTGTGTCCAATCGTCTAGGTTTCCATGACAACCGAAAAAATCCCAGCGGGCTTTGTGGCATCACCAAAAGTGCCATGCAGCTTGGCGTCCATGATGTATATGTCTATTTCCAGTTTCAGAATGGCTCCCCTGCCGTTATATCAGTCACACTAATAGATAATTCATGCTCCGATGCCCTCGTCTGCACAGCCGCAATCGCAAGAGAGCAGATGCCCAACCTTTCCCGGCCCTGCAGAGAGAGTCTTTTTTTTTTTTTCAGCTCAATTTTTTTTTTAATCAAACTTTCAGGGCTGCGATACAATCAAGACTCTTGGAAACAAGGATATCATGGCACAGCTCGGGTATTGAGGATAATCAGTGGTAAAAAGGAAATGACTGAAATCTTTCAATTTTTTCATCAGGATTGGCAAACCTGATGCATTCAGAAAGTTGGAAAACAAAACAAAAAAAATCATTATTGTTTAGAAAGCACTTGTTCATGGGGGGAAAATGTCTTTTTTTTTTCTTTCTTTTTTTTCACCGTAGCCCCATTCATTTGGAAAAGAGTGAAACACAATTAGGACACTTAGTATCTGTGCCTTACTGCTTCAGTGTCATGTGCCCACATCATTGTGCTTCTATTTGGACATAATTGGCGTAATTAAATCTAATGACTTCCTTTTATATGCCGCAGCTCTATAAGTGGCATGATAAAGTGCTAAGAGTGCTGCGTCCATGCCGAGGCTAATGGGACGTGATCAGAGTTCAAAGCAGCATTGGCTAACCGAAAGTGGAAGTGTCCGTGTCGTACTTGCTGAAATCCAAAAATTTTACACCTTGTATTAAGGATCAACCTGTTTGCAATAAGGCGAAATGCTAGGTACATTTCACTAGATACACAAAGGGTGCTGCTACATGCAGTCCTCTAGACTGTTTATGCAGCATGTTTGTAGAGGCAGCGAGAGGGCGAGCTGATGTGGCGATATAAAGCCATCCCGATGCAAACAGTGGCAGGCTATTACTCTTCCATGCTATTTGCTGCATACAGCTGTATTATCGGCAAATACCTCCTCCGAAAGCATAGCGTGCATCAGCAGTCCTCATGATCGGGGCCGTTAAACATGGATAAATATATTTTAAAGGTTCACCGCGAACAGGAAAACCTGTCAGCAGCACCATAATTAGATGCGTTGCAGAGTTTCCCCACTCTAAATGCAGCTGTTAGGTAAGAAATAGAACACAGCCGGGTGTTCCATTACAGCAACATAATCAATAGCCGTGTGGTGTCAAGACCGGTTACTGGAACCACCCAAAAGTTGATTATTCTCCAATAACAGGGGCTCTTGATGACCTGTATTTTGAATCTACAAAAGCAGTACGATTGTCCGATTCAAATGTGTCTCCGTTTATGGTTACATGTGACGTACAAGTCCTGAAATTATTTCCTCTTATCCAGTGGTACCTCTATTTTAGATAGATGGGTAGATAGATAGATAGATAACTAGATATAATTTAATTTTAATTTTTTAATTTTATTTTAATTTTATAGAACTTTATTAATCCCAGAGGGAAATTGCTCAATTTTTCAGATATCCCAATTAGGAAACTGGGGTCAGAGTGCAGGGTCAGCCAGCTTACGGAGCAGCGCCCCTGGACCAGATAGGGTTAAGGGCCTTGCTCAAGGGCTCAACAGTGGCAACTTGGCGATGCTGGGGTTTGAACCCCCGACCTTCCGATCAGTAACCCAGTAACCCACAGCCTTAACCGACTGAGCCACCACTGCCCCTAGATAGATAGATAGATAGATAGATAGATAGATAGATAGATAGATAGATAGATAGATAGATAGATAGATAGATAGATAGATAGATAGATAGATAGATAGATAGACAGACAGACAGACAGACAGACAGACAGACAGACAGACAGACTGCCTGGTGATGGTGTTTCAGGAGAGCCTGCATTAAACAAAGAAAATTAATGTATTATTATTATTATTATTATTTATTATTATTATGTGATATTATTGAAATGATCATGAATGGAGGACAATTAAATGCTTGGTAATGTAGCATCATAAAAAAAGTACAGTACCAATCACAGCTATGTGTGTATTAGTGATAGTAAGAGCATTTCACCACACACACATACAGTGTGCAAGACCTCAGGATTGGAACTAAACAGCTGTGTGGTCTTAAGAAAACCACTTGTTAGTGAAGCTAGTCAGAATAAAATACTTCAGTTTGTAAGGGAGCATAAAGATTGAACTGTAGAGCAACAGAAAAAGGTCATGTGGTCTGATCGTATCAGGATAAGGAGGGAAGTACATGAAGCGATGCACACATTATACATAGTGCCCATTGTACAAGTGTCTGGACACAGATGATGACCTATATGTACTGGATGACCAAGTTAGCACATTTATGGATTTTTTTCTCTCCGGATGGCATGGCCATATTCTAGGACATTTTGCAGTGGACAAATGGATAGATGGATGGACTTCAGTGATCCGCAAGGGGGAACTTAGAAATCAAACTAAGCATATTGTCATGTTGTGCTTATTTGCAAAGTACATAACTATCCATCTGGAACACTTTTCGGAGTTGAAACCTTACAGGATTTGAGTGTGAATTTAAAAAGTGGAAAATGTTTGCTTCACATCTGACCTTTAAAAAGCACTTGCATTGGTGTCTCGTGCCAAAAAATTCTACTATGCAGCATGCAAACCAGTGGTTTGTGTATAAGATGTTAATATAGAAACAAGAATGCATAAGAGAATTTTGCACTCAAGTCCGCATCACTGAACCGTTAATAACTTCTGTTAATGTAGCTCATAAGTAGCTCATAAACTCAATTAATTGATATACAATTGGATTTTTGACTATGTAATACAGAGTTATAGAGCCAAAATGATTTATTATCGCAATATCTACTGTCACCCAGATGAGGATGAGTTCGCTTTTGAGTCTCAAGGTTTGTCATTCACGGCCTCTCAGAGAGATTTTCCTTGATAAATGTATCACTTTTAAATGACATCAAAAATGTGTAAAGCTGCTTTGTGGCAATTTGCAATGTTAAAAGCACGATGCAGGGCTCCTGAGTGGCAAACTGGTAAAGTGCTCGTCCCGTCATCTGGAGATCGCTGGTTCGCCTCTTGCAGTCGAGGGCCTAGAGAGAGCTGATTGGCCGAGCTCTATCAGTGGGATGGGAGGTACTTAGTGTTCCCACATTAATCACGGCTCTACAGCCAATCAGGGGCGTCTGTGAGCTCATGCAAGCGGAAGGAGCAGATAGCGCTGTCCTCGGAGTGTGTTATAATTGAATAATTGTAATGTGTATATTAATAGACATGAGGAAAATTGGTCAGTTATGTATCATGATTTGTCTATCACCACACTTACATATATATATATATATATATATATATATATATATATATATATACTGTATATATATATTTTTTTATATAGAAGTTTTTGTTTGTTTTATTGTTTATATGTTGCTGTTCCTCTGTTCCTAAAACTCACGCCCGCCCCGCCAACCGCACCCGGTAGATGACATCGGAGAGCGGGGCAATTACCGTACAGGGGCGCACCCAGTGAGGCATGAGCTTGGGTGAGAGCCCTCTCTTCTTTCCGGAGGAACACACCCACACCTGCTCCCCAGCAGCAAAGTCCACGCCCACAAGCTCCATAGGTGCCCCCACCCGAAAGTCCTGCAGCGGTGCCCGCGAGCGCTTGGTGGAGCCCTTCTTCGCCGTGTAGAGCTCGCCTTGGTGGACAGAGCGGTCACTGACCAGCTGCGGCACAGGTGAAGCGACTGCGGACGGCGCAGTAACTCGGCTGCACACCGGCTCGGACGGCTGATCAGCACCTGCTACCGGATGTTTACCTGCCGCGACCACTGGAGCTAGTTTAAAGGCTGCTGGGGTACGCTGTCCTTCAGGCCTGAGAACGATGTAACGGTAGTCTCGGCATCGCCGCGAAACCCCGAAGACCTGTTCGTTGTCTAACCGTGACTGGTAGCCTTGTCCCCGGTTAGATTCACCTACCAAGTGCCTCTGAGCTGCGGGCAGACACTTGGCTCTTTCGCCGTGATGCACCGCCATTATGGCTTCAGCGCGCTGTGCTGCACGTAGCGCCTTGCACTCTGGATAGCCCCGGCGCGCGAGGCCTCTTAAGTCCATGGCGAACGCGCCCAGTGGCTCAGACGTGCGCCGCTCGCGGACCGACCAGTTCCTCGCATGCTGCCTCTTTACGGTCACCCGCGCAGAACCGGAGGTGGAGCGACTCTTGTAGCTTTGCCCACTCCTTCCGCTCATCGGCCCGGAGGTCTTCCAGCGCCCGGAGCGCGTCGCCCTCCAGCGAGAGTGCGACGCTGACGGCTGTTTCCGCCGGGGACCAGCCTGAGAAGTTGGCGGCTAGCTCCACTTGGGCAAAAAATGCGTAGGGTTCTACGGCGCCGTTGTAGGAAGGAAGGCACAGCTGCAAGTCGAATCGCCGGCCGACGGTGCACGGAGCTGTACTTTGCTCCCGCGCTTGTGCAGCGTCTGAGATCTCCGCCCCGAGATCCAGTGCGGGGTTCATCATCTCGCCGCTCCGCTTTGGTCGCGCTGCTTTTCTGGTGCTGATTCCGCCCGAAAGATGCTCTTTCTTCCGTTGTAGTCTTTCCGCTACTTGGCGGCCGACCTGGATCCTCCGCAGGTGCTCAACAGTGCGCTCCAACTCGTACTTCTCCATCCCACTTCTGACACCAATGTAGCGTTTTTCACCGCCGGACAGGATGTTGGAGAGACGAGTGAGCTTGCTTGCTACCCAATGCAATGGCTGAGAGTATTTTATTACCACACAGCACAGTATAGCATGAGCAGCACATTCACTGTTATAACACACACAGAGAAAGCGCACACGCACACACATCCATACACTGAAACTTGGCCGAAGCCGCTAACCTAAACAAACGTCCCTAAAAGAGTGAACACATAGTGAACCTCCCGCAAAGCATGACGGTCGTCAGCCGCCGCCCCGCCTACGCCACAATATATATATATATATATATATATATATAAATTATATCTTTATACTTCATTCTGTTGCAAACTAACCCCCTATGATCCTTTGTAGCATGGACGGTAAACCCAAACGCGGAAGCAAGCGAGTAGGCAGGATAACCACGCAAATTAGTTTAAGGACTCTCACAGAATGGGAGCAAGGGAAAAACACACATTTAACCTGCGTCCTATAAACACACACTCGAATCAGAAAGTAAACAATCTGAACCGACATGGCGAACTCAGTGACTAAGCTGTATGCAATGGCTTGTTTACTCCTCATATACTTCCGGGTTCGCGCCCACATTACTTCCGGGTCCTAGTGCCGGTCGCGGAGCGAGTGTGTGTGCGTGCATGTGTGTGTGACAAATAGTATTTTTTTAATAAAATTTTTGTTTAATAATATTTATTTTTATTAAAAAAAAAACAGGCAAGCCAAAGAGAATATTTAGTTTAAAATATGCTCTTGTTTTAAGACACTATTGATGAGTGTATGGTTACATGTAAATAAAAAGTAATGTTTGAAAGTAATACATATTGTGTTGGCAGGTTTATAGTAACAGCAAACCAGAAGTCAGAATATCTGCTGAGGGTTTTAAGTCATTCATAGTGTTTTGAAGTCTAAATATTTGCAACTTCCTTGACGTATAGTTTCTTTTTAGCCTGAATTAGATTTAATTACATCAGACGAATATCTATTACCTGTTTATTTTAGTATGAGCGTTACATATAAATAAATAATAAAAATAATAGGCAATAATAATAATAATAAAAAAATGCATTTCTCTAGGGAAATGTTATATCGCAAGAAATATCGTTATCGCAGTATTCAACAACAATATCGCATATCGCATATTTTCCTAATATCGTGCAGCCCTAGTTTAAATGTAATATATTTTTTCCTGGTCCTTATTTCAAATGGGTCATAAAAAATATCAATAATTATCGATATCGACCGATATGAAACACTCATATCTAGGGTTGTGTATCGTTTGGGTTTTTTTCGATACCGGTGCCAAATCGATACTTTGAAAACGGTACCGGTGCCAAAACCGTGCCTGAACCGATACTTTGAAGCCACAAAATTATAGTGGATGACTCAAGAATAAATTTTTATTGAACAAAAAATTTTATGCTTAAAATTTAACAATATATTAAAAGTTTAAAGTATATATGAATATGTAAGCTTAAAATTTTAGCAATTCTATTGCAGAAATTTCACCATATTTGCCTTTTCTGTCAAAAAACGACTCCTTTCCTGACTTATTGCTCTGCACAGGACATGTACAGCCTTCTTTGCAATGGTAAATGGGGTCTCTGTAGTACTACTAGTACTAGCTGGAAAACCATAATTATAAACAGAATCCATGTTACATTAGTTTTTTACAAATCGTTTGACTATTTGTTAGCATGAATGCAAGATTTGCATTTTGCTATTAACATTACATTATCCTACTACTGACCTGCGGAAAGTCAGCTGGCATCATAATCGGTGACTCCTTTTTGCTACAGTTGGTGTGACTGGGACTGAGGGTCGTCCACACCGATAGCGCCAGCTGTTGTCCGCAAGAAAACACGGTGCCTCCCTCTGCTTTTAACTTTATTCCGTCTGCCCTCGAATGTTTCATTAGATTTGATGTGTTTCCGCCTTTACACGCAACTGCTGTAAAACATTCGCTGCACGTCGCGGTGTCGGAATCCTTTCTTATGAAGTACAGCCACACTTTCGACCGTTTAGTTTTAGGCATTTTAACGAGAGTTGTTTAATTTAGCATGCTACTGTAAGCTATCGGTAGACCGCCTGCTTCCATCAGAGCGAGTGTAACGTTAGTTACTGCATTCACGCGCATCTCGGATGGTCTCTCATTTCCGGATGATTTGTGCTTTTAATTTCTTTAATTTAATCTAATAAACTATTAATCTACAAAAATATATGAATCTAGAGAACAAATATTTCAATCGATAGTTCAGGCATTTAAGTGGCACCGAAATTCGCGTTCTGTTTCGGTCCGGTACATACCGGTTCTATAGGTACCGGTGCCGTCTTGGCACCGGTGTTCGGTACACAACCCTACTCATATCGTGATACAGTTTTCAGCCATATCGCCCAGCCCTATAATATCGTATCGGCTGATCCCTGGTGATTCCAATCTCTACGTACTGTATTAATATAAATACTGTATGTGGAACTTCTGTTAGAGCAGCTGTTAAAGGAACTCAAAGACACCTGACTAGAATCGAGAATTCTACAGCACAATGGAGTACAGTAATGCAATAATAACATATTGGGGTAATGATTTGCGAATAGAAAGCAACACAGTCACATTGACGTTTTTAAAGATGTTAACTTGAAATATTTGTTGTCTTGCCTTTGGGAAGTCTCTCCAGTAAGTCAAAATGAATATTTCAGCTAATGCACTGCTGTTTGTGCTAAGTAATAAAGTACATTAAAGCTTCATTTTTGTTTTTTGTTTTTTTGTCCAGTACATCACTGCTGTGATAATCTGCATATGCACTAAAAATGATTTTATGGATCATTAAAGTCAACCACTTAGCACGCTCTTTGTTAATTGTTATATAATGCTAAATAATGCATGCTGCTTATGTATTCTCAGCAGATGGGGACTGGGGAGAGGAACACCAGTGCAGGAAAAGGAAATAGAAGGCACAAAGTAAACCTTTTTACTTTTTCAGAGTCATCAAAAGGCAAAGTTTTATAGATTTGTGAGATTGTGAGGTAATGAGCAAATTATCCAGGCTCACTTGGTGCATGCCTTCTCTCCGGTTGAAATGCACTGAAGAAACAGAAGTTTTTTTTGTTGTTGTTTTTTTTCCTTTCTCAGAATTAGTGAAGCATGTTACTAAGTGATATTAATGAGGGTCTGGGTAATTTAGTGACTCCAGCAAACAAAGTTGCAAGTTCCTTTAACAAATAGGAAAAAAAAAAGCTTTTGCACAACGCCCACGACTTTACATGAAGTACTTGTAAAGCTTAGTAATGTTTTAGTTGAACAGCTTCAGAAGCGTATAAGAAATTTCATACAGATGTCTCGAAGAATGCAGTGTAAAATATAAAAAAATGTTTGTACGATCCACATATGTATGAAACCATAAGTTTATTGGCTAGCCCCTAGATTCAAAGAGTGTTATGTGATGTTAGTGTGATGTAGAACCCTGTGTTTTGGTTGCCTGGAAACATAACGGATTAGAATAAAAACAAAATATATGTATTAGGTAATCAAATCAGGTAATGTAGAAACATCTGAAGAGCTAGTTAGCTATTTACGTGCATTAGTACATCTTTGTCTTCTATACAGCTTATCCTGTACAGGGTCTCCGGGGCCTAGAACCGATCCCAGGAGACTTTGATCACGAGGCGGAGTACACCCTGGAGAGGGTGCCAATCAATCACAGGGCACACACACACTGCGGGCAATTCGGGAATATCAATTAGGCTCATCTGCATGTCTTTGGAAATCCACCAAGCATGGGGAGAACATGCAAACTCCACACGCACGACCACGAGGCAGGAATCAAACCCTCGACCATGGAGGTGTGAGGCCACTGCGCTAACCATGCTGCCCGCGTTAATATTGACTAATGAAAAACAACGAAACAGTTTAATGCATAATCACATAGAAAAACATTGCACAGGTCAAAATCTATCATCTGAGCCTGGCCGTTGTCCGACCGGGTTGTTCAGACGCGGAGAGACATCATTTGATAAAAGCCGTAAGACAAGCGCCATCAACCTTGGAGTTACAGTGTACTCATACTGCGAAATTCTGATTAAGTGCACGTTGTCATCGGAAATCAGGAATAATTAATACTTGTACTGCTCGCTGATTCAACACAATCAACATTAGCGTAATTAGAAAGACAGCATCGGGGCTTTAATGAGTATTTTATAATCGTCTAAAGTAACGACCTTTTGGAGTGCTGTCATGGTCACAGTAAACAGGATGGTTTAAGCTGTTTAGACGTAGTTCTTATAGTTTGGTCTTTTGTCAGGTTGCAAATATTTCCCTGTCCTGGCTGTCTTTTTGTTGTAGTCTGAAAGAGCATATTCTCTTTATTCTAGGAAATGATTATGTCGTTCTTTTCCTTTTCTGAGAGAGGACCTGGGTTATGCAACCAGAAATGGTTTTTGTTGTGGCTAAGAGATGTTTCCAGTGTCCACCTTTTGATGTGGAGATACAGTAATGTAGGACCGCACATTAAAATTGTAATCCTTTTAAAACACCATGTAATTTGTTGTATTAACAGGTACTTGGATGTACTAGTATTTATTATAGATTTTTTTCCCTAGGTAATTGCTCTGAAAAGGCAAGGAAGCATCTTTAATGCTTATCTCTTTGCCCTTTAGGCAGAAGCAGACGAATTGTTTGTGTTGAGATAGATTTTCTCAGTAGTTTAACTTCACTTGTGCTTTCTGCATGGGCTGGTGTAAAAGTGTGTTCAAAGCACCGGGGGGGGGGGGGTTTCAGGGACGTTTCAGGAGATTAAAGGTGTACGGTGTAAAAGAACCCAATCGATGCTTTCTCCCTGCCAAGACATTGACCAGCTATCGATCTGTAGGCAACAGCAAGGCTGGTGATGCAACAGCTCTCTCGTAAAAGATACCCTGGCCATCACACCTAACTTTGGTGAACTTGAAAAGCTCGGAAAACTCTATTAGAGGCTTTACACTGGATTGTTATTACCTCCAGTTATTAATCAGATATCAAGCTTATCTGATGTCTGGCATATGCGCGGCAAGCACGCTTCATCCTAAGAGTGTTGGAAAGCGTTAATTTTATGGAAAGCCCCTCATTAAATCAAATATCGGATGATCCGAGCGCTTTGATGCTCATTGTTTACAGCTGTAATTTTACAGGCGCATGAATAAAAGGCGATCACGTCCACTACGCCTGTTTCCATCGTGATCCCTCTTAGCAGCGGGTCCACAAAAGCCCACACACCGACTACAGAGCGCCTGATATTTACCCATAAACATGGCACACAGCATCAGCCCACGTTGTCATTAGCCCCTGTCTTTCCCCATGAGCCAGGGCAGGTGCTAATCAGCATGCTAATTGTAACATTGTGCTGTTGCATGATCTGCCGAGATGAAAGGCAGGACTGTATGGCGAAGGAGCCGGAAGAGCGGGGACGAGGTCCAGCGGGGAGGCCGCGGCCGCCTCTTCTCCTCATGACGTCTGGCATTTGCGCTCATTACCACGATTATGTCTTTCAGCTCCCAGCATCGAACGCAGCACAATAGCCGCACACAAGCTTACAACCGCCAGCGAGCGCTTTAGCACAGATTGCTTGCCGATTGGCTCTCCAGAGCCATCTCCGGTCCAGGTCCGGGCTTTAATTCCTCGCTCTCGAAAAACTTCTCTGATGCAGCCTACTGGAAAATGAGCTCCAGGCATTGTAATGGTGTTGTTCTCACTTTACATGCGTTACTGGAGGACCTTTTAATCAAACTTGCCAGATTACTTTGACATAAGTAGGAAAAGAGCTTAGCTAACGTATAGTATAAGCTTCACACTAATTTGCTTTTCTGTTCACACTTTCATGGCATCACGAGTTTAGTGAATTGTCAGCTCCTTTATTTATTTCTTTTTTTTTTCCTTTTCAAACACATCCTCCATTTGTATTGTGGGTTTTAAAAGAGCCGCGTAGAATTGAGTACATCGCACGGAATGACGTGCATTCATGAAACGTGACCAGTGAGAAGTCGAAATGATTTCCCAGCCAAGTTCCCACCTTCACAATGGCATTGAGAAGAAGTAGAGGGACAACAGAAAGAATCGACATCTGAGGGAGTTTTGTAATCTTAGAATAGCTCATACCTCACTATTGTGTGTGTGGGGGGATACGCAAGGAAGCGAACTAGCTCTGGGTTATGGTTCGAGCATGGTTCAGGTACAAGAGTTGAGATTTTAAACTACCTTTGCATATATAGCCATGTAAATAAACAGGTTTAAAATGTTGCCAAGTGCTGCGTGTTTCCATAGAGGACATCTATAAGAAGCAAACATTCTTTTCAATACTCTACTCAAGCAGCTTTTGAGAAGGTCATTCTTTTGTAAGCATGCTCTTGTTTAACTGTATAAGTCTTACAACCTGCTTAGGTCAGTATACCTAAGAAAAATATAATTTTTTTTTTTTTCAGAAAAATCCCCGCCAATCAAAAACGTTTTGATTTGGCATTTTGTAATCGACTTCATACCAAAAAAGACTTTAAAGCAATAGCAATACTTGAGCCTGCAGGTGTAGTGGTTAACATGTCGTCTTGAACCTCCATGGTCCGGGTTCGATTCCCAGCCAGGCTCGATTTGAGTTTGCATGTTCTCCCCGTGCTTGGTGGGTTTCCTCCGGGTACTCCGGTTTCCTCCCACAGTCCAAAGACATGTAGGATAGGTTAATAGGAGTTCCCCATGGCTCGTAGTGTGTGTTTGTGTGTGTGTGCCCTGCGATGGATTGGCACCCTGTCCAGGGTGTACCCCGCCACGCGCCCTAAGCCTCCTGGGATAGGCTCCAGGCCCCCGCAACCCTGAATACAGGATAAAGCGGTATAGAAGATGAGTGAGTGAGTGAGAAATACTTGAAAAAAAGTTTTGGTTGGAGTGTTTCAATAAAGCCTGATCTACTAGAATGCTGTAGAATGGACAGAGTGGTTTGAGCTGACAGGGTGACTGGGTTAACTTAAGTAACCACTCTTTGCAATCATGGTAAGCAGAAAAGCATCTCAGAATGCACAGCATATTTGAACTGAGAATATAGGGATGCAACAAGTGTTTACACAGAGGCGTAAGTATGTCGTTAAGGTAAATAAGTCGACTTCCGTGGAGCGTTCACTCTCTTCCCTAGTTTTGCCGGCGCATGGTGGAATCTGAGACTTTATCCCCAAAAATCCGAACCGGATCGTCCGGCATGTAATTCTTCAAAGAAACACCTAATAAATGCTGCTCTGCGCACTGTGTAAAAGCGAAATGGCTCAACACAGTGGGCGCGCACACACATTCACGCAATAGTGCACGCACACACACACACACACACAGCAGGAGCATCTTAAAAGAAAGCGCTCTGGTTCGCTCTGACCTTAAAACTACAAGCTAGCAGCCTAAGTGTGTATCAGAGCGAGTTTAGTCTGAGTGTTGGTGGGTGTCAGTGCCTGGGAGTCGCTGTGCTCATATCAATGCCGTTTCAGACAAGAACTCTACTGAAGATTCTCCAGAGCAGAGGCTAACAGCTAGTGCGGCAGCGCAGCTTTCCAGCGTGTCGGTTTTGTTACAAACCTTTTAAAGGTTCTGGGAAGTTACTTATTCAGTTTCATCTATGACTTTAACACAAATGAAGTCCCTCATCGACATTTAAGGACATCCTAGTGCAGTCATGTGAATTTGTGTACCCATTATACAAATACAAATGGCGGTGAGCCTGGGTAGCACATGTGACTGAACTAGCTTATTTTAAAACGCTTGTTTTTTTTCTTGTTAATGAAAGCAAGTTCCTTTTATTTAACTATTGTAAATATATTGGTTTAATTACATCTCATATTTAATACTAGATGTGCCCGTGACTTAGTTTGCGTAGAATTTAATTGCACACTCATAAGTGTGTATAAAATTTTTTACAGCGCCATCTGTTGAATTTTTAGATGAACTAATGATTTTTCCAAGGTTGAGTCTTTAATGATACAAGATTGTTTTCTACTTAAATTACAAAGTAGCATATCTTCTTTTACTGTGGGTCGATTGGGATGAAACAAAGCTTATATGTTACCTCAAGCTTGGCCAAATACACCTGTGAAACCCCCATTTAAAGTTTGTTCGGTAGTTTTACATGATGTGTGCACAAACAAACAGACAGAAAAAAAAAAACCTTCAATGTACAGACTTTACAGTTTTATTGTATTGTATAGGCGATGCATTTCTTAAACAAACAGATATAAAATAAATTAAGTAAATATGCCTGTGTCAAATAAGACCAAATGTGTCTTTCAGAAGAATCCTTTAATTGTCACGTATACTGTACATTACTGCACAGTGAAATTCTCTTCTTCATGTATCCCAGCCTGTTAGGAAGTTGGGGTCAGAGTGCAGGTTCAGCCATGATACGGTACCACAGAGCAGACAGGGTTAAGAGTGTTAACAGTGGAACTGGTGCTTGAACCGCCGACCTTCACAGCAGTAACCCAGAACCTTCACCCACTAAGCTACCACTGGCCCCAAAATCATTTGTGTGTATCAAAGCGCATCCTTTCTCATCTGAGGCGAACATGATGGAAACATCCATTTCTAATATATAATTACTAATACAAATACTAATTTATAATATCAGCCATTTCTAACTCATCTAATTTGTTTGTGAATTCTATTTTTATTTAAACATTAAGAAACCGATCCAAATCACTCTAATTAGGCACGTAAAGATACAGTATATTTGCCTTCCAAGTGACGATAACACTGTCTAAGACAAAGCATTTATTTTGTTTCCCATTACAGTCTGGAGTGAGCACAGAATAAGCCCTTATACACAAAGATTTATGTAATTGTTTGGATTATGTTTATTGAATTATTTAATTAGCAGTAATGGGTACACTCGCTGCAATTATTTGGACATATTTCTTCAATCCAAATCATTCTGATTAGAGACTCCAACTTAACTGTTTACATGTATGCTGATCTGATCGGATACGTCCTTCCATGCTCAAAGCATTGAATTAGAAGATATATGTTTTTGGACATGTGCAAGTGGTTCTGCGTGCTGTGAAAACATTAATCTGGCAGAAATATAATGGAAGGAGAAGTGTTTTTCCTGTTTTGAAGTTAGGTTTGACTTCTGATGTTTTTTAACAAATCCCGCCTTCTGCAATATGATTGCTTACAAGAAATTAGTCTCATCTATGTAAAATTCAAGTCAATAAGGACCCCTTCCTCCATCAAAGACCAGGATCAGATGATGAAAGTCTAAAGCAAAGACAGGTAGGAGAGAGCGTACAGATCAAGAATGGAAGCAGAATTTCTCTCCTGGAAATCTGGTATGTCACCTAACGTTACCCCCATGTGGGGCAGAAAGAGTGTTGTTTTTTGTCTTTCGGCTGCTCCTGGGACAACTTGGCACAGATTTTACACCTGGTGCCCTTTCCTCCTATTATATCTGGACTTGGGCGCGGCAATGTATTTATTCCAACAAAAGAGGGAAACAATCAGATCAAGTGTTCACACGGGTGATCTTGTCCTATCGAACAGATTCTATACGTTTTATACCACCCCTCTTAAACCGATTGGACATTCATTCCGATCGGGTCAGACCGTTCTAACTGAGGTGTTTACTTTCTGCATGTCATATTCTGATTGGACCTTTATTCTCATTATTAGTGGAATATTAGTGTCCATGTAAACACAGCTACTGTAATACAAATTATAATCAATGCAAGAGGGCTGGCAGAAAATCCTAACCAGATTGTTTTAATTTTCTGTGGGCTTCTTGCCAAGGAGGAAAAAATGCCTTGGGCAAAAAGAAAACTGTTTCCAACAACCTCTGATTAGCAGTGTAGCATGCAGCATACAGTGTGCAACCTGCGTGGACACATAACCGATCAGCCATAATGCAACAATGCACAATATTAAGCCCAATATTGTACGAGTTGCACTAATGCTGCATGGGCAGCTCTGGCCCCTCGGGGCATGACTCCATAAGACCTCTGGAGTGTGATGTGGTGTCCGGTACCAAGATGTTGGCAGCAGAAAGTGTTTTGCAGGACGGCCCTTTGTGGATCAGACTTGTTTGTCCGGTGCATTCCATTGATCTGATTCGGACGTGGGTAATTTGAGACCTTAAGCTTTTTGCACACTGGTGCCTTCCTTTGTGGCCAGTCTCGAGGCTTACTGTAGGTGGCCACGATTTTGTCACTAGTTTACTGGCATATAACTGATAATCAGTGGTGAGACAGGTGTCACAAACTCTGAAAAGTTCCTTATTCAGCTTTATTCTTGACTTAAGTTGTCTGAGTGACATCTAGTGAACATCTGTCAATGTGTGAACCTGTGACATCATTTCCGAAGTGGTGGATGATGGTACTGATGGTACTGTTACCGCAATTAAGTTTCAATCTATTTAGCGATTATAATTATCTAATAACACCTTATATATCTCTTAAATGTAACCTGTTCTGGCGGTGTATCTTGAATAAATTAAGAAAATATCGTTGCGACAGATGTCACAGGGCTATTAACACTAAAAGCGTCGGAGAGAATGACATATGACGTCTTTTACAATGTGTTCCGTGTAGACTATTTGGTCTGTGTTATGTCTCCCATAATGTCCCTTAATGATGTGCTCTTATGGGTTAATGTATTCATGTTATGCAGTGTTAATGGTAAGGCTGATCAATGTATGGATAACATCAGCGAGCCATACTGTACGTCTATTCAAAATGAAAAATGCAACCTAAAGAATACTACACGTCTCATAGTGCATCACTGAATGCAATTCATGCAAATCCTTATCATCATGACTGGGTCCATGGTGCTTGCATGTTCTTTTAGTTCTGAATGACGAATCAAAGGCTTAAAAAAGCCGACACGAAGACAGAAACATTGCTCCAGCCTTTATCCCGCTTGCGGTTTTATTCATAAATTCTCACAGGCCATGAAATAACGATTTATCCATCGTCTGGTCGACCTCGAACCGAAACATAATCTTTTCTTGTAATTCATTAACCACAAAATGATACCCAGACATATAACTACATGTACTTTACAGTTCTCCACAGATTCAATCAGACATTAAATGAACAGGCTTAATCTTTTAGATACTCCTAACTATTCAACAGCGAAACACGTTCGAACCTTTGCGTCAGTTACTGTTATAGATGATCAAAGCGTCACGTCTGCCATGGAATTATTGTCAGCGGCAGCAAGAGAGCGATTGTAAATTGTACCAACACAATTTAGGACAAGTCTTTATAAATTGAACAAAAACAACAAAAAAAACCCACCAATTTTAATTTTAATGAATTGGCTGAATAAGTGCATCAATGTGGATAAAAATCACAAATGTTTGGTGGTTATTCATTTGAATCATCATTGAAATCGCCTTCAGTGTAGTGTTAATGTCAGCAAACTCTGGATTATTTCTAGTCATAAGAATGATACAGTACCAAAAGCACAAAAAAAAAAAATAATAACCCGTCAATCCTTAGCCATTTTTTATTTGATTAGATTTTTTCCTTGAGTGACACATTACTCATAGCGATATGATAAATGGCATCGCCGGTTAACAAATGTCGAATAAAAGAAATAAATGAACTTTAATCAAATCACTGTGTTTATTTTTGTACCATTCATCAAGGCACGTGCTTTCTGCTCATATCATTCATCAATCCTACCTTTGCATTTTATATATATATATATATATATATATATATATATATATATATTTTTTTTTTTTTTTTTTTATTTATTTTTTTTTATTATTATTATTATTATTATTATTATTTTTATTTATTTTATTTTTTATTATTATTATAATTTTTATTTATTAATTTATTTATTATTATTATTATTATTATTATTATTTTTTACATTATTCATCCACTGTGCAACTAATCTGTCTCTGAAACATGAAATAGCGAAGGGTCAGGTGAACAGCAGGAGAAACGGGAGGTGGATGATTATTATTTTTGTTGGTGACTATATTTATAAATGGTTTTAGGCAACATAGGAGTGTCCAGGCTGGAGTAAATGAAAAGGCTGTGACTGGCACCCGGTAATTTGTGGGCAAGACCTCCTGGTTAGAATGAAAAACAGTGACAGCATCCTCTATAGACGGCAGTGGGTCTGTTTTTTATTTATTTATTTATTTATTTTTCCAAGACCAGACCACACCGCACTCCCAGCGGTACTCATGCATGGAGATGGAGAGAAAGCGATGGAGAGAAAGAGAGAAAGGAGAGGCTCAAATTCTGCTTGAATTAGCGATGCTCCACATTCACCCCCGAGAGCACCGGAGTCACGGATGTGGTACGGCGATAGGATTACGGCCAGAGGAGTCCAAAGCCAATCCTCCAAGGCCTCCATGGTCACCCAGAGAAGGACAGAGCCGTAGACACACAGGCAGAAATACAAATGGCAGCACTTCACTTACTCACCGCTGAGCTCATACATGTATTTGAAGTGAAATGTGTGGAGTTACGCAACAGCAGCTGTCGCCTCGCATCAGGAAGCCGTGCGCCCCTTTTTAAAAAGAAGGAACCTGCTCTTGCTCTTACTTTCCAACCACCCCCATCTATCCGTGCAAATTCACCAACAACAGTGCCGACACACCCAGTTGCACATCCTGACCGGACAAGACAGTATTATTATTTTTTGAGTCATTTAATGCTTAACAAAACACCGATCAGTGATCCACATGGGCAGAGCCGATTCCAGCCACCACGCCAGAGTGCTTACTAATTTACTTTCAATGCAGTGTAGTCCATCCTCTGAATAAAGGTGCCGGTTAATTGGAACCATGAAACAAATAAAGTGGTTGATTATTTAAAATCGATCAAAGTAGTCCCAAGGTATCAAGTGGCATTGTCTGACTTCTTTTCTTTTTTTTCCTCCTCTTCTTCTTCTTCTTCTTCCAGCCCAACAAGCGAACAGAGCTTTAACACTAGTGCGATATTGATTTTCCCTTGATCACTATTTACCATTAAAAAGTCACGATTCATGATTTAACGATCGAGGATGGATATAAAAGATGACACACATGGAAATAAAACCACAGGCACTGTTGAATGTCATTAGGTTTACGTGTAAAAGCATCAATAATGAATTTGCTTGTTATATACAGTACACTCGTGTCACTCATTTTCAATACTGCTTATCCTGTCCAGGTTTGTGGGAGCCTGGAGCCTTTCCCAAGCGAGTCGGGGCACAAGGCAGGGGTACACCCTGGGTGCCAATCCATTGCAGGACACACAAACACACAACAAGGAGTTTTGCCAATTTGCGTTTTCATGTCCATGTCTTTGGACTATGGGAGAACCTGGAACCAGAGCACCCGGAGGAAACCCGCCAAGCACAGGGAGAACATGCAAAGTCCATGCACACGGACCGGAGACAGGAATCAAACACCCGGGAGATGTGAGGCCACAGTGCCAACTTTTTATGTACACAGGCGTTTATTTGGTTACACCTATTAGTCACATATAAAAACAAGCCAAGGAACTTACTGCCTTTGTTTAGTCTTGTTATCTCTGGCTGCTTCTGTTACAGTTTGTGGAGTTGACAATTCCACTTGTGATGGGTTATGAATAGGGAGTAGATCGGGAACTGTCTGGTAGCAGTGGTAACTGCGAATACTCAAAAAGAATTGTTGTATTGCACAAGCCTAGCTAACATTAGCTACATTTAGATGGACGACTTTCTTCAATCCTAGTGAAATCGTTCGTATCGTAGAATTAAACTTAACTGTTTACGTCGGCGTTAATCTGTCCGAAAAATATGTACGATTACAGGCTCAAAGCATTTAATCAGAATATAACTTTGAATATAACTTGATATGTTATGTCAAGCTTTCCATCTTTTCAGATAAATCCCACCTCCTGTTTTATGATTGGTTACAAAAATTCAGTCTCACCTGTGACTGGTTAGATGCGTTTCTGTGAACTAGGATTCAGTCCTAGTCCTAGTGGTAAGAGAGGGTTGTTCTTGTGGAGTTTTATGATCGAGAAAGGAAGCAAAATTCCCTCAAGGAAACTCGTCACCCAAATTTACCCTAATGGGCAAAAAGTCAAGGGTCTACATATATAATATTTACATGGTGTATGATTTATTAAAGCTTCACACCATTCTTTCTCATAGGTCCGAATCGGATCAGACTGTACAGACTGAGGTTTTTAGAGATGCACTTTTATTCCCATTGGGATTCGATTATTAAGGTCTGGGTGTGCCGCAAATGTAAGCTTTAGCTTTATAGAAGCAGTACAACAACATAAAAAAATATAATAAAATGGAATGTGTCCACTGAAAAAGCCGAAACCATGCTAGCTGATGCTTTGTACTTTGCAGATTAGAAGCACCACCATTCCAACAGTGTGTGTTATTTTTTCTCCTAGACTGGGGTAAAGGCGGCATAGAGAAATGTTTTGTACTTCCTAATGCAATTTTAGCACTGTATTTCTATCCCAAAGCAACAGACTTATGCACGCCTCTGAAAAGGCTTCCAAAAACCACAGTGCTGTTGTAATTCTGACTAAAGCTCTAATTACATTTTTGGGCTCGATTAACAGAAGTCATAATTATACTACCTTTATTATGCAAATTAACGGGCTGATTTCAAAGAATTAATTACCCCTGTCCAAAGTTTGATTAGTAAATGGGTGTTTTCTGGTTCTGGCAATTTTTATTGCACGGTTTTGAAACGACAAAAGAAGTTCAGACTAGGAGATTTAAAGGAATCTCTTGAAACCAAAATGGCAGAGATTTCGTTTACTGCGCTAATCAATACATGACACTTCATAGTCAAAAAAGTAAAGCTCATTTCCAAAAGAAATGAAAAAAAAAAAAAGAGCTGGGGAAAAAAAAAACCCTCTCCTTTTTCTTAGCACATGAGTGCCTTTAATTGGAGTCCTTCACGTCACTTATCTGATAATTGCGACATAATTTAAAAGTCTTTGTTGCTTTTAACCTCCGTGCGAAAAAACGAACGAAAGTAGCAGAGTGAAGTCGTTCGTGTTTAAGACAAAAGGCGAACTCAATGCTTCCTGCTTATTCTGTAGACAAAAGCCCGCAGCAAATGAAATGCAAGAGCAGGCAGGGCACAATAGGCCATCTGAATGAGTCGGAATGAGTTAGACGAACAAAAAAAAGACTTGGATGAAAAAGGACACCATTTAAAAGACCCGCTAGATTAGTAGCCGATGGACATGGCCCAATTCCGGGACCTAAATGAGAACTCTCAGGCCAATCAAACTCAATCAAACTGAACCCTTGACTTCGACCAGTGGTCGCATTCAAACAGGAACATGTTCTGTTCTTGAAGCTCATTACCACTGAATGAGAAGTGCAAAGATAACCGTGTGCACTTTTCGGTTGTCGCAAATGCAATCAGATGTAAAGTGAAAACAGTCATCTGTTTTAAAAGAGCACTTTATAGTTTAAAGAAGAAACTTGATTCTGCGAGGATTATGTGGGTTAGATACATTGTGTAGTCAACACTGTAATAGATTATTTATTCTGTTTACAGTGCAAATGCTATTGCAGCAAAAAAAAGGTGTCACTTTATGTCGTTTCAGATGACAGAACTGTAACGTTCTTAATGCCAACCTCAAAAAATTCAAATTCATTCAGTAGCAAGGCTGTTTTCCAAATACAGTAAGCTCGCTGATCAGTTCAGAGATTCCTGGGCAATAAAGAAAAAGCACAATCACATTATTTAGTACAAAATATAAAAGTATGCTTTTTATTCACTTATAGTTTGATGGTTGGAAAATAATTTTTTAGACTGTTTTAAGTGTATTTTTCATGATTTAGTGTATCTGCAAGACACATACAGTAGCAAGACACAAAGTAACGACTGATTTGTTAGAAATAACTGTAGAGTCATTTACCTAAAAACATTCTGGTTTGGGTTTTTTTTCTCCAATAAAATGGATTTAGTGAATTCCTTCAAACTGCAAACAATATTCTTTTAAAATTTAATTCTAATTTACATTCTATTTGTCTCATACACAGTCAGTACGATATGCAGTGAAATGCTTACACGACCGCTTGTGCGTGACCTTAAAATCAAGATTATTATTCTATTCCATATATATATATATATATATATATATATATATATATATAAGAAATAAATTATGGAATAGAATAAGAATAAAATATAGAAAAACAAAATACTGTGTTGTGCAACGTTGTGCAAAACTTGTGGCTGTACACATATGGAAAAATGTGCGATGTGTGCAAAATGAAATGAAATGTCCAGGGTGAGTGAAAATGTGCATGAATGTTCAAATGTATAATGTCCATAAATGGACCATAAATATCTTGGGTACAATACAGCCAGTGAGTATACAGCCAAGTATTTTTTTTTCTTTCATTTTTATAAAAATTTAGATATTATTAAACAAGTTTGCAAGCAAAACACACTTTTGGTGAAGCTTATACTGTTGTATATTATTGTACGTTTTTCGTGAAGTAAGATCTAATAAGTCAGCACGGTGGCCTTGCATCTCCACGGTCGAGGTTTCAATTGAGTTTACCAGTTTACACGTGGTGGGTTCCCTCTGTCTACTCTGGTTTCTTCCCACGGTCCAAAGATATGCAGATTCGAGTATCCGGCGTTCCCAAATCGCCCGTAGTGTGTGAAATGACAGTCGGGCGTCGACCCATTAACTTGACCCATTAAGTAACTGCCATAGAAACGACGCATATATTTCCAGGGTGGGGAGTACCCTTTACCCGATGTGCTCGATGGCACATGGAGAGATAAAAATACCAATAAAATGTCTCCCAAATTGTAATTCCTCAAATAGGTATCTATTTAACTGTGTCCGTTTGTCTGTACGTCCGTCTGTCTAATTTAAAGCTCATCTTGTTTATGTGGAACAGTCAGACTGACACCCATCTGCTCTAATCTCTTCCGTATTTTGAGTCATGGGTGAGTAGAAATGAAATAACCTAAGCATGAAAGGATCTTGCTTTAAAGAGGAAGACTGATGCAAGTTTCGTGGAACAGGGAGTGAAGGTGATTACACGTCAAGGATGTTACACTTGTGTAATTATAACTCGCCGATATTTATAGGCTTCTATTAGTGTTGTCATGGTAACAAATTTTTTCTTTAAGAACAGATACCTTCAATAATTCTAATACTTTTCAGACCTTTTTGAAACCTTCTCTCTGATCCAGGGGCATCAGACATCTGTAGTTGAAAAAAGAGTTAGAAACATTATGGTAATATACTTGTCCCAGCAGAGTTGCATTTGTATTTGGGAAAAAAAAAATAAAGTTAAGAGTTGTAGCCATATAAAACCCTGTTTAAGTTGCTATAGAAATGACTTATTATAACAGTCATGGTAATAAATACATATTGAATCTGTGCTTGGAGATTTACAGAGATTTACAATAGTAGCCAAAGTATTGTAGTTCTTCCTGTGCACAAAGTAGGTGATGTCACTTAATAGTTCTTGCCTAGGGGGCAGCAGTGGCTCAATGTGTTAAGGCTCTAAGTTACTGATCAGAAGGTTTAAGGTTCGAGCCCCAGCTCCGCCAGGTTGCTGCTGCTACTGTGGGGCCCTTAAGCAAGGCCCCTAACCATGTTTGCTCCAGGGGCGCCATATAATGGTTCACCCTGCCCTCTGACCCCAGCCTACTAATAAAACAATGTGAAGAATAAAGAATTTTCCTGTGCAGTGACGAATAAAGCCTGAACTTAACTTAAGACTAAATAATTGTGCTAATTAGAATCAAATCATTTAGTTAATGAATAGAACAAATATGAGGCAGGGTGTCCACTTCTGCACAAAAACGCCTAAAACTACAATATGGATTTCTCAAGTGAACTGTAAACTTCAGTGATAAATTTCTGTATATAATCTTCAGGAAGGAATCAAGCAGGCATCGATTGAGTAAATGACACCAGAGTAGTGGTGCAGACGTGGTTTTTGTCCCCATGCCCAGCCAGATCCAGCAGGTTTTGAAGAATAAAGGATTTCATATTAAATATTGCTTGTTTTACAGCAATTTAACTGCATAAACTAACACATTATTCTTATTATCTTTATAATTCATTCATTCATTCATTCATTTTCTGTACCACTTAATCCTGTGTTCAGGGGCGGGGGGACCTGGAGCCTATCCCAGGAGACTTCGGGCACTAGGTGGGGTACACACTGGACAGGGTGCCAATCCATCGCAGGGCACACACACATACACACACTCACACACCCAATCACACACTACGGGCAATTTGGGAACGCCAATTAGCCTAACCTGCATATCTTTGGACTGTGGGAGGAAACCGGAGTACCCGGAGGAAACCCACCAAGCACGGGGAGAACATGCAAACTCCATGCACACAGAGACGGGAATCGAGCCTGGCCGGGGAATCAAACCCAGACCCTGGAGGTGCAAGGCGACAGTGCTAATCACTACACCCCCGCGCCGCCCTATCTTTATAATGTAAAAACAAATTTTTTGTAATGTAAAATGACACTGAATTTCACTATGTACGCATATAGGTCACAATTGTCCTTTTTGTGCGTTTATTTTAAAATTTTAAAGAAATTGAAGTGGAAATATCAAAAGCGCAGTGAATATCCCAATATAAAACGAACTCTGCCACACTTTAGATCAGCGTGGGCACAGCGGTGCCGCTGCGTTTAGGGACTCGCCTTTTTTAACCAAAATATTTCCATATTTGACTTCGGGCCTTCTCTTTGCTGTGGCTATCTCTTCAAGTCTAATCTCTGAACAAAACAAAATCTGCTCTCGCTGCTGTTGCTCGCGATTCATTTAACTCTTCCTGCGGCTCATATTACAAACTCGGTCAGGTTGTTTTTTTTCTTTCTTCTTTCTCTTCTTTCCGCACTACACCATACATGTCACTGCTGTCACCGTTGTGCATAAAAAATACAGATTCATATTAGGCTGATCAAACAGATAGTCATATATTAAATCTATGGATTTTTTTTTTTACTGCTTTTAAAACTGTAAACAAAAGTACTGCTTTTAGTACCACACTGCCATACAACATGAGATTGTTTTGTGTCATTGTGGAATGGACAGGCGTCGGTCCTACGGGAATTCTCCTGCCTTGCGCTCAGTGTCACTGAGATAGGCTCCGCATCCACCATGACCCTGAAGAGGAGAAAGCACATACTGAGGATGAATGAATGAATAATGTGTTATTGTTCCTGATCCTGCCTTACGAGATGTTTTAGTATCAGTCCTGAAGCTGGCACTGACTTGACGTCAGATATATAGTACGTATTGGATTGGATTTAATGTATTGTATACAGTACATCACTGCTTATGTAATTATATATGCGCTTCGTTAATTGCTTTTCAATTATAACATTAATAATAATATTAATACTGGGTCATGCACAGTATTAGTTAAGAAAAGTCTTATAAAAATGGATAATTAAAAAATTTTTTTAATTGGAGTAATATTGGCGAGGTGTGGAATCTAATTTGTGTACTTTGTCACATGTATGTATACTAATATGCAAATGTCTATACAGTGTTATGTTTGTATTAGTGCTACTGCTTTTAACTTTGGAGCACGTACCTTCGTCATATACGGCGTCTATTAAACGCTTAGATAATGGATTTGCTGATGATAATTAACAGAAGCATTAGATATTTCTGGCTAAGCTACATGGCAGGGTGCAGCTTTAGTCATACAGTATATATGTTTTGGCTCAGCGTGCCACCTTTCCTGGCTGGCACCTTCTCTTTTAGCTTATAATGACAACATGATAAATGCTTAAAAAGAGATTTCCTGGAAAAGTCATTTGGTGTTTTTTTTTTTTTTTTTGGTCTTAATTGTCACTACTGGCTTGTATGCTTTTAAATGGTCGATTAATATAGTGAACCCATGACATTTTCAGGCTGGGTTAATCTTCGGGCTAGGATTTCATGCCATGAGAATTACAAACCGTATGCATTACAGCTGTGTATAATTAACGTTTATTAGCAATGAAAAAAAAAAAGCAAAGATTTAGAGTTGGCGTAGAGTGTTGTTTGGAGAAAAGGTGTCATACTGCTTGGCTCATCTTTTAGTGATTATACACGGTGCCCCAAAAGCCCCAAATTATCTTTCTGCATTGAAGATGTGAATCGTAGCAAGACTGTCGATTCGATTCAGTTTGTATATGAAATGTTACTACTCTGAAATGCTGTGTACTTTTTTCCCCGGCCAATCTTCTGCGCCACACTCCAGTCCAGTAGGTGGCGGTATTGCACCAGCCACCCATAGAATCAAAAGTATAAGAAACGCCAAATTCAGGTAAATGAAACTGCATTGCAATGTCTGCAGAAACTAGTATATGCTTTTAAAGAATTCATTAGTTTTAGACATAGTTTATCTAAATAGTATAACAACAACTGCAAATCGATTCTGATTCGAAAAACTGAGCCATCGATTCAATTAATTGCACAGCTTTACAAACATTTCCAATTCCTTCCTGTCACTAGGGGCACTCCCACATTAAGTTACTACTACCAGAAGGTTTATGCTTCACGTGTTTATGCTTGCACACACACCTCTGATTGGCTGTAGAGCCGTGATTCATGTGGGAGTACGACGTACCTTTCATTCCTCCCCTCTGAGAGAGCTCGACCTCCGTTGCGAGTGGTTACAACATCACCCGGGGATCGGAATCGCGATCTCTGGATGATAGGGCAAGCGCTTTACCACTGCGCCACTAATCCTACAGGTGGCGCGCTCTAAACTATACACACATTGGCAGGCAGCGCAGCACCCTGTATGGTAGGAACAATTGTTTGCAAAGTTTGTTTTGGAATTTTAACAAGATCTAAAGGAAAAATTTATACTGAATTGGGATATTTATAAAATCGTGATACTACGAGAATCGCAATGCACATCAAATCAGCACCAAGGTATAGTGGTAATGATATCGGACGATCCCTGGTGATTTCCATCCTTAGTAAACACTTATCTCAGTCCATGAGGCTGCACTTTGTAATTTGTTTTATACAGATATTGGAACATTGCCTGTTATGTGTAAATAGGTCAATTAATTTGCTCTGGCATGTTGTTTTTGCCGTGTTGCTCTTCAATATTCTTTTTCAATAACATTTTAATTTGCTAGCCACTTAAGACCACAAAAAAATCCAAAATATGGCTAAATTAACCAATAAAGCGGCCCATTGCAGCTAACCTGTCATCTGTGTTCTAATTAGTTTACTTTCAAAGAATATCATTCATCTATAAAGCAAGATGTTTCCCTCAGTGCTGGTGTTTTCCTTGTTAATGCTCAAAAGTTACAGCACATGAATCAAAAAGGAACATTTAAGATCTGTAGTTGTGATTGATTGTGCCTTAAGGCTGTCTGCTGTTGTGCAGCTTTCTCGCTCTTTTTTTTTTTTTAACGATGGTATTATAACTCCAAAGCCCCTTTGATATTCCCCATAATGTATGGTCAAGAGCGATGGCCTGAAGTCGGGACATGGTACATCAGCCTTGTCTTTGAATCTCTCCTTTTATAAAAGAGCAGCGAGACCGAAAAGCTGTGTAAGGATATGTATAATTAAAGTCTAAGGACAAGCCACTTTACGTTCTTACCCATGCTATTAATATTGCATGCCTCCACCTCCTCATGCATGGGGAATTCTGTATTCCTGAAATAAATGCAAGGGAAAAGGGCTCTCTGGGGCTGGATGATTATATTTAAAACTTAGTTCAGTTATTCTGACCCCTTTAAACTTACGGACAGTTTGGAAAGGGGGCCGAGAGTAATGGGTAAACAAGGGAACTATCGGCTTTAAGCTTCCACTTGCCTATCAAGTTATCATTTGGCTGCTCAGGTGTGCAGTTATGAAGCAACTATATGCGTGATATTTTCAAGCATGCCTTCAAGGATGTCTAAAGCAAATAAGCACATAGGCTAAGCGTATTTAAAACGAGGCTTTGTGTCTTGGTCTTGATTGTATACTGTGAAAGCGGACAGCTTGGTCCTATCTAAACATTTTAATTAGCCTGCCAGCCAGATGCCTGAATTTATCATCTTCAAGCCCAATCGAGAGACTGCAACCTAAGCAATAACACTGTCGTATTGATTGCTGACCATAGTGTAGCCATCTCGGAATCGTTAATGGGTTCCAACAGTAAACAGCGCCGATTACCCTCCGTTTTATAGTTCTCTATTAATGTTAATGAGAGCAGAAGGTGCAGTCTGGACACTTCTAATCACTCTAACATTGGAACCTGAACAGTTAAGGGTGGGCAATTTATTGTAGAGTGAAAAAAAAAATGGTCAAAGACTGCGAAGCGACTGAAACAGACCTGCCTGGCACTGTATACATAACACCTAGGCAAGAGCATCACCACTTGAGATTTTATCTTCCAATAAAACGCTTTCAACGACGTGATTGAAATCATAATTAGTGCTCGAATGCCAGCTGTTCTCGTCGCACAACAAATAGGGCTTTTCACCTCAGGACCAGGCGACTTAATATTGTACGTACAGAATGTCGATTGTTTAGATATTACACACTGGCAGCTAAAAGGACTGTACATCATTACACACACCCCAGGATTGCTTGCGCACCTGCCCAGTAGGACTTCTCACTTGTTAACATGATTGCTTCAACAGATCAATAGCAATTTTGTTGTGGGTCACATTCTCAATGACAGTAATGTACACGCCAAAATGCAACACCTCTTATTCCCCCAACGCTAAATTGGAAAATCTGTCTCCCAGAATCAGCCGTCGTTTCTGTTAACTGTCTGTGGAATGTGATTAAGTCAACCATCGGGAACTGGTTAGGGCGTCAGTGCTAGATTACCTTCACTGCAAACATCTCCGGATTGTTATGGTCTGGCAGCAGTTCTAAGGAAGGTCCAGGTGTGATCCATTTTTGCCGAGATCCGTCCCTTCTTTGGTCCAAATCAATGAGCGATTTAAAGAAGGAAGATCTAACCATTTAAACTTTAAATAAAATATCATCTGACTCGACATCTACATTCAGAATTCTGTTTTTATTCTGGATTATACATAAAAATTTGTAGCAGTTCCAGTGATTTCAATGTTTATAAGTTGGTGGCTGGTACTGAAACTTAACCTGCAGTTTTTTCTCTCTCTCAGGAGAGAGTGTCTTCGAAGCGAACACTGTTACAGAGCTACGTACACACAAGGAAAGTGTTCGAGACAGACTTTGAAAGCTGCATTGCTGTATATTACGTATGCTAAAACCCCCAAAACTCTATGAGCCAAGACAGCTACTCAACTCTAGAGCCCATGGTTCAGCCCTAAGCCTGGCTAAACTGTCTGTGCATGCTCTTTCCAACCTTTCAAAAGCTTGCTGGTAGAAAAGAAATCTGTAAATTGTCCGTAGGTGTGAACTTGTGTGTGAGAATGTGTGTTGAGACTTACAGAGTTGTGCAAAAGTCTTGAGCCAGGCCTCATTCCTTCATATTAAATGAAATAATGCAGATTAGATTAAAGAAATGGGAACACATATTGAAGACTGCAAAGTGCCTAAAGACACATTTGAAAAATTGGTTGTATGTGGAAGAACCTCAGCAGCAACCTAATTTCCCCTCTCTTTTTCCTCCAACCACTCAGCATTCAGCATCATCAGCATACTAATCACCAGAATGAGCATCTGTCATTATCTCAACCTGTTTCTCACTGGTTTATATAGAAAACTGGTTAGGTACAGGGACTGGAATGCCTGCAGTACTATTCCTCAAGTCTACATTAAATATACAAGAAAGTCTGGCTCTTTAGAACCAACATATAAAGAATTGAAAGGTGGCTCAAGACGTCAGCACAATACTTTATGTGCATTCTAGGGCGTCTTCTTACTGTACCTTCCAGTATTCCTTACAAGAATAAACAGTTTCCTAAAGACTAACCCCTGTCATAAGAATTGTCGTAAACAGTATTAAGATTCTATGATGTCAGAGTAGTTGTTACTAGAATATTTAGCACAACCAGGATGCTTTTCCAGCATTTCAGGACGCTGCTTTCAGATGAAGGCTTCCTGCATGCAAATAATGCAAATAACTCAAGGCATGCCTGCTTCCGAATACAGCTCGAGTTGACGGCATGTGTTTTAGACACTCCCCAGATAGAACTTCTTCACGCCTAGAGTGCAAATTGCTTCCTGACATCATATTCAGGTGGTTTGCTGATAATTTGTTTCGGCTAATGGTTACTTCATATTTTTACCATTCTAATTTTTAGAAAACTTAGGCGAGTTGGAATAGCTGATCACAGTCAGTATGTATGGTGGACAGAAACAGGGAGTAACATACTTTAAAACTTTTACAACCAGTATTAAAGGGCAGTGGTAGCTCAGAGGCACTAAGCTGTACTGATCAGAAGGTTGGCGTTCAAGCCCCAGCTCCACCAGTTTGCTATTGTTAAGCAAGGGCTGCTCAAGGGGTGCTGTATCATGGCTGAGCCTACATTCTGATCCCAGCTATGTAGGAGTATACGAAGAAAGAATTCAATTGTGGAGCAATTTATATGTGACACATAAAGGCTTTAATATAAGCATAACTTTAAGGTGTCCATTTAAAGCACTGGTGGTTTATCTTACCTGCTATGTAAAACACCCAGCTTCAATTCACAGCCAGTTCCCCAAGCTTGGCAACTGGATGCAGGGCATCCTTAGTGCCGGTCCCAAGCCTGGATAAAGTCTGGAAGGGTTGCATCAGGAAAAGGATCCAGTGAAAAACCTGTGCCAAGGCAAATGTGTGTTTTGGATGGTCCAATCTGAGCAGCCAAAAGAACATCAACAACTAAATGTGTTCCTTTCTGGACAGGTTTGTAGACACCTGTGTACTATTTCAACATCCATATCCAGATTTAGTTTGCGAAACGAATTTTCAGAAGAAACCATATGTTACATGTATTCAGGTGTCTCTAAACTTTTGGCCATACAGTGTGGGCTAAGAAAAGAATTAAACATGATGTGGTGTGCGAGGTGTGTAGATAAAAAGTAATGGCTCAGTTCCAGCATAGTGGATGTGACAATTAGAGTCAAACTGCTGAAAAACGAACTGCCTCAGAGCATGGACCAGCTTAGTATCAGTGAATTCATTTGCCTAATTTTAATGTAATCTCCTTAGCTGAAAAGAAACAAATCTACAAAATTCATATTATGTCATTTACATCCTGAAAATATAAATCATTTTTATCAACATTATAGATGTGACATTAATGGACAAACTTTTATGAGAAAGTCAAGAAAACTGTGAATATTAAGGACAATTGCATTTCCACTTGCACCATGAAAAAGACTTAACAGATTTTAAATCTTTGAAATGAATATTTGGAATAATATTGGGTGTTATGGGCATGACATTTTCACATTATGGATGTGACGTGTCTGAAGCAGCCCTCAACTTAATACTATATAACTATATAAAGAACAGGCTGGAATAAAGGATTTTATATCTATTACAGCCTGACACGAAACCACAGTAACATTAACCATCTCAGTCCTCCAGTGTTGTAATACTTTTACAATACAATTATATATAACAGCTTTATTTCTCTTTTCTTTCTATCCCAGTATACAGATCAGCGATAACATTAAAACCCAAAACATTAGGCTCAGTAGTGTTTAGTGTTTCTCTCTACCTAGACGACGGTTCCGGCCTCGACTGGTGTTGGCAACTGTTTCTCTGGGGACTTGACAGTCCGATAGTTCAGGACTGGAATTTCCTACAAGTCTACCTGAGTCTCCAATAACTACATGGACTCCATATTAACATCAACTAACATCAACTGTTATAGCTGACCTGCCTGCCACCTAACACACTGTATAAATGCAGATAATTTCATGCAGATCATTTTTCACCCAAATGAGGATGGGTTCCCTGTTGAGTCTGGTTCCTCTCAAGGTTTCTTCCTATCACCATCTCAGGGAGTTTTTCCTTGCCACTGTCGCCCTCGGCTTGCTCACCAGGGACAAACTGACCATTCATACGCATTCACATTCCATACAAACTTAAATAATTCTTTTGATTGTGTAAAGCTGCTTTGAGGCAATGTCAATTGCTAAAAGCGCTATACAAATAAAATTGAATTGAATTTAGGTTACCCTTGTACCCCCAGGGCAGCTTTGGCCCCTTGAGGCAAGACTCCACAAGACCTCTGAGGGTGTGCTTTGGTACCTGGAACCGGGACATTAGCGGCAGATCCTTTGGGTGTAGCCCTTGTGGATTCGACTTATTTGTCAGGCGCATCCTATAAACACTTGGTCACATTGATATCTGGGGAATTTCGAGGGTGGATCAACAGTCTTACTTGTTAAACCCCATACACGCCTGGCTGTGTTGCGCTGAGTGTTCTAGTACCTTTCTTTCATAGCCATCATTATTCAGTAATTTGTGCTACATTGGCATTTCTATGAATCGAACCAGACAGGTTGGCCTTTGGTCCCCACAGGTACCCATGATGCCTTGGGTGGCCCTGATCCTGTCACCAGTTTACTGGTATATAATTGATACTGTTAGTTTTATTCAATTCACATGGTAGTGGAGTTAGTGTTGACGCTCATCTCAAACAGGGAAACTAGAGACTAAGCACCTCCTCACAGAAGTCACCATGTGTGACTATAAATATGCTAATGTATTAGAATGAGAACAGAGCTGTCAGAGCTGTTATAAAAAAAAAAAAATCAACGACCAATCAGAAACAAGCTTTCAATAGTACTGTGAAGAATTCTGTGTCAGCCTTCTCTTATGTTGGTTTTAAATGCAAACAAAAGAGAATCAGTGTTTGATTCATGCAGTGCAAATCCCACTTCTTTCCCTTTAAGATGTTGAAATGTACCAGAGATAATTTTATCGTTCCAGATTTTTGCATTCACGAGTGGAGAAGTAGAAGTAAATACATGCATGTGCGAGGCACATTGTTTATTTTCACCTTTCCTGATAAGAAAAAAGGACTGTGTGGGTGTGATTATGCATGTGTGCTGGTATATCAGCTTTTTGCTTGTGTACAAATAGAGAAGTCTGGGAAAAAATAAGCTCTTTTCCCAGGCTTTTAAATATTCACTAAGGTTTGTCATCAAAGGGCTCGGCTAGTCTGACATCTCACTTCTCTATCCAAGGCAGAATCAAGGATGGGAATGAGAATGTGTCGGATTCTGCCGGTGGCGAAATGGAACGCACAGGCCATCCTCTCTCCCCTCCCCTCTCTCTCTCTCTCTCTCTCTCTCATTTCTACTTCTATTTTTTGCTGGTCCTTCTGCTCAGCAGGCATCTTCTAAGCCTGATGCCAGAGTGCATTCTAGATAATGGACCCAAAGATGATCAAATTGGTATTAAGACTGGAGGAGAGAGGAAGGACAGCACATAGTGCAGAAAAGACAGCATCATGCTGGCATGGCTTGGAAACAAGGACAATAATTGATCATGTGGGAGAGCGTTGTTCCCCCGTTACTGCGGCACTGGCCGCGCTCGTGTACGAGCACGGGATGCAGGACAGAAAAGCACTGTAGGAGTCCGCCGTGCCCTTGCCCTGGAATTGCACGAGCCCTAACATTCATCCCATCTATACCACGAGTGATAATCCTCTAACTCATGGAGGAGGATGAGTGGCGTTGCTATGGAGAGACCACGTCTTTGTCCTGTGTCTTTGTTCTCATTTGTGGTTAGGCACAAAAGGGCATTATGATGGATGCAGCTATAGATGCCCACAATACAAACGCATGCGGCATTAAGCACTGTTTAAAAGGCCATACCGATGCTTTGGAGGTTTGTTTACTTTCCATTAGAATGTTGCGGCTCTCTAGCAGCGGTCCTTTCTCCCATCAATTACCCACAAGGCTTTGTGAGACCTTCAGCCAACGTTTTAGTGTGTGCGTTATGTTACAGTGTTGACAAACTGCACATAATGCTGGTTTCTTTCTTGCTTCCTTCCTTTTTTTTGCAGGGGAGAAAGCCTTGCTAATTGAATTACTTTTACTTCAATTTGACAGCCATAATGGGTTAAGTTAGGAGCAAAGGCGTAGGTTAACACCGCGGGGGCATCGCCGAGGATAATTAACGCATCTGAGTCAGAGAATACAAATGATATCCTGTGGTGGCGATGTAAGGAATGAAACACAAGAAAATCAGAAGAGATGAACCGCGAACTTGCAGCTGTGCCATCATAAAGTTGATTAATTTTCTATTACAGATCTACTAAAAATTGGTATTTTATTAATTTTTTTTCTACAGTAGCATAGGAATATGCAATATGCTTTTTAAAAATATTTATTAAAGACCAGTCCTTATCATTTGTGTTAGATATAAACCATGATTCCAGTTATATTTTCTCCTGAGGTCAATAACAGCCGAGACTCCTTCCATGTATGATGGAATAGATTTTTTCCCATATACAAGTAATTATTATTTACATTATTTATTATTTATATATCATTATTAATATGTCTAAGCAACAGCATGTTTTTTTTTTTACTTAGACTTGGATCCATTTGGATAAGCCTCTGGTGTAAGTTGTTACTATGGGCGTACTAGCTTTTTTATGTTAACATATCCCTATCGATGGCATGCATGGAGATTTCAACAATGCAGGTATATACAGTAATGATGGCTAAAAGCATTAAGAAAACTTATGTCATGTATTATAGTTTCTCCCTGTGCATAAAACTGTCACTAATTACTTCTAGCCTATCTGGCTGAAGAGTTGTGCTAATTAGCTGAAAACCTAGTGAAAGCTGGCTATGTGACAATGGTATTCAGCTTCTGGAGCCACTGCCAGGGTCATCTTCAGACCTAAAGCCAATAGAAAGCTGTTGGACATTGGTGAAGAAAGCAGTAGCAATCAAGAATGTGACACCAGACCAGAGTACCGCAGATGTCTTTTTTGACTCCAAAGCCGGTGGCAGCAGGGTTTTAAGAACAAACGACTTTATGCTCAATATATATTATTGATACCAAAGGAAATTCCAGATATCCAGCAGCAATAATGAGTAGATATGATTGCACACTGTACAGGGTGGCTAAAATGTAACTAGGCATTAAAATTAATTTTTAAAAGTTCATACTTTTAATACAAATTTCTTGAGACTAATTGTACATGTTCTTTATTACAGCGGACCATCCGATACGCATAGGTCTGCGCTTCCTGACGCAACCCTCCCATTTATATTTACATTACATTTACATTTAGGCTTTTGTCAGACACTCTTATTCAGAGCAACTTACATTTTTATTTCATTACACATCTGAACAGTTGAGGGTTAAGGGCCTTGCTCAAGGGCCCAACAGTGGCAACTTGGTGGTTGTGGGGTTTGAACCTGGGATCTTTCGAACCGCAGTCCAATGCCTTAACCACTGAGCTACCCCTGGCCTTATACATCTGAGCAGTTGAGGGTTAAGGACCTTGCTCAAGGGCAACTTGGTGGTTGAGGGGTTTGAACCTGGGATCTTCCGAACCGTAGTCCAATGCCTTAACCACTGAGCTACCTCTGGCCCCATATTTTAACTGGGCTTAGGACCGGCAGTGCATCCAGTGGCTGGCATATGGGAATTGGCTGGGCCTTCCGCTTGGCGGGCGAGAAACGAATGTCCCGGAGTCATGATGAAAACGTTCTAATAGGAAAATGAGGGCAAATCTTTAAATTCTTTAAGCCCCAACCAATGGCCAAACGCCAAACTGGATGCAGTACCGGTCCCAAACGTAGATAAAATGGGAGGATTGCATCAGGAAGGGCAGACCTATGCATATCAGGTGGTCCGCTGTGGCGACACCTCGATGGGAGCAGCCGAAAGACCAACAACGTTTCATCATGACTCCAGTGAGACTCCATTAAATATCACCCAGTTCACTTTCATCCACCCTGTATATTTACATTTACATTTAGTCATTTGGCAGACGCTCTTATCCAGAGCGACTGACATTTATATCTCATTATACATCTGAGCAGTTGAGGGATAAGGGCCTTGCTCAAGGGCCCAACAGTGGCAACTTGGTGGTTGTGCGGTTTGAACCTGGGATCTTCCGAACCGTAGCCCAATGCCTTAACCACTGAGCTACCCCTTGCATGTATATCTTACACAGTATACACAAGGTAATGGAAGAACTGATCAAAAGTTACTAGTGCAGTCATGAAAAGATATCAAAAAGGTAAAAGATATATTTAAAAAAAGCATTGAAGTCAAAACAAGTAATAATAATAATAATAATACAAATCTAATAAATTAATAATACTAATAAATGAAAGGCAGTGCAAGCTTGATGTATCATTGTATTTATAACAATGGTTCATATGACCTTGATTTATGGTTGTTGTGTGTGTGTGTGTGTGTGTGTGTGTGTGTGTGTGTGTGTGTGTGTGTGTGTGTATATAATTTTTTTTGTATTAATAACAAATTATTATGTTGATTGTCTTTATTTAAAAAAAAATAAAATTGAGAATGTCGTTAAAACATCGGATTTCAATTCGGTCTCAATACTGGCCGGCACTGTATATCTTTCTTAACTCCTGTGGCAAGTAATTACAACTTGCTTGTAACGGAGCAGACATTAACATATTTTAAAAGGGAAAGCAATCTCAGAGTGTCAGGAGAACCTTCTCGAGCATTACAGGAGAGTGCTTACAGCAACTCTTTCACCTATCACCTCATTAATAAGAAGCTACCCATCTGTACTAGGAAAAAAAAAATCTTCTATTCAAAATGTGTTTCTGTATAATTGCAACTTCTTTTTTCCCCCCCCCTCAACTTTCTCCTCTTGTGCTTTGATCTATCATAATACCAACATGGCTACCATTTGGGACTCTCTTCCAAAGGTTATAGGCATCAAAGATTAATAGTGCTTACAACCGGTTGCAGCAGAGAGCTTCTTTCACTGGTAGTTAAGGGCAAAAGGAGTTAAATGAAGGTTTTGACAGTCTCAAACACTCTGAAAGACCAAAAGGAAAGAAGAAAAAGAAAAAGGAAAAAAAAAAGTGGATTGTTTTGGCACCTCACGCATTTTGAGTAGATTGTGGCCTTTTGAGGTGTGAAAAATGCAGCAGGAAATGCGATTACAAGTCAATGATACACATCCATATTCCGTACATGCCAAGCGAATCTTTATTTGCGTGAGGATTTTACATTGTGCTACAACAAAAGGTCCGTTTCAATAGCCGTTTCCTTTGGGAAACATATTACACTTGTTTTTCGCGTCAAATCCATATTAAAAGCATGACAGACGGATTTTTGTCTCCTTTTGTCACAAGACTCAATCTTTTGCATTCCAACCGGTTTTCCACTTATCTCACACGTTGGCGTAATTTGCTCGGTTCCATTACTTTTCCTCAACCGCTTTTTTTGTTCGCCTCCCCACTGATGTCTGAATTCATATCTCTAGCCATTGTCGCTTTCCCTCTGTTTTTAAATGAATATTGCACCCCATGCAACAATACCCGGTATTATTTTCATCATTATACGCATGCAGTTCTATCAATTAAAGCATAACGCAGCACTTGCCACTTGTACACAGACTCTTAATGCCACTGCTTGTCCATTATCCGGCTTTGTCAGCGAGAGTGGGATTTATCATCAGGCATCCGTCCTGCAGCTGCATCCTCAGACATCGTTCTGGCTCACATCAGAGACAGGAGATTAGGATACAGCAAATGGAAGGCGCTGTTTAGGCTACTACATGCCCTCGTTCTTGTAATTCTATAACGCCAGAACTAATATTTTTCTGTGTGCCATTCAACAGATTTTTATTAGTTTCAGTAAATCGCAGTATGTTTTTCATCGCTAAAGGCTGCAGTTTATTACAAGTAATAAGCATAGTCTGTAAAAATTTTTTTGGAATTGATAAATAAATATTTGTAAACATCCTCTTAATGAGATTGTTCAATTATTTGGTGTTATTCTAGATTAATATATCTGTATTTCAAAGGAACATTGTAGTTACATACTGTATCACATAGCAAATTGTACAGCTATTTGGCAGAATGCCTAAATTCGGTTTACTTTTTTTTATCTCATTATACATCTGAGCAGTTGAGGGTTAAGGGCCTTGCTCAAGGGCCCAACAGGGACAACTTGGTGGTTGTGGGATTTGAACCCGAGACCTTCCGAATCGCAATCCACAGCCTTAACCACTGATGAAATCTGTATGATGAAATACTTCGCAAGCACTACAGTATAGTCACTTGGGATGGGAATCACCAGGGACCAGACGATACAATATTGTATCACGATACCTAGGTGCCATTGCGATACTATTAAGTATCACAATTTTTTACATTTCTTAATTCAATACTATTATTGTTAATACTTAATAATAATGTATTTATATTAATATTATTATTATTATTATTAATAATATTATTATTATTATTAGACGAACAGAAACATTTCACCACCTCAAATGTAAACATGCATCGATTAAAAGTGAATTTAAAAACATCTTATCTGGTGTCAGTATGGTGATGCAGGTAATTGCTCTATAAAAAAAATGTGATACATACACTGTAAAGAACATACTGTAAAATTTACAATAATTTACTGCCAAAAAAGTTGCCAATAAAATCCTGTAAAATAGCCGTTAATTGCTGTAAAATGGATTACAGTATAATACTGCTTAGCAATTTACAGTAAATTGATGTTTGCAGAATACAGTATTTTATTTTTTTTCATGATTATAAAACTAAACTTGTAAAAAGGCATTACAGGTTTTTTTTGTAATCCCGCTAAATTACAGTACTTACCAATAAAATCCTGTGAATTCAACAAAAGCCAAGATGTAGCTGTAACATTTTTCTATGAAATTCCTGTAAATAACTATTTTAACTGTGAACTGTACTGTGCTGTAACCTGTAACTGTACTTAACTATTATACTGATGTAAATGCATTAAAACAAAGATTTTTAAAAATAATCACTCAAATTCAAAGCTGTTGTAAGAAAACTGTTTATTAAAGCTGACACCTGACAACACTTCAGCACTGTCACTGGTAACATCATTTTACTCTTTCAACTACAGAAAAACTGATAAAAAATCAGCTGTTACAAAACAACTACAAACAATTCAAGATTAAAGCATAAAGCAATAGTTGAATAAAAGTTAAAGGAACTGTTTGCCTAAAAATAAAAATGGTCAGCATTCCAGTCTATACAGTCTGTTGTGTCTGTTTATATGCAATTATTTCAATAATATTCTATCGAGAGTAAGGCGAATAAATCGATAACAAAAAGCAGCATTCATCAACACCGGCATGACATTACGTTTTTACCTTTTGGTTCCGTGATGTTTCGGCTTGCCTGACAAAAAAAATAAAAATTAAAAGAAGTTAACGACAAATTCCTTTACAAAATATACTTAAGGTTTCAGAGAAACTCATCCAGCAATGTTAATATTTACATTTTTCAACAGCAAAGACAACTGAGCACTTCATGTAACATAAATTTTAATTAATTATAACACTTCAATAGCAATGCTCTGCCTGCCAAACTACAAATACTCTCTAGAAAGCAAAGGCAAATAAAGCTAACAAACGATAACATGGCGATAACGATTTACCTTTTAGTTTAAGCTGCTTTCTGAAACGACGCGCATCGCATTTCTCCTCCTCGCCTGAAGCAACAGATAAATAAAGTTAACTACACATCCCTTTATAAAATACCTAAACATAACATTTAGAGAGAATATCCTGATAAAACTTATATAACGTTATATAAATATATATGAATTACCTTACATTAAAAGAAATAATTAATACTTATGGAAGTAAATTGAATTGAACTTACCAAAAAAATCGATTGCCGTTTATCTTCAGCTGTTGTCGCTGTGCTTCAGTCCACCAGATTTCAAACCATATCAGCCCGCGCAATACCATAATGCAACAGCGCAGGAAATTCTTGTAAAAATATTAAAGATACAGTGAAAACACCTCCTACCTGTAAATTAATTCCAGCTAACAGTGAATTATACAGTTAACTAGGGTTGGGTACCGAAACCCGGTGCCAAGACGGCACCGGTACCTATAGAACCGGTATGTACCGGACCGAAACAGAACGCGAATTTCGGTGCCTCATTTCGGTGCCACTTAAATGCCTGAACTGTCGATTGAAATATTTGTTCTCTAGATTGATATATTTTTGTAGATTAATAGTTTATTAGATTAAATAAAAAAAATTAAAAGCACAAATCACCCGGAAATGAGAGACCATCCGACATGCGCGTGAATGCAGTAACTAACGTTACACTCGCTCTGACGGCAGCAGGCGGTCTACCGATAGCTTAGCATGCTAAAGTAAACAACTCTCGTTAGAATGCCTAAAACTAAACGGTCGAAAGTGTGGCTGTATTTCACAAGAAAGGATTCCGACACCGCGACGTGCAGCGAATGTTTTACAGCAGTTGCGTGTAAAGGCGGAAACACGTTAAATCTAATGAAACATTCGAGGGCAGACGGAATAAAGTTTAAAGCATACGGAGGCACCGTGTTTTCTTGTGGACAACAGCTGACGCTATCGGTGTGGACGACCTCAATCCCAGTCACACCAACCGTAGCAAAAAGGAGTCACCGATTATGACGACAGCAGACTTTCCGCAGGTTAGTAGTAGGATAATGTAATGTTAATAGCAAAATGCAAATCTTGCATTCATGCTAACAAATAGTCAAACGATTTGTAAAAAACTAATGTAACATGGATTCTGTTTATAATTATGGCTTTCCAGCCTGTACTAGTAGCACTACAACAGTGACCCCATTTACCATTGTAAAGAAGGCTATGTATGTCCTGTGCAGGGCAATAAGTCAGGAAAGGTGTCGTATTTTGACAGAAAAGGCAAATATGGTGACATTTCTGCAAATGAATTGCTAAAATTTGAAGCTTACATATTCATATATACTTTAAGCTTTTAATATATTGTTCAATTTTAAGCATAACATTTTTTGTTCAATAAAAATTAATTCTTGAGTCATCCACTTTAATTTTGTGGCTTAAAAGTATCGGTTCAGGCACGGTTTTGGCACCGGTACCGTTTTCAAAGTATCGATTTGGCACCGGTATCGAAAAAAAACCCAAACGATACCCAACCCTACAGTTAACACTTGTAAAACCCTGTATAACCCACAATGCATTGCAAATTACAGCAATAAATTGTAAAATGGCGAAACAGTAAGTTTCTGTATAATTTTGCTGTAAAAATTACAGCAATGTTTACAGTGTAACTGAATCGATAATTTCCCCCCATCTCTACTAGTGACTCGCATGCAGTTTGATTGTAGTGTTGAGGAGTAGAAAAAAAAAAAAAAATAGGATTTATTTTTTCCTGACTCAAAAGCTTTAGAAATTACATACAAGCCCCAAGTCAGCAGCAGGGCATTGTTGGTCCTAAATCCTGTAAAAAAAAAAAAATAAATAAAAAACCCACAACAGAAAGTGTCATGCTAACTTTGCAAGAAAACTGCACGCTTGCATCCTCGCCCGTCGCACGGCCTTGAAGATCAGCGAGTTCAAACCTGCAGCCTCAGAAGTGCACTCATTTTCATTCTGCCACGTTATGATGGAAACCTGCGCATTAAGATGCGAGGTAATGGTGTCTGTAGAGCGCGGCATAATATACTCATTGCAAACAAAGCTCTGGAGTGATGAGCCAAGCACTTTAACTGTTTACAGAGAATAGAGGAGAAAAACAGCAACAGCAGGTCTTTTTTTTTTTTTTTTTTTTTTTTCAGTGCACTTCTGCCGATTTCTCGGGGACATTTGGAAGCATGCCAATCAAAGCAGATCAGCGCAACAGCGTCGAACAAACAGGCTACAGTGGAACCCAGTGAAGATGAATGAGTTTACATATCTGGTGCAGGTTATTTATCTACAGGGCTGGCAAAGGTCCCACAGTCCTCTAAGAGCCGTAGGCCCGTTTAACCTTGAGAGCAAGCTGGAACGATACTATACTGCAGGGAGAAAAAGTCAGAGGAAGCAGATAGGCTGTGCATGAATGAGAAGGCGTGGGGGGGGGGGGGCTTTTTTTTTTTTTTTTTTAATAAAGTGTTGGAAATGACAGTAAAATTACAGTATAATGGCATACTCTTTTTAATAATAGCTGTTGGCTCTCTGTCCAAAGCTGCGTATATTAGAATGTATGCCTTTGCTTAATGGACCTTTATGTCTTATTTGCCTTGCTGTGAATGTTGAAGATACCCTATTAAGATTTTCCCCCCATCTCTTTGATAGATTTTTTTTTTTTTTTTACTTACAGTACTGATATTGCCAATCAAACCACAGTGCTGTTGGCTTCTCAGATCTGATTGTTTCTCTGACAGTAGTTTAAATTGTTTCTATAAATTCATTTTTTTTTTAAATGATGTTGTTTTTGTACATTTTGCAATAGTCATTCAACAGTGTTTCACCACTGGGACAGAGGAAACCCAGTCACAGAAACGTATTTTTTTTGGTAGACAATCCCCAACATTCATTGTAAAGACAAACAGATTAAACATTACAGTGTGCCGTTTTCAACGGATTTTAAGAAAGAAATGACAAATTACTATGATATAAAACATTTAGGAACATTGGAAAACACTTCAGGCTGTTATTGGAAAACAGTCATCTTTGAAATGGGAATGGATCACGTTGTTATGTTATTTCTTGCGAATGAATACCTCGATGAATTTCTTGAGAGTACTAATTAAAAATATGGAATGCTTGCTATTTTTCCATGAAATTAAGGTTCAGTAATGGAAGATAAATATAATTTACATTTAGGCATTTGGCAGACGCGCTTATCCAGAGCGACTTACATTTATATCTCACTACACATCTGAGCAGTTGAGGGTTAAAGGCCTTGCTCAAGGGCCCAACAGTGGCAACTTGGCGGTTGTGGGGTTTGAACCTGTGATCTTCCGAACCGTAGTCCAATGCCTTAACCACTGAGCTACCCCTAGTTAGATCCTAACCAAACTACGTGTGTTGTCTTAAAAGGAATACAATGGACAATTAATGAAAATAGCAAAATATGATCTTTAGTCTGCACAGTGGCTTAATGGTTAGAACTTGTCACCTTGCACATACAGGGACTGGTTCGGTTCCCGGCCAGGTTTGATTCCCACCTGTGTGCATGGAGTTTGAGTCTCCCCGTGCTTGGTGGGTTGCCTCCCACAGTAAAAAAGGACATGCAGATTAGGCAAATTGTCGTTCCCAACTTTCCTGCATATACATACATGTGTGCCCTGTGATGGATTGGCACCCTGTCTAGGGTGTACCCTGCCTTGCGCCTATAGAGAATTAAGCGGTATAGACGCTATAGTGAGAGTGAATATTCAGTCTATTACTGAGCTAACGCTGTAGACCAAGAGGGGCGTTCAAGTCAAACTTGGACTTCTGCTGAATAAAGGCGTGGACCTTCAAGCAAAGTACTGTATGGTGATGAGACTCTTAGCCGCAGTAAAGCATTTCAATGGTTCAAACATTTTAAAGAAAGCCGTACATCTTGACGGTCTTAGCTGAGGTGGCTCGGAACTCACTGCAGTGCTTCATATGACCATTCAGCGAGCGGAACGTCTGATCTTTGAAATTCGATACAGTAGATAACTTGTCATCAACTTGCAGAAAATACCCATCTGTCTGTGGAAACTATACACACAATCATTCATGAACGGCACTTAGACGCCTGATCTCACTCCAAGCAATTTACACATTTGGACCATTAAAGGAGTTCCTGGGAAGCTCATTGTACTGAGCAAACTTTCTACCTTGATGGAATCTAAGCACTTGTGCACTACACTAATGGGATAAATGCATTAGTGTAGCAGGGGATTATATAGAAAATAAATGACATTTTTTAACTCTTAAAACTGCCTTGCCTCATGTGCGCTGTTATTCTGCACCATCAAAAGTCCGGCTTTGACTCGAACACCATTCTTACAAACAGATGACAATAGAAAACTTGGAGCTTTCAGAGGGGTATTTACTTATTTTGCTTATATGGTTTGGTTTTACTTATATCCTTAAAAAAGTGTGTATGAGTTCCTTAATCTTTTGAAAATGAAATATTCCTATCCTGGTAGGAGTGGTTTCTTCCACAGTGACTCCGCCCATAACCACATGGCACACAGGGTCAATGGATGGTTTTAAGAGGTTGAAAATGATGCAGATCTTGTGCTACGGTCTTTACAGTCAGCAGAATCAACCCCATTTAAACACCACTGGGACATTTTGGAGTGATGTGTTAGAGAGTGCTAACCACCAACATCATGATAAAACCCTGACTAAGGGAATATCATTTAGAATGATGATGTTAATCTGTCCAGAGTCGAACTGCCATGGTTATACATGGTATCTCAACACTTAACACCAGTGCTGTTTTTTTTTTTTTTCATGAATTCGTCACCCATCTGTCCTGGTTATTAGATGGTGCTTTTCCTGGTATGAAGACAGAGTCTGTTCTTTAGATCAATTAACATAAGTGAGTAATAAATCAGTCATCTCCAGGCTTAGAACATTGGCACATATTTAAAAAAACGGAAAGCTCCTACTCGAGTTTGCTAATTCCCTCCTTGGCCTTTTGAATGAGAATACCTTAAGAGCGTGGCGATGTCTGAACATTCAGTGCTTCCGTTATAGAAAAGCTGAAAAAGCATCACAAACAAAGCATAAATCAGGAAGTTTGTCAGAGGGAGGCAGGAGAAATAAATCAAAGCAGTAAGCATACGGCTGAAGTTTCACACCACAACACAAGAGCTCCTCATCTCAACAGCGCAGCATGACTTATAGCCAGGAGGAGAAGAAATTACAGTTATCACTTAAAGATACTGTAGGAAAAAAATGTAAATGAAGCGCTGTTAGGAGAAATGTCGCTTTCTCTCGGCAGGCGTCGCGCATGAGGGCGGTGTTAATGTGTTTTTACGGGGGCGGAGAAGTGGTTGGGGTGGGGTGGAGGGGGGGGTGGCTGCTGAGGGGAGGATGAGACGGCAGTTGGATGGCATATCAAGGGCAAAAAAATAACTGTGAGTGACTTTTAATAGGCTTGCTCCATCCTGTTGAAGCCATAGCCACTGTTCTATATTCCCCTTGCCTGAAAAATGGGGTTATCTTAGTCATGGTAATTGGTTGGCTGGCATGGATGGGGGATAATTTGTAGAAGCTCATTCAGGCTCTCTCCCTTGCATTTATCTGTCTAGGATGCAGGGGCCTATGCGGAGAGGAAGTATAGCATTTCCATAAAGACGCCGCGCAGAAGAGCGAGAGAGTCCACAGCCTTGATCAGATAGCGAAGAAATGAAGGATCAGTCGAATAGCGAATATGATTCAGTTTTTTAACCTGTGAGCAGCCTTTTCCCCCCCTGGAGCTGTCCGTCCTGGAAAAAGACCCCGCTTCCTTTTTCTAAATGGCTTGATGGAGGGTTTTAACTTTTTTTTTTTGTCTCCTCAATTTTCCTCAGTTTCTATTAATGAGTGCGGGTAATGGCGGGCTCTTTTTCGCGCCGTCGCCTTGGTGGCACTTGAGCGGAACGAGGGCTCCCATAATGCTGCCGTGCATATTTACAGCATATTATGTGAAACTTCACACTGCTACATGATGAGATGGATTAAGTGCAGGTTTTGAAGTAGTTTTCAGAAATATGACATGCTGTTCAGTTTTATAAGGCTACTCAGGCTGGCCATTTTGTCGTGACTTTTTATGTTAGTTTTTTTTTATTCGGTATAAAAGCTATGACCCATCGGGTAATAACGTAACTTACCCGAGTGCATTTTAATATAGTAGTGATATCATAATATTCACCGGTGGCTGTGTACAAGACCATTTATTTGAATCACCGTGGATTCACTCGTAAAGCAGGCTGATGTTGGGCAACAAGGCAATATATAGTGTGCGAGCTCGTGCAGTAGCAGTGTATAGGCCTGTGCAGGTGCTGATGGATGTGAGAAGACAGGCCATTCTGCATCGGGACACTGCTTTCCAGACTCACAGATATATGCCCCGGTCCAACCTAGCCTATTACTTTATTTTTCATCGCATTCATTCTTTTTACCCACTTCCCCCTTTATTTCAGACTGTTATGTTTTATGTGCAAAAGCAGATTCAGCGGCATTCACGGATAAGTAATTTTTAAAATATTGATTTATTTTTCCATACATTTAATTAATTCATAATAATAAATATTTATTCAAGGCCGTAGTAAAGTCGAGGTGTTACAGTTTGGCATTTTCACATTATAAAACCTAATCTAAACATATCGCAGTTTCCAAGTAGCATTGTATTAAGCGATACATCAATCAGCCACAACACGAACACCACCGCCAGCTGAATGGAATAACACTGATTATCAATTATACTAGTGAACTGGTGACAGGATCATGGGCACCCAAGGCTTATTGATACCTGTGGGGACGAAAGGTCAGCAGGTCTGGTCCGATTGCATGGAAAAGCCAGTGTAGCACAAGTTCCACTTGAAAGGTAGCAGAACACCCAGTGCGTCACAGTCTGCTGCATATGTGGCATAGCAGTCAAGGAGTACAAGGTTGTGGATCCAGCCTGGGGCAACCCATACAATACATGGCTAAATATTTAGATTTTTAATGTTATAGCTGATCAGTGTAGAGCTATGCAGTTTGATTAATTACGCAGTTTAATTTATCTTTTGCTAGTTTATTCAGTGAATTTAATTGTTGTCTGAATGTTCAGAATTGATTTACAGTTTTTAAATTATTTAGGCAAACATTCAAAGACCAAATAGTCTACTCCAATTGCCAGAACCTTTATATACCAGAGTTTTTGTCGAAAATAGAAACAGCTTCCATTTTCCTGTAAATACTCAGATTTTGTGAGAGTATAGCTTCGCCTTCTTTTGAGTTTATGTACCGTTGGTGCATTAGTCCCTACTGGACTGAAGTGTAGAGGAGAAGATTGGTAGAAAAGAAATACCATTTCATAAGTTACATCAGTGTTTAATGTTTATGAAATATTTTTTGTTGTTTTTAAAAATTAATAATTGTAAGCATCACAGCATTTCGAGATAAATCAGACAGTAAATGTTAATAATATTGAATCAAATCAAATTGAAAATCGCAGTGCCTGAAAGTCTAATCGATTCACATGTCTATTAAACAGCCATCTAAAAATAATCAAAAGATGAAATTCAAAGCAAAATGGCCAAATTAGTAAGTATTTACCATGATGTCATTAAATGTAAAAAAAAAACTGTGCGCTTGTGATAACAAACAAGGAATATTAATAGTATTGCATTGGGGAAGTTCTTCTTTAATAAACAATCAGTCTCGCCAATGAGATTTAAAGTAAATGGTATACTTATGTGTTTCACATATAAATAATTTTTGCTTCAAATGGTTTATATACTCATTCAGTCATTCACTTATTCTCTATACCGCTTATCCTGTACTGGATTGTGGGTGGCCTGGAGCCTATGCCAGGGCACAAGGTTGAGGGTCAGGGTGAGAGAAGGCCACACAAGCATGCAAACACTCATACTCAATCACTATGGGCAATTTGGAAACTCCAGTATACCTGGTCTGGATGTCTTTGGACTGTTTGAGGAAACCAGAGTACACAGGGAGAACATGCAAACTCCACGCAAACAGATCAGGTGGGAATTGAACCTTCCACCCTGGAGGCGTGAGGTCACACTGCCACCTAGCCATGCCACCTTCTACATTCTATAACATATATGCATTAAGGGCACTTTACAAATGTATAAAGCATTGGTTTTCATCTAATGTCCTCCATGCAGAGCTGCAGGTTCATCTGGAGGCATAGCCGATATTTATGATGAACGAGCGTGCTAGGAGAGGCAGAAGAGAAGCAGTACTGTACAACATGTTTGCAGCAGATTACACAGATGAATAGTTTTCAATACAGGGCATCCCCTGTGCCGTGAAACAGAAGGTGCTGTAATCTAATGTAGCCCAAGTTCAGGGTTTTTTGGGAGTCACATCTGGATATTTCTCAAGAACCTCAAGTAAGAAACATGATCGGGGAAAAAATTATGGTTATGTTTTTTGTTTGTTTGTTTTATTCTTATTTGAAAAGTTAATGATAAGTTAGCCATTTGATCAAATGCCAGGACTACGCATGACACTGTAACAGCCCTAGTTTTGAAGTGAAGGAAAACAACGCAGTAGAAGGTTAAGGGTGTTTCTCAAGGGCCCAGCGGAGGCGTAATTCGAACCAAACCTTCCGACATCTTCACATATTGTTGTGCAGTGGGAGGACTGTTTACTTCTTTCCTTCTGCTACTTGTTTCTGTATGCCTTACTCTCCTTGGACTCGTATTTCTCTTTATGGGGATCAGATTTTTTCGCAGGAATATACAAGCAAATCTAGGAGGACCCATAGGAAAATGGCAGCTGTACATTCATTTACAATCCACCACTTTGTTTTGCTCGGTATATCCACCGACTCCAATCACTGCTTTTAATATCACAACATAAGTAATAATTAATAACACAGATTCACGAGTGACGCCATAACATCTTCAGATGGGTTTTAACATAGACATCGCAAATGCTCGTCAATTATCATATTGCATATAAAGTTGTATAAATAGGTATAAATCAAAAACAAACGGTTAATTCGACTGATAAATTTGTCAGTTTGTCAAGAGCATCTGGTATACTCAAGAGGGTGGCTTACTGCTATTTACCTGTTGACTACTTCAGGTAAATGCAGTTGTGCAGATGGCATCTGAAAAAAGAAATCGCGAAAGGAAAAAATAAATAAATAATGTTAACTTAAACTCAACCCAGTTCACGTCTTTATACTAGAAATGCTTTTGGCTATTAGGATAGAAGCGTGTTTCAAATTGTAAAATTATATAGCATTAAATAATTCATATTTAACAATCATTTTTTATTGACTCAATAATTAGATCTGTTCAGCTTTGAACATTTGTTTTTAAAATCGGATTATTTGGCGGGTTCACCATTAAAAGCGATTAACTACAGAAACTATAATGTATTAGAGTAAGTGCATAAATGTAATTAATGTGATTTTACCCCTAATATAGGAACAAAAGCTAGAATCAGACTGTTGTGGTATAAAAACGTTAGAAAAGTTATTTAGTCCAACGAAATCAGCTACATTAGAAAAACTGCCTTTAGACCGGCCCTGATTGATTCATACGTGATTTGAATTGGGCGAGCTTTCACATTAGTAATAACTGTTTCGCATTTGAGTACACTTGCACATTTTTGCTTTCTGACCCAGCATGAGGCAGCATGCACCTCAATAGTTTACGATCTGCCCATAAAAACAGAGAAATACAGACAGTACAATTATGTCACCCATCACACTATTTTCGTTTTTAATTAATTTTATCGATATTTCAGAAAAAAACCCTACAAATTCCTACTTTATCAGCTATGGCTATGTAGTTCAGAGGATTGGCATGCAGCACACAGAAGAGACAGCCGCATTGATGGCATTCTAAACTGCATATTGCTTTCATATTTGATTCGAGCTATGCCCGAGTGCGCCATACCATGCTCGGGACCTCGATTCAAGTGCACTTGAGCATAGTACACTGATCCATGCCTGGGCACGAAAGTGTTTACAACATACAGGGGTCAAGCATACTGAAATCTGTGCCAGCTAGTATTAGTGCTAGCTAAGCGATTGCACTGTGAAATACGCACTTGTGCCTTTCAAGTCTAGCATACTTCACTCGTGAGTAAAGCTGAATCTTGCTTTAGCACAAAAATACAAGGGGCATTATATACAGTAGCATCATTTAGTAAGGCGGAACAATCCAATTTAAATAACGGTCATAGACAGTGCAAGACTGGGTCTGGGTGTGTTATGTGTTGTGTCTTGTGTGTATGGATAGATTACCTCATATTGGGTCAGGCAGATACTGTATACTGTATATTGTATTGTTAACTGTCAACAACATGAGCAATTTGTTTAAAATGGACATATCTATGTCTATATGTGATTAAACCTAGGCCTGAGATTCAGACTTTTTCTCTAGCATTTTTTCAAACTAAATGTGTAAAATTTTTCCCTCTTTCAGAAGCCCAGGTCTGTGTCGACAGCTGGGTGATTTCTTACATCAGACTGTTTCTAAGGCCAGGTTGTCCTCAGTGAGGCTGTAGTTTGGCAGAGCGGTTCAGGAGTAGCTGATACTTTTTATATTAGTCGCTGTGTGCTGCGTGACTCTGCGGCAACATTCTGTCACATCCGGGATAGAAAACACTCACGGGATCTTACTTTTGCCTTTCTGTTTGTGTTTCAATATATCCTGTGGTTGGGTTTAGGTTTAGCACCTAACTTTTTTCTTTTTTTATCATAGACTGCTGTGGATTTGTCATTAAATAGTCTCATGGATAGGAACATCTATAGTTTCACCCAAGTGTAATATGTTGAGCATTCTGAGGTGGGCGGAGCCTTAACCATCCTGAACAGTCGATCATTTAAGGGCGCTGTTAACAGCTGGTGGACTATTAACTCCCATTAATAGTCATTTAGTTTCGATTAATCGGATAAAAGCTAAACGCTTCTTTAATTTGATGTTCTGCTTATAATTATACATAAATATATTATATATATAGAGAATATATTATATATATAAAACACTGTCAACTTGTCATCTTCATATAATATATATAGATCTCGATTAATTGGATAAAAGCTAGACACTTTAATTTGATGTTTTGCTTAACTATATAAAACCATAAATCAGGGTATTATTTATGTATAAAAGTAAATTTTAAAAAATGCAATAGCCACATAGAGTTTAATTATCTTTAATTTTGACATTTAAACCTTATTTTTTGGAAATCAACATTTTTGTTTTTAACAGTAATTGCAGATGGAAAGTTGACTGTGTGTATATACTGTGCATATACACACATATATATATATATAAATAATACACTGACATTCAGTTATTAAGAATGACCTCAATTTTAAATTATCTTAAATTAATTCAACTTAATAAGAAGAATAGACTTCTAGATTATGATATTTTTAATTGAAGTGTCTACTACATCCTTTTCCCGGTTTACACGGTTTATTTCGATCCTCTCGTGTGTATTTTATCCTTTTTTTTTTGTCACAATAAAAATAAATAAATAAATAAATATATAGACCATTTTGCTATACTAGACATTCTCCTAATACGGCGAAGTAGGGAGAGAAAAAACTCGCCGCTACTGGATTCACTCTGTTTATTTTGCCCTTTTCCTGCATTTCCCTCTGTACAGCATGTAGGATCATGGGATATATCCGGTCCTCCGAAGTGTAAAATGAACGTGAAGAAAACGAACTAGAAGTGTTTTCCTTGCGTTCGTTGGGGTTTGAACGCCAAGAAAAAGCTGCATGCAACGGTTTTTTTTTTTTTACACCGTATAACCGCGCAGCCGGACAAATGCACGTCACCAAATCCTATGTATGTGTAGAAAACCCTCGGCACTTCATCCGCGCTCACCGGACACTACGACAGGCAGAAAACACTAGATTTTAACGCCCGATAAGAGGTGTTTAATGTAAATTGCTCCCATACCTTGGAGGACTTGGGGTGCACGCTTTTTCCTGCAAACGCTTGTGTAAACTCCATTGCGCGAGCGACTGTGTATCTGTGTGTGTATTTGTGCGTCTTGTGGTCGCGCTCCTCAATAACGTGAGCAGCCCAACTAATCGATAACGGCATTCGTTGACAACGAATTTCATTATCGATAATTATCGATTTTATCTATTAGTTGTTGCAGCCCTAATGTGCATTATTGAATGATTTGTGAAGTAATGTTATGTATAGTTCAATCCATCAGAGGCCACACATAAACACACAGTCACATGCTCATTCACACACTACGGGCAACTCGGGAACGTTAATTAGCCTAATCTGCTTGTCTTTGGACTGTGGGAGGAAACCGGGGCACCCAGAGGAAACCCACCAAGCGCGGGGAGAACATGCACACAGAGGCGGGAATCGATAAGATAACTGACAGATAATCGTCATCGTGCCGCAAGTTGATTTAAAGGTCTGTCTCTACATTAGTCGATATGTACTGTAAGTGGCAACTACATGGCAACTACACAACCTACAGTTACAAGAACTATGTGACATCATACAATATTAAGGCATCTGCTGGTTTTTCAGTCGATCCGATGGGCCTTCATTGATGATTTTCGAAAAATGTCACCCATAACACATCCAGAGGTTATTTGTAGGTATACAAACCACATGTGCCGCATTCACACCTGCGCTATCCAAGATCACCCAAAATGCACGGTAATGCCAGGTGTGAACAGGGCCTCTGAGGATGGGCGGAGATTCAAGAAGGCATTTCTTTAGATCCGGGTTGACGAAAATGCTCCATGCCACTTAGCTGCACTGTTGCTAGGGAGACGACCTGCTCCCACCGCGCCACATTCCACAGCCTTAAGGCAGAGCAATGGACAGCAGTAAGCGAGAGGATGAAAGATACCTTGATCAACTGGTAGTCAGATCCTTCTCACGCACTCTCTGTTTTTAATGTCGTGACTCATTCAAAGAGTTCTAACACTCGGCGTGCAGGCATTAGAAACATTCAGCTCTGCTGTTGACATGTTGTTGTTGAGACAAACGATCCTTGAACTTATGCTATGCCTGTAGTTCTGCAAAACAAGAATCTTCTGATGTGAGATGTCATATTTAAAGTTTTCTGAACTGTTTGAATGCTAGAGGGATCAAAATTGACTCGGTTGGAGCTCAGGTTCCCAGAGTTATGACACTGACATCAATATGAGATCTAGAGCGGAGAATCAAAAAGGAAGAGTTTGTTGTTGTTGTTGTTGTTATTATTATTATTATTATTATTATTATTATAGGGGGCTCTTCTTGCTCTTCAGACTCTATAGGTCCTATCAGTCAGCTACCTCTTGGATATGTCTGTGCACCATCTGTGAAATTTCTATGACTGTAAACCTGTGTGTGGCCATTAATCACGCTTGTCAGATCTGTTTAAAGCACATATAGATAGGGTGCGCGCACGTGCAGATGCAGTGTACAGTACTATCCAGCTGTGTCAGCAGCCCGAACAGTCCAGGCCTCATCCCTGGACCGTCACTCTAGTTATTCATAGAACGCATCAATGATTTATTGAATAACAAATCGTGAATAATGGGAGTCCAATCCATCACCTTGTCTAGCGATCCCTTGCAGCTTTAAAGCTCATCATCTGATTTATTTCATTTGTGAGATTTTTAAATTAAATTTGCAATTGGATTAAATTAGTTCTAAAAAAAGGCGAGTGGGAATAGAATTTTAACAGTAACATTTTTTTCTGTATAAACAGTACTGTGCAGAAGCTAACCATCATTTTAGTATATTTTTGCTTCCAAAGAGCCAGACTTTCTTGTCTTGTCTAGTTCTCCAGGCTTCATAAGGGACTTTATTGTCCAGTCCCCATACCTGACCATTTTCAGAGGAAGGTGTTTTGTTTCTATGAATCTATGAAAACTATGACTCATTCAAGCATTAAAAAAACATCTAACTTAAGTGCAGATGATCATGCTGATTGGTTGCCAGACAGACGAGAGGGGAAATGAGGTTGCTGCTGCTGAGGTTTAAATTAACGATCAATTTTTGATTATATCTTTAGGCACTTGGCAGCCTGTCATGGTACAATATTTGAATCTGCATAATGTAATTAAATTTCATATGAGGAAATGATGGGGCGGCTCAAGTGTTTCGCACATACAACTGTATGTTATTTCCGTTAACCTGCAGAATTAAGAAAGCAGCCTGGTCTTAAACTGTTGAGAATTAATTTTTGTTTTAATACCCTCTGGAGTCCCTGAAATCCTCCCGAACTGGCGTGGCGCGCACCGCCGCGGAGGACAATCATGTCGGAAGTAGGAAAGCTGATTACGGCGTTGTTTTATTTCCCGCGTTCTCGGATTAATCCATAAACCTTGGTGGCGCATGTGAGTGTTATGTGCCAAGTGATGGGCAGGAGGAATAAAAAAAAATACATATCGTCCTTTATGTGGAGTGCAAATGCAATGTGGATTATTAATATTATTTTCTAATTGGGTCCCAAAAGCACAGGGAAATAAGTGGCTTAGTTTAAAGCATTATCATGCCACAGAAAGTTTTGACGAATGCTGAAAGCTTTAATTTAAAAAGCCCTGCATATTGAGCTGGCTTTTGAAAGAGCCGTAGCCTAGAACTTTAAATGACAGTCTTGCGTTCACCAAATTCAGTGCTAAGTGGTAAAAAAAAATAGGGAGAAAAAAGGCAGCTCCATTCCCCATTCAATTCCCACTCCTCTTCCCACGACCAATATCAGGACAATGCCACACCATCCATAATCATGTTCTACTGAAACATATTATTCTTTTGAACAAAGCAAGCTGAATATGTTTTTTGACATTAATCAGTTATGGATTAGTTCTCCTTTGCATTGAGAGCTACCCAGAGGCCGTATTAATATAAATATTATGCATACCAGCCAAAAGATGGGATAAAATCTGCCTCGGGGGGCTGCCTTTGGACGTTCGTGCACATACTGTATTAAAGAGTTCAGGCAAACTACCTTAAAGGGAATATTGCACGGTTGCAATTTATTTATTAGCGTTAAGCTTGATTTGGCCGTGCGTTTATGTTTCTTAACTAAGTAATAAAAGAATATGGGACATGCTGTTTAAGGAGAATAACAGCCAGTCAGCCCAGCAGTAAGCAGGGATGGTTATTCATATAGTCATGCTGTTCATTGTTACAGTTATAGTTCCTCCCAAAGTGTTATTCCTCTTAAACAAGACAAATGGACAATAATCCTTTAAACAATAATCCATTTACAGTTTATCCATACTGTGCCCATTTTTGATTACTATTTTAAGTGAGACGCTGTACGGAGGAATAACATATTAAATAGCTTTAAAGGTGACCTCTTATGGAAAATCCACTTTTTAATCATTTGTACAGTATGTAAATGTCCGTATGGGTCTCCTGTGTATGTGTGTGTGTGGACAAATGAAAAAGGCCATGTTGTAGATGGTCACCCTAATGTGACATCATATAAGTAGATGCTCTGCTCTGCTCAGATCTCTTCACACAGTTAGTTCTAGGTTGCAATATTCTGCCTCAAGAGTTGATTTTGTCACACCTTAAACCTGAGAGCGGAGGTAGATGAAATCCCCCCATCACACAAATGCATGTTGGATGTTTTTTGAGATGTGTATACGACACGCTGTCGTAAGGCTTAAGCGACAGTACGGTAGATCAGACGTACCCACCGAACTTAATTAGTGCCAAAGCCGTAGTGCATGAAGAAAACTAAACTGAAGGATCAGCTGAGATTTAGATGAAAAATATTTAAGTGTTTCAGAGTGTAATAGAGAGCACTGGGCTCAGCTCATTCTTGCATTCAAAGAGGAAAAAAAAAAAGCCCCACTTTCCCCAACAAATCCTCCATTCTGCATTGGCGAATTTGTAGACGGCGAGCTCCGAGCAGAGCGCTGTGTTCGGTGAGTGATGCAACATTCAGTTTAGTTCACCAACCTTGATTAGTTATGTGTGGAATTTCTGATGCATGTGGTGAACGTCACACAAGACGTCGACGCTGTTGGGTTAAAAAGACAGCGGAAAGCCAAAATCACACACAGAGGCGGCTTAGCGATGAATCCGTAGGTTCCGTGTCATTTACAAAAAAAAATGTGGCGGAAAGAGTAATATAGAAGGGTTTTTATTTATTGCCTTTATATCATGATTTCTGCGCTATTAAAACGGCAGTTCGGAAGAAGACTGAAACAAAGGCAGATCGAGGTATGAAGAAATGCATTTCTTGAGGGAGTTTTAACATACACACTTCGGGTGAGCACAGAGACCTGCGTCTTGTTAAGGAAATAGTGCGATCCTTACGGAAGAGTAAAAAGCATATTGTGCCAGCTTTACAATTTATATAACTCGGAAATAGCCTCCTTTCTTTAATCTGCTATATAAGCCTGCATTATTACAAATTGGTGGTTTGTGCTAAGATACTCAATGTTTTTATTAGTACTGTTATTATTATTATTATTATTATTATTATTTGTCATTCATCAGTAACCATTTGTTTGTCAGTAATTTTTATTTTTAACATCTATTATTTTTTACATAAAAAATTACCTTATATTTCTTTTTTTGGCCTTATCTTTCTTTTTATGTGTGTGTGTTTTTTCTTCAGTAAATTGATTGATAAGAAAAGCTCACACCAAGAAAAAAACCCAACATTTGTCTTTGGAAGAAAAGCCACAAAAGTTGAAAGTCACTCGCAGCTGGTTGGTTTTTATAGGATGCGGATAAACTGTCAGGCTGCTTCACCACGATTATTTTACCTGTGGGAGATCTTGGTTGGCGCTGTATAGGAACAGAGGGCCGATCGGAAATTTGCGGCGCAGTAGGACTGTGCAATAGATTTCCAGCATGCTCCGTGCTTGCCTCGGAGGCTGAATCCACAGTGCTCTCCGCAGTAGCTTCAGCTTTAATACCGGACAGATCGTTTAATTACATGGGGGTTGCACGAGCTGGCGTAATTGGAAGTTCTGTCCTAATTTGGTCCTCTGAGAACTTAGTTATTGCCTAGATTTTTTTCGCTATTACCCGGGCCTGAATGTGGCTTGTAACTTAAACATGGAATGAAGTCAGATCCACGGGAGAGAGGCTGAATCGCTTTTGCACACACTCTTGCAGGAGCAAAAGAGTCGATACATGCCCTCTGGCTTGCTTGCGGTGGTCTGTTGGTGACGTCACCGGGCTCTTTATTTTGTACAGATCTGCCGTATTTGTAATCCTGCAACACTTTGTGTGTGCCATTATAATACATACTCATGTAAGGGCTTGTAATTTCGAGAAGGTACGCGGGGAGCATCACTCTACCGGATGATGTTCGGTTTTGTAAAGAGAAAGATGATTATTTCAACAATATTGCTAGCACCTGGGTAAATTATCAGGATGTTTAATGAATGAATCGAACACAGTGTTGCAAATACAATCTTGAAACAATGAACCTTTATTTGGAGTGTTCATCCTGCTTAAAGTCCATTCGCAAAACATCCGTTCGATCCGCATCCATGGTCCACAGGCTTTAGAATTCCGACCGGAGATCAGCTTTCTGAAGTGTTTTTATTTTACCTCTCTGATTAATTTTCTTTTGCAAATCTGACCTTGAGTTGTATCTTAGCTTTCAAATTACTCGACTATAGCATGGCGATTGAGGCGCTTACTATTATGTACAGTATGTATGTTTACAAGCATCAACAGCATCCTCCCTTGTGGTCCAGCATTAAGCATGTAATGCTTCAACCACAGCGACTGGAGTTTGAGCATTTGCTTAATGTTATCCAATAGTTTTAAGTAAATCTTACTTCGGAAACAAACCTACAGTAATACCAACATTGTTCCATCATCCATAACGTTATGAGAATTCCTAGTCGCAGATTCCTAGTAAAGTCTTAATATGGACCAGGAGCGCATTAGTCTAAATCCTGACAGCAAAAGTAACAAGACCCCCAAAGGTTTAAATGGGTAATGGGTAATGGGTATATATTCTTCATTTCAATAGATTATTTAAACGATTATGAGCCTTGTTCGGTCCGATAGATGATTCATCCTTTCATGCTGCAGACTGAGTCAGTTTAGTGGAGTTTTTTTCTTCTGATTCTGATTGAGCTGTTAGTCAGATTATTAGGCTGCACCAAAATTAAGTTGCTGAAGAACAGAAATTAAACTGATCCTGGTGGACTGGGATGCACCCGATATAGGATTTTTGACAAGTGACAAGGATGATGGAACAGGAGATTTGGAAAAGAATTTATTCCCGTACTTTGGTCAGGCTTTGGGGATTAATTAAATTCTGGAAACCTATTTCTCTCGCTCTGTCTCTCATGTATTCATTACTATTTTGCTGTCACATTGTGTTTGATATTTGAGTAATTGATGGACACATGCATTTTTTTGTTTTGTTTTGTTTTAATTTTTTTCTTTCATTCTTTTTGTTTTGCAGCTTTTCTCGGAATACCTTTTTTTCCCCTTTGACTTCCCTTACCTTTTTCTTTTCCCATTGCAGTGTTTCCCACAGGTCTGAAATATACTTGCAGTAGTATCCAGCGGAACGAGCCGGCATTTCCTGCCAGCACTAAAGTAGTCTACTATAAAAGACATTTGATTATTACCATAATATTTTGATAGTTCGATTAATTTCACATTTCAGAGATCCAACCTACAAACTCTCCCATCCATCTACCCATACAGTATGTGAAGATTAAGACAAAGTAAAAAAAAAAAGTGGTGAACAGAGATCAGATCAATCAATCAATCAATTAGGGCTGAAACGATTCCCTGAGTAATTCAAGTAATTAGATTAAAAAAAATGGTCGAGGCAAAATCTTCTGCCTCGAAGCTTCTTTTATTTCATTTTTAAAAACTTGCATTATGTTTTTGCGCAATTATTTATTGACAGCGCACTTTTGACAAAGTACGCTTCTGGATGCAAGCCGGCAGTAAACACCAACGAAGAAGAAGTGCTTACGTCACCCAAAAAGCGGAAAGAGACGCAAACAGTTAGCTGTGTATTATGTTGAGGGATCGTTCTGGTGCGGACGACAAAATGGAAGGGAGCGATAAAAATATCTGCAAGCCAAGAGATGAAGAAACCAGGAAGAGAAAACGACATAAATTGTCAGTGAAGGCTTGTATGTTATTCCTGAGCTGTAGATTTGGAAACTTTTAGTTCTGAAAGTTTAGTTGCACACTTTGTAGATGTGTGCCTTAGTTTTTTTTGATACTTAAAGTCATCTGAGAAAAGGCATTACATTTAGAATGTATGGCACTGTAATGCACTTAATTCATCTCAGTCAACTTTAATACCCCTATCTCACCTACGCGGTTTCGCGCGGTGGTTCATCATGATTCACCTGGCGCTGCGATTACGTTTCCATCTTTCTGCGCGAAAACCTTAAGCCTTAAACCTTAGTTTATGTAAATCAACATTCTTTTTTAACAATAATTGCAGATGGCACGTTGACAGTTTTGATACGGTGTGTGTGTGTGTGTGTGTGTGTATATATATATATATATATATATATATATATATATATATATATATATATACACATACATACATACAGTACACACACAGTAGTTAAAAAAATACACTGACATTCAGTTGTTAAGAATGACCTCAATTTTAAATTCTCTTAAATTAATTCAACTTAATAAGAAGAATAATAGACTTCTAGATTATTATGATATTATTTTTAATGAAAGTGTCATTTGATACATCCTTTTCACGGTTTATATACACACACACACACACACACATATATATATATATATATATATATATATATATATATATATATATATACTGTATATATATATATATATATATATATATATATATATATATATATATATATATAGACCATTTTGCTATACTAGATATTCTCGTAATACGGCGACGTAGGGAGAGAGAAAAACTCGCCGCTACTGGGTTCACTCTGTTTATTTTGCCCTTTTTCCGCATTTCCCTCTGTACAGCATGTAGGATCATGGGATATATCCGGTCCTCCGAGGTGTAAAATGAACGTGAAGAAAACGCACTAGAAGTGTTTTCCTTGTGTTCGTTGGGATTTGAGCGCCAAGATAAAACTGCATGCAACGTTTTTTTTTTGACACCGTATAACCGCGCAGCTGGACAAACGCACGTCACCAAAGCCCGTGTGAACACACTCATTAACTCCTATGTGTAGAAAACCCTCGGCGCTTCATCCGCGCTCACCAGACACTACGACCAGCAGAAAACCGCTCGATTTTAACGCCTGATCATATTTGCTTATGTTAAGTTGGTGCATCCTGTTTTCTTTTTGCAAATTAAGCTCAGTTGTTCTTTCTCATTGTCCTTAAGTTAATTTGCATTCACAATAACTAAATCATCTGTGGTAGCTTTAACCCCCTTGAAGCTCTAAAGCTCAGCATCTTCAGCCTGATGGATTGAAGTGAGTAGTGACAGATGCATGAACGGAGCCCACAGAGGATAACGTGTTGGATTAAGTGTCCAGAGGCATTGAATTTCCTCTGAATGACTGCACCGAGAGCCATGAAGCCATGTCGCCGGTCAGGCAGTTTTTACAGACTGTCCCCTAGGCTACACTGTCCTGGATCTGTGAGGAGACAATGCAATATTTTCTGCTGCAAGCCACAAGTTCTAGGTTAAGCTTCACAGGAAGGCTTTTGGCAGTGGTTTGTTTGTGAAAGGCTTGTGCTACAGCTATGTCAAAGCTCCATCAAACCAGCTGCTCAACATACAGCACAATATCACAACAAATGATTCATCCGCAGCATGGTTGGAAAACTCAGCCGTAGATGGCACCAAAACTTGTTAAAACCGCCCCCAAAAAAGCATGTATATCATCGCCTGTAGGTGTTAGGATAGCAAAAAAAAAGAAAGAAAGAAAAACACATTCTATTTGCCTCAATTATATGATTTTTCCCAAGTTAGTGTTTGGAAAGTAGTGCACAAAAGAACAAGCCAGGCTTCGCCTCCACTGCACTATTAATCATCACTCAGATAACTTCCATTAGATTTGAGGGGGGAGAAAAACATTTAGCAGTGAGGTTTTGCTATACAATGGCAGTGTAGTGCACCTATACGCGATAAGCTGAGGGGAGAAATGAGCATGGCAGCGCAACGTGTAAGAATGATGAATGTGGAATAATCCGCATCCGGGCCTGGCCGTTTCCATCATGGCACATTTTCTTTGGAGACACATTTACCTGTCAGAGAGCTCCTTACTGAAATGCAGTAACAGGCATTATTTCTGAGCAGAGAGGTACAGCAGCGTAGGGGTGGAGGGGAAAGCTGCACTTTAGCTGATTGGCGCAGATTGTGCTAAATGGACCTGCGGTAATTCTCAGAAAAAAGAAATAGATCACCCTTCTTGAGTCTGAGTTTTTTAATGAAACTGGGTCTATGAAAAAATGCTACCTTTTAGAACAAAGTCATCGCCCTTTACCCACTTTCGTGTAGATTATAAAGGGGGCTGGGATGAGTTGGGTTGTGTGTCTGTTGTCCATGGCCTCTAATAGAGATTAACATTAAACATTGGGATGCAGACATTCCTCGCTGGAGTGCAGCTTGCAATACTTCTGCAGAGGTGGCCTGTGGGGATGTGGCCCAAGTCGATTAGGCGCCTGACTCCATCTCTTAGTGCTGAACTACGTAATGGGTTAAACAGAAAACAGCCAGGTACAATCCTGCTCCAGTGGCATTTACAGCCACAAGATGATACATAAAGCCTGCAGATGAAAGTGTTCTTTATGTCTCACAAGCTTTATAGTACTAAGTTATTATATTACTGGAAGTGTCACATTCATATTTTATTTTATACAACACAATACACTGAAAGAAACGTAATAACACTGACAGGTAAACTGATTGATCACCAGCAAACTGGAGACAGGATCATGGGCACTCAAAGCTAACCTGTCCGGTCTTATCCCTTAGAAAAGTGCAGCATACCACCAAAAATGTTGTGGCTGGCCACTAAAGAAATACAACAGAACACCCAGTACCCAACAGCAAAGCACAAGCAAAGAGGGTCGTCCAGAGGCCGACCTGAGGCTTCCAAACTTCCTGGATCCCAATCCAATTGAGCACCCATGGGATACACCAGACAAACAAGTCCGATGCAGAGAGGATCCATTATGCAACCCACTGCACCCAAATGTTCTGCCTCTAATGCCATAGTGCCAGATTCCTCAACACACCCCCAGAGGGCCTGGGGAACCACCCCCAAAGGGCAGAGCTGCCATGGAGGCACAAGGGGAACCCAAAACCAAGGTGGTTTTAATGTTAATGTTTTTAATGCTGTGGCTGTTCAGTGCAGTATGTAATATAAACAGATGTAACAAGGACTAGGTACATTCATTTTATCGTAATTTGTTTACTTTTATTTCCAATTATGCCTCTCGGACTTCTGAAAGGGGGCAAAAACAGCTTAGTTTAAACTGAATTTTGACCAAAATTCAGGTTGTTTATCACTATCACAACTACTTATGGCGGCACTGATACGTTCCAGTTTTAAACAAACAAAGACTGAACATTATAAGAAATTTTCTGTATGTATTAATGGAATCAAGACAGTCATAGTTTACATTCATAGTAATGTTCTTAAACTACATAAAAATTCCTCCCACTTAGACAAAAAAGAGCATTGATTGGTGTAATTTGTAGAACCTTACAGTTCACAAAACATTGTTTACAGTATTTGCTCTGCTTTTCCTTTTGGGAGCTGTGGTGGCAACAGACAAGAAGAGGTCTCACTTCAACACTACAGGCCAGTACAGCAACTTTCACTAATCTAATTTCATCTCTCACGAATAAGATTCCAAGATACATAAACCTCTCCAAATATTCAAGTGTGTGCCAGAGTTCAATTCAAGGAAAACCTCCCTGAGATGGTAATAGGAAGAAACCTTGAAAGGAACCAGATTCAACAGGAATCCCATCCTCATTTGGGTGAACGGATAGCAGGGATTGATCTGCATCATACTTTGATGGAATCATCTGGAAGTTCAGTATAACAGTTCCATTTCAAATAGACATTCTGTCTACCTAAAGTTGTTCCATAAAAATAGAAGCAGCATAACAGGGAATTGAGCCAAAGAATTGATTAGATGATACCCTTTAATTTTATATATGAGCACTGACCATCATACTTAAATTTGGGCCCAGACTGGTGGCAAAAAGTTTGAAGAGTACAGTTGTAGAGGATGTCAAAGACACTGTGGCAGTTCCATTTATTGGAATTAAGATGACCAAACCTGTTACAGCATGACAGTGTCTCTGTATGTAAAGTGAGCTCATTGAAGACAGTGTTAACAATAATTGTTCAGGAAGAACTTGACATCAACCTCACTGAACACTTGAGGAAAATCACAATCTGCACTGGGATGTTTAAAGTTCACATATGTGTAATGGTCAGACCTCAATTACTCATTCATGCATTCTCTATACCACTTGTCCTGTACAGGGTCAAGGGTGGCCTGGAGTCTATCCCAGGGATTTCGGGGCAAAAGGCGGGGAACAACCTGGACGGGTTCAGGTCATTCAATCACACTCTACGGGCACTGTGGGAGGAAACTGGAGCATCCAGAAGAAGTCCACCAAAGCATAGGGAAAAACATGCAAACTCCATGTACTCAGACCCGAAGCAGAAACTGAATCCTTGACAATGAGGTGTGAAGCCACACTGCAGTCTCAGTGCTTACTGCTGTGCCGCTGGGCCACCACATATCCATTAACCTCTGACTATATAATGCATCTTTTAATGTTTTTTTTTTTTTTTGTGGAAAGCCAGTATTCCTGCATATACTTAAGGTTGGTTGGCATATACTTAATCAGTGGTTAAAGTACTGGGGTCCGTTCTTCGTACGTCGCTAACTCAGTTAGCTGGATTTGATTGTTGTGGATTTGTCCTGATCTTGGATTGTTTAGTTCTTCGCTGCGCTTCTCGCATTTGCTGTCATAGCAACATGTCCTTAAGCTTGAACCTGCCCGGTAGCAGGTTTATTTCATGTAAACAGTATTAAGGCTGCGCTCCTGGTGGGTTATGATTGGTTGAAATGGCGACGTCACATCTGATTGGTGAAAGAGCACGACTGACGCGGACTGCCTCACGTGGGAAAAGAATAGTACCACTATATATATTTATACACATAATCGCTATCAAATATTATATTAGAACATAAATTCATAGGTTTATTATTATCAAATATGATATTACTATTATAATAAACCCTAGACACGAGACAGCCGTCAAGACCATTAATACAAATTCTTGTATAATGTTTATTTTGTAACATTTATTTTTCAGGGGTTTGTCGTGAATATGCAAATAAATATTTATATATAATAAAAATAAATATTTTTTATAATGAAAAATTGGACAGGCGGCGCGGTGTGTTAGTGGTTAGCACTGTCGCCATGCACCTCCAGGGTCTGGGGTCGATTCCCCGGCCAGGTTCGATTCCCGTCTCTGTGTGCATGGAGTTTGCATGTTCTCCCCGTGCTTGGTGGGTTTCCTCCGGGTACTCCGGTTTCCTCCCACAGTCCAAAGACATGCAGATTAGGCTAATTGGCGTTCCCAAATTGACCATAGTGTGTGTGTGTGTGCTCTGCGATTTATTGGCACGCTGTCCAGGGTGTACCCCGCCTAGTGCCCGAAGTCTCCTGGGATAGGCTCCAGGTCCCCCGCGACCCTGAACACAGGATTAAGCGGTATAGAAAATGAAATGAAATGAAAAATTGGACGAAACAAATTTTATTAGAAAATAAATAATATAAAAGTATACATAAAATAAATTAATATTTAGATTTTTTCATATAAAACATATATATTTTCATATTGCATATTTCATAGTGTCAATTCATCTCGGATGTGTCAAGCGACGTACGAAGAACGGACCCCTGGTATGCTGAAATCTGAACCCTTGGAAAATCTTATAGTTAAATCTCAGTACAGCAGAACCTCGGATTGTGAGTAACATGTTTTGTGAGTGACGAGCAAAGATTTTTAATACATTTTGACTTGCAAAACGAGCAAGTATCATGTATCAGGCATGCGCTTGACGACGAGCATCATGTGATCACAACTGAGCCAATGGATTGCGCTGTGGAATTATGGGTAATCGTCTCCCCTGCTGGGTCTTAGTGCACGTCTCTTACTGGTATAATCAACATCCGTGCACACGTGTACTGTTTACTATAACACTGTGACCATGTGTGTGTGTAAAACATATTCTATTTTGTGTCTGTATGCGTGCATTTTCTCTCTCTGTATCAGCCTGCTCTTTGTGTCTGTGTGCGCGCGCGTCATTGGACACCATGTCCCCCCCCCCAACCCCTCCCCAAACACACACAGACCCCTCCTATTTTCGCCTTCACACACACACACACACACACTTTCTCTCGGCTCTGTCACGATTCTTTTCAAAGGTAAATGCAGGTTAATTTGCTTTATTTTCACATCACAGCAGTGATTTCGTTAGTGTGTCGCTCAATCGAGTGTCATTAGAGAGACTTCTTGTTTATTTTTCAGATAAAACAGTGTTTCCAGTGTGTGCACGTGTGTATGTGAAAAAATTGGAGGAAGAGTAACTGTGTAAGACGAGAAGGGGGAGAGGGGAGGGGCTACTTACTTTAGCTTCACATACACACACACACACACACACATACACAGCGCCTGCGTTGTGAACAAACGGAAACACTGTCAGGATTTCTTTTTACGTTTTTTAAAGGTAAAGTGCAGGTTCATTTGTTTCATTTTTACTTTATATTTTGTGTTAATTATTTTTAGATTTGTATTTATTATTGTATTTAATTTTTTGGGCTGTGGAACGAATAATTTGAGTTTCGATTATTTCTTATGGGACAATTTGATTCGAGTGTTTTGAAATACGAACCCCCTTCCAGAACGAATTAAGCTTGTAAGGTTCCACTGTACCACCAAACTGCTACACAAGACCCTTTTGACTCATGACAGGTACATCATATCTTGTCTCAGTTGAAGGACGGTCTGTGTAAAAGTAAGCTCCAAATAAAATTTATGGATTAACTTATGGATGATTCAGGATTTTTTATTTTTTTTTGTGGATTTATTTTTTCATCTTCTTCCAGTTTACATCACACCATATTTTGCGGGTAGACATGAACTCCAAATTTTTATCAGATGATTCACACAAATTTCCACTATGCACTATGCAGTCAACTATTAAATCACTAGCTTTTACCAAGCAACTAATGGAGCAGCGTCTTTCCACCCCAGATGTTATGGATCCCCAGGCTAAACATTTTCTCAGTTTCTAAAACACTAAAACCTGATATAAAGTGTTCATAATAGCTTTGTATAAGATGTGTTGGAAGGTGAGAATGAAAATGAAACCTGGTCGAGGAAACACCAGTACTGGAGTGTGTGGCTGGAAGTCAGGATTTTTATGAAATTTTGGGCAGCGTAATTATTTCTAACTTCACACCAACCATGCGGTTTCTGTAGCTGAAGTCTTGTGGGACTTCTAGTAAATGGGAGATAGTTTCCCCTGCCTCTTCCTTCCCTCACACTCTCTTTTCAGATGCATTAGAGCAGAGAGGAACAGAGTGTGTCTTGTCTGTGGAGGTGCTGGCGTGCTGCCGTGTTGTGCCTCACGTTCTGTTCTGATTTCCTGCTCTTTACGCCATGCGGGTGGTTCCTTCCAGCAGAGATAATGAGAAGTGAATGCATTAACCTTGTTTTCATTTACTCCCCATAGATACCATTCAGGGTACTGTCACCACTCCGTTTGAAACGCAGCCGCTCTTCGTCCTTCTCCGCCACCTCCGTTGTCTTATGACCTTGGTTTTATTAGAGAGGCTGGGAGTTTGCTCTGAACTCGTGAGCTTATCTTAAGTTTATCTGTAGGATAAATGGCAAAAAAAAAAAGAAAAAAATGCAGAGAGGACTCTTTTTTTCTCAGATGGGAATTTTGCTCGAGTACTGGCACATTTTATTCAGTAATTTCATTCAATCAATCTTCCTGATGACTTTGGAATGCTCAGCTGGAGAACGATTATCATCAGAAGTTAATAGGAAAATATGTTTTACACCCCCATATTAAATCAGCCACTATCTGTATTTCCATTTTGTTTTTAATGTATGACTTCGTTTGAGTTTATTATTCTTGATTTGGGGCTCTATGACAAATATAATCCTTATACAACACTCCATACAATGATGAGCCGTAATGTTACAACGCAAAACATTAAGCCCAATATTGTGTAAGCCCATGTCCCGCCTGGGGTGCTCAGTCCACCTGGGCCATGAGTTCACAAGATCTCTGGATGTTTGTTGTGGCAGAGCCTTTGGGTGCTGAATGGGGCCTCCATGGATCGGACTTGTTTGTCCGGTGCATTCCATGAATGCTTAATTGGATTAGGATCTGATGGTGTTGGTGAACTTGGACTCTTCGTCTGCTGGGCCCCATCTGCGGGTGGGCTGCACTGCACTGGGTTTTCTGATACCTTTCTATTTAGGCCAGGATTAACTTTTTTCAGTGGGCTGTGCTGCATTGGCTTTTCTGTGGGATCAGAACGGATGGGGTTTCCTTCAGAGGCATACATGATTCTGTCACCAGTTTACTGATATATAATTAATAGTCAGTGTTAATGTGTTTATGTTATGTGGAGTTAATGTTATGGATAATTGGTGTATAATGCTGAAAAACAAACTAATTAAGGAAACTGTCTGTATGGAGATGTTTATTTTACATTTTAGCTCAAGGAGTCGTGGGTTGACCATCATAGGGAAGCATTACAGGCTACATTTTTTATTATCAACTTCTAGAGAAAAAAGGAAGACTTTTTGAGGAACGAGTGTCTTTAGCTCCTACAGTATTTCGTGAGTGATAAAAGGAACTTGTGTGTTTTATGGAAGTAACACATTATACATAACTCTAAACAGATAAGAAACGTATCAATAAAAAAAATAATTGTTTGCAATTTGCTGAGGTATAAAAAGAATAAAATGCTTCGATATTGGTGTTATAGAAAAACAATCGATTTCTAGGTGGTAATAGTCACTCTGTGGTAATAGTAACTTGGCTTCCTCCAACCACGCTATCATTGATTTTTTTTTTATTTATATAGCATGCTGACCCAAGTGATTTATTCTCTACATTTATAAAGCCGTGCAAGTGCAAAAAAGAAAAAAAAAAACATGTGTCCATAAAATTTAATAGATGTCTGGCTGTTGAGGTCTGCATATATCCCACCATTAAAACTTTATGAATGTAGGCCTACGATCTAGAAAAGTGGCCTTTTTTAAATTCTGTTTTATGCATGCCTAAAGTGGGACCCGGTGCGGATGAAAAAGCTTCGTAGCCCGCAGAAAGGGGACTAGAAACCTGTACCTTTGATGCTCCGTGTTCAGTCTTGCCTCACTAACTGACCTTTTTTCACAAATCCTTGGCACTGAAGAAGCATACTTGGCAAAGCTCGCCACTGCAGTTCAGTCCCTCTCTCTTTTTAATGTGCCCCTTTAATCAATCAGCACTTTCCTCGGGTATATGTGAAACGACCTTTATGCAATTTACTGAAGCTCAGACGTGAGACAGCTCTGTGCAGCAACCTCTACTTTCTCTTCCACCTGTCTTCACAACCTTCAGCTTGGCACTGCAATCCCAAAGCTACCTTCACACTGGGTCTTTTTTTTTCTATTAACACAGCGTTTATTTAAATGTACCATTTAAAGTTTTTTTTACTGAGTTGGTTAAAAAGTGTGAACTGACTTCAAATGTGTTTTTCTGGTTTTTATTTAAGCTAGGGAGGGTTTTCTGAGTAAACCTTTCACCTAAAACTTTTGACTTTTTTCAAAATTCTACTTTTTCCCTGTAATAATGTTTGTACATGTTCCGTTTGTATTGCTACTATTAGCATTGAGCTAGTTTGTATCATCAGTTGTAATCCTCAGTAACATCTGTTGTTAGCATTAGCTAATATTTTTGATCATAGCTAAAAAAATATATATAGTAGTGTGATTTGAAAAAGAATTATTTTGCATTCATGTATCTTCCTTGAATATTTACTTTTTTATGTTAACTAGTCTAGGTATATTCTCTTGCTGATGCTAAACAGCTAGCTGACTTAGTAAATAAATGCTGACTAACTCAGTGATTTTTAAGCCAGCCTGTTGTTTCTCATACAGTAACATCTACCTACAGTAATTAGGAAAGTTGCTAATATAATTTGGTTGTGTCTCTATTTATTGAGGTAGTACTACAGTAATTAGCAAAAACTATATATTTGCTAGTTTTCAAGTAGCCTAGTGGGCTAATATTTCATATTAAGGGGTGAGAGTTCAAGTCAAACCAGGTCCTTTGACTATGCAGAAAAACAGAACATGTAAATGAGAAAAAAACAACTCCCTTTATTTCTCTGTATAATTCCCTGATACAGTAATGCTTCTATCCCAGCAGTTCACTCATGCTTTGATACCATCAAGGTAGACAGTTTTCTGAATATGTCAGAGCCATGAGTTCCTGTAATGTGCAAGTTTGTGAATGATTGTGTATATAGTTACCACAGATGTATCTCTCCACAAAGTTCGTTCGTCAGTTTTCAAGTATCAGGTGTTAAATGTTCAAAGGAACGACTGCAGTGAACTCTGAGCTACCTCAGCCAGGATTGTCATTCATGGATGTACGACCTTCTTTAAAACATTTGCACCGTTCAAACGTTTTACTGTGGCTCAGGATCTCATCACCATACTGTGCTTGAAGTCTTCTCTAAATGTCAGTCGGTTTTACACATTCATTCATGAGAAATTTCAAGATGTGACTTGAACGTTCATTGCAAATAGTAATGAAAGCTGAAAGAAAATATTGGGAGAAATTAAAAAATTGGGAGAACAATAAGCTTTACATATTTTTATGTATTTGAGTAAACAATTTTACTGAGTTTAAAGTGTAATAATTGCAAAAAAAAAATTCTGTAAACATTGTAAAATGCAGCAATCAATATAATGAATTATTGAAAAAGGTAAACAAACATGGTCATAAAAAATCTTTATCGAATTTTATTGTGTCAGTTTGAAATAAGTTTATATCAATAGCAACTAAGGCTACGTTTACACTGCCAGGTCTCGATGCTTAATTCCGATTTGTTGCCTATATCTGATTTTTTTGACCGTCTGTTTACACGTTCTTTTAACTATGACACATATCCGATTCACGTGTTTACACTTGCCATGCCATCTGAAACATCGCGCGTACTTAAAGGGAGGTTCTTGCGCTGCACACTAGCCAAGATAGAAGAAGGTGAAATATGCTTAACGCTATCTCTGCTATATATGCAAAGTTCGCGAAACGTCACCATGGTTTTAAAACGGAGGAGGAAAAAAAAAAACGTCATAATTGCATCCTGCACATATGCTTTGGTCATCAAATACTGATTTAATGTTATTTAGCCCAAATAAGCATTAACACAAGGCGTGTGTGTGTTGGAGGGGGGGGGGGGTTGTTCTTTTCCTCTTCCATGTCACCTGCGATGTTGTAATTCAACACACGCTTCCACCGGAGAATAACATAACGTCATTAAACTGCGAAGAAGTCGCAGTTTTAATGACGTACAGAACACAATGCCTCAGGAAATCCGATCTGTCTGTTTACACGACAATCACATTAGCACATATCTGATTTATATCCGATTTATTTCCACATATGAAGGAGGCCTGAAACCGATCTCGAAATATCGGAATGCATGCGTTTTTTTCCTGTTTACACGGACATACGTAGAACATATCCGATATGTGTCACATATGAGCAAAAAATCTGAATTGGGTCACATTTACCTGGCAGTGTAAACGTAGCCTAAAAGAAAATCAAACCAAATGTCTGTTTTCTTCAAACCTAATTAGCCCGACTGCTAGCCTCTGAAGAGGCTCAGCTACAGAGGCAGTTTGTCAGCAGTTTTTGTGTGACATGGTGATTTGTAAACGTCAGTGAGGGAGCGACCCTGTGGCACCTCAGGAGACAGCTACTGGAGGTCACAAGATGGCCTAAGCAACGGCAGCAGACTGAAGGCTAGTTAGAGCCCTTAACAGGAGCTATGTTCCATCTGTTGTTCATCGGCGTGTTAAAAAAAAGTGAAGAAGGGGTGACTGTCTCTTTGACAGGAAAGGAATTGGGGGTGGGATGTGGCGGGTGGGTTTTCACGTCCACAGTGCCAGGCTGGGCATCTGGCACTCCTCTGGGACAGCTGTTCTCTCAACCTGCCCTAGGGTGCTGGATTATTTATGCCTCCCTACACACTCTTATTTATTAATGGCATATTTGCATATGCATAGTGGCATGCGTGGTGTGGCTTAGGGCCCCTCAAGCAGCAGCCGCAATATAGCATCTTGTGTACTGATAAGCAGGGGATGTCACATGGGCTTGAAATGAAACACTTCTTAGCAATAATGGCAGTGTCGCAGATTGTTAGGGACCCAGTGCCACACTCCATCCAGCCTGGGATATAAAGTGAAACATGAGCTAACAAATGTAGAGGAGTCGGTTTCTCTCTGTCTCTGTTCATTCCACTTCAAGGCTAAATTGTAGGTGTTACTTTGTGCATTCGCAGGAGTGGACAAATCAGCAGCTAAGCAGATTTTGTTTCTGGACAAATTTGTTTTTTCTTATTTGTAGTTGCCTGGCGGAAAAATAGTTTCGCCAGGAAGAAAATGAAGCCTGCTTTCAGTTGATTCTTACAAAGCAAATTCTCTATCGGTATCTATGTATTTAAACGTAATGCGCTGCATGGTAGAGTGACGCACCTCAAACTCTGAATCCTGTCCCCCACTGCATTGGAAATGTTGTTTGAGAAACAATTTGGGTAAAAACAGAACATTTTCTATTAGTCAGATTAATTAGAATCCACAAATTAGAGACTATATTTTTGGAATCAGGAGTTTGCAGGAATGTTAAAACACCAATGAAACCAAGCAAAATACATTATCATACAAAAGTGTCATCCCGCTAACCTTTCTGCTATATAGTAGGTCCTCAACCAGAATGCCTATTACCGCCGTGCTGACAGGCGCGGCAAAACGATAGCGGCCAAAATAAATCAGTCGCATTTCAAAGTCATTTGGGACATTTTGCAAAACAACGTGTATATATTTGTGTAAATATATGTTGTTGTTTTTTTTTTTTAGTTTTTTTTTCTTTGGTGATTTGAGTATACTATGACCAAAATAAAGCTGCTCAATGGCGTGCTCGGCATAGGCATATTGTTCATGTCTATTAGGCAAGTATACACGGAGTTTTGGTTCATTTTCTGATGCGCTCAAGTTCACAGAAACCATAGAATAGCGCAGTTTGTTTTCATTATTTTACAAAATCATAACTTTTTGTCGTCATTGTGAGTGCACTTAAATAGAAGTAGATTCCTATTAATCTTATGTAGCCTATACAGTTTTATTATATAGTTTTAATCTGAAAATAAATGTGGCACACCCACTTTTTCAGATGAACACCCAGAGCCTGTTTTCTGGCTATGGTATCGTGTTACACATGATAAAATCTAAAGGCTCACTGTGTTAACAATTACATTGCTTAAATTCGATGCAAATAAGAAACGTCTACATTTTAATTTAAATTCTAAATTTGTTCTGCAATTTTTAGTACTGTTATTATGAATTTGTTTAATTACAATGTTTCACTTGAATTTATTTGCTAATATGTGTAGCTCTGAACGAGCTGTGGGTCATTAATCCTTGAGAGAAGGAACTAAGTCTATAGTTATAGCGCCAGTCAGCGGTAAAAACAGCAAAGCCACACACCTAATGCCCTTGTTGCGGAAGACACAGGGATAAAACTGCTATTCTGGTTGTGTACCATCAATTAAATGCTAAATCCAGGCCAGGGGTAGCTCAGTGGTTAAGGCATTGGACTACGGTTCGGAAGATCCCAGGTTCAAACCCCACAACCACCAATATGCCACTGTTGGGCCCTTGAGCAAGGCCCTTAACCCTCAACTGCTCAGATGTGTAATGAGATATAAATGTAAGTCGCTCTGGATAAGAGCGTCTGCCAAATGCCTAAATGTAAATGTAAATCCCAAATTCCTCTCTAACCCCTTGTAATTTCGACTATATGATAAAAGACAAGGATCATTATACATTATACGCTATAGTTCAAACTTCTTGTCAAGGGCACAAACATTAGGTAATTTGTTAGAATAGGATAATAATCACATGTTAGAGTTACTTAGTTTCTATTAATTAGAAACGTGAATCATAAGTACACTTTAATTAAACAGGTCTTGTCTCGTGACAGTCTTCTGCTCCAAACTCCAGTTCTTTTTGGTGGCACTGACTGCTCATAAACCCAAAAGAAGAACAAGCTGTATTTTTCCAAAACATGAGGATTCACTGCAGAAGCTGTGGTAAAACTTAAGGAAGCTGCCAGTTTTAGACCATTTAACATTGATAAGTTAAGCTAAATAATTTTAAATAATGTGAATTTATTCTGTATTGAAAAACTGAAAATTCATCAGTTGGATGAATTGAATCAACGAACAAGAGATAAAAAAAAAAAACCAATCAGTTAAATTGCATTATCAATTGAATCATGCAGCATTACTGGGAACAGAGGAAAGCAGCTTCCTGCCAAAAGCAACAACACTTTGTCTCCTTAGTAATTGCTTGTAAGTCGTTCCAAGTTGCCCCGGAACTGGCCGTGTTGTTCTGTTCATGGCTACAAACCTAACACAGAATGCTAAATCCCAAATTCCTCTCTAACCCCTGATCAGGGGCATTACTTGGTGTGTGGAATGAGGGATTGTACACAGTTATTTTTCATTCAACCCTAGAACCAGAAAGTTAACTGATACTCTAACTGGTATAAAAGTCAATATAAAATATAATATAAAGTAAACCCCATAAGGACAGTTCACAACGTCAGTGTTTTATTCTGCTCACCTTTTGGCTACATACAGTAGTACCGCTAAGAATTTTTAACTACTCAGTAGGTAGTCAGTCGCTAGCTCTGCCAGTCGCATTTAGTTAGTTCCTCTGGTCGTGGAACGATATGTGCAGGTGGAACAAAACACACAAATCATAATCTGTTAATAATTAATGGTGTTTGTAAAAGTGTTGTATAAATATATCCGAGTATAAATGCATATCTTAAGCATTCAGGCTGCGCCCTAAGCACTTTTTTAATAATTGCAAACTGACTGGAACCAGAATAATGGATGCTAGAATTTGGAACTTGATACTTGGAAAAGGTTGTGAACTTAATACTTGGTAAAGTTGACTTTTTTTAGATTTAGGTATGATTTTAATACAATATAGATAGCTATGTGTATTTATTGCAGATAATGCAAGAAGTATTAAACAGTTCTAATTTTTTTTAACACTACTACTGTGTTACCAGTTTGTTAGCAAACCTATCTATCGTAATACGTCTTTGAGAATCCTGAAAAACTATATATTTTCTTGGGAACCTAAACACAAGATTGATAGCATACCCCAGATTCGTTATACAGATTAAAGCCTGTTTTTCGTCCACTGTTCCTTAACAACAGCAGCAATAACCTCTTTTCAAGGTGATGGTGCAAATAAACTGTGCAGAAACTGGCTTCAGTTCAGTCCCTATCCTTGTAATTTCGAACATAGGGTGAAAGCAACACAAACGAGTATTTTAATAGCTTATGTGGCCGTGGACTTGCAAGTAGACGCGTATAACACTCAAGGATTCGCTGAATCTGAATATGTCCAAAATTGCATGTGTATAATGCCTGGATTGAATTTCAGTGTTGCTAATGTTGCTATTTATTCTGCCACTATCAGTTTTTTGCGACTTGGCTGGAGTCGAGCTTAACGCTTAACGTGTTAGAGTATGTAGATCTAACACTTCTATTTGTTTTTCTTTGCCTTTTTTTGGGGGTGGGGGGTGTATTTGTCAAGTGGGTAATTATGTTCTTATTATTCCAAGTCTACTTTAGCAGTTAATTTCATGTTGCTGTAAGCAAGTCGACAGGAAGTGAAAATAAATGACTAAATTAATTGGGTTGGACGTCAGGAAATATGGCTGGCATGCAGCTGACAATTGTACTGTATTCTGACATGAAAATTTGAATTTAATCGCCCTTTGGATTGTAATGAATCGCTGCAAGATGTCCTTGTTTATGGTCAGTGAGTGTTTCATGGACCAGAATATTAAACTTAATTTGTATAGTCTTTGTCATTAATCTTTCCTGTGTTTTTTTTTTTTTTTTAGGACAGAACGATGGCTTTGTTTTAAGCTGCTTTCCAAATCATTGCACGAAATCAAAGAACGTTGGGAAATGGAAAAAAAAAAACTTGCAGTGACTCTTGCCGAATATTGTGCATAAGTGCATAATTTCGGCTGAAGTCACTCATTTACACATGTAGAAAGTGAGTTTCATTTAGTTAATGGGAACATTATAACCTTGTTCTGCGCAATTAACTCTTTTAAACACTTAATTCAGACTGCTGTACTGAAATCGAAGCTCATACCCCTGAGTAATTTGCATGATTTTATTTCTTTCTCTCATTTTTTTTTTTGGGATGAAGCGTGCGTGTATAGATCGCCTGGCTTTGGTTTTTAATCCGACATCTCTGAAAGACTTGCATCAGCCACTTTCCTTCTGTTGTACAACAGTAAACAACGTTTTGAAGAGCAGTGAAGTAGAAGTAGCTGTTAGAGATTTGGCGTGACTCTGAAACAGCTTACTAACAGCAAACACCTTTCCTTTTTCCTTTTACCTTCTTTTTTCCCTTCATGTTCGGCACTCAGTCGTTGAAGTTTGTTAGTTCAACTAATGGCAGAGCCAACAAAAGGCCTGCTCGCTCCTGAGGTTGAGATGCTCGAAGCTGGATGTTTACTGATTTGAACCCAGATGTCACGCCAGCATGCTAACAGCGCCGCTCACTTCAGGGAGAGGTTTAGGTTTACTTTTCATTTAGCAGACGCTCTCTAAATCTCCTTTTAAGCATGAATAGCTCCTGAAAATCACCTGAAATGCGTAACCGATGTAGCTCAAGCTGTCCAAATCTACGCGCAGGCATATGGCTGCCATATGCGACGGTCTTGTGAGCATACAAACTGCAGAAGGAGGATTCTTTACCCCCGTTTTTTTTTTTTTCCTTTTATTTCAAAGGGTAATCCTTTTGCTTTTCATGTAAATTTATGCTTATTTCTGTCTCTCCCTTTCTTTCTCACCCCCTCTAACTGTCTCTGTCTCTCTAGGTAAGTAGTGGGGATGCTTGGCTTTTTATCTTGTCCTGGCTGGAGCTTTGGACTCTGCACATGCTTCTGAGAAATAGGTCCCGAGGTGATTCATCGTCAGGAGGGAGCACAGGTTTTTAAAAATACTCCTGACTTCCCCACATTACAGGAAACGAAACTGCTGTCAAAGCTCAACCCAACCCCCCCTTTTCACTCTCTCTCTCCCTCTCTCTCTTTTGCCATCTTCCCAAATGGGAACAGAGAAGCTGTGCATGCTCGTATGGATCATTTTAATGTTCAACAAGCGCTTACGCATGAAAAATTTATTGAGAGGCTGAAATGGAGGACTTGACTGACTGAGCAAATTTGGAGATTGAGGAACACACATGAGCGAGTACGCAGGAAGCCCCCAGATGATGTAAAGTCAACAAACGCACCTGAATTTACTGCGCCCTCCTGAGCGCTACAAAGCGACGCTGTCGCATTACGATTTAAAAACCCGAAGACAAGTTATTTGTCTTGAGAGTCTTATCATAACTGACCATACATAATAGAAGTGTTGGATGAAAAATTTACTTTTTTTTTTCCTCCCCCAAAAGGGGAATACAAAATTAATGAGCTGGGAAATTGGTTTCATCAAACTGCGTCAAGGTAGGTAAGGTAGGAAGGGTGTAATATGTAGTGCTCATAGCACCATTGCAACAATCCAAACACTGTTTAACAAGCCTGAATGAGGCATTCAGCCTAATAGCATGGTAGTCTATAATTCCTTTAGATTGGTGTATGATTAACGAAAAACTGGATATGTGGCTTAAAACTATGAGTGGCTTTCAGATTAATCCGTCTGATCAGCAGCGACCCCCAAGGCTGGATGAGCGTTGTAATATACTGTAGTTAGAATAATGTTTTGATGATGTCCGCTGTTGGGACAATCTTGTTTTTGAAAGTTATAGTGACTTTGATTTAGTGAAGTTGAGATAACATTGAATGAATGAACCAAAAACAAGACTCCATAAACAATCTTAAAACTATTAATATTGATTAATTAACATCCATTTGTATGACGTTAAGTTTCTAAAAGCTTAATTTTCTTTCCGAAATATTACTAATGGGTTGTATGTAAATTCCCAAATTATGTTAAGTATGTTTTGGGTTTTCTTTTCTTTCTTTTTTTTAATAAAAAGTCAGTTGCTTGCTCTTGCCTCTGTGCCAGAGGCTATTGATCGGGTATTAATGTTGTATTGAAGTCTTTTTTGTTAGGGGCATTAGTTCAACAATTGTGTTAGGGGCATTAGTTCAACATCGTGGAGTCAATCTTGTTACGATGTCATTTCATCGAAGCGATTCTAACTTTCAAAAACAACCCTGAGCACTGACAGTGTTCCAACATCTGTAAAGTCACCAAATTAACATCACCACAATGTTTGACAACCAAAAATACATAAGTACTTTGGTATATTAATGAGCGTTTTCATGATTGCAGCCGATGTGTGCAGAGGTGGGGCTATTCACAGATGGGTCTTTGTGTTTATGCACTCAGTTCTACAATTAGATTAGATCTTACCAATTTTAAATAACAACAAAATAGAAAATCAATGTGTGGCGGTCAATGCTGATACTGTGGCGGGCCGCCCGAAATAACTCTATGTATGGGAAGCACTGGCATGTGCCACTAGAAGTGGTTAAATTAAACTTGTATTGAGAAAAAAATATGCATCTGGTTATCATGAATCAGTAACGAATAATTGATTGTTGTTTGTGTTCAGCCACCAGACTAGTTAAGAAAGAGTAAGCGTAATTCCTACACATGTACAGTAACCAAACTGCCTTTCTGCATGTTAGTGATTTTGGCAAAACGCATGATAGCCACTTGCTTTAAGTTGTGTCCTGTATTCTGACATGTATGTCATGACAGTGTACATTAAATTTTAAATGTAGAAGTGCTTTCAATGGGAAAACATGTCCGATCACATTCACTGTTTTAGTGGAGTATGACCACTGATAGTAATGTATATCATGCAACAGTAATCTGTTTAGGCAAAAGGCGTTCCACGAGTTTAACTGTATGTATGTTGTACCTATTTGGATCACTCCATGCCACATTAATTACAACTGTTGGTTAACAGCATGAGTGAAAATAAACCAGTATGGTTCACAGTACTGGAAAAAAAAGGAGACCAGTTGCCTGCCAAAACCCACATTCAAAACCAGTCATAGCAACACTTTCAGCAAGAAAAGACATCTGATAACGATGTCAGCTCAAACAACACTTTTAAGTTTTTAATCACCTTTAGTAATTGCTTTTCAGTCGGTCTGGATCACCTCTGAACCATGTCCGAGTTGTTCTGTTCACAGCTAATGCACAAGGCTGAATCCCCAATCCATCTCCAACCCCGATGTGATATCCCTCATGTCTACAGTACGTCCACATCAAAGCCGTGCTGATATTCAGTACGAGCTGAATGTCTTGAGTGTGATATCGCTTATAAATATATGTATATATTAGCAGAACAAGATGTCATTACAGTGTGAATTAAATAGAGGACGATGTCCTTTCTACCCAGACAGCAGAGTTAATTATGGTCTCTTTGAATACTGGTGACAATGAAAGATGTGACCTCCAGATGATGCAGTGGAATGCTAGAGGGTCATGTCATTGAAGAATTTTATATTAAAATCTTGTTTTCTTTAATTTTTTTTTTTCAATTTAGTTTATATCAGATTTTAAGATCTAATTTTGTCATTTTAGCAAAATATGTACTTATCATTTATAGGAACAGTCCAGTTGTGGTGGTTCCACTATCCGCGAAACAAAAATCATTTACGCTGTCATAACTATTATCAAGCATGAGATCACTATGAGATCAAAGTGTCACTTCAGACAGAAATGCAGGCATTTCTGGAAGTCATCTCTCTGACCTGTTTTCTTCCAGTACTTTCATCATCCGCTTCTGCTCGCTCTTTTAATCCCCTTCAGTGTTGTGGCTAAGTCACTGATGCTAAAACAAGGCATCCTATTTTTGTCTTTGCTCCACAAAGTCACATTTTTATTTTTTTTTTTTACAAAGAAGAGAAAGAGAGATGTTTATGCCAAAAAGATCAATCATTCACGAACATTGTTTCTCCTGACTTTTGAAGTGGTAGTGTTTTGGGGATGAATGCTAAAGCAACTCCCATCCAGCCGCTTTGCCATCTGACGCAATGGGATGCAACACGATTGTTTCCTTTAAAACTTTTGTTTCTAATATCAGTGACAACCCAACAACTCATCTTCACATGGCTTGTTGTTCGTTCTTAGCTTGTCCATGTGAAAACAAGGGATTAATCACTACCAATTAAGAAAGAAACGTTCCAAATTAGCTAAGAACCGTGGCGTCGAAGTCAGCCAGGAGACTCTAAGCTCTTTGTTGCGTAGGTGTGAGTCTTCTGGACAGAGTTTCCTAATGAAAGCTATTGTTGTCTTTGCAGTGGCTCATTCACAACGTGCCATACTTCCTATTGAGCAGAAGTTGCTGCGGTTTGAAGAGCACCATGAAAAGAACTGTATGTTCGTGTATCTCGAGGGAATGCTGTTGAATGTGCTTTTGTTTGGTCTTTCCAGATGCCCCCTGAGTCATATCCTCCATTAAACCGTGTCTCAATGGGATATTATGCATGTTCTTGCGGATGGCTGTCAAAACGTACTGTCTTATCACTCTATGGTAATGTCCGTAGAAACAAGCGTGCAAAGAAAGGCAACGTGGATGTCAGGCGTATAGGCTTAATCATTCAGCAGACGCTGTAATAGAAGAACATGACTTAAATGATATTGCACAAAGCCTACAGAAAGGACTCATAACCCGCAAGATGAGAGTGGATGGATGAAGTACATGTCTAACTCGGAGTAAAGAATGTTGAAATACTTTAGCAAGGCCATCTGGTTTTGCGCTTCCAGCTGCTGTATGACGAACTTTTGTTGCTTCTTTTCTTACGGTTTCATAGCGATAACGTTAAAAGCATTAACAGTTTACCCACCTAGGTTTTAGGTTTCCTTTTTGCCAACCAAGTGGTGCTGTCCCCTCCTAGTTTCCGCAGGGCCTCTGGGGGTATCCTTGGTTTCTGCCACCTGGACATTATGGATCCTTGTGTGTTGTGGGTTGCAGGGCCCCCCCCGAGGACTACCATGGGTGTTTGATTCGACTGGGATCTGGGGAGTTTGGAGGTCTTTGCCTGTTGGGCCCCATGAGTGGCAGGCTGTGGTGCACTGGGTGTTCTGGTGCCACTCTATCATGGTCAGCAATGACTTTTTTCTATGATTTGTGCTGCATGTGCTTTTCTGAGGCATCAGACCAGACATGCTGTTCTTTACCTCCTTGGACGGGCCTTGGATGCCCATGATCCTGGGTCCAGTTTACTGGTTTATAATTGATCACCATTGTGCATGTGTTAATGTTATGCAGTGTTAATGTTATGGCTGATTGGTACATAAGAGATTTTACAGTAATATATTGATATCCCCAAGACCAAAACGATTCTCTTTATTAAGAATCCACTCTTGTCATTTCCAGACTATAAATACATCAGTATGACGTGGCGTCAACAGTTGAATTCACAGTTAATGTCTGGGTTATGACGAGCTACCAGTTTTCGTTTCGAGGTCCTATTTCAGACAGAATGTGTGAAGTGATATACTGTCTGTTGCCCAGTATTGATGTCAGTGTCATGAGGCTGTATTGTTATGCATTTATATTTGATGATGCAAGAATGAACATATTTAAGCGTACACATTTGTTAACTTGCAGGATTATTTTTTGTTGTTAATGCTCGCAAGACTACATTAGAGTGCAAGCAACAGCTTTTATTATACATTATGCATTTTTTATGCATCACCATAGTATAGTACATGCGCAGTAAAACATGATGGGCCATTTGTGATTTGCGAGCTAGTCATCAGTTAAATCAACGACGGTGAAACATCCGAAGTGTACATTACTTTAATGCTTGCGCACTGTTACGCAAGCTTGACATTTATTGCCTGTCAAATGAGCAAGCGTACTTAAAACCTACATACACAGTGAGGTCATAGCATTGCTTTTAACTCTGTTCACTGGGTGTTTGGTTATGCTGTGTTTAAGTGGTCACAATCTATCATCTTAATGCGGAGGAGGCTTCGTCTGGATGTTTGCACTTGAAAGGTATCACGGTACCAAATTGCTTAAATTGATGCTCGAGAATATAAATAGATGCGGAAATAATTAACCTACTGTGAAGTCGCTGTATGAATGATCATGTGAAGCGACATGTTATTGTTCATCATTATGAGAGGGCAGTTATAATTCATAATTATCAGTACATCTTAACATTTTTAAGCAAGTAATTCGGTTTGTGTGAGTTTCACAACATAATCAGATCCCTCCATGATAAAATCAAATCAAATAAAATCCCTTTAAATCCCAGTAATCTCAGTTTCCCCCTGATCTAGTAACACTGTAATATTAGTCATGCACAAAGTAAGAGATTAAATATCATAGGCATCGTTTGCTCTAGGTATTTATTTTCTAAGCACAGTTAAATTCTCAAATCGGATTGGTCAGAAAGTTCTGGGCCATAGTTCTGACCATAATTTATAATAATTTATATTAATATAAAAATAAATATTAAATGGGGCATTTAAATCAAATCGGAACTTCAGGCATAACATGAAGGTATAAAACCGATTGACATTTACAGAAGACTTCAAACACAGTACAGTGATGAGGCTTTTAGCTGCAATAAAACATTTAAATGGTGCAAACGTTTTAAAGAAGGCCATAATCCATGAATGACAATCCTGGCCGAGTTGGCTCAGAGCCTACAGCAGTCATTTCAATAAACAATAAGTGAGTTGAATGCCTAATCCTTGAAAATTGACAGATACCTTGTTGCAAACTTCCGTGGGAACTGTACACACATTACAGGAACATTACTTGGCTGGGAGTCCAAGTCCACCATTCAGTCCAAGACTAGAGAATCCTTTCAAAATGTCATATAAACATCATTTTAAACAAAAATCTATAGAATGAAAGTGTAGCAGAAGAAGTGCATACATTTAATAAATAATTTGAATCACAGATGGTGCAACTGTCAGTATCGTTGCTATATAAAATTAAGCACCCACTTCTGACCGATAAGATTTGAGAATGTAACAGTGGTGTGGTAAAACATTATTTTTAAAAAATGATTGCTATTTTGAACATCTGTACATGCTAATTAGTGCAGTGAATAGGATGCATGTAGGGGATCTTATTGCAAAGCATTACATGATTTTGATTAACTTGCATGTAATTACTCATGGTGTCAGATATTTGATTGCATCATTGTCAGAGACATTTTCTGCACACGGCTTAGAAGACCAGCCACCTGGATGGTGTGGGGGAGTAGAAAGGTGAGGTGCACCTGTGTCTGTTTTTTGGAACAGGAGGATGGGGAGGGGGTCATCAGGAACAAGCAGCCTGGCTTCTTCCTCTTCACTGAGTAATGGGTGGAGCTTGCCAATCTAGTTCAGTGCTTCTGGCAGCTGCAGCAGCTACGGTTCACCTGACGGAACATCTGAGGAAAGCGTAACGCACTGCAGTTGTTGCCAGTTGTCTCCAACTTGCACAGATTCGCTATGACATGCAGCTTTTTCAGCATTTCCCCAAGTGCAAAACCAAATCAGGGCAGATTGAGAGCGAGCCATGTTCCTGACTAGAAGTCCGTCCCCTTTTCTCCTGACCCCAGCTGCGGAGCACATTTCAATCAAGCTCATGAGCTCTTTAATTATTTTTAAGCTCTTCCTGAGGGCTGACACGTTGGCAGGGGTCAAACTGTGTGGCCAGGTGAAAATAAACCAGCCATATTGAGCTCACCTCCATCGCTCCCTTCTGCCGCCTGCTCCGCGGGGCCAGTAAATGGAGATTTGGGATGCCCCTGTGGCTTGAGCCACCTGTGCTACTCCACCATCAAGGTGTGCAGTGGTATTCCACACTTACTCAGCAAGGGGCGGCATTATATAACCACAAACCCAGCCAACCCAATCAAATAATACGCACCACTACATCTCCAACCCCCCAACCACGCTTCCTTCATCTGGACAAATAGGTCAGTCTAAAGGGTGCTCTTCTGCTTTAATGGTATCAGAGGCTGAAAATGAGACCTTGAAAATTAAGTTCACTGTCTATAAGGGGTACATTTCAGAAGGAAAGCACCACATCCTAGGGTTGAGTTTTGGTTCAGTTATATTGCAGTTTGACTATTTGTGATGAACATGGCGGAAGAGCGTTTGTGTTTCCAGAACATATAAGTGAATGCAAGTGGTTCCTTTTCATGGCCAAGCAAGGATAATGAAATAGGTGAACATGTTAAGCTAGTGACTTATGAAGGAGTCTGAAAAGAATTCTTCTGTTAGCAGGCTGTAAAATGGATCAAGGTGGTCATTATCAATTTGGGACTTTTTCATTATCAGGCTGGGATTTGGGGACTTAAAATAATTAAGGATGGACATTGCTAATGGTCTCCACTGCGCTGTCTTTCCCCTTGCCATTCCTATTGTCCTCTGTAATACACATAAAAGTGCCTAAAATAAAAGTAATAGTACTCATCTAGTTAAATCTCCGGATAAAGTTGAAGTGCAGCTTCAACATCTTCAGTCTAGTTCAGTTAGAAATGATAGCATGACCTATTATATTTACTTCAAGAAATATATGAGGAAGATTCACAAAAGAAAAAAATTACTTACCTCAGATCACAAACTGACTTTTAGTAAATTCCACTAAGGAATAAAAAAATGGGGAAAATTAACTACAGCTTTAATTCCTCATTCCTTGTCTCTCAGTTGTTACCTAGCATGATACTCTTGATGATTCTACTATATTAATTTAAAAGTAAAAAAAAAAAAAAACTCTTATTAGCAAGCCTAAGCTAACTTTGGTAAAAGGGGACAAAATATCATAAGTATCTAAAAAACTATTCTTTGTAATCAGTATTTTTAAAAACAATATTATAAAACAGCAATTTGAGGCTAGCAACTGTTGTTGTGCTAATCTCTCAGTTGCTAGCTACTGTAGCATTATGATAACAAACTAGCCAACAAATAGCCAACTATTACAATACAAATACGAAGTGTTTGGAGGAACATATCAATTGCAGTGATGAAGATTATGTCTCAATATGATAAAGTTTATACATTAATAAAGAATTTAAAGCTTGTTGAAGCTGTTTAAGAGTTAAAAGTTACTTTTTTCCTTGACATAACTACAGTACAGCTCACAATAAGTGTAGTGAGTAGAAAGAAGAGATATTGCATATGAAGTATCAGACTTAAGTATGGTGAGTAATTACTTGAACTTTGTAGTTCCAGTGATAACGAATCCATACTCTTTATAATAACCCTCTGCCATAAGTATTATCATATATTTAGCCCTTTGTTAAATGTAGTCTCACTTGCTGGGTGTATTTACTCGGCTTGAGACAGCTCTATCGCAGATTTTCTTCATATGGCTGTTTCACCCTGTCAATCTCCTGACAGAAGAATCAGCAGATAATTCTTGTACATCTGCCGTTCCTCACACCGTTCCCCACTGACACTTCTCATTCCCTGGCTGTTGCATAATTAGCTAAAAGTACATTTAGCCCACATTTGAACTAGCGCAGGATTGTGCACGGGCACAGTCGGGGGGCCGCACCTTGCTCAAGGTAATCTACTAGTCTCAATCTACGGGAGACCTGACCGGACGTTGGTGATAAACGCTATGAGCTTCAGGGACAGTGGCTATTTCTGACCGGGCAGGTTTGACCCGTTTTCTCCTGTCTTCATTTATATTCCTGAAGCAGTCTTTCATCACTGTCTTCCAGAGCAAAATTTAACCTCCTGATGTATCGACCCAACTCTTATGGCACCCTAAAGGGGGTTTGTCTGCCAGTATCCACTTTTATAGAACACCGAAATTACACAGAGTCATTTAGTGAGTACATGGGATATCAACAAATTAATGTGTTGGGAATACAATTTTGAAATATGAAATTTTGTTGGGGCGGCACGGTGGTGTAGTGGTTAGCACTGTCGCCTTGCACCTCCAGGGTCCGGGTTCGATTCCCGTCTCTGCGTCTCTGAGTTTGCATGTTCTCCCCGTGCTTGGTGGGTCTCCTCCGGGTACTCCGGTTTCCTCCCACAGTCCAAAGACATGCAGATTAGGCTAATTGGTGTTCCCAAATTGACCATAGTGTGTGGATAAATTTTGACTCACCGTCGTGCTTATAAAAAAGCCAAATGCCAGTGTTCAACAGCATGTAGCATGTAACACTATTTGACGTGATGTAAATATGCTCTGTGGAAAAAAAGTACTATAAACCTTTTGTACCTGATGTCACAATGTTTGTTCACAATGTTTTTTTTGGTGTGGGGTTCCTCTGATTTTCTTCCCAATTTACCAAATTAGACATATCCAATTCCCACCCGTCATTTGGGGGCTCCCATATTAAGGCTACTATTCATGATCATGTGTTTCCTCAAAACCTCGTGACATCACCTGACCACATCTTTTTGAACTGCTTGCCCACGCACCGTTGAGAATGGCCTAACACACTCAGAGGACAGCACTAATGCCTCTTTTCCACTGCATAGAACGGCTCAGTTTGGCTCGGTTTGCGCTTCCACTGCAGTGTAGTAACGCTTTAGCGTGGGCGGGATTACTCACGTGTCGTTTAGTCGCGGCGCCACTACTGCCGTGACGTCATCGTAAACGCGCCACAAACAAACACAACAATGGAGCATATCGACGGCATGGTGTTCTTCATTCTCGGCATGTGAATGTTTTTAACAGCGAGACGAAGGAGTTTGTTTCAAAAGAGGCCGACGGTTAATACAAAAAGGTGCGTGCGATCCTTCTCTGGCTGTTCTAAATATAGCGGTTCTGTTGTGTCTCGTGTCGCAAGCTCAGTGACGCAGTAATGACGATTTTCTCCGGCTAATCAGTGACCAGCAGAGTTTACACGTCACGTTTTGGTAACGGTTCGGCACGCTTGGAACCTCGGCTGAGGTGGTACTAAAAAAAGGACCAGGTACTATGTACTGTTCCCAGTGGAAAACCCCCCAGAAGTGAGTAGAACTGAACCGTGTCGTGCCGTACTATGCAGTGGAAAAGCGCCATATGATTGATGTGAGAGTGCTAAGTGGCTCCCATCCCACTCCACTGAGAGAGCTCAGCCAATCAGCTCTCTCTAGGTCCCTGGCTGCGAGAGGCTACAGCATCACCCTGGAATAGAACTATCAATCTCCAGATGATAGGACAAGTACTTTACCACTGCACCACTTGGGGTTCTGCGATTATTTCTTCTCAGCAAAAATGGATGTTAATTACCGAATGCCAGTACCGAAACCCACATTCAAAGCCAGTACTTTGTATAATACAACGGTAGCACTTTTAGTAATACAACACATCTGATAATGTTATATAATATTAAACAATATTTTGTCTCCTAGGTACTGTATTTGCTTCTAAGTCATTCTGAGTTGTCATAAGGCTGAATCTCAAATCTCTCTCTAAGCCCTGATTAACACTAGAAGCGCAGTGTTAATCTAGAAGTCATTTGACCGCAAGGGGGGGAAAGAAATACTTTACACTCGATCAAAATCCAGGACCCTCCTTTCATGACCTTTCCCAGATCTGTGAGCTTAATCACCCAGCATGCTTAAATTTTCAAAATCGCACCAGTAAAAGCCAGTATAAAGCTATTTTGCTCTTATTTACGTGAAATTGCTGACAGCTGCGCGGCGGCGTGACGTTTCCTGCCTTTTCCAACCTGCGATTCTCATTTCTCTCAGCAGGTGGCGCCAGGGATCGCGCATACTATCTGAGTCATTCAGTGCGTATATGTAACTATCTCAGGTTTCATTCCATATATGCATATATATATATATATATATGCTTCCGGGAAATATCGACAATTTGCCATTCATTCCATGCATTGATAATCAGCAATATTTTATAAGGAGATTTAGGGATTTAGCTCTACTTAATTTTATAACGTTTTAAGAAAATTCCTTAGTTTGCTCATTCTATTTGAAGCTTCTGAACTTCTCGGATGTTTTTTTAGTGTGACAGTGCTTTAGATTAGTTCTGAACTCGTTTCCGTGAAATTATCGCTAAAACAATGTAATGATTCCTCTTGAGGATATAAAGCTTTATTATTGTGTTTTATTAATCAGATGTACCACAACAGATAATAAACTATGCTATGTCAAACCGAAGTAAACACCACGATTATGCCTCGTTTCGTTCGGTGATGCTAGGCAACGGACCACCGCCTATTCGGGAATGTGGAAGTGATGTGTGGCCACTCAGAACTAAACCAAAGCTTTCGGTAACTACACGGGGTGTAACATCTGCATGGTGACATTAAACAGCTGGACAACTTCACTTTTCCATTATGGTAACATAAGCACCTAAACATCGCTAAAACAATGTAATGACCCCTCCTGAAGATATAAAGCTTTATTATTGTGTTTGAATAAATCAGATCTACCACAGCTGAACAACTTCAAGAAAGTTAAATTATTGTGTCCTATTTATATGATGTCGTCCTCGATAATGATTATAATAAATATATACATAATTTTTCAGGTTACATTTTTTCACGCTCCAGCGATATGTAATGAATGATAATTTTTCATTCCCTTTTCCGCTAAAGTGAAGATCCGATGTTCACTAGTTCCCTACAGCGCAACAGTTCACTACTCTGTGCAGCTGTGTGTGTACGGAGAGTTTGTGTATATGTGCGCATTTCATATGGAGCAGTTTGAGCAGTTAGTAGTATATTTGTATGTTTGACTGTTTCATATATCTGTATGCAAGTGTTTCATGTGTGTGTGCATGAGTGAAGTTTGAGTTAAGCCCTATGCAACGCCTCATAGAGTTTCTAGGCACTACTTAGTGTGTAAATCAGGTGACTGTACACCCTGCGTAGCATAATAGCTTTCCGTTTTACACTGTTCGGGATTTAACCATGGAACACGTAGTTAGCTGTTAATTAAAAAGCTTGAAATGTCAATATTAGTTAACATTCCCTGCACATCAGTTTACGAAGCGTACAGCATATTCCAGAGCATCGTCTCACTTACAACAGAAACACTGAGTGAAGTGACTATCGCTAGCATAACATTTGTATACGATCAAGGTAATTGTGTTATGACAATGAATATCAAACTTCTGCAAGTTAATATCCTTGCTACCTTTTTTGTGCGGTTTCCTCTGGTTGTTTCTTTTTTGAACAAACTATGACATACACATAACATAATATTGGAAGTGTGCAGAGAAGCTGGCACATGTGAGAGAGCATCACTCATGAGAACACTGAGACTTGTGTTTGTTCTTTCCCAATCCCTCACAAGCATTCACAATTTGCTTCTACAGCAGGTTGTGCTTTGTGGAATATTGTCCATAACATCTTACACATCAGCATGAGGTGATCAATAATATAACCAATAGAACCACTTATTGATTAATGAATCCTATGATAGTAAAAAAGTATTCATCATGTTATATGGAGATTTTACATTTGTATCCCGGTGATGTTATTCAAATAGCTCTCCATGCACAAGACTGCACGAAGATGGCATTCATCTGTCCCTGGTGGATCAGAGTGACACTAACCAACTGTAGGCGTCTGTTGGCTCATGTGTACTAAAGAGGACAGTTATCCTCCAAGGGCACTCAATTATTCTATGGCCTTGTGGAAGCTGGCTTCACTTGTCTCAGAGGAAGCATGTGTTACCCTGAATTTACACCAGATTTTTTTATTTTTATTTTTTATTTTGATTAAACACAAATTCAAAAATTGCCATCCATTCAGGCCACAGCATATAAACTATGGGCCTGACAGCCCAGATGTATACTGTCCTGACTGTTGGGCCAGCTCAATAAACCATGACATGGGGCTGTAAATAAACACAATGACTCTCTCTCTCTCTCTCTCTTTTTTTTTTTTTTTTTTTTGGTTATTTACAGTACAAGAATAACTACAGTTCAGACATGGGTACTGCTGATTGACATTTTTCTTTGACGATTCATATACTGTATGATTTTTAATAAATGTTTGTAGTGTGAGTTTAACCCCCTATACATCACTTGCGTTGAAATAATTTTTAAATAACGTTTTTTCTTCAGTTTATTGTTATTATTTTTATATTGTCAAGGACAGTGAAGTTATCTTATGGCCATTAATTGTATTTATGGGTATTTTTGCATGGTGGCATGGTGGCATAGTAGTTAGCACTGTGGCCTCGCACCTCCAGGATCTAGGGTTTGATTCCCACTTTCGGTCTTCGTGCATGTTCTCCCCGTGCTTGGTGGGTTTCCTCCGGGTATTCCAGTTACCTCCCACAGTCCAAAGACATGTAGGTTAGGGTGTGTCTGTGTGTGTCTGTGCATGTGTGAGCCCTTTTATGAACTGCCACCCTGTCCAGAGTGTACCCTGAAAAATTTACCACCTGAACATAAACAGATGTGCTCCCGATCGCTCGTTTACTTTTTGCCCTACCTTTATGACAGATGCTGTTTATACACAATTTCTTTTTGCTTATGGCTTTAGCTGGTAGACCTGCTTTTGCCCGTGCGTGTTATTAGCTGCCATAATGACATATAAATTTAATATGAAGCCTCTTGACAAGCATCCTGGTTCATGGTCTTCTCCACAGGGAATAACCATTGGTTGCTGCTAATGTTTATTGCACTCTCATAATGGTGTAGAGTTCTTGTGGTTCAGGCACATTTTTTTAATAGAGTTGTTTGTTATGTGGGTTTTTGGATATATACTATATACAAGAAAACGGTCACTTTCAATTTCCGTGTTCCATTGTGCGATCAACAACGTTATGCATGTAACAGCTAGGGCAGAGCTTTTGATTGACATGTATTTTGTTCCTCTGCAAATTATAACAGTGTTCCTTGTAGAGAAATAATGAAGAACATGTGCTGGGGAGTGTTTCATCAGCCAGTATTTTCTCATCCCAAGCTTCTGCAGCGTTGTAGTGCAATGCTGTAGTTAAAGCAAACAAACTATACACCAAAATATGAAGCCACGTCAAGGTTTTATTGATATTTTTAGAGGGGCATTATGAAATGTTTGATTTCTAGGATTGCAAACAGCTCTTAAAAGAGGAAACTGCTGACATTTGGTGTCAAAACTCCCCCCAAGTTCTTATTAGCTCTTGTGTGCTGTATTGATAGCATGCCATGTCCCAGCAGAGGCCCTTTGGAGATAGTGAGCTCTGGCAGCAGTGGGTCTGGACTTCTCTCCAGTGGTTAATGGACTGTTGTCAAACACCAGGCCGATCAGTTAGACAGGGGTCTGTAAATCCCTCCCTCACGCTGAAGTGCATGGTGTGCCACTGGGGGGGTCTGGGCCCTTCTGTTTGTGGGGCAATTAGCACAGAAGCAGCTGAGCGTAAAAGCCGGCCACCAGAGGCCTCCTCGCTCACTCTGCTCTGTTTGGCCACCAGGAGTCTTTCCCCATCACTGCCTGTGCATCTCTGTTATGGCTCACAGATGGAGAGCAGGCGCCCCAATGCACCACAGTCTGGTTCAATTTGGGCTCATATGAGCGCAGGCTCTCCGGCTAATTGAACGGCCATGTAATGGCAACTTGCTAGAGCAGATCACGTGGCTAGTGTGCTGTGGTGTTCCGTTTCAGTTCCCTTCATTGTCACCATGGCCAAGCATAAGGGTCTGAGTTCCCCAAAGTGTTTGATTGGACAGCTGGTCCAGGTTCGTCAGCCACGTTATGCTTGTCACCCAATACCACATGGATTGACCGCCATATGTGCATGTTCATTTAAGGAATTAAAGCAAACATCAAATTGGATAAACATGAGCTCTTGATTGGCAAGTGGTAAAGGAATCACTCCTAGCGCTGCACCCTTTGGCTAAATCCCATAGTCATTTGCTATCCATTGTGAAATAAAAAGCAATTTTTAAATCATATCACTGAAGCATGTAATAATAGCTCCTTTTCACCCTACACACCTGATGGATGGTCTTCAGAATCCATGCACGCTTGTAGTATTGTGCTTCCATCCCTTTGATTGCTCGCTCCCCCAGATGGTCTTTGAAAGTTCATATCTGTCAGTCAGTCTATTAGGCACCCCTTGGTTCTGTAATGACTCCCAATGTTCTGTATGGTGATGGCAGGTCTGATAGCGGCAGCGCTTCATCTTACCGAGCACAAAAGGCGTTTGACTTCTATTGTGCTGATTCGGGTTGTGCTCTGTCTATACCGTAGCAACTGAGAGTAATAGGAATGTTTATTCGTACAGAAAGTGATAGTTAATTCTTTGTAAGAGGAGATGGGGGAAGTAGTTATTTGTATTGGATGCCTGGCCAGAATTTCTAAATGGCCACCTGGACAGAATTTCTAAATGGATGTCTGTCTAATAGTCATGGCTTAACCCGGTCCAAAGATATCTCCACATTTCCATTAGTTTATTGTTAAATTTAATGTTGTGGGATGTCCCTGAAACAATTATTCCCTATTATCACGTACATTCAAGCAGCTATATGAAGCTTGTCCCTCTCCAGCCTGTCAACATTTCATGTTCTCAACAACAGTACTGTGAGAAATTATTTGCCCATTTCTGTTTTTTATTTATTTATTTATTTATTTATTTTTGATGTCCAAAATGGGCAAAAGTCCTATGTGAAAAAGTAATTGCCCCCAAACCTGATAATTGGTTGTGCCACCTCTGGTGGAAACAAGTGCAATCAAGCATTTGTGAACTGGCAATCGGATTGAAGTCCGTACTTTGACCATGTTTTGATTCAGAGGTCGACTTGCTGGTGTGTCTCAGATCATAGTTCTGCTGCATAACCCAAGTGGGCTTGAGCTTGAGGTCATGAACTGAGTGACCTAGAACAAAAGTTATCATTACATTTAAATTTTTACTACTACCGGAATAAGGGATTGACGTTGCAAAAATGTAGAACTGAGCATATTATTATAGATTTTTTTTTTGGTCATAGGAACAACTGCAAAACGTGATTATGTTTGTCTGCTATTTCTTAGCTTTTGTGATCCAGTTTCAAATTTGTTTCTCAGTCATGAGAAAAAAACAAACAAATAATGCCTAAATGCTCAGAGCTTTAAGGGCTACATGTGAAAAAAAAGAAAAGAAAATCAGAACGAGGAAAATACTTTTTTTTCACAGCACTGAATATCACACATGTATAATCGAGATATTTATAAAACCGTGATACTAATGGCGCTTTTCCACTGCATAGTACGGCACGACACGGTTCAGTTCAGCTCACTTTTGGGGGGTTTTCCACTGGGAACAGTACCTGGTACCTGGTCCTTTTTTTAGTACCACGTCAGCCGAGGTTCCAAGCGTGCCGAACCGTTACCAAAACGTGACGTGTAAACTCTGCTGGTCACTGATTGGCCGGAGAAAATCGTCATTACTGCGTCACTGAGCTTGCGACACGAGACACAACAGAAACGCTATATTTAGAAACAGCCAGCGAAGGATCGCACGCACCTTTTTGTATTAACCAAAAAAATTTCTTTGGCTGCCATCAGCCTCTTTTGAAACAAACTCCTTCGTCTCGCTGTTAAAAACATCCACATGCCGAGAATGAAGAACACCATGCTGTCGATATGCTCCATTGTTGCGTGTTTACCTATTACCGTAGATATCATGATACTATTGTATCGTCTTGACTCTATGTCCCTACTGAATCTAACAGTCCTGACCTAAATTGTATCAGATAACTATTATATTATATGCTACATATGAAAGAGTGAGACTTCCACACCAATTTGAAAACCGTGACCTTCTGATTGACTTTGTTAGTATTGGTCAGTGTTTAATTACGCTTGGTATGGCAGCAGTGTTTATGGCTACGTGGAGCCTTTTGTACAGAGATACTGTCTGGTCAAATTTGCAGTGGTAAGATACAAGTTTATTAACTGATGGTACCATAAGAAAACTCCCTTTTTTTTCTCAGAGAATCGTAATATCCTTTCACTCCGGGCCCTGGAAAAAATTGTGTGAGTAAGTGGAAGAGGTATATGCTTCGAGAGGCTGGGCAATTCAGAGAAGCTCATTCCAGTTAATGGAAAGAGGCGAGTATGAGAGATGCGCTTTCAAAGATGCACAGGCTGTTTTATTATTGATAGGATTATGACTCCGTGACTAGAAGGTAGACCCATTAGCATGGACGGAAAGCCCAAGAGACAGCAGCCTTGCTGCAAATTGAGTGAAACACTATCAGCTTGGAGTTCCAGATGCCAGACCTGGTGTCATTATTAATTACCGCCACTAAAAGGGTCAATCAGCCATGAACTCAGCTGTTCTGACTTTTGACTGACGCTAGCAAGGTTTGTCATTTTACAACGATGGTGGCTTAAAAAAATACCAAAAAACGAAGAATGTGTCTTTTGTAGCGAAGTGTAAGGAAATTTAAGCCAATTTGCAGGCCAAGGACAGCTTATCTCTTTATGCATCTGCAGCGGTCTTTTTTTTTCTTTTTCTTTATACAACTTTCCTTAGCGTCTTGTTATTACCTAGATTGTTTTACTGAGGGGATTCTCTTATCTGCTTTCATGAGGCCAAACAATGGATCTGCTCTTTATTTATTAACTACTGAAGCATTTGCAATGAGCAGGAAATAAAGAATTTATAAGATTTTTCTTGGCCTTTTTAAAAAAATTTTTGCACTGGCTTGTTCTAGCTTGGCCTGCACTGTTCAGCGAGTCAGCCAGATGGTTCTGTTTCCACATTTAGCTTATTATCAAAGTCAGTGTGAAGAACTGGCAAGAAGCTCACCACCCACTGTAGAGGCAGTTAGAGCTCGAGCTCTGCACCGATCAACAAAACCCCCATGTTCACTAGCGTGACAAAATAAATGCAAGGAAAAGGTATTTATTTCAGGAGAGCTTTTGTGATTGACATGGGGCTGTGGCTCAAGGGGTGTTGGCTTTTTTTTTTGTACACCATCATGCCATCATGCTAATGTGTACAACTGGGTCATGCTGACTGTAAGGAAGATGCCATGAAATATTGGCTAAAATGGGTCGGGTCCTTTCCTTCTTTTCCTCTTAGGGCAGCACAGCCAGAAGTCATCCATCTTCCTCAGTATAACATGTCAATACAAGTGTCTGGCACTTTCTCTTAATACACTTTACAGAGACTGACATTTGTACTCAGTTTGCAGCGATTTGACATTTTGGATTTTTGTTTGTAGCGCTGAGATTTGTTTCTGTACATCATAAGATTTTCTCATACATTGCTTGTTTGTAGAAAAATTAATGGTTGTTTTGTGTATACTATATGACCAGAAGTATGTTGGTTGATACGTGACCATGCCACCTATAATTGGGCATTGCTAAAAAAGTGAATACAATGTTGGAGTTGTCCAGTAGTCTAGAGTATCTTGATGTGCTGTAGTATTACACTGGGAGCAAGTGGCCCAAATCTGTTTCGGCATGGCAGTGCCACTGCGCACAGAGCCAGGTCCATCCGTAATGATGTGCTGTTTAAAGATTGGTGTATGTTGCAGTCATATTATCACACATGTTTTGACGCGTATCATTAGTTTGAATTTTCACTCACAACAGAAGTCCGATGTCTCTTGTTTTATTTTTCCAGCATCAACGATTCAACACTTCGTACAGTTGTCTTGAGTAAATCCAGGTTACAACAACCTATTTGCTGTATCTTACTAAGATCTTGGATTACGTTTACAACAACCTAATTTGCCTAATTATCTTTTAACTTACCATAGCTTACGGTCAAAAGCTTGTGTTCTGCAAGACTTCCGTATCTAAGCTGAACTTTTTTTATAGTGATATAGACATGCAACTACGTGTAACAGTAGAATGACATCACAGACATTACAATTACAATACGGTTGTCAAAATGGATGCTTGGTGCTTAGTGCACAATCAGCATCAACAAAATACAATAAAATGAAATAAATAAAGATCACATGAACGCTTAAGATCACATGAACACAGATCCTCACAGCCAGGTTTCATAATCAAGTGGAAATCCTTGGAGTGTGGAACAAAGGCGGGATTTGGAGCAAAGGCGGGATTAGAAACGGGATGTTCGACACGAACGTGTGTGATGGCCAGATGTTCTTGCACTTTAGGCATGCACATAACATGCCATTAATTCTGAAAATAAATAATCTGAAATAAGTGCAAAGTATTTAAAATATATACCTTATGTGAAGGGGCACACATTCAGTGGTACCTTGGCATGCAAATTTAATGCATTCCGGTTTTAAGGTGAAACTTTGTATTGCGAAATTAATTTTCCCATAGGAAATGCAGATAATTCTTTCTGGCCCCCAAAACAGTACCAATATTTCCAATTTCCTACACTATAATCATATATTTGCATATAAAAACACTCATTACATTTAGGAAAGACATGTAAATGAAGTAAAATATGAAATAAATGAAGATATATAAAAAAGATACTAAACCTGACTTAACCTTAATTTATGATACTCATGCTTGAATCATAAATTGTGCTTGTCCACTTAATCTTGCACAAAATGTTAACTTGTTTTTGCTTGGCTTTCTACTGACACAAAGAACTTTGATCGGCTATGGGAAGATAAATGTACGAACGACTCGCTTTTCATGCTGAGGTAATTTTTTTGCTAAATTTCAGTTCTTAAAGCAAAAAGTTTGCAAGGCGCGGCTTTGTATGCCGAGGAGGTACTGGAGATGCGTTAAAACCGTTTCAGTTCCCGTCCCTAATATCCAGTGAGCGAGATGGTTTTGCGCTTTAAGTACAAAATCACAACGCTTCTTAGTATAACAACACTCTCGTTTCTGTGGTCTCCTGCATTTACAGCAAGTACGGCCAGAGTTTAAGATGAAGAACGATCAACTATATATAGTGTTTATAAGGACCTCTCGAAGGAAGGGACCCTAGCAAGGATTTTCAGTGTTATTAGGTTCCTGGCACTAGTATTATATGACCTACATTCCTTATATGTCCATGTGACCTACAAATGCTCAAGCATATCTTGTGCATCCACAAGGCCTACAACAAGCACTTTATACTGTATATGAATATATAAAGCAATCAGACCAATCATGGATGAGGTGGTACAACAGGAGAGCATTTTTTTTAGTTAGAATTTTCATAATGCCACAACACATCATTGGGAGCCATTCTGTCTAAACAGGTTGGGAAGGATGTAACACTCAAAAAAAAAAAAAAAAAGGTTTTTCTTTGAGCTCGTGTATGTAGAAGGTGGCAGATAGCCCTTTCCTTAATGCGTATCAGGCAGCTTAGCCGTGCAGCACAAGCAGCAGTTTGAAAAGTCTTAAGAGAAAGCGTGTGCTAGGCTTCACCCTCATAAGTCATCATAATTACTACAGGCATCCTATTGTTATATCATTTATCAGACATATGTGTGGAAGTCCTGTCTAAACGTTACATAACACAGGCGTTTCACTCACACTTCCCTCGCATTCTGTTTCACTGTATCCACAGATCCAAGAACACTTGGTTAATCATATGTTTCGAAACATATGCATCACAAATGTATGTTAAGTGCAGCCCCGAGCCTTCCTTTGTCCCCCCCGCATGACCTCCATCTATTACCCGCATGTGAAAATGGCCTGGGTAAGATATTGAATGCAAATGCAAAACAGTGCTCTTTCAGTCTGCCAGGAAAAGTAGACCTTTTACGTTTCTCATCTGCCAGCGCAAGTCTGCTCGACTCCAAATGTCTCCAAATCATCATATCTTTTGTGTGCATCCAACAGAATAATTCTGTGATGGCATTTGAACCGGCGTTCGAATAGCGCTATGCGCTCCCTCCTTTGCAGCACAGTCATGCCTGCAGTCGGGATTCGGGAATGCCTGTGTTCCTTCTTAAAACCACCATTAGGGAAGGATGGGAGATCATTAAATGTTTGTCTTCGCTACTGTCACACAGTGTGTTTATTTTTTTTGGCCTGTTTCCTCATTTTGTACTCCATATCGAGGTGTGTGTGTGGGGGGGGGTGTGTCTCATCTTCGACTGTCTGCAGGTATAGCAGGCTTAATGAATTCCTAGATAGACCATAAAGATGATTGATGGGCGAGACACTTAAGCCGGCGATGATTCCGCGATGAAGAGGGAGCCATGATGATGATGATGCGTGAACCGCACCGAGCTCATTTAATTCCCATTCTCGCAAACGCTTTCTTGCAGATGGGACAGGATTCTGCGTTTAAATGCCTCGTTTGCAGGCACATCAGTACGCACCTGATCGTAATGCATCATGATCACTTTTGCCAGATTTAGGTGAGAGATTGTTACTGTCAGGTTCTTTTTATTCACCAATATAATAAACACGCTTCAGAAGTGTGACAGGTGCGTGGGACTGACATTCTTCTGCAGTTCACTGCATAAAGCGTGACTGCTAATCTTTGTCATTTAAAGTATGGGATTTTTCACGAGCGCAGACCTCGTGTTATTTCCGTAAGCGCTGTATATAAGCCATCATGTTCGTTTCTTGCCGCGTTCTTTACCATTTTGCAAAATGTTTTCTGTCATGTTGTTCCATAAATGAGTTAATTACAGCTGGGACGTGTTGCAGACAGTGAGAGATGACAGGAGGCCTCCGATGATGGCTGATGGGTTTCTGTGCCTGTTTATTTTATCACTAACGCGTGTTATTAATTCCTTAGGCATTGAGGCTTGCTGTAATTCTTTAATGACAGTGCCATACCACATGCCGGCGGAAAGCAGATTTTGTTAAAGGTTCTCGAGTGGCTAAACGCTGTGCCACGTGAAATCCTGTGAAGGACCCTGTGTGTTTCAAAGCACAGTTTCCATTGTGCATCAGTTATGGGTCTCTCTTCAGGGAGCATGCATCACTCATCAAGCTGTCAAAAAAGTGCTTCAATCTTTCCAAGTGTGTCAAAGAAGCACATTCATCCAATTCCATGGGCCAAAATTAAAGAAATAACTGTTTTTTTTTTTTTTTTTTTTTTAAAGGGCCACAGATGTTCTTATTTAAGCATAGCAAATTCCAGTGTCGATCTTTAAATCTGCCTTAGATTTATTCATGCGACCCACATGAAAGAATCTTAGGGATTTCAGCTTACTTCTCATAAAACCCCTTTCAAGCAACTGTTCAAGGACTGTGACACTGCGAGATAGAAAAGTCATCTGCATTCAGGGCTCTTTTCAAACAAAGTTAAATCATAATCTGCAGCTCGTACATATATTCACACATGTACCAGGCATCAGGGTTAACCTTTTGATCACCACCACCGAGGCACGGATCCTGGAGAAAGCGCCGAAAGCGGCGCGAGTTTGCCTTCATTAACCAGCCACGTTGTGTTGATCCAGCATTGTTCGCGAGGACGAGACGGAACAGAAATTGCCGGCTTTTCCTTAAATCCAGAGGGGATGTGAGCTGTTTACCTTGAATCCTGAGCAGTTAAGCTTGTTTTCTCCTTGTCTGCCTCTCTGTGGGTCTATTGGGCCGTGCTGAAAGGAGGCTGGAGGTTGGCTCATAAGCTGACGCTGATGGTTCAGTGCGGCTGACAGGCTGACAGCACCGTGAGCCCTGTAGTGCCCCTGCCCACAGATCCTTTGGCATCTCGGCTGATGCATTCTCTAAGCGCATAAACACACTCCAAATCTGGAAAATCTCCCTTTCAAAAAAGCAAAAAAAAAAAAAAAAAACCTGGGGTGGCTAAGTACTATTTAGTTTTATGTGTAGAATGAGAACTTGACATCCCTGTATCAAAGGCAGTCTTACTGTGCACCCTTGGGATAAATGAGTCGTGTCTCTACTCCTGTGTGACTAAGGCAGAGATCCTGTGACTGCTATTTAAGTCTGTCTTACCTACAAATCCCTGAAAGTCCCTTGTGCAAAGCCAGAGAATAACTAAGGGACAAGAACTTGTCCAATCAAATCTGGTCTATGAGGCATGACTAAAGGCTTGGTCTATTCAGCTGAAGGAAAGTAGTAAAAAAAAAAAAAATAAAAATCTGCACGTTTACTTTTATTAACTTTCCAAATACCGAGTATGTAATTCTGGTTGTAGTGACTTCTACATGTTAGATCTTTTCCTCTGTTGATCAGCAAGATAAATCTTAAGTTATTCTTGCGGAGTTTAAAAGAATGATATATATTGTACAACAAGCACAACCGCATGAACAAATCCCGAGTCTAATCAAGGCGGTTCTTTGTTAAGTCCATACCATGGTGAGCCTGATCGTCACACCACACACTCGAGACCAGAGTGGGTTTTGGCCACGTAGCATACTTGCTGCGATAATAGAAAGTCCTCAGGCAGGAGAGCGAGAGAGGAAAAATGAAGAGCTATCCATCAACGGCACAATCGGAGGCCGGGATCCTCCGTTAAGATTAGGGCTGTTTAGAAAGATGGATGGCCATTGTCACTGCTCAGCATCATCCCAAAAGGCTTAAATAAAATCCAGAGATTCTCAGCAGTGGCGTAAATTACCTCTGTAATATCTGCAATAAGGCCAGGCTAAGCCGAGTTCAGGGCTGCTTAAGGTGGCAGTTCCCTGTATTATTATTACAGATTGTAAACATTATCCTGCCCTAACCTCCACTTTTGTGTTTGGTGGAATTTGGTGGATGAGGAATCTAAATCAATCTAAATGGAATGATTTCTATCCGAAAGATTGGTTTCACTCAACATGGTTTTTGCACCCATACGCAAAGAAACGTTCCTGTATGGCACATTGTTTTGAGCTTTATTGCAAAAAAAAAAAAAAAAAAAAAAAACAACAACAGAATATTCAGTGCTGATTATGAACCTGTTTTTAGTAATAAATATTAAGGAGAAGGTGCAGTTTTATATATTTTTATATACAAAAGCTGCATCTATGTATATATGCGCACTCTGACTGTAGAATTTATTTGAATTAACTTTTAGAAAAACCAAATACATTTGTCATCTCTTTGCTTTCCAGTAAACGTTGTCCACTTACCAACAAGCTTTCGCATTTGGTTTAAAAAAAAAAGTTTTAGGCTGAGTGGCGAGACTGCTGCCTTTACTGTTTTTACATTTAAAACTGATGAAGAAGTGAAGACAATCTTCATCCTTGTAGGCCTGCTTTCAGGGGACCAAACAGGTGAAAATCTGAGGAACAATATCCTTAATATAGGGAGGATGCTTTAACACGTTCACACCTGCACAGCAGCATCTGGGGAGACGGTGACGTTGAACGGAAAACACTGGTTACACAGTATTTTAATATAACCTGAGGGCAGTTAATTTTTGACTCACCCTCATAGTACGTATTCATATACCGTACATCAAAACAACCTTGAACTCTTTGCCTGCTGGGCCCCGTGCGTGCCAGGTTGTGCTGCACCGGATGTTCATATACCTTTCTATTGTGGCCAGCATTGACCATGCTACATTAGCTTTTCTGCGAGATCTCGCCAGGCTGGACATCCTTTAATCCTCACAGGCAAAAATCAGGCTTTCGATACCCAGGATTCTGTCACAAATGCCAAAGCATTACAGTATGTCCAAATTGTGTTTGTGTCAATTTTGTATGATGAACAGAGGTGTGACGAGACGCTTTTCCCACGAGACGAGACGAGACACGAGATTGGGTTCACGAGAACGAGACGAGACACGAGATTGGGTTCACGAGAACGAGACGAGACTTTTAGCATTTTTTAAAAAGAAATCCTCGATGTTTAAATATATAGCAAAAATAGCCTTTTATTTAACTGAAAAACACAAAATGAAAAAAAATTATGTCCATTTCGAAATCAACTTTATGAAATAAAACTTCTATATTGATGAATGATATGCAGTAATAACATGTAAACACTGCAAAATATTTTTCCACAAACTGACAGGCAATTAATTGCACAATAAAATTAAATAGTATAAATAAAAATAAATAATAAACAACACAAATATCCCTTTACGTGCAATTAACCATAACTAGTGTAACTATCAAAGTAGTGCTGTCTTAAAACTCAGAGTGCAAAACAATGAACACAATTTTCTTAAGCATGGAATAAGAGCTAAGACCTACCTAGGTAATGAGGTAATGACCTTCTGCCTCTTTCAGAGCCTGTACAACGTTTACCTTGCACTCCTTGTAGAAGATCGGGATCACCGTGCGTGTAAAATGTGCGTGTGACGGGATGGCGTACTTTGGTTCCAGTGTGTGGATGAGTCGCCGAAATCCCAGATTTTCCACCACAGAAAATGGTCTCATATCGGCAGCAATGGAAACGCCGATGTCTCTTGTTATTGCCGTGGCTCTTGCATTGGATGGTGGAAGTTTAGCTGCAAAGGCATTTGTAATGGTTGTTTGCGAATCTGAATTCACGCGAACTGAATTGCTTTGCGTTTTCTTCACAGGCGCAGCTTTTAGTAACGAGCTGTGGTTTTTTTCTAAATGCTTTTGCATAATGCTTGTGTTGGCAGAGGTGTACGGAATTCATTTCTTACAGTGTTTGCAAATTGTCTTTGTCTTGTCTGTCATTTTTTCGCCGTTTCTTATTTTCACAAGGAATCCAAAATGTTGCCACACCAAGGATTTAAATGTCACGGGCGCATCTTCTATCCTTACTTCTATCCTCACACTCCATCATGCCAATAACACAAGGATATCTTCACGTTCTCGTGAGACCAGACGCATCTCACGAGAGACAAATCTGATCTCGTGAGATCTCGCACCACGGGATCTCGTCTCACTCCTAATGATGAACGCTATGAATCCCCATAGATTTTCTCACAATTGATAAATGAGTATGCAGTGATCTTTGTGGAAATGTTAATATACAACTTAGTATCCATCATATGTTTGAGTTTTAATAATAACTCAATCTTCGTGTTTTGTAGTATGTCATACAAATTGTTGAGGTTAAGCATGTTGAGGATCATGAAAAAACGTTAAAAACAATCCCCATGCAGTTACATCATCAGCCTCCCGCTCTACCACTTTCAGTTTCACTTTAATAGTTGACGACACCACATTATCATAGAAGTTCATCAGCGCTGGGGGAAAATGCAATGGCGGTGACAGACCGTAAACGTCTTTTTACTTCCCTTGAACATTCTCCAAAAGTCCATTGAAGGCATTTCGCTTGTTTATTGCAGCTGCTACTTTGCCCAGCCAGTGCTGTTGCTTGATTTATCAGATGACAAAAGGAGGCAATTGGCTCGGTTATGGATGCATCTCGTTTTGCTAAAAAATGTGCACGTTCAAAGCTATTAAAAAGGATATTTAGCAGTTTTTAAATGAAAAGTTTTGTTACAGAATAAAAATAAAAAATAAAAACAAAAAGGCTGTCCTGATTTCTTTGAGAAGCTGGCCTTGGTGGAATGCGGCCTGTTAGTCTTTGTCCCTGGTTAAGTCTTTTTTTTTTCATAGTAGCATGCTGTTACTTGTGGAATATCTCTTAAGATTCACGCTGAGAGGCTGAAACTAGTTTGAATGCACTACTGCTGAAAGTGTAGGAGCTGGCAGGAGTCCCTTGCTTAGTACACCACACATTCAGCCAGTCTTCCAACATTGAAGCCAACAGTCAATTTGGTCAATAGCTGCTTTTAATTCCTTTCCTGCATGTCTTGGCAGGAGGGACGAGCAAAGCAGACCTGATGATTAGCGAAACCTTAAGGGGCATCCACGTCAACTGTAGGTGAGCTCAAGTGCAACTATACCATAGCCTGCTTTAAAGCCAGCATTGATCATGCTCTGGCGAAAGCAAAGTATGTGGCTTGTGAATCAAACAGTCTATTGGAAGTCCTCACGGTTCACCCAGGGCCTTGCTTACATATCCAACCCTTCCACAACACTGTACTCGGTGATGATGAAAAGAAACGAAACCAGGTTCTGTGCTTTTAAAGCCAGCGAGTTCAGCTTGTGCTTTCTGAGGTCTATTAAGAAAGCAAAGACTAATGTCAGCATAGAGAGCAGCAGGGGAGGGCAGGCGCTGGACTAACACCCGTGGTCTGGCAGAAACACCAGCCCCTGTCAGGAGAGCACAGCCAATTTGGAGGCTCGGTAAGGGCTAGGGATTAAGGCTGAGCGCTGAATAGCCAGCCTCGTGGCAGACAGTATCTGTCAACGCTGCATGTCAAAAAAAAAAAAAAGGCAGGGACGGTTTTAGTTCAAACGAGAATCAATGTCATTCTGACGGACACAATTAGTTCCACAGATGTGTCAGAGGCCTTCAAATTACTGGTGACCTTTTCTGTTCCTCTACACAATGGCCTAATTACTCATTAGCTGATGTCTACCACATATTACAGGAGGAACCCGTAGCCCAGAGCCTTTGTCTATCTCAGATGGGGGCCGTCATCGTTTCTTAGCATTCTCTTGCGCTTTATTACATTTGCGTCAACGGCCAGATTGACGAGAAGCTCCAGACAAGTACATCGTTTCTCCTTAACATCAAAATGCCCACTATTTCTTTGTCTTCTGATTTAATTTCCTGGTCAGTGTGTAACCTGTGATTAATGCTTGCACCATGGCCTGATTTCATTTCTGTACATATATTTGGATCTGCCACCTGCTCCCGTTTAAGGGCACTGCTTTGATTATAATGAGCGGGTTTTATTGTTCCTGGTTATTATTAAATGATGGCAGAAAGGCTGAGTGACGATTCACGCCCAGGGAAAAAAAAAAGGCAAAAGTTATTTGAGGACACCGATTGAGCATTGTTCCAGCACTAAAGAAAATGTCTGAAGACAGAATTGGTTTCAGATAATTGTTTCTGCTTCATTTATCATATTCTAGCTTTAAAACTCCTGCTATGTTATGATTTATAATTAGCTCTACATTAGCCTGACTGGCAGTCGCCGCATAAAGTTTCAACACTTTCTGGACCATTCATTTCTTTTCCTTGGACGCATATTCATCTATCATTCTTTAAGTTGAATTTTTTTGGTTGGTGACAGCCTTTCTGTTTTCGGTATCAGTTATGATAGACTTTTATCATCAATCCTTGTCATTCCTCAGAGATCTTTAGTTTCTTTGTTAATGTCACTTACACTTCTGTGCTGTCGTAGTCCTACTGTATTTCTATAAAGCTGATGCAAATAAATGAGAATGGCATCTTGTTTTTTGAGGATTGAATTTTACGGCTCTAAGGAATTTCCTATCATACTGTAGTTGTTTTATTGTCTGTCTACGCTCGAGTCGTTACGTTATCACAGTTATTCACGATGCTTGATGCATTTCCATCTTTTACCGTGTACCTATTTGTTCTTTGGAATTTGTAATTTAAAAAAAAAAATTTAATTACTTCCATTGAACACAACTAAAAGAATATGGCTTTTGGAGAGTTGAATATAAAAAGAAGAAAGACACCACTCTCTAATGTGCACGTGTCTGCTGCAAGCAAAGCAAATGTTCATTAAAAATTTAGTCCTCCCATCATGCCGTCTACCTAAACCATAACTCAGGCTTGTTTCGTTTTTGAACGGTGAAATTAATTCTGTGAAAGTGTGAAATTTTAGACTGAATTATGATACCGTCGACATTTCTAATCAAAAGCACCTCTAGCCCAAACACAGATTTGTTAATTCACGCTGTACTGATTGCTGTACTGCGATATGTGAAAGGAAAATCATTTATGACTGAAGTATTCCGTCAAAATAAATATGACATTCTATTGACTGATAGTAGATGTGCTCCTTTCAATGTCAAGGCTATTCACATATAGTATACATACAGTATAGTACATACTCAGCATTGACACTTTAAAGGTCCTATATTTTACTATTTCTTTAACAAATGAACACTGGTTAAGAGCTCCCTTAAAGTGTGTGTGTGTGTGTGTGTGTGTGCGCGTTAATGCACCAGCTGAAAGAAAAGCAAAAAAAAAAAAAAAAACTAAAACATTTTTTTAATTCCTCCTCCAAATGCATCATTTCAGTGTCTATGTAAATAAACTCGTGCTGAGCCACGTTCCCGAGAAAACAGTAGCATTGAGTAACAAGGATTTTAGAAATTGTCCATCTACAGTACAGTATGACATACATTAGTTGCTGAAGAAGATTTAGTTCTGGTCTGCACTACTCATGTGGACTATAGGGCAGGGGTAGCTCAGTGCTTAAGGCATGGACTACTCATTGGAAGGTCATGGGTTCAAACCCTATCACCATCAATGTGCCTCTTTTGGGCCCTTATGCAAGGCCATTAATCCTCAACTGCTCAGATGTATGAGATAAAATGGAAGTCGGTGAAGATAAGGGCGTCTGCTAAATTCCGCAAGTGTAACGTATCCCTTAATTAATCAAGTTTGTAAAAATTTTTTATTATTAATTAATTAAATTTTTAACGTAATGTTCAACATACCTTTCCTGATAGGTTGAACTAGCAAAGCCTCTCCCTAATTATTACCCATAACCACCCTGACTTACTAATGTCACTGAGAGGCTTATCAGGAATTAGGGAATTGATCTGAAATTAGGGATGGCTGCTGCACAGTGCCCTTGACCCTGCTTCTCATGGCTTGTTCCAGCAGATCTACTGGTGTTTTGCCGACCAAAACGGCCAATTAAGATCAAAATCGTCCTGAGGCCCATTTAAAGCAAGATAGCACCTATTTATCTTGTGTGGCTTGAGTCTGTCAGCAGGATAAGTTGAGCTAATCTCTCAGCCCCCACTGTGACCGGGAGAGCATCTGAGGTGCCACGGCCTGTCTCTGATGGAACGTTTTTCTCCTCCCAGACTAACGCAGCAGTGCAATAATGTGCTCCCATCACAAAACGGAAAAAGATTACCACCTCCATCAAATCTCCACTGTAGCAGCCCACATGTGCATCTGCTCCCGCCTTCAGCCTCCTGCAGTCAAGCTTCTCGGTGTGTAACAGTCCTGCTGAGTGGAAGTGTTCTCAGGACAATATTTGACAACACTTAGACTATGAATATAGTGGATACTGGACAAAAGCAGGCACGCATCTCAGCAAGCAAATAATAAAAGTGCACTACCCTAGGATAATATTCTTTTTAATAAGAAGATGGGGAAAAAACATTGTAAGGAATACATAATGCAGTGTGCTGTTATAGTAAAATAATTATCAACACTGCAGGGGTTTAATATGACATGGCATTATGGAGTGGACTTGGAGTTACGACTTGAAGTGATTATTTTCCAATAACAGTGCATCTTGAAGTGTTTTATTTCTGTACTTTAATAGCACCTTTTCAGCGCTAAAACATTTTTATTAAAATACATAAGAACATATAAAAATATATATAAAAATAAAATACATTATATATATATATGCACACACACACACACTAGTCCTACTTTTTACTACTACATTTTACTTTTTTTTGTTCTCTTTATTCAGTGTACAGTAAGTCACTATGACAAATAAAAGCTTATCAAGAAAGCCGAAGTCCAAAAAAGGAAAAAAGGCAATTATCTGGTGCGAACCAGAAACTTTCTCATGCTCACCAGATAATTAGAATTTTTTTTTTTACACTCATCTTTTAAGGGACCCTGTAGAAAACCCCCTAACCTAAAGGCTTTCCCTATACTCGAAGTCTTACCTAAAGACAGCGTTACAAATTTGGTTTGTATTCAAATTTTATTAGATTTTTACAAATTTCCTGACAGTGGAGACTCCTTCCAAAAATAATATAAATATAAACATCACTTAAAGCAAACTTTAGGACTCCAATTGCACAAATTTTAGGGATGTAACGGTATCAAAATTTCACGGTACGGTAATACCTCGGTATGAATGGCACGGTACGGTATTTATTGAATCATTTACAGGAAAAACAAAACCAATGAAGAGACTCGAAAAAAGTGCCAGAAGTGTTTATTAAACAGTATACATGAACACTGAACATGTCAATGGCATACAAATTAGCCAATTATCTGTAAACAGTTTTATCTGTAAAATGACTCGATAAAACTATAGGTCTTCTGAGAAAAGTTTGCTCAGGCGAATGGAGCGAACGGGAGGTAGCGGGAACTACAATTCCCATCATCCTTTGCGCTCTGTTGTCGCTACAGATCCAGTAATGCGGAAATGGCGGGTGCTGCTATTAGCGGCGAAGGAAAAGAGATGGAAAGAGTTACGGAGTAACCGGCTTTTTAATCGGATGTGCGCATTACAGGATCTGTAGCGACAACATACCGCAAAGGATGATGGCCGCGCCTGGGTTGCTGGCAATTGTAGTTCCCTCTACCTCCCGTTCGCTCCATTCGCCTGAGCAAACTTTTCTCAGAAGACCTATCATTTTACCATCATGCGACCACGGTATTATCGAAATAAATTGTTATTGCGGTACGACGGTATTTACAATACCGTTACGTCCCTAATAAATTTCATAATCCATTCATGTCAAGCGTCCACCGTATAATTCACAGTGTAAGTTGTTACTATAGAAACAATAACATATGCAAACAGGAGCCTTAATATAAACTTCTGATTTACTGTGTATTTAGAACAACTATTTAGATTTGCTGTGATAGACTATTAAACCTCCAGCAGCATCGTGGTACATACTGTAGGCTTAAAAAAAATGACTGACCTAATGCTATGCAGCCGTTCTTGCATAACGTTTTCACTACAGTGTGCCCATAATCGTTTCTCTCATGCAGATCACTTGGATGAGTTAATAATCAGGTTCAGCGTGGCCTGATCCGGAAGGTCCTGCCTCCACCGCCTTCAACCGCTTAAGGAACCTTGATGGCATCGGCCCCGACTTAGCTTGCCTGAGATGCAGTAATGATAATTGGCATGGAGCACCTATCATGGGTCAGTGTCTGTGATCTCGCTTGTGGATGACTGGCATGGACGAGAGTAGTTAAGCGGTAGAAAGATTGATCGAGAAGTGAAGTTTCTTTTTCTTTTTTTTTTACTTCCACTTTTCATTCTGCTGCTGTGAAACTAATTCTAATGTAAATGCCATTCAAATCGAGCCTCTCCAGCCTGTACAGCTTGACAGCCTGTGCTTTCTGGAATTTTACAGACAAGTTATATGTCTAGACCTGACCTCCCTGGGGCATTTTTCTAGCCACTACTGACTACCACTTAATGCCAATGTATGGCTAAGATATCATACAAAACATCTTAAAGTGTGAAGAACATACACCCTTATTTTGCTTGCATGAAGCTGAAATCCATTTAATATTTCTAAAAAGGTATATTAAAATAATTAAATACTTTTTTTTTTCCCCAAGTGGCTTTGCAAGAGAACTTTGCCATACATAAGACACAATAAACTGATTTTTTATTTTAATTTTTTTTGTCAGTCTGTCTGGGCTACAGATGAATGGTTGGAAAAAAAAATATTGTAAATGTAAGTAAATCAGGAGTAGAAAACCACTTTTAAGTGAGGTTAATTGGGAAAAAAAGCTTGCATAAATATTGGATTTTGGAGCAATGGAAAAAGGTCATGTGGTACATTTACATTTAGGCATTTGACAGACGCTCTTATCCAGAGCGACTTACATTTTTTTTTATCTCATTATACATCTGAGCAGTTGAGGGTTAAGGGCCTTGCTCAAGGGCCCAACAGCGGCAACTTGGTGGTTGTGGGGTTTGAACCTGGGATCTTCCGAACCGTAGTCCAATGCCTTAACCACTGAGCTACCCCTGGCCCACAGAGTGATGGTACCAGAGTGATGGGTGCATCAGGGTAAGAAATAAGGCCCGTGAAGTGATGTACCCATCACACATAGTTGGCCACTGTAGCCTCTGGAGGCAGTGTTATGATTGGGGGTTGCTTCAGTTGGTGTGGTCTAGGCTCAGCAACGTTATGTGGCAATAAAATGGAGCTGTACTGAATGACGAGGGTATCCTATTAATGCATTTTTCTTCTCTGAAAGCATGGGTGTATTCCATGACTTAAACTGTGCAAGATCAAAGCTAACTAAGGCTAACTAATGGAAGGGTTAGGTCCTTATTAAACATTACCTTGTGCTTGCTGCTGATTGACTAGAGCATGTGTCATAAAATAGAGGGCCAATAGAAAATATGAGCCTGAATACGAGTACCCTAGGTTGCAGATCAGAAGGTTAGAGGTTCAAGCCCCAGTGCCATTAAGCTGCCAATGTGGGGCCCTTGAGCTGGTCTCTGTTCCATGCTGTATCATGGCTGACCCTACGCTCTGACCTCAGCTTCCTAACAACAGTACAGTATGTGACAATTTTTTTTTAAAAACCCAATAGAACACCTGGATAAAGACAAACCTGCAAGTAAACTTTTCCCGAACGTTGAGGTTTTGGTTTTGCTGTCACTTTTCTGGTTTGTTGTGTCCTCGATTTCGTTGTTGCGTCTGCATTGTTGCTGCTATGCTTTCAATGTGTTTAATGTGCACTTTCAGGCTACCGTAGATTCTTTATTATTCCCACCGATTAAATAATAGCTCTTTTCTAATCGGTTCATCATTTTTGTCCATCACTTTTGGTTAAGCCACTGTAACATTTATGCGCAAATTGGCTATTTTTAATAGCTGTGCTTTTTAAAAGCCACAGATCATTTATCAAGGATTCATAATCCATCAGAAATCGATGCTCCTCCCGAGCTATTTTTCTGAGTCTCCTTTGTAAGTATTTGATGGATCTAGGAACTCAAAAAAGGAAATAATACTTTTTTTTTTTTTTGCTCCCATCAGAACAGAACAAATGTTTTTTGCCACTGTCATCTTCAAATACTCAGTGCCTCCTCAAAGAAGGATGTTCCTCCACTCCCCTTTAGGGCATGACTGTGTTGAGGGAAGGATATGTATTGGCTAGATAGAGACAGAGAGATGGAGAAAAACGAGGACAGCGGGATTCCTCCGCTCTCACCCCTGACCCGTGTCTCCGGCAGTACGTTTCAGATGAGTATCAGAACTCGCAGCTGTCACATGCAAATTTGGCAAAGTGCTGACCTTCTGCCACCCAGCATGGGAGCACAGCTGCAGTAATATCTGCTCAGCACCTTCTCCAGATGTCGGCACAGTTAAGTCAATGACGTGACATTGTCCTTAGCGCCTCGTGTAATTTATAGCGATACTCCCCAGCTTCTTGATCACAGCCTGATTGTTCAATGGGGACTCACTGTAAACTCACTGATATCAGATTATTATCAGACTCAGATGATTTTTTTTTTTTGTTTGGTCACATGCTTACTCATATTATTCAGAACATTCTTCAGCATCCTGTCGCACAATGTCAGATGTTTACAGTTGATTATACAAAATGGGGGGAGGGGGGTTAATTTTTTGACATGAGGTGACGAGGTTCAATTACCCAAGCCGTCTCTCCGGACTGCGGTTTATGGTCTTACTCGTGTGTCATGCTCTTGCCATGGCTGGGAGTGATGTCATCATTTTGAGGTGATGAAGTCTCCATTAACCTTGTCCCTACTTCACTGGCCAGTGATGGAGTGCTCAAACATAGCTCTCACCTCTAACTTCTAAAACCGAACCCAAGCCTTTTAGTGGGATTACGCAATAAAGCAGCAGAAAAGGTCGTGCCGGTTATATTTAGTTATTTTATTTTATAGCCGTTTAATATCGGAAGCGGAGTCAATATTGACATTCTTATCACAGTTCACTTAAGAAGAGTGCTGACCTTTGAGTGTTATGCAAATCGGCACCTATGAAACACCGGGCACAATCTGTCAGTTCTGATATTTCGCCCGAGATAGAAAGGGAAGTTGAAGAAAGCAGCATGATTTGCCCTTTGCAAGAACCCGCTTTAACAAAGACATTCTCTTGCAGATGTTTATTCAAAGACCACATGCTGTACAGCTGTACGACGCCCAGCCTCTCGAAAAAGCCGTCGCTCGCGCTTATCAAAGCCGGAGCCTGAATGGGGTATTCGACTAGCTAAGCTCCGAAAGAACTTGCATCTGATGAAGTAATCATAACGGCTGCATATAAAAGCCTCCCCTCCTCTCATTGACATCTGTCATGGCTTGATGTGTGCCGGAGACGCGCCCTGGAAATAACTCAGTCCCGCCTCCTGTGTTTGATGACCGCTTATGTCAAATTGATAGGACGATGTCGGTAGAGTGGAAACCTATCGCCGTTCTTCGGGCCGTATGAATCGTAATAAAACGGTGATGATTTTAATTAGCGCAGCCGTTAGTGACGTGGCAAAGGCTCCAGCAGTGCAGGCCGAGACTCTGTTAGAAGTCGTTCTATTAATTGGGTGATTTATCTCACGAGCTGTTTGCTTATCTCTCAAGCGATTACCATGAAAAACAAAGGCCACGGTGTATTCATGACTCACTGTGGACCGAGTTGCCTGTTTATTACACTTGGGGATATACAGGGATTTTTCTTTGCCGCCTGAGCGGTCCTCTTTTGGACCGTAATTGTGTGTTTTTTACCTGGAAAGGTGCATGTACAGTAGTGTATCTTAACTCTAAGAACTCTTGAAATCACAGTTCTTTCTTAAGGTGAGGATGTCGTACTTTGTTCGAAACACTTACAAATAAGAGGCACGTCATTTGTTTACTTGTTTGTTTTCCAGTAATTTGCTCCAGTCACCAAACCGAAACAGTCTACCCATGAGCCCCAACATAAAACCATATTTCGATTATATTTCTGGAGAAAGTTTTCGTTTCTGCTTCATAAAGTCCACGCAGATCATGTGCTGTCTGTGCACAGGGCAGCATAACTCTGCTGGGTCTCTAAAAAAAAGTTCACTTAATTAATTTTAAAAATATTAAATTTTCCATCATTATTAAAAGCAAATCCTTCCAGGAAATCACATGAGCATTGTAATGAAATGCTGATTAAAGGATCCCATTTGGACTAGCGGCAGCACTGTGTGTGTTAAACCCTCTTTCATACAGTACATGATGGGTTTATTTAGTATTTTTGGTAAGAAAATGCTCATAAAAATGTTACATCATGGGCGTAGTGTACGGTGAGTGTAGGGCGGAAGCAAGGAATATCCATCGATCAGTGAGGAGCGTTTGTACAGGACCGAGGCACGGTTGTACAGTGGCCCACGTCTATGAGGAGAACCTGGTGTCATGAGTGAGGCATGAAAGAACGAAGCTAGCAGCGCATGTACCTCTCAACCACTAGCATATGTCCCCACCAACGCTCTCCTTGATCTCTGCAACTCTTTCCTGGATTACGTAGAACAGTCTCCTCATTCTCCTCAGGCGTCCGTTGGAACACGTCCGACGGTTTTCTCGTTCCTCCCAATCTCGCCAGAACCCCTGACAAGTAGAAAACATGTTCTCACTGATCTTAAAGGACTTCTTCTCAATTACCCCATGATCTTCCCAGTCACTCTTCAATCTCGCTGTTGCTGTCCTGCATCCACGAGAACCAGGAGAGCGGAACAACTTTGGGGAGCGCCCAGGAGTGCCTCAGGAGTGAGTCTGCAAGTGCCGGGAGAACTATACGAGAAAAATCTATTGATTTATTTCTTTTTTTGAAAAGTCTACGGAAAGAATTGACATGCCTAATAATTCCGTAGCTTTTTTGCTGAGGTTGTCAAGAATGAAGAAAGAGCTTAGAGCTCAGAAAGTAAAAAAAAAAAAAGCCCTATGAGAGCCCAGGAGTTCCAGGAAACCTCCAGGTCTACATCAATTTTCTCGCCAAAATCGCTGTCTGTGAGATTTCTTTTCTGTCTCCTGTATGTATGAAGAGAGCTTTAGCATCCTGGCTGATTGTAGCAGCATGCTCAGTACACTTTTCTGATCTCTTTGGGATGAAAGTAAATCAGATTACTTCTTATTGCGTGGCTATTCCTAATGGGAACTCCAAAGTTTGATGGGTGTAATGATGTTGCGATGTCTGGGATTTTGAACATTTGGATGTTTGGACGGAGACAACAGCTTCCCGCACACGGTGTGTGTATCTTATCTTAAAAAAGTCTCAAAGTGTTGAAATGCTGAAATGTTACTGTGAAGTGTAACTCAGCTCCCAAATTATTGTACTCTAATATGGTGTCCAAACTGCACCGCATCTGTTTTTACACCTGATCTCAGATGTTAAGTCTTACCCCCCAACCCATATATATATATATTTTTTTATGTTTTGGCTGGATCTTTTCAGTCAAAAGATGTTTCGAGTTGAACTCTGGGCATGCTTCCTAGCACTCCAGTGGTAAGCACGGCCAGAGTTCAACTCAATGGCCCTCAAGACCTCGTCTTAGTCGCAAAAAGTAAAAGAGAAAACAAACCCTCTTTTAAAAGAATGAGCATGGGTGTATTTCATTCTTTCATTTTCTATACTGTAGCAAGGGCCTGGAGTCTATCCCAGAAAACTTCGGTCACATGGTGGGGTACACCCTGGATAGGGTGCCAATCCATCAAATCCAACACTCACACATTTATTCACACACTATGGGCAATTTGGGAACACCAATTAGCCTAATCTGCATGTCATTTGATTGTTGGAGGAAACCGGAGTATTCAGGGGAAACCCACCAAGCACAGGTAGAACATGCACTCTCCACACACACACCCAAGGCGGGAATCGAACCCTTGACCCTGAAGGTGCGAGGCCACAGTGCTAACCCACTGTGCCAACAAATGTATTTCAGTTGAAAGATAAAAAATAAGTGCTAGAAATATATAGCGTTTATTGAAGTCGTTTTTGCAACATTGCAACGTTCAATTGTTTGACATTATTCCGTCATCAAAACAAACCTAGTACCAATAAAACCCACAACCTCTAAGGTTATCAAATTAACATTAGCAAAAAACGTTTCTTGATAAACAAAATTCCTGACGAGTTTTCGCCCACGCTAAACTTTTCCTTTATTTGGGAGAGACATTGTTTCGAAAGCTTGGCAAAAATGTCCACAGGACGTCTGGTTGAAACCAGCTATGAACTCAAGAGCCTGAGGAAGTAAAAGACAACAAAACAATCTGCACATTCCTCTCTTTGATATTCATTTTGTGAATGAAAGTCTCCCTTACCCGACTGATCATCTAAAATAGATTTTAATAAATAATATAAATAATGTAGATAGTTACACAAACCCTGGCATTGTGTTACACCCCTAATGCATTGCTAATGAATAGGTTTATCCTCTAAGCACTAAGAGACAGTTAGATTTCAAATTTCAGCAAGCCTGGTTGTTAAAGGCTTTCTTTTCGACTCTCCACAGATTTGGATTGGCTATATCCTCCAGGAGAGTCTCTTGATGAGATAGTTGGACACTATCAGATTTAGCTGAGTTGGTCCAGTGCTGAGGGCCATCTGTGCTGCAGCTCGGGCTCTGAGAGCATTTCAGCTGAGTGCGAACACCCCTGCACTCCACCATATGCACAGCCCCCCCCCCCCCCTCGCCCCTCTCCTCCTCCTCCTCCTCCTCCTCCTCCTCTCCTCCATCTACCACTCGTTCCCCTTCCATAAGCCAGGCTGTTTGTTTACACTTTCATTGAAAAGGGGTTGCTTTGAAGCATTTTTAGATATATATATATATACATACACACACACACACGAGCGTGTTCGTGTGTTTCCTCTTAGTCAACTATGAGCCAGAATCTCTTTGGCATGGTGTCTGCAGCGATATATTTCAAACTGGGTCAGATGGAGGAGCACGCATTAATTTATTTTTAATGTACCCATTGGGAGTTGTGCAGTGATCTATGAATAATTCTGCGGCCACATTGTACCCTTGGATTTGTATGTGCATTACAGTATGTAGGCTTTGAATATTAAATTGGCAATATGCAATCCTCTCAGAATACCAAACGCTGAATCACCAGTTTATTAGGAACTGGTGTATGATAACTAATAAACTCAGTGTATATGAAAAATTTGAAACAAAAGTAGAAAAAAGAAAGAACAATATACACACAGCTGCCAGCTTATTAGGCGATCAATTGGTGAATGTTCAGTAATAAACCAGGGGACTCTCAGTTTGCATTCTGAGTTTGCAATTCTATAGTTGTCCTAGATTTTATTTCATTATTTTATTTTATTTTTTTGTGGTGGAGTATCTTGCTTCACTAATATTGATTTTTACATAAGAACTGCTGCATGACATGATGTCCTCACTGACCAATCACTGTTGATCACTATGGTTCCCAATGATCAATAAATGACCACCTACAGTAAAAAAAAACAATCTCTAATTATCACTGTGCAGTTAATTGACCTTGGCAGTTAATTAATAATTAATCGGAACCGACATTCAGTACCGACATAATCTTGACGTAAATTTTTTTTTTTACTGTTCTGTTAATACTTTCCTTAGAATAGGATGTGTGCTATTGTCAGAGGTGGAAAGAGTAATAAAATTTTGTCCTCAAGTACAAGTACTGTTACTTCAGTGAAATTTTACTTAAGTACAAGTAAAGTTACCCTTATAAAAATCTACTCAAGTAAAAGTAAAAAGTAGCTCATAAAACAGGAGGAGGAGGATCAGATTCAGGGTGAACCCAGGCCAAAATAAAATAAACAAAATGGGATTTATATTTAGTAGCTAGATTACCTGCCAAAAAAATTAATAAATAAAATAAAAACCCACAAACAAAAGTACCTTTCCGGACTCCCTAAACCAAAAACAGTGAATAATTTCCCTCTTCCCAAAATAAATGGCAGCCACGCCCCTACTACTAGTGAGTGTAGAAACATACAGTGAAATTATCTACAAATATATACAAAGACCAACCAAACCAAAGGGACAAAGCAATAATAAAAAGTCAATAGGAAGCAAAAAGTCAAAACCGAAATATACAACCAAATATCAAAACGCCAAAATCACAACCTCTTTCCTCTTTCCCGCGTCTCTCTCCGGTTTATACTGTATATGGTCGCGCTAATCGATGACGTCACTCTCAGGGCGGAAGCGACCGTGTGGAAGGTCAGGTAGAATCCGATGTCAGAAAACCTGGAGTGGAGTCTGGAGCGGCGCGCGACCAGGACATGATACACACACACGAGCGCAAAAGCATAATATTTGTATTATTTTAGCATTTTCATTCATTTATTTTTTACTCAGTAGCGAATATGATTTAAAATGTAGCGAATTACAATACTTCAACCAAAACGTACTTAAGTAAAAGTGAAATTACAGATTTTAAAAACTACTTTAAAAAGTAGAAAAAAACCTCTGGCTATTGTACTGGCCCCTCAAAAAGTATTCTACTGTGTGTGTAATTACATGATTCTGTCCTGTCCTGTCAAACACTGTAACACCATATTAACAGTACAATTATTGTTAGTGAACTATGAGGACAGGAAACAAAACAAAACATGACAACAACAAAATGATGGATCTTTAATCATAATCAGGGTGAAATGTTCAGTTAATCGTGATATTGATTTGGTGATCATATCGCCCAAAACCGTTTCCAACAACCAATAATAATCACTGACCACTACTCCTCCCAACAGCTAATCCTTGATAACTACAGTATACAGTAGTTCCCAACAACCGATCACTGATCGCCATTATTCCCAATTAACAGTATTGTTCCCAACAGCCAATCATTGACCACTACTGTATCCAAATACCAATCACTGATCACTAACCACTGTTGTTCTCAAAGACCAATAACTGATTACTGTTCCCAGCAACTGATCACTGTTTTCCCAACAACCAATCACTGATCACTATTATTCCCAAAGACCAATCACTGACCACTGTTGTTCCCAAATCACCAGTGTGATCCTTGTTGTTTCACTTGTTCATAAATAAATGTCTTGAAAGCTTCTTTGTTTCAATGTCACTTAGAAGTGTTGTGGAAATCAAATTAAATAGAATTTTCATCAATTGCTCCCAGAGGTGCATGCATTTGTATGTGTGTTTTTGTGTGTTTGTGTGTGTGTGTGTGTGTGTGTGTGTGTGTGTGTGTGTGTGTGTGTGTGTGTGTGTATGACATTGGCTCTTGTGATTCATTGACTCACCTTAGCTTGCATACAGTGGCACCAGCTCGGTGGTGGAGTGCATTAAAGTGGCATCGCGTCACCAGTCAATAGCATGAATTATTTATGGCAGAAGTGGGAGAAAGCCTTGTTTCGCATCATCTCCATCCTGTTCCGCTAATTAGCATTTGGAGAGCGGTGTGACTTGTACGCCATTTTTGGTTGAGAAATGTACCTTCATAAAGCCTTTTTGCTGAAGTGTGTGTGTGGATGTGTGTGCGTCTCCCTTCGTGATGTGCAGTGATATTATAAAAGGTAAGAAGGGCAGCAGGCTACTCGTTCAGTTGCATCCCCATCATTTATTGGCTGGATGGCTTCAGGGACTAGCTCTTTCTGATTGACTGTCTTTAAAGCTTTCGCAGGATTAGCCAATAATAGTTTTGAGCCATAAAGCTGACCCGTCTGCACTCTGTCTCCACATCTCTGTGATGTCACACCCCACTGAGACAAGACGACTACTGAATCAGGATGCGATTAGAATTTTTCTCTGTTTGTTGTCTATTACATTGAGTCAAATTGATTATTTCAGAGGATTGATATGGTGTGAACTGATGTCTAATTGATATTCTTTATTGATAAAAAAGTTATATTTAAGCGAACAAATTCCCAGAAGAAAAACTATCCAGAAATGTTCAGTAGATTTTGTTTTAAAGTCTTACCTATTTCATATAAATTTGCTGAATAATTCTAACGATCAAAATTACGGTACTGAACAATCCTGGCCGGTGTCCTCTAAGCAACCCTTCGACTTTACTTTTAGCTTTCGGGAACTTCATTTGCTAATTGCTTTTCGTCAATCTTGAGTCATTTGCCACAGTATCAATGCGGTGTGACATGTCTTGACACCAACCCAAGCCGTTTCAGAATGCAAGGCATTCCTAATCTTCTGTAGCATTGTGTACTACAAGAGAGCCGCTTTATTTCCTCACAAACAAGGTCATAGCATGAGATTGCTACAACCCCCCTGCCACACACCCTTTCATAGTGGGATATTTCTTCTTCCTTGGGAAGCCGCATGCTAGCTCTGCTGCTCTTTTGGCCTGGATAAATGAAATCCCGATCAGTCTTGATTCGGGGGGAAAGCTGGAGCTGCCGGAATAAATGAACCCTGATAATTCAATCCCTCCAGCCTCTGTTGTGTGCTTCCTGCCCCCCTGGCCTGTGCATTAGCGCCTGTTCCTTGCAACCTGTTCCTGATGTCGGTCTTGATTGCGCTACCTGCTCGGAGCTTAGCATATTTCGCGGTTTATCGTTTAACGCTTTCACGTTAAAGCGACATTCCGTGGTTGTCGTGAGGGTGGTTTCCCTTGGTTAGTCTAGTTAGATGATTAATAGGAGCTGGGTGGTAGCGAATTTTTAATTTTCACATCTAAAAACCATACTCAATTACGCTTTAAGGCTTATTTCAGTCCATGAGCGCTCATGGCTGATGGTGTCCTTGATTGTGCAGCGGGAGCAGCTCTTAAGCCGTAGTCGGACAGATTGTGGGGGGGTGGGGGGTTCAAGAAATCAGTGGAATGGGTTAAGAGTTTTCTCTGAGGCACCTTTTTCAGAGAAAGCTCTAAAAAAGATGTGGTCAGTCGAGTTCAGCCTGAAGTCCCAATGGCTGGATGAATCCTCTACAACCAATTCCATCTATTCCCAGGTACAGCTAAGTATGTTGGATTTTTTTTTTAAGCATTTTGACCCAGTTTATAGCTGGCCACTTCATGCATCAAGTGTCTGGAGTGTGTCCTGTAAAAAAACATTTTTATTCTTTTTTTTTTTTTTAATCTATCTTGTCAAATCCTATCTACTATCTTCTATCTAGTTGCACCACTATGAGGTGCTTCCTTTGGTCCATATGATGCTTTTTCAGCTTTTTGCAGACAAAATCATCAAGTCTACCAACAAGATATCATTCATCTTCTATACCGCTTTATCCTATGATCAGGGTCGCGGGGGGCCTGGAGCCTATCCCAGGAGGCTTTGGGCACAAGGCAGGGTACACCCTGGACAGGGTGCCAATCCATCGCAGGGCACACACTCATACACCCATTCACACACTACGGGCAATTTAGGAACGCCAATTAGCCTAACCTGCATATCTTTGGACTGTGGGAGGAAACCGGAGTACCCGGAGGAAACCCACCAAGCACGGGGAGAACATGCAAACTCCATGCACACAGAGACGGGAATCGAGCCTGGCCGGGGAATCGAACCCAGACCCTGGAGGTGCAAGGCGACAGTGCTAACCACTACACCACCGTGCCACCGGAACAAGATATCATTTGACTTTAAACTTTCTTATTGTCTTATTGTGATATGGAGAACCACAAGGCTTGTTAACTAGTGCATTGTAGTCTTGACTTGGAACCAGAAAGTGGATGAAAAAATATCGACGCAGAACCCATCAATGTAAGAACAATACTTGTAGCAGAACAAACCACTTCAGCCTCTGGAACAGATCCTCTGTTGTGACTGGTAGGGAGCTGAAGGCAGCTCATTTATTTGATCATCTTATGTTAATATACTCATGGATAAAAGAAACGTTGCACATATACAAAACACGACAAACAACTTGTGTGTCCATAAGGACCAGAAATTCAAAAGAGTCAACACTGGCCCACAATACGGCTTCCTTGCAAGTCCAGCAAGTCCGTCCAAATCTCTAGCCAAATGTCGTCAAATAGTCTGATGACTTATCGTGAGCAAACCTGCAATACCAGCAGCAGTACTGGCAGTATTTTCTGTATGATTTCTCAAATGATGATGTTGAATTAGTCTGTCTTGTCTTGGCGTTGTCACTTTTGGCTTTCCAGACCTAATGCAGTCAGCAGTGGAACTCAGTTGTTTGGAATCTGTTCCATCTCCTGGCAATGGTATTCCTGGAAGCTCCAAACCGTCTGGTCAAGTCGGCTTTCATTGCACCAAGTTAAAAAATTCCGATGGCGAATTTCGTGCATGTGTATGGCACCCCTAAAGAAGCTGTGAGATCTGCTAATAGTAGTACTACATAACAGTTATTTTTACCGTATTGTAACTATTAATGAGATTTTCGGTTTTCATAGCAGTAAAGTTGGGAACACCAGCTAGCCTATTCTGCATGTTTTCAGACAGTGGGTGGTGTAGTACCATGGACCCCTAGGTTGGAATCGAACAGTGCTAACCATTACGACTCCATAGTTGAGAACCTAAGCACTAACCTAGGAAATTTAGGGGACAAAGTGGGGAGTACCCTGGACAGGGTGCCAATCCATCACAGGGCACGCACACACTACATTCAATTTGGAAACGGCAATTATCCTAATTTGCATGTTTTTGGACTGTGGGAGGAAACCGGAGTACCCGAAGGAAACCCACCAAGCAAACTCCATGCACGCAGACCCAAGATGGGAATCAAACCCTCGACCCTGGGGGTTCAAGGCGACAGTGCTTACCACTACCCCACTGTGCATAAATCTAAACAGTTAAAATTAATCATTTATCATGAAACTTTTCAAATGAATGTGCCTTACAGTATTTGTAACCATGAGGTATTAAAAGGTAACTGTTGTCACCATTCAGTTTTGTACATTTCATACCTTGACCTTTTGCACGGCAAGGAATGTATGTAGTTGGAATTTTACACATTTCCCTTGAATATCCCTGACTTTCAAGAGCCCTTTGATGAGAGTTTGAAACTGTATACATTCAGATATACTGTATGTGAACTATCCACAAAAAACACTTCAGTTTAAAAAGTACTGGCTGTTGTGTGCGAAAGCTTTGCTGTAAATGTGGCTTGGAGCCGTTGGGTTTAAATCTGTTTGAAATGCATCTTGGGTCCATTTTTTTACGCGTATGGTCTCTATCCGGATACAATCCCAATATCTAAGACGCATGAAACGAGCACGTGTAAACGGGATCATTGATTACTAATTGTAACATGCAATGTAGCATGAAAGCTCATCAAGCTTGTGCTTTAATCACCTCTCTTTTTCTCTTGTGCTTCCTCCCCCTCTCTCTCTCTCTCTCTCTCTCTCTCTCTTTCTCTCCTTGCTCTGTAGGTAAGCAATTCCTTCTGTGTTTTCAAGATACAGTATTTGTCAGTTTGGTTTGGTTTTTTCCTGCGACCGCTGCACTCAGCACTCGACTACTGGAAGACTGAACAGACTGATTAAGGTGATGTAACACACCGCTCAACACTTATTGCATGGCAGAGAGGAGCCCGTGCCCTTAGGCCTTGCTGAGTCAGCAAGCTGTCTGCCATTACGCCTCTAACAAACGCACAACAGGAGCGAGCGTGCACACTGCTTAAGGCTAACACGAACACACCTACACACACTCTCTCACACACCGACGTTACTCGCACATATCGCTGCCTAAAACTGACAAAGCGAACGAGAAATCTTGTTTTTTTGCTCCGGGGTCGTTTTTAAACACGTAGAAAATTCAGGTTCCGATCCTCCGTTTTTAGGTGATTATATACCCGCCGTTGTCGTATCGCTTGACGAAAGCCGACGGCACGACCAGGCTGCGCTCGGATGCTCGGCCATCTTTGCATAATTGATATTTTGCTACCTGAACCAGGGAGAGACTTCTTCTCCCCACCTCCAAACTGATAAATGGAAGCTCATTAAAGTGCTAGAGGCTGCAAAACCAGATGGTGCTGATTGTGGATGCGGGAGGCAAATGATTGTTCCTACCATTACCGAAGCGATCTCTTTTCTACCCGCTGCCCGGGACTTTAATGGAAGAACTTTGGCAGAGGTAGAGGCTACGGCCAAATAAACTCAATTAACTGTACTAATTTACCTCTCGGAAAAGTTAGCAAAATTTCCTCATCAGCATTTGCATCTTTATATGTCAGATAATGCCAAAGGAAGTTCTCTATAAAACAGCAAGAACAACAAAGGAAACATTCCATCCAACATGTCTCCATAAAACAATCCTGGCAGCAAATAAGAAGTCAACCTCATGTAGTAGTGATTCTTCGTTCTCTTTCTACCCTGTACATAAAGGTACAGGAAATGTCATGAACACCTCTCTGTAAATCCCTTAAGTCGCTTTGCCAGTACATAGTTTTGTCAGGCTCAGAACAGTACTATTCCCTGATCCGTTCCTGCTCCACGTCGATCGCTCCCTCCTGCGCTACTGAAAAGCCTGATGGAGGAATATTTTCTTTATGCCTGCTGGGAGGCCAGCGAATGAAAAAATATGACCCTCTCTCTAAGGTTCGTTTGAAGTTATTGGTTTAAAGTGATGCTGCTCGCTGCCGGACGTGTGTTTGCACAAGGCTGGAGTAATATTTCTTTACTTTGAAATGGTGACTCGGTGCTGTTTATTGCTCATTTAGAATCCAGGATGTCTAGGAAATGATTGAGAATAGAGTTAGTGGCATTATCGATATGCTAAACAATACGAAGTGAGATATGATGTAGTGGTCTGTTATGATGCCTGATGCGAAGTAGTCTCCATACCTTTAAGTTGATTGCTATGCAGTAGCAGCGGCATCCTAATGTGGTTTATTTCTTTGATACATTTCTTGACGATTGACATTTCTGACAAAGCTGCTGTTAAGGCTATTAGTCAAGACCTTCTGACGAATCAGAAAAAGGATTCGACAGCACTTGTGGGGTATTCTACTGTATGTGCATTTCTGAGAAGCTCTTGTTTTGAGAGCATTTGTGATTGTGCATTTGTGTGTGAGACTACAGTAAATATGCACCAGAGGATAGATGAGAGTAGAGATACCTACCAAACCTAACCGTTGACATTGACACTGATCTTATATGATGTGCATTAACATGCACAAAGCATTTAATCAGAACCGGTATGGTGGACTCCAGGTTCTAGGTTTGATTCCCACTTCGTGATTTGTGTGCATTGAGTTGTGTGCAAGTCCTCTCGGTGCTTGGTGGGTGCTCTGGTTTCCTCCCATAGTCCAAAGACATGCAGATTAGCCTAATTGGTGTTCCCAAAGTGCCCATAGTGTGTGAATGGTGACCGGAGGCTCTACTACAGTTGTAAAATGGGAATAAATACAACAGTAATCACAACTAATCTCCACAGTCCCTAGTTGGACTACAGAGGTTCCTGGATGGATGGATGGATGGATGGACGGAAAGTGTTGAATTAAAACAGAATAATAAGAAGAGATATTTTTATCCCAAACATTGAGGTTACAGTAGGTTAGGCGTCCCATCTTTTGCGATACATCCCAGCCTTCTGCGTTGTGATTGGTTACAGAAATTCAGTCTCATCGATGATTTATTGGGTGGATGCTTTATTACATATAAAAATGTTGAGCCGATAGGTTCCTCAGCCAGAGTCCCAAAGGAGAAAAGTCTGAAGTACAGTAAAGCCTAGTGGGAGAGAGGTTCTCTCATGGAGTTTACTGATGAGTAACAGGAGCAAAGTCAAGTGGCGCGAACATACTCTGAAAGAATATATTTATTCCAGCAAGACAGAAACAATCAGATCAAGTGTTTACATGGGTAACATTATCTGTTGAACAGCGTATCAAAAGGTTTTACACCACCCTCTCTCATTCGTGTTGAAAATTCATTCCTATTGGTCCGGCTCGGGTCAGACTGTTCCGACTGAGGTGTTTACATGATGCATTTTCGTGCTGATTGGGCGATTATTCCCATTATTGGTGGAATATAAGGGTCCATGTAAAAGCATAGTAGATTATTTTTTTTAAAGGCAAACATGCACATATAAAACCCAGTGCCACATAATGAAATTTTATTGTCCTGTGCCTTTAACCAAGTATTGACACCAGCTGGACTACCGGTAGACAATAGTGGTGGAAACAGTTGAAGCTGGGCCAGCTGTAACCAAAATAAAAAAGTACCAAGATAATAATAACAATAATAAAAATAAATAAATAAAACGCAAGAGAAAATGGGAGAGTGAACAACCAGCATGTATGACTTTCATTCTGCTTCCCCATGTTGATGTAATGAGCATAATCACCATAAAAACACCAGGCCTGTCACAATTATGAAAATTTGTCTGGCTATTAAATGTTGACTTTATGCCACTCTTATGAGCTGTAAAGTAATGACACACAAACACGCTCTTTTTATCCTGGTGAGCAATTTAGACTGTAAAAAAAAATAATAAAAATCACAAATAATAGACTAAGCATACTGTAGGAAATCTATTCCAAAATAATAAATTACAAAAGTCATTATATTTGAACTTAAATGTGTGCAAGCATACTACTGCTACTACTACTAATAATAATATTCATAATAATTATAATAATATCAATAATAATAAAACTTATTATAATGATTTTAAATAAATAAATAAATACAGCTCTTGTCTTGGCTCTTTATCCTCAAAGTAAAGTATTCTAATATTCATCTGTATTTAACACATTGAAAAATCTGGATTATTTTTTTTTTCAGTTAAAACATTTTAGAATTTAGAAATATTTTTAAACAAAGAAAATAAATGTTGACTCATTTCAATATTTTCCATTTAATATTTTGCATTTTTTTCTGCATTATTGCATTATTTATTCCCTGCTTAGTACCAAAAGTCACATTGTCTTCACTCTCATCTTCACACCTAATCTTGTCTATTAAAGTGCATTTAGATAACACTGTAATGGATTTTTAATCTAAAATGGATTAAAAAGAGTTTTTCACAAACATGCAACCCCATCCTTTAGGGCTCTAAAGCAAAGAACTAAACTAAACAAAACAAAAAAACAATGATGATGCTGATGAATCTTAATTAATATTAGCATTCATAATAGTATTCTGTAAAACTGCTTAGTTATACATTATACAAATCCAACTGATTTGAATTGATTTGAATTCATACAATATACAATATATTTGAATATTTGAATATACAGCATACATCTCCAGGGTCCAGGCTCGATTCCCGTCTCTGTGTGCATGGAGTTTGCATGTTCTCCCTATGCTTGGTGGGTTTCCTCCGGATACTCCGGTTTCCTCCCACAGTCCAAAGACATGCAGATTAGGCTAATTGATATTCCCAAATTGCCCGTAGTGTGTGAATGGGTGTGTGCGTGTGTGTATGTGTGTGTGCCCTGCAATGGATTGGGTGTACCCTGCCTCGTGCCCTAAGCCTCCTGGGATAGGCTCCAGGTGCCCGCGACCCTGAATACAGGATAAAGCGGTATACTATAGAAGATGAGTGAGTGTGTGAGTAATATACATATTTCTGAAAAACTAAACACCCTGGGAACTACAGCGACAGACAGAGAGCCAAGGTTATTAGCAAGAGAACAAACATGAAATAAATAGAGAACAGGGTCTCTATTTGGCTTTTATTCTCACTCTCTCCCTGATGCACAGAACAGACCACACAATTCCAGACAATGAACTCAGGAAACTCAGGGTTTTAAATAATATTACTAATTAGACACAATACCAAACACCTGACAAAGACTATGAAGCTCAAGGCAATGAGTGACAGAACACAAAGTCCAGCAGAAGTCCATAGCAGCCACAGTGGGAGGAACAATGGCAGGGCATAACAACTTTTTCCTCAAGCTGTTGTCAGTTATGTATTTAAAAAATTACTTATTTTACTCATAATATACCGGTTATATAAAAACTTCTGTTGGCCGCACTTTCCCATCGTCCCATAGGCGCTTTCCGCCAAGGTTACTGTCTCCCCAGTCACTACAGTGCAGGTGTGAATGTGTTACAGTACATCTGTTCATTCGTAACTGCGGTGCGAGCAAAAATGGCTGCCCCACGTGTGATTTGCATGAAAGAAGAGCAGCCTCTTCAGTACAGTGGTTTGTTTTTTGTGGTTTGAGGGTGTACCTGGTGCCGTTATTTATCAAAGATGTATGAATGGATAAAGAAGTTCAAGGAAGTTCGAACAAGTGTTACCCACCAAGGAGCCAGACGCGGGTCCATGTACGACTCATGGCAACATTGCATCCTCCCTTTAGTCCTAGTCTTGCTCGATCTTGCTCGATAGGAGGATGAAGATTCACTTGTGATGAAGAAGTGAAGACAGCGGCACATTCATGGCTCGCAGCTCAACCTAAAAAATTTTTTAATGACGGAATGCGAAAGCTTTTTGACAGATTTTTGACAAAGTGTATTGAAAAGCAAGGAGACTCAAAAATTTAGTATTTGACTGATGTATAAGTTTATTAAAATGAATTTTACAACTCAGAGTTGAAATGCAAATAATTTTTGACCCACACATGTAATAGTAATAGTAAAGAAAAATCATTTTCACTACTGGTCTCTAACTGTATATACAGTGCATCTCAGAAATGTGAAAAAAGCATTATTACTTATTAATATTATTATTAATATTTATACTGTATAAATAGTAACATACTTAAACTTGAAATTAAATATTCTAATATTTTGAGATGCTGGATTTTTGGTTTCTGCTACCTCTAAGCCGTTATAATTCAAATAATTTTTAAAAAGGCATGGACTGGTTCACTTTAAGTGTACTGAATCCACTACATAGTTTCGCTTTTTTAATTAAATTATGAAAAATGCAGTGTATATGATATACACCCAACAGTCATAACAATGAAAACATCAAACATTAAAACCACCTAGGTTTCCTTTTGTGCCACCAAGGCAGCTTTGGCCCCGTTGTTGTCACCAAGTTGCGGATCTTTTGAGCGCTGTAGGTTCCCGAGGTGGGGCCTCCATGGATCGGACTTGTTTGTTCATTGCGTCCCATGGGTGCTGGATTGGGACGTGGAAAAATTTTAGAGGCTTGGGCTCTTTTCCTGCTGGGCCCCAAGCAATGCTGGTTGTGCAAGGTCAATGCAAAGGTCATTGTTTTGACAAAGGACATTGTCATTGCATTCCATGACAGGGCAGTTTCTCTCTAGTTACTGGATCAGGGATACTGGGATTTCATTTCACTCCATCGATACACACGAGCGTTGTTATATGGGAATGTTTGTGGAAACTGTTAATCATGATCACTTTTTTTATCATCTTAAATAATTGCAGAACTATTTAATTATATAACAACAATGATTCCCATCCCCTATATGAAGCACACTTATTGTGTGGATTCCTATATGCTTTATGATTCACTCACATATAAAGAAATCAGAGGTAGTAATAAAACCTCCTCAGAAACATCTTGTAAATTGATCTAGATAATAATGTACTTCTTTTATACAGTACAGAGAAATATGTGGTTTGTTGTTTAGTTGACGAGCTCTGGACAAACTAACGTGCGATAACGTTGCTTCAACCACTTTCTTCAGGTAGAAATACAGTAATATGAGGGCTAAACCCCACTGGTACTCCAGTATAAAACACAAATAAGTTCGTGTCAACCCTTAGGAAACCAATGCGAAATTATTTTGTTCAGGCTAATATACTCTCCCACAGAAGCCCAGAGTCTGTGTTTGGAAGTGTTAAGAATGTTGCCTCTAAGCTAATTAGTGACTTAAAACAATCGGTCGAGACGTGTTCTCTCTTTTTTTTTTTTTTTTTTTTTGGGCGCTGACATAGGACCTCTCCTCATCTAGGCAATTAGCATCTTCATTCGCATCCAACTCCGGCGCCTCAGGCCTCTCCTTACTTCTGGAGACGCTCGGGCCTCTGCCTAACAAGCAATTACGCTTCTGAGGGGGAACCGTAGCCAGTGCGCGCTTCAGAAATTGCATGGTGGAAGTCTTGTCCTTTTTCTCAGCGCTCGCTAATGCTTCCCGTGCCCATCTGTGGGAAATAGAAATGTTCAGTGAATCTGCCTGGAGTGCTTCAGTGAAGGGCCTCTTTCTCGAACACATATGAGAATTGTGTAGCTGGTAAAAGAGCCATTTAGATGTGAGCTAGCCGTGCGTATGGGAATGCATATAATGAGAGACGGTACAGTGAGTGCGAGCGTGTGTGTGTACTGTCTGTGTGCAAAAATACTGTATGTGTGTGGGCAGAATAGTAGGTGCTCTGTGTTTGTTGTATGGGCGGCTAAGTTCCTGATATTTTATGCTCTGGGAAAACTTTGACCTCTTTAATTGTGTGCATTGTGCGTTGTGAAAGAAAGAGATGGACTATATCATTTTGCTGTCGTCTGGCCTTTTTTTAAAAATAAAACCGATATTAACTAGCGATGGTGAAGGATGGAATTTGCCTCGCAGCATTATGAGATTTTATACACATTTTGGTGCCTTGTAAGCAGTGTTGGATGTAACGCGTTAGAATACTTGGATTACTTTTTTGATGTAACGAGTAATCTAACGCGGTAGGTCTGACATTTAAGTACATGTTTTTAAAAAAAAAAAAAAATTTATGTAATCCGTGAGTCAGATAGCAGTCATTCCCAATCGGTTAGTGCTTATGAAATAACCCCCGATTACCCGCCCCCCTTCTGTTATTCCTGATGTTATACCCCTATCTCACCTATGAGGTTTGACTATACGACGTGCGGAAAGATGGAAACCTAATCACAGAGCCAAAAATCATGATGAATCATACTTACGGCCACTGCGCGAAATCGCGTAGGTGAGATATTAGTAGTTACAAGATTATGGGCCAAACTTCACCAAATGATGATGGAGTAATTACAGTATGAAGGGCTTGACTAAAACAACATGCATGAGGAATCACAAAGTTGGAAAAAGTACTCTAACTAGTTACTTTGATCTGAAAGTAACGCTGTAATGTACTGTAACGGATTACTTTTTAAAGACAGTAATTTTTAAATGTAATTAGTTACTTTAAAAAGTAATGTCCCCCAACACTGCTTGTAAGTTGATATCCTAATACAACCGCACTCGTCTACCTATGTTATCTACACGTGCACGATGCCTGAGCATCTTTTGGTATTGATGTACTGCAGTAGAACTTGTGATTTAAGTAAGGTGTCTATAATTAAATAGATTAAATGTATTACTTTAGATTATTATAGACACCGAATCTAAAGACGTAACTGCTATAAACTAATTCTGGGGTACTGTAACGATTTAAAATGTAGTTTTAGTGTAAAAATCCGAAGACTGTCCACTGTATCCGATAAGATTACGGACGTCAGGAGAGACACAGTCAAAAACGCTAACATGTTGCGAAAGATCAGAAAGTTCTATATTTATTAACAGCACAAGACAGATTTTTATATGTTCAGCCAAACGCCTGGTGTCATGTACGTCTGTTCCTACAAAGAACAAAAAACATTTTAACATGTCCCGGTGAAATCCTGAAGTATAGATGTCCGTCCAGAGATCTACCAGAAAGTGTTACAGTACTGTAGCTCAAGGGAGGGGGAAGGAGAGAAAGAAAAAGAGAGAGTGTGTGGGAGAGTTAACACATTAATATCAGATCCAAGACGAAGACAGGAAGAGAGTAGAGTTAACACTTAAGAAAAAACACAAAAACAACACCCATGTTGATCTGACGTTGTTTGAAAGGAACTAGTAGCTAAGAAGACAACCCTAAGTTGATGGGTTCCATATTTCAAGTCAAGGGGGCATCTCATTGGAGGTGGAGCATTTCATAACCTCACTAGTGGACACCTAGAATGATGGACATATCTGGCAGTTTTTGATTGGATACATGTTACTACGTTTTTCTTTTCTTTTTTTTTTTTTTAACAAATAAAACATGTGTTAATAATTATGTCAATTTAACGTCCACACAAAGTTAATGAGGCAAACCTGTGTGTGTGTGTGTGTGTGTGTGCGGGTGGGTGGGTTTTTGTAATTATACATTTTGTGCTGAGCCTCTCAGCTTTGTGTGAATATGGGCGCTGTGATCGATCGGGGTGTAGCCGTGTTTAATAGGATATCTGCGGTCTGAAAGCAGCACCACAGATCAACTCATTGCTCTTTTCAATCAAGCCAAAGAAGCAGTAGATCGTGGATTAAGGTGCCACATGGCACTCCATTTCGGCCCGTTCTGTTTTCCCATCTAATCAGAGCGCAAACTGAGCATCGGCGTGCCGCGACATGCTGCTGCTGATGGCCTGAGACTTTTAATCACTGCCGCTGACCTCACTCATCAATAATATATTAAAAAGAAGCTTTGTAGCTCTACAGCTCAGTAGTGAATCCAGTATATATAACGCACGGCTCCTCTCTCTCTCTTTCTCTCTCTCTTTCTCACCACATCAATCGTGGATCCCATCACCCACCGTATTACTCGACCTCCGCTCAGCCTGCATTTCTGCTGCGCTGCGACAACAGGCCCTGCTTACCTAAGCAGCTCGGTTGAAAATGATTCCCCCGAATCTCCTCCACCGCCTGGAAGGGATTCAATAAATTACAATGAGGGAGTGGGTTAAAAGCAAGACATAGCGTCGGTGATTGTGTACCACGTTCAAGGCTGACGATTACAATAAAAACGGAAGAAAACGCATAAAACGGCTTAGATGTACAGTACGTCGTGCCATCGTCCTCTCATACCGTCGACCGTCTGAGCTACTTTCAAGCATGAGAGAGAGAGGAAGGCTGCTTGTGTGTGGGTGTGTGTTTGTGTGCCCGGGTTTGGCGAGCGATATTGTCATGAGAGCAATTGAGAGACAAATGGAGAAGTGCTAAGGGGCTCTGCTGCAGTCCCGCGGAACCGCGCGCCATGCCTGTCGTGTTGGAAAGTCAAACCTGAGGCGTCGTTAATAGATCCCTGATGATCCTCTCTGTAAATTATTGTGTTAAGAACAAAACCCAGAACAGAGTCTAAAAGTAATGCTCTGCTGCCTTCGTGCTCAGCCGGCTCCTAGGCGAAAATGTTTCGTACCCCTTTGTTCTAAAAAATCCCCGAAGATTTTCTTTTACCTTTTGTCTCGTTCTCTTTTACCGTCTTTGTGCCACCAGTATTACCGTGAATTACGCTTGTGCCTTTTAACAGGCTTTCGTAGGACAGCTCAACAAGAGTACTTACCCCAAGAGCTCGGGACTAATGGCCAAGTGCTTGACCTCGCTGAAAATATAATGAAATATGAAGGCGAATGAGTTCATAAAGCACGCCAGGGGTGAACAGGTTGGACGGGATCGTTACTATATTGCTGTCATATGATTTAATTGGGTGTAATAAAAAAAAAAATATATATATATATATATATATACAACTCAATTCATAATTCATAATAGATATCCATGCATCATCCATGCATTAACTGGGGCTGGAGGGAAGTGTTTTACAATACAGTATGTGATGCATAGCAGGTTTCCCCATTTTTTTCCCTCTGTCTCTATCTAATGTCATAGGTAAGTGATCGTTTCAGTTGCAATTTCCTGTAGGGAAATGTGAAGACAGCCAGCAGCAGGATTTGCACAAGATGCTTGAAGTGTTTGCAGCATCTTGATATTCAGCCAAGCTTAAATGTTGCTTTTAGAAAAGTAAGTAAGCAGTGAAAATCCTGGTAAATGGTCCTTATTGCTGTGGAGCGCTCGAGACTTCGAGAAAGTAATTTAATATATAACGTGTCATCTTAGAATAAGTTTAATCATGTAGACATTAATTACAACCCACTGAAATGAACAGTACTTAGACGCGCATAGGCCTAGCAGTAGAGCATGACACTGACCACTGTGCTACTGTATATTATACACTGCATGGCTTGAGCCACCCCCTATTTCATCATATTTGTTCTTGTATTTTTTATGTAATCTTGAGGAATAGTTCCCCAGGCTTCCTGAGGGACTTTTTTGGGCTCCCGTTTTTGCCTCTCGATTTCAGTCCAGTCCCTGGACCTGACCAGTTTCAGAGAAATGTTTTTTGTTAGCTAAGAAGTGACACAGTGACCTATAAATCATTCAAGCATCAAACCTCTAGCTTAAGGCATGAACCAGTGAGAAACAGGTGCAGGTGATGACAGATGATCAGGCTGGTGATTAGTATACTGGTGATGCTGAATGATGAGGGGTTGGAACAGACGAGAGGGGAAATGAGGTCGCTGCTGAGGTTGTTAAGTAAACAACCCATTTTTAAATGGTTGAAACGAACTTTGCAGGTTGTTGCACTAAAACATTTGTTCCCATCTCTTTAATAGAATCTACATAATTTGAGAGCACTGTATGAGTCACATCGTAAGCCTCATAGCTTTGAAAGTGGTGCGTTCTCATAAAAAAAAAAAAAAAAGCCTGAAACAGACACTTTTTATACCATTTTTAAATGGATAAGGATTAAGAATTACCCTGGCATACGAGTTCTTAAGGCAAAGATTTTTATTGCGAAATACATTTTCCTATAGGAGAGATTTTCAACACTATAATTATATTTGTGCATATAAAAACTATCTAACATTTGGAAAAGACATTAATAGACATTAAAGCTCACTGAACCTTTAATTTATGATTCCTCTTTTTACTGTCTGCTTTCAAAATAAACCTGAAAGTGGCTCCATTTTCTTCTTGATACCGTCCTTGATAACATGTAGCGCAGCCACATTATATGTTTTTATACAGCTGGCGTTTATTTTTTTATATGGTGTTGTATACTTTATAAGCCCTTTCCGTATGATGTATTCCATATGAGGAATCCTGGTGATGCAAGGAGATGCATTTTTAAACAGAAGCCGCGAATACACTGAGAGGCCAACGGTCTATTGTTGTTTATACGCATGCAACCGCTATATACGCATGCAACCGGTCGCCTTTTTTTCCCCACCATTATATAAGACTGTGAATCCTTCTGCCACTTCGCGGATACATCAAAATTGGATTACTCACCATTGGAACAGTATCACAGGACAGCGGTTTATCATCATCGTGCGCCCGGATTGACTCATGATGCCGGGGACGCCGATACAATATTCCCACACACGCTCACAGTACACGACTTGGGACTATATTAAATATTGCATATATTTGTAAATCAATATAAATATACACTGTATAATATAATATATAATATGTTGCATACAAGTCGTTCATATGATGAGGTACCACTTTATCTCAAAGATGCATCAGATCATGAGCTGATTATAGAAACAACAACTTCTGTTTTAATGCAAACTGGTGTTAGATTTTATATTTAAGTTTGTGATATTTTAATAAAATGTTAAAATATATAAAATTACTTTTATATAATACATTTTACCATTTTTTAACATTTTATTGTTAAGAATTTATTAATAACTGATAAACTACATATCCCTTTCTGGTTTTACATATACTGTACACCGATGGGGCATACGGCATTAAAGGGATTCTGCCTACTGTGTTGGTGGTTCATTAATGAGATCATCTCCAACAAGCAGTGAAGCAGATCCGCCCTGTCATACCCTGTAATGCACGCAGCTGATATTCTCACAGTTCATGCTAATGAACATACAGTATATATATATATACAGTATATATATATATATATATATATATATATATATATATATATATGAGTCAGCTCTAAACGTTTAAGATCTAACTTAAAATCACACCCAAAATAATGAGACAGTTTATACACAATTTATACATGAGATAATGTAACTTCTCATCATGGGTTTATCTCGCCAGTTGGTCTGTGCTTTTTTTGTAGAGACAGTAGTGGGAGGTAGAAATGACGCTTGACTGCATCAGGAATTTCTGCTAACTGACCACCTGACTGACTGACTGACTGACAGACCTGACTGGCTGTTACCCCCTGTGTACTGTATGTGAGAAACTTCTGTACCACGCATTTCCTCCACATTAATACCACTGCATGTTTATCTGCGCATCTCCTGCCATAAGATTTGCAAATAGTTCTTACTCACACAAGGTCCAGCACAAGGCCAGATTGTGAAAAATAAAGACGGATTTCTAGCCAAAGAGATTTATCTGAATCCTGGGATAAATGGGGTAAGACGTCTGCCAGCGATTCTCAAGTTCCAATTTTCCATCACAGTTTCAGCAGCAATTGATCGGCAAATGCCGTTTTATATGCTCACGATAACTGGTCTACGTCAATATCCGATGCCAGAGTGGATGAGGAATCTTGGAGGCAACAGGATTTGGCCTCCACCAGTCAATCTGGAAAGGGGTGGATATTAATTTTAGACAACGGATTGGAGGATTTGGACGTAGTTCGATTTTGAAATCTGAAGAATAGCGTTAATGGGCTGCAGTCAGCCAGTCTACCTCCAAATGAGAATTTTGAATAATCTTTCATCGTAAATGCAGGAAGATAAGGAGAACGCTTCCTCGATGGTTCCAAGTGCATGGACAAAGCAGATCAATCAAGCGATGATGGGAGCATTAGCGTAGTGATGAACCTCCATTGTCTGGGAATAATGATGGCGTGGAGTTAGATCCTAATCAGCGGAAAGGCATGAGATGATGCGCCGAGGCCTCATCGTGAGAAGGCTTAGATGGAAAGTATTGCATGAATATTTCGAATATCCATATCTATATATGCTGATTTATCATTCATAAAGGAAAAAAGTCTCTAGTATCTAGGTATATTCAAATGTATGGTATAAATGTTACTGTTCTCATTCAGATGTTGGTTTTGCTATAAAAACACACTTCTTACATCATGTATGCACTCAACTTTGATTTCTTATCGATGTGGACCGACTACAGATATGAAAGTGGGGGAGTAAAGCAGTAATAGAGACCTGTCTGTTTACTCTAGCCACGCACTAGGTAGCACACAAAGGCCACATAAATCAGTAAACAGATCATGTTTCCTGTAATTAGCCTCCATGGGACTTTGCACAGAGTATAAATGGCTGAGTGTTACAGGGGGGTGGCAGGTTTGTAGGGAGAGAAAGAACAAACAAAATGCCTCTTTGAAATCTTTCGGAGGTCCATTCTGAGAAATGGTGACGCAGGTTATACCAAGACCGCCATGTGAAATGAAACGAGATGTAGATGTTCTAAAAACCCTGCTAATTACACTGACTCAGAAGTGTAAAGACTAACTCCTCCATAACAGCCCTGGTGATTTGCCAGCAAAACCAGAGATTTGGCCAGAATAACGAATAATTTTTACATTTTTTTTTTTTTTACTTGTGGGAAATAAAGCCGATCAACTAAAGCTCATTTAGTTTCTGAGGCTTCTTTAATTTGCTGTTTGACCCAGAAGGCTAAAGATCTAACAAGTAAAGCGGAATCGAGTCGCCGGTTTAGCTTTGTGCAAAATACATATCTAAATCATCATGCAAACAAGAAATAAAACAAAAAAAAGAAATAGACAAGCTAACTATACAGTATGTACAACACACACACAGCCTGGCCAAAAAAGTCAAACACACTCTAAGAGTTCATTTTATCATCTTTAGCTCTGATTACAGCACACGATGTACAGTAGTGGCCTGGAGTCCTGGAATATGCTAGGGAATAAACACCGCCTCCAGAGACTTGTACGGAGGGCAGTATTCATGTTAGGTGCATCACTTCATGTGCTTTCCTTCTTAACCTGACGCACCATCACTCTATTATAGAGTCAATCTGAACTCGTCAGACCACATTACCCTTTAACCATTGCTCCAAACCGAATCTTTTTGGTCACTAGCATATTGCAGCCTTTTTTTTACCGGATTAGTCTCACATACAGTACAAGTGGTTTTCTTATGTCCACACAGCTGTTTAGTCCCGATCCTGTGAGTTCTCATTAAATTGTGTGTGAATGGAAATGCACTTACTTTCACAGTAGGGCTTTTACACTGTTTATTTTTTACCATGCAACTTCACCAAGTGTTTAAGTGATTGCCATTCATGATGTAAAAAAAAGTTTTCCGACCACATTTCTTTCACAAAGTTGATGGTACAGCACTATCCTTCCAGGTTTTGATAATGCATGGAAGGCTACAGTACTTAATTCAGTTGCAGTAATTTCAAATCTCCTTTGCTCAATGCAAATGGCCAATAATTTGACCCTTTAGAAATAATTACCTTTTTTGGCCAGGCAGTTTATACTTAGTTTTAGGCAGTTTATACACTGATCAGTCATAACATTAGCACATTACAGTAAATTGATGACAGGTTATGGGTACACAGGGCTCACACATGCCCATGGCAACCAAAGACTGGCCCTTCAGAGATTCGCCCAGTGGCACAAGGGAACCCCAAAACTTAGGTGGTTTTAATTAAGGTGATTCCCCCCCCCTTTTTTTTTTTGTACGCTTCTCTAGATAAAAGAAAAATAACTTGCCATCGTTCAATTGTCAACTTTCTTACACAGTCTTCTGTCTCAGACACTTAATACTGGACACTTCCTCCATAAATGTTTAGAAATTAATAAATGGTCCTCCAACAGAAAACTGGACCATATCAAAGATTATACATTTTTCTTTCTTAAATAACAACACATTTTTCATTCATTCATCTTCTATACCGCTTTATCCTGTATTTAGGGTCGCAGGGACCTGGAGCCTATCCCAAGAGACTCAGGGAACAAGGCGGGGTACACCCTGGACAGCGTGCCAATCCATCGCAGAGTACACACACACAGGTCAATTTTGGGAACGCCAATTAGCATATCTTTGGACTGTGGGAGGAAACCCACCAAGCACGGGGAGAACATGCAAACTCCATGCACACAGAGACGGGAATTGAGCCGGGCCGGGGAATCGAACCCAGACCCTGGAGGTGCAAGGCGACAGTGCTAACCACTACACCACCATGCCGCCACAACACATTTTTATTAGACTTATATAACGTAGTGTATTGACCATATACGCAAGTCCCTGTGGGTGACTGTTACATCATCATTTTTAATAACTCAACAACGCTGGGTCAGGAATTAGAGGTGCAGGCAGATTCAAGCACGAAGCTTCTTGAAAAAACATTGTTCCAGACAAACAAGCCAAAGAATATCAGGACTTACACTTGCACATGAATACTAAATAGGTATGAACTGAGAAGATGGACTAAGTGCAAATGCCTGAACAGTGAACTGCAACATACAGTACACACCTTTCGTTGTATTAAGGTATTGACATTTATGTAAGAAACTATTGGTACGGAAGTACATTTTAATAACCAGTCATGTGTCACTTCTAATAATGAGTAACAAACACGCAGACAGCTGAAGATCATTAACTAACCTTGGTTAAAATGCTGTGATTTCAGCGTTCATTCTGCTCTAATAAAGAGAAAAGCGTTTCCTCTTCCAGTGTATTTTGAGATAATTCTCTCTCTACCGCTGGGGTTATGATGTTAAAAAAATGAACAGATTTTTCGAAGTCTTTCAGGAACCACTCTATAAATGTAAACAGTGGAGTAAGTGAGTGACTTACAAGCGAGTTTACGAGGTGCTCGGTGTCGGCAACGTTTGCACGCCCGCAAGACGAGGCAGTAAACTTCACCCGGGCCTTTATGTCAGAGGAAACACTCAGTCTATTAAAAAACACCAACACGCAGTGAAAGAGTGCGAGAGAGAGAGCGCGACGTCTAGAGAGATGCCGTTTTTATCCCCGTCCTCTTTTTTTTAGTGTCACTGGCGAATCCACTAATGGTCACAGTACCCTTTATTTGCAATTTCAGCATCTGTGTAAACATATTTATTTTTCGATGACAGTGTCAAAGCTTTCTCATTATGGAGGTGTTGTGACAATGATTATCACCGCAGATAAATGCTTACAAAACAACGGACACGCCACTCTATGGAACGACATGGCATTTTCATCACTCTGACTGAAATGGAGAAATCATTAAGGATCTGTATCTCCTCCCGAGACGACGTGATGTGCAGTTCGATACGCTTAAAGCAAGTCCGAGCTGTTCGGATGCTGTATAAGACTTGTTAAAGGGGTGTTTCAGAGTGAAAGACCACACCTTCCGTACTTGGAACTCAAAGCCGTAGGAAGCCAAATCCCTTTCATGAAGACTGACAACCACCTCTTTACCATGAACAGATAAAGAGGCCATACAGTACGTCCTTCAAAAGGACTGACAGGATTATAGCGCAGATTGACAGCCCACGCCTGCTGCTTTAACCCTGAATAAATAATTAATGCTAAAGCAGATTCACCTGTTAACATTTCTAAATAATAGTAATAATAGCCCATGACATATCAGCCAATACACAGACCTAAAACATTACGGCTTCCCCTGTGCTGACCTTGTGCTCAAGCTCAACAATATAGCATTGGGAGAGGACGCCTGCCCTGATTTTTTTTTTTTTCTCCATCCTCCCACACTTCGCTTCCTCTTTTTCTGTCCCCACACAAAAGATTCACTTTAGATGAACTCAGACGGCAAACACAATTCAACCTCTGCAACTATTTGAACATTGCATTTAAGTGTTTGAAGAACTATAAAAGCTAAAGTTTAATATTTGAGCAAAGCACCAGACCTTCTGTAGGAAAATTGCTGCTTGCAGTAGATTTACTTGTATAGCGTGGGTGTGAAAACTGTCCTTATGTCCTAATTGACATTCGGATGAGTTGCAAACACGCTTGAATTCTGAATATCTGCAACTTGTTTTTTTTTTTTTTTTTTTTTAACTTAGCGTGTAATAAGTTAAAGGTTAAACAGTGCTATTCCTATGCCCACTTATGGATACTTATGGTCCAAATATGGCAACTATTATAAAAGACAATGAGACGATGATTATGCATTGATGATCAGAAACATTTCGAAACAGCTCCTGTGGCTCAGCATGTGGATATTGGGATGGTGTTATGATTGGCCTGTATAACCCAAAGGGGCAACCTCTGGTCCAACGCGGAAGTGCCAAAACGTGCAGTTCCTTCAATGACCAGTTCCTTGAATGGTCCAAAAGTGAGTCAATTCCCATAGACCCCTATGAGCGTTAAAATGCCCAACTTTACAACAAAAATAAACAGTTGCAACTTGGTACAAAATGGTTTTCATAGCTAGATTAACCAATCATGACACCTGTACGGTGATGAACTTGTATGTGTCATACTTGTATGTGAACTTGTAGGGCCAGGAGTAGCTCAGTGGTTAAGGCATTGGACTACTGTTCGGAAGATCCAAGGTTCAAACCCCACAACCAAGTTGCCACTGTTGGGCCCTTGAGCAAGGCCCTTAACCCTAAACTGCTCAGTTGTGTACTGAGATAAAAATGTAAGTCGCTCTGGATAAGAGCGTCTGTCAAATGCCTAAATGTAAATGTTGTATGTAACTCATTAGTTAAAATTAAATGACATTAAGTCCTAAAATGGTGCATAATTAGAAGCGTGGCTGATTTGTTTAACAGCTGCATTGCACCACATTGTGTGAATTTGCTATGCACCACTTTTAGCTAACCGGCTAACTGGAATCAATGTACGGTCTTACCACCAGCAAGATACTGTAGGAGGTGACCGCGGATGGTATGGATGATGGAGTTCAATCAAATGCTCAAAAGAGAGTGTTTCCACCAACAGCCAGATTCCATTTGTCCAACCAGTTTGTTCCATTCCTGCCTCATGTCACTGTGGGCAGAGTTTGCATCTTCTCCCCATCTTTGGTGGGTTTCCTCCCACAGTCCAAAAACATGCAGATTCCCAACTTGTGTAATGTGTGTGCCCTACAACGGATTGACACCCTGTCCAGGGGGTACCCCACCTAGTCTCATGGAATAGGCTTCATGCCCCCATGACTTTGTACAGGATAAATGATATGGAAGATGAATTAATTAATTTATTAACCAGCGAGTCAGCTCCTGCTAAGATGCCGACTTTCCATCAAACCCTTCTGATTGTAAAAATGGTATGAAAACGAATCAGCCTTCCATGGCCAACATTTGGGAAAGCAAACAGATATTCATTATTTCAGGCATGTTAAACAGCTTTTTTATTTTTTATTTTTATTCTAATTCAAATGTTTTCTAGCAATTCCTTAACTTTATATTCTCATTTCCCAATAACACTAATTCCACCAGCACTCCAGCTTGGATGTTTTTCCCCATAATAGCACACCACATCATGTTTTACGCCTTCGTTATTTTGTCTACCGTGTCTTTTCGATTTATTGCGCCACATCTCCAGATGAACACCGGTTTCTTCTTCGTGTTTCGGGTTTGTTTTGCATGTTGTTGCTAATCGTTTATAGCCAACCATCAGGCGATGACGCTAATTGTATGAGAAATCACAGGCTGCATTGGCGGGTTTTTGCCCGGCTCTATAAAAGAGCTTGTTTGTTTTTACCCTCTAACTGCACCATGACATGGATTATGTTTTATAATTTCCCCTGTCTCGTACCTCCTTAAGTAATTATCCAGCACGCCACTCTCCAGGTTTCTGGAGATATGCTCCTTCATAACACGCATGCACACATAAACATTATTACCTGCCATATGCTTATCGACTGTTGCCTCTCGTTTGGGTGGGAGGCAGCGGATCAGTGATTTATTTATCCCATCCACATAGCATCCAGTCTGCGGCGGGGCTGAAATCTGCCTGTTTGAAGTCGGGTTGCCATGGCACAGATGCGCTCACGAGAAAGAGAGAGAGAGAGAGAGTGTGAGAAAGAGGCGGAGGAGAGAAGAGAAGAAAAGAGAGGGTTAGAGGGTTCTGCTAAGGCTGGACTCTATGCTAATGCATGCTCATGGCCATGTGGGCAACTGTGAAGTGGCCAGGCCTGCCACTCATCATAGCCACCAGGGCAGAGAATAAAAGGAGCCATGACCTGAAAGGGAGGGAAAGCGAGATAACAGAGAGAGAGAGAGAGGGAGAGAGAGAGATGCACATTGGCAGAGAAAGCGAGACAGACAGGGAGCAGCTGATAGTCCTGCAGCCTTGTTCCATTTTAATTTAAAACCTGTCAGGAATAGTTTCCTTAATTTCCTTAATTGTTTCTTTCATCAGTCTGCAGTTGAGAGAGATCGAGGCAAGTAGGCAAGACTGATGGTTGTAAATAAGTCAGCAGATTTAGCTCAGCCCAGTCCTTGCTAATCTTCTTGGAAGATTTAAAAAAAAGATAGTGCTGAAGATGACAAACACAATTATTTGTTTCATTTTGAAAGCAATTCTTTATTTGGTTACTAAAATTATCCAGGAGCAAAACAGTTTTATTGAATGTTATTGCATGTTAATTATTTGTATTATTTTTATCTCTCTTCGACTCTAAACAGATGATTAAGCCATTATTGCAACCAGTGGACTATATTTAGCAAGCCTCACCACTACCGATGTCCGTTACATTTAGAAGGGCGTTCAAGTCAAACTGGGACTGTGCAGCCTAGCAGAACACAGTTAAGAGAGTTCAAAACTTCCTTTAATTCTTCTATATAATCCCCTGCTGAGGCGGCACGGTGGTGTGGTGGTTAACACTGTCGCCTTGCACCCAGGGTCTGGGTTCAATTCCAGTTTGCGTGTTCTCCCCATGCTTGTTGGGTTTACTCACCCCAGTCCAAAGACCTGCAGATTAGGCTAATTGTCATTTCCAAATTGCCCGTAGTGTGTGAATGTGTGTGTTGTTGTGTGATGTACCCCGCCTCATGCCCTAAGCCTCCTGGGATAGACTCCAGGCCCCCTGCGACTCATTTCATGGCCCAAACATGAGCGAGGTCAGGACTGTATCTAGTTCGTAAGAAACATACTGGTTGATGATATCACATTAAATATACAGTAGTGTACTGTAAAATGAAATTTGTCCACATTGTACAGTACGTACAGCTTTTCCTTTCCCAAATTGAGTGTCATGTCATGGGTCTCGGCTCTGCATGTTTGAGCCCTTTATGTATCACTTTGTACAGATATGTCAGGATCACTCCATCCAGACCAAGCGCTAGAGAACTACACTGTCAGAGCAAATCCTCAAGTCCTCCCAACAAAGTACAAGCGAGAGCGAAAGAGCTCACTGCTCGATATCCCCATTACTTAAAAAAAAAAAGACCCCCCCCCCCCCCCAAAAAAAAAAAAAAACAACCTCTGCTGTGCCTCTGAGACATGATTACAACTTAGAAACCTTAGTCCAATTCCTTCTTACTTCTACTTCTTACTCCTACCGAGTGACTTATGTGTGATAAATAGAGCCAGGATGCACTCTGGATGCACCTAGACATCATTTATGAACTAGCCATTGATCACCTAAAGTATATGTAATTACAATATGAGCCAAAATGCAAGCACTGCACATTAAGAGAGATTGTTTCTTTGCAAGACCCACACGGTCAATAACCATCTCCAAATGAAGAGGTATTTTATTGACCATGATGGAAGAAGCATGCAGTGGACACTCTGCCATTATGTGCTCTTGTGTCAAAGCCTGACATTCATTTCCCCTCCCTTTCAGCCGTGATAATGCTGGCTTGGGTTTTGTCTGGTCTCTGTAATGGTCAGAGCCTATCGAAACCCACAGCGTCTTATGTTTCTGTCAGCCAAAGCCAGGGTGTTTCTATCTCCCCAGTATTGTGGTCTTGCCGTATTCCGAACACATCGTGTAAATCCTTATGAGAATAATGCGTGACTGCACCAAGGCCTAATAAACCATTCTTACGATGGTTCGATGCTAATAATGTAGTTGTCTCCCGATGCCCAAGTGCAGTTTACCTCCGCTATAATGGTTATTTATGAAATTCTAGATGTCAATGGACATCAATTACTAGGCCAAACTACGGTTTTTGAATTGACCTGTAAAGATGTTGTTACTCACCTTGTTTTATTTCAAATACATTTTAATAATGCAGTCCACTTTTTTCTTTTTCATCTGTAGACATGCTATATATAGTAGTACAAATCGAATGTTTGGGCACACCAGTCAAAAGTTTCGATTTATTAAACAAATTCTAGAACAATAATGGATTATTTTTTACTATGAAATAACACGTGACATTTGGTAATTTGCTATCCGTTGTAGGGCTGCAACTAACGATTATTTAGATAATCGATTAGTTGGGTGATTATTTTGACGATTAATCGATTAATCGGATAAAACTGAACGCTTTCATTTGATGTTTTGCTTAACTATATAAAACCATAAATCAGGGTATTATGTATAAAAGTAAACTTAAAAACATGCAAAAGCCACATTTTTTAATGATCTTTAATTTTGACATTTAAACCTTATTTTATGTAAATCAACATTTTTGTTTTTAACAAAAATTGCAAACGGCAAGTTGACAGTATATATATATATAGTTTAAAAAATACACTGACATATTCAGTTAAGAATGACTCAATAATAATAATTAAAAAAAAGAATATATATATATATATATATATATATATATATATATATATAGACCATTTTGCTACACTAGACATTAATCTTATTGTTTTAAACATTCTCGTAATACGGCGACGTAGGGAGAGAAAAAAAACCCCGGCTACTGGGTTCACTCTCTTTATTTTGCCTTTTTTCCGCATTTCCCTGTGTATAGCGTGTAGAATCATGGGATATATCATAAAATGAACGCGAAGAAAATGAACTAGGAGTGTTTTCCTTGCGTTCGTTGGGATTTGAACGGCAAGAAAAAGCTGCATGCAACGTTTTTTTTTTTTCTTTTTACGCCGTATAACCGCGCAGCCGGACAAACGCACGTCACCAAAGCCCTTGTGAACTCGCTCACTGACTCCTTTTTTTTTTTTTTTTAGTCGTGGCCAATTCCTCCCCGTCGCTAGGGGCTCCCACATGTGTAGAAAACCCTCGGCGCTTCATCCGCGCTCACCGGACACTACGAACGGCAGAAAAACGCTCGATTTTAACGCCCGATAAGAGGTGTTTAATGTAAATTGCTTCCATACCTTGGAGGACTTGGGGCGCTCGCTTTTTCCTGCAAACGCTTCTGTAACCTACATTGCGCGAGCGACTGTGTATCTGTGTGTGTATTTGTGCATCTTGTGGTCGCGCCTCAGTAACGTGAGCAGCCCAACTAATCAATAACGGCATTCGTTGACAACGAATTTCATTATCGATAATTATCGATTTTATCGATTAGTTGTTGCAGCCCTAATCCGTTGTCACAAAGGTCAGTTGTTCTGGAAGAGCTTTTGCAAGAACAGTGCAAGTGCATTTGCAAAACCCATCAAGTATCATGATGAAAATGCCTCTCATGAAGATCATCCCAGGAAAGCAAGACCAGAACTTTAATTTAGAGTAACCAGCCGTACTTCCGATTAAAGCCGTTATAAACGCTTCACAGAGCATAAGTACTAGAGACATCGCAATATCAGCTGTTCAAATGAGATTATTGCAGATTTTGGATGCCTCTAGCAATGTCAAAAAAAATCAGGAAAGACCATGAACTTAGAAGGTGTGCGCAGACAGCTCAAACCTGCAGCATTTGTACATATACTATTCCTCCTGCTTCGTTGTAACCAATGAGCCTAGATCTCACAACAGCACCTGAAGCACAGCGAGTCTGGGGACGAATAAACACAGAGAGAAACAACACCAGACAGGCGTGAGCGGATTTTAAAAAGGAGCCGAACACCTACTTGCAATTAGGAACAACAAATCATGAATAGTCTTGAACTATTGTTTAATATAATGTGCTAAATATTCAATTTTTAATTACCCAAACAAGCAATGACTAAATGTATGAAATGAATGAGGGGTGAGTGAGTCATGGCTGCATATGCTGTTGTGCTTAAAGCCTGCCTTTGACACATACTGTAACCTACGGTGTGTGTTCATCAAGACAACAATGGGTAATTATTTAAACAGCTATTTACAGTATATTTCTGGTTCATCAAAGGATGATGCACTGCGCTGTTGGGAACTTGTCACACGAACATCCACAAGGACCACACAGTACCGTCTGTCCACGCTTAAAGACAGTGATGTACAGTACAGTAGCTCCCAAAAAGGCACTTATCACATTTTTGTTCATCAGTACTTGCTATGTAAAATGGCTTTATAATGTGGTACATGGATCAGCGACGACACTTAAGATCACTGCAAGGTGAATTTACCAGTTATATACCAATAAACTGGTGGGAGGATCATGGGCACCCAAGGTTCATTCGTGAATGTGGGATACCAAAGGCTAGTCCATCCTGTTCAAAACCAACAGCTGAAAAAAGTTAATGCTGGCTATGGTAGAAAGGTATCATAACACCCCGCCCGCTACGTATGAGGCTTAATTTTCTCAAAATTCCTTTGATCCCAATACAATCAAGTGTCAATGAAAGATGCCGGACAGACAAGTTTGATCCATGGAGGTACCACTGCATCCCAGGTCTTGTGCGATCATGCCCTGAAGGGCCAGAGCCTTAATGCTTTGCATTCGAATGTCATTGCTGATCGGTCGGCTCGTATTTGTATTCCAAGTTGGGCGTCTATTCAGCAAGCCATCAATCGGGTATCCTCCTTCTCAGACCTGTCAGAATGGGTAGCTCTTTCTTTCTCTCTTTTCCCTTTTCTTATAAAAAAAAAAAAGAAAAAGCATTTCTTTACTCAAACCAATAACTAGAGCGAAAAGGCCGAGGAGTGAGGCTGACCTAAGATAAAAGGATCTTATTTGGAGTGGTTCATCCCGAGGAGACTTTTCTCATTGAGCTGCTCATTAGACATGTTCTCACCTCGGTCCTGCCTGCTTAATGACTGCACTCGTGAGTACCGGACCTCTCTGGCATGGAATAAGGACTTCACTTGCCTACTCGCCTCAATTCCGATAGAGTAGGCGCCAGATTAAGGTGGTCTTAGTGGACGCTGGCTCTAATGAACAACTCGTGGGGAACAATAACCTTTAGGTCAACATAAACAAATCACTCCACTAATGGGAGTTTGTTTCTTAGGCCGGATAATGTGACATATGCAAACAGGAGACCGGAGGACGGAGAAAGGGCCACCAGAAAACATAGATTATGGCTTGCTTTCCGCAGTCTGAATCTCTTTTGTAGCCGCTGAACCTCCGCACTGGACTTCAGCCACCTTTGGTTAGGAAATGTGAAGGTTTTCAGCAAAGTGTCAGTTTCCTGGTGACTGTAATGCCACTTTAATGGTCCGCTTTCTTGCTTTAACAACTCCACCATGATCTGCTGGGAAATTAATCAGATTTTATAGGGCTGGTTACAGGCAGCGTTGCATAATGAGAGCTGAACATTGCATAATGAATGTTGCCATGACCTGGTAGTACCAGGCACAAAGAATCTATTTTTTTTCCCCCTTTATTTATTTCTTTTCGTTCCTTTTTTTGTAAGAATAATTTCTCTAATAATCCTTCTGGGAAAAATGCACCAAGAAAGAAACATTAAAAAAAATATATTAGAGTTTATTCATTTTGTATATAGAAACCGATCATCCACAACATCATTATGTGAGCTTGCCTAAAGAGTAGCTCCCCCTTTTTGCCACCAGAACAGTAATGTGCCATGTGTTCTGACACCTTTCTGTAAGAACCAGGATTACCTTTCCAGCAGTTTGAGCCACACTAGCTCTTCTACATTGGATCAGAAGACACGGGCCAGCCTTCGCTCCCCATGCACATCAATGAGCCTTGGCTGCCCATGACCCCCTCACCTGTTCACCAATTTTTCTTCCTTTGACCAGGAACATTGTGCAAGACTTGTTGTTTCGGATTTGTTCTGACATAATCGTCTAGACATCACAATTTGGCCCTTCTCACGGTAGCTACAGTTAATGTAGCTCTCTACAGTAATATATTAGGCTGCAAGAGAACATTCTGCTCCTTTATTATATTAGGTGTGTTGGAAGCAGAAAAAGTGTAAGGATTTGATCGACTTTGACAAGGGCCAATTTTTGATGGCTAGACAACAGACCAGATCAGAGCAACTGCAAAACTGCAGCTCGCTCTTATGGAATGTTCTCAGGCTGCAGTGGTCAGGACATACAAAGAAAGGCCCAAGGAAGGAAAACGAATGAACCGGCGTCAGGGTTATGGTCACAGTATAGTCCAAGAGCTACTGTAGCTCAATCTGCTAAAAGGGTTAGCGCTGGTACTCATAGAAAGGTGTCCTAACGCACTGAGTGGATTATTGCTATTTGTTGCAGAATGGGGGACCTACTCAATATTAGGAAGGTGGTCGTAATGTTACGGCTGAACAATGTAAAAAAAATACGTGCAATAAATTGAAGTAGTATTAAATCATTATCATCCTCTTCCTGTATGCTTTTTTTCATGTTCTCGCTCTCTTTTTTTTTTTATCTTTTTCTTTTTTGAAGTTTAAGTTCCGAATAAGTTGATTAAAAATTAATAGCTGACACAGTAAATATAGCAGTACTGGATTGGATATTTTGGATGATTCTTTATAAATGAGGGTTTCTTTTTCTTTTTCTTCTTATCCTCTTCTCATGGGAACTGTCCTATTATATTTATTTAGACATCTGTCAGGAACGGAGAGAGTGCAAAGTTACGTTCCGCTGTAGCTTGTGAATATTCGGGCCATATGGTGGGAGATTTCCGGATCGCTCTTACAAGCAGCCCGGCTATTTGTCATTGTGAATTGAGTAAACAAGCTAAAAACCTATTGATTACATTTTGCTAAGCCTAATTCAATTTAAATAACGTTGTTATGGAGCATCGGCATTAACCCTCTCTCTGCCTTGCCTCGCTCCTGTCTTCGACCACTTCTGTTATCTATGAAATCTGACTGCCTTTATGGTAATGACCACGATTAAACTGCACGATTGTTCTGTATGTCCGAAACAAACGCCCAGTGTTCAAAAGTGCTTGGTTTCCAAAACACTATTTCAGAAATAAAAAAAAGATATACATGTAATGTAACCTTGAGAAAGCTTTCTAACGCAGCAGCAGCTCCTGAATCTAGGTTTTGATGCATGACGCAGGATGACATTATTAACAACCCTAGCCTCAAACAAAATGAAGTCGAGAGCTTATCACACTTGACTTCTGCTCTCTAGTGAGCATTTAAACTGACCTCGTCATAGACAGTCGAGTCGCCGGTCCTGCGTCTTGTTTCGAATGGTCGTAGAAGTACCTTATCTCAGCTGTGTTCAGTATAGCATGTGTGCTTCCTAGTAGGCCAGGTGAACACAGATGAGATGGGTTAATAGGAATAAACAGGGTTGCCAGGTCAGGGCAAAAGGCGTGAAACCTGCCCGAAGATTCAGGCACCGGAACCGGGAGACGCATGGTCTCTGAGTGTTTCTATTAACCTTCGTGTGGGAAACAAGGTCACCATGGTACAGTACGTGCACATTTCAACATGCTGACATTGTCCACTTCTCCTACTGTAATAATCCTTCATTTATTCTTGCAATGTACAGTATCTTACAATAATAGAAATGTTTCTCTGCACTTTACTGTACTGTAGATACACTGTCTCCGCTTACAATTTGCCTTTGTGTGCACACTGATATTAGATTTTGGCCTTTTTCAGCCGAATCCGTTCTCGGTCACTGGAAATGGAACTCTGAAATGAAGAAACTCAGTTTTCAGGGTGGACATGGACACGAAAAGTGGTGTGTTTTTATGGCGTGTAAGAGTGTGTGTCAAATGGACTGTATCTCCTGTATTTGACATCAGAGTGTAACAAATGTAGTAAGAACTTTTTTCCCCCCCATTGCTCTGATCGGCCAGTATGGCTTTACCGGAAATATCACTTTCTGCAATGTAATTATATGCATGTTGATTATACTGTATAAGCTAATAATGCATATGTTGTAGGGATGCTTTTCTTCAGCTGAGACAGGGAAGAACAGTCTTTCAACAGTCTGCTATGATTTATTTAATTTTCACATTTATTTAACACTAAGAAGGAGGAAAAACATTCTGTAACAGTTATTATCTTTATATGCATATATAAAAGAGGGCAGACTAGGAGTGATAGTGATGTCCCAGTAAAAGTCAGACCTGGCTGAACCAATTATACGTCGAGATCCTCTGATGTTTCTCAACAGGCACAGCTCACTAAGATACATCATATTTGTCCTTAAAACTAAAAAAACAAGTCAAATAAATAGACGGCGGCATGAAACAGAAAGTTATACCATGATAACTAAAGCTCAGGCTCCTGGAAATTTCTTTCCTTTGTACAGCAGCTGCTTTTCTTGCCTCCAATAAAAACCTAATCCAGTGTGATGGCAAGCTATAAACAACAGCAAGCCGGTAATATGGGACCATGAGAATATTCTTTGGAGAGGCACACCACTGGGTCCAAGGCTGTTCTTCTTATTTCTGGCCATTAGCTCATGGTTGGTGGTCTTGTATGTGATGATGCATCTTTTTTGTTCTTCTTCTCAACAGTAAGTGGTGATGAGTTAGTAATGCAGTGTGGTTAAAAAGTACGATAGTGAAGGGAGATGGTATATCTAAAGTATATAAAGACGGTATGTATAGTCTATACTGCTTTATCCTGTATACAGAGTCGTGGGGCCCAGGAGACTTAGACGGGGTACACCCTGGGTGGGGTGACAATCTTCTCTCACACACTACAGGCAATTTGGGAATGCCAGTCATTGGACTGTGGGAGGAAACCGGAGGAGCTGGAGGAAACCCACCAATGAAACCATGTGGAGAGCATGCAAACCCCATGCAGAAAGATGCACTAAGCCACCGTGCCGCTGTGGTCTACGCTCTTGAAGCATTTGAAGTCGAACCACTTCATTAGCTTTACCAGTCCTGACAGAGTTCTTTACCTAGTGTGTGTGCCATCAAAAATTGAAATGTCCCTCAGATACTGTAGTCTCTATCTGTATGTCAATATTGTTGACAGTAATCTCCAGGCTATGTAAATCGACAAGGGTAATAGAAAGACAGAATCACAGGCCTGTTTATTGTTTTTAAATAAATCAACAAATGGCAATCCCGCAATCATTCCCTGCTATGAAATTGCTTCTAACGTTTTGTGTGTTCGTCACTGTTTTGAATCAATAGCATTGATCAGGGACTGTTTGTATTAATTCTCAGTCTAATAATGATTTGTCTTTGTAAATCTCTGCACTGATCCCCTCTGTGCTGGGGTGAGGGATGTGGTGAAAATATCACATCATACCATAATGATATGTGCAGACATTTGCACGGTACGCTTCGTATTGGGGATTGCCAAGCGAAGCAAGTCAAGATTTAGTGAAGACATACAGTAGCACCATGAACTACAAGAGTGTTATCTAGGAAGGTAGCAAGAAGAAGAGGGAGCCACTTTCCCGTTTGTTTTTAAAGCAGCCGTTGCCAAGAGCAATCATATTTTAATGGGTTTCTATTGATTTATTTCATGTCTAAATAGTTTTTATATGCAAAAATATGATGATAGTGTTGGAAATTTGTTATATTGGTAATATTTTTGGGTGGCTGGAACAGATTATCTGTATTTACATTATTTCTTATGGGTACAGTACCACTGGATATATTTTATATTTAAGTAAAACCAGCTTCAGCAGCAATAATACCACTAATAATAGTAATTGACTTGGTGGTTAGCACTGTTTCCTCGCACCTCCCGGGATGTGGGTTCGAATTTCCATGATATGGAGAACATGTTGGTTGCCTGTTCTTCCTATGCTTGATGCAAACTCTGGTTTTCTCCCATGAAGTCTTGAAGTCATGAAGTCCTAGGCATGAAGGTGGATTGACATTTCTATAAAATAATATAAAAAATAAAATAAAAAAGGAAAATAAAGTGAGGGGTAACTGGTAAATAATAAAAAGATATATTATTCTAATAATATTTTTTTAAATCATCAACAAGTATTTTTAAATAATTGTTTAATAAACAATATTAATAAATGTATTATTAATTTAATATGACACAAAAAACGAGGATAAAAAGCTATATATAAAATTATTTTATAACTTTAAATGTCTACAAAATAAAATCTTCCAATCTTTAATCTTTATTAATAATCTTTATTAATAACCTTGATTAATTAATCAAATTAAGTATAATGTATAAAATTATAATATATTCAATATTAATTGCCTAATATTATTTCAAGCTTTGACATTTAAATGTTTAAAACAAATCATGCATTCTACATTTTAAAATCTTAAAAATTACATTTGTCAAACCCTCCTATTTTTTCATGCTTAGGCAAAGTTTAACAGTAAAAGTAAAGTAAAAAATACTATATATATATTATATTATTGAACAATAATACAATAACTGAAAAGTGTATTGCAACATAATTTATTATCATATTAATATTATGTCATCATATTTCCAAATATTGCTCAATTATACTGTATATGCACTTACTGTTTTTGCTGCTACTTTTGAACAAGTCTTATTGTGGCATAAAAAATGTATGAAAACATTGTTTTTATTATTATTTGTGACTGCAGTTCATGGCTTATTTCAGCAGTGTGTGTATGAACCTTGATTAGCAGTTTTATCATGTTTTAGACAAGGCCACTGTATTCTACTCTGGCTGTGATTAATCTGAAAGCGACAATGAAAGCCCCCTCTATTTCTCCCTTCACCGTCATCCAGTAGAATCCCAGGAACAGATTTCATATCGGTGCATGCAAATGGATTAATCTGGCTTCATTGGAGCAGACAGTGGAGGAAAAAAAGGAGCGATTTTTGTAAAGTGTTTTGGCATATCTTACAGTCAGCGTAACCCGTGGTAACATTGATTGAACATCCAAGGATGAAAAGATCTAGTACATCGGGCTGGCTCTTATGAATAGGAACAGGCATTTTTTTATGCATCCTTCACAAAGAAGTTCCTCTTCTGTAAAATTGGAAAATTACTATGGTTACATGTACTGATGAAGATGGCAGAAAAATGATGCCCACAGCGAATTGAGTTTTCCTAATTAATGTGGGCAATAAATATAACTCATTTGAATAAAAAGAAATGTTTACATTTCAGGGGTTTTTTTTGGCAAATGAAAGTACTGTAAGTTAGTCAAGTATAAAAATTTTACAACAACAAAAAATTTAACTTATTTTTTAAATAATTTGATGACTTTTACAGTAGATATCAGGATAGCTGATCATGTTGTTGCATTGTACAATCGTTTATAGCAAGAAAACGTGACTGCCGTATTACTGTACTTTTTTCTTATAGCTACTGTATGTATGTGGGTATTTATTTATACAGTATAGGCGTGTATTTATTTATGTTATCTATGATACTGTATGTTCATCTATGTTAATCACTCCAGTTGGCACACTTAGATTTGTTTAAATATGTTTGTTATTCTTTCTTTCTTTCTTTCTTTTAAATCATTATGGATGCATGAGATCAGTGATTAGTCGTTAGGAACAAGTGGGATAAGTATTTAGTCATTGGAAATAACAGAATTAGTGATACTATAGGGAATCGAAAACAGTGGGGCTGAGTGATTGGTCATTGGTAACAGTGAGATCAGTAATTATTCATTTAATCACGAGATTAATGCTTAGTCATTGTAAACAATAGGATCACTTATATGTCATTGTGAACAATGGGATCAGTGATTGATCATTAGGAACAATTGGATAAGTAATTATTCATTCATTCATTCATTCATTCATCTTCTATACCGCTTTATCCTGTATTTAGGGTCGCAGGGACCTGGAGCCTATCCCAGGAGACTCTGGGCACAAGGCAGGGTACACGCCAATCCATCGCAGAGCACACACACACACACACACACACTCATTCACACACTATGGTCAATTTGGGAACGCCAGTTAGCCTAGTCTGCATGTCTTTGGACTGTGGGAGGAAACCGGAGTACCCGGAGGAAACCCACCAAGCACGGGGAGAACATGCAAACTCCATGCACACAGAGACGGGAATCGAGCCTGGCCGGGAATCGAACCCGGACCCTGGAGGTGCAAGGCTAACCACTACACCACCGTGACGCCCGATAAGTAATTAGTCATTGGAAATTACAGGATCAGTGATTGGTCGTTTAAAACAGTGACGATCACTAATTGATGATGGGATCAGTGATTGGTCATTGGGGATGAAGGGATCAGTGATTGGTCACTGGGGATGATGGGATCAGTGATTGGTCATTGGGGATGATGGGATCAGTGATTGGTCATTGGGATCCATGGGATCTTTGATTGGCTTATAAGAACAGGACAGTTATTTCCATCTGTTATAAAATTCACTACATTTGTCACTGGACGAAATCTAGCCAACATGTATAATTGGTTTTAACATCGGGTTATATTTATTAATTAGAATTCTTAATTATAGTCACAGCATTGATACGTTTGCAGTGAAATGGTCGGTAGAGTGTGATTGCTAACACCTTGTGCTGTTGCGCTTGTCGAACTCGTGTCCAGAGGTAAATGTCTTGGTCATTATCAGCTTATGCTATGATGCTCTTTAAACACCAGCACGGCCAGCACACCCCTGACGAGGACTTAGCTAATGGGATATGGAAAATGCTGCACTAGCCGCACTCTCCTCTCATTGCTGATTACATTTGGCATCTTAAAAGCATGAAGATTCGCTTTCTAACACCACATAAACTGCACCACTGTGGAGGATCTGGATCTTCGCTAACACTCAGAACGTGGTTAGTCCATGTGTTAAATGGGATAGAAGCTTCGGAAGTTGGAAAGCCAAACCCTTAGAGTCCTGAACTGCCAGTTGGCAGGGAGCCAGGAAATAACTGTGGAGGGAAAGTGGTTGCGAATCCATTAGCTCCAGCTCTGAGCTAGAATGAGCGGCAGCTTTAATAGGACGGACAGGGGAAATGCAGAATCACTCATGGGCTTCGCCTCAGCATAAATGTGCACGTGGGGTGGTTGTTTGTGCTGCTGTCTGTTCAGAATAAAGATCATGCCCATGTGGAGGGTGGGCGGATGCTTCGAAAGCACACTGATTTATTCTGTGCCCACCCACCTGATTTTCATCTCGGGCAGGAATCAGGAAAGCGGTAAGGTATAGTAAGGAGGGACGTGCCGACCATGTGGAGGGCTCTCTGTGTATAATGAAATAAATGCGGAAATAAATGCTTGCCACTGATTGCTGTGGCACAGCGGAAACGACAGTTAAAGCAATTATCCGGCAGTCTAGATGCACTGCCAAAGTGCTGTTTCCTTTCGCACTTATGTTTTAGGCACGGTTTCAGCCAGTAGGTTTAAAAAATTTTCCAGCACATCCTTTGATTGAGGCTCTGTGTAAAATCTCCTTATGTGTCCTACATGCATGTATGTTTTCTTAGAAATAAGGTGAATCGATTAACCCGGTTAATCGCATCCATTTTTGTTTTTCGGATTTTGTCATGACGGCCACGGGGGGAAAAAAAGCGACAGCGCCCTGACGCATGACGTCCTCGTCGGTGCGAGTTATTTTTAGCGTCGCCGATTGACGTCGTTCCCGAAGGGATGCCAGGCCTCCGTATCAGTTGCAGCCGTTGTCAAACAGGCGTGAATGAAGGCCAGCTGAAAAGAAGAGCCTGGTCAGGGGACGGCTCACCCACCCCGCCACCCAATTATCAAACGCCAGCGAGCCTGCAGCACAGCACCGTGCTGGAGGGAGGCTGCAACCTGTTGAGGCAAGCTGTCAATTATCTCCAGGAGCCCGCTCAGCTCGGCAGCACGTGCCATTCCCTTATTGGGCTAACTCCAACACTACACACACACACACACACACATACAGTATACACACGTACACACACTGAGTGCAGGGATTCATTAGCCAGCCCTAAGCCTTGCTCTCTGCTAATAAGGTTTCAGTGAAACCTGTACTGAGAAATTGTAAACACAGTCCTGTACTGTAGGTGTATCTATCTTTCTTTCTCAAAAATTTTGGAGTGGTAATTTATGCATTTTTATTCGTGCCACCCAAAAAAAAAAGGGTTAAAAAAACACTTTAATTAACATCCATACACAGGCTAAATAATGAAATAATTAGTAGATACAATTATTATTCATTTATTCATTTTCTATACCACTTAATCCTGTGTTCAGGGTCGCGGGGGACCTGGAGCTTATCCCAGGAGACTTCGGGCACTAGGCGGGGTACACCCTGGACAGGTGCCAATCCATCGCAGGGCACACACTCATACCACGGACAATTTAGGAACGCCAATTAGCCTAACCTGCATATCTTTGGACTGTGGGAGGAAACCGGAGTACCCGGAGGAAACCCACCAAGCACGGGGAGAACATGCAAACTCCATGCACACAGACACGGGAATCGAGCCTGGCCGGGGAATCGAACCCAGACCCTGGAGGTGCAAGGCGACAGTGCTAACCACTACACCACCGCGCCGCTTACAATTATTATGATATTGTTACTATGATAATCCCTTCAATAGGTGGAACGCTAACATAGGGTTACACCTCTACGGTCGAAGGGTTTGAATCCCACCTCAAGTCTGCATGCATGGAGTTTCCCCTGTGTTTGGTGAGCTTTCGGCCGGATAAGGCCGGTTTCCTCTCACAGTTAGTTGTGTTTCCAAATTGGCCATAGTGTACTGTATGAGCATGTGTGTGTGTGTGTGCTTGTGCACCCGTCAATGGATTGGCACCTTGTCCATGGTGTACCTCATGTTGGGACACCATGCTTCCTGTAAGCTAGTTCAGGTTAAGCATGATAAATGTAATAAATAAATAAACAATAAATTTAATTGATGATAAACTATAAGGATGAACAGGCCACTCATCTGAAATTGTAGTTTCTGGAGCTGAGAGCGTTAAGCATGATGTGCTCAGTGATGGACTAAGGACATGGGTTTTTTTTTTTTTTCCTGCCATGTTCCGCTCCGACTTCAGAAGCGTCCAGAAGCAAGCTTTTCCGAACCACCATGTGCTTTCGTTCGCAGATGGTGGCTTTTAGTCTCAGAAACATTTCGAAGCGGAATAAGTCAAGCCGTTACGGCGTTTAATAAGGCGCTTGTTATTTTCAACACACCTCCTGAACAGTGGGCGAGTCTGAAATGCGGGCCGTTGAAAAATCGCATTCGGATGACGGTCTTGTTCAAACAGAAGACGTTTTGAACCTCGCTAACAACGCAAGCGGCACGATTAAAAAGCCGAACACACTGACCAGACTCGCACACTCGTGGTTGTTATGGTAACACTGACACTACGGCATGATAATGTTGCTCCGTGCGCAACCACACATAACTTTGCGCCGGATTGCATGAATCTCGCATATTAACTAAGATTGTCCAGTTCGGGAGTCTGTCACCGGAATACATTTACAGATTGGTAACAAAAAAAAAAATTGTTGCACATGAACGTAGTGTCTCTGTCCTCTTTCTCTGTTTCTCAGCCATCCATCTGGGATGCGGGGTTGAGGCGGGGGGGGTAGGATGTATGTGATCCTCTCTGTCTCCTCAGTGTGTGACTACTTGCCTAGAGGGAAAGACCTCTGCTGGGACATATACCTAATTCTCTCTTTCTCTCTGTATCGCTCTCTCTTTGTGCATGTTTACTGCTGGCCTCTCGTCTTTGTGCTTTGTACGCTACACAGGCTGCACTGCCTGCTGATGATTATGCTCCTGGAGGGGAGCATCCCCTCCTTTTCTCTTCTTTCCCCTTTTCATTTCCTAAAGTGCTGGACTCCGTCTACTTGCGAAGGCATTTGCTGATTGCAAACACGCCACCTTGCTTGTGTTTTGTCACGCCTAATTAATTACTTACCAAATTACGCTCCCACTTTTTTTCCGGCCATGTCCAAAGCATTGTTAGTACGTGGGTGGCTTTCTTTTTTTTCTTTCTCTTCTTTTCCTAAACTGCTTTTATTCCCCACTATGCTATGCCACACGAAGGACGCCGCGTCCAAATCTCTGCATTTATTAAGAGCAGCATGTGTCAGGGGCTGGCAGCCATCAAAAGAAGCAGCACCTCGACAAAGCCGCAGCCAGCACACTTTCGTGGGCCGATAATGAACTTGAGCGAGCCGTCCAGCTCTGGAAGGCGAGAGACACGGCTGGAGGAGGACGCGTACAAGATTAATCACTTAGAAGAATTACTTCACGGTGATGAAATAATTATACGGAGCATACTGACCAACATGGTCCTGGCGCAAGGCATTAGTCACATCAGTGCCCCTTCTGTTACTTTGGCCTTCTCTTGACAATCCAGCGCAGTTTCACGAGTAAGGGTCAGCTAATGAGGACTTCCTAAAGGTCAAGTCAACAAAGGAGTAGGTGGGGAGGAGAGCACGTAAGCAAGTGCAGCAAGGTCGACGACAGGAGATGAGGATTTTCATGGGAGGTGACTCTCGCGGTAGGTAGCTGCGCTTGAGGCTTTCGGCAAGGTGACAATGCTGCCAGGGAAGCGGGGAGGGTTTCTGATCATCAGCAATCAGCTAGAGAATTACACAAGAACATTTGTACAGCTTTAAGGACTAAGAATGCAGTAAGGACCAAATATATCCTCCTGCTCAGCAGCACAGCGTTTGATACGGCAGTTGGTGTAAAAAAAAAAAAAAAAAAAAAAGAGTTGCCATAGTAACAACAACGCTCATATAGAGTGAGGATTGAACTGTTATTTTACATATCAAGGATATAAAACATTTGGCCATAAGTGAAACCTAAACATGAGGTTGAAAACTTTTTAACTGAGAAACAGATGGTCATGTATTCATTTCAAGGCACGTACAAGATTACAGAACATGAAGATGCTGTGCCCATGTTGCTCTGCCATCAAAAGCTTTTGATTAAGTATACTGTGATTGTGTTAAACAAGTTAAAGGAGATAAAGCTGCCACTCGGTTCCTCCGTTGAGGGTTGCGTTTTTGTAAAATGCTGAACCTTTTCCTGGCATTTTGGAAGCGGAACATCATGACCAGTATTGTCTAGGTTGCCCTCGTGCCACCTGCGCCGCTTTGGCCCGTCTGGATACTTTGGGTGCTGTGGGCTGTAGGATGGGACCTCCATAGTTTGGACTTTTTGTCAGGCGCATTCTATGTATACTCAAGTGTCCTTGGGTTTTTTTTGTCTGGTGCCCTTCTATCATGGCCAGTATTAACCTTTTTTAATGATTTGTGCTGCATTGGCTTTTGTGTTGAAGCGGACCGGACAGCTAGACTTTGGTCTCCTCCTTTGGTGCTCATGATTCTGTCACTCGGATATAGTGGATAATTAACAATAATGTGTCGATGTTTTATAGCGTTAATGTTCTGAATGATCCGTGCAATTGTTATTCCAAGTGTGAGTCAAAAATGATCTGCACTCAGGTTATATTCAAACTTCTTTGGGCCGCACTCTCTTTATCAGTGCATTCCGATCGAAGCTGTGTAGGTGTGACCGTGGTACAGTACGTCAGTTCTTTTGTAACTGCAATGCGAGCGAAAATTGCTGTCCTACTAGTGATTTGCATGAATAAAGGGCAGGGTTCAGTGATTTGTTCCTTGTGGTCTGAGGGTGTACCTGGTGCCCAAACAACTCACGGACAAGTCTGCAAGGTGAAAGTTTCTTAAAGAGAATCATTATTGGTGACGAGACTTGGATACATCACTATAAGCCTAAGAGTAAACAGCAGAGTATGGAATGACAACCGGCAGGTGGAAAGTTTCTGGGATTCTCAATTGGAACATTATCAGGTAAAGATTTCAATAAGAAACAGAGCTCGTTACAGTGAGATGCTTATTAAGGGCTGAAACCTAAACACAGAGGACTGCTATCCAAGGGCATTGTGATTTTGCTTGACACTTTTGCCCACACTCTCTATAGTCCTGATCAAACCATCCTCCCTTTAGTCCTGATCTTGCTCCATCAGACTTTCACCGTGTTGGTCCCTTGAAAGCAGCCCTACGAGGATGAAGGTTCAGTTCTGATAAAGAAGTGAAGACAGTGATGCACATGTGGCTCGCACCTCAGCTAGAGATATTTTTTTAATGAGTGAATATTTGTTTGTATGAACTACACTTCCATGTTTTTCGGTCTTTTAGAGAGCAGATAAATTCCCCCCCAAGTCTAGGCTAATTAGACCAACCGACTTCCCCTCCTTCATGCAGAAGTACACAACACTAATCACTTGATTGGCTACTTGCCAAATTAAGGGAGGAAACAACAAGGACTGTTTTTTAGGTTCTAAATTACAAAATATCTAAGCACCAACATGCACGAGTGCAGCAAATCAAATGTTAAGATTTATTTTCTATTTATGTACTTTTTTCTTATTTTGCAAGTAATTATTTTTTGGCTTTCACCAGCCACTAGATCCTAATGATTTCTCGGAAAGTTCTGTTTCTGAGACTGTATTTATCTGGACTGGTGTAGTGGACCTCTAAGAAACTTTGGCTGAGAACCCACTGCGCAATGTGACATCGTAGCGACGTCTTTTTCATGTCATTTTTGGACTTCCAATTTCCGTCCATTGATTGGGTTGTTTTGTAACGCCAGGCGACATCTTTTTTCCGACGTCTACCGCACGTCTAATGTTGACTCCACCAAATTGCTTCGCTGGCTGACGGCGCTGTAGCTTGCCCCGGCACTTGCGCAGCGTCACCATTGGGCTCCGCCCCGTGACCCGGGATCTTCAACTCGCCGCTCCGCTTTGATCGCGCTGCGTCGCTCGCTATCGTGGAGATACGAGTTGGATTGATTGCTTCCCAATGCAAATGGCTGGAAGTACTTGATTCACCACAGCACGCACGGGAAACACATTCACTCGAGAACCAAACCCAATTCAGCCTTAGCATGAACCGGAACACATTCAACAGGTCTCTCACACACACATGCTCAACACACCTAAACTTGGCCGAAGCCATTAACCCAAACACGTGCCATTAACCCAAACACGTGCCATTAACCCAAACATTTCCTCAACACGGTGACCACAGCAACCCGCCGCAAAGCATGACGGTCGTCAGCTGCTGCCCCTTTAACAGTTTTTATTTTATTTAAAGCCTATAATCAAGTTATTTATGTTTTTATTTTATATTGTGTTACTATATATATATATATATATAGTGGCGTGAGCGGGGCAGCGGCTGACGACCGACATGCTTTGTGGCGGGTTACTTCACCCTCTTGGGGGAATGTCTTTGGTCTAAGTCAGATTAGGTCAAATGTTGAACGTCAAAATGACGTCCAAGTTGGGTCATGGTTGGACGTCCAAATAGTGGACCTGGTTTGTACGTCGAATAGATGCCCAGAATTGGTCATGGACCGACGGACCCAATATAGACACGATCTGCACGTCTATCCGACGTCCAATGTTTATTGGGGAAGGTGTAAGATGGTGTCGTAAAGCTTATTATGGAGGAATGGAGCAAGCAAGCTGATGAGAAAATAAAAACACTATAATGGGGTAGTAAATTAATAGAACATGGTCGAAACATTAGCATGTTGGAAGTGCATGTTGAGTTGGTTTTTTAGCTATAATCATCATCATCATCATCATTATCATCATCATTGTAATGACCGAAGCCAGAAGCTGCAATCTGTGAAGCCTGATCAGCCAATGGCACTCTTAGTTCTTACCAAGTTACACAGAACAGTGCATAATACTAAAGAGATAAACAGGACGTTTCATCCATGCACCTGCACGAACACGAAGACTTCCACAAACACATTTCAAGTTCATTTGCATCTTGGGAGGGCTACTGAAAGAAGGAAAATGAGGCAATATCTCAGCAACAGCTTCAAAGACGATCAGACTGTTCTGTGAGGTTTTGTGATCCTCTGTTTGTTTTAACCTTGCGAAATCCCTTCAGAGTCCTTACCGCCCGATGACTGTCATGTCTTTTAAGTCATGTAGTCATAATTAAAAATCCACTTAGCGCATTTACACCGTGTCAGTGTTGTGCATAAAATTTTAGCTCGAGTCAACTTGCAGTTCCTGAGAAAGAGGGATTTGAACTTATCGTTCATTAATACATCATAGAACATTCAGTGACATGTTACATTTACGACTGCAGAAAAGAAAAGAAAAAAACAGGAAAAGGTTTGAAAGACAAAAGGTGAAAGTGGTATGAGAGGTCTGTTATAAGTGGAAGATTTAAAAGGGTGTCTATAGGGAGGGCATTTAAAGGTCACTGGTTATAGGAGTATAACATTTACACTAGTTTGAAGTCCTACAGTATAGACACCAGCAGTCGACGAGCATTGGTGGATCTGAGAGTGCAGGACAGAGTGCAAGACTGCACATAGAGATAAGGAATGCTTTTACTTTTACTTTGAGCTTTTTTTTTTATTACTCGAGCTTTTTCCCTTTTCTCGAGGTCGCCACATTGGATCATTCGATCGACAAGTTATTGACACAGGTGTTATAACGGAAGCCCTTCCTGCCAGAACAAACTCATTTCTCCAGGCTCAGGACTGGCACTAGGGGTGCATGAATCTCAAGTGGCTCACTATTTTATATGGGCATACCGTTAAGGACCTTGGCCAAGGACTATGTTTGAAAGAAAATGATAGCAGCACATATTGTAAAATATAAGGACTGCATAAGGAGCTGATGCTTATTGTTGTGATTTGCAAATAAGACGTATAGTAATAGCTCTGCAGCTTGCTTGTTATTTCTTCAATACCATTCATCATTCTTCCATTTTTAAATAGGACAATTGTAATATCCTGGTGGAAAATTGCCAATTTGCAGCTTGTTTATGACTTATTTACTAATAAAGCAATGCCTAAGTGGTTGCATGAACACTTTGTATTGTCTGAACTTTTTTTTTTAAATAGTAGTGACACCCCACTTGGTGCAAGTGGTCATCTTTTGACAATCAATGTCACGATCGAAGACTAATCAATGACCATCATTTGAGATAATAACACCAGCAGAGAGCCCTGAGCTGTCAGCGTTTTTTTCCTTATTTCTTTTTTGGACATCCAATTACTCTTAGCTATTTCTCCTCGCACCCGGGGTCGTGTATGGAGCCGTCCTCTCCCAGGGTAATGATGAACCAGAGAACTGTGTTGGCATCTCAGCCAGCGGGGGGAGAGGCACGGCTTCTTCGGTCTGAATTCGGCTTGGAAGCCCAGCAGAATTCAGATTGATTTTTTCCCCCTTTTCCGCCACTGAAAGAACACAAAGCTAAACCCATGTTGCGGCTGACATTTTACTTCCAGCTATCAAAACAAGACCGGTGCCTCCAGGGGCTCAAATTATTCTTTCTTTTTGAGCACTGTTGTGCTACCGGTGGGCAATATTTTGTGCGGCATTCAAGCTTGTAAAGAGACTCCCAGCACCGCTGGAAAAGGCTGATTATAGCAGTGTGATGTGGGGCCTTAAATGTACTTCCTGACAGACCAACACAGTGTTATGGGGCAGCCTTATTTTGTAAAGGTTTATAGACAGCACAAGATGTAGCAAAATGTTCACATTTCACGACTTCTTTAGAGCTTTTTAACAAATGCGAATCATGCTTTCTTATACTGTAGGTACCTCGACTTCGGTTGACAAAGAAGCTGCGGTGACAGAAATAGCTGAATTACAACGTTTTAAACGTTTAATTGAACTCATTTATTTATCTATTATCTATTACACCACTCGAATTCGATTGGTCCGAAGGTATTGATTAATTTTCCAGAACAGCAGATTCATCTGCAAGACAGATCACGGGTTTGTATTAATACGTACACTCTAATGCTTTGTTATTTTTTATAAAGAACAAATGATACAGGGATGAATATAATCACTATGATCAATGATATGGTGTTGATATTTGTGTAAGGAGTCTCCGGGGTAAGTGATGACTTGAGGAAGTCGTCAAGACAGTGCAGTTTTTCAGTAAGTGGAATAAAATACTTTACCTTTATTTCCTTATTTGGAGGCGGCACGGTGGTGTAGTGGTTAGCACTGTCGCCTTGCACCTCCAGGGTCTGGGTTTGATTCCCGGGGCAGACTCGATTCCCGTCTCTGTGTGCATGGAGTTTGCATGTTCTCCCCGTGCTTGGTGGGTTTCCTCCGGGTACTCCGGTTTCCTCCCACAGTCCAAAGACATGCAGATTATCTTAATTGCCGTTCCCAAATTGCCCGGAGTGTGTGAGGGAGTGTGTGTGTGTGCCCTTCGATGGATTGGCACTCTGTCCAGAGTGTACCCTCATCCAGGCCCCCGTGACCCTGAATACAGGATAAAGCGGTATATATGGTGAGTGAGTGAATGATTCCTTATTTGGTGGTTTATATGAATGTCATATCAGTGAATCATTAAAACTCCCAGAATGCATCCTAAAAAAACAAGATTACCACAAAACCATACTTTTCTGGATCGGTCGCTTTTGCACCCTACTTATAATTAGGTTAAACAATCAGAGAGGAACTGACTAGCTGTAGGCACAAGGATATGGCCAGAGTCCCATATATATCACAGCCATGCTGATATTCAGTTCAACAGCATGACCTCAAGTGTGATATCGCTTTTATTCAACAGTTCCACAAACTGTTTGTTATCCACAGATTAATATTTAGTTTGTTTATGTATTTAGGATTAAGGTTGAGACAACATGGACAGTTCTGAGGCAATTCGGAACGACTTAGAAGCAACTACTAAGGAGGCAAAGTGTTGTTTAAGATGACATAATGGTGTCAGAATTGGTTTTGAATGTGGGTTTTTGTCAGGCAGCTGCTCTCCCTTTAGTACTGCAGACCGTAATGACCCGCTTCCACCCATGCTGCGCCCGGCAGTTAGTGTAATTAATGATTTTTGAAACCCCCGCGATGCAGAGTGACACATATAGTTAAACATCTCATTGCTCTCCTGCTCTATATCACCACTCGCGCGATGCCTCTCGTCTAGTCTTTTCGCTCCTCGTCTGCGATGTTTGGAATTGTTCGACACAAGCTCTCTCTCTCTCTCTCTCTTTTTTTTTTTTTTTTTTAAACACCATCTTTATCCTGATCTAATTTCACAAGGGACGTCATTAACATATTAAAGTCATCCGTGCTCTCCAGATTCCTGCCATCTATATTAGGCTGAGGCTAAAGTGATATTAAGTGTTGCTCTAATGACTGCAACCAATTTATTAAGCTGTCTTAATGCCACAATCAGGAAATGGCAAAAAAGCACTAGGGCTTTTATGTTGTTAGTTCTGAGTTAATTGGTAGTAAGTGGTCAATATATACGCATTAAATTTTTATTTTATATGTATAATTGTCCAAGGTCCTGTAATAAATACCAAGCTGGCAGTGGTTACGGTTTAGGGCTTTAATGCGATTTCATTCCAAACCCATTTCTGCATGAATCAAGCATTAACTAAACACAGGTGAAAGGTAGGACGGCAGGCAGCCATGTTGGATGCCGGAGTAGAACGGCTTTTAGCATTTTGACAGACGAACCAGCGCTTAGTAAGCTTGTTTATACGGATATATAAAACCAAAAAAAAAAGAGAAAAAAAAAGTCAAAAGCGGGACTTTTTTTTATTATTAATGAGAGAATTGCTTATGATGCATTTTACGCCTGCTTCATTGTTCTTGTAGGATCGCCGCATTCTTGCACGGGTGTGTGTATTAGACTTCTACTTGAACCCATTAATCACGGCTCGCCAAAATTTCCCTGTCACGGGAGCTGAATATTCCTTTAGTTGCCTAGTGAGATTTATGGATTTGTGTGTGTGTGTGTGTGTGTGTGAATGTAGTTTTCAGGCCACAGAGGACATACTGTAATATCACAAAAGCAGGCGGCTTCCTAGGAGGTCTTCCATGGCCTGAATTAAGGCGATTGCATTTTGGGAGTACAAATTTGTGTGTGTGTGTGTGTGTGTGTGTATGTTAGAGAGAGGGGTGATGGATGAATCTATGTTTACATTTCACAGTCCCGGTCACATCGTCTTGTCCCCCTACCTCCAAATATATACACACACACACACACACACACACACACACACACACACACACACACACACACCATGGCTGATGACTTCTGTTCTTTCTCGACAAACGAACGAAAAAAGTCACCTTTACACAATTCAAACAAATGAGAGATACAGTAAGAGAAATAAGACATTAATTACCAGGCAGGTCTCCTTGCGAAGACAGCAGTAATAAATGACTGTAATCACGCATCCGTCAACGTTACTTTTCCCCCTCGTTTGGGCGGTGTATAGGTGAGGAAGTTGGTTAAAGCCGAGGACTTAAGGGGGGTCTTAATTGCTTGCAGCTCTAATGTGAAAAACGAATAAACAGAGCGGTAAAAAGTTGGTCTAACAGTCTGTTGCTGTTGAAGAAGAGCAATTACTTTTTATTCAGCCAAAAGTGGATGATTTGTGCATTAACGTGCACTTCCTAATACGTTTCTGTGGTCAGAACGAAATGTGAAATTGTTTATGTACTGGTGTGAGGAGATAATTATTGAACTGTTCTGCATTGAGGCTCGAGCATCATTGGCAAAGCTTCAACTTCAAACATGGGAAAATCATCAGAATGGTTGGGCTTGGTGCGTTGCAGTTGGAGGTTTTTTTTTTGTCTTATTAATTTCAAGAAGTAGAGAAAAAAGAAAGTAATGAAGGAACGACTGCTGTAGCATGCAGTATGTAATTACAGGAACGAACTCATTTTGCGTACGGTCTAGAAATGTATAAAATGTTTGATGTGCTATGTTAAAAAAAATTTTTATTGTAATTGAGGGCGGTGATGTAGTGGTTAGCACGGTCGCCTTGCACCTCCAGGGTCTGGCTTTGATTACCAGCCAGGTTCGATTCTCGTCTGTGTGTGCATGGAGTTTGCATGTTCTCCCAGTGCTTGGTGGGTTTCCTCTCACAAAGACCTGCAGATTAGACTAATTGGCGTTCCTAAATTGCCTGTGGTGTGTGAATGAGTGTGTGCCCTGCGATGGATTGGAACCCTGTCCAGTGTGTACCCCGCCGTGTGCCACAAGTCTCCTGAGATAGGCTCCAGGCCCCCCGTGACCCTCAAAACAGGATAAATGAGTATAGATGAGTGTAATCGATGGCACTTTTTGTGATATTAAAACAGTAAAAAAAAGTTTCAGAACATACTTTTGTAGGAAAATACAAAAGCAAAATGGATGAACTCAACATTTCCATCTATATTTAATAATTTATTAAATGAACAGGACTTTGTTTGGTGTTGTAAATCTTTGATAATACATTGGGACAATATTAGCCATTGAAACTCTTGATCTGATCATTTCTGTTTTGTCGTAATCAAATGAATGGTTTGACAGCAAAATGAGATGAATTCAGAGAAAAGAATTTGAGAAAATCCAAGCAAGAAGTATTGTTAATATTTAGTTTTTACAGGGGTATTAAAAAGCACAAATGACAAAATATTATGTTCGTTTTACTGTGTTATGTAAGTAATAATTTTGTGCGATTTTACAAAAAGCTATAAATTTACCTCCCATGGTTTTGGCACACTGAATCAATCAGCCTGCATTGTGTTTGTGGTTATTTAAGTATGCAATTTTAATATTAATAACATGTTTGATTGAGATTTTTTTATAGTGTAGTGAGTCACCAGCATCTAATTAAATAGGTAATTAAAAGGGGGAAAAAAAAAGTGCTGAATTGTGTTGCTCACAAAACTTATTTGAAATGACAAATTACAAAACTTATTTGAAATTACAAAAATTTTAAATACATGAGAAGCATTATATACAGCATCATCAATCGGTATGTGCCATATAATATCTATTCATGTATCTTTTGACTTAACATACTCCTGTGGCCTCATAGGTTCTACCCTCTGCTTCTCTACGTTATAACCGTTCTAGTTCTATACGGTATTTCAAAAACGCAAATTTAGAGAAAGTAGACATACGCAGGTGCAGTCAACCCAACAGCTTCCCACACTCAGAATGTGCATCTTATCTTTCTTGTACACATTTTTTACAAGTCTTTGAAGTGGTCTAACATTAATTTCCATTATAAATTATATACATATAATTTTTTTAAGTTCACAAGCTATTTTCACCGCAGTTGGATACACTGCAGCATCCCACATGGCTTTGTTAATTATATATCATGGTGTTCGCACAACATCCAAATTAATCAAACATCCTGTTTCACAGAACATACCGTAGACGTTAAGTGACCCATCTCTGTCTTTTATTAGAGCTGGGGAAACTGCAATGGCAGAGTCGAAATTCATTTTCTTTGCTCCAACATTCATCAGAAATCCATTAAACACATTTAATTCACTCAGGACAGCTGCTGCCTTGAACATCTCGTCCTGTAGCTTTGCTGATCATGTGACTAAACAAAAAAAGGAGGTGATTGGCTTTTCAGGATCTGACGACGTTTTGTGGTTTAAAAGTTTTAAGCATGGTGTTTTGGTATGAACAGCCTTGTGAAATGGCATTTATTGCGTTCTGTTGTCAAATTGTTCGTATATTCTTTCTGCCCATGTTTGCCCCATGTGACAAGGTTAGATGACATAGAGTGATGGAACAGGTACTAAGACGTTTAGCATACAGTACATGATGAGCTGTAAAGGTCCATCCTGTTTAAAAATTGCTGTGTGCTTCTGAGATTGCTGCTTAATAAGAAAAGAAAGAACAGCAGAAATAAAAATTGTTCCCCTGGGTCCATGTGGGTTTCTTCCTAACGTCCATGTGGGTTTCCTCCCAGTTCTGCTGTTTCCGTCCACCTCCCACAAACATGCATGTAGATGGATAGTGTAAGATAAAGTGCCCCTAGTTGTGAATGAATCCAGGATGTACAGTATGCCTGCCTCGTGCCGAGTGTTTCCCAGGGTAGGGTTCACAACAATAATGAATGTATGATGAATGGAAATGTCTGAAGATTTGTGGAAGACGTGTCTACTAACTTTTTCTTTAGCGGCGGTTAACTTGGTTAGCTGAGATCAGCTAGCTCGTGTTTAATTGTTATATCTGTTCTGCCAAAAATGGACCATGATGGAACTGTTTTTTTCTGCTTTGTTGCTATTGTTTCTAGCAGAAGCCCATTTTTTTCTTTTGAACAGCACAGAACGCCTGTTTTTTTTTTTCTTTCTTGTCTACGGCCTGCTGTCAAAATGAAAACTCAGCGTAACTCAGAGGCTTGGATGGTTTTTTTTTTTTTTGCACTGTTGAAAAGAGAAGTGCCAAGGCATAGGCTTTCCTGGCTGAATATGAAGTGGACACTCTGAGTGTAGGAAGGACACAGCTGTCTCCTTGTTCAACTCTCAGACCTCATGGTCCTCCAGCAAGAAAGAGGTAGAGCGAGAGAAGAGGGGGGAGAAAAACCTACTTGTTATTTTTCAGGACCGTGCAGCTCCCTTCATTCTGTACTCCAACATGAAGAAGGTTTCGGAAAATAAGAAAAGGGAACATGGCCTAAGACACACCATGCGTATTACATGGTGCTTTACATTGCATGTGTGTGTCCGAGACGAAGCAGTCCACGTGTTCAGAACCCATCCAGACATTTTTTTTTTCTTTTTTCCCCATGCACATCTCTCCACGCCTGGCTGCCCCTGCTAAGTGTAGTCAAGTGCATTAAAGCCTGTGACAGAGTGGTGCTGCAGTTTTCTCCCTTCTCCTCAGTCCCTGTAGCCCCGACTCTACCTGTCTGGGACATCCAGTCCCATGCTGGTGGCCCACAAAGCACTCAGCATCACATATCACACACACCCTCTCCCCTATGTGTGTGTCTACTGGATAAATAACAGGCACTTTTTCTTTGCAGCACCAGAAATGGAAAAAGCCCATCATTGCAGATTTAGCAGCACTGTGACTCTGGGTATCTCAAATTTCCTTCTTTCCTTTTCCTTTCCTTTTTTTTTTTTTTTCCACCAGCGTGTTGCAGAGTAATGGCCCCAGCCTGAACACTGGCCATAAAAACAAAATCTCCCATCATGCCTTGTGCCTTTACCTGATTTAAGCTTCAGCAAAACCCCATTGCGGCTCTCTGCCGCCGCAGCATGAAGAGCCCAGCTGCTTCTGTTATGCCAGGCATTCTGTCAAAAGGCAAACTTTTTCGCCACTGTTCTCTTTTTTTTTTCCACTTCCCTCAGCCATATAGAAAAGCGAGAACACATATCATAATGTGTTGGAGCAAAGAGACGTACGTCTGCGCGGTAGTCCTGGCTCCTCCAGCATATTGTTGTGTTTGGCCCAGGCTCAGAATAGCAAGCTGAGATTTCCTCTGCTTCAAAGTAAAGATTGTAGCAGCTGTTTCACATTAGTTTGTGTTTGCAATGCTGAGTCTCTGTAACTCGCTTCCTCGCTCTTGTTCTCGCCGTCTCTTTTTCACCTGGGGCCGCATTTAGATCTGTTAATGAGCCTACAAATCAGAGGGATGCATTATTGAATGTTAATTGCGGTGAATGTCATTTTCTTTCGTTTTTTTTTTCTCCTCTGCTTATTCGGTGTGGATGTGAGCTACAGTCTCACATCCAACCATTAGCACAGAGCATTAAAGACGCACGAAATCATCATGAAAAATACATGGAAAATCGCAAAGCAATTTATTCGGCCTACAAGTACATTAATCCAGCATTTCGTGATAAACAAAACAAGAAGGTCTTGCTTATCCTGGATGGTGTTATTTCATCATGTGTACTCACCACATACACCGAACAGCTGTAATATGACCACCAATACCCAAGTCAATTGAATAACATTGATTATTGTTCTATTTATTATATGACTGTGGGGTCCAAGACCTAACCTGTCTAGTCCAATCTCACAGTGAAGCCAAAGAATCAGAAATAACTGTAGAATGTTAATGCTTGCTATGATAGCAAGGAATCAGGACACCCAGTGCATCACAGTCTGCCACTTATGGGGCTCAAGATTGTTGACCTGGCCTCCAAATATTCTTATCCAAGCTAGTCCCACCCTGCAACCCACCCAGTCGATTGTATAAGCCCAGATGTCTTGCAAATTCATGTCCCGAGAGCTCAGAGTCACCATGGCAGCCCAAGGGGAATCTACACACCTACATATTATACAATATTACATTAACATTTTATGTCTTATTGTTGTGGATGATTGATTGGTAGATGGTCACATTACTGTATAAGTATGCAAAGTATCCTCCAGAAATAAGACATTTGTGCTATTATAGGTAATTAATCCATGAAAGAGTGTTGAACCATGGCCCAACATGAAGTTAAGTATTTTCATGATTATTATGCCTCAGCCAATGATTCCAAATTTAAATGTATTGACAAAAGGTTTGTCGTGTATTTAGGCATTTGTAGTTACTATTATTGAATAGCTAATCTGGATAGTTGATACATACAAAATCGAAATAAAAATACAGTTGGCACCTAGGTATCGTGATGATATCGTATAAGGGGGTCCCTGATGATTCCCATCCCTAATTTACACACTAAATGTGCCATCATTAGTACTGTAGTGATGCACCGATTACAATCTTCTTGGCCGATTCAGAATTAGTTTTTCTAACCTGTAAAGAACTCTAATGGACAACAAACACAAATACATTTTTATTAATGGAAAAAAAAATCTGTTGTACTGTATCTTCATCATCGAACCTGGACATTTTTTACCAAAACTGCACAGAGCTTTTTTGTGTAAATAAAATCCGATCAATAATGATGGGACAGACACCACCTAGTATCTACAGTACCATATATGTTATATACCATATTTTTTCAAACTGCTGCTTACGCACCATTAGGAGGAAGGAGGAAAGGTCTTTCCGTATGAGCTTGTAAGATCAGCAAGTGTCCCACCCCCATGAGACCAAAACCAATTTACTTCCTAGACTTCCAGCCATGGATGGCTCTAGAGGGATTCGACCTCGCGATCTCTGGGCAATAGGACAAAGACGTTTCTTTTCTGGTCACTGGGCGATTGATCGGTGCATTTTTAACCATAAGCAATGTGGCTGAGGTGTGAAGATAATCCAGGGGGGATACTTTTAAACAACTGAACATGACCCAAGTTACAAAGTATAGTTAAATTAAATCAATCATGCAAATTTGATTGATATCTATCGATCGATTTTCTCATGAGAAACACATTGCATTACTCTCCTGTTGATAGTTACAATTGCTCTTATGTAACGTCCATGAGACGAGATAATTCCTCTCTTCTTTTATTTTATTGTTAGATCACAAGCCTTTCTTTTTTGCTCTTTCTTTGAAAGTTAATAAGACAAAAGAGAACAGGTTGTCATGTGCCTGAGAAACAGGAATGCTAACTGTTACATAATGCTGACACTGGAGACTCCTTCCATAAATGGTAACACTCCTAACTGAATGTCTCTGTTCATGTTCAGATGAAATAAAATTTTTAGACACATTACATTTTTGGATTATCCTTCCATCATCGTTACTATAGAAACGACAACCTGCACATTAATATAAACCTGTTACAGCCGGAACCGCTGTCAGAGCTGCTGTTGTCGGAACTGATTGCACACCTTCTGATTGCACACCTTCTCCTTGCACCCCCTCTGCCTCCCCACACACACACACAGAAACACAGAGTCTTGTTAATCAACATGAATGCCACTTTGAGTCAGACTGCACGCTTGAAACCAGTCAAACTCTGGCTCAAGATTCCAGAAATGTCTTGTAGCGTGTTTGTGCATCCTGGAACAAAATTACAGTATCTGAAGACCGGACATCTTGCAAGCATTTGTGTTCTTCAACAGGACACCTAACACCAGTGTAGTCGTGAGGAAGCATTAATGTTTTGAGAACGAACAGGGAGGCGGTGCGAGGGTCTGTGTCCACGCATGCAAGTGTGTCTGTTTGTCTAATCGGTTTAAGACGGAGTGCAGGAGAGATGCGATGGGAAGATATATACCTTGTAGAAATTCCTGGAATAGGTGAAGTGTGTGGGCTGCGTCGACAAAATCTTCTAATCCCTTTAGGTTTCATTAGACAAGTAGTTTATGTTTTGAGGAAATTGAATTTGCTGTAACTGATTTTCCCTTTGTTTTTTTTTGCAAGCGGCTGTATATCTAGCAAATGTTTGAAGAAGACTTTCTTGTGTATTTGCGTACCATTGTCCAATCTGATACAGGTACACAAATTGTTTATGCATTTTTTTTTTTTCGCTGCCATTTCAAACTAGATTAATGTTTGTTTTTGTACCAAGTGCTGAACATTTTCATAGCGGGAACGAAATCCATTAGCACTCTGATCTTGGCATCAAAAGCAATGTGTGTTCTCATCCAGTACATCCAGATCCCACGAGTATGGGCAGAAAACCCGAACCTAATCATTGTTTTTTCCCCTCTCTACTTAAATACCCGTCTTATTGCAGGTGCTTAGCTACATCACGTTTCCCCAGCATGACATGTAACAGCATGTTCATTTTGGAGATCTAGACAATAACAGCAGTGTTTGAGTGTTTGCCGATTATTTGTAGTGATGACATTGTGAGAAAATCGAGCACATACGGAGCACAGAGAGATCCCCAAATTTGTCTTTTATATTTGCCCATATTTAAATTAATTCGATTTTTGTCTATTTTAGCCTGTTTTTGCTAAAGGAAAACGTGCATTCAAGAAAGACGTATGCAACACTTAAAAGATTTAGCTATTGATATTATTCAATCATTCATCTTCTATACTGCTTAACCTGTATAGGATTGCTGGGGGCCATGAGGCCAACGGTACACCCTGGACAGGGGGCCAATCCATCGCAGGGCACATATACAGTACACACACACACACACACTACAGTATGTAGTGGTCAGCGTTGTTCCTGATTCCGACCTCGGATCTGTGTATGTGAAGGGTTTCCTCCAGGCGCTCTAGTTTCCTCCCACAGCCCGAAGACATGCAGATTAGGCGAATTAGCGTTCCGAAACTGTCCGTAGTGTGTGCCCTGCAATGGATTAACACCCTGTCCAGTGGGTATCCCGTCTCTTGCCCTAAGCCGCCTGGGATGGGCTCCAGGCCCTCTGCGACTCTGTACATGGGATAATAAGTATAGAAGATGAATGAATAAAGGTCCCCTTTAATAATTACACTTTGCATGACACTTGACACACACACTGGCAACCCCTCTGAATTTAGGTTTGAAATGTAAAATAAAAATGTTTAATTTTGAATATAAAAATAGCTTTAAGTCTACATTTTTACACAGGAAAAAGCAAGAACCCTGAAGGCTCCAAGGCTTATTAGACAGCCGAGTCAACGCAGGCTATGAAGTAGCAGTGCTACAGTTTCTACTAACTCTTGCTTCTTATTAACCACCTAACTAACTTAGCATTGTTGTGCTAAGCACAGTAAGTGATCTGAGCGTATCATATTAACTAAGTAAGTTAAACAAATAAAAGCTATATATAGTGGAATCTCGGATTGCCAGCGTTCTGCACGACGAGCAAGAATTTTTTAATACATTTTGAGTGAGTCTTGATATACGAGTACCAAGCATCATCGAGTATCATGTGGCACGCATGCGCTTGTTGTTTTGATTATTCTCTCTCTTGCACTGCGGAATTGTGGGTAATCATCTCCCGTGCTCGGTCTCAGTGCCCGCGCGGCACTCATATAGTCAACATCCGTGCAAGCGTGTACCGGTTAGTATAGCACTGTGACCATGTGTGTGCGTGTAAAGCATCTTTTATTTTGTGTTGGTATGTGTGTGTAGGACGATTTTCACTCATAGGAAGTCGTCCTACACAGCAGCCCCCTTCCTCCCCTTCCTCCTCTCCTCTTTCTGGTCTCAATCACTCAATAGCCATGATTCTTTTCAAAGGTAAACTGCAGGTTAATTTGTTCTATTTTTACTTTATTTTGTATTAATTATTTTTATATGAATATTTTTGTGTTGTGGAATGAATCGTCTGAGTTTCCATTATTTCTTATGGGGGAAATTCGCTTCGGTATACAAGCGCTTTGAAATGCAAGCACACTTTATTTATTACTTATTTATTAAGTTGTCTTCCAAGTATATGTATAATATTTCTTATTTTCACACTTTGTGTATCACTCTGCTTGCATTTGTCATGTTAAATTGCACTTCCTAGTTTGAAATAGTTAGCATGGTTAGAGCTACATCATCAACAGACGCTACAGAGCACCGAACATCAGGACAGTCAGGCATAAGAACAGTTTTTTCCCCCAGGCAATCTACCTCCTTAACAGATAAACATCATTCAAACGGTCAATAAATATATGTGCAATATTGTGTACAACACCACTGTGCAATATACTGTATAATACCACAGACTTCAGATATTGATGTAACTTATTTAAAAGTATCTCACATCGTACTCCATTTGGTGTCAACCATTTAAAAAAAAATTCTTTTTTTTTTTTTTTTTTTTTTTTTGCGTCATGCTGTTTTTGTCTTGTCATTTGTATTTTTTGTTCTGGAAGCTCCGTCACTAAAACAAATTCCTTGTACGTGCAAGCGTACTTGGCAATAAAACTCTTTCTGATTCTGATTCTGATTCTGAAATAAAGACATCAGGATAAAGGATAAAGACATGGTTTCCAGATTTTTATTGTTGACTTTAAAATCTGGAAGAACAAATGCAAATTTTACCAGAAGTACCGTAAAAATAAAGTTAGCTAGCAAGCTGATGTGCTAAAACGTGAGTGAGGTTGGTTTAGAATCTATTACTGCTACAACAACAAACAACAATTAAGAGTAATTTCTTATTTATGGAACTGTTGAATAAAAGCATGATGACTTTATATATATATATTAGGGCTGCACGATATTAGGAATATATGCAATATGCGATATTGTTGTTGAATACTTCGATAACAATATTTCTTGCGATATAACATTTCCCTAGAGAAATGCATTTTTTAATTATTATTATTGCCTATTTTTTAAATTATTTATTTATATGTAATGATCATACTAAAATAAACAGGTAATAGATATTCGTCTGATGTAATTAAATCTAATTCAGGCTAAAAAGAAACTATACGTCAAGGAAGTTGCAAATATTTAGACTTCAAAACACTATGAATGACTTAAAACCCTCAGCAGATATTCTGACTTCTGGTTTGCTGTTACTATAAACCTGCCAACACAATATGAATTACTTTCAAACATTACTTTTTATTTACATGTAACCATACACTCATCAATAGTGTCTTAAAACAAGAGCATCTTTTAAACAAAATATTCTCTTTGGCTTGCCTGTTTTTTTTTTAATAAAAATAAATATTATTAAACAAAAATAAAATGTAAAAAATACTATTTGTCACATACACACACACGCACGCACGCACGCACGCACTCGCTCCGCGACCGGCACTAGGACCTGGAAGTAATGCGGGCGCGAACCAGGAAGTATAAGAGGAGTAAACAAACCACCGCATACAGCTTAGTCACTGAGTTCGCCATGTCGGTTCAGATTGTTTACTTTCTGATTCGAGTGTGTGTTTATAAGACGCGGGTTAAATGTGTGTTTTTCCCTTGCTCCCCTTCTGTGAGAGTCCTTAAACTAATTCACGTGGTTATCCTGCCTACTCGCTTGCTTCCGCGTTTGGGTTTACCGTCTATAAAGGGCTAACGGCTAATCGCGGCTAACGGTAAATCGCGGCTAACGGCTAATCGCTAAGTCTTCTGATCATCCGGCCTTAGTTCGCGACAGAATGAAGTATAAAGATATAAATTATATATATATATATATATATATATATATATATATATATATATAAAGATATAAACGGGTATAAACATAGTAAGGGCCCATCTGATTGGTCAAATTTGGATTCACAAATGCTTGGCAAATAAAGTATTTATCGCAACTCCTTGCGATATGGTTATCTATGAAGGTAATACAGTAGCAAAACCCAAAAGCTTGCAAATTTGAATGTGAGAACTTGTAAAAATTAATAGTTGTATTTGTAAGTTGAAATTATCGCGCATGCCATTATCGCGATAACAATATTTTTGCGATATATCGTGCAGCCCTAATATATATATATAATCCCATCAAATTTTCAAATTCCTCTGATTTATCGGTTTTAAAACACAGTGATTTAATCGTTTTAAAGAACTTCATGGACAATGTTGTGTTTCTGGATATGAACAGTGAAGTGCGGCGGCTCATCAGGACACTGAGCGTGGTTGAAGAACCTTAGCGAGAGTTTTTCATTAAAGTGTGCTGAAATATTAAAACAAATATGAAGGAATACACTTAAATGTAGACTCCTAGCAGGAGAAGCTGTTATTTCCTGCAGTGGGGAACTGATATTGCTGCTGCTTCCTGTGTTCATAATGAGCTGTGTGGTCACATATGAGAATGCTAATAAGATCCGAGTTATAATAAACCAATGAATAAGGCATGATTATATTAGTGACTATGCTTTTAAACCCTTCTTTACTTTTTGGCATATATTGTTTATATACACACACACACACACACACACACACACGCACTCTGGCTGTAGAATTAAACTTTTTAACAGTACAAATACGTTAACAGTACAGTACATTTCTGCCATAACCTCCTCAACAGGCTTTCGTATTCCTTCATTAGCATTGTTTTAGGCCACGAATGTACTGCTGTATTCACTTCTTCATCAGAATTGAATCTTTGTCCTCATAGGGCTGCTTTCAGGGGGGCAAACAGGCGAAAGTCAGATGAAGCAAGATCACAACTACAGGGAGGATACTGTACAGTACATTAACACCTCAAGACAATGTTTCCGCAGAGTGTCGACAGTGTGGGCAGAAGTGTGCGGACATGCATTGTTATGCAAGATGAAGAACGCTCTTAGATAGCAGGCCCTCTCCGTTTAGGCTTCAGCGCTTCCGTAATCATCTCACTGTAGCGAGCACTGTTGATTGTTAAATCTTTTTCTTGCTAATGTTCCAATACGTCCAGTTTTGCTCGTACCACAGTTAGAAATGAATTGATGTAACACGTTCACACCTGCACAGCAGTGACTGGAGAGACAGTAGCCCTGAACGGAAAGCGCTGATAAGACAGTGCAGCCAACAGAAGTTTTAATATGACCAGAGTGCAGATGATTTTTGACTTCCCTTTGTATATACATGATTTTTTTTTCTCTTTGGCTTCATTTTTGTAACTTACTGACATTTTTAAAAAGTTTTATGAATCTGCCAAATACTGAGACCTGCTATACCCATTAGGGCATGGGCTCCGCTAGACTTTTGAAGGTTTGCTCTGGTATCTGGCACCAAGCCGTCAGTAGGTGATCCTTTAAGTCAAGCAAGTTGCAAAACGTTGCCCTCTATGGATCCCACTGACTTGTTCTGTTACAGTGGCATCTCTCGGGATCAAACCAGCTACCTTCTGTTGAGCAGTCCAACACATTAACCACCGGGCTATCCCTATGAGTAAAGCTCAATGGTATTAATTTAGTCCTGGCAGAAATATTGTTTTGTGCATTTTTCTACATTATGTGCTCTGCTCAACTTGTTCTTCGTGGAAACACCTTCAAGATGCTGTAATAATTGCAGCCAAGTAATGTGATTTTTTTTTGTAGTAGTAATTTTGAGCAGAAATGGCACTTGAATGAGTTTTCCCAGCTGGAAGCATCTAATCTCAGCATTACTTCAAGCCAACAATATTTACTATGAATTGAATATTATATCTCTTATACCGAGCTGCCAGTTTATTAAGTGCACCTCTTCGAGTACCTAATAAACCGGCAAGTCGGGTGTCTCTCAGGTAGAATAAAAGTCCGATTTAAGATAGCAAACGTGCACTGCTGAAGTCGTGGCCTCTGTTCACAAAGGATCCAGGAATAAAGAGTGTAGATCTCAGATTAAGTGCCGCGCTGTCAGACCAAATCTTAAACACAGTGCGCTTAAAAAGAAAAAAACTGATGTTGAAATAGTGCTCTGCTGAATGCTAGGTTAGTTTGTCCGAAAATAATGCGACCTGAACGTTTAATTTGGGTTCTGTCAGAATACCATGTCTCCAAGATTCGATTTTAGATTTAGTTTAAGTTCGAATTTGATTTTGAACCAACCTTACGGTATGTCCGTAACAGACTTTAAAGAACTAATGTTTTACCCTTCCGAGGCACGGACTTTACTGTTGTGGACATCACAAGTTCTCTGTACTGTTTATCGTTATTCATTCATTTTCTATACCGCTTAATCCTGTGTTCAGGGTCGCGGGGGACCTGGAGCCTATCCCAGGAGACTTCGGGCACTAGGCGGGGTACACCCTGGACAGGGTGCCAATCCATCGCAGGGCACACACACACATACACACACTCACACACCCATTCACACACTACGGGCAATTTAGGAACGCCAATTAGCCTAACCTGCATATCTTTGGACTGCGGGAGGAAACCGGAGTACCCGGAGGAAACCCACCAAGCACGGGGAGAACATGCAAACTCCATGCACACAGAGACGGGACTCGAGCCTGGCCGGGGAATCGAACCCAGACCCTGGAGGTGCAAGGCGACAGTGCTAACCACTACACCACCACTCCGCCTTCTCTTTATTAGCATCTGATATATATTAACTAAATATTTGTCTTTAAATAGGAAGACATTTGGTCCTCGTAAGAATCGTACACGGATATACAGACAATATATTGGGAGAAAATGGCATGTCTTCATATGAGGACATTTCCCAACAGGTTAACTTTTAATATAAATTGCTTATTAAAATGCCCTGTACTTGTTGATATGGTTAACTAGAATACTGTTGGTGTTTCAGGAAAGGAGTCTCCAGTGTCAGTGCTTTGTGACAGGCAGAGGTAAAGCTGTACGTTTTCTGACAGGAAGGTTTTAAGGGCAGGAGTTAATTTCACTGTATCATGACAAACAGTGCAGACTTTGGTTTTATATTAAAATTAATATAATCAAAAATTGACATTGTATCCAAATACGTGTAGTACAATATGGGCTTAGTCTCCCTTTTGCAGCTATTACAGCTTCCACTCTTCTTAGAAGGCAGTGCACATGGTTTTGCAGTGTTTCTGTGGGAATTCCTGCCCATTCATTCTGTAGGGCATTTATGAGTCAGGCACTGATGTGGGACGAGAAGGCCTGGCTCGCAATCTCGGTTCTACTTCATCCAAAAGGTACTCGATGGGGTTGAGGTTAGGGCTCTGTGCGGGTCATGTGACTGAGAAACAGGAAGGTCCTAACTCATGGCTCCTTACTTTGCTAAGAATAGAAAATGGTCTTTCCCAAACTGTTGCCACGAAGTTGAAAGCATACTGTAGCATTGTCCAAGATATCTTGGGATGCTGACGCATTAAGATTGCCCTTCATTGAGGATAAGGGGGATGAATGAAACAACCGAATTTAATAATGAACAGGTTTGGCCAAATGTCCATATAGTGTAGGTGTGATGATCTGGTGTCCAGATATATTAGAATATGTAGGAAAGCATGTAAGTGTGGTAAAAGACATTTTGGCTGTAGGTTTGACAAATTCTTTTAAATTAGACAACCCGTGCTAACGAATGCCTCATGGTCACACTTAGTAAAAGAGAAACAGAACAGGTAACACGTGCTTTGGTAATCGTTTGTTAATGTGTCAGCACACAGCATGGAAAACAGCTCATTGATATATATATATATTTAAGTTTAATATGACTAAAACCTCTTAGGCATTAATTGGCTAAAAGTGGAATGTTTAAAGTCCCAGGGAACTTAATGTGTTCTAATTGCTTTCTAATGAGGTTAATGTAGGTCTTGTGGACATAATATTACATACAAATATGAATAATTGGTGACTTTCCAGTGTGTGCAACTATTCCAGGATTCCTACGCTTTTAATATAAAGAGGACAAGGTTAATGCTGGGTAATGATACAGTGTACAGTACTACGTCTTAGTGCTGTGTCTTTTGCAAACAATTCAGTTCATCCCAAGCAGAATGTTGAGAGATGTCTCCATGGAGATTATAGAAGGTGATGAGTTATCGAGATAAATGAAACTTAATCTTGTTAATGAAGCCCAGTCACAGCAGCGCAGAAACATTAATGCAGGGCTGCTTATTGTCTCCTTGATCACCCACACAGACCTTGGTTATTTTCATATAACAACATGCGCCGTCATTTTTTATTCTTTATGTAGCCTAGAATACAGATCATTATTTTATACCATAGCATCTTCAGATGCAGACTATATGCTTGGATTCCTACTTCTTACTGTTTACACCATAAATGACAAATATCGAACTTATATTTCTCCACATTATTTAAGATTTTTTGTTTTCAGTGTGGTTTAATCAAGAAAAATGTGTAATTGTTGATTACAGTCAGTTACACAAGGGTCAAATTTATTGGCCTGCATCAAGCATTGGCCATTGGGAAGAAGAACTGTTGAAAAAAATACTAAAATCTGGAAGGATAGCACTGAACTGTCAACTTCGTAGGAAAGAATGTGGTCAGAAAAAAACTCATTAATAAATTTGATTTAAAAATGACTGTAGGAATCACATATATGATTTATAGTCAGTAATAGCATTTCCATATGTACACAATGCGACAAAAACTCATGGGATTAGGACTAAACAGCTGCGTAGCCAAAATCAAACTACTTATTAGTGAAACTATTTAAAAAAAAAGGCTTCGATTTTCTAGGGAGCATTAAGATTGTACTTTGGAGCAAGGTTTCAAGTAAAGAAGGGAAGTGCATGAAGTGATGCACTCATCATGCATTGTGCCCACTGTACAATCCTCTGAAGGCAGTGTTATGATCTGGGTTAATTCAGTTGGTCAGGTCTAGGATCAGCAGCGTTATGAGGCAATACAATGAGGTTAGATGATGATCTGAATGTACAGTATAGAATGACCAGGTTATATTTTTTTTCCACTGACAATAGTAGTGGAATCATTACTACCAGACCCAGAATGATTTTCACATATTTGAATTGGCGACATTACGTTTGTCATTTATAAATAAATAAAAAGAATTAATTGTTGTGGAAAAACATGCTTTAGCAGTTCTGACCCCTTACATACTAGTCCCCCAACCTTGACCATGCAAATACTTTTTAACTGCCATACTGTAGCATTGCAAGGGCCCCAGTCCCTCAAGGGCCCTTTGAATCAGCCATACGTACAGTACCACCCCATCATGCATGCTTTTTTATTTATTTAGCATCTAACAACTACAAAAATGTATCAATGTCTTTAAACATGAACTTGTTTAGGCAAGAATTTTTTTTTTTTTTTTTTTTTTTTACTAATAATGATATGCATGATGAAATACGTTGACGGTATAAACAGATGAGCAAATAAGGAGGAGTTGTGATATCCTTTTATCCTTGAATTCAGTGTAGCTTTGTCTCAGCTATTAAAACCCAGAAAAAAATGCATTTGACATGCTCTGAACATAGAACTGTGGATATGAAACTAAACTGTTCCTTTCCTGACAATATCTGAACTGCTAGAGGCACTTCCTTGTCACCGTGTGTAAAGTAAGGTGAAGTGCTTAAATAGAATCAGCTGTCTTTTTTACGTTTATTGAATAGTCTCAGACATGTCTTTAGTCTGCTGGTTAGGGAAATCACATTGTCTGGTTTGGTTTTTTTTGTCCCCTCGTGTAATCAAATCGTGCGTACAATGAACATTATGTAACACCATGCAATCGCTGGACACATTAATGAAGTATAATTTGATGCATTTTCATTTTACCCGTCTAGGATCCGAAGAAGTAGTAGTATTCAGAGACCTCGCTCAAAAAAGTCTATCGATGTCTAACCCCTTTTTTTTTCCCATAGTAACCTTGATGTTTATGATCTAACAGACCCAGTGACAGAGACAAAGACAGAATACACCTATAACCTCCCTTGAAATTGTGCTGCAAATGAAAAAACATGCTCATAGCTGTCATCCTACACCTTGAACAGAACTGCTTATGGAATATACTGCGGATGAGAAAGTAGCATGACTCTATTATGAAATGTGATGCAATTTGAGGTAATTTAAGCTCTGTAAGAGAGCCAGATTTGTCTTGTTGATGGCCTTAGTGAAAATTAATTGGTTTAAACAAATCACAGCTTGTGCTTAAGCGCAACATGAACCTGTGGAATGGTTTGGAATACAGCTTGAATAGGGATTAAATGTCTAATACGACTTAGCCCGGTATCCCCCAGTGATATCCCCTGACACCTGATAGTCACAATGACAGCCATTATCACATCATCATTTCACAAAGCTGAAATGAATACGTTAGAAATAAACCAGCGTGGAGGTGCTCGGCGATGACTTGGTATGGTACTATGAGTTTCTGTTAAATTAATGATTTCCTTTAACACCAGGTTCTTAAGGCACTTTATCACACTTATACCACCATCACTTTTTGTACAGGTTTTATACTACAGTATATACAGGGTCATGGGGGGGCCTGGAGCCTATCGACAAGGCAGGGTACACCCTAGATGGCCACTCCATCCCCAGATGGCCAGATCATCGCAGGACACACACATGGACATACATTCACATGCTCATTCTCACAATATGGGCAATTCAGGGAGCCTAATCTGCATGTCTTTGGACTGTGGGAGGAAACCCGGAGCACCCGGAGGAAACCCATCAAACTCTATGCACACTCTCTGCAAACTCTATGCACACAGACCCCGAGGTGGAGATCGAACCCGAACCCTGGAGGTGCAATGCGACAGTGCTAAGTCACCATGTCGCCCTACAAGTTTATTATTAATGAATGAATCAATTTCATTTGAAGAACTGATCTTATTTTTTCCTTCCTTTTAGTCACGTTAGTGCCTGTTTTACCAGCTTCACAGCAAAAATATATAGCTTCATTTGGTGCTTCAAGTTGCAGCTTTTCTTTTTGCCTCTACTTACTGTACAATCCACAATAATTATTCTTTAAAATTCATTTATATGAAGAGCCCACCATATGACATGTGAATAAGCTGTTACTATAAAAGGATAATGAATCTGAACGAGTTCATTAATATAAATTTGCCAGATGTACCATTAGAGGTACCATTTTCGAAAAAAAAAATTAACCATCTGACCAATCAGAATCAAGAATTCAACAGCAGTGTGGAATAAATTAAAATATTTCTCTTAATGTGCTGTAAGAAATCAGGACCAAAACAAAAACGTAGCCTTAATAAAGTGTTTTTTTATTTTTATTTTTTTAATGGTTCGTCTGTCAGCATCCTGGCAGGATAAGTTGTGTAAGCTAACATGAATGTCCAGAAGTGAAGAACAACCGAGGAGATCACTTGATAGCCATGGAAAGATCCATCAATCCCTGTGTCAACTGTGCGCTGCGGTTTGCAGCAGCAAGCAGAAGATCTGAGCTTTAGGTTTAGGCTGACCCAGTCAAGAGAGGCAGAGAGAAGAAGAAGAAGAAGAAGGAGGGAGGACTGAGCAGAATTGATTGTGCATTCAGCCCTGCCATGGACATTCCCCATTCTGCTGATAGCGTGTTTATCAGAAGCTCTGCATTATGTGAGGCGTGGATGTAAGATGAGGGCACCATCTCTGACTCGGCCTTAATCTAGCCATATTTACCCACACCTGAGACCTTTTATCTTGCTGCCAGATTATGGAATATTAGTAAAAAAGGCAGGGAGCGTTGTTGCAGACTGGGGATGTTGTGTGACAAGAGCCTCCTAATGCACTGAAATAGCGAGTTTGATGCTGCATGTGAAAAGCAAAGTGTACAAGCATCAATCAGGAACTGGAAAGCATCTCCCAGGCGCTTTCGGTGCCACGGATTAGCCACCCACGAAGAAATTTAGAATTTCAGGATCATTTGCTGTTATGAGGAATGCATTAAAAGAGAGCATGCAGTCTCTTTCCTCCCTTTTTTCATATCTGCACAAATTAATTGACTGTCAATGCCGCCCCTGGCAACCCATCTCCTTGTGAAAGGTCTATACGTTCCATGAAATAGAAACACAACGGCAACACATTCTATCCAGTGTGTAATTTAATTTTGTGTCTGGATTGAATGAGATTTTTTTGTTGTTGTTGTTGTTGTTGTTATTCAGATGCATAGGAGGGAGAATGATGATATGCCAGGATGTGTAAATAATCGTTTCACACCTTATTGAACCCATTTTGTACGTGAAGAAATCACAGTGCACCTTTCAGTGGCAGTCGGCTCCGCTGACAGTCTAACTCTTGCAATTACTGACAAGTAAGCGCCGAAGACTGGCGTAGGGTAAATGAGGCATAGACGTGGTGGCGGAGCACGTCACACTGCCTGTACAAGCTGCCGGCCTCAGATAAGTTTCCCCTGCTGTGAATGGCAGCTGCCCACATCAGTCTCCGGCTTCCGGCTCCATGCTGTCGCTGCTGAGGCTTGACTGACGTGTCAAGAATGTGGGAGGGGTCAGAAGGCCGCAAGGCACTGGTGGTGGTGGGTGTGAGTCCGTGCTCCAGGTCGCCATGGGAGAGCTCAGAGCACAAAGGTTTCCCTTACTTCTAATCAGCACCATGCTGCTATCAGGTTCGCATAATCAACATCTCTCAGATTCCCTGAGAGTTGAGTGTTGTGAATTGCAGACAGGAGGTTCCAAAAGTAGCACATTACAATCATTTTTTATGCCTCACATCCAGGGAACATTGTATAAGAACTGGAGCCGGTCGCTGTGAGAGATTGTCGCAGCCATCATGAAGAAAAAGAACATTTTCTTTAATTATGAATGCGCAGCATAACAGTCATTTATGTCCCTCCGCTAATAGCCTTGCTGTGACCTAGCGTTTGTTTGTGAACAGCGTTTCCTGAAACTCAACATGTAGCAATTTGAAACTTGGTGGGAGTTTCTTCCTCTTTTCCCACAGGTCTGAGCTGTCAATCTGGTAGAAATAATTAAACTGAACTTTTGAGTTTTTCCTTTTGAGGAAATGCTCATCATTGGAATGCTAGCTATCTTCTGTCCCATGTAAGATGGGAAAGTAAACGTAGTATACTTTTACAAGGCAAGCCATTGGAACGTGGGAATGAGAGATGTGCCTTTGCATTGCTTATCACTTTGGGTCCCAGTGTGTTTTCCTTGACTGTACACAGATACATGGGTACAACCACAAAGTGAGCTGAATAACAATGATTATTAACTGTATGCCAGCTAACTGACAACAGGATCATCTATGACCCTGGTGACCAAAGCTCAGCCCTTTTGGACAGATCCCACAGAAAAGCCAGTGCAGCACAAACGGACAAAAAAGGTCAATGCTGGCCACGACAGAAAGCTGAAGAAAGAATACCCAGTGAACCACATGGTGCTTAGAGGGGAAACACATCCAAGGTTGTTGACCCTGTTTCCAAAATCCCCAGATACCTTTCAGGTAGGGCCCCCATGGGGTGCGCCAGACAAACGAGCCCAATTCACAGAAGATCCACTTCTAGATTGGTACCGGACACCACAGCACACACGGAGAGCTCCCAAAAGGCGCCCTGGTGGCATGAGTGGAACCAAAAACCTAAGTGGTTTTAATATTAATAGTGTTAATAGGTATGGCTGATTGGTGCATCAACACCAGTTGCTTAGCACTGTCTTTAGACGGGAGTTGTTCTGCTATATTAGAAATACTCGAGAAATGTTTGGACAATTCTTTTGTATTGGCATTCACAAAGCACTTTACAACTAAGAAGTTGAGGTGTAGGGGTGTTGACGATGCTTGGCTTTCAATTCATAACCTTAGGAAGAGCCAAACAAAGCCTTAAACACTGAGCCACTACATACCAGACAACATATATCCTTAGAATAGGTACTGTACTTGGAGGGGGCACATTATTGTCTCTGGGATTGTACCCACAAGGATATATCTTCTGTACCTTGAGTTTTCCAGGAAAGTAAACAGTCATTTAACGTAGTATGGCATTAAGAGCCAAGTGTACAAGTCTCTTTATATTGTGTACATCTATAAGATCTTTTCAGTGTTGGTGTAGGTAGCGATTGAATAGACTCCTATCTAGAGTTCTTCTGACGCACACTCAAGTGATCAGAGCCAGCTCTGTGATGATAACAAGCGAACGCCTCTGCTGCCAAAGGCCTGACGTGGAGACAGTTTGCCTGAGGGGTCTTTGGACCAACATCCAGCATTTAGCAGTCAAAGTGGCATCTAATCGTGTTGTAAGACCCACTGGTGCGCATTGCGCCTTCAGCGATGTTCTCTTCTCTTGAACACTGTTTTAGCAGTGAAGCTGCAGTTCGTTTTGAGGCTACATTATCATGAATACTAAGCAGGCAATGACGCTTACTTGAAAGCTCCCTCGCCTCTTTTTCAGTTCCCTGCTCCAAATACACATGTTTAAACATCAGGTTTTTAGAATGAAGGAAGATTTCAAGCAGCTGGATATGCGCTTTTGTTTCTTTGACTGTTTGAAGTTCATAGGAATCCATTCATAGGAAGATTTATACCCTCAGAAAAAATGTTACCTTTCCTGAGGTGTTCCCCTTATCTTTTTATTCCTGAAAAATATGGATAAAGTGTACCTTTGAAAAAACACTGAAGGTACGCAAATTTGGACTGTGTTACTTTTTAAAGCAATGCTTTAATGGGACGCTATGTGCAATTTCTGGGTAAAAGATACATAAGTACAATGAGCAGTACAGTTTACGGCCATGTTCAAAAGTTAGTACCCCCTCTTTTAATAATGTTTTTTTTTGTGTAAAAACAGAATCAAAATCATCTGATTGTAGCGGGTCTCAGTATTAAAATACAACTTCAGACGAATATAACAATATCTAACTTTTATTGACCAACCATTATTTATTGTACAAAAATTAAACCAAAAAGAAACAAACATGCAAACAATACTAAGCACTCCCTTACTGCTTCCACAGGATTTAACAGGGTAAGTTGGGTGGGGATTAGCACAATGCCGAGAGGGAAAGCCATTTCAAGTTCGAATTTTGAGTTCAACGTTCTACAGTGAGGAAGAATATTCACAAACGAAAAGCATTCAAGACATTTGCTAACCTTCCCAAGAGAATGCGTCCCAGCACATTCACTCTAAGGTCAGACCGTGCAATGGTAAATGTTAAAGTCCATGACAGCACAATTAGAAGAAGACTGAACAACTATGGGTTCTTTGGGAGGATTGCCAGGAGAAAGCCTCTTATGGCTAAAATAAAAAAAAAAACATGGTTCACGAAACTTCATCTGCATCAGTTCTTTGGACTGGTGAGACCAGAGTGGCGTTATTTGACCATGTTTGGGGGAAAACCAAACAGCATTTCAGCAGAAACACTTCATACCCACTGTCAAGCACAGCGGTGGTGGGGTGATTATTTGGGCTGGTTTTACAGCGACAGAACCTGGGCACCTTGTAGTCATTGAGTTGATCATGAACTACTCTGTATACCAGAGTATTTTAGAGGCAAATGTTATGCCATCTGTCCGACAGCTAAAGCTTGGCCGTATCATCACAGTTTGATGGCACCTTGTTTTGTTTTTCTGATTATTAAATTTGCCTGACTTTAAACAAGCCATAGTTATCCCACATATAAGAAGATTGCTTTCCCACAGATAGTTGCTCAGCTTCTTTGTTTTCCGGTGCAGAAATAGCTTATTTATTTAGATGCTGAAATGGTGCATTTTAGAGGAGGAGTTAAGTAAAAGGAATGGTAGGTGTGAAAAAGAAATGCGTAATCTGTGGGGTATTTCATTTGGAACATTAACAGCAGACTTAATGGGAGCTTTTTTACATAAACATAATTTTATCAGTTAAAAAAAGAGACATTTTAACTGACTCACGAGTTGTCTGATTGACTAACTGGCTGACTGACTTGAGTCCCACTGTTTAATGGAGTGTATGGAAGGAGTCTACAGTCGCTACACTGGAAATTGATTATGCTAACTTCATAAAAGTATGAATTTAGGTACGTTTCTAAATACAAGTTTGAATTATATAATGTGATCCCCCAAAGAGACCAGTCTAGACAGCAGTACATCAAATGTAGGCTAGTTTCTTTGTTAATTCCTGAGTATACAGTAGTATATGAGGTCTGTCCAGAAAAAAAGTCCAGCCATTGTTAATATAACGAGAGCGGTTTGTGCGACATCGATGTAACCTGGTAGCCAAGGAGAGCAGAGTGGAATACGCATGCATGAACAATGACCACTTCACTGTACCAGGCAGTAGGGCACTAGACGCGGTTGAGCGAGCATGCGTACCGCGTGGCCGTCGCATTCGAAATGACTGAGCGAGAAGAACAATGAAATTTCGGCGTTAAGCTTGAACATTTCTCAGCAGAAACTATTCAAATGATTCAAAAAGGCTTCAGGGGATGATGTAATGAGTACAGAGCAAATACAAGGGTGGCACAAACGCTTTAAAGTTGGTCGGGAATCTGTCGAAAAGCCGAAAGTGGTTCACGTTCCGGAAGGCCTGCGACAAGCAGAACACCGGAGAACGTTGAACGTGTACAGGGTGCAATCAGCATAGATTGGGGACTGACAGTGCGAGAACTAGAATGGTAATTAGGAGTGTATTGCATGTAATCCAGTCATTACATGGATGGATACTTTCCTGACAGACCTCGTATTTGAAACTAGTATCTTTCTGACTTTCAGTAGCAGCATTTTAATTTGAGTAGTATTTTAGCAGGTATAATTTTCCCGTGCAATTTTCTCAATAAGTTTTTCCGCCCCTTTTTAAAGTACCGCTTTTCTGAGCATGTGAACCTTTATCAAGTGCTTCTATTCTGTATCTCATTTAAATTCATTAACAACCAGCTTTTAGTTACCATTGGCGGCACATGCTTCTAATTGATTTGTACTCTTTAAACCAAATGGTTCTGTTCATACTCAGACAAGGAAATTTAGGTCATGAGGTATGCCATTTTTACTTTGACTCAAGCCTTGAAGGTATCATTTGCATGCGACGTGCTGCTTCCTTAGTGTCACTCTCCAACCAGAATGGAAAAAAAAAAAAAAAGGCTGAGAGCAAAAGGAGAAGAGTGCGTGTATGGAAGCATGTGAGTACAAACCGGTGTATGGTAGCGCAAAACAAATAAATGATCTGGTGAAACATGCAAAGACATTTTCCTGTTAAATACCCCGAGATCTGTGCTTAAATATTCTCCTCTTTTATATACAAGAGCCACACAGGGGGGAAAAAAAGTAATGATTTACTTTTCAAATGAGGAAGGTTTTTAATGTCGTATGACATCTCGTTAATGTTGTCGTTAATATGCAGCACTTTCCAGCGTGTGCATAAAAGTGGAAATCTATTACCCATTCCATTTGTAACTTTTAAAGGCAGGAGAATGCTCGGAGGTTGATGAATATTTGTTAAGGATGATTCCACAATTCATAATGATGCAAATTGGCGCTTTAGTTTATAAGGAAGGGTTTGTTGCATTTGCATAGTGCAAGTCCATGCGTGATACATGTCAAATGAAGGTCTTCAGCAAGCAGGCGTTGGTAAAACATGAACGCTTTATATATATATAATCAGTGTAATCAGTATATGCAGTACATACAGACTATATACTGTACATACAGAGTCAGCCCGCAAAATGTATGCACAGAAAAAATAAACTTACCATAAATATTAAATATAAAAATACAAATGTCAATACAAAATGTATTAATATGATCATATTAATATAATATACATCATACAATTTTTTTGTGTATACATTTTTTGGCTGTATACAGTATATACACATGCAGTCTTATACAAAATTTTAGGCACCCCTTGATAAATAATGATCAAAAAGATTTCTGTGATTTTTTAAATTGAAAAGATATTAACACAGTCTCTATTGGAAATGGAATATTTGGAATAAATGCACAATATTTTCAGCAAACATTGATCCATAGATACTTCTTATGCCATACAGTAAATTGAACAAAAATAAAAAATGTAATTATAATGGCACTGTGCAAAAGTTTGGGCACCCTTAGAGTTCCTGGGTCTCAGATTCTTTTTACAATGTTTCAGATCTTAATCAGCTCGTTAGATCTGATGCATGGCAACAGCTGTCATTAGTAAACGGCAATTTTATAGCTTGACAAATACTTTGACTCTTCAAACCTTGTGCACATACTTGCGGACACTCAACAAACATGGGTTTCTCTAAGCAGCTGTGTAAGACTCTGAAAATGAAAGTCATTACTACAAGAAGACAGCAAAGCGTTGCAGCTTCCACAGTGAGAAATGTAATTAAGAGATGGCAGTTCAGGGGAACTGTGGGGGTCAAGATTAGACCTGTAAGAACAAGAAAACTCTTGGAGAGAACGTCTACAGAAGCCTGATGCGTTTTGGAAGCAAGTGCTGTGGACTGATGAAAGTATAATAGAATTCTTTGGCCACAATCAGCAAAGGCATGTTTGGAGAGAAAAAAATGAGCAGTATTTCATGAAAAGAACTATTAAGCATAGGGGTGGATCTATCATGCTTTGGGGTTGTGTTGCAGCCAGTGACACAGGAAACATTGCACGGGAAGGGAACAATGGACTCCACTAAATACCAGCAAATTCTGGAAGCAAACATCATACCATCTGTAAAAAAGAGGATGGCTTCCACAACAGGACAATGTTCCTAAACATACCTCGAAATCCACTATGGAATACCTCAAGAGACGCAAGCTGAAAGTTTAGAAATGGCCATCACAGTCCTCTGATTTAAAATCATTGAAAATTTGTGGGTAGATGTAATAAGAGCTGTGCATGAAAGTCGATCAACGAATATTACAGAACTAGAAGCCTTGTGCAAGGAAGAATGGGAGAAAATCCCAAGTACAAGAATTGAAAGACTTTTATCTGGCTATAAAAAGTGTTTGCGAGCTGTGATATCTGCCAGGGGAGGTGTTACTAAGTACTGATTATGTAAGGTGCCTAAACTTTCGCAAGACTGTATACTAGTTTTTACCTTATAAAAGGTAAAATAAAAAAATAAAAAAATGGTTATGAGGACATTCAAACAAAACTCAAATGCAAAGTTACCATGAATTGTTTCTTACTGTTTTTTTTTCCCTCATCAAATGTCCCCTGATTCATTCATTCATTCATTTTCTATACCGCTTTATCCTGTAATAAAGGTCGCGGGGACCTGGAGCCTATCCCAGGAGACTCAGGGCACGAGGCAGGGTACACCCTGGACAGCGTGCCAATCCATCGCAGAGCACACACACACACACACTCATTCACACACTATGGTCAATTTGGGAACGCCAATTAGCCTAATCTGCATGTCTTTGGACTGTGGGAGGAAACCGGAGTACCCGGAGGAAACCCAGCAAGCATGGGGAGAACATGCAAACTCCATGCACACAGAGACGGGAATCGAGCCTGGCCAGGGAATCGAACCCGGACCCTGGAGGTGCAAGGCGACAGTGCTATGTCCCCTGATAAGATATCAAAAATGATGCTCAAAAAACTCTTACCAGTCCTATGTTGACTAGCTTATTTTGCTCTCTGGAGTAGATTTCTTATCAATAATAAAGATAAAAAAAATAATAAGAAAGAGACCCATGGCTGGATAATATGATGATATAATATTGATACCTTGTCACGACAGACTTTTCTACAGAGGTGGATTTAGATAAGGCGACATGGGCAGTAGCTTGGGGGTGGCATCTTGCTGGAGACGGTACTGACCATGAGAAAAAAATTCCAAATGATGATCGGCTTTCTATCTCTCAGTTCTGTCATCGTTTTTTTTTTTCATGTGATTGTGCGGGTCAATTAATCTAGGTAGCGGCAGGATTCTGGATGTGATGTGATCGACGGCGGGGACTGCGCTAGGAACGTCTCCCACACAGCTATACGAGATGGGGAAGGGGGTGGACAGATGCAGGGAGGACATCACTTACACAGGAAGTAGACTGGAATGCTGCCTGGGGTGGGAGCAGGGAAATACATCTAACTTTGTACAGCAATGCTAGTGTTAAAATCACTCATGAATAAATCATATACAGTATAATAATAATAGCTCATGAACAACACTATTAATATACAGTACTGTATAGCATACTGTATTGCATTCTTCTATTTTGTGTCAAATTGTTAAGAATGATATAAATAATCAGTTTAAACACCTGCGAGGTGAAATTGTCTTAATTGGGGTGTGTAAAGTCCTGATGCTCAGCGAATAAAAATAAATAAATAAATAAATGAATAAGAAAAGGTCAAAGCCATTAAGTGCCCAGTTTAGAAAAGGGAAAAAAAGAGGAAAGAAAAGGACAAACGGGTGAAATGAAAAAGGAATCTCTTTACGAGTGTAATATTATTTATGCAATAAAGCAAACGCTTATGTTTTTAATGTGCATTGTTACTGTACATTGCTAGCTTACTTTTTTATATAGTTATAAACATTTGGATTATTTATGTGTGTTGTTCCAAATGTCGGAGCAAAACATTCTGCTCTACAAAAATGTTGTCCTCTATCTTAAAAATGTAAATGTTTTGAGCTAAAAAAAAAAAGAAAAGAAAAATTCCACCAATTATGTTTATGTTCATTAAAAAAATTGGGGACATTAATTATAGAATCAAATGAGATTTATGCTGCAGCTCTAATTAAAGTGGGGAGGCACTCACTCACTCACTCACTTCCAATGCTGCTTTATACTGTATACAGGGTTGCGGGGGGCCCGGATGCTTTATTTCACCTGGCACAACTTTGCTTAAAGCTCTCAGCTTTGACCAAAAAGCACTCACTTTTCTCCACCTTGTGAACACTTCCCAGAGGATTCTGTGTAAAAACGTGCACCTAGTATGAAAGCAGCCTTCCTCCTTAAAATGCTGCTCTGTTTGTAAGGAACAATGAACCTAATTTATAACCAGTGTTAGTGTAAAAGACAAGCCATGTAGTGCTCTCTGTCTGTCTGTGAAATGCAGCGTTCCAAATTTGAGCAGCTCACCGAGCGTCCTCTGTGCCCTGCAGTGCTCGTTGAGACGAGAGGGTTTCTGAGCTTCGCGTACTTCACAAAGCAGCATTCAGACAGCAAGCAGATCAATCAGGAAACAGTCATGTAGTGGTTCAGGTGCTGGGATGTAAGATACATATCCATGTCAGTCACTCTATGATGGACAATAAAAGGTTTATGTTAAACGGCTTAGATAAAACGTTTTTGAATGTGCTTGTTGGGGAGCTTCTCTGATGTTCCTCCTACTGTAATATTAGTCACGGCTAATTCCAACCTACTATCAGACAGCTTTCCCCCTGACGTGGCAGCTACTAATCAGGGAGGGCAAAGGCTGTTACATGTTTCCTCTGAGGCATCTGAAGTCAACGAAGTGCATCTTTCCAAAATGCTGCTCATACATGTCAGGGGGATGCATAACACACTTGGGAGGAAGCGCTATCCACCCACTTTTGCCTGTATGTGCTCGCAGTTGCCCGTGTTTGGCTTGTGCCATTGTGATTGGTAGGGCAGTAAGAAAATGCCACCTCTTTATCCTTGAGGGCATGGATAATTTATAGTTCCTTGAACTCCCAGTGGCATCATCATTGTGAGCATAACAACTCACAATTTTGGGATGGTACAATGCATGCTTTTCTCTTGATCATTAACACATTTACATTGAGGCATTTGGCAGACGCCCTTATCCAGAGCGATTTATATTTATCTCTCGTTATACACCTGAGCAGTTGAGGGTTAAGGGCCTTGCTCAAGGGCCCAACAGGGACAACTTGATGGTTGTGGAATTTGAACTGGAGACCTTCCGAACCATAGTCCAATGCCTTAACCACTCAGCTACCCCTGCCTCTCCAATAAAGCATAGAGGTTATTTAAAACTGGTTAGCATTCTCTTTTCATTTTTTAATTCAAATTTAAAAGGCATTGTCGTTTTTATGTGACATGCAGCTCTTAACTGAAATTAAAGGCCCCAGCTTTACATTTACTGCAAACCATTTCATATAAACCGTTTAGTGTCTATCACAAAGTAGTTACTGCTCATTAAGCTACATCAAATGAGAGGGAGTGCTGTTCTTGCAAAATATCAGCACAGCTGGAATGCAGTCATGGGTATGAGGGTGCAGCTCTCTTTAAAGAATAAGGCCAATTATTATTAACAGATCATCATTTGTTATAGTTATAGTGTAAAATGGAAAGCTAGTGCACTATGTAGGGTGTAAGTTAGCATACCTTATTCTGCACACTAAGTAGTGCCCTTGATCAGGAGTTAGATTGGGATTTCTTTTGTAAGAAGCTAGTTAGCTTTGTAGCTAGCATTGGCCATGAGCAGAACTACATGAACGGTTCAGAGACAAAATGTTGTCTAATATGACAGAACGTTATATGACAGATGTGCTGAATGCCTCTGGTCAAATCAGATTACTCAGTAACTGTTGTTTAATATATATATATTATCAATCCTTTTCTTTCCTGACCATCCAAAAAAACAACAACTCTGAATAACTAAACAGGCATAAACTGATAAGTCTGATTTTGATATTTTACAAACCCTTTCACACCAACTTCAATCCTACATCACTGTCAATAAAAAGCATTTCTGGTAACACATCTATACATTATTCATTCATTGTCATTGTACACACTTTATGCTGGTCACAATTGAAATCCCATCCTCGGAACACTGGATGAGAAGTCCATTATTGTGGCACTTTTTGCTTCACCAGTCTGCCTACCAGCATGTTTTGGCTATGTGAGAAAAACCCTGAAGCGCATTAAACCGAGCTCAGGTTTGGACCATGGACCCTGGAGGTGGTGACACTACATGTAGCTTCCCTTTTTCATACATCAGTATTCCCTGGTTCTGGTCTTAGAGTAGCCAACTCCTGTATTTTGATTTAGCAAGCCTGGATGATTCAGAGGAGTAATAAAAGACACAGTACAGGTGGGAGTTCTCTATGCATTACATTAATTTCTGTGTGTTCCAAATACTCTGTGTATTTACAGTAAACTATTCCATTCATTAGCTCTGTTGAGTGACATGTATAGCCACGCCGGCTTTGAGGGCAAAAGCGCTGTATTTGTCAAAAAAGTGATGGCGATGTGAGGTAATCTGACACAAAACTGTGCATAATGTCCCTTCTACTCAACGTTTTGATTTACTTTACAGTATGGCAGATGTTTAACTTCAGGGGAAGAAGAACTTGCAAAGTTTTATTAAATCCTGTCAAGCCAGTTTTGCGTGATGCTGTGACAAAATCATCTGGACAGACATACAGATATACAGACAGAGATTTTTCTGAAATTGATTTTTGGGTCCTCCAATGTGTGAAACAAATATCATCAGATATCAATACAAACTATCATCAGATACAAGAGTTTAACATGTAACTTAAAATTTTATTAAATTAACCAAAACAGCCACTTTTTTTTTCTCCCTAATTTAGTCGTGTCCAATTCCTCCCCCATCACTAGGGCCACTCAAGATTCAAGATTCAAGATTCAAGATTCTTTATTTGTCACATGCATAGTTATACAAGTACAACACGCAGTGAAATGTATCCCACATTAAGCTGCTACTGCCACTCAGACGGGAGGGCCTAAGACTATCAAGTGTTTCCTCCGAAGCACGTGGCGCTCGGCCAATTAAATTTTATTTATTTATTTTAATCAGCTCTCAGAGGTTACAGCGCCCCCAGGAATCGAACTCGCAATCTCCGGATGATAGGACGAGCACTGTGCCACTCTGAGGCCAAAAAAGCTAAATTTTTAACTGAGCAGCACGTATCTCTGTTGTTATGTCATCCGGAATAATTATTATTCCCGAATTATTATACAGTCTTACCACAGAGGATGTAAATATGTGTAAATAGTTCAGACTGTGGCACCTGTAGGATTATAAAGAAAAAGTGACGTTATACCTCCCCAAATACCTCCAAAGACTTAAAACTCATCTCGACAGTGAGCACACAGGTTGAGTGGCTGCGAGCATGCTGGTGTGTGTGGCATCTAATATGGGGACACTGGGCTCCTAATGCACGTGATTTTTGACTAATTAGCGCTCGCGGTGTTTTGAGACTTGTGTAAGAGTGTGTAATGAGCGGCTTTGAGACTAATTCACTGACAGAGTTGGGAGAAAAAGGCAGATCAGAGGCTTTTAACGTGTGCGACTTTTGATAATGTAACGCCATAAAAACATGTTTCTATTGCGCCACTTAGAAGCTTCTGCACTCGAGTACAGTAACGTTTATATCCGAGGCTGATCCGCTGATCACCGGTCATGAAACACACAGCAAATCGATTTTGAAGCTAGTGTGGTGATACATGAATCACCACACAAAATACTATAGTATTCTTTTCTTTTCAACACTATTTTTATTCATTTTAAACAGGGATATAACAGGGTAAACATGCAATGTTTCAATACACATTTTATAACCCCCTTATAAGCCCCTATACCACCCACCCCTCCCTGACTCCAAGCCAGCTTTACATGTGTATGAAATGCTAGATGCCAGGCATAACTAAAAAGGTAAAGGAGAGAAACGGGGAAAAAACGTGGAGCTGGAAGTTTTTTGGTTCTGCGTGCAAAAACAAAAAGAGAAAAAAATACAATTAGGAAGGGAATCAAACTATAAATGAAAAAAGCAAAAGAAGGGCCATCACACCTGTTGAAATTTCATGTCTGAATAACGGATTGAGTAGTGAATCTTCTCCAGGGACAAACAGGACATAATATCTCTGAGCCATTGGTCGTGAGTGGGTGATGTGGCATCCTTCCACTTCAATAAAAGAAAACACCTCTTTTAATAAACACTGTTTAGCTGGAGTTAGACACCTATCTTCCTCTCCAGTGATACCAAAAAAGAGCAATCAGTGGGGACTGGTTCAAGGTTGCATTTCAATATGTACGGCAAGGTTTTAAAGACATCTCTCCAGAATTTTTCCAAATTCGGTCATGTCCAGTACATACATGTACAGTATGAATGAGAGACGCTTTTACATTTAGCACAACAAGGATCGATGTCTGGGTCGAAACAGGAAAGCTTAAGTTTGGAGAAATAAAGAGTGGTGGGCACATAAGGAGGTTGAGTTGACAAGCTTAAGAATTGAATTCCAAGTATCACCTGACAATGTCAAATTTAGGTCTTTCTCCCAAGCAGTTTTAATTTTACTCAAAGAGGTGTGACTCAAACCCATCAATCCACCATAAATTGTGGATATTAGGCCTTTACACAGCGGGGACAATCAGAGGAGATTATCTATAATATTTGTATCAGGAGCCTCAGGGAAATTTGGTATTGAAGAGCCAATGAAGTGTCTTACTTGCAGATATCTAAAAAAAAAAAAAGAGAATTGGGTGGGTTAAACTTTTCAGAAAGCTGTTCAAATTATGCAAACCTATGATCAACAAACAGATCTTTGCAAAGCTTAATGCCCTTATTGTACCATTCCTGAAACACTGAATCATGTAACGAAGGTTGGGAGAGATGGTTAAAGGCGATAGGACTGGAAAGAGAAAAGCCCAGAAGGCCGCTGTGCTTTCTGAACTGAGCCCATACTCTCAAGCTATGCCTAATAACTGAGTTATTGATTGATTTAATTGAGGGAATGGGGAATGCAGATCCAAGAAGTGCAGGGACAGGTAAGATGATATAATTGAATCTAAAGCACCAAAGTAAGATTTGGGAATAAAAACAGGTACAGACTGAAAAAGATATAAAAATTTAGGAAGAATACTCATTTTAATGGCATTAATGCGGCCCACCAGGGCCCACCAAGTCCTTTTTGTTTGGTTCAACAACCTAATAAAATTTTCTTTAAAAAGGTGTTTGTTTCATTGTAATTGTAATACCGAGATAGGTAAACTTTATGTTCTTCTCCCTGCCTCCAAATCTCAGATATATTCCTGCAATTACGGAATGCGATTGCTAGCGGCTCAATGGCAAGGAGTAATGGGCTAAGAGGACACCCCTGAGGAGTTCGCCTCTGAAGGCTGAACGGTTGAGACTGCTGAGCATTTGTCAGAACTGAGGCAATAGGGATTGAATATAATAATTTAACCCAAGTGATAAAACTTGGACCAAAATTTAATTTTTTTAAATAAATATACCCATTCCATACGGTCAATCGCCTTTTCAGCATCCAATGAAGGGACACACTCTGGGATCCCCTCATATGGTGTGTACGGGACATCCATAAGGCGTCGAATGTTAAAGTAAGAACAGCGATTTTTGACAGAACCGGTCTATTCCTCAGATATAATTGAGGGTAGAACATTCTCTAATCTACGAGCTAAGACTTTAGCAAGGATTTTAACATCCACATTAAGAAGAGAGATTGGTCTATATGAGGAGCACTCTGTTGGGTCCTTATCCTTCTTTGCTATGAGGGTGATGCGAGCCTCATTAAATGACGCGGGCATCTTACCTTGCTTAAAAGATTCAGATCGAACTAAAGCTTGTTGTAGTGTAAAGTATGAGGAGAATGATTTATAAAACTCTGCAGGGAACCTGTCAGGACCCGGGGACTTACCAGATTGCAATGATGAGATAGCTGAAATTATTTCCTCTTGTGATATGGGCTCTTCTAATCTTAATCTAGAATCAGGGGACTGTGTTAGGATATCTAGTTGAGTCAAGAAATTCTCAACTGAACTATGGTCCTTTGGGAACTCAGAAGTATATAACCGAGAATAAAAATTCCTGAATGCATCATTAATATTAGAATGGTCGGTAGTGATGGTACCATCCTCCATCCGAATTTTCATAAAGTGTTGCTTTATCAAATCTTAACTGATTAGCTAAAATTTTCCCAGATTTGTCGCCATGAATGTCAAATTGGCTCATTCTCAATTTCAATTACCTCAATCTTCAATTACGTGTTGAGATAAGTTCAAACTTAGTTTGCTCTGATAAGCACACGAAGTAACCATTGGGATCAGTTGCTTATCTATAAAGAATCAATCAATTCTGGAAATAAGTATGATGATCATATGAGAAGAAGGAGCATTCTCTCTTTTTTGGGTGAAGCGCCATATGTCAGAGATACCAAAGCTGCAGAGATAGGACTGAAGTAGCGTGGCGGATTTACTCAGAGGAATAGGATTGGGAGACGACCTGTCAAGTGATGGATCTAAACAGCAGTTAAAGTCTCCCCCTAATATGAGAGAGTATGAGCTCAGATCTGGTAGAAGAGAAAAAAAATGTTCAAAAAGGAGACATCATCATAATTAGGGGCATATAAATTAGCCAACACTACATTAGTATTATTCCTGAAACAATGATATAACGACCATGTACAGATCTGGCCGTTAAGACTGCGTGTGTTTTCCCGCGAGATGCCTCAATTTAGCGTACGGCATGCCGCGACTTGCCATAAGCAACATTGGGGAATTTAAATAAACGTGTTGTGCTTCACTGAATTTTCCGCCAGATGGCACATGGAAGGACTTTATCTAAAAGCCGGACAAAGTACAACGAAGAATTGTGTATAATTAGTTAGCCTAAAACAATATTGTTTCCAATGCTGATGCAAACATGAATTTTATTTAGTTTTACATCAGATCTTTCATGATGAATGTGTGTATATGTGCTTCATACTGTATTATATACAACGCGACAGCGCGCTCAGTTACTGTAATCCCACTTCTCACCTTTCATGTAGGTCTGCTCGGACTTATTAATTCGTTTTAAACCCTTTAAAGATGCGTGTGTATACAGCTCAAAACCTCCATCAGCTATTAAAGATAGCGTCTATTTAGAAAAAATGCCCCAGCGATTTCGGAGCTTCAGGAAATCTCCCGGCGCTCTGCCCATAACTCCGGGCCGAAACATGTCGCAAAGAATTTATAAACGTTTTCTAAACGTGGGCTATTGTTTTTTTACTTATAATATTTGTTCATTTAATTTAAATGAGGTTTGGGCTCAAGACTTCGATTCGGCATCGTGATCCTCCTCTTTAATTTACTACATAGTTTTAATCAGCGCTGTTCCTATTAATCCTCGTAGTAGTAAGGCGAATGCAGTGTTAAGTTGTTTAAGGTGTGAGTGCACATTCCTTCTGCGGAAGGTTATGCGCAGGCTTTGGAGCTCCCACAAAACCAGTAAGTTGGTTTACCTTAACAATATGTTGCATCTGTTCACTTCTTATTTAAGCCACCAGTGTGTTTGCGTACACCTACAAATGAAATCGCCCTATCCGGTGTGACTACTGTTCACTTTTACTGCAGTACTAATACCAACAAGTAGTTTTGGCACACACTTCCAAAAAGCTGTCATTTGCAGTGTGTATCTGTCACAGAGCTGTCTCTGGTGTTCATACACTTTTCCCTGCTTTCTGTCTCTCTCTCTCTCTCTCGCTCTTTCTCTTTCACACGTTCTCAGTCTCCTCCTCACCCTTTCTCTGCTTTCTAGCTTCTCCCGATCCATCTGATGCTAGCTCCTATGTAGTCACAGCACACCGCCAAGACAGCCTGCAAAGAGCATGAATCATGAAAGCTGTGTAAAGATTCTGGTCTGCACAATACGGGGTGCACTTTTCCTGCATCTCCAGCTCCAAACTGACAGCTTCCTTGAAACCCGTGCTGCAGACTTGAAAGAAGAAAGCTGGGCAGGCGAGGTGTGCATGCCAATGTTCTCGGATGTTCTGACCTGTAGCCGGCACTCAGTTTGAATCTAGCGTTGGAATGAATGCGAACTTCCTGGCTTGGAAGTGTGAAGGTGTTTAGACTTCGAGTGGTTCCAAGTGAGGCATAAGTAAATGGGATATGCTGTTAGAAGGCAGTATGCAATAACAGAGTGGTATTGTGGCAATATGAGAAGTGGAGTTACTCCTACTGTACCACTGCATGCATCCTAAATTACAGTTATTGTTTATATTATCACCACTGTAAATAGACATACCCTCAACGACCAAGTCATTAAGCTATAAAAATGCTTCACCTGTTATTATTTTAAACACGGACACTGAAGACTCCTTCCATAAATGTTAAATAGTTCGATCTATCTTAAATGCTTGTCCTGTGTAAGGGGTTGCAGGGAGCTTAAAGCCAGTCGCAAGGAACTTAGGGCACAAGGCAGAGTACACCATGGATGGCACTCATTCACCCATCGCCTCTATCGCTTTGTCTCATACACAGGGTCACGCCAGGCCTGGGCCCTATCCTAGGAGACTTACAATATGGTACGAAGCAGGGTACCCTCTGGACGGGGTGTTATTCAATCGCATGGCACCCATGGGTGGCATAAGCGCATATAATCACAAACAATGGGCAACTGCTTGCCGATATTCAAACCTCAGCCTTGGATATATTAGGTGACAGCGGTAACCACTAAGCTACTGTACCATCCAAAAGAAATAATTTAGATACCACATTCAAAGGGCACATACAGTAAATGGCATATTGGAGGCTCAGTGGTAGGTTTTTTGCCTACCACGTGGAATGCTGAAGGCCCGGGTTTGATTCCCAGCCAGTGCCCAAACCTGGATGCAGTGCCAGTCCCAAACCTGGATAAAATGGGAGGGTTGCGTCAGGAAAGGCACCCGGCGTAAAAACCCGTGCTCAACTGCGGTTCAGTCGGTCGGCTGTAGTGACCCCTCAACGGGAGCAGCTGAAGGACAACAACAACAATCAAAGGGCACATCAATATAAACCTTGGAGTTGGTACTGTTGTCAGATAATAGAATAGAAAATGTAATAGAAAATGAATTGCCACCTTCTGACCAATCAGAAAGTAGCATCCCATGTTGAAACGCTGTCCGTCTCTCACAATACTTTTTGACTTTTCCTAATCCCAGACATACATAGATGCCTGATTGATTTTTCCGCTTTAGAGATATGGTAAAGAAAGCCTGAAATGTCACCCAGCTGTAAAATAGGGCTTCTTTAAAGACATCTTAAACACGTGCGCGTCGGCAAAGGCCATGGACTGATCATTCTACACGTCTGCGAGCCTTAAATGCCGTTTCCTTCGCAGAGTTCCCATTTTCTTCGCCTCTCTGAGGTTGAAAACGAGTGTTCGCTCACCGACTATGCTTGTCATTATTCATGAAGCCCAGTGTAATCTGCATGCTCAAACACTGAACTGAAATGGTATTTTTTCTTTTTTTTGTATATAAAATGACGAAACGGCACGTTTGCCACATGGGTTTAAAAACTGCATTAATCCCCCAAAACCGGACAGTCATCAGGTTAACAGGCGCTTGAGTCGTTTGTGCAAAACACTAGTCATTACCGTCGCATCTACCTAATAAAGCAAGATTGCAGATTACTATGTGAACCCTTAATTGCAATCCCTAGGTGTCAGAGTTATTAAGTACCGGAACTTCTCTTCCATTTTTCAAAAACAGCTCGCTCTCACTCTCTCTCTTTCTCTCTCTCTCACTTTGCCAGCAGCCACCTGCTGAGGGGTTAAAAAAAAAGACTTTAATTTCGAGAAGCATTTTTACGATAAATTATTAATCAGTCAAGGCCATAATGTTATGCAGAAAATAAAGTGTTTGGTGCCTTATTGCAATTTTCCACGCGGTTCAGAAGTTCTCTCTTAATTGTGCCTTGCAGTCAGATTGTTCAAGCCGTGCTCTTCCCATTTACTTGGCCTTATAAACGTTCAGGCTGGGGAAGTAACACAGAGCAGAACGTCATAACGGAGTGACTTTCCTCGGAGTCACACCCTTATATTGTGTTTTTATTGCCGTCTAAAATTGTTGTGCTCGAGTTGTGTACTAATTGCTTTTTTTCCCCCTTCCTTTGCTTTTCTCCTTCTAGGTAAGTCTCTCCTTGATATTATGGGGGTACTGTTTGGCGAGGCGACATCCAGGTTCCGATTGGAAACCCTGACCGTTTCGCCCTGATTGAAATTCTCATCATGCAGGTGTGCTCGTTTACATTTGTTTCATTTTCTGCTTTGAATGTGCTTCGGCACATTATAGAAAATAGGTTGAAACTCCTTATTTTGGCTTTAAAGCGCCTCTGCGCTGGATACCTATTTCCCCGCGTCTTCGCATCCGTTGTATCGTTGAACGTTCCCGTGGAGCTGCCTTATGAAGTGTCAGGCACATTTTGTCTCGATGCTGAGATGAAGAATGCCTAATGATTTCATAATGCCTGAGTCACTAGGCTCTCGCATCTGTCCCCAGTCGTACTTATGTGTTTTCCCAGCTGCGTTTCATTCATCTCCTGGAGCTTTAAATGGAAATGGAGATTTCTGGGATATGAAAGCAACTCTCGTTCCGGTTAAGAGACGCTCCACTGACGTTCCACGGAGATGCGTTTGCGCGTCAGCCATGGCTGCCAGGGATCTCGGCAATTAGGCCAGATCAGTGGCAACCTCTCATGCCCTCGTCCCATTATCAGGATCACTAATTACTTCCAGTGCTCTGCCCTTGCTTTGCTTCACTGCTTATTGCGTGCTCAGGTCCATTCTAGGAAGAAAGAAAATGGATGTGTCTAGGATCGTGTCTTTGTACACACGCATAAAAAAAGGATGTTAAATGATATAGCTTAAACACTATAATCATACAGTGCACACCTTCCCTATTGCTATATTTAATAGCCATATAGGTTGTATTGTAATTATTCACTTCGGCTCATGCGTCTATTAAAGCGAAAACCCGCTCAGAATGACTTGCACTGGATTATTCATAATCAGTATGTGATCTTCAGTTAAGCAAAAAAATCAATAAATCTTAGAAGTGTTATGTTCGGTTTGGCGTTCCATATCTTACCCACAATGCCGATTAACTATGTCCAGATATTAGTGCTTCCTTTCATCTTTACCTAAAGAAAGTGATGTAGCAGCACTTTAGTCTTTCAATCAGTCCATCTATGAGAGTCAAAAATGATCCGCACCCCGGTTAAATGAAAAATTCTGTTGTCCGCATTGTCTTATCAGCATTTTCCATTCAGGGCTACTGACTCCCTAGTCACTGCTGTGCAGGTGTGAAAGTGTTACATCAGTTCATTTGTAACTGCGGTGCGAGCAAAAACGGATGCCCGCTTTCGTGATTTGCGCGAAGAGTAGTGTGCAGTGATTTGTTTTTTGTGGTCTTAGGGTGTACCTGGTGCGGGGACAACTCACGGAAGATCGTAAACACAAGCATTCGGATATCTGGAAACAGAATTTGGACTGATATCCTAAGGAAGGTGAAAGTTTCATAAAGAGAACCACTGCTGGTGACAAGACATGGATTCATCACTATAAGCCTGAGAGTAAACGGCAGAGCATGGAATGGAAATATCCGCAATCGCAGACCAAGAAAAAGCTCAAAAGTCAACCATCAGCTGTAAAATCGATGCTTACTAATGTCTGTAGTTTGTAGAAGGCTTATATAAAGGTGTGTCCTTGTGTCCTGCATTTGCTTGATTTCGTCTATGACGGCGTCACCCAGCGACCAGAGCTGTGGAAGCCCGGTTGGCTTGGCCGCCTTCGGATCTGTCTGCCTGTAAATCCACAGTGTTACACATATTTTATGTCATTTATGTTGACATATTTCTTTACTGGAAAGGGACAGCATTAAATCCAGTGTATATCATTTGGCCGGTGGACACTGACATGCCAGAGTATAGGGCACAGCCGCAAATGGACTAATGTAGATCTTTCTGTGACTAAAGTAATAAAAATGTAAGAAATGTAAGAAATCTCATTATACTGTAGTTTCCCTAAGCTCTAATTCATACAGAGTGTTCCCCTGTTTGTATTCGATGTAGAAGCAGTCTTTTTCACAGCAAAGGATCCACCTTCCAGGGACTCGAGACTCCCAGCACTCAGCAGGGTCCATGGGGAGCAGTCTCTAACCGGAACCCTATTAAATGCATCAGCTTGTCTGATGGAAAGGCTTCAGGGTGGCAAGCTGGGAAAGCCACCAGATCCACCACGGGCTTAGTTTTAAGAGGTTTCATAAGGGTGGGAGGAGGTGGTTGTGGTGATGGGGGGTGGGTGGCGATGAAGAGGTGTTGAGCATTTCATCTATGTGAGAAGGCGAGCTGTCTGTGCATCAGGGACAATATGAAGGAGTGACTTGAAAACCCTGGCCCAAGTGCTCCAGCACATCTTGTGAAGTTCACAAGAAAGCCAGAGGAAGGAAAACGATGCCTGGGGTTGAAGATCTCATCCAGCCGAACTATCGATTGAGGGATAGGCGCGCTGCGGGACAGAGTTAGACAGACAAGAGGAGATAAAAGAGGAGATAAAAAAGTGAATATTGACTAGCTTCATTAAGGATATTAGTGTGATTAATAGACCTGTCTCAGCCTTTGATCCGAACACTCCACTGTTTGTCAGCTTCCTCCCAGAAGTCAGCCGATACAAAGCGAGGTGTTGGCCAGCTAATGGTGCTTCTGTCCTTTGAACACTGAAGGTTAGAAAAGGTCTTCATGGCCTACAGCAAAGATCATTCATAAAGGGGAAAAAAGGACTTTAGAATGGCAAGCGTGCTTCTCAGCTGCTAAAGGTTAGATATCATAGATAACAAGCCAGCTAAAAAGTTATGAGTGATATTCTTTAGAAAAAAAAAAATACAAAAAGAAGAATGTCCTTTTTTCCTACACGCGGAACATGAGATTTGTGGGTGCTGTGAGTTGGGAGTTCTCAGTGGATTAGAGAGTTTATTGTGAGGCAGGTCCTGACTCCAGTCATCTGCAGTCGGAGTTCATTGAGAGTCCTCTGCGGTGAATGGAAATGAAGGCTGATTAATTCTCCCCTGGGCAACAGCGGCTCTCTTCACAGCTGGAGGTGTTTGGGAAGTGAAAAGAGTGGCCGTGAAAAAAAGTATGAGGCACTTTTAGGTGGCTGAACTCAAATCCCCCAGAGGATGCACCAAATGGAATATATTGCAATATGTAGTCAAAGTATTGCAAAATAAAAGTGACATGCACCCACCAGCCAGTTGAAAAGACAGACGTCTACGTTCGCTCATAGAAAAGGCGGCGACGTATGCGCGATTGCATGCAAGATGCAGGAAATCATGCAGATACGTACAGGTTAAGATCAAGGTTCAGTTAGTGTTCACATAAAAAATAAATAACATGATAGCCACCTGTAGTGGTTAGCACTGTCGCCTTGCACCTCCAGGGTCTGGGTTCGATTCCCGGCCAGGCTCGATTCCCGTCTCTGTGTGCATGGAGTTTGCATGTTCTCCCCGTGCTTGGTGGGTTTCCTCCGGGTACTCCGGTTTCCTCCCACAGTCCAAAGATATGCAGGTTAGGCTAATTGGCGTTCCCAAATTGCCCGTAGTGTGTGATTGGGTGTGTGAGTGTGTGTGTATGTGTGTGTGCCCTGCGATGGATTGGCACCCTGTCCAGGGTGTACCCCACCTAGTGCCCAAAGTCTCCTGGGATAGGCTCCAGGTCCCCCGCGACCCTGAATACAGGATTAAGCGGTATAGAAAATGAATGAATGAATGAATGAATGAATGATAGCCACCAGACTTGTTGATGTTGGTGCCAGAGAGGCTGGTTTGAGTGTTTTACAAACGTGGATTTCTTGGGATTTACAGTACCAGTTAAATGTTTGGATACAAGTTTGGATTTATTTGCTCCATTCTAGAACTATGCTGGATTTTTTTCAACACTATGAAATAACACATATGGAATTGGGTACCTCGGATTAGAGCAGTTATAAAGGCTTTAGTAGCAGACACATCTCAATATCAACTGTTCAAAGGAGGTAATTCCATATTATGGATGCCTTCAGCATTGTTTTTACAATGTAGAAAGAAAGAAAAATCAGGAAGGACCATGGAATGGAATGTGTGTCGGAACCTTTGACTGGTACTGTATTATACATTTATTGCATAGCAAGTGTCAGGGTGGAATTGTTTCATTATGGAGAAAAGGATTCTGAGAAGAATACCCAGACCACCGGTACAACCATGATGAACAGAAATGCATTGTGCAATACGTCATACCTTGATGTAGATGAGCTGCAAGAAAAGAACTGCACATTGGATTCAGCCAAAAACAGGAAGCTGAGCCTGAAATACATGGACACCTACTGTAGGTTCTTTTCAGTCTCAGCTGGTTGTTACAAATACAAGTTTCAAAGTATATCTTGTTACGAAGGGTAACCATAGGTAGGGTTTTAGTTATATTTGTGGTGAGGTGCGTTATTGTGAATATTATTCTAATTATTATTATTATTAATAATAATAATAATAACAACAATAATAATACAGTAAGTCCCCAACATACGAACGAGTTCCAACAAAGTCCAAGTTATTCATAAGTCCAACAAACATACTGTACTAGAATACTAACACAATTGGCTATACACAGTATAAAACTAACATGTTCCGCGATCTTGTTCTTTAGAATCGTCCTGATGGTTGAACGATTGATGTTAACAGAACGAGCAATGTCTGCCATGTTTCAAATCATTAGCAGTCTCAGCTTCATCACTGGTGTTTTCACGCTTGCGTCCAGATACCCTGGGATGCGCGCACAAGACGATCTATGCCAGACATGTGATCTAATGTCCGCGATTGAACATGGGCTAACATGTGAACATATCTTCGAACGTCTGTAACACAAACGTTTGTATGTAGTGGACTTACTGCAATAATGATCACTTTAATAATAATAATAATAATAATTAACGTGAATAAACTTGTGGATTAAAAGCATGGATCCAGAGTTTTATCATTTAATCATATAGTCAAGTTCAGGTTTTTGGGTGGGGGCTGCCATGAGGTTAGTGAGGGCTGTTAGTCAATGGTCTTCTAGTGCTGGAACTTTTTACTTTTTTATGCCTTTATTTATTTTCAGTGCAGTGCAGCATTTTCACCCAAGCATTCCATTAAAACAGAGAGCCACTACAGTACATCCCCTTATTTACTGTGACTAAGGCGTTGTACTACATGACCTTCTCTTTAAAATTGTGGCCACAATACACAAGAACAACTTCAGGAAGCTGATGAATTTCAAATCGCCTGATTATAGTGAAAAGTGACACATTAGTCCTAACTAATATTTTATGTTATGAACTGAATAATAAATTCCCAATTACTCAGTTAGTAATGACTGAACACATACAATGAATGAGTGGTGTGAGTTAGTGCTGGATTTCATTTCGCTTAAAACTTGCCCTGGAGTATGTTTATTAATACAGAAGTGGATTATGTACACCATGACTAATTATTTAACCAGCCCTTTATTTATCATTTATTTTATTCATTTGAGAAGGACATATTGCATCCTTAATATGATTAAAGCGTTATGCTAAATAGAAGTTTAGTTTTGCTCCGGATTTTTGATATTGTGAAATAAATCATCATCATCATCATCATCATCACATATCTCCCTCATGGATTCACTAATACTTAAATATCATTATTACCTACAAAATTGGTCAAAGGGTCCTGAGTGAGGACTGCGATCATGTGAGCCGCTTTAAAAGCCCAACTTACACCCTTTTTAAAAAATAAATAAGATAGAATACTATAAAATATTTTTAGTGTAAGATCATTTAGGGCTCAGTTTGCCATTAAAAAAAGGTTTTGTAATGGATTAAATAAACGATACCTTATAATGACAACGTGAAAGAAGTTTCTTTGAAATCTTTGCAAATTTATTTTGAAAAATAATATGTAAATAAGTATTCACAGCCTTTGCAAAAATGAAGTTCGGGTTCTTCTTGTTTCCACTGATCATCCTTGAGATATTTCTACAACTCGATTGGAGTCCCACAGTTAACAGTGCATGTCAGAGCACAAACCAAGCCATGGAGACCAAGGAATTGTTTGTGGATCTCTCAGACAGGATTCAATCGAAGCACAAGTCTAGGGAAGGGTACAGAAAAATTTTGCAGCATTGAACAGTGGCCTCCATCATCCATAAATGGAAGACGTTTGGAACCACCAGGACTCTTCCTAGATCGGGCTGCCTGGCCAAAATGAATGACTGGGGGAGAAGGGCCTAAGTCAGGGACGTGACCAAGAACAGCTGTAACATAGCAAAATGTGGAAAAAGTCAATAAATACAAAACAGAAAGGTAAACTTACCTCGAACACGACAAACTCCAGCTCCAGCCACACCGTGTTGTACCTCCGTGATGATTCCCAACCGACTGATCCACAACGCGGGCACAGCGTCTCCAAACACGCATGCGCGGTTTAATTTGGACACATTTTCGGCTTCAGTAGACACACAATACTTCAGACTGAAACACGACTGCCCCCTACAGGTAATGAAGGGCATGTTCACAGCTTCCCGCATGAAGCCGCGCAAAGTCGCGGCAAGTCACGGGATCCCTTTTCTCGAAACGTGCGTTTTTAATGGCGACATCTGTACAAATACTTTCTGTATGCACTGTACAGTATGTGTGCTCTGAATTTTCCCGCCGCTACCTCACTGACCTCTAAACTGTGGTCAATGCCACAACGGTAGCAACCAGTCAGTCGCTAGAAAAACGAACAGAAGGTAGACACTGCATCATCAATGGCTCCATCATCTACGGCGTCCCCTTCTCAAGTGAGTGGAGTAGAACCAGCAACATGCACCTGTTCAGACTGTTATAATCATAAGCATTTCTGGATTGATCCTGATAATACCACTGAGGACGATTTGCCGAGAAATTGATTGGAGCATGATTGCGTGATGCTGAGTCATGTCAGGGCGCTAGATCAGACCATATTAGTGTCTGTCTGCGTGTGTGTGCACGCATGGGAAACAGGCAGAGTACTGTAAGTTTGCTCTGGTAGTACAGTATGTTGGGATGTACCAGCAGAACTAGCTCTTAGCCGGGTAACACACAAGGCTGCAATACTTTATCAGGTACAATTTGCCTGTTTTAGGTGCTAACACTGCTGTATGAGTTTTAAAATGTAGCTTATGTGCAGTCCACAGCTTGAGATTTTGCTATGGAGGATGGCAAGCAGTTAGTCGGGTGTATTTGTTGAGGTCCAAAAAAAAAATAGAAGAAGAAAGCCAGAAAAAAGCGTGGAGTCGCTTTAGGTGTTTTAGCAGCTATTGGTAGGACTGTTATGAAATCCCCACGCTGCCTGTGCTGACTGATGCAGAGGGCGAAAAGTGATCTGAATTCCAATCTGACTGTTCTTATTCAAGTCGCATGACCACGTATTGGATACACATCTGATCCAGGACCACATAGGTAACAGACTCAGATCTGATCAGAGAAACATCAGATTTGTGCATTCGAACAGCCTGAAAAAATCATGTCTGTGCCACATTAGGGATAAAAAATAAAAAAAAAACAGATTTGAGGCACTTCAGGCTGTTCATGTGAACGTAGCCTTTGTGTCCTCTGGATGTTTTTTTCGAGACACCAGTGTAAAAAGAAAGAAGAATGGGAATATCGCAAATGCAGGTGATACAGTATACTGTATATTCTATTTGATTTTGAGCAAAGGTTGGAGCAGGTGTCAGTGTTGCGCCTAATGTTCTCCTCCTCACAAAACTGTATGCATATGCATTTCTGAAAGTGTTGAACAGCCATTTGTTGTATTGTGATATAAATCATCTATTGTCTAATTTGTCTGTTGATCTGTCAATCCTGGTGATAGAAGATACACTGCAAGCATCGATTTCTTTACAATTAGGAAAGAAATCCAACAAACTAAACAGTCCCTTTTTTAACATTTCTAATTAGAACATTTTCATGAATTTATTTCGTACTTGACCAGTCAAAAGTTTGGACACCCCTAAAAACGCCATGGACCTTTCCTGATTTATATTTTGTTCTAAATCGTAAAACACTGCTGAAGGTGTCCAAAATATGTAATATAATATTGAGATGTGTCTGCTGCTTATGTGCTTCCTGTTTCATTTGGTATATCAAAGTTCAGGTGCTTCCTGTTTCCACTGATCATCCTTGAGATATTTCTACAACTCGATCGGAGTCCCACAGTTAACAGTGCATGTCAGAGCAATTAGAAAATGTTCTAATTCGAATTCGAATTAGAAATGTTAAAAAAGGGACTGTTTAGTTTGTTGGATTTCTTTCCTAATTGTAAAGAAATCGATGCTTGCAGTGTATCTTCTATCACCAGGATTGACAAATTAGACAATAGACGATTTATATCACAATATAAAACCAAGCCATGGAGACCAAGGAATTGTTTGTGGATCTCTCAGACAGGATTCTATCGAAGCGGAAGTCTGGGGAGGGGTACAGAAAAAATTTTGCAGCATTGAACAGTGGCCTCCATCATCCATAAATGGAAGACGTTTGGAACCACCAGGACTCTTCCTAGATCGGGCTGCCTGGCCAAAATGAGTGACTGGGGGAGAAGGGCCTAAGTCAGGGACGTGACCAAGAACAGCTGTAACATAGCAAAATGTGGAAAAAGTCAATAAATACAAATACTTTCTGGATGCACTGTACAGTATGTGTGCTCTGAATTTTCCCGCCGCTACCTCACTGACCTCTAAACTGTGGTCAATGCCACAACGGTAGCAACCAGTCAGTCGCTAGAAAAACGAACAGAAGGTAGACACTGCATCATCAATGGCTCCATCATCTACGGCGTCCCCTTCTCAAGTGAGTGGAGCTCTGCCTTCATAACAGCTCTAATCTGAGATACTGTTAATTGGTGATTTCTCTAAATGAACTTCACCGCTGCAGAAGAGGTAAGTTTTGGCCTTGGCTTCCCTGGAATGGTCTTCATGAGAGACAATATTGTTTTGGCAAGAGCTTTTCCATCTACTGTACAGCTACTGTACCATCTGACTGTTCTTAATTCCGTAATGCCATGTGTTATTTTGTAGTTTTAAAAAAGAAAAGTCAGTATAGTTCTAGAAAGTAGAAAATAAATCCAAACTTGTGTTCAAAAACTTTTGACTGGTGCGTCCAAACGTTTGACTGATGCAGTAATGCCATACTCATTTTCCTGTAAACATGGAAATCTAATTTGAGTGATATTGATGCCTCTTTTTTTTTTTTTTTTTTTTGCTGGCATTAGTGTGTCCATTAGAAAACTAAACGTTTTAAGCTTAAGAGCTTTTTGACAGCTCTATGTTTGTCCATTTCCACCAATTCAGCATGGCTTCAATTTTTGAATTTATGAATAACCACAAAATACATTAAACTGGAATGCCGCTTGTACCCCGAGCTTCCTCGGCCAACATCAGTACCTGATTTCACTAATGCTCTTGTAGATGAATGAACGCACGCATGCTTCAAAATCTAGTGGAAAGGCTTCCTGGTAGAGTGGAGTTTAATACAAGAGAAAAGGGTGGACAAAATCTAGAATCCATCATACTCAGATGTCTGCAAACCTTTTCCATGAATTGTAGTTGTTTTGTAACCAATAGCAAGAAAGTTACAATTGTGAACGTGCTTCAGGGTTCTCAATGAATCAGTCCAGGTTATCAATCAATAATACAGTATGATGGCCATGCTGGTAGACACTAGACAGACACTGTCTCTCTGTTTGTCCACATGTTTTTAGACTTTGGTGTACCAAAGCTTCTCCTGAGAGCAGAGACTTACTCAAGTTGCCTGACGGTAAAGCAATATTCAGGAAATAATACAAAAAGGCTTTCTAATTCATGAACCACTTAACATACGCCAGCGTAGACTGTTATTATGTTTGAAATCATAACCCGCAATGTTTTTATTACTGGATGTGACCACTGTGGTCGTAGACACCGTAACTTCTGTATAATCCGATTAGCTACTATAAATTCACCAAAAATCATTAATAATGAAATACAATCACCTAATCCTATTGATCGTGATGAATCCTGAGTTACTCGGAATAAATAAAGGCGGGTAAATGTAATTAAGTTTAATAAGGAATTTTAAAAGCGCCTGTGAGATGATAAATGACCTCATGAAAAGCCAAAACAGAAGAATAAACTCGTGTGTGTTTACAAAGCCAGTGATTTCCAGCCTGATTTAAATAAATAACTCCTGGGAAAAGCCAGTGCACAAGTTTGCTGATAAGCAAGAAGAATAGGTTGTAGTGTTTGAACAACAAAAGTGTATCGATCCTCTATTTGAATAATGCACAGTGGCAGACCTTGGCCATAAGCTAATGTATTTCCAACCTCACTCGGCTTTCTATTTTTTTTTCATCCCCTTGCCAGACTCCAGCGTTTAAAGGGATGAATCCAGACACACTTCTGGTTTGCTTGGCTCCTGTTAGACTTAAAAAAAAAAAAAGGTCAAGTGTTTTATCATCGTTTTCTCACCTACACATAGCCAGGATGTGTCACGTCTGATGTAGCCGTTCATTACTCGTCGTCTTCGCGAGATAGAAACCTCGGGGGGTTCCCGTTGCCATACTGGAATCTGGTGCATGCTCGGTTTTATCGCGCGCGTTTATTTGCTTGCTCAGCACTTCCATCATATATCGTGCTCAGTCGTTTAATCATTTCGCTCTCGTGTTCTGTTTTGCATCTCGGGTCAGAAAGTGCTTCCGTTTCATTTTAGTGCTGCAGGCTAGGAGTTACCGCAGCGTGTCCTTAAAGTGTAATGAACGGGAGAACTAGGTTGGCATTAGGTACGTGCAGCCAAATTAACGAGCCTAAACATCACGTAATATTGCGCTGGCCTATAACCATGACTTTATATTCAGCACCATATCAAGTTCATGCTTCATAGTGCGTCATTGCTACTGTACTTGTGTTCAGCAAGCGGTAAAACGATACACCGTGTTTTTACAGAAATTTAATTAAGTTATAAACAATTCTCTCATTTAAAGCCTATTTTCTCCTTTTTCTTGAAGTTAGTACAACATGAAAAAAAAGCCACGTTACTTGAAGATCTTGACTTTTTTTTTCTTCAAGTGCTGACACTGGAGACTCCTTCCAAACATTGCACCGTATCAACAATTATATGTTTTTCTTGGGTAAATAACTTCAAAGAATGTAATTGTATGCCTTAGATCCCATGAATGGTCCACCATAGAAACTCCTGTGAATTAACACACTTGAACAGGCGAAGTAATATAAACCCGTGTTTTTGAATTACTGTTCGAAAATTGTTAGAACCATCAAGAATTTATTAAGAAATGGTATTATGAATGAACTATGATGTAGGATTCCAGTCGAAAAAAAAAAAAAAAAAAAAAAAAAAAAATATATATATATATATATATATATATATATATATATACCCAACAACAATGTGTGGTTTATAAAATGCATTGCTTTACTTCATGTGTCTTTGATGTCTGTATATCTTTCATGCATATATATGAGCGTAATATGCTTTTGTAGTATTTCAGAGCGCCATGGCTTGGTGCGTGATGAGAATCAATTAATAGCGCGTAGTCAGCTTGGTGTCTCTGCATGAAGCAGCCTTTCTTCTTTCATGCCATTTGTCCTCAAATGTTCAAGGTTATTAGCTTACGGTCCTGATTAACATGCAAATCTGGACTATAAGAGAAAAAAGCATTCTGCTTGTAAAAGCTCTAAAACATTGTTCTCAACAGCACACCAAGACTAAAGTTCCGGAGTTTCAAGGTTCCTTAAAAATCCAGCTCATGACGGGTTTAATAATAAGCTGATCAGTCGGATCGAGGGTGTGTTTGGAGGCAGGAAACCTTGAAACTCTGCAGGTCAATAGTTCTAAAGGCCGGGAATTGAGTAACCATGCTCCAACTCATTGTAATGAGGTTAAGGGGGAAGAAAAAAAAATAAATACAGCCAGTCAAGTGTAAAAACACCTTCATCCACAAATTAGAATCTGAAATCCATGAGAGCTTGTAAACCCAATATTTTCAACAGCGCTATGTTTTCACCTGCCTAATTCCTCAAGGGAATTTTTCCGTCGTCTGTTACCACCTCAAAGCCAGCGACTGTAATTGTGGGTTTGTGTTTTTTTTTTTTTTCTCTCCGTTTTTTCTTTTTCCCCTTTCAGCATCGTCCTTTGCAGATGGATTACAAAATGAGGTTTCTCGCTCATTCCGCTGCTTTTGTTTTGGTTGCAGGTGCCGTTCGCTATCGGCGCATAGCCCTTTCCAAGAGCATTAGGTATTCTAAGTGGAGTTCTGTTTACTGACAAGAACCCGCGACTCTGAGTCGCGCGGCTGAAAGGTGCTCAGTAGTGACAATTACTCCGCTCGCTGTGACAGAAAGCAGCGATAACTAAGATGAAGAGAGAAAAGTAACCTTCAGTGAGACTATTAAAATGCAAAAGAAACTCCTCACGCTGAGAAATCTGTCAGATTGCTAGCTAATTGTTTATTCTTGTATTCTTGCATCACGGATGCCACGTTGCAACAAATAAACACATCAACTCTTGAAACAGAACCAAAATAAAATAAAAGTGAAATCGCTGGTAATCAGTGATTTTAATTCCGAGCGGGCGTTCAAGTCAAACAGGGACTTTTGGTTGTGCAGAATGACAACACTGTTGTGAGGGTAGAAATTTTTTCCAGTACACCACAGGCAAGCTTGGACTGTCTGCTTCATGTCTGAAACACTGGCCTCCCAGGAATTCCTTTAATGGCCCAAACTTGTGGAAATCACTTGGAGTAAGGTTAGGACTTTAAAGAGGATGTGGCAATAACTCCTGTAACTTGCAAGTGGTGTTTATTAATGATTGTATGTACAGTTCTCACAGACAGATGTGTCTCTTATGATCGTTTTTTTAAGGATCAAGTGTTCCATGACTGTAGAGGGAACTGAGCCATTATACACAAACGTATGGCCTTTTATAAAGCGTTTAAACCACTACATTTTTTAAAATTGCGATTTGGAGTCTCATCACAGTACTGTGCTTATAGTCCTCAGTTTTACACCTTCATTCATGAGAAATCTCATCACAAGTCCCTGTTTGATTTGAACGCATGATTAAAAACAACAGTTTGTGTTTATTTGCGTTTGTTGATATGGTGAAGGTTTCTGTGAGGAAGTGTTTTTTTTTGTAACAGTTTTGGAAGGAGTCTCCAGTCGCAGTGCTTCATAACAGTCAAAGATTACACTGGAACTCTAAAGGGCTCTGCAGATTCTCAGTAACAGGACATTACCTTCAAGAAAGAATTGTGAGAGAGCGACTGTTTATAGCTGCTCTAGCTAAAGTGATATAGAAAATTTGATTTTAAAAACATATGACATTCCTTTATACAATAATCAGAAAGCATCTTGATGTGGTATAAGAGGAGGAAAACACTTCGGGGTGTACTGTGAATTACTGTATATGTGCTGGAACTATAACCACGTCAGGTGGCATTATACATGACGTTATTTATTATTTTTCTGCATGTAAGATTGCTTTAACATAACACACGGTCATGTGATAAAAGATCAGATAAAAAAAATGGAGTTTGACATCAGTCTAGAGCTTTAGGCTAGAATACTTATTGGATCAATGCATCATGGGAGGTGATGGATTATCATAGATGATGCAAGATTTGATAGGAACGATGGTTGTTGTTTTTTCACTCATGGTCTGTAGATATAGTCGGGTCTCCTCAGTGCTCCCTCAGACCTGACCCAGAGTGTGCAAGCGCTCATAATTAGGATCGATCTGTTGCTCGATCCAGTATGATTTAATGCTGAACTATTGCTATTTTTTCTCTTCTGTCGAAAAAACTCATGAAGTGTTTTATGCAGAGAGAACCAGCATCTGTAGTTCGGCTGCATTAGACAGCGCTACAGTATAACACGTTTCTACAGTACCAATGCGGTTAAAGACAGCTGGCTTCAACACAAAACCATTGTATCTGTACAGAAACGAAGCTCGTGCAATCGACCGATTTAATCAGTCCGAGTCAGGAATCATTTTGACACTGGAAGCACTTGATGCTGCCAGTCTTTAGCAAATAAATGAGAGTTATGAGTGGCCTTTATGGAGTGGGGGGGCAGCAGAGATAGGGAGTTAGTTGAAGAAGTATGGAGGGGAAATGGATTAACTGATCCCTGTCAGCAAAAAAAAAAAAAAAAAACGGGCGAAAAATGCACCTCATACGTCTTAAGCAGGCAAAGCGCAAGAAATTTGAATGTCTTCAGGTGGAATATTGACCGACTGAGATAATGGTACATTGATCCTCATCTCCAGGCTTTGTGATATAGCTGAATTCTTTCTGTTGTCCTGCATTAAAAAATGATTGCCGCTGGTTTACTCTTAGTACCTTCTTAAAACAATACGTCCCCCTGTGACTTAATGAGAAAAAGACGTCTCGATACAAAAAGCCGTTGCCTCTGCTGCCTCTGGCTAATGAAGTGGCGTTCTTATCCCGGGTCTTTACAGTAAGTTGTTGTTTTTCTTATGTTGTCTCGTTTGTTTGTCTTTGTTTTTTTTTTTTTGTTTTTTTCTTTGCCCTCTCGGAGATGATGTTGTAAATGAATATTGATAATTTGTCTGTGAGATGCACCTCATAAGTGCTGCTTGGCTGGGTGGGAGCCATTATGCACTCTGTGTTTGCATTCGGCGGGCAGCAATTACCTGTCCCGTATGCTCCGTGCGCGGCCGTATTAATAAGCCCGCTCCTTGATTTCATCCTCCGTGCGTCGTCGGAGCCGGGGCAGCGCTGTAAGCCCGCCGAGCTGTGATTTATAACAACAGTTTTGGAGGTGTACACGAGGCACCCAGACACTGATCCATCACTGAGCTCTCCCCGCCAAACGCTCTCTCTCACGCCAGCACGCTCGTGTACTCCAGTCCTGCCACACTACACGTACCACAAACCACGGATTAGGGTCCGGATTAGCACGGATTAGATGGGATCTCTTTGAAAAAAAAAAAGTTGTGGTGTGGGGGGTGGGGGGGACGATGGAACAGCCATACTGGGCAAACAAAGACAGGTTTCGTCGCGGCTGTCGTCTTTGTTTTTTTTCCGCCGCACTGTTTTGCTGTCAATGATTTCCCGGTCTGGCTGTGTGATTCGTCATAGTCGTGTTTTTTTTTTTTGGTTTGTTTTGTTTTAGTTTTTTTTTTTCTTCCCTCCTTTTGAGTTTTTTTCAGGCACTATTCCAAACTAAAGGCATGCCACGTGCTCCCCATCAACTGAAAATAAATTAATTAATTCCAAAGAAGGACCGAAAGAAAGACACAACAATCGCCGATGAAAATGCAGCAAATTTTCCAACCGCCACAAAAAAGAATGCTAATGCGACTAGATAAATGAGAATTTGTTTGTTGCCATAGCAACACCTCGGGTCATAAGCCAGCGAGGAGATGAGGCCGAGGCTGAAGCTGTGAAGGTGATTAGTCTTTTATGTCTGTCATACTTAATTTAGTATCACACACACACACACACACACACACACACGCACGCAGACACTGCACCTTCGAGCAGACATTCGAAAATAGCGGAAATGAAAGATGAGAGACTATTTTGGAGGAGATTAAATATACATTGGCTTATTTAATCAGAGCCAGAAACCCTTGTCAAGTTTATATAAGGATTATGGAGTATTGATTGTATATACAAGCTTCCCTGTGTGTCATCCCTGGTGTGCGCTAAGATAAAAGACCTGTTGTGCATCTCGCCGCTGCTTGTTACCTTACAAGAATATTGCAAGAAGCCTTCAATCAAGTTCATTTTTTAAGGCACTTACGATTCTAAGGCAAAACACTACAATTTGGCCATGTCAATCATTTTCTAGGTTTTTCTAAATAATATGTTTTTTGATATATTTTCTGCTGTATTTCCGCAAGGTGTAGTATTTGAAATATCAAAACTCAATCATATAAGTTTAATTCACTATGCACGCCCATGCCATACCACTGTCTCGCCATGTTTCACAAAAGGTGTGTGCTTTGAACCATGAGCCCGTTCTTTCCTTCTTCGTTCTGTTCTTTTTTCCGTCATTCTGATACGAGTGAATCGTGGTTTCATCTGGCCAAGTAATCTTGTTCCAGATACTGTGCTGTATGTTCAGCCTTTAAAAACAATGATTTTTTTTTTTCTTTTTTTTTTTTTTTTAAGCAAAGTCTGATTTGATGAATGTAGACGTTGACAATGGGAGTCAAAATTGGCCACTACTAATGTTTGTTATTTTTCTTCTTTCATTTTCACCGAATGGAAATTCAACCCTAGGATTCGGCTTCAGACCCTGTCATGAAATACATATGAAACAGGCCAACAGTGTCACGTTCTGCTATGGTGTTGGACTGTGGGCTGGGTGTTGAGGCATAGATGCAGAGGGGATGCAGTGAAACAAATAGTCTTTAATAAGAATCAAACAAAAAGCAAACATGAACATGAACCACGGAGGTTGGCTAAAAACATGGAGCATGCTAACAAACAAGAACTCAAAATACAAACAGACTCGGGATGACATGATCTAATACAGTACAGACATGGGGATACTAACTGGACGAGACAAGACATACTAAACAGCCTAGAGGACTAAACACAAGGGACTATGCATGCAAGGGATAAACAAACACAAGACAGGCTTGGCTAGGCCTATTGGCTGAGCTGCACATTAGCTGCTAAGCTAGCTCATAGCTAATCAGACTAATGGCTACACCAGCCAGTAGCCTGAGACACAAGGGAATGAACAGACAAGGTACACAGCAGACTAGGTATGAAACAGACTAAGAACTCTAAAGGTTAGTGGCTAAAGATGTTAGTACCTAAACAGACTAAGAGCTAAGCAGACAATGAGACTAGACAGACACGAAGACTAGACAGACTAAGATCTAGACATGTTAGTATCACCCTCATTAGTATTGAAACAGACTACTAGCTAAACATGCAATGGGGGTTACTTACACAAAAGGGTAAACACAAAAGGCTAATTCTCCTAGAGGCTAATCCTGCTAGGAGACACAGAGACAAAGAGACAAACTAAATCAAAGCAAATACCAACTTAAAGAGCTCCAGAAACTAAATGCCAACTATAATGAAATCAAACTCAAACCAGAAGAAAACAAAATCCACATAACAGAAATTAATGCTCGACCCAGTTTCCCAGAACAAACAGGTATTTATAAAAGTGCTAATGAGCCTCCTCAGTTCAGGTGAGTATCCATGTCACCTGACCGAGGAGGCTTCTGGGAAACTGAGTCTAGGAACCAAAACTACAAAGTAAAAACACTGCCCTCTAGTGGGCAACCCTCACAAACAGTGGCTAATAACTGTTATAATCAGTCGATTGTCTAGTTACTTTTGCGCCTGTGAAAATAAAGGCACTTTGTAAAAAAAATAATAAAAAAAATTATTTTTGCAAACCCCTTGATTTAAAGTCTGAAAGTTCGCACTTTAATCACATTTTGATTGCTTCCTTTCAAATCCATTGTGCTGGTATATAGAGGCAAAAATTACAAACATTTTGTGACTGTTCAAATAATTATGGATGTTTCACTTTTTTTAAAGATACATTCGGGGGAAAATTACTTTTCCATACATTTCTTAAGAGACACTATAGTTATCCAATCAGCCAATCATGTGACAGCAGCACAGAAAAATAATACAAGTACAGGAGTTTAAGATTAACATTCAATTATTTACTTTACAACAAAGCAAACTTTTTTATATATATATATATATATATATATATATATATATATATATATTAGGGATGTAACGGTATTGTAAATACTGTCGTACTGCAATAACACTTTATTTCGATAATACCGTGGTCGCATGTTCAGTGTTCATGTATACTGTTTAATAAACACTTCTGGCACTTTTTTCGAGTCACTTCATTAGTTTTGTTTTTCCTGTAAATGATTCAATATATACCGTACCGTGCCATTCATACCGAGGTATTACTGTACCGTGAAGTTTTGATACCGTTACATCCTTTACATATATTTATATATATATATATATATATATTAGGGCTGGGACTCAATTAAAATTCTAATTAATTAGAGGCTATTAATTGAAATTAATCGCATATAAATATTTTTTACCTGAGAACAGTGAGAAGCAAGTTTTTTCATATGGATTTTAGTATACCATTGAATAATGACTGAATACATAAGCTTAAGCAACAAAATATAGCCTACATTTCAGAAATTCAGGTACCCCATAGGTAGGTAGACCTTCTGTAAACTGTTTTTTTTTAGTAAAACACAATACTTTCAAGTGTGGGTCCTTGTAGTCGGAGTCGGGCTAACGTCCACGCTAGCTGCTATATGTTTAGCATTGAGGTGATACTTGAGGCTCGATGTGCTGCGGTGATACGCGAATTCCTTGTTGCATAGCTTGCACACAACCATGCTCTTATCGACGCTTCCATCCATTAGTTTTTTATAACAAAATTTCCCATCCACAGGGCCAACCAAAGCGGTCTAATCAGCTTCTTTGTCCATGTCCATGTTTTTGTCTGAACGCTAGTTGGTGCTCCAGTATAATCGGTCCGCAGAAACTCATCCAGTGAGAAACGTTCCGCGGTGCAAAAATAAGCGTGATTAAAATGCGTTAAAAAAATTTAACACATTATTTTTGTGTAATTAATTAATCTAAATTAATGCGTTAAAGTTCCGGCCCTAATATATATATACATAAGCCAGTTTGGAATCTGGGGTCAGAGGCCATGGTAGGCCATCATAATACAGCACCCTCAGAGCATATCCGGGGCTTAAACCTCTGGCCTTCTGATCAGAAACCCAGTAACCTACAGCCTCAAGCAGTTGAGCAAGCACTGGACTTCACATCAAACCTCAAGATAGGGACAATACAGTATGTGTCTCCTTTTAATTGTAGCATGGTTGTTGGTGCCAGATGGGCTGGTTGGAGTATTTCAGAAATCTGATCTGATCTACGGGGATTTTCGCACACAGTAGTCTCTGGAGCTTACACACAGTGGTGTGAGGGGAAATCCTGTGACCAGATACTGTAGGTCTACACTTGGTCTAAGCGCTTTTTAAATATTGTGGTGAGCATAAAAAGCATCTCAGCAAGCAAACCTCTGTCCAGTCAGTCAAGCACAAAAATGTGAGGCCCTCAGAAATCATGTGCATAAACTGCATAACTGGATAGTTAGACCCTGGAAACAGACCATGTGATTTGTTTTCTAATCTTCAACTCTCCAGCTTGGGCAAGGCTGTGGCCCATAATAGCATCGCATTCTCAGTCTTGGCTGGCAGGAGTGGAGACTGATGTGGTTTACTGATGTTGTAGAAAGGGATCTACCTCAGTGTTTGATGTTTTGTGCATGCTGGGATGCTTTTCTGATCACCACAGTTGTAAAGAATGATTATGTGACTTACAGTATTATGGCCCTCCTCACACCTCAAACCAATCTGGGCATTTTCCTCAGACCTCTCTTATCAACTAGGGGTTTCCACTCAACCAATGTTCACTCACTCGACGTTAAATGTTTTTCGCTCCATTCTGGGGAAACTCTAGAGACTGTTGTGTGTGAAAATCCCAGGAGATCAGCAGTTGCTGAAAGACTCAAACGAGCCCATCTGGCACTAACAATCGTGCCACAATCAAAGACACAGAGATCACATTATTTCTTTATTCTGATGTTTGATCTAAACTTTAAACGATGCTCTTGTGATTTGGTGCCATGTGATTGGCTAATTAGATTACATGAATGTGCACATGTAAAGGAGAGCACGTAAGGGGTATGTTTCTTATGTGATCCTTATAATGCTTAACCACACTTTAATAGTGCAGAAGCGCATACAAGTTTTTGTAGATGACCTACATTCACCAAAAAATGTGCATTTCTAACCTTATTTAAAACCTGATTACAAATGGATTTCTCGTAATGTTTAGATTTTATACAGAAAAGTGTGTGGTGTTTTCTAGATTAAGCAAGTCGGTAAACGCTATTGCATCAGGGTCATTCTCTGAAGTGCTCACAGACAAAGAAAGTACTAAAATGAACTTATATCAATTTATAAAATGTGCACATTTATGCATATCTAATTAGATAAAGAATAATTTGTAACAATTTATGACGTATAAAGTGCGTTAATCTATTTAAGATACGTGCAAAAAAAATATTTTTATTTATTTGGTTATTTATTTTGTGTGTGCTTACCTATAGTGCTTTGCTTTAAGAGTCAAAGGTAGCATGCAGTTATAACACACACACACACACACACACACACACACACACACACACACACACACACACACACACACACACACACACAGAGAGGCACTGGAAAAGCCATGTCCATTGGGCTGTGGCTAACATGACATTCTTAGCAGCCAGTTCTCCCACAGAGCCCAAGGACCAAGAGTGAAAGCACGTGTGAAGACCTGTCCTTCCTGTCCACGCTCCCTCACACACATGCTTGAGCTCTTTCAGTGGCACCTGCTTGATAGGAGCCACCCTGGCAACCATGCTCGCCGGGCCCTGGAGAAGACAGGATGGTTTCCTTGCATACTTAAAAGAGCTAAGGCTATGCACAGCTCTCTCGCTCTCTCTCTCTCTCTCTCTCAATCTCAGTGATTCAGTTCCAGCGTGGGAGCCCTGGGGAAAATCCTGCTCCCTGCCCATCCACTACCACTGAGTCCACTAAGACATCTGCTAAAACATCTCATATCTTAGATCTCCACCTGGATGCAGCAAACGTTTAAAGAGTATTTATGTCAGCCATGGAGTTAAGATTCTACACTGCTCCCACTCGTACCCTTTGTAAGCCAAAATAACTAACATGAGGCTTCAGGCTATTGGCAATAGTTTCAGAAAGTTTAGTGAAGTATTCAACGGGTTCTAATAAGGGTTGCAAAAATAGCATTCCAGCATTCTGTAACCAAGAAGCAGGCATGTGTGTTTTTTTTTTTTTTTCCAAATGAAATTCTTGTAAAAGCTGTAAAATGGGATTTTTTTTTTTAAACCTGGGGACTAATTATTAGACATGTCAGTTAATTTAGCTAAATTTGATATTTGTGGTAAAATTAGGTAACTATCTATTCCTACAGTACATACAGTTTAGCATATGGTACAGTATGCAAGGTATAGTTGTATAGTACCAGTCAAAAGTTTGGATACAAGTTTGGATTTATTTTATATATTCTAGGACAATACTGGATTTTCTTTTTTTTACTTTGAAACAACATATAAGGCATTAGGTAATTAAGTAACAACAACAGTCCATTGTTATTTTAAGACATAAAGGTCACCTGTTCTGGAAGAGGTCTTTCAAGAATAGTATTGTCAAGTGCATTTGTAAAACCAATCGAGTTCCATGATGAAACTGACTCTCACGAAGACCTTCCCAGGAATGCAAGACCAAAACTACTTCTGCTGCAGAGGAGATGTTCATTTAGAGTTCACCAATGTAAAAACCTCAGATTAGAGCCGTTATGAAGGCTTTACAGAGCATAAGTAGCAAACGCATTTCAATATTAACTGTTATAAAGAGATTACTGCATATTTTGGATGCTGTGCTAGGTATAGTATTGCGTATAGTATGCTCGGAATAGTCTTGTATATGGTATGCTACAGTAGATATAGTCTTGTGTATGGGATACTAGGTATAGTTTTTACATACTGTATGATATGCTAGTTATAGTTTTGCATATGGTATGGTATATATAGTTTTTTACCTGCTTTTTTTACCATAACCCTGGTGGTGAGGAAGGTGAAGAGGACAAAAGCAGAGCAGAGGACAAAGTGGTAGAAGCTGAGAAAGGAAAAATGTTGTGTAGTCTTTAGGGAGGAGTTGAGACAGGCTATGGGTGGTCAGGAGGTGCTTTCATTTGACTGGACAACTACAGCCAATGTGATCAGGGAGACAGGTAGGAGGGTACATGATGTATCATCAGGTAAGGCAAAAGTGGACAAGGAGACTTGGTGGTGGAACGAGCAAGTCCAGGAGTGTATACAGGGAAAGAGGCTAGCTAAGAAGAAGTGGGATACTGAGAGGACTGAAGAGAGTAGACAGGTGTACAGGGAGATGCAGCATAAGGTGAAGGTAGAAGTGGCAAAGGCCAAACAAAGAGCATATGAGGACTTGTATGCTAGGCTGGACAGTAAGGAGGGAGAGGTGGATCTGTACAGGTTGGTGAGGCAGAGAGATAGAGATAGGAAGGATGTGCAGCAGGTTAGAGTGATTAAAGCTAGAGATGGAAATGTCCTGACAGATGCCAGGAGGGTGATGGGAAGATGGAAGGAGTACTTTGAGGAGTTGATGAATGAGGAAAACGAAAGAGAACAAAGAGTAGAAGAGGTGACTGTTGTGGAGCAGGAAGTAGCAAATATTAGTAAAAGTGAGGTGAGAAGGGCATTGAAGAGGATGAAGAGTGGAAAGGCTGTTGGTCCTGATGACATACCTGTGGAATTATAGAAGTGCTTAGGAGAGGTGGCAGTAGAGGTTCTGACTAGTTTGTTTAACAAGATCTTGGAGAGTGAAAGGATTCCAGAAGAATGGAGGAGAAGTGTATTGGTGTCAATTTTTAGGAACAAGGGAGATGTGCAGAGACGTGGCAATTACAGAGGCATAAAGCTGATGAGCCATACAATGAAGCTGTGGGAAAGAGTAGTGGAAGCTAGGTTAAGGGCAGAGGTGAGCATTTGTGAGCAGCAATATGGTTTTATGCCTAGAAAGAGTACATCAGATGCAGTATTTGCTTTGAGGATGCTGGGGGAGAAGTACAGAGAAGGTACAGTAATAAAGAGTTGCATTGTGTCTTTGTAGATTTAGAGAAGGTGTATGACAGGGTGCCGAGAGAGGAGCTGTGGTGTTGTATGAGGAAGTCTGGAGTGGCAGAGAAGTATGTTAGAGTGGTGCATGACATGTATGAGAGTTGTAAGAGAGTGGTGAGTTGTGCTGTAGGTGTGACAGAATAGTTCAAGGTGGAGGTGGGTCTGCATCAAGGACTGGCTCTAAGCCCCTTTTTGTTTGCTCTGTTGATGGACAGGATGACAGATGAGGTTAGACAGGCGTCTCCATGAACTGTGATGTTTGCAGATGACATTGTGCTTTGTAGCGAGAGCAGGGAACAGGTGGAAGAAAATTTGGAGAAGTGGAGGTACGCTCTGGAAAGCAGAGGAATGAAGGTTAGCCGCAGCAAGACGGAATACATGTGTGTGAATGAGAGGAACCCAAGAGGAACGGTGAGGTTACAGGGAGCAGAGGTAAAGATGGTGCAGGATTTTAAGTACTTAGGGTCAACGGTCCAGAGCAGCGGAGAGTGTGGAAAGGAGGTGAAGAGGCGGGTACAGGCAGGTTGGAATGGGTGGAGAAAAGTTTCAGGTGTGTTGTGCGATAAAAGAGTATCAGCGAGAATGAAAGGAAAGGTGTACAGGACAGTGGTGAGACCAGCGATGCTCTACGGCTTAGAGACAGTCGCACTGAAGAAAAGACAGGAGGCAGAGCTAAAGGTAGTAGAGCTGAAGATGTTGAGGTTCTCTTTGGGAGTGACAAGGATGGATAGGATCAAGAATGAGTTCATCAGAGGGACAACCCATGTTAGATGTTTTAGAGATAAAGTCAGACAGGCCAGGTTGATGTGGTTTGGACATGTTCAGAGGAGAGATGGTGAATATATCGGTAGGAGAATGCTGAGGTTGGAACTGCCATGCAGGAGGTCTAGAGGAAGACCAAAGAGGAGATTCATGGATGCAGTGAGAGAGGACATGAAGTTAGTTGGTGTGAGAGAAGAGGATGCAGAGGATAGGGTTAGATAGAGGCAGATGATTCACTGTGGCGACCCCTGAAAGAGAACAGTCGAAAGACAAAGAAGAAAGAAGATATAGTTTTTTCATATGGTTTGTTGCCTGTTTTTTTTTTTTCTTCCAGATCTCTAAGTAATTGGCTAACATTAAAACTTTTGTTGAGATCCATGTTCATTTAATTAAACATCTAACCCAGTTACCAACTGTACTTAGCTACCATGGTACCAACCTAACTAGCTAGTTTGTTGTGGCTTCATTCTGGTAAAATATATATATATATATTTATGATTTTTTTCATTGTGATTATGTCAGGACTTTGCATCCCCTTAAATCATGATCTAACTCTGGCGCCTTACAAGCTTCTCATTCATACATTTTTAATTGTCTGTTTGGGTGCGCTGGCATATTTATTTATTTATTTAGACTCTAATTGTATTCACATTAAAAAATAAAGGAAACAATTAGTTGACTACAAGGAACAGTGAGGCAAGGATTTGAACATGAATGAACACAGGCTTTATAGTGCACAATGTAAAAGAAAGACCAGTAAAACTATTGTAAATTATTTGACTATTTGATCGGGATTGCTATATAGGGCCTGTTAATTGCAAATATGATTTAAATTCCGCTTTCTTTTGTTTAATTTAATCTCCCCTTGGCGAACTTTACACGTCACATACATGCCATACATGCTTGCAAAGACAGATTCCCAACTTTTTATTTTTTATTTTTTGTAATGTTAACACATTTCCATAAACTTAAATTTACTCGAGCTTGCTATATTCCTAAGCTGCTTAGCCGAGCTCATTCCCAACAAACAGTTCCTCAGGTTGTCTTTTGCTGTGTGACACATTCAGCTTGTTAATCACCACATACTCTTGCTCTCGCATGTCTGTTTCACATAGTTTGTAAGAACTGAAGTGCTGTTGCGGAGCCTGTGAGGTGTGTGTGTGTGTGAGGCTGTGGATCTGGACACAGCCTTCAGGCCACTTAAACGTCTCAGCTCATCCCTAGAGACGTGCCAGCGTTGTTAGCATTGCACATGAGCCTCCAGCTTCTCCCTGTTTTTCCTCTCTTTCTCTCTCTCTCTCCATCTCGGCATCGCCCAGGCTGCTGGGAACATTTTTAGACGGCACCCCACAGGGCTGGTAATTGTGCTGGACATGGCAATGGGGCGGACAGACTAATTTTTTTTAACGATAGGCTGCTCTTTCCTGCTTACCCCTGTCAGCTAGCTTTGACATTAGCACTCCATTGCTGCGGGATGGTAAATGACTCTGCTTCTCATCTGATTACTGTACACACAACCCTAATGCTATACGGCTTTTCAGTCGTAGTAAAGAGGCTTTAAGGGTCTTGTTAGATCCAAATAACTAATTTGCTGATTCTCCTTAAATCAGATTTGTACATAATCCTAGTTCAGGATGGGCTTTCGAAGAACTGCTTCTGCTGATTCAGCACTAAAGCTGAATGTAATATGAAGCCCACAGCACACTTCAATTTATTAAAGCCAAAAGAAGACAGAAGGCAAAAGATAGAAAGAAAACTACACCCTGCTTAGCCTTAATATAGCCAATCAGCCATGACATATTTAGCATCTGAAGTTTGCATTCTTTAGTTTGGCACTGAAGCTAAACAGTTATAGCTACCACATTATCATTGTGCAAATGAACACAATAAATCAACAAACACCACACGCTCATTTTAAAAGACATTATTTGAATCAGTAATTCCATTTGCACAAAAAAAAAAAAAAAATCTCATGAAGTCCAAATTAAAGCCTGAAGCTTGTTTTATTTTGTTTGGCAGCTTGGGCTCTGATGCTAGTCATGCTAACAAGTAAGGGAAGAAGTTAGAGCTTTAAGCTATGTTATGTAAAATCGTCTCATTTTATTGTTAGTTAACAGTTTCATACAGTGTCACAAACCATGCTGAAAAATGTATTTAAAAATCATGTAATATTTTGTCAGAAGCATGTTGATTTATGTTAATGTCAATAATAGTATTCATGTTACAGTACATACAGTATTACAGTAGCTACTACTTTAAGTATCCGTCACTGAAAGCTCAAAATAAGCTGATCAGCTTTAATGTAATCAGTAATATTATTATTTCAAGTTGAAGCCCACGTACATGTCTTCCTGTCTTTCTGTATGGCAAGAATGTTAACCAATCCTATTAAAAATATTTAGTTTAGCTTTTCTAATTAATATCTATTGTTACAGATGTTTGTTTACACTGAGCTAGTAGCTCATTAGTAGCTTATTTTACAGTAGATTATTAAATTCTGCACATCACAAAATCTGGCACATAACTTCAATTCTACTCAACATTTTCATTTAATTTATGATGCAGGTTTAACTTCAGGCAAAAGTACTGCAAAAGTTTTGTTACATTTTGTCGAGCCAGTTTTGCGTGATGCTATAGTATGGCGAAATCTGTCTGGACAAACAGACATACGTACATACAGAAATAACATTTTCTGAGACTGGTTTTGGGTACAGTAAATATATAATAAAAAAAACTTACAGTAAATAGATAATTAAAAGAGCGAGCGAAAACATTTCATTTATTTATGTACAAACCGGATTCCAAAAAAGTTGGGACACTAAACAAATTGTGAATAAAAACTGAATGCAATGATGTGGAGATGGCAAATGTCAATATTTTATTCAGAATAGAACATAGATGACAGATCAAAAGTTTAATCCGAGAAAATGTATCATTTTAAAGGAAAAATATGTTGATTCCAAATTTCACGGTGTCAACAAATCCCAAAAAAGTTGGGACAAGTAGCAATAAGAGGCTGGAAAAAGTAAATTTGAGCATAACGAAGAGCTGGAAGACCAATTAACAGTAATTAGGTTAATTGGCAACATGATTAGGTATAAAAAGAGCTTCTCAGAGTGGCAGTGTCTCTCAGAAGCCAAGATGGGTAGAGGATCACCAATTCCCACAATGTTGCGCAGAAAGATAGTGGAGCAATATCAGAAAAAGACTTTGCAGTTATCATCATCAACTGTGCATAATATCATCCGAAGATTCAGAGAATCTGGAACAATCTCTGTGCGTAAGGGTCAAGGGCGTAAAACCATACTGGATGCCCGTGATCTCCGGGCCCTTAAACGACACTGCACCACAAACAGGAATGCTACTGTAAAGGAAATCACAGAATGGGCTCAGGAATACTTCCAGAAACCATCGTCAGTGAACACAATCCACCGTGCCATCCGCCGTTGCCAGCTGAAACTCTACAGTGCAAAGAAGAAGCCATTTCTAAGCAAGATCCACAAGCACAGGCATTTTCATTGGGCCAGGGATCATTTAAAATGGAGTGTGGCAAAATGGAAGACTGTTCTGTGGTCAGACGAGTCACGATTCGAAGTTCTTGTTGAAAATGTGGGACGCCATGTCATCCGGACCAAAGGGGACAAGGACAACCCAAGTTGTTATCAACGCTCAGTTCAGAAGCCTGCATCTCTGATGGTATGGGGTTGCATGAGTGCGTGTGGTATGGGCAGCTTGCATGTCTGGAAAGGCACCATCAATGCAGAAAAATATATTCAGGCTCTAGAACAACATATGCTCCCATCCAGACGTCATCTCTTTCAGGGAAGACCCTGCATTTTTCAACAAGATAATGCCAGACCACATTCTGCATCAATCACAACATCATGGCTGCGTAGGAGAAGGATCCGGGTACTGAAATGGCCAGTCTGCAGTCCAGATCTTTCCCCTATAGAGAACATTTGGTGCATCATAAAGAGGAAGGTGCGACAAAGAATGGGAGAGCATTCCTATTTCTAAACTTGAGAAACTGGTCTCCTCTGTCCTCAGACGTCTGTTGAGTGTTGTAAGAAGAAGGGGAGATGCCACACAGTGGTGAAAATGGCCTTGTCCCAACTTTTTTGGGATTTGTTGACACCATGACATTTTGATTCACCATATTTTTCCCTTAAAATGATACATTTTCTCAGTTTAAACTTTTGTTCCGTGATTTATGTTCTATTCTGAACAAAATATTGACATTTGCCATCTCCACATCATTGCATTCAGTTTTTATTCACAATTAGTTTAGTGTCCCAACTTTTTTGGAATCCGGTTTGTAGATTAGCTAGCTTCAGTGCCAAACTAATGAAACAAAGGCCACAAAACTACAACTAACTAACGTGATATGAAGTGTGATTGTTATGCAAATTCTTTCCAATCACGTTAGCCCACTTCTGTCTCACTCTGCTTCCTCCCGCATGTCATAGTTTTGCTCATTGAGCTCCTATAGGCATCGATCCAAAATGCTCCCACTTTTGTAGGCCAAAACCAGTCAATTTGATATAGAGCCTCAGGCAAACATTATAGCACTGATTTTCATTCTAATGACCTCCTTCTTTACCCCTATTCTTATCCCTTTTTCCTCATTTTCTGTCATAAACCTCCTTATAAAACCTTAAACTTAATATGTAGGCTGTAATAACTTAGAAATAGATATCTATTTGTGTCAGAGCATACTCCCGCACTATGCTTTTTTTTTTTTCCTTCTTAAAATCCATATTTAGCCAACTTTGCGATGCCAACATAATATTTTAAACTTCCCGTTTTTTAATGTCCTCGGCCTGACACATATTGGCCCTTTTACACCTCACATTGAATAAATTGCAGCACAGTCATATTGCAGCCCAAGTTCATAGAGCATAGTTATGTAAAGAGTAAAATAGAGGAAAAATAATTCATATTGCCATGTTGTAATGTTGCCTTACTTGAAGCTTAAAGTTAAACTTACCACTCTAAAGTTGATTACTTAAACAAACAGCATGTTCTTAGGTCTTCAACCCACTTTTTTTTTTTTTTTTTTTTTGCAAAAAATATGTAATCTATATTTATTTAAGAACAATACAACAGCGTTTTTGGAATTGTTGTGGAACATCTGTGAAATATGTTATTACACATAAGTATACATGTCTATAAACAGTTATTCCATCACCAAACTCTCTTTTCCTATATGTGTATGTAGGTTTCCCATATATATGTAGTGTTAGAGTATGTAGAACAACTTCTATTTTAAGTCGCTTTGCGTTAGCTGTTACTATAGAAACGATAATAGGTGCCTTAATGTAAACTACTGGCAGAGCTACTGAGTCACAGAAACGCAACACATACCCTTTGATCAATCACAAGCGAGAATTCAGTGGTGATGTGGTTGAGCGACGTAGGCATAGGAAGCTGTGTGGGTACTGTACAGTATGTACAGGGTTGCTATGCTTGATTGAGATCACTCCTCTTTCTTTTGACTGGCATGTGTCGGCTCAGACATAAGAATGCTCTTCCGGAGGTTGACACAGCCACTCATATCAAGAGGCTGCTGTAAAGGCATGTTTCCTCTCTGCTCCTCACACACGGACATGTCTGGTGTCAATCAGCGGCTCCCTGCACACAGGCCGAGACTTCTGCAAATGGTATTTTTAGCCATCTTAAGATGTGCTAAGTACCTTCTACGTTGCCCTGGCTGCTGAGTCTGGCCAGTCTGGAAGAAGCGGCAAAAAAATGGGGATTTTGAGGAAAAAGTGAAACGGTGATTTTGCATCCACCCGTGACTAATTGCAGAGTGAGGACGAGTAGTGCTGGTCCAGTCAGCGTATGCAACACAGACAGTGAAAAGGGCAGATTTTACAGTAGCTGCTTATGGTCCTGCAGATAAGTTCTGAATGCGCATGCAGAGAAGTGTGAAGAGTTTTTATCTGTCCTTCCACACAGGCACAAGACTCTGGGGGGAAAGATTGAGTTTTCACCTCGAAAAAATCTTTCGCACTTGCATTCTCCTGTTAAAAAGGAGCTTTTTCATCATTTCATGAAATGAAAGTATGATGCACTCTCATGCCATGTGCAGATCTGGACTACAGCCTGAATAGCACTGTTCAGATTCACAAGACCGTCTGTAGTGGTTAAATATGCCTCGTTATGCCTACTTGTGTGATAATAGCTAATCTGATTAACCATGCCATTGTTTCCTCAGTGAAAAACAGGCCATAAAAGGATTTACAAGATGTAGCCCCTGGGACTCTAGTCTAGTGGCTCTTAAAGTGAGGTCTAGGGATGCACAGGGGCCTGGAAGTGCATAGCCAAGGGTCTGCAGGCTTATTGGGTTTTTATAGTTTTTACGGTGATTAGCCTGTAATCAAATGGTCTCAATGTGTACCTCGGTAACTCAACCATAAGTACAGCCTATAAGGAGCATCATCCAAATTGCAGTTTCTGTTTGGTAGTATAGTATTGTACAATTTAGAGACCGGGGACAAAATAGGCATCCATAGTAAAAACTTCCATATCAAATGTGCAGAATAAATAGACCTGCAACAACTGTAATATTGTAATGTTGTCTAAAATAATACACAATCCAATGCATGTGTTCATTGCAGGATACAAGTCAAAGTTAACGGTCTTAGCCATAACAGCTTTAATATTCCTAGGACTTGAACACACAACATTCAGCGCTCTTAGAGCTGGCTTCTGGTTGAACTGAGAAGGGCACTTTGTAACAGCTATGACTTTTCAATATGGAAAATATTGTTATTACAATAATTCCTGAATGTATCATAAGTGCTAACATAACATAATAGTATTTAGCCTATGTAATATGTAGTAATATGTCCTTATTGCCCTGAGTGTTCACTGTCATACAGACTGTGTTCAAACAATTTCCTCCCCCTATTATTTTGTTCTGGTTCATGCTGTGACCAAGACAGCAACAGATGAGCAGCTGCCGGGTTTTGCTATTGTGCATCTGGGATGCTATCAGTTTTGACACACAACATGTGTTTACTTATTTAAAAGAAAAAGAAAATCCCTAAAAAAAAAAAAGAGCTGATGTGATGTTAAAGTTTTGTTCTTACTTTTAGCATTTTGAACTGGACTACAGTAAATGTAATAATTTACTCCAAAGACAAGAAAAAAAAGAGTCTTGTGGCACACCTCTTGTGCAGCTTCTCTCACTACCCACGTCTCCGAGGAGTCATTTTTGGTTAAAGTCCTTCAAGGAGATGACTCCATTCTCCTGATTTGATAATTGGCTGCAGGTCTTGCACACTGCTGTGGGATTGGCGTCTGTTTGCAGAGTTCCACCTGTCAGATTGGGACTTGTAAGAGGAAGTAATGGTCGTGTCCCAGGAGTGGTTGAGCCGTGCCCAGCGGAGCCTGATCAAAGCTCGGCAGCTCCCTGCGTTCTCGCGTCCTCGCTGTCCTGCCTTACTGAGACACACATCTGTCTACCTTTCTCTCACGTTTTTTAATTGGCCAATAGCACTGGCCCAGATCACGGGCAGCACATCTCCAATTTCGGTCCTGTCTGATCACTCGCTGTGTCTGAAAGATGCTCCCCAGATGACACTGGCTTGGGTCCACCTCGCCGGCACTAGCTTCAGACTCACACACGTACACACACACATACTCACTCTCATACACCTTCTGGCTGTGACTCCCCCACTGGTAGACTGTTACAGAGAGAGGTCAGCTGGAAGAGCACACACTTTAATGATTTTTTACAATGTGCACTGTACCTATCGTAGACTCACAGTATGAACCAGTCTGGCTTGTCTTTCATCTCTACATCTGCGTCCCTCGTGCCACACAGTGGCCTCGTCCCCAAACGCAAAGCCAGAGCACCCAAAGGCAATACACTGCTAGAGATGTGCAAGTCCATTCTTTTTTTTTTTTTTTCCCCTTTAAAGCTACCTCTCTTGTAGGTCTGCCAGGCCTTTGATGCACTGGCGTCCAGCCAGCACGACGACCACTTCCAACAGTTCCTTTGAAGAACTTTGGTCATACTACACATCCCCACCTTCCCCAACCCACTCACACTCACATGAATGCCATGTTGTAAGCCTGGAGCTTTGCGGAATAAACAGTGCGGTACTTTCGAGCCACAATTCAGCTGGCTAATTGCAAACCGTGGCGATCCATATGGGCACGGGGGCCATTTAGCAGTGTTGGCAGCGAAGTTGAAACTGCCCGGGGCTGCGTTCTTGTCCTTTGTATTCATGCAGTTGACGGATGCAGCCCGAAAATGAAAAATGAACTTGAGCGGTGCGTTTAGGACACCGTGCTATAAATTCTCGAGTTAATCAAATATTTCTGAGGGAGCACAGTTCGGGTAGGAGGGGAGATGACTGGTAATGCTACACAAGCATATTTCTCTACAGGCTGCTTAGATTTAAACATTTTCATCTACTCCATAGATGCGCGCCCAAAAAAAGCACTAAGAGCTTTACAGTAAACACTCAGAGCATGCTTAATCTCTCCAAATCCATATTATTGCTGTAAATGCATTCTTTCTGTGTAGCCGCGGGTATAGCACGACCCTGTGTAATTCAGTTTGACATTTAACAGACATGATAAGCTCCCATATGTCCTGAGAACATGAGTCCAGGATTACTAAAAACCACCTTTCTTATCGCCGGTGACATGTGCCAATTATTTTTGAAGAGAATATTTGAAATGCACGAGGCTCGTCGTTGAGAAATCCGCCCTCAGGGGTTGACTCATCGCATATCCGAAGCAGTGGTGTTTATTAGGGTCCCTGCATGGGGGCGAAACGGGATGGAGACGGTAACTGTGCAGTGGTAGTTGGTGGAAGTGTTAGGTCTGACCTTATGATCTTGTTGAAGATTCATTCACTCCATACAGCATGAAAAGACAAGCAAGTTTACGTGGAGATTTTTGTGTGGTTTCTAAAACTTTTTCACCCTGAGACCCGGCACAGAACTAAAACATTCCCTGACACCCAGCACAGAGGTATAAATATTCCATGGACACCTACATAAGTATAATGCAAAATACTTTTTTTTTTACACTTGGACCATCGCAAACCCTGGAAGCCATCTAGGAACCTCTGTATTCCAACTAGAGACCGTGGAGGCCATTGGTGATTAACGATTTAACGATTGTGGTAAGACTCCAGTCAACATTCACTTGCTACAGGCTATTTGGGAACGCCATTTAGCCTGATCTGCATGTCTTTGGACTGTGGGAGGAAACTGGAGAACCTGGAGGGAACCCACCAACACGAGGTGGGAATCAAAGGCGACCATCATCAAAACATCAATTAATTACCTTTTAATGGCAGACCCTTGTTTTCAAGTCCTGGCCTTTGTTGAATGCTTATTAATGTATGGGCCTATGAGAGGATGTTTCTTTGATTGTATTATCTTGTGACAGAAAGAAATAATAATCTCAAATTTATCAATTTCCCATCTCACAGGTGTCAATGAACAGACACCCTTCTGTTAAATGGCTCACGCGCATACAAAATGCTACTGCGTAAATGTTTTTTTTAACACCTGCAATGTTCTTTTTTCTATTGCTACAGTACATGCACAAACTATGAACTCCATAGAAATCTAATTATATCACATACCCCTACTTACATTACCGTGTGACTGTATGTTGTGAAATATTTGTCAAATCAGTCAACGGGTTGTTCAGTAATGATGCTTTTTACACCAACATGGGAATCCAGAATAAAAATAAATATGCTGTTTATCTTTGTGAATGGTCTCGTCACTGTCCACACACTTCCTGTTTCATCAACACTGTTGCTTCATTCGTGTTGGAAGCGTTTATAGAACATAGGTAGTATAAGGTGGCTCGACGACTCGACATGATCGTTATACGAGTAAAACGAATACATTTCGTCCACGAAGCTGCCACAATTGAGATATTTAATGTACGTCACAGGAATGTGCCACTTATGTATGTTACCTACAGTATGTTATGTATAATCACTATTTTTGTAACAAGTGTCACATTGGTCCCAAGTCTCACATTTGTGTTACATGACCTTTTCCATTAATCCAAAGTTTGATCTTTATGCGCCCTAGTTAATTGAAACCTTTTTCTAATTGCCCTCATTAGCAAGTGGTTTTCTTATGACCACACAACTAATCCTGTGATTTCTCATCGCACTTTTTTGTGTAGAAATACTCTTAATTTTTCTATTAAAATCTGTGATTTCTGAGGGCACTGGGGACTCAGTGGTAGGTGTTTTGTCTGCCATGTGGAAGGCCTGGGTTCAAATCCCAGGAACTGGATGCAGTGCCGGTCCCAAGCCTGGATAAAATGGGAGGGTTGTGTCAGGAAGGGCATACAGTATTAAACCTGTGCTAAGCTTGTACAGTATGAGTGGACCAGATGGTCCCCTGTGGCGACCCCTTGCTAGAAGCAGCCGAAAGACCAACAACATTAGATGAACGTGAAGCTTAAATTATGATGCTAATATATTGAATAAATGGTGGCACGGTGGTTTAGTGGTTAGCACTGTCACCTTGCACCTCCAGGGTCCGGGTTCGATTCCCGGCCAGACTCGATCCCTGTCTCTGTGTGCATTGAGTTTGCAGATTCCCCCCATGCTTGGTGGGTTTCCTCCGGGTACTTCGGTTTCCTCCCACAGTCCAAAGACATTTAGGTTAGGTTGATTGGCGTTCCCAAATTGCCCGTAGTGTGTGAATGAGTGTGTGAGCGTGGATTGGCAGCCTGTCCAGGGTGTACACTGCCCCGTGCCCTAAGCCTCCTGGGATTGGCTCCAGGTCCCCGTGATCCTGAATACAGAATAAAGCGGTTTAGAAGATGAGTCAGTGGTATTGAATGAATGTCATGTGATTCCTACTTTACACTAGGACAATGCATACTTTATAGGGGCAGTGGTGGCTCAAACGATTAAGGCTTTACTGAGTTACTGACTGGAAGGTTAGGAGTTCAAGCCTCAACACCGCCAAGCTGGCAATGTTGAGCCCTTGAGCTAGCCTTTAACCCTCTCTGCCCCAGGGGTGCTATGTCCTGGCTGACCCAAGCTGCTTTCTAACTGGTATTTGTTTTTCTCAACAATTTAGTCGTGTCCAACTCCAAACTGCCACTAGGGGGCTCCCACATTAAAGCCCCTATCATTAAGGGATGGTAAAGACTATCATGTGTTTCCTCCAAGCCATGTGATGTCAGCACCGTTAGGGGCTGCGTAACACAATGGGGGGCAGCACCATCCGCTACTTACACTTGTGTGCACTCACAGATGCGCACTCACATGATTGGTTGTCGAGCTGTGATTCATGTGAGAGCGCTAAGTAACCCCCTATCCCGCCTAAAGAATGCTTACTTTAAACAAGCACAGTACAGACTATACATACATAAAAACGATGCTTACTGTACTTTACATACAAACAATACCTACTTTACACAAAAAAGATGATTACGTTACACAACGATGATGATGCTTAATTTACACAAACTTAATTTACACAAACCTGTTTTACACAGAGGGATCGGGGTAGCTCAGTGGTTAAGACATTGGACTATTACTTGAAGGTCCCAGGTTTAAACCTCAACACCACCAGGTTGCCACTTGAACAAGGCCCTCAACTGCACTCAAAGACAATGCTTACTTCAAACAAGCACAATACCTACTTTCAGAGGTGTCAAGTAATGAAGTACAAATACTTCGTTACCTTACTTAAGTAGAAATTTTGGGTATCTATACTTTACTGGAGTAATTATTTTTCAGCCGACTTTTTACTTCTACTCCTTACATTTTAAGCAATTATCTGTACTTTCTACTCCTTACATTTTGAAAATAGCCTCGTTACTCTATTTTTATGATCAGAACGCACAACCCCCCCGTCGCATGATCAGAAAGCGAGACCTTACTGCTTTTTTCGCCCCTCACGGTACTTTTACTTTTATACTTTAAGTATTTTTGAACCCTAGTATCTACACTTCTACTCAAGTAATGAATGTTAATACGTTTGACACCACTGCCTACAAAGAAGATGCCTACTTCATCGCTTACTTTACACAAAGACAATGATTGCTTTACACAACACAATACCTACTTTTCAGAAGGAGATAATGCTTACTTTACATAACAACTATGCTTACTTTCCAAAAAAAATTATTCTTACTTTACAAAACACAATACCTACTTAACACAAAAACGATGCTTACTTTAGACAATCACAATACCTACACATACAGTACAGTACGATGCTCACTTTACACAAAAACAATACCTACTTCATATCAAAACAATGCTTACTTTACACAAGCACAATACCTGCTTTACACAAAGACGATGCTCACCTTACAAATCACAATACCTGCTTTACACAAGGAGACAGTTCTTACTTTACACAAAGACGATACTTACAGTGTTTGGCACAGACAATACCTATTTTACACAAAGACAATGCTTATGTTATAAATCACAACACTGTAGGTATTCTTCATTTATGCAAATATGATGCTTATCTTTACATAATGCTCCTCAAGTGATTTATACAAACATGAAGCCAATGTTAAACAACCGTGACATTTACAGAACGTGACAAAAACATCATGAAGCCTGTCCTAACTAGTTTATTCTTAGACTATTCAGGGTTTAATTATGTACTTATTCTGATTTGTGTGTGTTTTTTTTTTTTTTTCCATCTGCCAGATATTACTCTTAGCAGTCAGAACCTCATTCTTTTTTCCAACCACAGAAGATGCAAAAGCCTGGTGCATGGTGTGGCTGTCAGCACTTTCAGATGAAATGTTCATGATCTGCGTCTTATAGTGTTTAGGAGACTGTTTGTCTCCTCATAACTTTTATTTTTGTTATTATTATTATTATTATTATTATTTTTACATTTTTAAGCAAATGCATGCTCTTAATGTCTCCTTTTTTTCCCATTCTTTTTTTCCTAGAGGAAACACTTATTGTAATAATTTCAGTTTTGTATTATTTAGAGACTGGAAGACAGAACACCAGGAGCGCTGGAGAGATAACACAGAGAATGAGTGTAAAAATAACTAAAGGCTGCTGATTTCTCAAAAGGTTTTGTATGGTGTGAATATAATATATAATGCACACGCATGCACACACACTATACAGTATGCGTATATACTCCTCTGCAGCATGTGCCACTCGCAGCATCACAGCTGCATACTCAAGTCGCACAGGTCGGTTTTTTTGTGATTGTCCTTGACAGCTGCACACAAATCTGTAGGCCTGGTGCTGCTGCATGCTGCTCCTGTGTTTGCTCGTCATATTAATTTGATGATTGCCAATGACAGAGCGATATACGTGCTTAAATTGAGTAAAGGTAGTGGTGTGGCGTGTGGAAAATTGTGTCGGCACAACATGCCATCACCGCACACCACTTAAAATGTCTTTTTTTATGATTGTTTTTTGTGTATTAGATGCTTATATTTTCCTTTTTTCGCTTTTGTTGAGCAAGTGGACTGCTCAGACTAGTTTGGTGGTTTCATGCCTTTTGACATAAAACTTTCCTAATGTTCCTACAGTAAGACTTTAAGAGTGATACAATAATTATTTCTTGTTCATGAAGAAATTGCCAATATTTCCATGTAAGTATAGTACTATGGAATATTTTCTTACTAATATACCAAATACCAAGTTTTTTAACACTCCGTATACTCGGACAATATAGCTGAAAAGAGACGTTTGGAGATGCCTCTTTATTTGGTTATTGGGTACATCAAGATCAATGATTGTATTATTTATTTATTAATATTGTTTTTATTAGTTTATTTTTTATTTGTTTATTATGTTAATTAGTATATTGGTTATTTTGTGGTTGTTGGTAACGGTGACCTGATTGGTCAGTGATTGGTCATTGAGACTAGTGGTGATTACTGATGGGACCCATTGAGACTAGTCGTGATCATTGATTAGATGTTGAGCCTAGTGGTGACCCGTTATTGGTCATTAAGATTAGTGGTGACTCGTCATTGAGATGCCTTCTGGTGATCAGTGATTGGTGGTGACCCGTGATTGGTCATTGAGACTAGTTCTAATCACTGATTGATCATCGAGATTAGTGGTGATTACTAATGGGACCCATTGCGACTAGGGGTGATCATTGATTGGATGTTGCGACTAGTGGTGACCCGTTATCATACAGTAGAACAATGATAATGAGTGATTTATACACAGATTGACAATGTACTCTTGATTCATATAACTACGTAGCAGCTGTGATATGAAACAGATAGAGAGATCGCAACATCTGCTAAAAAGGCAAAAATTTAATTAGATTTTTTTTAAGGCATGCCTACTAAAACAGTTCTTGTACAATTTGTATTACTGATATTTCGACATGCAGGTTGCACAATGCTAAGCATGCAGCTGTACGCTTCCCTTACTTGTTAACGACCCTAACCTTATATCTCTATTACAAAGTTAAATAAGTATGCTGTAGACACCAAACATGCTTTTATAGTCTGGCTTTAGACTCTATCCGGAATGACCCTTGAAGGATGAAGGTAGGGGTTAGGCCTCCGTTACGGACCTTGTCTCAATTCCACCTGTCTGTGTGAGCGCTCTTTCTGAGGCAACGCAAGCGTGCCGATTCTTCACACTGATGGATGGCGCCAGAGCAGGGGTTAAGCTGCACTCGTCTGCCTGCGCTCACGCTGCCTTTGTGAGAGCGTTCAAGTGTGTTTGTGAATGTGTGGGGTTTTTTTTTGTGTGTGTTTATGTCTGTGTGTATTACTGTGTTTGCAGATGCACAGGTCCTCAAATCCATATGGCAGGGGGTGTTTGTTTTTAGGCAACCTTGTCATACAGAGGTTAGAGGCTTTTCAGTGGTCTTGTCTAAAAAAATGCACATCTGCAGACATCGGCCAATTAGGAATGGAGAGGCTGAAGGTTTGTGAGTCTAGCAGTAACCCGTGGCATGCATTACCGCCTGCCCCAAAGCTCACCGACTTCCACGGGCTCCGTGCACTGTGCTGAACTCAAGACTGACCAATCTATAGAAATCTATAGAGACAGCAGGAAAAGCATGGGGTATGCTTAATTATTTGAGAGATGGCATTTCAGTGGCTAGGTCCCTGAAGTGAGTGCATTGAGGCTTGGCTCAGTGCATGGAGGAAATGGCAGCTAATCAATAGGCAGGAGCGTATTACCATAGACTTCCACCAAGGCAAATGATAAGGGAGCCCATTGGGAGCTCTGTCTGTTGAATAAACGGAATGGAGTGCGGAGACAGCCCATTGCTTCAAATGTGAAGTGCATAAAGCTGTATTGCCCAGCCTATCAGATACTTATAATAACTCATACGCTGATATTAACCACTCTGTTAAGTGGGTTTAGACTATGCGATTAAAGCAGCATTATAGGATTAATAAAAATCTCATACTAATAAAATCTTGGCTGAATTCTCTTAACAGAATGTGCGGTAACATGTTCTTCGTGCCAGACGGAGATTATCTAAAGACCTGCGATTAAGCAAAATGACTACATTCTTGCGCCATCAATCATCAAGATCCATGCGTGTGTTGGAAATGGCCTGGTAAAAGAACAAACATTCTTCAAAACATACTTCCGTCAATTAGCTCGTTTCGCTCACGTTTCTCAATCGGCATGAACGTATTTGTAGCTGTTCAGTGAGTTTTTGGGTAATTCTAAACCAGTCTCTTATTGTGTGCGTGTGGCAAAGTGGCATAGTGGTTACCACTGTGGCCTTGCATTTCCAGGTTTGAGGGTTCGATTCCCACCTCAGTGTGTGTGGAGGTTGATTGGTGGTTTTTCTCCGGGATTCTGGTTTCACAGTCCAAAAATATGTCTCCTCTGATAGAATGGCGCCCTGTCCCAGAAGTACCTTGCCTCATGACCAAAATCTCTTGGCATAGGCTCTAGGTTTCTTCTTCTTCTTTTTTTTTTTTGGTTTTAACTCCTGTTACATTTCCGTATCTGAAACTTCATGATGTCAATCCATTTATGATATAGATCCCTCCTCTTCTATAACTGAAAATAACTGCCCAGGACTGCTGCCAGGATCGCTCCGGAGTGGACAGCCTTTACTATAGGTACTTGGTTCTATAAAAATATCCTGGGTGGTCAGTATGAAATGCGCCGTCATACCTGGCTGCAAGAAGTGGATGAGTTGCATTCACATTTCAGTGGTATTAAAGAGCTCCGTTGCTTTTCAGCATTCGCCTGGAGGACCTCTTCACACATTCAGAGCTTCAAATTTTTATATTAGGTTGTGACAGGGATTCAGGGAAAAAAAAGGAGACAGAAAAGGGACAGACTGTGAGACGGTCTGTCTGGATGGAGATGTCAGAATGGAACTGAGCTAAATTGATCTGAGGAGGAGTGAAAACATGACAACGGGCAGGTTTGAATTTGAGGGATTTTGTGCGGGAAAATTTTTGCGCGCTTAAAAAATGTTTGCGGATGTGGGTGATGGCAATTGTAAGTTGTAAAAGGAAAAACACTGAGAGGAAATAAAGGCTAGAGCCAGAGCATCATACATTGAAGGACATGGGACTCCAGGATCTGGGTTTGATTCCCGGCCAGGCTCGATCCCTGTCTTTGTGAGTTTGCATGTTCTCCCCGTGCTTGGTGGGTTTCCTCCCACAGTCCAAAGATATGCAGATTAGGCTAATTGGCGTTCCCAGATTGCCCATAGTGCAATAGGTGTACTGTATGTGTGTGTGTGTGTGTGTGTGTGTGTGTGTGTGTGTGTGTGTGTGTGTGTGTGCCCTGCGATGAATTGGCACCTGTCCAGGATGGACCTACTGTAAGCCTCCCGGGATAGGCTCCAGGTCCCCGCGACCCTGAATACAGGATAAAAGCAGTATAGAAGATGAGTGAGTGAGAGTATTGTGATATGATTGATAGCTGTCTAAGGTGCGAAACAACAGTATATTTATTCATTTTGTTTTTTAAATGGTTCCATTATATCCAGCATTCCCTCTTTTGTGTCTATATTTTTGCAATGGCCCTGGCTTAAACAAGCCATTTAAATCCCTAGCCCATTGTGACCTCATATAAGGAGATACCCGTAGTGAGTTGCTCTGCTCTGCTGTTTCCTGCTGTAGTACCTTATTTGTATAGACACTGAAACGGCGCATTTGGAAGAGGAGTGAAATATAGTGAGTTTGAGGTAAAATGCATTATCTGAGGGTTGATTCCGCTAGAGCATTATACACACATATACTGTACACGTTGGGGGCGCTCTGAGATGCGTGTTGTTAAAGAGTGTACAATTGTTAAAAAACCTGTAAAAAAAAAAGTAAAATGTGGGACCTTCAAGCCAGAGAAACATTTTTCTGTAACTACACTTCCACATTTTGCTACATACACTTTCTTGGGACTGGGCATAAAGAAGATACAAAATTTTAGTCAGTTTTGTCAATATGACCCTTTCTTTACACATTCTTTCATCATTTGTATCCTTTATCCCATTTTTTACCCCTGTCTTGAATGGTTTCTTTACACATAACATTACAGTCGGCTCTTCATGTACAAAGACATATACAGTATCTCGTATTAACAAAATATCTTCTGCGTTGTGATATATTTTCATTCCACATTGCCCGAATGTATATTATCCACATAGGCAATGAAAATGTACTTTTTATGTGGAAAATAGACCTATAAAATGCATCTTATATGCGCATGATGCACAGAATAAATCTATTGAACCTACTATAAAAGTGCCACAGGGATATACAGTATGAATGTTGTTTCATTTTGTCTTTGTTTAAATGAATTGGACAAATACTTCCTTCCTCACGCACAGAAAAAAACGTATCATAAATAAATAAATAAAAAACAAGAAAATACCAGAGGACATGTATGAGTGGCATGGGATTTTAGCAGACATGCCATTTAGATTCGAGTCTTACAGTTAGTCTTTCGGCAGCGGAGGTGAATAATGGACACAATATCCACTCCTTTAGAAATGTGATCAGAAAGCACACATTCTCCAAAAGCCGTAGCGAGGCGCAAGAGCAGGAGGCTAGACTGTACGCACTATCTGTACAGAGCCATGCGGCTTTTAATTTCCCCCCTTTATCAAGCAAACGGCGTTCTGTATGGGCACTCGTCCCAAAGAGTCCTTTTGTTGTTGGAGTAAGCAGGATTTTCTTTTTTTTTTGGCCTAAGCACTATTCCTAAACTATTTAATATGTTATCAGTGCACGGAATCAAATTACCTCCCTCACTAATGGCTCTCGGATAGTTGGTGACCTCAAGCCCGAGACACTAACTAGCGCTCATGGCTGGTTGCACGGACTGATAGAGACGAGGAGAGGAGACTCTCTTTATGCTGCAATGCATTCTGTTGACACACTGCCTCATTCCATGGTCCGCGCCAGCACCACTGCAGTGTCATTACCTCAGACCGAGCGGTTTCTCTTGGCCATGACAGACATACTAGCAGCCCTGTATTCAAAGCAGCTGTCATCTTTCACAGACATTACGTTTACTCTAGGGAGCCAGACTCCATGTTCAGCCATGCTGAAAAGTGAAAGGCATTGGTTTGGTGTGATAAGGCACTGGATTTAAATACCAACCATAGAAGGATGGGAGACAAAGGAAAAACGCAGCGTGCATTCCTCACAATTTGGACGCACATTAGATACAGCAGGTAAATGGTATTCGAATGCGTCAATGTCCGACTCGTGTAATTGCATCAGAGTCACAATGTTTAATGTCTCTTGGTTCAATACATACCATAGAACCCAGGCTAACATACTGTATGTAAACTTACATATAATACACTCATTATTAATGCAAAATGAATTAATTAATTTATTTATTGTAGCTCTGTGTAATCAGTTGTCTGGACGTGTTTAGGATGCTGTTAACAATGTAGGTGGAGATATACAGTATACTCACTCATCGTCTATACCACTTCATCCTCTATACTGTACAGTGTTATGAGGGGCCTGGAGCCTAGTCCAGGAGATTAAAGGCATGAGGCGGGGTACATTCTGGATGGGGTTACAATCCCTTGAAGGGCACTCACACTCGAGCAATTGGCCTAATCTGCATGTTTTAGGACAGTGGGAGGAAACCAGAGTACCCAGAGAAAACCCACCCAGCCTGGGGAGAACATGCACACTCCATGCAAACAGGCCCGCAGTGGAAATCAAACGCCGACCCTGAAGGTGGAAGGCCACAGTGTTAACCACTAATCCACCGCGCCACTATATAAAACATAATTAATTGTAAATTTGGTCGTTATTTTTGTCCAGAGATTTTTTTTCATCATATAGAAATGCAGTGTGCTTAAGGGTTTTAAATAGAAATATTCCAACACAATTACTTTTTGTAATATATTTTCTTTTGTCTTGTTGTGTTTTGTCTGCTGTTGTTTTGTTTTGTCTTGTCCCGTTTTGATTATTTTTTTCTTGATTAGTTGTGTCGCCTGCCTGTGAAGCATAGGTGATCAGTATCCATCATCTCGTGTCATCGTCAGGGTCCTCATATTCTTCATTCAACTCTTCATTCCCATTAGACCAAACCTTCACAGAACCGTTATTAGGAAGCATAGATGTGCCCTAGCTATTTCGTTTTCACTTTTTCCCTGTACAGCATGAAAATATAATAATAATAATAATAATATTAATAATAATAATGCATGTTCAGGGGGCAGGTGACACGTGTCTTCCTTGGACGACTCACACTCAAATTTCTTTGTTTTATTTGATCCTTTTTTTTTGTTTTGTCTAGTTTTATTCTTGTTTTGTCTCGTCTTGACTTGACTTCGGTTGTTTTGGTATGATCATTATTCCCAACACTGTTGTTTTCCATAATGTTAATTTGAAACAAACAAATGAAATGTACAGTATTATTGTCTGAAAAAAAGCCAAAAATTCCTGCAAAACAAAAAAGGATGCGTAATTGCATGTTTTGTAAGATTTGCAAGGTTAGAACATCTTTCTTTCTTTCTTTCTTTGTCACTTTTTGTTTATTAAAATGTTCTCCCCGTGCTTGGTGGGTTTCCTCCAGGTACTCTGGTTTCCTCCCACAGTCCAAAGACATGCACCTTAGGCTAACTGGCGTTCCCAAATTGCCCATAGTGTTTGAATGAGGTCTGAGAATGAGTTTGTGAGTGTGTGTATGTGTTCTGCAATGGTTTGGCACCCTGTCACGCCTTTTGACCCATACATCTCCTGGGAAAGGCTCCAGCCCCCCGTGACCCTGAATACAGGATAAAATAGTATTGATGATGAGTGAGTGAGTGATAACTCTCTCGTTGCTAATAATGCTCTCATTTATATACTGCTCCCATGAAATCAACAAGTTTTGCACACAAGTTAAATACTGTTTTCCCCATCAGCACATGCACTATCCTAAGGATAAATACAAAAGTCGCACAAGTTGGGTTTTTCATATCCTGTATCGAGAACATGTCTAGCAGATGTAATAAACAAAATAAATCACACTAGATACAGCAGGTAAATATGGTATTAGAAAGAATTGGTATCCGACTCGTTTAATTGCACCGGTGATGCAATGTTTTATGTGCCATGGTTCAAAGACTAGCATGTGTAAAACCCGAACTGAGTCACGTTATCTCTTCATGGAGATTTGGTCACAGCTCCATTCATCCTAGAAATTAAAGAGCGCAGCGAGCAGGCGAGCCTGTTTTCTGGTCCGAGCTCCACAGCTGGTGGAGGCTACAATGGAATTTGCTTTGGCATTGACTTCTTCGCTCATGATCTAAAAGAGAGAGAGAGAGAAAGAGAGAGAGAGAGAGGGTCTGGCAGAATAAAAGATGGGAACCAGTCTCCTCAATTAAAAGCTCCAGATGATTGATAGTAACGTCTTCTGCCCTTTTAATATAAACTATTCGGCAATTCATCAAAACTATTAAAGCAGAGCCGGCCTGTCTCTGGAAAGCATACACAAATAATAGATTATCCCTGAAACTGAAGAAGTAGTGTGCCAATATCAAATATTCATTTCGTGTTCGAGTAGAAATATGGTCTCTTGTACGGTGTGTGTGTGTGTGTGTGTGTGTGTGTGTTAAAAGAAAAGGAAAAAAAAAAAACATGCTGGGGAAGACGAACAGATAAATGCGGAACGGCTGTATATTTGAGGAATTGTTATAAATACAGTTGACAGAGAAGCCAGGCAAGTTAAAAGACACAGCTTTAATCAAACATGCTGAAATATATAATGGTCTATTTCCCACTGTATGATTTTCCACTAGTCACCAGTGTGGTTTATTGAGCTCCGTTCTGCTGATGGAAGACACACAGTTTGATCAAATCCCATGCACGAGTGCTTCTTAAGCAGGCGGAGCAGCTTCATGGTGATTCACTGGGTTTATTGACTAGAGTGAGAAAAGGAAGAATGGTGCTAACTCCCTCTTCTCCTATTCAATAGCAGGTCAGGAGGCTGCAGCGTGTGTGATAAAGGCAAACACAGTTATTCCTCCTCAGAGAACCTGTGAACAGGTTCTACAGTAGGTTCTTTTTTCTTTCTTTTTTTTTTTTCCGTCAGCTTTCATCTGTTGCTTCCATTCTCTGCGTCGCACCCTCTGCTCTTTCATGATGAGTTGAAAACAGGCAAAATGCAAATGCCGCATGTATTAATTGCACCTCTCGAGGCATGAAAAAGCAAAGCTATTCATTGCACTATGTAAGTTAACTATTCAAGGCTAGATGCATAACACAGGAGTATTGATTGGAGCTGCTCCATGGGACCTTAATCAAATCCGAGTTCTGTTTAGCAGTCAGGTCTATTGTGCCGCGCCGGGTTTGTGTTCTGAAACGCACACCACTTTAGCTGATTTATAGCTATCGCGCCGTCCTGTCGAAACACCTGTACAGCTCAGCGAGCACCATTTTTCATGCACGGTATGCAAACATCGCAGGCGGGGGTCGCGTAACGCTGGGAAATGAAAAGGCGCCCGCACGACATCAGCCAAGAGCATACAAGGGCTCCAAGACAGCTGGCTCAGGGGTCACGTGGTGAATCTGCGGACTGGAGCAGAGTCTGCTCAAGACACCCAGAGGACCCTCTGAGCCCTGCAGCCAGACACACTTCCCACACACCCCACCGAGCACATGGCTCTTGGCTCGCATCCTTTCAAAGGCTTGAAGAAGCTCGATACGGGGTAAGCCACCGATTCCCGGCAAGAGGCGTCATGCCATTCGTCGTGCCAACATGACACAGCGCCGCTGCATGCGTTGTTCACGTCACCAGTCCTGACTTCTTCTTTTTTTCCCATGTTTAGCGCAACTCCTCCGCGTTGTCCACGTTATGCAACAGAGAGCCCCGCCGACGTGCTTAATGATTCAGAGAGATGTGCGTTTTGAAGCAAAAGCACTGACCTTAAAGGAGCGACCATCTGCTCCTCATTAATTCTACCTGTCCCAAGGGAAGGACGTGGATTGCAGGAAAGGTTCCGCATGCTGCCTTTCTGCTCTCTCCCGCTTTCATTTCGAGTCTCCTCAACCATAAAACCAACACCGATTTCATTTAAATTCATATCCTGTAAGCAGCGGGTGGCTAGTGTACACAGGGTTTGTGTTTAATTTGATGACTTCTTGCTTTAACTGGGGAGCAGGAAAAAAAAAAAACTATGCCGTGCCATTTTCCGTGGCTCATTCTTATCAACCCATGAAAGTGCTCCTGGTGTCAGTTATGTGGTCAGCGGTGTTTATTCACAGTATGCAAATTAGTATTGCCAAGACTTTCCCGAAGCATGTGTCATATTGGTATTCCAGCAGAAGCGACGTGCAGCGGAGTAACTATGCAGATATTTTCTAGGCTCGGCCTTGGAACATGACCGCCCTGTTTCATTTTACACAAGCCGCGTCTGTCTATTTAAGGTGTTTACCAAATCAGGCACTGTTTCTCTCTATGATAGCGCCACGGCGGTGCTTTAAATCTTGCTTACGGTAAATTGCGTCAGTGGATGTCGTGTTTGTGCTTGGAAGACATATTTGTGCGTTCTACTCTGTGTATTTCTTGCACCACTGCACAACATTAATAGATGCACCGTTACACGTGTACCTTGATGAATGTTCAAAACGTAATTTCATGTAAGGTTTCTTTCTACATATGGCACTGGTGGCATAAATATTATACAGACAGTTTTGCAGTGTAGCTCCTATCTGACTTTATTCATATTATAGCCAGGACTGTTGAATGATGTTGATTTATCATGGTCCATTTTTGTCAGTGACCTTCTATTCATCAGCGTTTCTCTCCTGCCTCTTTGGAACCACTCAGTTCTGTCAGATCAATAAATGCATTGACCATAAATTAAGCCCCAGTATAGTAATATGCATCATCTTGGCACCCACACCCAGTGCAATGGGACTGAGGGAGAAGAATGTGACTTTGCTTTTTCTCTCTCTCTCTCTGTCTCTCTCTCTTTTTCTCCCTCCCTCATTCAATACATAGGCCAGAGGTCTTATAAAAACTCTTCATACCCTCTAACTAGCTCCTTCAGCTTCTTTGCTTTTGCGTCGGCTGCTGTTTATTATCAGAACGTCAGAAAATTTCATTTCCTCTGCGAAGGGTGATATTTAAATACCCTTGGCTTTTGTCTTCAAAGTAGTACAGGACTAAGGCTTTGAAGATGAGACGCACTGGCTGAGCACGTATCTCAAAAGAAGGGAAAAGGGGTTCGTTATTACTTCCCTTTTCTTTGTGAAATATATGAGGTCCTATCATTTTAACCTCGAAAGTATCTGCTTGTTTCCCCTCAATAGAAACTGAAACCAAGTATCAGTGGTTAATAATTTGCTAAATTAATGACTATTATTGCGAGTTAACTATTACTACAGCTGAAAGGTATAATATCAATATTGTGATTCAAAGTAGGCAGCACGGTGGTGTAGTGGTTAGCACTGTGGCCTCGCACCTCCAGGGTTGAGGGTTTGTTTCCCATTTTGGGTCTGTGTGTGTGGATTTTGCATCTTGTCTAGAACCGAGTGCTTGGTGGGTTTCCTCCGGGTGCTCCGGTTTCCTCCCACAGTCCAAAGACATGCAGATTAGGTTATTCGGCGTTCCCAAATTGCCTGAAGTGTATGTGTGCGCGCCCTGCAATGAATATGGATTGGCACCCTATCCGGGGGTGTATCCCGCCTGCAGGGGTCACGGTCACGGGGGGCCGGAAGCCTATCCTCCTCATCTCCTGGGATAGGCTTCCGGCCCCCCCCCCGTGACCCCTGCACAGGGATAAGCAGTATAGAGGATGAATGAATGAATTAATTCATGATAAAATTTCACAATACACAATATCTTACAATACACATTATCTCAGGCATTAAAAAAGTATTTTAAATACATATATTTTATATTAAACTTTTAATTAAAAAATTTAACTATATAAAAATAAACTTATTAATCACTTAATTTCATGATAATATTTTTTACACTGTAATATGCTTATTTTTAAATAACACGTTTGTGTATAATCTTTAAAAATATTTTAATTACTATTATTTATAATATTATAATTGGCGGCGCGGTGGTGTAGTGATTAGATTAGGCTATTTGGCGTTCCCAAATTGACCATAGTGTGTGAATGAGTGTGTGAATGTGCGTATGTGTGTGTGCCCTGTGATGGATTGGCACCCTGTCCATGGTGTACCCCGCCTTGTGCCCTAAGCCTCCTGGGATAGGCTCCAGGTCCCCCGCGACCCTGAATAGAGGATAAAGCGGTATAGAAGATGAATGAATGAATGAATATTATAATTAAAATATTATTATTTAAATTTTTAATGCAGTTACAGGTGTAGTTTAGCGTTCTTGAATACACACTCCCTCGATCGTTTATTCTTGATACTGGTTATAGTGTACAAGGTCGCAGGAGGTCTAGAGCCTATGCCAGGCATTGGGGTAGTAGGAGGGGAACATGCTGGACCGGGTGCCAGTCCATCGCCGGGCGCTAGCACACACACTATAGGAAATTTGGAAACAAAAATCCACCTAATCTGCATGTCTTTAGACTGTGGGCGGAAACCGGAGCACCAAAAGGAAACCCACCAAGCATCCGAGGAGATACTCGAACCCTTAACACTGGAGGCGCGAGGCCACAGCGCTAACCACTACACCACCGTAAATATACATACTGGTCTAAAAACTAAAGATAGATGTGCTTGAGAAAGTTGGCCTATTTGGAAAGTTTAAGAAGAGCCTTTTGGGTGAAGCTCCCTCATGAAGCTTGTTGAGATGATGCCAAGAATGTGAAAAGCTTTATCAGGAATACTATGAAGAAAGTATTGAAAATATAAATTGGTTTGGATTTTCTTGACACTTTTCTTGACTACTGTACATAACCCTGACTAAATAAACTGTATTATTATTATTATTATTATTATTATTAAGAATATTATTTTCAGTGTTCTAAATAAAAAAGAGAACATAGCATAATAGAGGTAAAAGTGAGAACATGCTTTAGAGTTGTAGTGTTGTCTTTCATTGTATGTAGAGTGTAGAGAAAAGAGACCAAGTGCAATTAATTGATTGATCATCCCATTTTTGATGAAAGGCAGAATACCTGTTGTCTCCTGGAAACAGGCACGTCTGGTTGCAATAAATTAGGAAAGTCAATTTGAATTTGAATTTCAAATAATCCTCTGCTAAAAAGTTGGCTCCTCGGTTTTTCCCCGTAATGTGAAATGGAGGATTAGCCTGGCTGAAACAGGATCTAGAGATGGCAGACACACAGAAAGCCACAGAGTCCTCTAAATTCAGCATTTTCATGCTGGGGAGACTACAAATCTTCATAGGGTCTAGCAGTCACTGGGTTCAAACGCTGATAAATACATCCTTGTTGTGAACCTGAAACCGTCGCTCGTTTTCACCAGGGAGCGCGTTCCGAGTGGAGCTGTAGGCCGCTGTAGCCGTTCGAGCGCTAATAGCCCAATTACATAAACCCACTGCGGCTTTGCCTTGTAGAACGAGCACATCTTTCTCTTCCCCTGAAGCTCTCCGCTGTATTTTAATGTCATGCACAACACCATAAGTCTATTTACTAAGTGTGCCATGCGCTAAGGGCCCCTTCATTGGAGCACACAGAGGACGTTTGCTCAATGAGGGCTTGCCATTTTAAGCTATCAATTTAGAATACACAGTTCATAGGGAATTTATAGTGCTAGTTGATGCTGTGACCTATGAAGATTTATACATAATTCCCTACCATTCATTCCAACCGACCTCCGCGGTAACAACGCTTTTGTGGCCTGAATGTTCTGTGCCTGAAATATCAACAGACTTGCCTTCATCTAGGTGACTCAGGCTGATCTTTTGACTTCAGTAAACCACTGTAGGCCATTTTTGACATTGTATAGACACTAAAGGTGTATGTGTGATGGAAATTAAAAGCCCTGTGCCAGAGTGCTGTTGAATTCTTGAAAATGATTGTTCAGAAGGTGTTGATTTCTGCTCTGACAGTAAAGCATGTCCCATGTGCTCCTTCACATACCTTATTCTTTTAAGGGTAACCGCTAATTCACAGGAGCTTGTATTGCAAGAACTTTACATAATTCAAGTTTGTGATTAAACGGAAGAACCAGCAGCACAATAAGTGTCTTATGCTTAATTCCTTAAAGGGAGTTGATCAATATTGGAATAGTAGGCTTTTGTATAACACACAAAAAAATGAAAGTAAATCAGCCCATATTTTTCCTTGTGCACATGTACATTGACATCCATCTATCCATTTTCTTTATCATCCATAGGGTCATGGGGGCCTAAGTTCTCAGGGAACTTAGGGCTCAAGCCAGGGTAGATCTTAAATGGGATACCAACAAATTGCAGGGCACACACCCACACACGCAATCGCACCCTATGACCAATTTGGAATGGCTTCAACCCAGAACTTTGGACGTGGAAACCAGAGAACATGCAAAGGCCATGGACTCAGACCAAGGTGATATTCGAACCACAGTGCTGCCTGTGTGCAATCCAGCAGTTATTTGAAATATATGAAGTTATTTTCTTCATATATTTCAGACTGGATGGAACATGGATTTGGTGCAACAAGTGGCACAGCACAGGCACAGGTCTCAGAGAGGGGTAAGGGTCTGGCTCAGGTGTCCAGAAGTGATATGTTGCCAGCACTGGGATTGAGCTTCATATCAGGAGCACAGATCCTTAACTACCCCAAAAAATGTCACCTTAATACAGCTTCCTAGACCATTCCAACCTCTTGACTTACTCAGGCAACTTCACTCAGCAGCAGCCAAGGGACAGCATGTCCATATTCAGTTGTCTCTAGTGAAATCGAATATTGTGGTCCAGTGTGGTTCTAGATGACATCTGTATCTGACACAGCCAATTTCCCAAAGTTTCATACACGGTACTTACACTAATAGGACTCAAGATTTTGTGGCTCTCAGCCCAGTATGAGGGCCGTCTGCTTGGCACTGGTCACTCAAGGACAAGAGGTTTGGCTGGTAATAAGGTCCATGTCCATTGTCTGCCTGTGTGTCTGCAGCATGTCTTAATCAGCCATAACCTGTCAGGAGCTCAGCTGAAAGTCTTTAGCATGTGGTGACATCTTCTTGTCCGAAACTCACTCTGTTGACGTGATGGACTCAAACTCGGCATCCGATGTTGTTTTTGGCACTCGGGTTCAGGAATGAAGTGCAATATGTCAGAATTGCGCTGTAATGTCAGGCCACTGTCAGCCTCCCAGCCACCCACACATGAGCCGATTCCATCAGCCGTTATCCAGCTCTGATACTTGGATCATAGAAAACACTAGCAGTCTATAGGGGTGTGTGTACAGACAGTTGAATTCTCATGTAAATTAATTACTTTAATAATATCATTTGTAACATCACGTAATGGTTTAACTACTGTGTGTGCACTAATGAAAATCTCAGTCAGTCAGTAGACTATTGCCTAACAGATACCAACTGAATTAGATAAATCCCATGATAAGTGACCAGCCGCTAAGAAAACCTGTGGACAATTAGGAAATGACAGTGTAGGTTAAAAGTGAGGGTCAATACTAGCAGTGTCACTGAGGAGCTGTTCCTTATTAACAACTTAATCCAGCTACATTCCATCCCAAGGCTTAAAAAAATCTTCATGCTATTCTCGACTTTAGTTGCCCGGTTTTGGTAAGGGGCAAATTCAACATTGAAGATTGAACACCAGTGGGATGGTTTAATGTGTTGTGAGATGCGTTTCTGCTAACCACGGTTGTAAAAAGTGGTTACTTAAGTTGCTGACTCATAGAACGAGTCAAGATCTTCTTCTTTAACCTTTATCCATCAACACGGCTTTTATAACCACTGCTCACTCAATGTTTGGGTGCCTTTTTATTTCAACTATATTATAAAGTATGTTAAAATTCCCAGAGATCAGCAATTTCAGGAACACACAATCCACAGCCCAGTAGCAATGTCCTTGACAAAGTAAAAATCACATCGAATACATTGTCCCCATTCTGATATTTAATGTGAAAATTAACCGAAGCTCTTGACCTGTATCTGCCTGATTTTGTTCTACTGCCACATGATTGGCTGATTGGATAATTGCAGGACACCCTGGGACACCATTACATTGCACCACACACAGACACAGACACATTCACACATTTATTCACACCTAGAGACAGTCTAGTGTTGCCAATCCACCTTGAGAGGTGGGGAAAGTTGAAGAACCAGGAGGAAATGAATGCAAAAACACAGCGAAAGAGAGTAACCCGTGACTGTAAGATTTATTTCCTTGAAATCCATGGGCTATTTTTTTTCTTCTAAAGGCGTAGTAGACCCTAAGGGTTTCCCTCCGGAAATAGGTCAGGGGAACATTATAACTTTCCATAGATATGAAATACAGTACAGTACCATGTCTAGCCTACTACTTGGTCCATCATTGCTGTTATTTGGTGTACAGCATTTTCTGGTAATGAATATATCGCTACTGGGTGCAAAATAGAATATACGCAACGTTTCCTAATATACATTTGGTCTGTCTCGTCTGTCTTCTCCTTGTCTCAGCTGTTAAAGGACGTTGGTCATGAAATCCTGCCTCTGACTCCATGCGCTCCATCTTCGAAATGCTGAGCAAATAGAGCTACTTTGCAGCAGATGTCGCTTTTCCTTTTGAAGTGCTCTCGGCTTCGCTGTCAGAAGCTAAGGCTGATTGATAGCTGTGATATCCGTTGATAGAAGTGTTTGCCAGTGTATGCAAGATAACGTGCTCCCTGCACATATGTATTATTGCTGATTATATATATACTGTATATATACAGTATACTGTATACTATATATATATATATATATATACAGTATACTGAAAATTATATGAAAATATGAAAATTATAAGTTTGATGTTGATAAACAGATTACGCTTTTTCCAGGGAAGTAGGTAGCAGGTGGTTGGGACAGGTGTCTGAAGGAGGCTCAGCTGAAACACATTGAAATGGGAAACAAATTGGAGGAAGCGTTTTGTGTGTGTGTGTTTGGGGGGAGTTTTCCGGTGATTGGTGTCAGGGGTGATGGATGTTACTAGCTCGGGACGCAGTGACTAGGCTGAGTGGCCAAAGAGCCCAGGTGCTGAGGAAGGGGTGCAGAGGAAGTGGAAAGAAAGGAAAGGAGGAAAAAGAACACTCGTAACTGCAGGACAAAGCTGTCAGGCGGCCACAATACAGCCTTGCAGTACGCCTCAAATGCACATATACTGGAGACTCTGAAGTAAGAGTTATACAGCGGAGAAATCTTTGTTCTCAGCGTTAGTGTGACCTTTATAGGACAAATGACTCGCTGTGTGCCGGGTGTGTGTCCGCTCTAGATAAAAAGAGGTGACATTAGAAAAGATGATCTCTGGTGTCTGGACTGATTTGTAGAGAGTAAAAAAAGACAAGATTTTTTATTTTTTTTTTGCTTTCGCTTTTCATTTTTCTTGACCATGTATTGAGAGGGAAAGTGAATTGAGGAGACATGACACTTCAGAGGTGGGTTATGTACACAGTCTGTACCATTGTCAAACAATGACACCTCATCGGCCTCTTTAGGCTTATACTACCATATTCTCTCTGCCTAGCATACGACTGGATTGCAAAGATGCACCTGGGCCCAAGCCAAAGCAAAAAAATAAAAATAAAAAATCCATATGGCTTACAGCAGTGTCCATAGAAATCATGTGCAAGCCTCAGAGTAGTGTTGGCATTCGACTGCAATAATCGGACTTCCTTCCATGCCAAAAGAACAACGCCTGGAACAACTCTACATTTATCACCGCTTCTCATCTTAATACCTTTGTAAAGTTGTGCCTTAACTCCAAAGCTCTTTGTTTAGCATTGACTTTCCTCAGTAATCCAATTCTAAATTCTAGCACAACCTTTTCCAGTTGAGACATCACCAAGCTCTTTCTCACCTCGCATTTTCAATGGGGCATTTCCTTCCTTTCTATTCTTTCTCCCCCTCTAACCCCCCCCCCCCCCTCCTGTTGTTTTCTTTTGTTTTGGCTGCCATACCTATGACAGGCCATGGAAATAGGATTGAGCGTTAAATTGAATTAACGGACGGGCGTGATGTGCCAGTATGGCAGGTGCACGCATTCCTGTCTGTGTGGACACCGTTGATTGGTGGCAGCTGTGAATGCTGATTTGCACCCTAAGACAACATCTAAAAAGAGGAGCATCCGCCCATGGCATTTTCACCATGAACGTGGACCTTATGTGGTCCAAAACGGGTATCAGACCACAGCTCGTGTTATTTCATTTGACAACACGGATAAGCCATCGTGGGTTTGTGGAGACAAGCAAACAAACCACTCTCAATATCACTTTGTTTGGCAGTGGCACTTGTCAACATTGGCACACACGCCTGCCAGCACTTTAAATGTAAACTGTAGGGTTTTTTTTTTTAATTCCCCCCCCTCCCCCTCCCCTTCTTGAACAAATGCACGAGCAATAGCTTACTCCAGTGGTGCAAAACAAACAGCCTATTCTGTCAGAGCGGACAAGGCTGGCATAAGAATGGCACATTTACTACAATATAAATGTCCTGCAGCAGTAGCTATGTAATCCACGTCTCATGTCTGTTTCCGACCTCCTTTAGGTATGGGCCAGTCCACACATCCATTATTCAGCCTTTACTGGCACGCATTATGTTCCCCAGCTCACCTCATTCCACTTTTTTTTTTTTTTCCATGAACAGCCTCTTTTTTTTTTTTTTTTACCTTAGTTTCCATGTAAAAATGGAGTGTTTATGAAAGTTCAATTTTGCAAGTGCTTTTTCCAGGTCTGGCGGTGCTTATTCGAGAAGATTCCGCACTATATAATAGCAGCAAAGCAGCACTTCAGATGGAACTGCCAAGCACATACAATCAGTCCTCAGTCTGAAATGAGGTGGTGTGAAGTGTCGGCACTGTTTGTTCACACGACTGGTTGAGTCTTGAGAGCAGAATATTTGCCTTTTTCTTTTTTCTTCTTCTTCTTCTTCTTCTTCTTTAGCTTGGCTTTCAATGTAAATTACATGGGCTCGCAGTTCATCACGCGGTGCTCCGGATTCCATCTAAGAGCTCCAGTGTAGCTGTAACCTTTCCTTCATAATCCGTCCTTTTGTAGCTTAATGTCAGTAGATTAATTGCGATTTAAAACAAGAGTTGACGATTAATACGTGTCGCCTCACCTGCCTACTTTCATCGTGGCTGGCAGGAGCGCAGCTTCGCGGAAAACCGAGCTTGGTGACATATTTCTCAGCTTTTATTGTGCCGTTTTTTTTTTTTTTTTTCCCCTTTGCTCGTCTCTCCGTTTTATTTCTCCCCCACTCTTTATCTCACTTTTACTGCTTGTTGTCTCTCATTCATTTAAGTCACACTTTCCCAATCTCACTTTCTTTCTGTTTCACTCCGTGACTCATACTCACACACACTCACACACACACAGGCAGCTCGTGAGAATGAGCATGCCCCTAGCCCGCAGTAATCCTCTGAGGTAAATGTGTTTTAGTCCTGAGTGCAGCAAGGCGAGATGAAGACAGCCGGGGCCAGTGATGAATGGTGCCTCGTGTAAGAGCAGCTGCCCCATTTCCAACCGAACAATGTCACACTTGCGCACACAGACACAGAATGAGACGAGAAGGATGGTGCGTTGCCGCACTAAAGCGCTGAGGACAGAAATCATGCATGTTAAGTCTTCTAAAGACCTTGTCGTTCGCATGCATGTGGAAGGAACATTGTCTTGAATGGTGTAACATCACCCCCAAGACCTCTTTCAAGCGCAGGGTTTAAAGCCAGGGATCTTTCGCGCTTTCTGGTCGCTTTCGATAATAGGCCGGAGCCGCACTCTCATACATATATGCAGATAATTGGTGTACATTAAGTATTTATGGCTGTCCTCTGTGACAAGCGCCAGCGTCCCCTCATTCTGCCTTTCATATTCTTGCTCGGCTGTAATGTCCCCACAGAGATCGAAACTGATTCATTTATGTAAGAGTTACAACAGAGTCAGAAAGCAGACTGTCGGCCCATCTGTGGCACCGACTCCAGGGATGAAATAAATGTCTCTGGCTCTCGCCACTAACGACCTGCCTCTATACTCCAATTAAACTTAGGACAATGAAAATGTATTCACGGTTGTTTACAAATCAGTCAAGCGAGTCACCATGCCCCTGCCTTCCTCTCCTTCGCACGTTTGAAATAAAACAAGCCGTGCCATATTTTTTCAAATATGGAGAAATTAGGCGAGTACATTATCGGCTGCCAGATTTTCCGGAAGGCGAACCGGGGACTCTCGAGCTGCGGTGTGTGCAAAATGCAGCGAATGAATGTACCTTTCTTTCTTGTGGGGTTGCAGTGGGAAATAGAAAGAACTCACCATGTGTGCGTGTGTGTTTGTGTGTACGTCTGAGTGTGTGTCATTTGCCTTGTCAGATACAGTACAAACTTACTCTCTCTCCTCCATTTCATTCTGCCTCTCTTCATCCCAGTGTACAGCAGTGCAGACATTCTGGCTGACTGCATCACTTGTTCCTGCTCATGCATTCTCTGCAGATTTAATTACACGCCTTTCTGGATTCATATAAAAAATAAAAAAAAAAGTGTGTGTGCGAGAGAGGGAGAGAGAGAGACTAGGCTGAGAGAGAAAGAGGTTGCGTCCAAGCGGATCCCCAGAGCCGCGTATTTATGTTGGGTGGAAAATAAGTCCGCTGGAGTGTTTCTGTAATGACACGCTACTGTATAATGATCTGCACTGACCTCCCAAATGAGGGGATTAAGCCAGGGATGTGTGGTGCACGAAATAATGGGCACAGAGAGCAGCAGGGTTCTCCGACACACACATACACACACACACTTCTACCTGCCGGGGCGCTAACAGGCCACAAGGAATAACCTGGGTTCCTCACCTAGTCCCCTTCACACACTTTTGTCTCTTCCCTTCCCACATGACGACTCCTTTGTAAATGGTGCCAGGGTACTAGGAGTGTGAATTCAAAACGAACGTATAATGTGCTCCAAATAGATACAAGTATGAGGTGTGTTGAGTTTTTTTAAAAGCTTTGCCAGAAAGGTTCACGGAACATCTTGTTTAGATTAGAATTAGGATTAGGATTAGGATTGGGATCCTGCAGGATGCAAGAAAAAGATGGTGTAGGCATAAACCTTCATCTTCCATAGTGCATAGGGTCACCGAGGCTTAGAGCGTATCCAAGGGGACTTTGAGCAAGAGGGTGCCAAGGTGCCAGTCCACACACACTATGGGAATGCTAATTAAACTAATCTCCAAGTCTTTGGACTGTGGGAGGAAACCCACCAAGCACGGACGAGCGGGAATACACACACACGGGGCAGGAATAGAACCCTCAACCCTGAAGATGCTGGGCCACAGTGTTAACCACTGTGCCACCGTACTGCCTAGGCATAAACAAGGACCGATTATGGACTGGAACGATATAACTAAAGGTGAGGAACCGTCAAAGCTTTTGTTTCCACAGTGGTAGAGTTAAAAAAAAAAAAAAAGAAGAAGTACTTTCTGTTTTAGACCACGCCCACAGCGAGAGTAAATACAGCATTATAGACAGCTATTTGGAGCACAAAACAGATACTGAAGCGCATCGTGATTTTGCATTCCACTTCTACAGGGTGCCATGGTGGTGGCGCGTACGGGATTCACACACACACACACACACACACGCACACAATCACAGAGACGCGGGTTTCAAGCCTGACTTGCTTTACGCTCCGTTCAGCGGGTGGTGGCAGCTCCTGTCACCGAGAAGGTTTATTGTATGGGTTCAGCAGTTTCTCCTCTATATCAAAGGAAAGCGAGAGTCCCAATATAGTCACAGTGTTACTAAAACCTGTTGTTGATGTGTTCATCCGGCAAATAAAACGCAACCACCTCCGCGTGCGGTTCCTCCTTCGTCGTCGTCGTCTTCTTCTTCCTTTTCTTTTCCTTTTTTTTTTATTTTTTTTTTATAAACCTTGTCGTGATGCCATTCCTTCAGCCGTATGATGGGAACACTTGGAAGCCTCGTTTTTGTTTGCATCAGTACGTGCAGGTGAGGCAATGTCAGATAGGGAACTACTGTGCCATGTCAGAAACATCATTCATTCCAGTGCACCGTAACAAAAAAGGGAGGGTGAAAGCGTGTTGAGTGTCAGAGGGAGAGGCTTGTCATATCTGTCAGGGAAGAGAACACAGGCTGAAGGTTGGAGCTGCTATCTCAGGAGCAAATATGTAGCCAATGGCAGAATGTGAGCCCCTCTCTCTATTTCGCACACACGCCTTCTCTCACTTCTTCTTTCTCGCTCTCTCTCTCTCTATCTCTCTCTCTCTCTCTCTCTCTCTTTTTTCCACCGGCTGATCCTGGGGATTAAAGCGTCCGTCTCCCTGCCCCTGTAATGGCATTAGAAGATTGGATATGTTTTAGTATTCCATCAAAGAACATCTGATATGAGGGGCAGGCTGATTTAATTAAGTAAAAAGCAAGGCCGGAGAGTGAAAGCGATAGAGGGCGGGGAAGGGTGGAGGGTGGTTGGTAGAAGGGGGACTTGGCTGCATTGTGTAGATGCTCTGGAAACAAGTGAAGTCATTACTCTGCTGAATTCCGTGGGAATGTTTGAACAAAATTAATCTCATCCAAACCTCTCGACAATGCATTGATGAATAGATGCAGATGCCTCTGGAAAAAAAAAATGCAGGGCTTACGATGTTTCGCCGTGTGGGAGAGTTTGAAAGATGTTGGCAATGACCTCGCAGTTCTTCCTTGTCTCGCTGCCTCTGCAGCGTGCCCCCTCGGTTTCAATTCCCACAGAATGCTAACGTTAACCTTAAACTTGTCCTCTTCCGCTTTTTTGTTTTTTGTTTTTTCGCTTTTTTTCATCGGAAAGAATGTTCAAGGAGTTGTTATTTTTGTATTTAGATATTTCTTGCAATTATAACCCAATCTCCTTCAGTGAGCTGACCTTTTCATTCGCTCACCCTCACTCATCTATACCGCTTCATCTTGTATTCAGGTTCGCGGGGACCTGGAGCCTATCCCATGAGGCTTAGGTCACGGGACAGAGTACACCCTGGACAGGGTGCCAATCCATCGCAGGACACACACACATACACACACTCACACACACTACGGGCAATTTGGGAACGCCAATCCGCCTAATCTGCATATCTTTGGACTGTGGGAGGAAACCGGAGTACCCGGAGGAAACCCACCAAGCACGGGGAGAACATGCAAACTCCATGCACACAGAGACGGGAATCGAGTCTGGCTGTGAATCGAACCCGGACCCTGGAGGTGCAAGGTGACAGCGCTAACCACTAAACCACGTGCCGTCCTTTTCATTCGCTATAATAGCCAAAAAATGTTTTGGTTGACACAGAGCTTACAAGTGTGGGCTCTTCATGGTCTCCGCTTGGTCTGTTGTTCAGCATGCTATATTGATTTTGCACTGAATGTAGCATGTTTTTCGTGCCAGCTCAAGGACACTCATTTAAAATATGTGACTGACATTCCATTTAAAATCTTTTTATTCTTTTTTCCCTGAATGATTGTCCGAGGTCTTGCTTTTAAAATGTCCTTGGTGGTTTGAACAGATATTTAGCGTTAAGCTTTCATAATTATGAAGCAGCTCCTTCACCGGTCACATCGACGTAAAGTGATTTTCCGTTTTTGGTAAAGGATATCAACAAACCTGAACAAGATGCGTTTAAATAGTACATTACCTTAGTCAGTATGCTGTAAATTATTATGAGTATTTATGAAGTGGGAACACAGCAACAACTTTGCCAGTGGTTCCTACGATAATATACCTGTCTAGGCTGCCGATTAACTAATATAACTCAAATCAAGTACTCTTGTTGAAAGTAAGTGTCTGTGCCTCCACTTCAAGCTAGGCAGGCCTTGTTAGCCGGATGGCCGTTTTTCTCTTAATGATGGATGCAAAAAAAAAAATGCTTCCTGCAACCAAAAATGCACAAATTGTTTAGGTCTCTTTCTGCATTTGCATTGATTCAGAGGTAAATCAGCCGAATCTTGAGCTCTGAATCTCTGTGAAGGATTCGTTTTGACTTTTGGGCACAGAGATTTTTGATCCGATTCAAGGTTTTGAAGCATTTAAAACTAAACGTATCTAATATAAGCAGTGGTGGTTCAGGCAGTTCTGGGCTGCTGTTCAGATGGTCAGGGGTTTGAGCCCCAGAAATGTTGGGTTGCCATTGATGGTCACGTGGGAAAGGTCCTTACAAACAATATGGCCATACAAAAACCACTCTGCTGTTGTCGGTCCGAAAGCCTTCATGAGAAAGGAGGAGGAGTTTCGGTCGTCAGGCTGGCAATAAAAGAACGCCAACGCTATCGGACGAAACATGGTATTGGTTCTTAAAAAGTGTCTCACCTAGGTGAAAAATACATTTTCAGATAAACTCATATAACACCATTTTTAAAATAATATTTATTGCTTCTTATCTCCTGATCCATGCTTTGTTTTTATTGTAAATATGCATACACATTCATATTTTTAGCAGATTAAAAAAGAATTTGCTAAATACGATGCCATTCCCTTTTATGTAGTGTCCGTAATGTTTTTATATTCCGATCTTTCAGTGATCTTAACTGTCATACAGATGAATCTTAGACAATTTAGATTCCACATAAAAAGACATAAACCTAAACAATTCTAAAATGCTAAATTGTTAAAATGTTGCAACATTAATTTGACGTGGTTACGGACACTACAGATCTTTTTTAATTTTTTTTACACGGAATGCTTCTATTTAAGCAACAGTTTATTGGAAGGTTACACCAATTGTAGTATCAATGCCCATAACAAATATGAATAATTTGCATTTTAAATTAGAATTGTTTGAAGTAAGACAGTGTAACGCCAAAAAAATGGAAAGAAAAAAAAATTACATGCGAAAGGCTGTGTTCCTATAGTTTTAAGGAATTTGATAGTTTTAAGGAACCGTTAAGCATTTGTAAGCTTGCTTAAATAATTAAAAAGTTAAGTGTGAATCAATTCTACATCAAAAACTGACCCATCAATTCAATTAACTGAATCGACCAACAAAAGGCCGATTGAATTATGTGATCGATTCCAGTCGAACCAGTTGCACTTGGAGTTGGACAGAGACCACCTCACTTCGACAGTCTCTGACCGGTTGGTTTGGTCTGCACCCAAGTGTGATGGCTGTGTTCTCACCTCCTGAAACGAACCACAACAAAGGGGAAAACACACCCAAGTTCGTTTCAGATGGAATAAATACTACATAAGTAAAAGCACCTCTAGATGGCTTTTCCGAAGGCAGGAGGTACAGTATAGTACATAGCAGGTATAGTACATAGCAAATGTCACCTTGAAGCTGAAATTCAGACTGAGATTCAGATCTGATCTCAGCTTTCTCCTTCACTAAAAGATATCTGATGGGTGAATCTCCCTTTATAATTGATGTGGTTAAATGGCTGTCATTGGCATGCTTTTGAGAATAGCACGGTTGAACAGTCCTGTCGAGACTGCGCTGACCGTGCCACGCACCCCTGCCCTTTCTATCTACTCCCCTTTGAGAATAAAAAAAAAGAGAGAGAGAGAGAGATTCTGTTCTCGTAACCTTTTAATTACATGAAGGTCTGGCCTGTACCATTCAAGCCCCCTGTCTGTGTGAGTAGCCTACTGTCAACAGTCTGTGTGCTGAATGACTGAATAGGTCCTGGCATGTAGATTCCAACCAGAAAGCAAGTAAGACCTTTAGCCTTTGGAGTATTTCTGAAAAGGCCAGCTGTTTTCGGATAAGTTTGCACCCATACCACTGGCCAGCAGTAGCAGGCTTTCATTTTCTTGAGGAAATGAATTCCCGAGATTATTTGGAATGGTAAAAGAAGACGGGCGCTGCATGTTGAATTTTAAACCAGCTGGATTACTGTCTGAGTTCAGCTCATGGAGACACGGTGGCATCTCTGAATAAGTGCCCTCAAAGTGTACGAAACCTCAAAAGTCGCTTCAAAGTCAGAGACTGATGGGGTTGCAGATGCTGGAGGAGCATCCTTCTCTCCTCACCCCTCCCTCCTGTGAGGTGACTCGAGGACACCAGGGTGAATATTCCCATCAATGAGGAGCTTATCAGAGTGTCAGCAGTGGTGTCTAATCACAGCCCGGCAGACAGACCATAAATCCCTCCCTATTATGGCTCAGGTTTACACACTTGCTCCAGTCATTGACAGTCTAAAGCAGCTAAACTGAGTAGCTTCTGCGTTACTCTTTTGCAAATCAGCCAAACTTAATCTCTTCCTTTTTTTTCTCAATTCCTGGAAAAGAGAAATAGAAAAAAAAAAATCTGGTGGAGAGAAAAGGATGTGATGCTCTGAATTAAGATGGGATCTCTGTAAAGCCACAAGGGCTCTGTCGAACTCTTTAAATGCCTTTAGTTTCGGATTTGCTTTTGTTTTTCTTGTTCGGGCAGGAAATTCCTTTTGTTTTCTCAACTTTGTCAGTTTTGAGCCTGAATGTCAGGTGAAACCTTTCAGAGTGATATTGATGATTGGGTTGGAGTTTATTTATCGCGTCTAATTTAACACCTGCTAGTCGCTGCTGTGGAATCGTGATAGTTTTGGAGAGGGGAGGCTCTTCTTCTTCTTCTTTATACTCCTGTATGATACACACTTCACTGACCACTTAGTGCGAATTGGGTTGATGCAGATCCTTGGCCTTGGCCACATCTAAAGATTGCTAGAAGGACTTACTAATCACCTATGAGACCTCTGGTGCAAGCCTGAGCAACTTTTGCTCTCATTTATAGCCCATACCCCCAAGGACTGCTCAAGAGGTTGCAGTAATAAAGCATCTTTAGACATGGTACTGTATAAAGAGGTTACGCTAGATGTAGTATCTTTCAATGTTGATTTATTATGCTAATGATGGTTGTGAAACGTTTGGTTGTTGTTATCCATCCGTGTCCCACTCGGCCTCATTGACATTCCCTTCTCTCTGTTCTTAATCAAAGCTCTTGCTAGTGTGGTTTTATTTGTATCTAGTCTTCGGGCCTCATGCAAGCAGTCTATCTGAAGTACTCTTGGGTTGATGGGAATGTTAAAGAGAAGCACTAGGCTTCATTAATGCAGCTCAGGCACGCTGACCGCCAAGTTAATGCAGCTATCATTCTGGAGTAAGGAGCTGGTCTCGTGTGGGGCTAACTCATGCTTAATGCATTCCTCTGGAGCGTTTAACCTTACATTGGGGGCAGAAGTGCAAAGAAGTGACATGGCCATCTTTCGGCCTTAACAGCGCCAGCTAGACCCCAGCAGGCCTGGGTTGAAAAGCCAATGCAACATTATTCCTATGAGGTGTGGCATTTATTTAATGTGACCAGAGTCAGGGTACATGGGGACCGATTTCCAGGGTGGCCCCTGATCTCCTGTGGCTTTGAATCATTCAGTGTTTGTACTCAGGTCAGTGTCATGAATCCTAAAAAAGTTCAGTATTTGTCAGATTAAAAAAAAAAAAAGAATAATCATGGGCTGAGACAGAAAATGTCAATAGAAGTTGTGTACGTGGCATCTTTTGCAAAAATTATTAATGGACATCTACACCTTATCTAGTGAATTAAAAAAACCCTTCATGGTCTTTTTACGAATGCTGCTGTGTACTGCAACAGGCTGGATATATCATTTCCTGTGTGCATTCCAGTAGTGAGGCAGACCTATGACATCATGCATATCTGCGGTACGTATCTCAGACCACAGCGGTTATCTTGGCCAGCGTCACTCTGATTTAATAGGCTCTATGTAACAAAAGAGAGGAGACATTCTCTGAAACAGAACTGGAGCATGAAGTTTGGCTCAGTACTGAATAGCTGTGGCCTCCCTGTCTCTGTGCATATTGCAGGAAGAATGTTAATGGATGCACCGCTAGGACACAAATTTGGCAAAAATGCGAAGGAGGAAATTGGTTTTCTAATCAGGCTCTGACTCGGAGCACAATTCATCCACTCTCTCTTTGGCTGTAAGTGCTTTTTAAAATGGTGCCGTGGATTCCAGTGCAGCCCTTAGATTCGCAGTTGTGGCAGTGGCTGGAGCGAGGGAGAGGCTGAACCCAGGTGCTGTTGACACGCTGTAATTAATGAAGTTTCAGGGTTTGCCTCAGTGAGAAAAAGCAGCAAATGTGTTAAGGTAATGTTCTGCAGGAGACTTCATGCAGGGCTTGAATAATTTCTCTCTCTCCAGTTTAAAATTCATGTCTCCTGCTGTTTTATCATCTGATTACAATATGCCATGAAATCTTCTGGTTTTGGTATTCCGCTTCTGACAGGAGAACGTCACGAAATGTCTTCTCTTTTCATGTTTGGATAATGTCCCTAGTGCACTTTCTTCCCACACACTTAAAGACTGCTATAATGGATGAATAGCTCTTTGACACCTTTGCTTTACTGGTTCAAGTATGTTTAATTGCACAAGGGTTTTTTATAAGAATCTCAATCTGCTAACACTTCTCTCTTTCTCTCTCTTTTTCCTTTCCCCCTTTTTTGATGCAGGAGCAGCTCAGTATCCAGGTATGCCTACCTTTTACTTTTGTGTGTTCCTTTATCTCCGTGGCCATTTGTCTTCTGTCATGTATGTTCTGTTCCTCAGATCCCCATTTTCCTCGGGTCTTAACAGCTCGCATCCTGACATAACCAAAACCATCTTCCATTTTCTTCAGTTTATAATTCATTCATTCTTCTTCTTGTGCTGCTGCTGTTGCTTCCTCCTCAGCCTCCAGCAGTGCAGCTGCTCGTTGGTTCGTTCCATTTTTCACATCTGCAGACTGTTCTAACTCCGTTTCTCACCTTACAGGTCTAAGTTTAGCCCTCATGCCCCCCCTGCTGTTTCATCCATTAATTGTCTTCATTTGTACAGGATACATTATCTTTTGGTATTTAAAGGTACCATTGGGTTATTTATAAGAAGTGAATTATGTGCCAAGTAGGAGCAATTTTAGCATGCTTAGTATGTTTTGTGATCAGTGAAATAACCTGCCATGCCACTGTCTCAAAATATGTTTAGCGATGTAGCCTAGCTTCCATAAACATCCATCCATTTGTACAGTACATTTTCTACACCAATCAGCCATAACATTAACATATACCAGTAAACTTGACAGGACAGGATCATGGGCACCCGAGGTTCATCTGTGACTGTGGTGGCACAAAGGAAAACTGCACAATATATTTTTTTTAATTACGTATTAATATTATGACTGATAAGTGTAGGCTGTTGACAGAGGTGGAAAGAGTAATAAAATGTTGTACTCAAGTACAAGTACTGTTACTTCAGTGAAATTTTACTTAAGTACAAGTAAAGTTACCATTATAAAAATCTAAAGTAAAAAGTAGCTCATTAAAAAATTTACTCAGAGTAAAAGTTACCGAGTTACTTAATTTTTTTAACAGCGGGGGTGGGATGAGGCATTCTAGCGTAGTTCAAAAAAGATGAGCAGATATAAATCTCAAACTAGTTGTTTTTAACTGAAGGAACACCTTTGCATAATAAAGCTGTTGTCTTTGTTGTGCTTGAAAATCAAAGTGGTCACTTAAATATGGTGTTACGTCCCAGTCTAGGGTCATACAGCAAAATAATGGTTCAGGGTTCTATTTTAAACTGTATGGAAATGGTGGCATATGGCAGAAAGAACTAGATCCAATCATTAACTGATGAAATAATGAGGTTTGTATATACACACACACACACACACACACACACACACACACACAACAGGAGGAGGATCAGATTCAGGATGGACCCAGGCCAAAATAATGAACAAAATGGTATTTATATTTAGTCGCTAGATTACCTGCAAAAAAAAAACACACACAGACAAAAATACAGGTACCTTCCCGGACTCCCTAAACCAAAAACAGTGAAATTATCTACAAATATATACAAAGACCAACCAAACCAAAGGGACAAAGCAATAATCAAAGTCAATGGGAGGCAAAAAGTCAAAACCAGAATATACAACCAAATATCAAAACGCCAAAATCACAACCTCTTTCCTCTTTCCACGTCTCTCTCCGGTTTATATATGGTCGCGCTAGTCGATGATGTCACTCTCAGGACGGAAGCGACTGTGTGGAAGGTCAGGTAGATGCCGATGTCAGGAAACCTGGAGTGGAGTCTGGAGCGGCGCATGACCAGGACATGATACACACACGCGAGCGCAAAAGCATAATATTTGTATTATTTTATCACTTTCATTCATTTATTTTTTACTCAGTAGCGAATATGATTTAAAATGTAGCGAAGTACAATACTTCAAACAAAACCTACTTAAGTAAAAGTAAAATTACAGATTTTAAAAACTACTTTAAAAAGTAGAAATACACAAACAAACTACTCAATTACAGTAACGCAAGTAAATGTAATTCATTACTTTCCACCTCTGGGTGATAGTGCTAACCACTTAGCCACCATGCTACCTGCTTCCACAAACAATGAGACATACTTGGCAACCGGACATCATGCGGTGGCTTCTCTTGCCATATACCTGGAAGCTGGGTGAACTCCATAGACAAACAAACCACATAACATTACAAGCATGGCATGCTCGTGCTCATTCATTCCGAGTATTGTACAGGTTTCACTAGCATGCTGATCCCCTACCACCTGCATCTTATTTATCGTTTTCTTTTCTCGTAACCAGATATTTGTCTTCATGTTTTATCATTTGTATACACCCTATGCATCCAGAAACTCACCATAGTTTCAACAGTTAGCAGTTTGCAGCAGTTGATCTTCTTCCTGTATTCAAGAATTTCGAATAGCGCCCCCTACAGCACTAGAGTGCAAGTACGTGATAGCCAATGCAAAATGACCTAGTATGCAAGCTTGAAAGCTCTACAAAAAATGCATTCGTTGCAAACATCAATGTGATTTTCATTTGTCTTCGGTCAACATGGTGACGGCCTTACGTTCTTTGCTCAAATGCACAATTCTGTTTGCATCACATAACTGTATTGCCCTGGAAACCTACATCTTTTAAAACCTGCTTTTAACATGTCCTTTTAAAGTAAGACTTCACCAATGTCTTAAAAAAGTCTCTACAACATTCCTTTCTTGCAAGGCCCTGAAAGGGGTGTGTGTGTGTGGGGGGGGGGGGAACTAAGTGAATTTCTCGTAATATCATTTGTACTTTAATGAGGGGCAAGTAAAAGTTAATGAAATTTTGAAAGGATTGAGAGCCTCTCCTTCAGTCATTAATTTTGTGAGGGGGTCAAAAACGAAACTGATTAAAACTACCGTGCTAGCCGTTTGCAGTCAACACTATTCAAATTCCGCTTTAAAGCTCCGATCGAGCAAAGTAAATGCGGAAAATACGAAATATTAGCGATATTGAATTGTCTTAGAAGCTGTAATCCTTCGTCATAATCTTTACTAATTAACCCTTATAGACCTATATTAAAGTATCAAAACATCACGATGTGTTAACAATTTTCACAAAAGTTCCTCACTTTGTTTTACTGTCATTCCCTAACTAAAGCTGATGAAACACACTTCTGAATGCTAGCTGTTTCTTTTAGCAGCAAAAGATTTAAACACGTCTAAATAATCAGTCCGGACGTTACTAGCCAAGATATCAGATGGAACCTGATATATATTAATTGATACAGTGAGCAACACAGCAAGCAGCGGAAGAGATATATTTTTTCCAAAGTACTAAAGTTATTTAGAAGAAAAAAAGTTAACAGAATAATGTGGCAGATGCTAACAAACTGCCCCTTGCTAGTTAGCCTGATTAGTTTAGAAGAACTGAAAAGCTCAGGCAGAATAGGGATGTTATGTTTTCATACATAGTCACAATGTCTAACAGGATGGATACCGGACAGCACTCTTCACTCCTCACTTACTCATCGTCTATACCGCTTTATCCTGTATACAGGGTGGCAGGGCCTATCCCAGGAGACTTAGGGTACAAGGACAATCCATCACAGGGCACACACTACATGCACACACTATGAGCAATTTGAGAACATCAATTAGCCTAATCTGCATGTCTTTGGACTGTGGGACGAAACCGGAGTAGTCGGAGGAAACCCTCCAAGCACGGGGAGAAAATGAAAACTCCATGCACACAGACTGTGGCGGGAATCAAACCAAGACCCCAGTGGTGCGAGGACACAATGCTAACCTACCTCACAAACTTTTTTTATTAAAATATTAATTGTAATGCATTCTATCTATTATTGTTTTTTTTGTTTTTTTTGTTTTTTACGTAGTTGAGATCCTTACTCTGGTCCCTACACAACCAAAAATATGTCGCCTCCTTAGAATTAAATAAGGCTCATGCTAAATCATACTAAAGCGAAACTGTTTCTCTACACAGGGGATATGTACTGCCCTGAAAACCCTTTGGCTATGCAGTCTACTACTGTTTTAAGCATGTCATGTTGCTCCCTGTGCTTCACCTCCTAGTATGTTTGTAACTTTATCATACCTGACAGATATCAAAAGGCCCAGAACATGCCATTGATTTCCACAACGAAACCGAACGAGCTTTTTATTCCTGGCTAAGCAGCGCTCTTCACTAGATTATTTTTTTTTTTCTTCTCAGCATGCCACATTTTCTCTCAGACACTCTCTTTTAGAGCTTATTTAATAATTACTGACAATGTGAAAAATTTTATGGAAATGTAATTTGTCAAAACTATCTGAGGAAGAAGAACAATTATGGGAGCCAGCTTGTGTGTTTTTAATAGTGAGGGGAATACCATGAATCTACAATAGCTGTAGAGTTACAACTAAATGCCTTGACTGAGAACGTTCGCATAGATCCAAGGCCATCCACAACGTAAAACATAGAAGTTCCTAAAGGACAGCTAATGCCAAGTGTGCTTCTAAATCTAGTTTTTGCTGATGTAGCCTTTCCGAAGGTCAAAAGTGTGCATCACTTTGTTGTGTTTTTTTTCCCGCTTATGGAAGAACTTGTGAAATAGGTGACTTTATATTATCTGGCATAAGAACTCCAGGTCATGAAGCAGATTTTGTGGCAACTTTTGGTCTGCCCAAGCTGAGATTTTAGCCTCGAAGAGGAAAAGTTGACTTTGAAGTGGGTTAATATAAAGCTACACTTATAATAATAACCTACTTTTCGAAGAACAACCCATTTAACTAATGCTACAAACGTGACAATATTTCCCCTAATTGAAATATGAAGCTGGTACTGCTAAGAAGCGCTAATGGAGGCAAAAGTGAAAATAATTGAGAGAATGGAGCGAAGTGAAAAGATGAAAGATATTGCTCATTCTTTCAACATGAAATGTTCAATCATGGGCATGATTCTAAAGCACATTGTACAGTAATATACTGTGTATAGACAGTATCCTCGTACCTAGACAATGCTTGTTGGACTTGGGAACGAATTTGACTTACGAACAAGCTGATGGAACGGAACTCGTTCGTATGTAGGGGACTTACTGTACTATAGCTCTCCTCCATTCTCCCAACACAGTTTTTACAGCAAGTTCTACAGTAGGAAATCCAGGAACAGCTAGGATTAAAAATGAAAATCCATTTCCATATTGTCAAAAGTCAGACATTAAAGCAAGTTATATGCCCAAACCTGATTTTTCGCTCATGTTTCATTTTTTGTTTTATTGTCTGGTTGATATAATTCAGCAATTTCCCTGATGGTGACATAAATTCACCAGTAACTTCATTACTTACACATTGCATTTCCTCTAGAACTGCCTTGATTCTTCATGCCATAGATTCAAGAAGGTGCTGTAAATATTCCTTCATATTGTTCATTTTACGGTATATTAACATGAGAGCCACATTCAGTTGCTGTGTCTGTCGGCTGCAAGTCCTTGATACGGATCTCCTGTTTCATCACAACCCGGATGTGCTCTATTGGATTGAGATCTAGACACTGTAGAGGCAACTTGAGTACAGTGAACTCATTGCCATGTTCATCAAATCCATTTGAGATTTGTAACTGAATGACAGAAATCACCTCTCTTCCCCATTCTGATGCTCAGTTTAAACTTGAGCAGATCGTCTTGACCATGTCTACATGCCTAAATGTATTGAGGTGCTACCATGCATTTGGCCGATTAGATATCTGTGTTAACAAGCAGTCGAATAGGTGTACCTAATGAAATGCCCGATGAGTATCTATGGTTAGGACTATGACGTGGGAGATTGTGGATTGGTGAGCATCTATTGGAGATGCTCTATACGGGGTCTCTAATGTATTCTCGGTATTACACATACTGTGACATTTCTCTTATGTACATTAGGGAAGTGAATATCAGGACTGTCGGATAAGTACGTATTTGAGCTTGTGCACAATTCACAAGCAAGGCTATTATTATTTAACCTTGTCCTGAACTCCGCCTATCACTCTTCTAGACTGAGGGAGGAACAGGTGCACTCTTGCGGCGCCGACTGTGTTAAAAGCAGGAGCGGAAAAGCGAGCGATTGAGTGATTCAGCCAATATGCTTTATGTCCACCGTCATGGCCTACACTGCTCCAGATTTCTGCCATTAATACCCTTCCATACCCACTCAATCAGAACAAACATGCTGAGACAGAGAAGAAACAAACTCTCTCACACACACATATGAAACAGCACTTGGCAGGTTTCCTGGTTTGTTTGCCTTTTTTTTTTTTAATACATTTCAATCCAATTATTAGTTGCAGCCAAGTTATTTATATGTATATAAATTATGATTGAGCAGAGAAAGACTCTGTTAGGGATTTGGATGAGACCCAGCCCTTGTTAAGAACTCGAGCTCTCCATCGGCCTTTTGCTTTGGTTAATCCAGAGCACTTTTGCTCTGTTTCACCCCTTTCTCTCTTTTTTTTTCTCTCTCTCTTTCTCCATCACTCTCTCTCTCTCTCTCTATGACTTTTTCTTTATTCCGCAGCAGCGCTGATGGGGCCACTGTTACGGTATTAGCGTCGGCTCCTGTAAAATTACAGTAAAAGGCTCCCGGGAACAGAGCGTTAGCTAAGCACATTAGAGCTCGACTGCAGTGAAAGAACATTTGCTCCGTGTGACGGGGAGATCGGCGTTCTTCTGGCCTCTGAGCACATTTCAGGAAAAAAGAGGAGGGGAGGACTTTTGATGTGCTCGATGAGAAGGTTATTAGAGAGGGAACAAAGAAGGGGCTAATTTAAAGGCAAACTAATATACTAATGCCAAAAGCGTGTCAGGAATTATGTGTCATCGGACAGCTTCAGCCTGCTCTCCGCTGACCTCAAGGACGTGCCTCTGCCACAAGAAAGGCTTTCTTCCTCCGCCTCGACTTTGCTGTCATCCGAATATGTGTGTGTGTGAGGTGCAACGATCGATATACAAAGGCCGGTTCAGAGTGTGCTCAGACACCAACTGGATCAGGAGCCACGGGGAGAGATGGTGCAGGATAAACAAAGCTCCGTCTGGGCCAATCTCTCCTCCAGACAGTTTGTTTAGTTAGAGAGCGATGCAGATTGAGACCTGAGGAGATGGACAGCTGCTGGAGGTCCTCCCTGCGCCCTCTCCTACTGAGTAGGTATGATGATCCAGGAGGAGAGATAGAGAGGGCAGAAAAGGTCCCCTTCCGTCCTGCTGCACTCTATCCTTCTTCCTGTGGTTTTCTGGCTCCAGCAGCTATTTTTCTTTGCTCCCTTACCTGTTTGTTTATGAATCTTTTCCCTGTGCACTTTTCTTCCCTGGATTTTCTCTTCTTGCATTTTCTCTTAATCTCTTAGTCTGTAGTCTGTTTTTCCTTCTCATAGCATTGCATCTTTTATTTATCCAGCGCTGTTTCAAATTGCGCATATATGTGTGCTATTCGAGACTATTTTTAACTGTACATAGATTTCCACGGTGCTCATTTCGAACAGTAGTACAGGGGGAAAATTTTCTCTGATGCTGCTGTAGTATTAATATTAAAATGAATGTGAGTGAACTATACAAACATATACATAAGTGAATACGTAAGGGACATGGCAAGACAGTTTACACTGCGGGTGCTGAAATGAGTACTGTATGTGCTATAACATCACACTCAAATGTATTTTTTATTTATTTTTTCAGGGAATGTGTTAATTATAACACAATATTTATAGCACAGTGTGGTTAAATTCTTGAGTCATAAAGTGTTGATTAATTGTTTTATATAACAGCATTTAAGACCGTAATATAAACAATGGATTCACATCATTCCTATAACAGCTCATTAATGGCCACATGAGCCATATAACTCTAAGCTTCATAATAAACAAATTAAAGGCATGATGTCAGTCTTATAGATTCTGTATGTATGTATATGTATTATTTTAAGTTTAGCATTAAGGTTGTAGTATTGCTAAAAGTCTTCCTGCATTATTGGATTATTTATCACAAATTTTACTCTTTGGGCAACTTAATGTTTTTTCGTTTATGCATACAATCCTCTATTCATTTAGTTTGATAAATAAACTTAAACAAGTTACTGTAACAAAGATTATAAAATCACAGGTTTATTTTTATGTGTGTCATTCTTGCTACAATATATATATATATATATATATATATATATATATATATATATATATATATATATATATATATATATATTGTGTATATAATAGGAAGATAGTGAGTATATACAGTATATATATATATATATATATATATATATATATATATATATATATATATAATAGGAAGAAGATAGAGAGTATATATATATATATATATATATATATATATATTTTCTCTCTATCTTCCTATTATATATACTGTATATAATACAGTATATATATCATATTATTTTTCTTTTCCTGAAGTGAGTATACATTTTTTTTTGTGCCAGTCAAAAACACAACAATTTATTTTCTACATTCTAGAACAATACTGGATTTTTATTTCTTTTTTTATAACCTATTAATGAACTATAAAATAACGTATATGGCATTAGGTAATTCATTCATTCATTCATCTTCTATACCGCTTTATCCTGTATTTAGGGTCGCGGGGACCTGGAACCTATCCCAGGAGACTCAGGACACGAGGCAGGGTACACCCTGGACAGCATGCCAATCCATCGCAGAGCACACACACACACACACACACACACACACTCATTAGGTAATTAAGTAACAACAAAAAGTTTTTTTTTTTTTTTTTTTTTAAGACATGAAGGTTATCTATTCTGGAAAAGTTCTTGCGAGTACATTATAAGTGCATTTGTAAAACCCACGAAGCACCATGAGGAAACTGGCTCTCATGAAGAGCATCCCAGGAAAGCAAGATCCAAAACTTACCTCTGCTGCAGAAGAGAAGTTCATTTCGAGTTACCAGCCTCAAAAATCACCAATTAGCAAAATACTGTATAAAGAATGAGCCATATGTTTGCCCACCATGCTGCTAATGCTCCAATATGCTCATGAGGATGACATGAATGTTGTAATTATATTTTATCCGCTATACAGAAAAAAAGGACAAAACTATCTGCACTTAATCATTAACAATATCTAATGAACCCTGAATGTGATTGTTTATTAAATATTGTTAATGTTGCTTTTGCCTCTCCAATTAGTGCGCACTGCTACAACTGTAATTAATTTCATTCATTAATAATACTGTACATGATCATGCCTATTTATGTAAAAGACAATATTTGTTTTCCTGTACTTTACTGCATATTGTCTTATTTTTTAATTCTTAAGTTAAACATATGACGTGTTGTTGACTTTTTCATTTGACATTAATAATTCCTAATTGGAAAGATTTTATAATAATTACATGAATAGTAATTTCAATAAGAATAATCTAGTTTAGATTTTTTTTTCCATAATGAAACTTTTCCAATTTTAAAAGATCTTGTTTTTAATTGGACTTGATTAAAAAAAAAAATCTGTTTGGAATAAAGCATCAAGAGGCAGCTTCTTATGAGACACTTTCTTAAGAGGGTTATTTCTGGTGAAGTGAATACTGGGATGGCATTTAGCACACAGATGGACGACGACAGTGGCATTAGCGCTCCCGCTTTGCTGACCCGCTGTTCAACGAAAAGGGTATGCAGGGTTTCTCATGCATGTATTTTTAACCACAGCTCTGTAGAATTCTGTATTCTGACTGCTCGAAAGATTAATTTGTATAATTCATTCTTCTATAGGTTCATTTCTATATCAGAAGCTCTGACAGTAGTTTTGAGTTTCATTGATACACAGGTTTATTCATTTCAATGCGCTAGAACTAATATCATGTCATTTCTACAGCAATAGTTCCTTTACAGCGGATGCACCACATTATCTAAGTCTTATCATGAATATATTCAAATGTGTTGTTTTTTTCTGATTAAAGTAAACATCCAGTTATAGATAAGGGGAAGTGTCTGGCAGGTTGGAGTAGATTTTCCCACTGGTGGTCTCTTTTAGGTTTTCCAATTTCATCTCATTGTCCAAAAATGTGTGTGTGTGTGTGTGTGTGTGTGCGCGCATTGTCCTGAGATAGACTAGTGCACCTTCCAGAGTGGACTCCCTCATGAAATGCCTCAAGCTGGGGTTAGTCTCAGGATACACCAACATAAATGATGGTTGAATGTATTTATAGATAGATAGATGGATGGATGGAGGGATAGAGGCAGAAATGAATAGATGGACAGAACGATGGTTGAAGGATTAGAGTAGAGTAGGATGGGTGGATGGGGATGGATGGATGGATGGATGATAAAATGATGGATGGAAGGATAGATACAGTATATGGGGGGAGGGATGGATGGATGATGGATTCATGGATATAGAGATCGATGGAGGGAGGGAGGGATGGATGAAAGGAGAGATGGGAATGCAAGGATGGATCGATAAATGAATAGATGGGATGGATTTAGTTTTTTGATGTTTGATAGAATGATGGGTGGAGAGAAGGATGGATGGAAAGATAGATGGATGATGGATCCATAAATGTATGACTAGATCGAGGGAGGGATGGATGGAAGGATAGATGAAGGGGTGGATGTAAGGATTGCATAGATACAAACCGGATTCCAAAAAAGTTGGGACACTAAACAAATTGTGAATAAAAACTGAATGCAATGATGTGGAGATGGCAAATGTGAATATTTTATTCAGAATAGAACATAAATCACGGAACAAAAATTTAAACTGAGAAAATGTATCATTTTAAGGGAAAAATATGGTGAATCAAAATGTCATGGTGTCAACAAATCCCAAAAAAGTTGGGACAAGGCCATTTTCACCACTGTGTGGCATCTCCCCTTCTTCTTACAACACTCAACAGACGTCTGGGGACCGAAGAGACCAGTTTCTCAAGTTTAGAAATAGGAATGCTCTCCCATTCTTGTCTAATACAGGCCTCTAACTGTTCAATCGTCTTGGGCCTTCTTTGTCGCACCTTCCTCTTTATGATGCGCCAAATGTTCTCTATAGGGGAAAGATCTGGACTGCAGACTGGTCATTTCAGTACCCGGATCCTTCTCCTACGCAGCCATGATGTTGTGATTGATGCAGAATGTGGTCTGGCATTATCTTGTTGAAAAATGCAGGGTCTTCCCTGAAAGAGAATACGTCTGGATGGGAGCATATGTTGTTCTTGAACCTGAATATATTTTTCTGCATTGATGGTGCCTTTCCAGACATGCAAGCTGCCCATGCCACACGCACTCATGCAACCCCATACCATCAGAGATGCAGGCTTCTGAACTGAGCGTTGATAACAACTTGGGTTGTCCTTGTCCCCTTTGGTCCGGATGACATGGTGTCCCACATTTCCAACAAGAACTTCGAATCGTGACTCGTCTGACCACAGAACAGTCTTCCATTTTGCCACACTCCATTTTAAATGATCCCTGGCCCAATGAAAACGCCTGTGCTTGTGGATCTTGCTTAGAAATGGCTTCTTCTTTGCACTGTAGAGTTTCAGCTGGCAACGGCGGATGGCACGGTGGATTGTGTTCACTGACAACGGTTTCTGGAAGTATTCCTGAGCCCATTCTGTGATTTCCTTTACAGTAGCATTCCTGTTTGTGGTGCAGTGTCGTTTAAGGGCCCGGAGATCACGGGCATCCAGTATGGTTTTACGCCCTTGACCCTTACGCACAGAGATTGTTTCAGATTCTCTGAATCTTCGGATGATATTATGCACAGTTGATGATGATAACTGCAAAGTCTTTGCAATTTTTCGCTGGGTAACACCTTTCTGATATTGCTCCACTATCTTTCTGCGCAACATTGTGGGAATTGGTGATCCTCTACCCGTCTTGGCTTCTGAGAGACACTGCCACTCTGAGAAGCTCTTTTTATACCCAATCATGTTGCCAATTAACCTAATTACTGTTAATTGGTCTTCCAGCTCTTCGTTATGCTCAAATTTACTTTTTCCAGCCTCTTATTGCTACTTGTCCCAACATTTTTGGGATTTGTTGACACCATGAAATTTGGAATCAACATATTTTTCCTTTAAAATGATACATTTTCTCGGATTAAACTTTTGATCCGTCATCTATGTTCTATTCTGAATAAAATATTGACGTTTGCCATCTCCACATCATTGCATTCAGTTTTTATTCACAATTTGTTTAGTGTCCCAACTTTTTTGGAATCCGGTTTGTAGTTGGTGGGATGATGAATAGTTGTATGGATAGAAGGATAGAGAGATGGATAAGTTGATGGAGGGATGAGTGGAAGGATGGATACATTAATAGATTTAGTTATTGATGTACAGATGGATGGAAGGATGGAGGGATTGATCGAAGTTGTCTGTGGAAAATTAAGACTCCTTAAAAGGTCTTGACATGATCCTAAATATGAACTAACCAGCAGAACAGCTAGACTGATCGAAGGTCACATAAAACCCTGTTATCCCCTAAAACCCAGTTCCTCTCCAGACTCTTTGGCCGCACTTTAGTGTGAGCAGGACAGGACCACAGCCCGGGAATAGTGAAGGAGATCACAGACATATTCATCCATACACAGCCATCTGCAGTATTGTTGATGTATGTTGCTGTGTGTGTGCGTCTCTCACTTCTATCATCTGCCATCATTCACATTCTGATTTGACAGCGCTCCTCTTTTCTCTCCGTCTGTCAGGAAGAGAGGCGATACTGGTTATAGAGGGGGACACCAGTCCGTTTTGACCTTCTCAGCACAGCGGTTTGCTGTGACATCGGCACACCGGGGCGTAACACGCACGCACACACATACTTGCACACATGCATTCTTGCTGAGAGTTTTTCTTCAGCCTGATGTATGAGGCAGTGCGGGTGGCGTTAGACTCGCAGTGATATAAATGGCGTGTCGGCCCGGCTATGAGCGCAGCAGCCTGCTCTGACAGCTTTAATCTAGGCTAAAATGATCAGTGTTCTGTGCTACTGCTTTTGAATGCCGGTAATTAAATAGAAAGATAATGTCACAGATCTGTTTGAACAAGTTATGCAAATACGCAGTGCACGCTTCTTCGGAGTTTCCGCAATGCCTTGTTGGTTGTCGGCGCACGAGCTGCAAGCTAATTTCACCGAGGCTCGCTTTCTGACGGCCTTCGCCTAAGCAATAAGGCTAATGAAGGCTTTGTTTGAATTGGAATTAATCACCAGTTCATCTATTTCGGAGGCGGTGACACAAACAATTATCTTAATTAAGCCAAGCTGCGTGCCAATAATCAATAATAGTCTCGAGGCTAATCAAGTTTAATCCTTCCTTTTATTCACCGTGATCCGTGCGCGAGATTTACTTCGCATGTCGTATATTAAAAGCAATTTCCTAAGACTACTCGTCTAAGCGCCAGCGCGGTGCGCGTGACGCCTCCTGAATACGAATGCACTCGCGTCCGTACGCGCTACCCGAGAAAACAGAACACACCAGAGGGTCAGTAGAGTCTGTGTGCGTGTGTGCGCGTGTTGGCGCTTCCAGTTTCTGCTGCTATCACACCGAGGCCTGATGCTTTCCCGAAGCTGCAGGTGTAGTGTGTGTTGCGGATCGTGACGAAGTTGAAGTTCTGCTGCACATTTTTGGGAGCCATATGGAGTTTCCGGAGCATTTGCACGTGTTTCATCACTTTTTAACAGAGCCAAGTGACGTCTCGCTACAAACTCTGCAGTTATAAATGAAATGTTGTCGGATTTTAATAACGCATGGAACCACCCCGTTTGTAGGATATTTTCCTTTAAGCACACCTCCAGATCAAATCCTTACCCCCCCCCCCCCCCCCAAAAAAAAAAAAATTTATATATATATCAATAAATCTATAATAATTACCCACAACCCCAAATCACCCCACACATAATTGGTGTCTTTTTTTCCTCCACGGTTTCACTTGAGGTCTGTAAATAATGAACGTGTGTCTCAGCAGAACTCCGCAGTGATGTCACACATGGTGATAGGATTTACTGTAAGCTGTAAACATCAATCTTACCTTGTATAACGCTCTAATATTAAGTGACTGTCATGCAGTTACTTTCTTCCGTCCTCTCTTCCTTCCTTCGTTCCTTTGTTTCCGTTTCCTTCACCATTCTTCCTGCCTCCCTTTCTCACCCCTTGATCACATCTGTTATTCATTCTTTGCTTAATTTGTTCCTTTTACTTTCCTTCCTTGTTTTTCCTCCTTTTCTCCTCTCTCACCCTTGCTCATTCCTTCCACCTTTACTTTCATTCCTTCCCTTCTTCATTTTTGCTCTCCCTCATTTCACTCTCCTTCTTTTTTTCCTTTCACAGTTCTTCATCCTCTAGCCATTTTTGTCTCTCCCTTCTTTCTTCTTTCCTCTCTTTTTCTCTCATTCATTTCTTAATTCTGTCCATCCTTCCTTCCACATTTCCCTGCCTTTCTCTCTCTCTCCTTCTTTCTTTCTTTCTTTCTTCTGAATTTTCTTTGTCCTTTACACATTTCCATCCTTCTTTCTTTTTCGTTCTTCTTTTCCTCCATTTTCTCCCTCCTTAGCTCCATTCCTTCGTTCTTTTTGCTTTCCTTTTTCTTCTTCTCTCCATCCTTCCTTATGTATTTCCTCCATTCCTCCCATTCTTACCCCTTAGCGTCCCACTCCCAGATTCCTTCCTTCCTTCCTGCCATTTATTAATTTTTGTAATGGTCTCTGGCTATTTGTATAATAAACCTGAGGTCAAACGGACAGAAACCTGCACACGCTCCCAGCATACACGATTAGATATCAGCAGCTATACGCCACACTTCAGAGCCACGATGCTAAAGTGTGTTTACTGTACACTACATATTCTGTCACTTTGCGCTCAGAAGCAAAGCATCACGGAGTGGCCTCCGTTTAACACCGTCACCATGACAACCGCAGTGGCCCGCCGAGTGTTAACCTTCATCTGTAACCTCGCCGATAAACATGGGCCACATTTGCATTTCCGATGTACCACCTCTCTCCTCATAGCCCTGCTTCCCATTGACAAGTCTTAAGGATCTCTCTCGTTTTCCCTCTCTCTCTCTCTCTCTCTCCCTCTCTTTCTGTCCCTCTATCTCCCGAGGTTCATTTGTTTGCTCTGTTTTCACTTTCCACTCCTGGCAGCCTGATTGAAATCAGTTTTGTTAAACTGTCTCTCCTTATCGGGCGCCATCAGAGGATCCGATTGCCTTCTTCTCGTCTACTTAAACTGACAGGACTCTTTAGAGGAGCCTGCCAAGCGGAGCATGCAAATCATTCCACCTTTTTTTTTTTGCCCCCCCTCCTCTCTTTTTTTTTGTTGTTGGTTGCGCAACTCTGATATGCAGAGACGACTTCTAAAATTAGAGACCTTATTAGGTTATCCATTTATACGATTATTAAGTTACTGTTTTCTTGGTTTCTGTCTTGACTATGGTAACAGTTTAACTTTTACTCTGAAAGCTCCGCCCGTTCGTTAAACATCAACTTTGCTTTACTAACACCGGCTACTGTATACGCAAGACAGCAGAGTAAGTGAGGAATACAACACTAGTGCTGTTATAAGACGAAATCGGCAGCAAGGTGGTGTGATGTAACCCGATGATATGTTGGGTTTTTCATTTTTATAAATATTAGAGTCCACAAGTTGTTGTTGTTGTTTATTCTTTATTTTTACTCAGTATGTTCGTGCGTCGAATGATTTAAGCCCATGGAACTATAACTAAATAGAAGCGTCCCTGTAGCTCCAAGAAGTAAACCCGAAGACGAATTGTCTTGACTGATCCGTTATATTTGGGGGGTATGTAAAACAGATGTGTATGGAGTACGAGACCCGTCGTATCAAGTCAGATTCTACAGAATAGGTTTGGGCTATGTCCAATAGAGTGCAAATCCAATATCAAATGTATTCAAAAAATCTAATTTCATTAAAAATCAGTTGATAAACCTTTATCTTCCTGATCCTTCAGCTTGTTGGGAAACAAGTTTAAATTCCAAACATTGTTTTAAAACACTAGTAATGAACACTATCCATTAGGGATCACTAGGGACCAGCCAATACAACATCATCATGAACCCTAGACGCCAATTTCGTATAATTCGTATCAGGTGTCACTATTTTCTAAATATCCCGATTCTATATATTACCAAAAAAAAAATCTCAATTTTAACTTTAATCCATGATTGTGTGAGTGTGTTTGTCCAGGTTGTACCCCGCCTCATTCCCTAAGGCCTCCAGGACCCATGTGACCATGTGCACGGAATAAAGTGGTATAGACGATGAGTGAGCGAGTAATTTCAATCCTAGTTTCAATTCTTTGACCTGATAGAAAAACCTGCTTTTTGCCATTAAATCCATACGGTGTTTTTAGGGTTAGAAGGTAAATCCTGGTGTCAATATGAGGCTCAGGGTTCCCTCTATCTACACACTCAGTACAGTACAGTATATGTCCTTAGTTAAAACAAAGCGCTCGGGTCACGACCGAACCCGCGTCCTCTGACCAGCACCGAGATGAGCTGGTGAGCCGCGATCACGATCGCGCGGGTGTGTGTATCACGGACACAGCCTGGCTCACGAAACGCCACACTGGGAGGCGAGGGAAACAAAAACCCACTTTCACACTCTGTTGAGTATTCACACTCGCCCCAGGTGCATTTTGTCACTCACTCCTCATCATGCACTGCTGTAAGTGTTAGATTGTAGGTTTTTGGCCGCTCTTGGGCTTTTTTTCATTTTTTTTTTTTTTTTTTTAAATCTCTGTGTGAAGGAAATGGCTCTAACACATCCGCCGTCTCCGTTTCCCTTTTTGCCTTTCTTTCATCCGCAGTCCAAAGCCAGAACCTGGTGACAGACAACATCTCGGTGGTGGAGGGGGAGACGGCCACTATCAGCTGTCGAGTCAAAAATAATGATGACTCCGTCATCCAGCTCCTGAACCCCAACAGACAGACCATCTTCTTTAGAGATGTCAGACGTAAGTAGAAACACTCTCTCAGCCACACCAAAAAAACACACACACACACACACATTTTCTCTTTCTAGTCTGGCATGTCTCTCTAAGAGATGGGTTCCATTTCCACGAGGAGGGCTCTGAGAGCATCAGACTAATTCAGTATGTTTTCGAGGACAGCTGATAGAGCGTCACAGCTGTGTGCCAAGGGCACGTTGTTCTCCGTGGCCTGCCTTGATCCTCCGTGATCTGGCTCAGAACTCTCCAGCACTCGGCACAGCTGCGCTCGTTTCATCAGAGCCGATGCCGCCGCGCCATCTCCTTAAAGGCGAAATTAGCCCGAGCCTCGGTGATGGTTTTCCTTCAAAGATTTGAAATAAGAAGCATATTAACGTAGCATGAAATCCAGTCCGGCTCAATCGGGCATTCACTCTTCAGTGTTTTTTTTTTTTTTTTTTTTTTCAAGGATAATGCTTACTTCTTTCTCCTCATCCTCACATGGATGAATGCTTCTAGTCTACAGTCTCGTAAGTGCAGCCTGCATTTTTTTTTTTACTTTTTTATATGAGATCTACCCATTTCTTTTTTAAACGCACATCTCTGTAATGATCCCTCCACTCGTGGAGGTGGTGCCAGACTGAGTCATTGTACCCACGTTCCAGCTCGGTCTGTGAGTGAAGAGAAGAAGGAGAGGCTAATAATCACACCCTCACTCAGTAAATTCTTCATGTGGATCGCACGTCTGTTCGGCTGTCAGTTCGTCTCCGGGCTCCGAATCATTAGAGGATCTCCGAATCCATGCCGCGCGGCGCAGAGAAGGCCGTCATTATTGCTCGACGCCTTAATAAAAGTTTGATGGGCTCCTCTCCAAATCGCCATGACCGGTAATCAAAATTGATTGCTGCCATTTAGAAGGAACGGCATGTCTCCCCAAGGCCTGGAGGATTAAACCTGCGAAAACAATACAAATTAGATGCGGAAGAAGAGCAGCCTGAGGAAATCGAGAGCGAGGGAGAAAGGGGGGAGTGAGCAAGAAAAATAAATAAGGGGTCGAAGGGAAGAGGAGAGTGAAGGAGGCAAAGGGGTCAAGGGAGAGTCGGAAGAGAGGGCAAGGGAATGTGGGAAAAAGGGTGAGAGAATGACAGGGAAGTGAAGGAGAAGGGTCAGGAGAGTGAGAGGAAAGGGGTCAAGGGAGAGTGGGACAGCATGCCATGGGAGTGTGAGAAAGAGGGCGAGAGAAGGGATGAGAGAGGGTAAAAGGGTGTGAGAGAAAATGGATGAGTATGTAAGAGGTGATTGGGAGAGGGAGAGAGAGAGAGAGAGAGGAGGGATTAGAGTACAACAAAAAGTTAGAGAGAGAGAGAACAGGCTCAGAGAGAGAAGTAAATCCGAGAGAATGAGCGAGAAGAGGCGAGAGACACTTCGACGATCCGTCGAACAGGAGACAAGAAAACCCGTAAAAGACCAAGAGAAAAAGGGGGAGAGAGAGGGCAGGGTTGAGAGACATAGCGATGCAGGTGAGAGGCCGGCCGAAAGCGGGATAAGAGACTGCAAGAGAGAACGGGATGAGACAGAAGAAGCGAGAAACTTCGAGAGAGAATGAAGTGAGAGAAAAGGGGTGAGAGACAGTAAGAGAGAAGGAGGTGAGAGAATAGAGGCGACAGGCACAGAGAAAGAATCAAGCGAGAGAAAAGAGGTGAGCTACAGTGAGCAGATTATTTAGACTGGTATATGCTCTTTATTATCTACAGTGGTAAAGAAGACTTTAGACATTTTTCATTTTTTTTAAAGATATACAATACATTCCCTAATGTACTTACATTTATTATTAATAATGTAAAAGATTTTTTACCGAAGAAAAGATCTTTACCGAACAATTTTTTTTAAGTCTTGGTTTGCGAGAGAGAGAGAGAGAGAGAGGTTGAGATACAGTGAGAGAGAATTTTAAAATTCAGAGTTCAGTTTAGTTCTACATACAGAGTTGGGGATCTCAGTTTAAAAATTGAAAGAGGAAGACGACGAAACCTACAGTATAAATCCCTAGAACAGAGATTGTGTAAACACTGTGAGCTACAGGAAGTAGAAACTGAGACACACTTCAGTGTGATCTGTCCAAAATACCACCAGATTTGACTGGAACATTTCCATAATTTCATAGTCACAATCACAATCTTCTCATCTCTGAGCACTGAGTAGAAACTGAGATGTGTTTTAGGAGAACTAGATGGAAGTGCTCGGCTGGCAGACACTTTTATATCCACTCTGTAGCTTGTGATAAACGCTAATCGCTTCCTGTCTAATTCAATCTAACCTGATCCAATCCTAACACTATCTATGCTATGTAATTTCAATTAATTAATCCATACGTCTTCTTATAATATACCTGCTAGTGTTTGTTCATGTTATTGTTTTTTTATTATTAGTAGGTGTGCCTGATGGTTTTCACAAATGCAGGATTCGGCGGCGAATTTTGCACACACCCCAACAAAACATACACTGTATGAACAAAAGTATTTAGCCAAACCTGCAGTAGCATTGTATCTAAATACATATACTTCAGTACGGAGTTGGTCCTAATTTTCCAGCTTCCACTCTTCTTGGGAGGCTGTTCACAAGTGTGTTTCTGTGGGAATTCGTGCCCATTCATTCTGTAGAGCATTTATGAGGTCAGACACTGATGTTGGACAAGAAGGCCTGTCTCGCAATCTCCATTCCAGTTCATCCCAGAGGTGCAGTCAGGGCTTGATGTTAGGGCCAGTCAAGTTCTTCCACACCGAACTCATCAACTTTATAGTCTGTACTTTGTGCACTTTTGGTACAGTCATGTTGGAATAGAAACATGCCTCCCCCAAGATAGGCCAAGGGCGATTGTCCAAGATATCTTGGTATCCTGAAGCATTGAGATTGCCCTTCACTTGAGATAAGGGGCCTGATTGAAACACCTGAATTCAATTATCAACAGGTTTGGCCAAATACTTTTATCCATATATGTGTATATCAAAACTTTCACTAGGTCTCCCAAGCAAAATGGAAAGAAAAAGAAAAAACCTGGAAAAAAATGAACCTTTTGTGAGTTACGAGGATCTGTTTGGTGGTAACTGTGCCAAACCACTCTGCTCCCCTATTTCCTAGCGCTTTTTTTTTTGGTCCGATAGGAGCATGAAAGGCTCGAAAAACTCTGGGTTGGTCAAAATCATGTCGATCCAAAATAATTCACACCTTTGAAAATAGCCCTGAATTCTGCAAAAAAATTACTTCATAGTGGGGATTTGTAGAGTGGACAGACACTGAAAAAAAAAACACTTTGGGAAAACTGCCATCCTGAGCCCAATTTTTGGAAAAACACACATGAAACTTGACATCCACTCTAGCACCTATTGGTTCCACCTATTGGTTACAGAGCGCCATTGGCTTTGACGTTTATGCTGAATACATTCTCTGTGCCTGTGAGTTTTGTGTAAAGGGGCGGAGCAGCTGCAGCAAGCCACGCCCACTCGACTCACTTCCTGATATCACAGTCATATCGTTGTAAACATACAGTAATGCCTAGAAACTTAGCATTTACGCTAATTACATTTCACAATTTCTCTTGGAACTATATTTAGTTGTTATATTTTTTTGTTACTCATGTTTTATTCCTTATCATTTGTTAATGCTAGCCTGTGTACATTGCATGCTATTTTAATTCGCTATGGCTTCGTTGTTAATATTTAACAGTCATGACAATAAGGCACTCTTTAACCCTTTGAGAAAGGGTGAGGGAGAGAATGGAGTGAGAGAGGTGTGTGAAGGAAGAGTGAGGGAGATGCGCGTATAAGAGATCATTTCAGCAACTATCAGCTATTTCCTCACAAAGCAAGTTGCTCTCGTCTCTTGCTCTCTCTGGGAATTCCTTTCTTCGCCATTGTGTTTACAGCCAGCATCATTTCAGTTGCAGGCCTCGCTCAGCTAGATGGATTGCGGAAAAAATGTAAACTAACAGTGTGTTTTTTTCTTTCTTTCTGTCTTTCTTTCTTTCTTTTCTCGCTGTTTCATCAGCACACACACTTCTGCTTTCTGATAACACAAACACGAGCTCTGTGTGTGTGTGTGTGTGTGCGCGCATGTGTCTTTAGGCTACATAATGTTATGAATGGAAATGATTGAAGAATAAATACAATCAGATTGACCACAGCAAATTAAGGAGAAAGCATTAGCTCGGAAAGGCCATTATTTTGGAAGAGATTCAAATTGAGGTTGTTTGCAGCTGCTTTGTTTAGAAAAAGACTCCGGGCTTTTTTTTTAAAGAAAGGTTAATAGCGGACAATCAGAGGAACGAGCAGAAAAAAATATTTTAAGCTGATTATTTTCCTCGTCGTTTTAGTCTTGCAATGAAGAATGTTATGATTACTATATTAGTTAGGAATTATGACAATTAAAAAAATAATAATAAAAATTGGGTTAGTTGCACCAGCAGTGATTAGTTAAAAAACATAATAATAATAATAATAATAATAATGATAAGAATAGGCAGCACGGTGCCTTTGTGGTTAGCACTGTCCCTTTGCACCTCCAGGGTCAGGGTTCAATTTCCTCTTTGTGTGCGTGTGTGAGACAATAATAACAATAATAATAATAATCATTATTCAAATTGAGAAACTTGTTTAACACAAAAAAAAAAATTAAACCATCCCAGCTGCAGGTTCAATATTATGGCCTAAGTGAAAAAAACTAAATAAATAATTATTTCTAGTTTCTTTGAAATTAAAACCAGGATTAAATAATGTCCTGAATGAAATCCTGAAAGTTTAAGCATTCTTAGTTAAAAATATACAGATATATAACAAATTAAAGAAGGAACTGGTGTCTCATATACTTTAAGGGGGCATTTCATTTATTGTGCAAGAAGAAACAGTCAAGGACAATCACAAAGAAATGGATGGGACTGTTTCCTTTATCCTCTGATATGCAGTCAAAATTTGGACTGCGAGCATAATTGGTTCAGGAAGCATGCTTGTATATCAAACCACTTGTATATCAAAGTGATTAAGAAATAATTGAAACTCTGATGATTCGTACCACATCCCAAACATATTCATAGAAAAATGATCAATACAAAAAGTAAAAATAAGACAAATTAACCTGCACTTTACCTTTGGAAAGAATCCTGACAGAGCAGTGCTTCTGTTATTGTGTTTCTGTGTGCAAGGGTGTGCATGTATGTCTGTGTGTTTGTGTGTGTAAAGCTGAAGTAAGACAAGAGGAGGGAGGGAGCTACTGTGTAGGATGACTTTCACACACAGACACTAATGGTAACACTGCTCTGTTGAGAATGTTCTTTAACAAGAAACCTCTATAATGACACTTGTGCGCGAATACACTAACAGCATCGCTGCTTTCTGACAGAGAGAGACACTGGATCTTTAACCAGGAACCTCTCCAATGACACTTGCTTTTGCATGCAAAAGAGAAGAACCATTGGTTTAGTTGTGATCACGTGACACTCGGCAGACGAACGAATGTGTACTACTCATATATCAAGACCATGCTCGTTTATAAAGTTAAAATTTATGAACAAATTTAGCTCGTTTTGCAAAACGTTTACAGGCCGAAGTTCTACTAGAACACTTCTATCCTGATGGGAGTGCATTCTTTAAGATGACTCTGTCCTTATCCGCAGGGACAAAGCTTTGTTTAATGGGTTCATGAGGATGTAAAAGTGAATGTAAGATATTCTACTATGGCATTGATGGTTGCTAGATCTTAATTAGAACCAAATTAAACACCCAAAAATTATGGCATTTGCATGATTTAAGCTGGGATGCACTACATGTGCTGGTTTTCCCTTTAAATCATCACCTGTTTGGACATGTAGTTGGTTAAATAAATAAAACAAAAAACTCCATTCTTGGCTTAATCAATTCTGATGTGTCTTTTGTACAGGCTTCCCACTTCATATTTTAGAAAATCAGTACAGGCGAGTGGGCAGGATTAACAAAAAGGTGGAAAAAAAGCCTGAAAATTCTCTGCGGTATTCAGAGATAGCTCAGTGGGAGAAACTAACCATTTTGGATTTTCTAGGACTCTTGGGAACTGTACTCCACACACCAACACCCACCTGACTGAAGAGAGCTCTTGGATCACAGCTGAATTTCTCATTGTCTTTCTTCAGCTCTGGTTCTCTGTTTGGTCCCGCTAGCTGTCTTGCAGTGCCAAATATGGATTTGTCTTGCGTTTGGAATCTTTCATGGAGAATGAGGAGTTAGAAAAGGGTCAGATTCATCTTGTTAACCAAAAAACACCTCGTAACATGCAAGGAGAAAAACAATGGCTAATGCTCGAGTGTCTCCAGCTGAAATCCGCCATGCTGGGTAGGCCGAGTGGCTCTGAGGCCTTATCGCACCGGCTGTTTGTCCTTGCTTTTGTCGTGTCTTTTACCCAGACGCTCTTGTTTGTTTGTGTCGCGCTGCACTGTGCCATCCGGAGTCGCTACCTCAGTCTCTTCAGCTTAATCATAATCAAAACCTCAGCAGACATCCACTTCTGTGGCCTGCCAGCATAGGTCAGGCTGTCTGTTCCAATTCCCTTAGATTGTTGTCAGAATAAGACTCAAAGCATTGTAGAGTAAAGCACAAAAAAAAAAACAAAGCCTGCAAATGTAAAGAGAATAATAAGGAATTCTGGAGGACTCGGGTTGAGGCAGTGTGTCCTCTCAGTGGGATATTCAGTGCCAAGCTGGGCTTCATTCTCCTACACCCCTGCAGGGAGCTGGACAGCCCCAACACGCACCTCCATCCTCCTATCGCTGGGGGACCGCCACCCCGTGGCATTCTGGGATGTCACGCAAGGAGCATCATGTGTCAGGCCAGGACTGTCAAGTCAAAAGCCATCCTCACAGCATGAGATGTACCATTGTACAGTAGTGTAGATATATTTAAATATATTTAAAGCGATTAATATCGCTAAGCAGATAATAGATAACCTATCCGGCTAGATAACTGCTAGTAAAGTAGTTCATGCAGTCAAAGTTATCAAAACATAACATTTAGAATTAGGGATGCTCAATTCGATTAATTTTCCCAACCGACAACTGCCGTTCGTTATCCGAACATTAACCGTTAACTGATCCGATTACAATATTAAATTAGAATTAAATGACAATAGAACTAAGGAGTGTCTGATTAAATATACAAACATTTTTTTTTCAGTTTTTATTCTAGTATGTGAGAACAGCAGCACACAGAACATATCAAGAAGAGAATCTGGATTCACACATCGTCAAATTTTCACGCACCTGCAGCGTTTCCGACAACAGAGAAAAACAAAGTACTATAAATAAAAAGAATAAAGTAAATAGGCCTGCACTAAATATTTTTTACTTAAATAACAAATTAAGATTACAAAACGAAAACACGCTGAAATACCTTTGAAGCTTTGAAGTTTTTTCGGTTTAAAAAAATAGCAGGCCTGCCTCAAACCACAAACTGTCTAGTTTTTATAAAAAAAAAATCCCCACCAAAAGTGAAAAAGCACAGCATTCCCGATCGAGCCGCACGAAACGGTGTAACATACGTGAGGGTCGTCTCAAAGCTGCATGGCGAGAAACGGTCCAAAGTTTTAGGCGGAAGAATAATAAATGGATTTCGGGGGCATTTCTGGGGGAAGAGTAATAAGTGGCCTAGGCTCACTTTTAAAAAAAAATATATAAAAAAAACATTTTAAACCGTTTAACTGATAATAATAATAATTAGATAATAGTAATAATCGGTCAAAATTCATTCTTTCGGTTAACGGTTAACCGGTTAATATGAGCATCCCTTTTAAGAAAATTAAACCATTAAGAAAAATAATGAATGTAGAAAGATCGAGAACAAACTTTTCCACAACAAATAACAGCATGTAATGATGTGTTTTATTCCTCTTATACCTCAGCCATGTACTAATATGTAGAAATTATAATCCTTTATATACATCTACTAAAGAATGACATCTTATCCCTTAACAGTTATGATTAATTATCCGCACCATATATATATATATATATATATATATATATACAGTATATATATATATATATATATATATATATATATATATTCATTCATTCATTCATTCATTCTCTATACCGCTTAATCCTGTGTTCAGGGTCGCGGGGGACCTGGAGCCTATCCCTGGAGACTTCGGGCACTAGGCGGGGTACATCCTGGACAGGGTGCCAATCCATCGCAGGGCACACACACATACACACACTCACACACCCAATCACACACTACGGGCAATTTAGGAACGCCAATTAGCCTAACCTGCATATCGTTGGACTGTGGGAGGAAACCGGAGTACCCGGAGGAAACCCACCAAGCACGGGGAGAACATGCAAACTCCATGCACACAGAGACGGGAATCGAGCCTGGCCGGGGAATCGAACCCAGACCCTGGAGGTGCAAGGCGACAGTGCTAACCACTACACCACCGCGCCGCCTCATATATATATATATATATATATATATATATATATATATATATATATATATATATATATATAATTTTTTTTTTTTTTTTTTTATCAGCACTTTCCGTTCAAGGTTACTATCTCCCCAGTCTCTGCTGTGCATGTGTAAATGTGTTACATCAGTTCATTTGTACTGTAACTGCGGTGCGAGCAAAAATGGATGCCCCATTGTGATTTGCATGAACGGAAATTAGTGTGCCGACCAAGAAACGGTTAAAACGTCAACCATCAGCTGGAAAAACTGATGCGTACAGTTTTCTGGGATTCTCAAGGGCCAGTACTGGAACATCATCAACAGAAAAGGTTGAACAATCAACAGTGCTACAGTGAGATGCCCATTGTGAGTCTGCACACTTCTGCCCACACTGTCGACACTCTCTAAAAACTTTGTTTTGAGGTGTTAAACCATCCTCCGTATAGTCCTGATTTTGCTCCATCTGACTTTCACCAGTTTGGTCCCCAAGCCCCCTTGAAAGCAGCCCTATGAGAGCAAAGATTTCACTTCTGATGAATTCTCGTGGCTCACAGCTTAGTCTAAAATATTTTTTAATATAAAAATTGAAAGCTTGTCAGATGGACGAAGTGTATTGAAAAGAAAACAGATCATGTTGGTTAATTAACGTTTTTTAAGTTCATTCTAAATAAATTCTACATCCAGAGTGCGGATAATTTTTGACTCACTGCTCATAAATCATACATAGCAGTTACAAACAGTTGCTCCTTTTCTCCCTCTGGTCAGGGGTTTGAGCTTCCTCCCCCCACCGTCGCCACCACCAGGTTTCCACTTTTGGAGCAAGGTCCTTAACTGCAACTACTTAAATGTACAGCAACTTCTAAAATGTATATGAATCCGCCAGAGCCCGGGCACTGAATCGAAAACTGAGTGGGTTGCAAAAGGAAGAGCATCATGTGTAAAACCTGAACCAGATCTTGCTGATCAAATGACTTAATGTGATGACCTCTGGAATATAGGAACGAAAGGAACATTTTTCTCTTGCAATACAATCTGCCCAGATTGGTGGATGTTTTAGGAGTTGACCCTGCCTTTTTGTAGAGCGAGATCCATTTCCATCATCACCCCCGACTCCTAAACCCCACAGCCTGGCCCGCGGTCCTGACACGGACCTTTCTGCTCTCCCCAGGCCTCATATCTCGTACCCATTAGAGCTGACATTGCAGTTATTCATGTATCCATAACGCTCTAATTATTGCTGTCTCTCCACCTGACGCTCCATCACAATAGATTACAAACTGCATTGGCCGCTTGCCCCTTATCAGTTTGCTTTAATCCCCCCGCACATTCCCAATCAATAAATTAAATTAAATCATTAGCGCCTCCCTGCCCTCCCTCTGACAGCCAGATTCCAGCTTTCAAGCCGGCCACTCTAATTAGTCCCACATTATTCTAATAGCACATAAAAGACATGCCACATGGGGTGGAGGAAAAGGAGCTGGAGCTCAGATAAGTCTGCAGCGCAAAGAAGGCCTTGTCTTGCCTGTGCTTTACACTCTGACACTCTCGTTCACCTGAGAGCTCGTGCGCATAAAGCTACTCACCCGGGATGTTTTATTTATTTGTGTATTCGTCTGAAGATCACACCAATCCAAAGGCACGATCAAAGGTGAGAAAGACGTTTTCTCCTCCAGCGCTGGCACCACATGTCAAGGCTACGGGCCATGGGAGAGAAGGAAGACTGACACAGAGAGAAGAAAGAAATACAGACAAAGAGGCTGGTTAATCCAGCTTCATGTGCTCTGGATGGCTGAACAACTGCAGGCAAAGTGTGTGTGTGTGGGGGGGGGGGGTGGTCATGCTTGGAAGAAAGGATTGGAAGGAAAAGTCCAAAAAAAAAGTCCAATCATACTTAAGCACCGATAAAGACGTCTTTCTTTATTCCACAGCCCAAATAGCTCTAGAACACTTTGGGATTCTTTTTCTCTTTTGGGCTATAAAATTTAAAGAGCATGGTTAACCAGCTGGAGCCCAGGACAATCAACACGCCGCTCTATTAGCATTCGCTCGCAGGAACTCATCGGCCCAAAAAGCTCTAATGATGACTGATTTTTTCCTTATTTATATCCCCTGGATGCACATATACATTAAATATATTCCCTTTTCTCTTTTCTCCGGCGTCTTTGATTTTATCCAATGCTGATGAGAACATCTCTCATTGTCATGAATGTTCTGCAGGAATTTATCCGGCGGTGGGGGGCATCCTTTTATCTATCTCTATTTTTTGCTGGTTTGTTCTTACTGTTTCTCTCTCGCTCCCTATGCCCTGCGCTTTCCTCCATCATGTTCAGCGTGAAAACAAGCCTAATGGACTCCTCATTATTCTTGGGGGAGCGGACTCAGGAAAAGTTTGTTTCCCCGATGCTACATAATTAGGAGCGAGGCCCTGAACTTGATTTGAAGACCACGAAGTTGTGATCAGCATGTGCCTCTTACTAGAACTTCCTCCTTGAGGGAGAAACGAGGTTGCTTCTGCTAAATTGACTGAGCGAGGAAGTGTCTAGTATGTTTGATAATCAGGAACACTTGGACACCTATAGTCACACAGTGTGCTTGCTCGCTCAGGACATTTTAAGAAGTGAGCCAGTCACATTTACACATTTCAGTTCAAAGCTTTATCCAATCCTAGGACAACATTTAAATATATCTATATTTTTTTCCTCGATTTTCTCCCTAATTTAGTCGTATACAATTCCTCCATGTCACTAGGGCGCTCCACATTAAGGCTACTACTACCACTCGGGAGCCGAAGACTATCACGTGTTTCCTCCGAACCAAGTGACGCCAGCCGACCGCATCTTTTCGAACTGCTGCTCACACACCGCTGGGGCGGCGTAACACACTCAGTGGACAACACTATCCACTCCTTTCGAGAGCTCACAGACGCCCCCTGATTTAATTAATGTGTGAGCACCAAGTATCTCTCATCCCTTCCCCCCGAGAGATCTCGGCCAATCAGCTCTCTCTAGGCCTCCGGCTGCGAGAGGCTACAGCCTCACCTGGAAATCGAACTTGCGATCTCCGGATGATAGGGCGAGCACTTAGATTTTTACAGGTTGCAGTGATCTTAGTGATGTCAGTCAGAAACGATTCCATTATCAACCATCAGTTTGAGTGAACCAATTGATGATCGGTTAATAATCAGTTTTACCGCACAATGCGATGGTTCTTGATCTCATTGTTTTCCTGAAAATCAGTCCCAGTGCCATTTACTATTACTACACCCATAATACATTACACATACAGTACTGTACATACCTCCGTTTTTCCTCCCACCATCCAAAGACATTTATATTGAGCTAATTAGCGATTCCATGTTACCCGTAGTGTGTGAGTGTGTTCCTGCTTGTGCCCTGTGATGGATTAGCACTTCGTCCAGAGTACTGTATCTCCCCCGCCTTGTACAGGATAAGAAGTATGAGCATGAGTACTGTAATATTACTTTACACCATAAAATTAAATAATAATAATAAAAGAAAAAACATAACATTCAGCAACAGAAACATTGCATATTAGTTTAAACCAAACTGGTAAATAATATGATGTGAGGATTTACTGATAAAACGCATAAAAATGATAAACAGTACATCTTATTTTTATGTCACAACCAGTAGGTCTATATTATTATTATTATTGTGGCTATTTTAGTGATTTTTAATGTAATTAGAATTGTTATTTAATTATTACAGTATTAATTATAGTTGGTCACAATTATCCAACTAAATGACTTTAATCTTACACCTAGCAGTCATTGTAAAACAGTCTAAATAACTGTTTATCAAACCTACCTGCAGTGTTCCTTAAAAATGAAACAGATGAAATGAAACAGTGTTTATGTGATTCAAAAAGTTTAGCATTTACATTTTAATGCAGTACGACCGTAGGCGCAAAGTTCAGGAACAAAAAGCTGCCTAATATGCATAATTAATCTGAGCTGTGATCATAAAGGTGTCTGCTGAGGGTTTTTTTTAGTTCTTAAGAGTCTCATGGGTGTGAAGAGTTTTAAGAGCAACAGGTTTTATTGCTTTTGTTGCTCTTAGTCGTTGGCGCCAAGTGTGTAGCTCTTTCACGCGGTTAGCCATGTAGCTCTCTGCTATAACGATTCTGCAACAGGAATTAAAAAAAAAAAAAAAAAAAAAAGCAGCACACGATCCATGTCATATATCAAGCCGGTTTCTGGTTCCATAGAAGCAGCATTTTGGTGAACCAGTTTCACCATTCAAACATCTCTTTTGTGGTAGGAACACACATTCACACATAATCACATGCTTATTTTAATATTTTTTTTAATGCATACAAATATAGTGTCCAACCAAATTTCGATCAAACATCAATGATGGTAGTTCATCATTACTTCATAGAGATAATTTCACAGCCACATTTGTTTGTTTACGGTGACAGAGTTGAATAGTTATTGCATCACTATCTTTTTTTGAGAATGATTGCTAACGCATGTCCAGCCTACCGTGCTCAGGAACACATGAATCGTTCACCAAAATCCATCTCTGCAAGTGGTCCCGGGTTCAGTTCCCGAGCACAGAACGTTTGCATTCTCACTTGACTTAAATCAACTGTTCTCGGAGCCAGGTGTTCTCGGAAACGATTCCCAGACCTCAGTGTGAAAGCGACCCATCACTTAAACCAAGAATTACACTAAGCTTAACTTCAACAATCAAAATAAAAAAAGGAAATAAATGTAAAAAGTTACGTCTATGTTTATTACACTGCAAGAGGACATTCGATCTGAAGGTCTAAACAAATTTCCACACGTAGACAAATCAAGGTATACAATGATGTTTACTTCCCTAAGATGTTAAGTTTGCTTATACTTTTTCACCCATAGTCTCTCTCCCTCTCTCTCTCTCTCTCCCTCTCTCTCTCTCCTCAGCCTTGAAGGACTCGCGCTTTCAGCTGGTCAACTTCTCCGACAACGAGCTGCGCGTGGCCCTGTCCAACGTGTCTCTCTCGGATGAGGGCAGATACGTGTGTCAGCTCTACACGGACCCTCCGCAGGAGGCCTACGCCGACATCACTGTGCTGAGTACGAGCCAAACACACATACACAAACTCTGCCATCCATCCTGCTGGAAACAAACAGGCTGCAACACACCTCTGTCCCTGAACATGTCCTTGTCTCATTCGTTTTAACAGCCTGAGGTTCGGGGCACAGCAGTAATGAAGCAGCATCGCAAGCTGTGGGGCTTCATCATGTTTTATCAGAGCAGTGTTTATGAGCTGTCATAGTTGAGAAAGTTCAACACATATTTGCTATCCATTAAGAATACCGAAGAATCATGAGACTCGGTCTGCGTCTGTCTGCGTTTGTTATAGCGAGAAGCATTTTTCTAATAAGAGTATGCTCTTATGTTAAAAATTCTTACAGTATACACACTAGAACTAGGTGGTAGAGTTTTGCAATGATGAGCATATGCTAAACTGAGCATAAGCACGCCCGAAAATCTTGACAGAAGCTCATGCATGCATGCACTTTTGAAAGTATCACAAGTAGTGAATATGGTAAAGATCAGCTTGGGAATCAGCATGTTAAAGTTTTAACGTTAATTTCAGTCAGTATTCATGGAGTAAACGTTAAAGCAAAATGCTGCTTTAGTGAAAGTTAGAAAGTGTCTCAGATATACAGTATAGCACTTGGATTTTTGATTCTCGCGCAGTACTGTGCAAAAGTCTTGAGCCACCCCTTATTTCATCATATTTTATTTCCAAGGATCCAGACCTCCTTGTATTTTAATGAAGTCTTCAGGAATAGTTCTCCAGGCTTCCTGAAGGACTTTTTGGCTCTCATTTTAAGTCCAGTCCCTGCACCTGAATAGTTTCAGAGGAAAGTTTTCGGTTTGTTACTGTAAGCCACACAGTGACCTTTAAACAACTCAAGCCTAAAAAAGCATCTGACTTAAGGCATGAACCAGTGAGAAACAGGTGCAGATGATGACGGATGATCAGGCCGGTGATTAGTGTACTGGTGATGCTGAATGCTGAGTGGTTGGAACAGACGAGAGGGGAAATGAGGTTGCTGCTGAGGTTGTTACATAAACCAATTTTTTTTTATTGTATCTTTAGGCTCTTTCCAGCCTGTTGCAGTTAAACATTTGTTTCATTCGGTTGGCTGATACAGTACATCAAAAGATGTTATTTAAATTTGATTAACTTTTATTTATGTTCCAGGTAACATAGGTAAATAATAAATATTATGTTTATAGTAATGTTCCAGTCCTAATAATTAATTGTTCTAGTAATATAATTAATAATAAAGTTTAATACAGTAGACAACTGATTGTATAATTCTAAACTGATTGTTTTAAAAAAATTGTGTTTAAAAAAAATAGGGTTGTTGCTGCAATGATTTTTTTTTTTTTTTTTTGCAACAGCAAAGGTAATTTAATATTTCTGAAACAAGTCTCCATTTTAACACTTTTATTTAAAAATCTCTCTTCTGTTCATTGTGGGGAGTCTCAAGGACAGACGATGGCATTTTAATTTCACAAGCTGCATTGATGTTTTATTGAATTCAGGACAATAATGAAAAAAAATACTTGAGGGATAACGTTTTGTGTTAATGTGTTGTTGTTGTTGTTTTGGTGGATGATCACTGATGATCACTGTTGTGATTCTTCCAAACAACTCCATCAACTTTCAACTGATCATGCAAGCGACTGTTACTAAGTGTAGCAAAGAGTCAAAGGCACTTCATTTATACTACATAGGTTAAGGAACCTTCTAGAGGGCAATCTTCAGATTTGGTTAATATAGAATTCTTGACTGTGTTTTGCATAGTTGTCATGGATGTTATTGACAGATCAAGGCTGTAATTTCCTGATGTTTGTGTTTGTTCCTTCTAGTCCCACCAGGCAACCCAATCATCGAGTCACGTGAGGAAATTGTAAGCGAGGGCAATGAGACGGAGATGACCTGTACAGCTATGGGCAGCAAACCAGCCGCCACCATCAGATGGATGAAAGGAGACAAAGAGCTGCAAGGTGGGTTATTACGTATGTGTCCTGCACATAAAACACAACTCAGTAGCTCTTTTAACGCTTTAGAACAGAATTGGCAGTCAAGTCATGTTTTTCCTTCTGACTGATTTGGCAGTTTCGTGCTCTTTGGATAAAGGTGCTGTTCTAACACTTTTTTCCCCACCTGTTGCCTATTACAGTGCTGAGAAGAGAAGGAGCTGATAAAACTACTAAACTTTACATCAGACCTGACTTTACATTTAACTTTAAACCTCCTGTTCATACATTAGTCCATTCTTTACCTCACCCCAGCCTTTACCTCACTCCTGACTTTACCTCAGTCCTGTGATCCTGTAATGTAACATGGGTATGAATTTATCCCAGTTCTAACATTACTTCGAACCTCAACGTACCTCACATCCATCTTTACCTCAACCTGTATTTCCCTCAATCCTGACTTTAAATCAGTCCTGACTTTACCACAGTTTTGAGTTTATCTCTAAGTTTGCATTACCTGTACTCATGTGTTCCTGCGAGGTAGTTCAGACCTGATTTTACTCTAGCTCTGACTTTACCTTAGACCTAAGCTTACCTCACAGCCAACTTTACCTCAGCCCTGACTTTATCTTTGTCCTGGCATTACCACAGCTTTGGGTTTACAATAGACTGGACATGACCTCAGTCCTGTAATCCTGTAATGTAACGCAGACCTGAATTTAACCCAGTTCTGACTTTACCTTAGTCCTAAGCTTAGTTCACACCCAACTTTACCGCAGACCTAACTTAAGCTTAGTCCTGACTTTCCCTCAGTCCTGACTTTACAACAGGTTTGAGTTTACCTTCGACATAACCTTAGTCCTGTGATCCTTTGGGGTAACACAGATCTGATTTTACCTCAGTTCTGATTTTAACTCAGACCTAAGCTTACCTCACACTCAGCTTTACCTTAGACATGGAATTATAGCCAGTGTGACTACCAGCAGAACAAATCCCCTAATTGGTCCTGACATCTTTAAGAGTATGAGTAATAAAGTTAACAATGTCAACTACAGTGGAACCTTGGATTACGAGCATAATTCATTCCGGAACACTCATAAACCAAATGTAATTTTCCCATAAGAAATAATGGAAACTCAAATTATTCGTTCCACAGCCCCAAAAAAATGTATACATAAAAATAATTAATACAACGCTCGATTCCCGTCTCTGTGTGCATGGAGTTTGCATGTTCTCCCCGTGCTTGGTGGGTTTCCTTCGGGTACTCCGGTTTCCTCCCACAGTCCAAAGATATGCAGATTAGGCTAATTGGCGTTCCTAAATTGCCCGTAGTGTGTGATTGGGTGTGTGAGTGTGTGTATTTGTGTGTGTCCTGCGATGGATTGGCACCCTGTCCAGGGTGTACCCCACCTAGTGCCCGAAGTCTCCTGGGATAGGCTCCAGGTCCCGTGCGACCCTGAACACAGGATTAAGCGGTATAGAAAATGAATGAATGAATGAATAATTAATACAAAACATATTAACTAAAAAATAAAACTAATTAACTTGCACTTTACCTTTAAAAAAGGAAAAATAAATCCTGACAGATAAGTGTTTCCGTTTGTGCGCGCAGGCGCTGTGTGTAAGTGTGTGTGTGTGTGTGTGTGTGTGAATCTAAAGTAAGCTCCCCCTCCCCATCTCCCCCTTCTCACAATTACCTTTCCTCCACTCTTTTCACACACACACACACACGCTCACACAATGGAAACACGGTTTTATCGGAAAAATAAACAAGAAATCTCTCTAATGACTTGATTGAGCGACACACTAATCGAATCACTGCTGTAATGTAAAAATAAAACAAATTAACATGCACTTTACCTTTGAAAAGAATCGCGACAGAGCAGTGTTTCTCTGTAGAGCAGAGAGAAAGAGTGTGTGTGTCTGTGTGTGGGGGGGGGGAGGCACGGTGTCCAATGATGTGCGCGCACACAGACACACAGACCAGGCAAAGAGCAGGCTAAGCTCTGAAAAAAATGGATCTTTAACCTCTCTAATGAGACTTGCTTTTACTTTACACGTGCGCTGTACACACACGCATACAGACACAAAATGAAATTTATTTTACGCGCACACACATGGTTACAGTGTTATAGTAAACAGTACATGCATGCACAGATGTTGATTATACCAGTAAGATTTTTAGTTAGAATCTTGTCATTGGCATAACTGTTGAAGAGAGCAACATTGAACTTTACAAATGAGCCTTGGAAATCCATTCTTAGCGCCCCCTAGTGCCCCATGGTATATTTATTAAAAATAATATAAGGTTTTAAAATTGGATTTATGATGGCACATTCAGGAAAGACAATATTGATGCTTTATCCATAGAATATAAATATAGTCAGCCTGGCCCTACACCATCCATGCTCATCTTCCTTTTAGCATGCAGGCGATCAGAGAGATGAGTGTCAGAGATATACATGTTATTAAAAATGGACAGATGTATGTGACTGTTCTGCACTCTTTTAAAGACAGGAATAAACAGCAAGATGGGAAATGAGCAAGAAAAATAATGGAGTAAGGAAGCAACACGAGCAGCCTAGTGCCAGTGCTCACCGTCTGGAAATTGCTTTTGGCCTCAGCGCCTTGCGGATTTATTTTTAATTAAATGTTCTCATCATTCAGCCTAATTACCTTCAGGATAATCAGGCTTTTTTAAATATCATTTAAAGGTTACACCCATCCAGCCCTGGAATGTAAACTCAGCTGCCCTGCCATGCAAAGCTCTGGACTCACATACACACACACACACACACGCACGCACGCACACACAAGCACACCCACATCTCAGTCCTGTATTGTGCTGCTTTTCAAATTTCTAATTTGCAACTGGCACATGCAACGATGATATGCCCAGTTCTAGTAAGATGAGCGAAATGAAAGATAAAGGTGTTTTTTTTTTTATTCAGAGTTATTAATCTTCTGCTGCCAGATGAGAGACAGAGGCAGGATGGGTGATGGCCAGCGGGAGGCTAGACAGTCATTAGCCTGCTGTCTAAACCTAAAAATATAACCTACCATTTCAGTTAACCTGCCAAGCTAAAATGCGCTAAATGGATATGAAATATATTTTACGAAAGGTGTGTAGCATTAAATACTGTAAATAAAAATAAATAAAAGAGGTTCCTCAGTTCCACAAGTTCACCCCTAAATCCTCAGCTCATTCTCGCTAATGAGGTAAAATTACAATGGAGCATCAGAACGAACTGAGGATGAAGGGAGCATGAGCTAGGCCAGGATCTGAGCAGGCTAAGTGCTGAAATCAGTCGGCAGCCTGCCTCCTTTGATGTTCATCCTACTGTAGCATCATGTTATCAGACCTAATCAGAGCACACGCTTGCGTTTCAAAAAAAAAGGGGGGGGGGGATGACGAGCTGAACTGATATTGAGATGAAGAAAAGTTGTGAATGACAGTGATTGACCTGTGATTATATCTCTAGCAGGTGTGATTGCGGCATTGTGGGAGGTTGACATTAGAATGAGGAAAACACAGGCTCTATTAAAGCACTCATGAAGCACGGTGCGTAATCACAGGCTGGAAATGTTCCTCCCTCTGATTATCCCTCAGGTTGTAAGAATGCTACAGGTAGTCAGCTCGAGCCCAGAAACAAGCAAAGCTGTTCGTATTACTGTAGGCTTTCGCAGCGCTGTCTGCTGTAATTTGTTAATATGGTGTGAAAAGTCGCTCATTAAAAGTGTATGGATATGGATTATTGGTGAGTGTGTTAGAGATGATTTGCAGGTGCAGCTATGCAGCATGGCTCGTCTCTGCATGCCAGCTGTCAGATATGGATCACTGGCTCACTATTTAAAAAATGAGTGAAATCTGCTCTCTTTCTTTCTTTCTTTCTTTCTTTTTTTTTCTCGCTCACTCTCTAGCTTGTCTGGATTCCAACATGTAATGTAACTTTGGTTGGCTGGTTGATTTGTTAAATTTTGTTAAATAATTTGTTAATATTGTTTTATACATTTCTTTATGCATTTATTTGTAAATATACTTGTATGATTTATTCATTTGCTTTTTTTTTCATCAGTTTTCTACTTGTTTAATTTTCCGCCTAATCACTAAGTGAATGAATATAATATTTATATGAATTTATTATTGTAAGCAGCAGATAAACTGATTAGATTTTGGAAGTGAGGTGGTCAGGGTCAGAAAAGGTCAGTGGTCTGAAATAGTTTTTATTCAGTTGTTTCCTTCTTGTTTGAAGTACAGTGCTGCTATTTCTTCATATTTTGCTTCCACAGAGCCAGACCTTCCTGTATTTTTCCATGTACAGTACTGTAGTCATGAGGAATAGTTCTCCAGGCTTCCTAAAGGACTTTTCTCAGCTCTCATTTTCAGTCCATTTTTAATTAAAATTTTTTGAAAGCCACATAGTGACCTATGAATCATTAAAGCATAAAGTAACTATTGTAGTATACCGGTGATGCTGAATGCTGTGTGGTGGGAACAGACGAGAGGGGAAATGAGGTTGTTACATAAACAACTGAATTTTTTAATTGTATCTTTATGCAGTTTGTTACTGAGGTAAAGCCACAATATTTTTTTGTTGCATTTTTTAAATTAAATTTATTATAATATAAAGAAAGCGGCGCGGTGGTGTAGTGGTTAGCACTTGCACCTCCAGGGTCTGGGTTCGATTCCCCGGCCAGGCTCGATTCCCGTCTCTGTGTGCACCCTGATTGGCACCCTGTCCAGGGTGTACCCCGCCTAGTGCCCGAAGTCTCCTGGGATAGGCTCCAGGTCCCCCGCGGTATAGCGGTATAGAAAATGAATGAATAAAGAAGGACTTCTGTGCAGAACTGTATGTTTTAAGAGAATTTCAGGCAAACAAATAGGTTTATCACCTTTGTAAGGTGAAGTATTATAATACTTACAGTATATGTTTATTTATTTATTTTTTTTGGTTTTTGCATCTTTCTTTCCTTCCTAATCTCTAGTGTTTCTGTTTTTTTTCCCCTGCCCGATTCTTTCTTTTTTTTTTCCCTCTTGGCAAGTTTAATACTTCACCAATTATAATGATTTATCATGGCAACTCTTCCTCTCCAGTTCAGGATTTGTGGTGAACAAAGTCACAGCACAGCACAATAGCTTCTTTGCGTTTTCTAGTCTCTTTGCCCACCTGGCTTTCATCTCTCTCTCTCTCTCTCTCTCTCTCTCTCTGTGGTTGTAGTTTGTACTGTGGCTCTGAGCCCTTAATGTGCTCCTGGTCTAGTTCTGCTGTCGACTGAGTATCCTGCAGAGCCGCTACACTCGTGTTCCATGATAAACGCGGTAACCCTATAGGTTTTGTGCAGAAGTCCCAGCCCCTGATGGGGCATAGCTTGAGTTTGTTCAGTCCTTATTTCAGCCCACTCCCCCTACACTGGGTTATTAACTCTACACAATACCGAAGTGCTGAGTTGTGTTATGTATTCTTGAGAGGCACATTTAGTCTCCTTGTGCATTGTTTATGTTGTTGTTTGCTCGGCTGAATAAATTCAGGGAGGTATATCAACTAGCACTGCAAGACTGCTGCCGTTTTTCCTCTTTAACAGATGAATAAATACACAGTTGATATACTGTAGTGAAATGAGAGAAAGAGGAAGAAGGATGGAAGATTCTGCATTGGACTTAAATACACAAATATGTTTTTTTTTTCTTTTTTTCTTTTTCCCTGTTGCTCTCACAGGAAGGTCCAAAGCGGAGGCCACATATGACAGGATGTACACTGTAACCAGCTCGGTAAGGCTCACTGTTACAAAGGAGGACGATGGTGTTCCCGTTGTCTGCATTGTAGACCACCCAGCAGTCAAGGACTTTCAAGCTCAGAAATACCTGGAAGTGCAGTGTAAGTAGTGCGCAGTTGCTTGAAATGAAAATAAAAATCTGCTTTAAATAGGGAAAACACTGCTTGTTGGAGCACATGGTCAATCTAAAATAGCTTTTCGTTGATGCAGTCTTGACCTTTCATTCAACATGACATTCAAATTTGATATTTTCCTCCAAATTCATTCAATCAGAAAAAACATGTTTTTTTTTTGGCTTATACTTTTTTGCCATATGACCGTCACAATCAAATGTAGTTCTTGTTGCCACACAGTTGTATTCGGCCAGAACATGATATTAGTGCTAAAAAGTGTCTCACCATGAATTTTCAGATAGGATCATATATACAGTAACACCATTTTTCGTAATACTTAATGCTTCTTATCTCCCGATCCATGCTTCATTTTAATTTTTTTTTCTTTTTGTTAATATGCATAAACATTTATATTTTTATCAGATTAAAAAAAAGCACATTTGCTAAATACAATTTTATGCCCTTGTTTTTATGTAACTTTTTAAAATTCAAATCTTTCAAAATGATCTTAATTGTCATTCAGATGAAACATGGCAAATTTAGATTTCACATGAAACCTGAAAAGTGTATTATTCTAAAAATACAAAATTGTTAAGATATTGCAACATACAATAAATTTGACATGGTTACAGACACTACAGATTTAGCTTGATTTTTTTATTTATTTAAGCAGCATTGTAACAGTTCATACAGTATGCTTCAACAAACTGACACAAACAGTACTATTAATACTCATAATGAAATATGAATAATAAGCATTTTCATTTATTATTGCTTGAAGTGAGACAGTATAATGCTGAAAAATTGCCAGTTTTGGCGCACATAAAATCATCTCTCCAAAAGGGCTGAAGTTAGCGACTTGTAAAAAAAGACTGGTCACTTCCACGTTGCATAAACGTCAGAAGTTGCTTCTTTGGCCACACACATATTCTGTATTATATGTATAACATTCAAAAAATTAATCAGCACCAATACTGTGTTTTGGGCCGATAGCTTTACAGTTTCACTGGTTCCAGCATGACAGTGTTTCTGTGCACAAAGCGAACTCTATGAAGACATGCTTTGCCAAGATTCGAGTGGAAGAACTCTAGCGACCTGCCCTGAGCCCTGACCTCAACCCCTTTGAAGACTTTTGGGATTAATTGGAATGCCAACTGAGCCCCAGGCCCCCTCAACTGACATCGGGGCCTGACCTGATTAATGCTCTTGTGGCTGAATGAGCAAATCCTCACAGTCATGCTGGAAAGCCCTTCAAGAAGAATGGAGGTTATTATAACAAACCTTTTCTGAGATATTCAGAAAGCACATACAGGATGAGTGTTATGACTATGGTGTCCACCATCTTTTTTGACCATGTACTTTATCAAGTGTTATGTCTATGTCATAGAAAAGCTTTTCCAGAAGTATTAAGTATGCACTAAATGGAATGATTTATTCTGTACGCAGTGGTGCTCTTCTACAGTGAAGCCACTCTATTTACTTACAATTTTGTTGTTTCCCTGCTATGGTGACACAGGAGACACTTGAGAACTATGCTTTTGGGCTATTTCAGGGGAAAGGATGCTTTATGTGAAAGACATGCACATTTACGTAGTTCTGGTAACGATTACTTTGACTTTTGTGCGAACTCCATTTGAACTTTATCTCGTGAATTTACAAACCTGAATACAAAGAAGAAGGCAGGACCCTGGTCTCCTCGGTTGGAGTAAACAGTGAAGGAGCTGCTTATTATTAGGTGTTTATAAGTGGTACACTATTTGCCTTGCCATTTTTCTTTTTCTTGCTTGGTGAACATATAAATGCACATCTCTCTCTCTCTCTCTCTCTCTCTCTCTCTCTCTCTCTCTCTCTCTCTGGTAGGATTTGCTTGTTAACAATTTTGGCCCTTCTAGGTATTTACAGATTTAAGTGAAACTGTGTAAATATCAGCAGAATTTTCTGTTTTCATAATTTCGGTAGACTGGAATGATTCCAGAATACACTACAGCAAAGTGATTCTGCTTGTCCGAGATTGCTGCTCCATAACATCGCCATGCAGCTTTCGGTCATTTTTTTATAGACTACAAAAAGTGATGCAGTGCCATAAATCACATTTCAACAGCCATTATCATTGTAGTTTCAGTGCAAACCTGAAAACCAAAAAACTATCACAAGACACTAAACATATCTTGTCTGTTTAGCCAAATTTGAGGTTAGTGGTGTGTAATGGTGCTAATTTGGGTTTTTCTGGAGCTCAGAAATAAATGCCTTGTCAGGGAAGGGAGAGATCTGCTTGCTTGCTTGCTTGCTTGTTCTTTTTTTTTCTCCCACTAATTTTAATAATGGTGTTGTCTGCATTTTTCTCTGCACATACATATTAGATCAGACCAAGCGCTGAGCGAGTGCCAAAGAATTAAGCAGGCCTCCACGCTTCAGTAATAAAGCACTGACACTATCTCATGCTGCTTGCCTCCAGTGGCCTCGTTTTTCTATGCTACCGGTGGGAGATTCCACACACTGGTGGAAATGTGTCAACTGGTGAAACTCCTTTTTTTTTCTTCTCATTTTCCTTAAGACAAGAAGATGCCCCTGCAATTTGATACTCCAGTTTGCATTCTATGACCGAGTGTCTTCATGTATGATCCGAGTAGCTCCAAAATCATTTGTACAGCAGTTACACGATGCTCAGATGTTCAGGCACAATTCGATTATATTTTAATATATTATCTTTCAATAGGGTTTCTCTTAGGGGTCATTTACATACTAAACTTCCGTTCTCTCTCTAAACGGGAGGAACTCTGTTTAAAGTTTGACAAATCCTGTATACTATCAGTCCAAAACAGTGTCCTTTATAGGGCAGGCTCAGTTTCTAAAGGTGAAAGAGTCATAATCTGTTCTTTTCCCTTATGCATATACCCATTAAAAAACATTAACATTAAAACAATCTAGGTTTTGGGTTCCCTTTGTGTCACCAGGGTGGCTATGACCCCTCGGGGTGTCGCTCCTCAGGCCCTGGTGTCTGGCACCAGGATTTGGCGTCAGATCCTTTAGGTGCTATGGGTTGCAGGATGGATCCCCCATGAATCAGATTTGTTTGTCCAGCGGATTCCACTGGTGCTTTATTGGATTGTTATCTGGGGAGTTCGGAAGACAGGTTGGTGTTCTTGGGTTCTTTGCCTGCCTGCCTGTGTGAGGGGGGCTATGGTGCACTGGGTGTTTTGGTACCTTTCTAACAAGGCCTGCATTAACTTTTTTTTGGTTGATTTGTGCTATATTGGCTTTTCTGTGGGATCTGATCCATCAGACTGGACCTGGACGGACTGGACTTTGGTCTCCGTGGGGCCCATGATCCTAGTTCCAGGTTACTGGTATATAAATGATCAACAATGCAAAAAGGTTAAAGATATGTGGTTTTATTTTTTATTTTTTTGCTGATTGTTGTAGGCTATTCTTAGGAATCTTACAATATTTTGAATTCCCTAAAAATATTTAAAAGAATTAATTTGTAAAGACTTTGTAAAGTAAAAGAGTTCTCTTTACTCGTTATATGCCATCTGTTCCCTAAACAAATAGGATAGGGGAACTTTGGTTCCTAAAAAGGTTCTTGTTACTGCATCTAAAAGGGAAGCACTCTTTTTAAGTGATCACTATATCTTTCCTACTGAATTCCCAAAAGAATGTGGTTCCTCTTAGGGGGTCTTCATTTTTTAAGAGGGTTTTCTTACTGTTAATGCAAGGAAAGCACTGTTTTATGGTCTATACTTAGAACCTTTAAGAGTTTCTCCAGAGACAATAGTAGGTAGATTTTTCTTAGATTGCATTCTCACAAAAATACCATTACTGTCCAAAAGTTTGGTAAACACAGGGGTTTTTTTCCCATGTCACCCAACTGTGTTTCTCGCTGTTGCTGATTTTTTCTCCAGAGATTTGTTTGTTTTCATCGCATGCCAAGACAGGGCTAGCACTTCCTACTACACTGTCCATAGAGCATTGACTGCAAATCAGTGCTTGCGCCTGACCTTTCTCTGGCACAGACAAGCCCAGATCATCATACTGGCAACTGCCCTTTGGCTCGACTCAGCTTAAAGCAGGAAAAATGAACCCATTCCCTCCATGGAGTTTAAACACTACTTTTTCTCTCTGAATTCTGGCTCCTGCAGCAGTAAAATAATCAGCTAGAAAAAAATCTATGAGCGTGGGCAGCATCAGTGGAGAGTTTATTTACAGAATTGTAAAATGCATGGCTCTGGAAATTAAATAAGTCCAGAAATATTGATAGCTGTGCCTTGCAACAGTTTCACTCTGTTGCTCGTCAGCACCTTTGTACCCCCCCTTGGCTTGAGGGACATGAAGTTTGGCAACTTGAGGGAAATGCCAGTGGTGCTGAAGGGAGCGCCGGCAAATGGTTGTGTTATTGAAATGAGACTGACCTTTACATTTGGTACCCTCCAGTCATGGTTTGCGATCTGATCCACAAGCGAGCGCTCTTAGCCTGTCTCTGCACCTGAACACCTAGGAGAGGAATGCTTCTCAGAGGAAATGATACAGGGGCGCCTTCAAAGCTAGAAGCGTTCGCTCTGTGCCTTTCATGCAAAGAGCTTAAAGATAAGAGAGAGAGAGGAACGAGAAGCATCTCCACTGCACTGCTGGAGACAAACAGGTGAATTTCCGCTTTAACTAGAGCTTCAGAGCAGACCACCAGCATGTAATTTGGACAGATGGTCAGCAAGCAACAGATGACTCTTTTTTTTTAAACCCACAAAGGTCATAATGGGAAAAAATTTGACCAAAAGACCTGACATATTTCCTGATGGAAGAGAGCTCTGGGCTGTTGTATGAAAATAATCAGTGCCTCTGAGTGTTGATTATTTTCCAAAAACAGCACATCCTAAACTAAACTATTTCACTTATACCACAGCAGTCTGCAAGAAGTTACAATTCATTCATTCATTCACTTATCTTCTATGAGCCAGGGGCTTATCCCAGGAAACTACAGGCACAGGTTTAATCCATCGCAGGGTACACACACACACACACACACACACCACACAATCACTTCCTCACTACGGCCAATGTGGGAACACCGATAAGCCTAATCTTCATGTCTTTAGACAGTGGGAGGAAACCAGAGGACCCAGAGGAAACCCAACAATCACAATGAGAACATGCGAATTCCAGTCACACAGAATTCCAATTTGGGAATCGAACCATCTACCTTGGAGGTGCGAGGACACATTGCAAACTACGAAAGCCACTGTTCTTTCGAAGTTACAGTTTTAAGTTAATAATGATTGGCACATCAAGCTTTTTTCTATTTATGCTTCCATTTAATGTCGATGCACTTTTTAAGCGTTTGTCTAAGAATGTTACAGGGTATACAGTAGCAGCCAAACAGTCGCATCGCTTTTTTTCTCTGGACACTGTTACTGTAATAAAGCAATGGCATTTGAGACCCCTGCCATAAATGTTACAGAAACGTCTCCATTACCATATGAAGAATTCTATATTTTTTTAATTTCTTAAAGATAAGCATATAAAAGTGGAGTAGCTGTATTAAGTCCGAATAATATAAAAATTATAACCTACTAGAGCAAATGCATTAGTATAAAATTGTGATTTGAATTACAGATGAAGCTATTGCCAGACTTGCTGTTTTAGAAAATTAATCAACACCCTTTAACCAATCATATTTAAAAGGTCAACTACTCAATCTTTTAAGTATCCTTATATTGCTGCGTGTGTGGGACAGTGTGAACGAACCATGTAACCTAACTGACCGTACTGTCCACAGTGCTGTTAAACGTAATGAAACATGCAGTCTTTCCAACAAGTCTTTGTTGACTTTGGCAGTGATGTAACTTTCAAGTCATACACTACTGATCTGTTCTATCATACACCATTTGATCTGTTAAGACATCCAGATTTCCCAGCTTGTGTCAACACAAGCTGGAGCTAAATTCTTTCTATTTGGGTGTTGCTCAACAAAACCACTCTGTGTCTCCATGCTAATTCGCAGTGCATGCTGTGAAATCTGGCCAATTTACATTATTAACCTGCTGTTACAAATACGAGAATTCTTTCCAAGGAACGCATTGCTTCACGCACATGAAATGCCCCATAATTGTATCAATGTCATTACAGTTTTCACATTGTAATCTACCACTGTGTTGGCTGTGCATGCAGCTGGGCACACAATGCATCACAGCACAGGCATGGCACTTAAAGCTCCATTATGGAGCGAATATTAGATTTGAAGTCCTTGGAGAAACTGCAGGTCTGGAAGCAGGCCAGCCTGTGGAATGCATTACAGGCCAGCCTATGGAATGCAGGACAGGTCAGCCATTACAAGAGGCCAAGAGCCAAGCACTATGCCATCCAGTCTGTGTGGCTGTATCCATTATCTTCCATTATTTTCACTGTAAATGTGGTGGCCATAACACTAACACCTCCACCATGAAGGCTGGCCACATCAGAGCGGTATCAAAAACACAGTGGGCAAAGAGTTCAGGTTGTTGACCAGGTCTCCAAATTCCTTAGATCCCAATTTGATTGAGCATCCATGGGATGCTCTGGTTAAACAAGCCTGATTCACAGAGGCTCCACCCCGCAACCCACAGCACCCAAAGCATGCTAATGTCCCGGGTTCCAGGCACCACATCACACATCCAGAACGCTCATGGAGCTACACCCCAATGGTCCAGATGACTGGCAGCACAAGATCAACGCTGTCCATGTCAAGAGATTTGGTATTTTTGCAGTCTATAATCCATCAACCCACCAACAAACCACTATAATTCATCAACAATTTAAAGGTGTACACAAATCCTGCACTGTTGTAAAAGTAGAGATTCCCTAGGGCAAATATTACTCAAGAAAAAGTAGAAGCGCTCCATTTACTTGTGCACCTGAATAAAAGTACAGAAGTACTCACCTTGAAATTTACTTAAGTGTCAGACGTACGGGAAACCTGTATAAACACGTCATAGTAAAAACATCTCTCACTCAGGCTTTCTTTTCTTCCAGACTGTGAACGTGCTGTTTTCGTCGCTGTCTGCAACCGGCCCCTCTTCTGATTTCGAACACCTGTTAGGTTATTAGGCGCGTCTCAAAGGAAAGACAAGTCACGTAATTATGCTTAATAGTCAGCAGGTGGTAAAATTCCCACTTCAGATACTACCCATCAGTGGCGTTAGGTAACTTGCAAAAGTTTAGTTAAGTAAAGGTACAGGTATATTTGCGGTACTTTTGAGCAGAATAATCGTAAAAAATCGTATTATCCTGTAATAAAACTATTCAAGTGAAGTACGGAGTACGTGTGCTATGTTACCTCCCACCATTTCAAAATTTCAAACTTTTTGCGATCTCCAAATCAAACCGAATTGGCTAATGTTACTTTAAATGTATATGTACTCACAATGTACAGATGTACTATACAGTATATGTACTATACATGAACACAATGTTTTGAGTCTGCTACAGTAGGTAGCTAGCACTGCATTCTTTGGGAATCTTTTCTTCATCATCCAATATAGCCAGTGTCGCCATGTGAGTCTAGGAGTCTAAGAGAGCAAAATTGGATGTGATATCTGGTTGGGGGAAATGGAATACTTTCTCTCCTCCATTAATCACAGAGACACTTGTCCATCTTGGAGCTCTGAGACCTAATATAAGTGAAAGAGGGCAGATAGTGCTTGACTCTGGGTGTGTTACCTTGCCCTCTGATGCAATATATGGAGCAGTATGAGCAACTGTTCATAAAGATGCTGCCATCATGTCTCTTGAAAGGAATATGAGTTATTCTCAGTGTCCACAGTTTATAGCTATGATCCTATAGACGTGAGCTGTTCCGTGGGAATTGGCCAAAACCAAATTATGTACTTTAAACAAATATATATTCAAAATATAATTTGAAAAATTCAATAAACTACATTGTGAAATAGTTCATCAAATATAACAATGTGAAGAAGGATATTTATGGACATTATTTTTCAGTTAAAGTTTTACCTGACTTTAAAAAACTCCTTAAGGACCACTGACCTGTTATATATTACAGTTATTCTAATATCATCTCATTAAATAGGCTTACGAATGGAACTTTATTCAAAGGTAAACTTGAAATGCATCATTATGCACGACCATCTTGCGTCCCTTTTTTCAGATCCTCCCATGATTAGTTCTCTTGGTGTGTACAAGGTCATGTTCAAGTTCAAATTTATTCTTCACATGCTTTAAAAAAAAACCTCTCCATTGGTTTTTCACTGGCTTCAGCCATTCTGTCGACATGGTGGTAGTGAGTATATCCCTGCGGTTGCATGGCCGACTCATGGATTTAAGGGCTTAGTCGGGTTTCAGTGAAGCGCAGCACATTGCAGTATCTGACCTCTCATTGCGAGTATAGGTGATAAAGCAGCTCGTCCATCTTATTGTCCATCTTATTGTCCATTAACTGAATGTTAGACAGCAGAGTGCTAGGGAGTGAGGAGACGGTCTTAATCTTAATCTTGCCAGCGCTCCACTGCACTCTTCCCTGTTTTCTGTAACATTGCCATTGGCAGCATGGTGTCAGGAATATGATTTTTCTTTTTTGAGGGGATCAATGTTGAAATGATGGACCTTATGTGGAGAACACTTTAGGTCTCATGCACAATCTTAGCCAGAGTATTTTGGATGCAAATTGAAAGACAAAACATGATTGCAAACATAAGTATGGGAAGCTGCCATGCTTCAGCACCATTACACAGCCAGGAGGTATTTACTGTAATATTAAAATATCACAGTTGGAGCAGTTATTAATTGTTGGGAATTAGGGCATTGGTTGCTCAGATGAAGGTTTCTCACTTACCATGAAGTAGGACTGGGTTCGATTCCCAGCCAATGCCCAAACCTCAGCCACTGGATGCAGTGCTGGTCCCAAGCCTGGATAAAATGGTAGGGTTGTGAAAAGGAGGGCGTCAAGTGTAAAACCTGTGGCAAGTGTGTGCGGATTCGATGGTCTGCTGTGGCGACCTCTTGACAGGAGCATCTGAAAGTCTAACAACAACTAGTTGTTGAGATACTTAAGAAGTCAAATAACCATTGAAGAAGTGTTTCTTTTACAATAGAGTAGGTTTGGATTTATTTACAAAGCTACTTGTTCACTCTTTTGTCACGTGACTCTCATAGACTCATGAAGAGTCATAGACGCTATGTCTATGAGAGCCATGAGACAAAAGAACGAACGATTTGGACCAGAAGACTTATAGACGTTATGTCTATGAGAGGCACGTGACAATAGAATGAACGACTAGGTACCCTTAGGCATCCTGTTTAGCGTGCAGATTGCCTTGAATTTTGATGATTTGTTCAGCGTGTAGCTCTCAGGTTAATATGCATGGAGAAGTAAGCAGCATAACCAATCTCGCCAAATGTTCTTTTTCAAGTGGCTCCCAACAACAATTTTTAGCCAAGAGCAAAATTCAAGAAGGAGCAAAATTCCATGCTCTTGCATTGTAGAACGTCAAGAAATGGAGCTGGAAGTGGTTGGAGAAGGTGAGAAAACCATTCCAGGAGTAAAAAAGCGAGAACAATTGAATGCAAAGAGTGTGCAAAGCTTTGTTTGCGAGGTCAAAAATATAGCATATTTATATTATAATATATTTGTTCTCTTTATTGGGTGGCACAGAGGTATAGTGGTTGTCGCTGTCGCCTTGCACCTCTAGGGTCCAGGTTCGATTCCCGCTTCAGGTCTGTATGCATTGAGTATGAATATTCTCTTTGTGCTTATGGCGCTTTTCCACTGTATAGTACGGCACGACACGGTTCAGTTCAGCTCACTTTTGGGGGGTTTTCCACTGGGAACAGTACCTGGTACTGTACCTGGTCCTTTTTTTAGTACCACCTCAGCCGAGGTTCCAAGCGCGCCGAACCGTTACCAAAACGTGACGTGTAAACCCTGCTGGTCACTGATTGGCCGGAGAAAATCGTCATTACTGCGTCACTGAGCTTGCGACACGAGACACAACAGAACCGCTATATTTAGAACAGCCAGCGAAGGATCATCGGACGCACCTTTTTGTATTAACCAAAAAATTTCTTTGGCTGCCATCAGCCTCTTTTGAAACAAACTCCTTCGTCTCGCTGTTAAAAACATCCACATGCCGAGAATGAAGAACACCATGCCGTCGATATGCTCCATTGTTGTGTGTTTGTTTGTGGCGCGTTTACGATGATGTCACGGCAGTAGAGGCGCCGCGGCTATAACGACACGTGAATAATCCCGACCCACTCTAAAGCGATACTAAACTGCAGTGAAAGCGCAAACCGAGCCGAACTGAGCCGAACCGAAGTGAGCTATACTGAACCGTGCTGTGCCGTACTATGCAGTGGAAAAGAGGCAATAGTGGGTTTACTCCGGTTTCCTCCTACAGTCCGAAGACAAGCAGATTAGGCTAATTGGTGTTCCCAAATTGCCTGTGAATGAGCATGCTTATGTGTGTGCCCTGCAATGGATTGGCACCCAATCCAGAGTGTACCACACCTCGTGCCCTAAGTCTCCTGGTCCCCCACATCCTTGTATAAGGCGGTATAGACAATGATGTTTCTTTAATGTATTACTATATAGTATTTAATAAAGTGTCCACTCTGTGGATTGATGTGCAGGAACAGACACACCTAATGTTGTTGTGGTTGTTATTATTATTTTGTTAATGTATATTATTATTCTAGACCCCACTTCTCAGCTGGGTAGCTTTTACTTGGTCCCTGGCTAACTACTGTTTACTGGGTCTTTTGCTGCTTGATGAAAGGCCTGGAACACTTTCTTCTTTTACTCTTTTCCTTATGTCCTCTCTCCATGCTCTCGTTAACACCCTGTGTAAACACAGAGGTTGCTTTTTCCTTTTACCTCCTCAAGTCCTCTGCGTGTAAGCACCACCTGCTGAAACGGATCGGTAGGGTGGTCTTATTAGCGTTTATCTTCAATAAAACACATTTAAACGTAGCGGCACCATAGTAGGCGAACTAAGTCAAATAGCGCCTTTATTAGCATCGTATGTAAGCCGGCTAATTTGAGTTGCGCCCGAGAAGTTTGCCAGAAGGATACCTGTGTATTCCACACTGGTCGATGGATTAAGCAGACTGAAACAGTCTTTGATGGCTGAATGAAATACTATTCATCGCTTATGCGGTGAATGACCATTCTGCATGACTGTCCCCCAGTCGTATTCATGGCCTCATATCCATAATGTCATTGTGCGAGAGTGTATCAGTGCATGTCAAACGTCATTGTGAATGTCAGTGCTTCTGTAGCCTGGTACAGAAGCAGCAGGCAGCCTAATCCCAGCAGGATTGTAGGGAAAAGCAAGCCAGGCGAGGGAAGGATGTGCGTTTCATGCTGAAAGCACTGACCATGACAGAAGCCTGGCTGATGCAAGGCCTGCATTGGCCACAGACTCTAATGGATCAGGAAGATCAGGACAGTAGTGAGGGAGCATAAAGGTCAACATTGTGTGTACTAGGTTATGGTGTGTTATTGCGACCTAGGCGGTGGCCAAAATTGCATTCGTCACTTCTCTTGTTGTTATATCCACCATGGCAGCCAAAGAAGGTTTCGAAATCAGGTGTTAAGCTGTAAATAAAACCCAGCTGAGGAATTCTCGGCTGGAGATGGAAATGAAATAAGTACAGTATATCGAACGTATGGCTGTTTCAAGATTTACTTTTTTCTTCTTCTCGGCAGATAAACCAGAAGTGAAGATTGTCGTGGGGTTTCCTCAAGGACTGACCAGAGAGGGGGAAAACCTGGAGCTGATGTGCAAGACCAAAGGCAAACCAGAGTGAGAGGGTTTTCATTCTTTTCCAATATCCATAAATCCCTTTGACGTACTATAAATGTCAGGGTATTGCAGAGTTGTTGGTTTCCCATATATTGGAATGATATTGAGTGAATGATGAATGAAAAGTAAGAAGTAAAACATGCTCTAATATGAAAACAGAGAATCATGGGGTGGTTTTATACAATTTCCATTGAAGCATAATTATGATGATCAGCATTCCCTCCGTGGTTTATTACACGTATACCACAGCAATCTGATTTTAAGTTATAAAGACTAATTTGCACCATGATATGGTATATATTCCACTTACAGTAGATTATAGAATTCCACAGTGCTTATTGTTGTTCGTAGGCCCAGTGTTAAAAAGCAGCATCTCCACCATCTTTAGCAGGATGGAATTAATACATCCTTTCCATCAGACATCGTATCATGTGCTGTGTGAATGCTAAAGCAGAAAAGCAGGCCGGAGCAGACTGCACATGTTGCGTCTGGTAATTGTATGGTAATCAGTCCTCAGGAGCCCAGGCTCTGAGCCTAAGTGCGATTTGCATGTGCATACTGAAGAGGCAAGCACAAGCCAAATGATGTCATCAATCACACACTGTGTTTCTTGCTTTCGTGCCATCAAACCCAGCGCCATCAAACATTACCTCACACATAGAAGCATCTATAGTGTCTAATTGAATAACCTGTGGATGACAAGACAATTGGGCAAATGTGTGCAAACACAATGAGAGGTAATTCATATGCGACTCCCACCCCCCCACCCCCACCCCCCCAAAGCACCTCCTTTCCCTCCAAACTCTTTATTGTGCAGGAAGCTCGAGTTCCTCACGCATTCATTTAATAAGCATGAGAATACAATCAATACAGTGAGCTCGAAAATTAGAAGTCATTTTCATTAGATGCAGGAGAAGGGGCTGCAATCATTACTGTCATATAACGTTGGGCTTGGTGCTCAGGGGCCATTTGTATTCTGCCTCCAACCCCAGGTTCTCTTCAGCCCCTCTACTGTGCCTCTCTCTCTCTCTCTCTCTCTCTCTCTCTCTCTCTCAGGTCATTTCTCTTCAACCATCGCGAGATCCACGCCTGCATCTTTATTCCATGTGTGTATATAGTGTATATTTATATTTAATCTCAGATTCAGAGTCTCCACACTAGGTTTTCTTTGTTATTGCTATTTTACAAAAGTTTCAGCTTTGATTAAAAAAAAAAATGCTATATAAAAGAAAAAAAAAAAAACACAAAAGCATGCCCCTCCCCCCCCATTCATACTTACTTATTCATTTTCTTTATTTCCTCTCAATGTTTCGGAAATGAAACATGACAACGAGAAGCCCCCCTTCCTAAAAATAAATAAATAAATAAATAAAACTCTAGGGAAATAACTAGGCTAGAGCACCAGCACTGAGCCTTGAGAGAGCTAAAGAGAGGCTTTTAGTGGCTTTAGCTCAGTCTGCCCATCATTGTGAAAATGGGGAAAGGCCGTTTCATGGCCTGTTTACAATAGATGTTAGGACAGAGAAACAAGACCGTTAGTGGCACTTAATGGCAATAGACAAGAGAAAAATATCAACCTTTGCTCTTTTTAGGCCTGCTTACAGCGATCCAGCTGACTTAAGTAGAGCATATTTTCCACCCAATTTCTTTTTAAAGCAACTATGCGGTGTCCTCTTTCTCACCGTAGGCCTCAGCAGGTGAACTGGGTGAAGGTGGACGACGACGTGCCCTCTCACGCCGTCATCACCGGCTCAGACCTCTACATCGAGAACCTTAACAAGTCCTACAACGGCACTTACCGATGCGTGGCCTCGAACTCAGTGGGAGAATCCTACGACGATTACATCCTCTACGTGTACGGTGAGTTCACCTAGTGAAAGCAATCTTCAAGCTCCTTTCGCTCACCCTCGCTCGCGCCGAATACGAGATCAATAAGCTTGATCTCAACAACGCTTCCTTTTTCCTTAAGATATCACACCCCGATCCGAGCATCCTCCTGAAAAGCAGAACTGGTTCCTGATATCGTTTACAGCACTAAGCCTGCGGAGAAATGACTCGCGTCTGGTCTTAGATTGCAATAATCGACCTCTGTTTAAAAGGATTTGTGTTGTGCGGAGAGTCTTTAAGTGGTGAGCTATAGTAGTATTTACAATGCACAGCTGCGCGAGTAAAAAAAAAAAAAGGGAAAGAGGCGCACTCGTCGGAAACCATCTGCACCTCGTCATTGTTGACTGTTTATTCGGTTTCGCTGTATTTTTGTAATAAAGCGTTATGAGAAATCATTAAAGTAAGTGATGTAATAGATAAGTACTTACAGCAACTGTCTGTGGATTTCTTTTCACTTTTTTTAACTGCGTAATTAGAAACGAGGACCGGACCTAAATGGAATTGAAATCCAAAATATGACAGTAAAAGTGTCTGGCTGTATCTTTTTTATTTTGCAGCTGTGCCGGTTCAACATGGAAGATGTGCCTGGGTGAACATTGTTTCTTTTTCTGTTCGGTTCATATGACTGGCCAAAAAAAAAAAAAAGGTGCTCAGATTAGGAGTACAATAACTGCCGCATATTTCACAGCAATTTGCCAACGATTACAATGTTTTTCATTAATAATTGACACTTTGTTCAGTCAGTCATTTGCCACCGTAAATATTGTAGAATTTCTGTATATATATATATATATATATATATATATATATATATATATATATATACTGTATATTTCAAAGCTTTGACACTGGAGACTCCTTTTTTAGACTCCTTACAGAAGAAAAACATATCAGTTATTATATGTATTTATTATATTCACTGTTAGTCTGTAAGTTCCTGTAAATATAGCAACCAATGCTAGCATAAATAAGGCCATTTATATAAACCTGCGATTTGTACTGCAGCCAGCACTATCGCTGTTATAGAAAACGAACAAGTTTCAAAAAATAATGCGACTAGATTGAAACCCCATATCGTTAGGTTTAAAATGGGGGAAGAATTATTTGAAGGCTCCGCTGCGCCTCGGTACGCTTCGCAGCCAGCTCTGACATCCTTGCGGGCCGGGAGAGACAGCAAACACACACAAATACACATACACACAGTAGGCTTGGTGGCAGTGTCTGATGTTCTCTGTTTATTAACAGCAAAGGAAGCATATTAGTCAGATGCCTTGTGTCACGTATATCATGTAAGTTATTATCATGTTCAGAGGAAGATGCGGGATTATCCGCCCGGATGAGGCCTATAGGAAGTATTGCCATATAACGAATTGAGGAAAAACAACAAGGGAAGGGAAACCTGGGAACTTTAACAACGTCTGGGGGAAATGTACTGTAAGAAAACAAACGTAAAAGTCAGCTAGTCGTGATGGTGCAAATTGGAGCACTATTCTATGAGATTATTATAATTATTCATACTCATGCTCATCAACCAGTCCTGTAAATCCCACCGTCAAGTACCGTCAGTTTCTCTTGGTGCGAAACCCAACCATGCAACTGCATCCTCCGGTACTGGACAGCTGCACTAAGGATCCATAATTTCAATATTTCAATAATCTATGCGGTAAAATGGCCTTGCTTTCGTTCCCGAATGCTGCGCCGTTTGCGTGGTAAACTCAGATATCCAGCTCCAGTAGGTCTGTTCCAAATCCTTTCCCTAGAACGCTGTGCAAAGCTGCCAGGCTTTTCGCACTTCTCCCCCACGAGAAGCTTGGCAGACATTGCAGGTGGAGAATTCACAAGCACCCAGCCTGTAGAAGAGGACAGGGGGAGTTACACACACCACGCGCACCTCTCACCCAGACTGAGGTGAGATCAACAGCCTTATTAAAAGCAGCGTGGGCCTACGGAGTCCCGTCTGGCCGGGCTCCTGATGGCTTTGATGTCTGCCGCCACTTTTTAAAATGTCTACTGTAATTCACGAACATATCTTGTCCTAGTATTAGAATTGCAAATAGAGTGTGGAGCCTGGAAGCTGGGACCGGGCTGTCAGCGCTTAATCTTGCGTCATGTTGCTCTGACAACCCCGCACAGCCTCCCACCTGAACACAGTGTGTTAACAGAGCGCTCTGACACCCTCCAGTATTTTACAAGCGCCACACTTGCGCTCATAAAGACAGCCACCGATGACATCTGCACGCTTCATAGTCTTATAATTATTCTCCTTCGTTTCTTTTTCTTTTTTTTTTTTTTTACGCAATGACATCTGCTTATTACAAACAGCCGTCCTGTCACTTTCCTGAGCTCCACCGGCGTGGTCTAAAAAGTCACCTCGAGTGTCTGAAATAGTCCGAAATTCCGTTAAAGAATGGTGCAATTAGAGGCTTTTGAAACGCGAAGAGAGAGAAACACTGTGACAGAATGGCTGTTTAGCAAGTTGTCAAGCTCATGGCACATTTTCACACATCCTGCAAATGCATTAAATAGCATACCAGAACAGTAATTGTTGAACCATTGATGCATGATCTTATAGAAACCATCTCCATAGTGTTTTAATACACTTTTCAAGGTTTTGTCATGGAAAAGTAAATGCGTTAAATATTCCAGTACAACCGCGTGTCAGTTGAAAACGAGAGCGTGCGAATGTGTCTTCTCTCTCTCTCTCTCTCTCTCTCTCTCGTTTTCCCCCTCGCTCTGCCGCTGTATTTAACAACACCAAGAATAACTTCACACGTTATAATTGGAGAGTCCCTGTAACCTTAGAGCTGATTTCGGAATGACTGCTTGTCGAAAGGGACAAATCAGATGGACCAAGCCATCAGCTCTTGTGGCCTTTTCTTACGCTCCGCCAGAACATATGTATTGCAGCAGCCATGTCTTTCTAATGCAGCTATTGGAAACTAAGTGATGAAGAACGCTCAGAAGAGGGCTGGCACTAAAGAGGTTATGGGCAGAAAAAACGACATTCCCTGAGACACATTTCCAGAGCTCCAGTGCAAGAAGAGCCTTGCAGGGGAATGAGAGGCAGCATACAGGGCTGTAACCAGTTTACAGCACACCGTTAACCTAATAGAGACTAGCTTTCGCCTCCACAGCCCCAGACCCTTTTTATTGCACCCTCCTCCTCCGCTTGTCACCCTCGCTCTCGTTCCCGCTCCGTAACACTTCCGCTAGTGCTTAGAGTGCTTTCCTCTGTCATCGTGCTGCCGCCTGCGAAAAATCGATCACCGCACACGCATGAGATGCAGCCTAACTCCAGAAAGAATGGGTTTTGCAGTGTTGTTGTGGATTACAGCTTATAATACAGTCCTGGCTCAGGCTCTTTCCACCGAAGAGCTCCATACGTCTCCGTAAATGCCAGGGCGCATAAAAAGATATTCGTCACAGCACAAGCTTCGTTTCCCCAGCCACAAAGCCAGCGCTGATCGACTCTCGCAACAGAGACAAAAGCTGTGATTGATAACCCGCCTCGTCTCGCAACAAGCTACAGACTACTTGAGAGAGCTAATTGTTCCACATACTCAACATCTAATTTGAAGCAGGCAAGAACACTTCTCCCAGAAGTACACATAACTCCCAAGCACCCAGGCTCAATCGAGCAATCTTTAAAATCTGCTCTGGAAAAGAAAAAAAAAAACACAAGATCTGCAGTCCTGCCATTGCGGGCCAAATCCCATCACTGTGTCATTATAATGAAGCTGTAAATTCGCCCCGCTCGACACTCTCCCTTCATTCTTACAGCCTCGCTCACTTTCATTACATTTGAGCCGCCGATATTTCCCTCGCAATTTGTTGCAGTCATGACACTCGCATTTAAAAGTCAGATTTCGACAATACATCTCGGCTGCTGTCAAACATGGCTGCGGTAGTTTGCCTCTCAAGAAATCACCCAGCTGGAAATGCAAATGCACAAGTATCAGACTCGGTAATGTAAAAAAACGCTTCCGGAAGTGTCAGAAATGGCAATGCATGGCAAATTACATGCATGTCAATGGAGCTGAACTTTCGTAACAATGAACCGGTGGATTGGTAGCTGCTAACCAAGGCTGCTTGACATTATCAGGAGTTCAAGTGATTTCCTGTGCTTCTGATTTGGATTCATTATGATGGATGAATGGCGTGTGCAAGCGCATCTTTCAGTTCTGCGCGCAATTGAAGATCCTTACAATAAAAGTCGGAACGTTCGCGCCGGGTGCGATAAGCCGTGTGGTTGGAAAAGGAGGAAGCAGACACCTGCGCCTGCACTAAGCTGGATTCTAGTGTCAATTGTTATCCTCCAGTAAACACGCCACCCCGTTAGCAGAGCCCAAACTGGATATCCGTTTGCAAAAAACATGAGCAGAATGATGACTACACGGCCAGACTCTCACTCGACTGCCTCCAGCTGACCCACTGATGCAACCTACCTGTAAATACTCTCATTAACGTGTACACCCGCTCTTGATTGTCACGAAGTTGGCCAGGATGCTGCATGCACTTCTTTTTCATCATTAGCCTTGTCATAGAGTCATCACTTAATAGGCCAGAGGGGACTCATCAGTCTCCTGTCATGATATGCAGCCAGCGGATTGGGCAGGTGCCTTCTTCTTTTTTTTTTTTTCTTTTTCCGTGAGGCACCTATTGGTTCAGCGGTCCCACCCTCCCTCACCTTTCTCTATCTCTGCATCTCCCAGCTGGAGGAGTCTCTCCACAGCAGCACATTCATCTCACTCTATTTGCCGGGATCATTAATGGGGGCGGACTCCCCCCAGCCCTTCCTTCATTAGGCGTTAATTGGAGTCAATCACTCCAGGATTCTTGTCAATGCTGGATTTGACTGTACTCATTGTTATTTCACGCCATTCACTCAACGTCTGTCTCAGCCATTGATCCCCCCTCCCCAAAAAAAGGCAAGAAGAATGCACAGAGCTAATTGAATTTACTCCCTATACTGAGTAAGTGTGCTATGTCTGGCACTTATTGATGGAACGTTTCTCTGTTTTGCCAAAAACAGATGGGATGAATTTGTCTGCATATGCCTCTATCTGTCTCTGCCACTGGAAAGCACACGGATCCAAATAGGTTGTATTTTATATATTATTTTTTCTTTCTTTCACAGGCACATGACAGACAGAGGATGAGATGCTGGGTATCTCGGTGTTTATACCGCCAGAGCATCAGAACCAGTGCAATATTTGTCAGGATTAGGTTCTGCCCTTTACACGCAAACAAAAGCCTTTCTCGAACAAACAAACAAAGCCCAGGATAGAAGGTGGTTCTTGGGTAAATCAACTGTCCAGAGATGTTGATCATTCTTTTACTTGCATGTGTACTTCCTGTTTTTACATAACGATCCTACTGTAAATGGCCATTCGGCATCCACTATGCGGCAGAAAACGACGGTGCCCTGTGGTCCTCCGCTTCCCACTGTTTATGCATGCCTAATCGCGGGTTTAAGATGCACCCTTTTAGCAAGTGGTCCGCTGGGAAAGCGGAGAGAGCTGGGATCGAGGGAGGGACTCTAAAATGCCGTATGATGAGCTCTCCTTCCTGCGTGCGCACGTCTGGGGAATTGGCTTAACTGGCAGTGTTTTGCCATGGCCCAGGTTTAATGATCCTGCTTCACACACCTCACATCTCAGCCTGCTGAGATGATTCATAATGTGCTATGATAAACCCACACAAGCGTGACACGGCAGGAGCGCGCCTGCTGTTTAAAAGGTAAAAAGCCCTAAACTTATTGATTCACTTCAGGGTTAGTGCGTTCTCTTAAAAGAGACATGGCGAAATATTTACCTAGTAGACCTCGATAAGGAGCATGGGCTAGAGCTCCTTTTTTTTATTTTTTTTGGACTGTCACATTTTTAATGAGCCGCTGACACTATTAATCCCAAACATCTGCTAGGCATTCACAGTTCGTAACAGGATCGAGCCAATTAAGTTGGCCCACCACTGAGGATGAGATTGGTCTTAAGCTCATAGCAAACCATATTCTATGCAGTCAGTCAGCTCCCCATGTGTGTGTCAGTCAGGATTTGGGTTTTTTTTTTTTTTTTTTTTTCTTGCCCAAACCTTTCCCTGTAACAGGAGTGTCTGTAATTGGTTAAGCATGGCGGCCAATAAACGATAAAGGTGGCAGGCCTTGCTGCTTGTTTGCAAAATTTAATAATGTGCATAAAATCCAGCTTTGCTCTTAAGTTATCAAGTTTTTTCCTCAATATTTGCTTTACATACTACTGCCTGATCGACCTTGAGTGAAATATATGTCTAAATTGTTTAAATGTAAGCATATACCGATCGGCCATAGCATTAACCCTGATTATCAATTATATACCAGTAAATTGGTGACAGGATCATGGGCACCCAAGGCTCATTTATACCTCTCTGGTCCATCTGTGGCGGCGCGGTGGTGTAGTGGTTAGCACTGTCGCCTTGCACCTCCAGGGTCTGGGTTCGATTCCCGGCCAGGCTCGATTCCCGTCTCTGTGTGCATGGAGTTTGCATGTTCTCCCCGTGCTTGGTGGGTTTCCTCCGGGTACTCCGGTTTCCTCCCACAGTCCAAAGACATGCAGGTTAGGCTAATTGGCGTTCCTAAAATTGCCCGTAGTGTGTGATTGGGTGTATGAGTGTGTGTATGTGTGTGTGCCCTGCGATGGATTGGCACCCTGTCCAGGGTGTACCCCGCCTAGTGCCCGAAGTCTCCTGGGATAGGCTCCAGGTCCCCCGCGACCCTGAAGGATTAAGCGGTATAGAAAATGAATGAATGGTCCATCTGTTTGGTCTGATCCAACATAAAAATTAAACGTAGCACAAATTTCTGTGCATCAGAACTCCCAGTCCATCACAGCCTGCTGCGTATGGGGCTCAACAGTTCAAGGTTGTCGATTCGGTATCAATGGAACCATTGAATTGAAATCGGAAAAAGTCCGGGGCCTCACCCAAAAGATCTGCTGGCCATGCCTCCCCAGATGTCTTGTGGCATCATACCACAAGGGGTCATAGCTTAAGTAGCACAAGGTGTACTACACCATATTGAGCATTATCTTTTAATGTTTTAGACAACTCAAGAGCATTTCATTGGAAAATTACTGCAGTGATTAATCAGTTTTTACGATTAACATTTTTTTTTTATCCCTAACTGATGCCTTGAGTAGCTTCTTATTTATTGAACACCCCTGCCAAAAGACATATCCCGTGGTCGTGAAAAAGATTTTGCTTTATTTCCGAAGGGTCAAATTATTGTCATTAATTATTAATATTGTAGATAATTAAAATAAGAGCATGCCGTTGTCGAAATTTAGCAATATTGGATGATAAGAAATTTATTTAGTAATAGTAGACTGAACAGACAAAGCATTGATGCTTATACAATGTAAACATTTAGTGTTTTATATTGTTACTTTACGCTTTTCTTTTATGTATTGTAATTAAGAAAGGCCAAAAAAAAAATCTTTCGGGCCTAGTGCCAGCATAGCAGTCGGTCATAACCATTTCAGCCCTGAGAATCTTAAATAATTAATTTCTAAGAGCAGAACTGAAATAGAGACACTATTTGTTAAACTAAAGGCACAGTAATCAATCTCTAATTGTAATTTACCTGCTGCTCATATGATAGCTCATTAGTGTCAAAATCCAACTGGTTTTGTGGCCGTGCCGATCAGGGCTTGTTTACCTCTGTTGATTGACGTGAACAGTGTGGTGAGGATGTTGTTTTTCCTTTTACGATGGCAAAAATGAATCTCAAAAGTTGACTCTGTAAACAGTGAAACTGTTACAGTAATAAAAGCATAAAAGCATGTGCAAAAACAACGGACAGGTAATCTATACGAGTCTGTATTATTTGTTGTCAAGTGGGTTTTATTGACATTTCTTCTTATAACTCAGATACACTTATAGACACACTTAGATACACCAGGTGAAGTGAATAACATTGATTATCAATTATGTACCAGTAAACTGGCGACAGGATCATGGGCATCCAAGCCTCATTTTTGCCCGCGGGGACCAGCAGCCGTCCCCTCCTGGTCTGATCCCAAAGAAAAGCCAATGCAGGACAAATTCCTGGAAATCCAATAATGCTAGATACAGTAGAAGGGTATCAGCAGACCCGGTCCATCACAGGGCTTAACAGGCAAAGAGTTCAAGGTTGTTGATCTGCCCTTCAAATTCCCCGGATCTCAATCCGAACAAACGTTCATGGAAATCTCCGGACAAACAAGCGCGATCCATGTCGTCCCCATCCCATAACACATAGCACTTACAGTACATCCAAACACCACGGCACACCTCTAGAGGTCTTGTGGAGTCATGCATAAACAACAGTGTGGATCAAATGTAAAAATACAATAAGCAATAAATAAATAGGACAGTATACACTAACTAAGAAGGACAATAGTTGTATTGGATGGATTTTTATTAGTATGGTACATTAGGTATACTAAAAGAAATCCTGAATTAAGGTGATCCCTCCCAAAAAAATATGAATTTACACAGGTTTCATATTTCTTTTTTTTTCTTTTTTTTTTTTTTGCTTGGACATATCAAATTGAAAGCTGGACGTGCTTTCTAAATACATTTAAAGTAAGAATTCGAGTATCTTAACAGCAAAGATTAATTACTTTACAGGCAGGTGTCGAGTGTCAATCACTCACCTACTTCAGACGACGCGCTCTCTTTGTGAAAACCAAATTAAAGTAGCCCTACAGGTGGTTGATTGAATCATTGTAGTTTGAGACAGAAATTAATTTGGTCTAATAACCTGTGATTCAGAGAAACTTTTCATTGGCATGTAAAGGAACCAGATATGACCAGACGTACTGTAAAGCCATCACACAACCCTTAATTTATTTATAACTGCCCTTCGAAGTGCGGGTGAATAAACGATCAAACCTTCGATAGAATGTGGATCGAAAATAATAATAATCATTAAACAGTGTCCTTATGCATCATCTTTTTTTATTTATTTATTTTTTTTTTTTTTGGAATTGAATTTTAGCTTTGTCATTTGGGGCCAGACCGAGCTCTGTGTGAGGCGGTCACTGAAAGACAGGTAGCGGCTGCCATTTTCCGAGTTGTTGCAGCGTGCCATGTGTGTGATGGAGGCCGCTCTGAAACTTACTCTCTCTCTCTGCATGTTTCTCGCTATCCCTGGCTGTGTTCCCTCCTCCTGGATATTTTATCATTAGCGAAGGGAAGTGTTCCCGGGCTCCCGCCGCGCTCTTTTGATGGAGCGCGGACAACAAAGCTGGGAGGGGAGACAGCCGGCCAATTTCCTCAGCACAGATGTTAACACAGTGGTATCTGTCTGGATGCGCCGGGCAAACAGTGGCGCCGCCTGCGTCACTTTTCACGCCTGTTATCTCAGCGGCAAGCACGCTATCCACAAACAGCTTCCCTTAACCAGAACCAGCCTCGTATGCTTTCATTTTGTTCGTTTCATTAACTATCACCTGTTTGTATGTCCTGATTACTCCATACGCAAAGGAACATTTCCAGAAACAGACAAAGCAGCCTTAATTTTTTTTTTCCTTTTTTTTTTTTGGGGTGCAATTATGCACCAGTTGAATTGAGAATAACATTCAGGACTGCGATCACCAAGCTCTCTAGATGGTAAATGACAAATTAACACTCATCTCGTCACCTAACTCTAATTAATTTTACGAATTATTTCATTAGTACACATGGCGTGATTGGTTTTCGCACTGCTGGTGCTAATAAACTTGCATCTGGTCATACCAAATCCTAACAAGGTACCAGTACAACCCCCTGTAGAGAGCATGTCAGTGATACCTCAACATCATGGTTTGGTGGTATGGGCTCCCATTTTTTTTTTTTGTTCCAAACATTTACTCTCATCCTTTTGTGTTATTGTTTCCTTTCATTGTGCCTTCATTCCTTGGCTTCTCATCTTCAATGTGCTTTCATGCTTTCTTTTTTTTTTAGTGGCTGCTGACAGTATCTTTGATTTTTTTTTTCTTTTTTTTTTTTCTTCTAAAAGTTAAAAAAAGTTCAACTTTGGGTCCTGAATGGCGCAACAGAGAAACATTCAGGAGATAACAAGTATGAATCGTGATGGTGCCACAAGATATCTATGGCCGGGAATCCACAAGAGCAAAAATAGCTGTGATGATGGTGATGGTATGGTGATCTCTCCCATGTCAATCACAGCATCACTTAGCCGTTCACCAGCATATAAGAAAAAAGGGTAGAGTGTTTTTCTTTATCAAAGGAAGCAGGTTTTAGTTTTCACCCTCTCCTGTTGGGTGCTGCGATATGATGAGGAGAGCTAATGAATGGGTGGGAATTGGCAAATGACAAAATCGAGTGTTTTAGTTTCTGGATCAATCGGGTCACAGCTCAGACGAGAAAAATAACCACAGAGGACAAAAGACAGGGAAGAAAACATTAGTCTTATTTGCAAGCGAATATAATAAGGTTTATGGACAATATTCCAATGCTGTAGCCTTTAGGATGTGGTGTGAAGTCCCACTTTAACTGTGGCTACACACAGAGTTAAAATAAATTGCTAATTATAAAAAAAATCGAATTTAAATAAGATTATAGGCAACATAAATACAGCGAGTGGTGGATCACGTGAGCCGCTTTTTATTATTATTATTATTATTTCTTTTCTTTTTTTTTACATATCACTGCAAATGCGCTAGTAATTACCTACACTTGCTTCTTTGTTGCTATGTTGAAATGCAGACTTTGATTTTGTTGCATTCTTTGCTAAGTGATGGTGTATACCATAATTGTGTTGAGTTTGATTTTATTTGTTTTATTTCCCCGTTTTTCATTTTTGCCTGTGTGTGTGTGTGTGTGTATGTGTGTGCGTTTGTGTGTGTGTATGTTGTGTTTTCCCATCCAGATGCCCCCACCACCACCCCTATACCCACTACAGCCACCACCACCATGTATACCACCACCTCTCTCCCTGGTATCACCCAAGGTACAGTATGACCTCCAACCGCCCGCCCGCCCGCCCGCCTACCAACCTTTGTGTGTATGTGTGCGCGTGTGTGTGTGTGAGAGAGAGAGAGAGAGAGAGAGAGAGAGGCAGCGAGCGAATAAGAGAAAGAAAGAAAGGGGGGCGAAAGAGAAGACTGCTGGTTGCTAGTCAGTCCTGATAAGATTCTCTTGCTGATAATGAGTGGCTGCTGCTTCCATCTGTGGTCAGACCAGGCCTGGCCTTGCTGCAGCGCCAGGTCCAAGAGCCATCATGTTTCTCTCAAATTTTAGCACAGTTTGCTCCTTTCGCAGGCTAATCTTATCAGGATCTGGAGCTGTATCCAGGCCTGTCTGCTGCCAGGATTACAGAACCCCTTTGTGTTTCTGGAGGGGTGACAACGACGGCCCTGTCTGGCAAGGGTTACACAAAAGCATTCATGTTCCTTCTTTCTTTCAGACATGACCCCGTCCGGTTATAGTGTTTCTTTTATAGATAAGCAGAATGGCAATAATATTTGCGCTCAGTTCCCGTTTTTTTTTTTTTTTTTTTGTCCCTTCGAAGAATATTTCTTAAATGACCACGCCCAAAATCTCGGCCACCTGCTAAGACTCATCAAACTCATTACATTTGCACTGGAGCTATGTGACTAATGTGAGTCAGTCTATCTCATCCAAAATCTTTTTCATAAATACAGGCGTAAATCTTCCGATGATGTTGTTGCGCTAATAGTAATGAAAAGAAGAAAAAGAAAAAAAGATTTTATCACCGCTCTGAATTCTCAATTCTGATTTGTTAAGAGGCATTGATAATTTTTTTTATAAGAGCAGCTATGATAATAGTGCCAGCTGCCAGCTGCAAGGCAAATCATCAGTTTATATTAATGCACCTGCTCTAATATGATCTTTTTTTTTTTTTTTTAGTAACAACTCACTCACTGTGACTTGAGCCACATAATCTAAACCTAAATCTATACTTATTAATGGGTAAAAAAAAAGTGAAGTGGTATTTAATAATAGATTAAATGTCTGTGCTATAATAGGAATAACACATTTTGGGACAGATTATTGAAAAAAAAAAATATCAACTTCGTGGTGGTTTTAGTACTAGTGTATCATGTCACGTTACCTTGTCTCTGATTATTTATCTATAACTGCACTCCTCAGATGGCACAAGATCATGATAACATACAGTTTTTATGATTAGTGATGTAAGAAGTCACTTAGTTGAACTGAATCATAAATCACATCACAGCGAAGAACAGGATGCAGTCAGGGGATGTGTTTCTGACTTCCACTCCAGCTCCAGTGCAAAAATGTAAAAAAAAAAATTTTAAACATTAAATGTCTTAGTTGATTAATTACAGTTGGAAACTCAGGCATTCCTGTAATCATATACATAGAGCTGCATTGCTTAATCCACTTGTAGCGCATCACTAACTTTTAATAGGATCTCTTTTTTCCCCCCTCAAATATATGGTTATTGCTGTTCGTCTTAATGCCCAAATATCCTACGTTCATTAAAAAAAATTAGGCCGTATTGTCCTCATAAAAAAGACAAACGCCTGGTCCTGCTGCACGTACTCTGCACAAAATCTAATAGAATAAGGCCTTCGACTAAAAATAGGATGCAGTGCAGTTCTAGCTTACACAATTAACCAAGCTCTGTCGATCACTCACGGTCTAACTCCACCGACTGGCTTTCAGTTTTGTGGAGTCGCTGAGTAATACAAATTGTCCTGTGATCTCTCCGTCGCCATCATTACCCTTTGCCGGTGCTTGGCTTTGCTCGGTTCTCAAAGAATATGGTGAGCTAATACCACTTTTGATAATAGAAAGCAAATTCAATGTTGCTGCTGGCTCCAAACTCTAAAATAGCCATTGATGTGATTTGCTGCCTATAACAATTATGGTTTTGAAGCGAGCAAGTTAGATCATTTTGCTCTCCATTTTCAGTGTTCCTCGGGGCAGTTCTTTATATTACGCAGTATGGCAGAGATGTGATGCGCATTTTTTTTCTTCTGCCTTTTGTGTGTGTGTGTGTGTGTGTGTGTGTGTGTGTGTGTGTGCACGCTTTTGAGTCGAAGCAGAACAGCCCTCAGCTACAAGTGCAATCAAACATTCGGGGCTGACTTGTGCGGATGATTTGAGTGAATCTGTAAAAAAAAGCATAAAAATGAATCAGGCTTGATTAGGCTGCATGATTGCACTTAATGAAAGCACCAGTGATGCATGCTGATTAAACACACCCTGTCCTCTGCGTAAAAAAAAAAAAACAAAAAAAAAAACACCCTCAACCAGAACCAAACAATCTACCTGCATTAGGCTCATCTACTGTAATTCAGAGATACGGCCAACAGACGTCACCCTGATACATTTTCACACCAGTTTTAATTACATAAACCGATTATCAGTTACTGTACAGTATATACTAGTTAACCGATGACAGGATTATGGGCACCCAAGGCTCATTTATTCCCGTGGGACGCAAAGGCTAGCTTGTCTGTTCCAATCCCACACAAAATCCAATGCAGCACAAATCACAGAAAAAGTCGATGCTTGCCAGGATAGAAAGGGATGAGAACACCCAGCAGAGAATTGAGCACCAATAGGAGGCGCTGGACAAACACGTCGAGGCCGCACCCTGCAACCCACAGCGCCCAAAGGATCAAAGGTGGTGCCAGACACCACAGCGCTCCCCCAGATACACAAAAAATATCTCATTGTGCTCATTATCACCCTTAATTTTTAGTCCAGCACCACTATTAAAAAAAAAAAAAGGGTGACGCCCAGACACAGAGGTGCTTATTCATCCCCATTAAAGAAAAATCAAGCAAAACCTTCTGACCAATCAGATTCAGAAATTCGACAATGCTGTGGACGATACAATTTAAATACAAATTTTATTCTGTAAGGTTGAGTTTCCGCAGTTCTAACAGCGCATACCTGTACAGTAAGTCTTCTACACGAGGCCCGATTTATGCTTTTCCCTCTGAACGTATAGAAATTATTCCTGCGTATTTCACTACCAGGAGCTGGCTGCTACCCTGCTGTAAAGCTCTGATTTCTTTTATCCATTCAGGGGATGCGTATAGATCAGGAACACCAAATGAATTTATCAGTCCACCGAGGTAGAGGCCACTTCGAGATTTAATACATTTTTGATAAACTGGCTATGAGAGGAATGGAATAGGCTATACTGCACTTTTAAAAAATCTATTAAAGCCCTAACAGAAGGCTAAAGTGCTCTGCAGCTTCAGGAGGTGACATTTAGAGATGACTAAATTGCCATTTAGACCGAAAAATAAATGGCTACATGGAGAGGCTTTGCTGGGCGCCATACGTAACGGGGGCCAGTGTCATTCATTGCTATTTGTGTTGCCAATTTTTTTCCCCTGCTAAACACAGCTCAGAAATGGATGTTTATTGATTTTCCGTGAGTTCTTTCTTTCTTTCTTTCTTTTTGTTTGAAAAGGCCTTTGCAAATTTGATCCCAGAATACACATTTAGTTTATTATAGTCCTTTTGTGTTTTTTCCCCCTTCAATTTTTTTATTATCACCCCTAATTTTTTGTCCAGCGCCACTATAAAAAAAAAAGGGGTGACGCCCAGACACAGAGGTGCTTATTCATCCCCGTTCATCTCACAGACACAAGTACAGTGGCTGACTGATGACCTTGGCAATTGTGCTGTCAGGAAAAATGACAAGTGTATTCCTAAACCTACTCGTAGAAAAAGCAATTTGCCGGATGACTAGAGTTTGTTGAAGAAAACAATAGCGACCGAAACAATGGTTACACCAAAATGCACAACAGAAATGTCATTAAATAATTGTTCTCCCTCATTAATAAAATGCAGCTGAATTAAATACCTTTTTTTTTTTTTTAAATTGATGCAAAGCCATAAGCCGAGTTGGCAAACAATTCATTTCAGCAATCAACAAAAAAGTTAAAGTATGCTGGGTAGGAAATGCTATAAACACCATCTGGTAAACCTATTTCGAAGTTGAAATTATGAATTGCCTTGTACAAGCACTTGCAAGATAGAAGTCCATTTCTGTCGCTGTTTGATTTCTGCTGTGGAGTACAGCATGGACAGAGAAGGATGGCTCGTTGGCAAAGAAAAGGCTAATTCACTAAAGGTCAATTGCATTACCAGCGGGAAAACAACGACTGCAGTGCCGTGATACACGGCACACAGAGAAGACCATCCTTTGGAATTTATTGCACTTAGCATTTATTGCACTCATGCAAACACAGAAATGCATCCAATAAGTCTTTTTTATATAAAGCTGTATTGTTATGGGAGCCATGATTGCAAGCTATGATGGCCAAGCTGAGATGGGGATCATAAAGGCGGCCTGCTGGTAATCAGCACCCCAAGTGTGAATCTGTCAGGCATTATGGGCTGAGTAAACACACATAGAAACACAAACACGTTTAACCAAGAGGCTCAGCTCAGCCTGATTTTCCCATCTGCGCATCAGCATTTGACCAAACTGCCATTTAGCCACATTTGCTAGCAGTGATTACCATGCACAGTTACAAATTTTCCGGAAAATGTCACACGTCAAGTTGTCCACACAGAAAACCAGCAGTTTTATTATGTAAACTACAATATACCATTTCTATCAGAGATGCTTATTTCTGATTGGCCAACTAATCCTTTAACTCTTATACAGTATACTTAGTTACACCCGAATAATCAGATTAGGCGAGAGGCATTCCACGAGTGCTGATAATACAGCATAAGAGCACTGGGATATTTAACTATAGGTAGCTGGTGTTCTAACAATCATTCATCGTAACGATTATTGAAAAGCGGTCGCCAGTATGGGTGAAATTAGGTCGGAACAGTCTGCAGTACTGAAAGGAGAGCAGGTGCCTGCCAAAACCCACATTCAAACCCAGTCAAAGAACCACGTTCAGCAAGAAAACACATCGGATAACGTTATGTCATCATCTTAAACAACACTTTGTCTCCTTATTGTTAATAAGTAGTTCCAAATTGCATCTGAACCGGCGTGTTATTCTGTTTAAGGCTAACACGAGCTATAAAGCTAACAATCCCAAATGCCTCTCTAACCCCTAATCAAAGTCATTACTTGGTGTGTAGAACAAGGGATTGACACCCTACATAGCGAACTAGTTTCCATTTAATGCTATTTGGGATTTAACCTCAGAACCACGGAAGTTCGCTGATATTCTAAAGTGAAACTATAAAGTCAATCTCATTAGCTTCTCAGAAATGTTTACCACCTCTATTGTTTATTCTCATAGTCTATTTGCTACATTGAACCAGTAAGAATTTAAAACTTCTTTCACCTCTGTTAATTACACTAACAGATTTTCCACCGATTGTGAAAGGATATGTGATAGGGAGCAAAATGATAACTAGTTAAACAAAAATAAATTTAAAAAATCGTGGAACTGCTGTATAAAAGTAATATCACACTGGAGGTTGTGCTGCTGTACTGAGTTTCAGCATGGCTGTAATATCTTCAGCACTCGGCCTGTAACGTTCATCATGGCAGAAATTTGCATGTTGGTTAGGGTCAAAAATTTTAAGTATTAATGGTCTAATTTCAGTCGCCACTCATTTAAAATTTTGGTATTTTAGCTTATAAGCTTCACCTGTCAATCTTAGCGTTAGGCCGAATCAGACATTTCTAATTCTAACAGGCTTTCTCTAAGGTGTACTGTACTCCAGTTCTGAGAGTTTTTTATCCTTTTGACTAAATTCTCCTACTCTACCACTTCAAAGCCTGATCGCTCAAACCTGGTATGAAGCTTGAGGGTATTGACTCACACTTTTGTTGGAGTCTTTTTTATCCCTCCTTACAGTCTCAATTTTGACCACATAGGTAGCTTTTTGTTGTTTGAACTCCTTTCACTTCTGCACATTTTCAGCTCCCACAAACTTGGCATAAAGTTGAAGACTGTAATAACTAAAGTGCTTCATGCTCATTTCAGTTAGTTTTCTTCTCGTTCATTTCCCTGCTCTCATTTGGTGACTGCTACAATTTTCAAGAGAGCTATAAAATTATAGCCTTGGCTCATACATTTCTTACAGATTTTCTGGTGTCCATACACATTTGCATTTTCCCCCACACAAAATTAGCTTGCTCTGCTGAGGCACCATAAGAATTCAGTTGGTATGAATTTTTTTTAAGGTTCCTTAAACCTGTTTCCATATAATTGTAAAGATGGCTTGGAAAATAACTATTTGCTGTTCAATTGAAACCCAGAAGTTGGTCCAGAAATTAGTTCAACATGGGACAAAGTTTTTGGTGCCCCTTTCTTTTAATTGGCACCTTATATTTTTTTTCAAAAAGGAGTGGCTGGAGGAAGGCACGGTTTGTGGCAGGAGGAAGGCACGGTTTGTCAAATAATATGCATAAATAAATGCAAAAACAATAGTTATTATAATAATAATAATGCAGTTTCAGTCTGCACCCCAGGCAGACAAAACAAAAACGCGAAAAAGGTTTACGGCTAAGATTTGCCAAATTTACTCGCAGACACGTAATGTTCTGTTCTAATTCAGTCATCACTTGATTAGATTTTGGTTTATATCTTTATGGCTGTATATAAAAATAATATAATATTATGCCCACAGTGCCATAATTTTGCTGAGTTTTAGCACGTGCCCTTCCCCAGTGCTGCAGGTGCATGTTCTGTTATAGTCTCTGGTGAAAATACGTTGTTGCAATTAGCCACGGCACTATGTGTCTGCTGTCATGTCTGCTGATATCAGCTGCTGATGTCAGCAAGGACAGCGCCTCAGGTGATCCGAGCTGAGACAAAGGGCTGTGCCGAGGCAGGATAGCCACTGCTGTTCGGCTGACGCATTGATATGCTCCTGCCCCGCAGCCTTTAACTGTAACAGAGTTAGCAGGCTCCCAGGGAACCCTCCTATGATTGAGGGGGTGGAGGACAAGCAGTGGATTGCAATACTTATTTTGGACAAGCTTCTGTATTCCTCCTATCCCATAGGAGAGGTGAATAATCACACCCTCCATCTTCTCGAAACCATCTTTTTGATGAAAATCTCCGCATACATAAGAGGGTGGGAATCTTTCTCATTCCTCTCAGTGTCAAATAATAACCTAAAGATGTTATTTGTTACTTTGATCTCCACCCCCCATTCAGTTACTCATGTTTTATCTCAAGACATTGAGCTCAAACTGCTCGCCTGGAGTGAACCAAGCATGCGTTCAAAGGCTCCAGCTGTTCGTCTTTGATAACCACTCTGCTTTTGGACATGGCAGAGGTGCTCTCAATCCAGTGGCTCTCAGCTTGTGAAGACTTTACATGGAGTTCATATGGAGACTGACAGAATTGAAACTTATGATTGCAGTAAAGTGTACACAGATTTCGAGTTAGCCAGTGCAAACAAGCAGTGACGATTATTATAATTATGCACATTTATGAATAAACTTCCAAAATCCTTTCAGAAATCATCAGAAATTATGTGATGTAATCCAGCTAGCTGTATTTAAAATTGAATATTGTGAACATTAATAAACATGATGCAGAATCTTCCTCTTAGAATCCCGGGAAAATTACCACATTAGTCAGCTAGCTGTTGAAGTGAAATTTAGAAGTAAATATTATGAATATTATTGAATATGATGGAAAAACATTCTGCTCTGAAATCCTGTAAAAAAAGAAAACTACCTCATGTTAGCCTGCTAGCTGCACTTAGAAGTGAATAAAATGAATATTAATGAAAAAATGATGAAAATATTTCTCTTAGAAATGCTGTCAGGTTAGTTTGCTTTAGTTGTTCACACTAGGCTACCAGTAGCATTACAAACATTTATAAATATAACTCTAAAATCCTCTCAGGACGAGACAGCTAGCGCTAACCTTAGAGCTGATATGAATATTCATTATTGTGATTTAGAAAGGGCGGCACGGTGGTGTAGTGGTTAGCGCTGTCGCCTTGCACCTCCAGGGTCCGGGTTCGATTCACAGCCAGACTCGATTCCCGTCTCTGTGTACATGGAGTTTGCATGTTCTCCCCGTGCTCGGTGGGTTTCCTCCGGTTACTCTGGTTTCCTCCCACAGTCCAAAGATATGCAGGTTAGGCTAATTGGCGTTCCTAAATTGCCCGTACTGTGTAAATGGGTGTGTACTGTATGTGTGTGTGCAGGATTGAGACCCTGTACAGGGTGTACCCTGCCTCATGCCCTAAGCCTCCTGGGATAGGCTCCAGGTCCCTGCGACCCTAAATAAAGGAGAAAGCGATATATAAGATGAGTGAGTGAGTGATTCGGAAAAGATGTACTGTATCTCCTCTGAAGTGATGCTACAGTAGATAAACTTAGTGTACAGGATTTGCCAGTTAGCATGCATTAACAGTGCCAGTTATGAAAATCTATCAAAGTCTCAGAAAAGAATATGTTATTAACTTAAGGTAGCAAGCTATAGCTAGGAGGAGCATTACAATTATGGAGATTTATGAATACTACATAAATCGGATGGTCCGCTGTGGCAACCCCTCGACGGGAGCAGGCAAAAGACCAACAACAGCATAAATCCTTTGAGAAATCTTGTTAGGTTAGCTCCTGTTAACCCCCTAGCTAGATTATTAAGATATATTGCAGCAGCAATCACGAAGATTATTGAATGTGACTAAATAACTCTCAAAGAGTACCAAAGTTGGTTATAGTTCTTATAGTAGGTCTCATGCCCCAGTAATACACTTTGAGCCTTAAAATGGCTGCCAAACACTACTATAATGTATTTATAAGAATATCCATCAACTTGGTGTCATGTTCCAGGCACAACTTCATTGTCGAGTTTTTCACTCTTGCTGACACAAGCCGTGTAGTGTTGCATGCTGCTTTGATTGAAGAGCAGTTGACTTGAAGCCTGAAAACCACACCTGCCACAGGTTTGCTTCATCTCATCTCAGCATGCAGAGAGTGCACCACTCTCATCTCCCCCAGTGTGCTGTGCTCCAGATGCTAAGCATCCACCACATCTCCGTACTTTGACCAGCTCCAGTAAACACAGAGGAAAGAGGTAAACCGACCCTGCATCCATCAACACATTCAACTTAATCTTAATAGAGAGTGAGCAGGGAGCGTTAGGTTATGCTTCAAGGCCAAAGTGTCTGATGTTCGTACAATGATTGACATCCCTAATGTTTTTTTTCCACGCCATAACAAGCACCTCTGCATTGCAGAGAAGCTTTCCTGGTGTGTTTGACGTGTTCTGTGCCCTAAGGTAATGCACTGTAATGAGGGTTCTAGCTCTTCGCACATACCTCTACATTTCAGAGTAGATCATTAATACATGGCAGGGGAAAGTACGGCTCAGATGTAAGCTAAAGGGGAGAGTTGTACTGTTAATGAATAAAACTGATAGAAATTGGCTTAAAATAACTAGAATGTAAAGAAAAAGTATCTGATCTTAGATAACATTTAAGGATTGCTAATTAATGACACATTCAAGGATTACGCTGTGTTCAAGACTTGTTGGCAACAAGTGTGCAAGAGCACCTAATGGTCCATAAGTATTTGGACAGTGACACCTTTGCCTCTTCATGCCACAATGGATACGACAGTGAAGCAGTCAAGACGTGATTGAACTGTAGACTTGAGGAACAAAAATATTGCATTAACCATTTAGTAATTACAGTCATTTTTACCACATCCCTTCATTTTTCACAGGCTCTATGGTACTTGGGCAACTGGCTGATAAGCAGCTTGATGAACATTCATGGCCTGTTTGCTTGTTCTTTCAGTACAAATTAAGGAGACAAAAAGTCTGGCATTGATCCCAGTGTTAAATATGCATTTTGGAGCTGTTCATGGGGACTCTCAATGTGCAGTCCAAAGAGGTGTTGATGCAAGTGAAGGAGGTAAAAAAAAAAGATTTGTCAGAGAGATAACAGAAACTCTGGGAGTTCTAATCAGCACTGTTGTGGAGGGAATGTACTGGTAAGCACTGAAATATCAGAATGCCTAGAAGACCACAAAAGATAGCTAGTGGATGACTGCAGATTTATGGTGAAGGAAAAACCCATTCACAACCTCTAGCAAAGTCAAAAATAGGCATGGGTACGTAAGCAGATCATTGTCTTCAATCAAGAAACGCCTCCATGACTACAAAAACAGACAGTTTACCTCAAGGTGCAAACCACTGACACTCAAAAACTGAAAGGCCAGATTAGTTAGTTGGTTAGTTAGTTAGTTAGTTAGTTAGTTAGTTAGATAGATAGATAGATAGTTAGATAGATAGATACAGTGGTGTGAAAAACTATTTGCCCCCTTCCTGATTTCTTATTCTTTTGCATGTTTGTCACACTTAAATGTTTCTGCTCATCAAAAACCGTTAACTATTAGTCAAAGATAACATAATTGAACACAAAATGTAGTTTTTAAATGAAGGTTTACGTTATTAAGGGAGGAAAAAACTCCAAATCTACATGGCCCTGTGTGAAAAAGTGATTGCCCCCCTTGTTAAAAAATAACTTAACTGTGGTTTATCACACCTGAGTTCAATTTCTGTAGTCACCCCCAGGCCTGATTACTGCCACACCTGTTTCAATCAAGAAATCACTTTAATAGGAGCTACCTGACACAGAGAAGTAGACCAAAAGCACCTCAAAAGCTAAACATCATGCCAAGATCCAAAGAAATTCAGGAACAAATGAGAACAAAAGTAATTGATATCTATCAGTCTGGTAAAGGTTATAAAGCCATTTCTAAAGCTTTGGGACTCCAGCGAACCACAGTGAGAGCCATTATCCACAAATGGCAAAAACATGGAACAGTGGTGAACCTTCCCAGGAGTGGCCGGCCGACCAAAATTACCCCAAGAGCGCAGAGACAACTCATCCGAGAGGCCACAAAAGACCCCAGGACAACATCTAAAGAACTGCAGGCCTCACTTGCCTCAATTAAGGTCAGTGTTCACGACTCCACCATAAGAAAGAGACTGGGCAAAAATGGCCTGCATGGCAGATTTCCAAGGCGCAAACCACTTTTAAGCAAAAAGAACATTAAGGCTCGTCTCAATTTTGCTAAAAAACATCTCAATGATTGCCAAGACTTTTGGGAAAATACCTTGTGGACCGACGAGACAAAAGTTGAACTTTTTGGAAGGTGTGTGTCCCGTTACATCTGGCGTAAAAGTAACACAGCATTTCAGAAAAAGAACATCATACCAACAGTAAAATATGGTGGTGGTAGTGTGATGGTCTGGGGTTGTTTTGCTGCTTCAGGACCTGGAAGGCTTGCTGTGATAGATGGAACCATGAATTCTACTGTCTACCAAAAAATCCTGAAGGAGAATGTCCGGCCATCTGTTCGTCAACTCAAGCTGAAGCGATTTTGGGTGCTGCAGCAGGACAATGACCCAAAACACACCAGCAAATCCACCTCTGAATGGCTGAAGAAAAACAAAATGCAGACTTTGGAGTGGCCTAGTCAAAGTCCTGACCTGAATCCTATTGAGATGTTGTGGCATGACCTTAAAAAGGCGGTTCATGCTAGAAAACCCTCAAATAAAGCTGAATTACAACAATTCTGAAAAGATGAGTGGGCCAAAATTCCTCCAGAGCGCTGTAAAAGACTTGTTGCAAGTTATCGCAAACGCTTGATTGCAGTTATTGCTGCTAAGGGCGGCCCAACCAGTTATTAGGTTCAGGGGGCAATTACTTTTTCACACAGGGCCATGTAGGTTTGGATTTTTTTTCTCCCTAAATAATAAAACCCCTCATTTAAAAACTGCATTTTGTGTTTACTTGTGTTATCTTTGACTAATAGTTAAATGTGTTTGATGATCAGAAACATTTTGTGTGACAAACATGCAAAAGAATAAGAAATCAGGAGGGGGGCAAATAGTTTTTCACACCACTGTAGATGGATGGATGGATGGAAAACTTTATTGATCCTGAAGGAAATTCATAACATCACTACAAAGCATCTAACAAAGCCTGCTGATTTCTGATATACTGTAAGATTCCCTGGACAGGTGAAACAAAGATTTACTTGTAATAGACTGATGGGAAGAGAAAGTATGGAGGAGGAAAAAAGGGCTCACTATCTGAAGAATCCCACATCATCTGTCAAACTTGGTGGACGCAGTGTTATAGCCTGCACATGTACTGTATGGCTGCCAATGGACCTGGGTCACCTGGGTTTATTGATGCTGTGATTGCTGATTCAATAAATCTAATTCAGTCAAATGCTGCAAAACTGATGGCTAAAACTGAGACTGGCGCTTCTCAGCACTGATGAATTACAAAATATACAGCAAAGGCAAAGAAATGTGATTTTCATAAAGGGCCAAGAAGTCACCCGACCTTAACCCAAATGAAATGCTGTTCACTTACTGAAGACAAAACTGAAGGCACATACACCCACAAACAATCAGCAGTTGAATGCAGCTGCAGTAAAGGTCTGGCAAAGCAGGTCAAGAACGGAGACTCAGCATCTGTGGATATCCATGGGTTTCATATTTCATTCAGACTCCGACGGATCTACACCCAAGTATTAAAAATAATCCTAATATTCATAATTATGTTCTTGGCATGTGGAAATAGAATAAAATGTCTGCTTTGTTAATTGCCTTGTACTAAAGCTGATTGTTTACATCCAGTATTAATCATATCACGATTGCTTCATTTAAAATCCTTTGTGGTGATGTACAGATGCAAATTTACAAAAACTGTTACTGTCCAAATCTATACAGACTGGTGAGAGGGGGAACCCTAACCCTTAGTGGTACAGCAGAGGGAAATGATCTCAAAATACCTTAGATGCATGTGTTAACAGTTTGCATTAATTGTGTTAACAGTTTGCTTAACATTATTATGAACCGAAGATCATAGATCATACAGCCTAGTGCCCTATAATCTTTATTTATTTATTTATTAAATGTGCCTGAACACCATTCAGGACTGTTCTGTCCCACTTTAGCCAATGCTTACGGACACAAGTATGTATCCCATTTAGATGGCCATTTTATCTTATAATCATATACATCACTTTTACTGACTGTACTACCCCTTCATCATGGCTGAGAATTAACCACATATTTGTATCATGTGGTTTTTGCATCGATATGAGTGTATTCGCTAAAGCAGGGTTGCTGTAGTTCTTAGTAAATTCTTAATAACAACAGGTAGATATAATCACCGATTCCTACTTACAAGGTATGCTGTAAAGTAGATTGAATGAACAACAAATCTTGTCTAATTTTAATTATCTGGAAAACTTGGAAACATTCACTGATTTAAAATGTCCTCTAAGGTGTATTAGATTAATTGCACCCTCTGTACACTAAAGATTATTGAGTATTTTTTTATAAGAGCATTTCCTGCAGTGTTTTATTCCTCGTACACCACTGTAATGTACCAACGATTACAGGAGAGTACGGCGTTATAATTTTAATCTGTTTACAGTAACATTTAAGGTTGTGGAAAGTTCATAAAATGAGTTCCTGTTATTACTTACATAAACCCAAAGCCTAAAGTTCTCACTCCTTATGCGTTATCATGCTGAAAAAACATAAAGTCACAATTTTACCGTACCAGATACTCTTTTCAAAAGTGGTATGTCTCCTGAGAGAAAGCTCACCATATCACCATAAGAACAATTTTTGTTTCCTTTTTTTTTTTTTTTTTGAAAACAAAAAATCTTTTTGTATGCGTTTAAAACTCGTGTAGTTTTGTGAAACATCCATTATACACGTCCATGTGAATCAGCTATTATGGTACCCTTCAAAAACCTATTAAAAACGAGTACATTATTACAAACCTGTGATTTGATTGAACTAACAGCGCCGCTATGACCTTCTGTCCAGAATCAATCGTTTAATAGCATTGTGGTATAATGTTGCTTCATGCTTTGATAGTTTTGCAGGTGTGCTGTAATCATGCTGCTCTGAAACTGATCAACAGTTTGCAGTTCATATACCAGCTATCAGCCTTTCGTTTGCAAGTCTATAAAAAAAAATGCTGCCCCATTTTCCTAGAAAACAAACAAGTGTGTTCTGACTGTGCTGTCTGTTGGATAGTGATGCTCTATTTACTTTGATGTACGATGTTATATTTGTATTCCTCTTGGATAACCTGTGTGCTTTCTTTGATTTTTTTTTCCTTTCTCCTGGGCTTGTTGCAAGGTCTTAGTTGTGTGTAAATGTCTTTTGCTTATTGTTTTACGTTTGTTTTCTGTCCCCCCCTTCTCCCATTTCTCCTTTTTTTGCATGCCGTTCTCCTGTTCCCCTCCTCCCACCACCGCCTGTCACACCTCTCTTCGTGCGCTCAGACGCTGCGCCCAGCACTGAACCCGCTGCTCACGGTTGGTACCTCTCCCTCCTTCTTCTGCTAGCCCAGCATGCCTGGCACTGCATGCCAGCTGATCTCCGAGCACCGCTTAGTGCCCCCTGCCTCTCCAGGCAGCTGGAGACAAGCGCGGCACTGAAATGACGAAAATGCCATGTTGTGTGACTGTCCACCTCGCCCATCTGTCTGTATCCATCTACCCCATCTGTTTGTCCTGCCTGTCTTGTGATTGTCATCATCTTTCGTCTTTGTCCTGGTCTTTTGCGCTTGACTTTCACTCACCTACAGGTTTGGTCGTCTAACAAGAGCACTAACCAGGTATTTCCGTCTTAGGCTGCATGAGTTTCTAAGCCTTGCGAGTCCTCATGCTACTCCTGTCGCACTCCCCTAATCTGCCTGCATCATATCCCATGAAGTTTGGTGCTCTCCAAATGGCCAATTATCATTATTTTATTGATTTCTTTATTTATTTCCAAGGAAGTAAAGCAGGACCACATCGCAGAAGCCGTACCTCATGATCCCAAATGATACACAGAGTTTCATTTGCATAACTAGCAGGCTTTATAATATTCCAGTAATAATACCAAAATCATCTCATCAAGACTTTTAACGTATGTGTAATTGCATTCTTATGCAAAGATATTCCACTAAAGTGTCATCTTTCTGTTTAATGACTCAGATTATTGAATTATTGAGCTGCATTTCTTTATTCATGTGCATCATTTTATATTTAAATAAGGCGCGAAAAAAGGCTTGCATCTCATACAAGAGGTAGATGCGAAGTGTTCTTTCTTTTACACATCCATAATGCAGAAGCAATGTATTTGAGGAGTAAACATGCCCAGACCTGGATGTACTGTATGGATGCTGAATAGTGCAGTGCATGGTATTAATTGATACATGTCACATACAGTACCATGCCAGGAAGAGAGCTTCCTTTGTGTCATTACATGTTTCTCAGGATTACTGGAAAGTACAGAACGAAGCACGCACACCTTCCAGTGCCTCAAAAGGAAAGAAGGTGAAATAAAATGTGATTTTTATCTACAGGGTTTGAAATTTTCTGCTTTATATCTCCGTAAGCGAGCTATTGCCTTATCGAGCACTGGTCTGTACTGGTATGTGAAAAGGTGACGAGACCATTTTTACTCATTGCTGTTGTCTAAATTCACTTGAAAGAGCTAATATGTCAAATGTACGCTATGCTTTTTAACATAGCTGTAAATTAAATGTTAGATTTAGTAGTAACTAGCTAGTAGGAAAACATACTTTTTTCTATTGAGTATTACAATGGCCTAGGCTGTGACGTAATAACCCAGTATCAGGATCTTTTTGTAGTTATTAAAACGCGTCTTCCAAATCCCATAAAGTTTCTTGTAAATGAAAAATATGTTAAAAGCGTGCCTAGTACAGACGTACTGTGAATACGATAAGCATATGACAGCCTCTATGATTACTGCAGCAGTTCTTTGATACAAATCAGCACTATTCAAATGAGATCACTTTATGAACGCTGAAGCAAGGATGAGACTTGAGCAACTAACCGTTGTAGGGAAGTGCAAATCTTTAGGCTATCCATGTGTGGCTAAACACAACAGCAGAAAGAGAAACACAAGTGCAGAAAGCTCTAAGCAGAAATAGAGTATCAGTGTGGATCAGGCAAGTCCGGAGGGCGAAAGGAGGCAAAGAAGTAGAAGCATGTTGGGATTTGAGACTGGCATCCCATCAGGCAGCAGGGAAAAATTGATGAGTAGGTTTACTTATATATAAAAGTACCATACAAAAAGAGAGCTAGTTTAAAGATGGACACATGCTGTGTAAAGTCTTAGGCTCAATTCTCTACTGAGGTTTAGTTCTTTATAGATATTATAACACATAATCGCACAGTTTGTGCATATACTGTAATACCAGCAAACTAGCACCACGTAATACTGTAGATGAACTATTTTATAGAATGTATAAAATATGACACTAATTCAGTGTTTAATAATAAGTTCGATTATCATTGTTTAAATATCTATGAACGTTTTGTTATTTATTGTACCGTGATGCAAACAAGCTTATAAGTCGATTTACTCACAAAAACACACACACACATATATATATATATATATAAAATTACCAGCATGTTGGCTTTCCTCCAGTTAATTAAGTTATTAACTACATATTAAATAGAAAGAAAACTAATTGTGATGGACAACATCCAAAAATTCGAACTACCGGCTTCCCTGCATGTCTGCTCGATGGAGCAAAAAAACACAACTTCATTAAAAGACCACAGGCTTATACACAGATTTACTTTCCTACACACTTGTATGCTGTTATGATTTAGAATTCCACATTACGGTTTGGGGCTTCGGAGTTTTGTTCGCCCGAAGGTTTCATCCTCATGTCATTTTTCTCCTTTCAATTCACTTCTGAAGGTATTTGTTCAATTAATAGAGGTCAGTCAATTATTTAAAAAGAATTTCAAGTAGTAATAAACTAAACTACATGCTCAAATATACTGAATATTGTTTGAATAGTTAATATATTCCTTGTTAGTTATGATTTTTTTTTAACAGTATAATTAAATATAATAAATTGTTTGGCTTTAATGTCCAGTGTTCGTAGCCTCTGTTTGTTTGTGTGTTTGTGTGTTTTTATCGTTCGGGAATGTGTGCAGAGTAATACATACCTGTGCCATCTTTCTTTCACATCTTGTCCATTCACACTCTCTTTTGCATCAGTGTCCATTTTCACACCCCTTCCCTTTTGTAGCCCAAGCACAAACCCTGTTTACCATCTTATTTTCTCGACTGTGCTACTTTCACTGTTGGGGAGAGTTCTCTCTTCTCTGATAACAGTCTTTTTTAGTCTCTCTGGTGTAGCCTAGCAACAAGCTGTTCAAGGAATAAGGGAGGTTTTCAACTGATGTGTGAGAGCGAGAGTGTGTGTGTGTGCGTGTGCGTGTGTGTGCGCGCGTGTGTGTGTGTGTGTGTGTGTGTGTGTGTGTGTGTGTGTGTGTGTGTTTATGTGTGTGTATTGAGGGAGGGGTGATTGGGGGAGGATTCCTCAGCAAAAGAAAGCTAGCACATTACCACAGAAAGTAGTCCCATTTGAGTATTTTGGCTGGTTTGCTACTCCTTTCTTCCTTTGTCAGGAGAGAGATATATAAAAGGGTTTGTATTATTTGAGAGCTTGGCCTTGTTGGGAGGCGGGGCGGGCGGGTGGGGGGGGGGATTGCCCATCCTGTTAGATGAGCGTGTCATTCAGTGGAGCTGCAGCTGGAATATGAATCACGCAGCAGGTGAGAAGAAACATGGCTCTGTGGGTCAGATAGATCAAATCCTTATCAGCATGTCAGTCCTTGTCTCCCACTGGCTCTATACCCTGACACTCGTGCCCGCTATTAATCGCTCCTTTTTCACCCGAACCAGCATGTACAGTATTTACTGCCACACACAAACACATTCTCACACACACACACGCACCTAGCCTTGTCCCTCATAGCCTGATTCATCACAATCCTGTCACTGTATTCAGAGCAGTAAATGGACAGGACCTTTTCTCCAATCTATCTCCTTCTATTAGAACGAAGGGATCTCATACGGGTGCTGATTGCGAGAGCTTGCTCATACACTCGCGTGCCCCTCTCCCCAATATTATTCCACCCCATCCAAGCATGCCTTTTATTCTCCTCCTCATTTTCGGACCAGATGATTGAACACCATTCACTTCTTCTTTATTGCATCATCCTTTTGTTTAGTATCTCACAATGCATTCAGACCCAGCGAACACAGGGCCGGCATGTCTCAGCTAGTTGCTCGGTGACACTGAGAGCATCGGTAAGAAGCCAGGTGTAAAAGAACCTCTGTGTGGTACTTCTGATGCTCCTAGATATGAAATTACTGCACTCTAGCCAAGTGCAAAGTAAGAGTGCACAAAAATAACTGAGCGAAAGAAAGAAAAAGAAAAATCCCTTTCTTACTTCTCAATTCAACAGTTCTCTGTACATATTGGATGAGAAAAGGATTTAAATTTTTCTCCCTGTACTTTAACCAAATTTCTGCTTCGACTTTGATAATACCAATTCATGAATAATGACTTAAATTTTCTTTTGAATGCTGAAGTCACTTTAAATGAAACAAAGCCTGTAAAATGAATAGTGGGCTTTAGAAACGTATGAATAGAAAGCTGCTAGTACTACATGCAAAACCAAAATCAAGCAAGGGTTTAGTGAGTATTTTTTCTCCCTATCTCCATGAACAACCACTCAAACAATTCACGTATAAAGTTAAGGCCAATTCTAATGTGATTTTTTTTTTTTTTTTTTAAATATGGGGCGCATTCTGACTAAATATCAACAGAGGCATAAAAATTTTAAGGAAATGTTTTTTTTTCTGACTATAGCCATCAACAACAATTATAAATGATTAAGTCAGAATGTTTTATTTTGCTTGAGTTTGCCAACTTTTCCATCCCGGCTGGCTAAAGTTGAGAAAAACATAAAGAATTGATAGAGTGCTGGTTAATATTGGCCAGTTTCTTGTCAGTATTATCTTCACAGTGAACATGCAAAGATGGGGAAAATGTGTTTAGCTGTTTTATTGGTTACACGAAACTACAAGAAGCTGCCCTTTTGGTATGCCGTGGTTTGCTGCCACCCTCATTTTCCAGCTGGTCTGCTTTAAAAAAAAGTGAGATGAAAATCATGTCACATGATGATTCTTATGTAAATGAATGTAGTGTTTTGATTTTCGAATACTGTATGACCATACACATTGCCATTGACCATACAAATTGTCATTTTCATCATTTCCACTGGCAAACATTTTGATGAACTAAGTAATGATTGTACAAAAATGAATGGATAGAAAGCTCCCATGTGATATCAGGGTATATACAGTAAGTCAGTTTCTTAAAAGAAAAAGTAAAAGGGACAGTAGTAATGTATATAATTCAGGTTGTAAGGTGAGTAGACAATGATTAATATCATGTACCTCTATCAGATGTCATTGTAACGCATTTAAAAATAAATAAAAGTAGTTACAGTTTATATATTATCATAGACCAAGAACAACTTCCAAGACTAGCATTTGCTCTTATGTTCTTCCCTGTCCACTGGCCGAAAGCGAGCAGGATGTTAATGTTACCAGAGCGGTGTTGCATGTCGATGCCCAGTTGGCACTCTAATCCTCTATCTGAGAGGTGAACATGATGGAAAGGACACACCTGCCAACGTGCCTGTCAGGCTCGCCGTGTGTGGAGAAGATAATTGACCAGTCTCTGAACCACAGGGAGCACCATAGCAGAATGCAGTGGGATAATGACCACTTTGCTCTCAGCTGGACGTCATCAGGTGAAGCAGAAGTGTTTGCGCCTTTAATATCCTCGAATTATCACATGCAGATGCCTTTAAAGACAGATTTCATCGATTTAATGGGAGGCTTCCTCCATAGGTTCAAAAATGCTTTTTCAAGCTGGCTATACATTGGTGCACAACGGTGATCACAAAATTATACACAAGCAATCTGATGACAGGATCATGGACACCTAAGGCTCCTCCATGCCTACGGGGACCAAAGACCAGCCCGTACATTCCAATCTCATGGAAAAAGCAATAAGGCACAAATCCCCCCCAAAATCATTACAGCCCACGATGTGACAGCCCAAAGCCGTTGACCCAAATCCAGTCAAGCACCCATGAAACTGAATCCACGATGGCCTCACCCTGCGCTCCACAGCAGCCATAGGATGCCTTGCCAATGTTCTGGGGACAGACACCACAGCACACCCCCAGAGGCCCTGTGGGTCCATGCCCCAAAGGGCCAGAGCCACCTCTGTGGCACAAGAGAAACCTAAAACCATATAGTGGTTTGTATGTAATGTTATGGCTGATCGGTGTATATGGCTGTCAGAAGAGCTTTTGGTTGATGTGTTGTCATATGAGTGTCATTTAGGTGGGATAGGTAGGACTGCCTGAAGGCCGCTCAAAGGTGTTGCACGCATGTTGCACTAATTAGTCTGGGAGGGTGGACTGGGACGACCTCACACAAACATTCCTACCTGCTTTCTGCTTCACCAGTACTAGCTGGTCAGCAGAATTTTAAGGCCCAGTGTGGATGGAGTGTTGCATTTGGAGAGGCAAAACAAGTCTAGGTCTGAGACTAAGCTGATTTCCCAGTAGCCACTGCTCTATCCATATGTTCAGGAATTCAATCTACAGTAATCTCCATCTCATGATCTTCAGTCTGTTGGCTTTAGCAGGCTCTTATGTGCCGGAGCAGGAGCTGCTGGCAGCCAGCCTCATTACTGCTTCCCTGTCTCCCACGCTTCCTCATACTATATCAGCCTTTTTTTTTTTGCAACTTGTAAGCTATAAGGCTTATAGTAAATACAGCTTTCACCTGTCCTATTACATCTGGAAATTAGATGTCCTTTATCATCAGTTAAGTATCTCACAATAGATCAAAGTCACAAAGCGCCTATGGAGTATTACCTGCTGTCAGAGTATCTACTGTACAGTATACCTAAAAAACTAGTAACTGGCCAAAAGGCTTATGCTGGAAGGGAAAAACTTTTTGCTCTGTAGTCTATGCTCAATTTTGGTGAGCCAAACCACTTTTGATGTGAAGAGTATATCAGAGACACCTGTTCAGGCTTCCACCCACTCAGAAGTCAAAGGTTTTTATTTGCAGGAACTGGCTTGTCTACTGTGAGCTAGACCTGCTACAGGTACTAGACCAATCAAGGCTTAAAAGCAGCTCGGATTTTAGTAAAAAACTATACAAAATGACCTTTTAGGACACATGCTAGCAGTGACTTCTTATAAAGCACCTGCTGACATTTTATTAATCTGTAATGGTGTAAGGCTTCTCGTGGAATTCTGAGCCATGTACTCTGCTGTGCTGCTGAAAAGGCAGCAAGAGATTGAGGGCAACTCTTTAACATGCACTGAATCCCAGCTTGGTAGCTCTCTGTGGCAATTGGCCATGCTGAAGACGACGACTGGTTTCTTGTCAATCAGGGAGAAGAAATTACAACTGATGCCACTACTCTGGGGAAATGAAGAAAGCATCTAAAGAATAGCTTCAGTATGTACCTAGGTTTGTATCATCCTGGAAACTACATCTTATCCTGGATTAACACTGACAAAAGTCACTTCCTTCCATCTTAAAGATCAGGGCAAGCACAGTTCCTTGTGTTAAATGTGTTGTTCTGAGAACTACATAATGTTGGACTGAAACAGCTGAAATTCCTTAAATTTTTTTTAAATGAATGAATTCATGATGCATTTTAACCCAGATAATGTAAGCAAAGACATATTAATGTGGGCATGCATGCCCTTTCAGAGGACAGATGTGTCCACATTAGAGTCAGATAAAAGTCATGTGTAATTATGAATGTGAACCATTATGACATGCAAATCCGATCTGACCAAAAAAATCTGAATTGATCAATGTGGCTTGTAATGTGAGCAAAAGGAAGAAACCTACACTATGTATTAAATTCCATACTGTATGTCAAGAAATACTGTACAACCTCACTTACCAAACAAAAAAAACATGTCTGTTGATGTAGTATAGATTGTACTCTTTCTGCTGTCCTACCTCTTGTCACCTACCCTGGCCCAGTTCTGTCCACCCCTGCATACTGTAAATATGGCTCTGCGGGGGTTACCATAGCTGGCAGTAATGATAGAGTTCCAGGCAGAAAGGGTTGGCTGGCATAAAGGAGAAGATGAACAGACATTGAACAGAGAAAAGGGCAACTAGGAAGCTAAGTCAGTTATGGCTCCATTGTTTTTCTCTTCGTCTCTGCAGGATTGCATTACTGAGACATGAAAGATAGGTTCTGACCCTTTGAAAGTGTAAGATGCAGCACAGCTCAATAATGGGTTCCTTCCCATAATGCTGGTGTGACCGTTAGACTGCTGTCGTTGTGCCTAAATTGCCAGATAAAAAGGTTGTGGTTTTGAAAATCAGATAAGGAAGCATTCTGGTTTGGATTTGTGCTTGTATTTTATTTTAAAAATCCTCATCAAGTTTCTTTATTTCTGATGTAATTACATTTTTAATATGTTTAACCAGCAACCTTTCAGAACAACCCCAGAGAGTTCATAGAAGGAAATTGAGTAGAAATTGAATTGAATCTGGACAGGGTTTGTCACCGACAATGGGCGATGCTGTAGTGTAATCACTAATTATCACAATTTGTCTGAACAACAAAGAAAAAGTGAGATGGGGACCCTTGTTCTTGCAACACGGTCCTGTCGGGAGCCTGTTGTTGTTTTCATTTGCATTCAGATCACATGGCATATTTGGACAGATGTTGTGCCATGAGGACTACTCAAAAGGTTCTCCAGATTTAATGTTGCTTGCCTTTTACAATGATTGCCTTATGTTATAGCCTTTGTTGAATAATGGTAAATCACTAAATGGGAGCTACAGATTGCTGCAGACTGCAATAACTATAAACTAGGCTACTTAGAGAGTGGCATACTGTTTTATACTTAAACCCATTTCCCACAACTACACATGACGTCCCATTTCGGTGAAATATTTCGATGTAAAATCCATTCAAATCCAAATTTACAATGAGAACCCAGTGCATACCTTTGGGTGGGTAGAGTGGGATAAAACCTTATACATAAACCTCTCTTTTAAGTGACAGGAAAAGATTGGGTCAATGAGATTTTTAATTACATTTTCACAAAGGCGCAGGACTGCTTCTGGGCTGAAGGGACACAGGTAAATGCAGACAGGCTTTGTAATAACACATCTGTCATCCATCTGCCCATAGGCCCAAGAGCAGAGCTCTTTCATTACAGTCTGCTCACATGCTCACAACGGCAATCGCTATTGCTTAATTAGAAGATTAGAGGATCCAATTAGAAGATCTCCTGTCTCAGAGATCAACACATCCTTTGAAATGAGACACTTTTGTTGCCCTGAGGGTCGCCATTTCCTTCTTGTCAATTTGATTGTGCCTGAGCGAGTGCAATGGGTTTCTGCCAGCCTGTAGGCACACTGGCCAGGCCATCCTTCAACAGAGTTTTGGGTTTCTTAGGAGAAACGGTAGGCACATTTGCATAGCTGGTACTGGAAAGCCATTTACCACAAATAAAAGTATCAGCCATGCTTATGGGCTTTTCTTAACACTTTTCTTCTACAAGCCTCATATGTTTTAATCATTACTTAGAGTAATAATAGTACACTTTAACTCAAGGTAACTCTGCAAGTGTGGCAGACTGCAATGTTGCCTTACTTTATACTGAGAATTGCCATTTCTGTCTGTCATAGCAAAGGCAAACAGCAACAAAACCATTCATAAATGTCATAACAATTCAGGTTTTTTTTTTTTTTGAGAGTTAAAAGATGATGGCTATGGGAAAGCTTTCTTTTAGACCTGTATTCATTTTTGCATCCTTTCAAGTAACAAAAGTTTATCAACTATACTACATGTGTTTCTGGTGGGCGTTTCTTCCAGTGTCCAGCAAATGGGTTTTGATGTGGGATGCGTTTTCCTAACATAGCTCAAAGTCATTTTAACTTAATTGCATTTTGACAGATCCTGGCAAACCGTTGCCTATTAACTTCCATGTGATAAGAGTAAGTGCACTTAGTTATTAACCTAGTTAACCCAGTGTAAGTATGTATCCAATGATGTAAACTTTAAAGCACTTTTTATAAGTTGCTCTGATTAAGAGCGTCTGCCAAATGCCTAAATGTAAATGTAAATGTAAGTGCACTTATCATGAAATAACATCTTTATGGTGCAGTTTAGCGCCCCTAGTGGATATAGTGAAATAGAGAAAAATAAAAATCAATTAAATCATATTTGTGCACCTAATTGGGTCATTGCTGATTTTCTAAATAAGGGGATCAAGATCCACGTAAAAAAAATAAATGAACAAATTGTGAAACATACTTTTCTGTATTAATGTAACTACCATTGTAAACCATTATGGACATTATGTCTGCTAAGGAAGGGCGCTAAATTGGAAAGTCCATTCCCTCACTGTTCAACTTTATAACTTATGACCACATCAACAGCCATTTTGGATTTTGTTTGCTGGGAGGGGCTCTACACCAGAAAGTGATCCATTCCACTATATGATCAGAACCAAATCATTTTGTTTGAGAAATAGTGCTTTAACCCTCTGGGGTCCGAGGTGATTTTGGGGCCCTTAAGATGTTTGGACATGCTCTGATATTTGTGCTTTTTTCAGCTAATATATTATTGACCAACCTGTATTTTTCTTGTAATCAGCACAAACTGTTCTACAATAATACGTGACCAAAATGAATGTATGTGTTTAGGAAAAAAAGTTTATGCGTGGTTAGTAAGTTTTGTGGAAAAAAAAGTAACTGAAATCAGGCCATGAAACTCATACAGAGGGTTAAATGAAAATTCTATCTTTAAAAACAGATTTTTTTTTTTATACTCAAGGCTTAAGGCTGGTTGTTTTAAATGTCAATTTGATTCCCCCCCCCCCCCCCCCACAGGTATACTGTACATTCTGTACATTCTAGATTCAACTCCTTCAAAGTGTCCAAAATATTTCCAGCTTACACTGGAGAATACTTTGATACACAAAATGTGTTCACAAATATTATTTTTAATTGCCTGCCTTGGCCATGACTGGTGCATTTATAACCAACTGCATAAAATGGATCCAATATGTATTACATTTAAACTCATGTTGTAAACTAGTATAAAAGGTTTAGCAAAGGCCATTCTAATTGTTCACTAGAGGATAATCTCTTTTGCTTCTTGAATTTCATTTGAGAATGTTATTAGAACTGGCCAATGATTGCCTGAATCCATGCTGATAAAACAACAGCTGTCTTACCCACAGGATGTTAAGTAATTACCTACAAGAGCAGGAACAAATGTAGCTACAGGCTTGTAGAAACACACATTTCCTCTCTGCATTTTGCATCGAATGACCGTGAAAGATTATGTATTTCTGCATTCGAAATCACTGTGACATATGATTATGGTCACAGATCTTTCTGTCAGCTTGCAATGTTTTTTTTAATTCAATTATCAATTTATATTGCATGAATCGTCTCTTTTATCTTATGTCAAAGACATTCACAAGTGCTAGTGATGTGATAAAGACATGTCGGGTTATGCTGTAGGATTGTGATAAAGCAAGAGAATACCTAGATCAATATGTGATAGTTTGACTTGCTTTATCTGTCTTTCCACCGTGCACCATGTTTTAAAGGCCATAATAGTGTGAGCATGATGACAGACAAGGTCATCCCTTTTGTTTCCTCTGCATGTCTGAAGATGTGCTTCAGGGAGACAGTGCTACATTTATTCGATGACCTTCTCTGGTCAATTCTCCAACTACAAATCAACTTTATTGTCTCAGGTGTCTCTGATGAACTCCATCATGAGAAGCCAGTTCCAATGTGAACCAGCCTGGATGCCCCCCCGAGACCTTTTCAGAGACCCTCGGAGCGAAGTGTGTGCTCTTCTGATTCGGGCCAGATTGCTTTTGCTCTGGTACTTCACTGGTCCTGGCATTAAACCCAGCTTTGTTTGTTTACTCAGTAGCCTTCCATCTGCTGGTTGTCTTCATTTGGACTTTGAACACCGGAATTAAATGTCAGCCTCAGGTTTCCTCTTCCCTTTGTGCCGCTGCGAGATGGGACTTGTGGAGAGTTTGTGCGGCTGTTAGTTCTGTCCATTACATCATGCCTCTTTCATATCATCCTCCCAAAGGGTTTGAGTTTGAAGCTTTACAAACAGATGTGATGCCCCAGCTTTTATTTTGATATTCTTTTTGAATTCACCATTTATGTGAGCTAAAAGTGAATCCTCTTGCAAAGCTGCCCAAATTGATACTAATCATATTTTCCACTCAATCTAAAAGCTAATGCAGTGAATTGGTGCAGGCACATTTAGAAAACCATATGGCACAGAGCATTCAGGTTCAGAGATGTTACGTAAACACCTGTGCCAGTGCATTTTAAATGAGTGGTTTGATTGCTACAAACTGGTTTTATGCACAGATATTTGGGTTCGTTACAGGGCTTGTGTCTAGTGTTATTCAGTGTTAATTGGTATTCCATACTCCTTTTATCCAGCTCTTGCCTATAAGTCAGTCCAGCCCAGAGGAATGCCTGAAGGTTTTCCTTTGGTCAAGCCTGCAGAGTTCTACAGTATATACAGGTTGTCTCTACAGTCCATCCAGTCTCCAGGCTAGTCTTTGGCGTGGATGCAAGGAGACCATGACAATCCTACATCATCAGAGGATACATACATCATTTTTTAAGGTGTTCTCTGTTCCAACCCTGGATAGAGCTATGGTTATGCTATGCCTTTATATCTCCACACTGGAGTATTTATATCCACACTGCATCTGGAAAGCAAGCATTTATTTGGAATTATTTATTAGTTTGCAGGGTTTTTTTAAATAATTGAATGCTTTATATATATACACACACACACTACCGTTCAAAAGTTTTAGATCACTTTCTAACTCCATGATGGTTCCTGATGTTTATTTCTTTACATTGTAAAGGAATGCTGAAGGCGTCCAAAAAATACATGAATCTCCTTTGAACAGTTGATATTGAGATGTTTCTGCTACTTCTGCTCTGTAAAGACTTCATAACGCCTCTAATCTGAGGTGCTGTTAATTGGTCATTTTTCAGGCTGATAACTCTAAATGAACTTCTCGTCTGCAGCAGAGGTAGGTTTTGGTCTCGTCCTCCTGGGACGGCCTTCATGAGAGACAGTTTCATTATGGTGCTTGACGGATTTTGCAAACGCACTTGACAATACTGTTCTTTGTTCTTGCAAGAACTATTACAGAAAGGCTGACCTCTGTGTCTTAAAATAACAACTAACTACTAACAACTACGTTGTTACGTAATTACCTAATTTCCGTATGTGTTATTTTATAGTTTTGAAATCCCCAGTATTGTTGTAGAATGTAGAAAATAAATCACTAAACAAAAACAAAGAAATTTGCAAGTGATCTAAAACTTTTGAACGGTAGTATATATATATATATATATATATATATATATATATATACTGAATAATAAAAAAAAAATGATTCTCTGTCGAGATTCTGAGATGATTAAGACGAAGTAGGTGTTAATATGCACTAATAATCTTCCATTAATAGTTACTTTTAGTGTAAATTTATGCAACTTCAAAATTGGCAATGTTAGAGAAAAGTGATTTCCTTCCCAAGGATCTAACAGCACATAAAATTAAAGAATTTGACAACCTTCCCTCGCACTCTCTTCTAACTCCACAGGTTTTCCAGTCCCTTTTATTACAGTTTTAATTGTTAAACACAAGTACTGTTTGAGGTAATCATTCACTAGTAAGCAGCATGCAATATATTTAATTATCTTATCTATTGCACTCAACTGAGATGAGAGCGAATTTCAGGGCTTTCATTAAGATGCCAGTTTCTCAGAATTATTGAATATTCTGGAGGCAAACTGTCTAGATGAGATTAGATGTGGTTGTTTGAGAATTACTCACTTCTAAACCATCTGCCTCTCAAATTACACATTACCCAAACTGGTTGGCTCACAGTGGACCTTTATTGAATTAGAAATCCTTCATTGTGTTAAGAGTGGCTCTGGATACCTGGATGTGTAGTGCTACATGCAGCAAGAGAACAAGCTTCAATCTTCTCCTTCATTGTTGTGGTTGCTCTCTGCACACCTATTCATTCATCATCTGACAGTAGAGAGAATTTGGGTGGGGGGGACATGGATGACTGGAGAGAGACACAGAGAGAGACAGAGAGGTTGAATGCAATAGGACAGGCCTTTCCACACCTTTAACTCCATTTGTTATGTTAATTATTATCAAGTTCACTCAATCTGCAGCGTAGCAGAGCTTATGGCTAGACTGGCAATATATCAAATGACTGATAACACACTTAGCATTTTTATCTGTCCCATATACCAAGGTAGAATGAATGACAGCACTAAGCTCATCTGAACAGTGACAGCTCTGTCTTGATCAGATCGTACATAGCTGTTACCAAACCTTATCACTGATAAGTCCTTCCAAAAAGCTAAAGAAACATCTCTTCACAGAAAATGTCACTACATCCTATGATTACATGTTTCCGAATCTGTTTATGTACGGTACATCCAAGTACCTGTCCAAGCTGTTACCATAGAAACTTATTATAATGAGTGGATTTATATAAATCTTGCAGCTAGATCATGTCTGAGCTGCTGTTTTTGAAAATGAATCATCTTCCAATCAGAATTAAATAGTCGACACCATTGTAGTGAGAACGGCACGATGAGAATAAGTTAAAAAGTAAAAGATGAAGTGAAGATTAGATGTCCCTGATTCAAAATGCTCTGAAAACCTACTTAGACGTTGATTGAATCTGCTGTGTGCACAGGGAAAAACGTCTCCTTAAAAAAAGAAGAAGAAAAAAATGCTATCAGGTTTATCAAGTAATATTTGGTCGTTTTTGGCAGCTACCGCTGTGGTATTATTCCCCCTGCTCCCAGTCTCACACACAAGTTGTTTATAAGGGGAGATTGGGTGGGATGTTGTACAAGCACACCGATGTGTGTTTTCACGGTTTTTGTTATCCTCTAATAAGTTGTGGCCTGTCGGTTTTTGTTTTTGAACTCCCTCAGGAAATCCAGCAGCCCTCAGATTTAGACCAGAGATGAGTGTGGGAGATTGCCGTGAGTAAACACATAGGGCTGATCAACTCCTCGTGACTGGATTACCAAGCGCTGGATTGCTCGGCCGCTCCAGCAATCCTCGCTTCTCTTCCTTCTCCTTGCTGTCCTTTTCAATCAACTCGAAGGGTGAATTTTTGGCCAGGCTTTACGGAACAGTAAATATAGACTTTTGAAATGCACTAGTGGATGTGTCTGTTGTAAGATTCATGATTTTCAGTCCTTTGCTTTTACCAGTGACGAGTTCAGTTTTACTACTGAGCTTGAACTGTCTCAGATCTGGGGTGAAGATGATGTCGGCTCCTGACAAGAGTGCAGGCTCCAAGCCATTTTCCTTTCCCATCTCCCGCCAAACTCTTTAATTTCCGAGCCGAGTGTAAAATATTGATGAAAAATTTTGAGCCTCCTTCTCACCGTGAAAGAACCAATCAAGTCCACAAACCGGCGTTAACTTTGGGTTGTCATGGATCCCTACACTTGATCAATAAGCTTCACATATCATTACAGTGGGCTGCATCTGAGGTGCCTGCCTTGTTCTCGGCCTGAAGTGGTAGAAATCTTTCTTAAAAATTGCCTGTGATTCACATTTTAGTCTCGAGGGCAAAGTGTATTTCAGTGCCACATTCGTTTAAGGTGTAGTACTCGGCTTTTATGCCACTGATATGAGGACGTGGGCATTTCAAGTCAAACCCTATCTGTTTCATGAGAATCGGTGCCCTGGTTAACTGCTTTTCTGATCCTCTCACTACTTTCTTTTCTTTTCCAACAGCCCTGGTGGTTTGTTTGCTTGCTTTATGTAAAGGGTTCAGCTAATTGGTCCACGAAACATATGAGCCGTGGAGAATAAAACTACTAATAATATACTATTTTGGTAAAACACTAATTGACTACTTTGTGAGAAAATGCTCATTGTATGTGATTGTATGTATAACGTTCTAACTGTTCCACTTTCCTAACTATCTGTGTGAAAAGGTGCTTGAAGACTCAGAGGTGCATTAAAAAATCGTTTTAATGAAAGTGGCCACTACAAAAGCGACATTTTTTTTTTCAAATCTGTCAATGAAAAAGCATGAATAATTAAACACAATGAAAAAGTAACGATCAGTTCCATTAAAAAGAAGACTTTTTTTCTCCTGGAATACAGATACTGCCTAATTCCCGGACTTTAGAGAGTCTGGTTTGTAGTACTGTAAATTGTTTATGACACTTGTAAATTGCTTTTTAAGACAGACTCCAAGGAATGAAACCCTTTGAGAATCTTCAAACCCCTACCGTTTGTCTTTTTTAAGACTGCTGCAATAACATTTTATCAGTCCATTTTAAAACATCCACTTTGTTTTGGCTTTCGTTGTCCCAGTAGACTCCAGAGCAGGAGCAGGAGCTCAAAGAGCGGTGGATCACGCCGTCATCGGTGGAGTGGTGGCAGTCGTGGTCTTCGCCATGCTTTGTCTTCTTATCATTTTGGGCCGATACTTTGCAAGACACAAAGGTACGTAGGCAGCTCATTTCCACACAGATTGCACACTCTCTCCATGATGAGGTCAAGAGACCTAGTAATTATTTAGGCTAAGATTTTCAGTCGGAAGGATTCCGCGGAGGTCCTGTGACTTGCTGTGGAAACGCTACGATTCTTTGTGGCTAAGATTGGCATCCCTCGTAGGGGGGGGAGGCTCGGTGTAGTTCTGTGTTTTTATTATGATGAGAGAGTCCGGTTTTCATCGAGGCTACTGCTTTCATTATCAAGCGCTAGACTGTAGGGACAGGAATAATACCACTCGGAAATGAAGTTTGAAGTGGCGTTGTTATTCCCACCACCTTGTTACATTTTGAAGGTTAATCTTGAAGCGCAAGTCGCGGCGAATGGAAAACACCAGCGTCTCTGATTTGGAGAGGTTTTTCATGGAAATTGAAGAATATATTTTCATAAATTAATGGTGACTTTGAACAAAACGATCAACAGGCTTGTTCTTCAAAAACATGTGCCATGGCCGTTTTGCAGTGATTTGCAGGTTTTAATGGTGCTCATTTGCCATTGCAAATGAGAACTGCGGAAATGTATTCTGTAATCAAACTGTCTCCCGTGTTTTATCATTTGAAATTGGTTTGAGGCGCTTGCTACGTTTGCATATAAAAAGCAACGTAGTGATACAGCCTGCAGCGCTGCACACACCTTACTTACAGGCATCCCAGTCGCACTTTAAAGTCTGTGTGATCGACACTCGCTGTAAATTAAAAGAAGCCACTCCAGACAGTCTTTTAAGATCTACCGGTTGCATCAATCAGATGCCGCAGGGTATGCGGAGAGTATTACTTTTATCATCATGCCTTTTTTTTTTTTTTAACTTCCTACAGGTACCTACTTCACACATGAAGCGAAAGGGGCAGACGACGCAGCTGATGCCGACACGGCCATCATCAACGCTGAAGGCGGACACAACAACTCGGATGAAAAGAAGGAATACTATATCTGATTGTACAAATCTCTGGTGGTGTTATTAATATTAATATTATTATTATTATTATTTTGTTTTGTTTCTGTTTTTCGATGGTCGGGACGGGTGGGGCATGGAGGGGTTAAGAACTGGGAATGCTTTGCTGTATTTTTGTTCTTCTTCCTGGGGATTGAATTGATCTAGACTACATGGACACCTGAGATGATTTAGCCATTGTCTTTGAGGGGGTTGGTGGTGGGGTGGGAGGGATGGGAAGGGCTGGGTTGTGGTTGCTAGATGTTACCATGTATCACTATAGAAAGCTTCACCATTGAACACCTCCCAAACTGCTGGTACTCTTTTCTTATTTTTCCTCCTTTGGTTCTGACCATTTGCAGAAACTTCTGTGCCTTGTTCTGAATTTCTTTTCTCTGTCAAGCTTTTGGTTCCGAACTCCAGAGTGTCATGCTTCCCCACACATAACCGCAACCGGTTCCTTTATCTGTGTTCCTTTTAACCAGTGTCGCAGTCTGCTTTCCTATGAGGGTAAATATACACAGCGCCTCAAGACACTCCTGCACTGTGTAGGCATCAAGTTCTTCTACTGCAAACCAAAATCCCATCATATCCGATCTTCTATACTGTGAGAAGGCCAGGTTATATGGCATCATTTCTGCATCCTTTTAGTAAATTTCAGAACATGTGCATCATTTTATAAATATCCAAGAATTTAAATGAGCAAAAGTATAAAAGTATGATGCGTTAAAGTCCCACTTGGTTATATGTTAGTACTATAGGACTGCACCTGTTTCTGTCCTGGCAGGCCTCAAGCAAAATTCCTTTTTTTTTTTTTTTTTTTAATAAATAAAAAAAGAAACATTGCCTCGTTTTCATCAGTTTCTTTTCAAATTACATGTGCCAGTACTCTTGAGGCATTGCTACTCGTCTGGAATGTGCAGACGTGCAGGCGAATTATTTTCATCTTGACATGCTGCACTTACAGAGACACGTTGTTTGGTTGCACTCAGCTAGATGGTGTTGAAAGCCTTTTGTGGATATTTATTGCTTTGGTATAATGTTGTCTTTTTTTTTTTTTTTTTTGTCTCATTTAGAAATGTAAAAAAGAAAAAAAATCCATACCAGTGAAATAATTGTCACGGCATAAAAAAGGTCAAATGCTTTTAGGATTATTTTGTCTCTTAAATTAGACGCTCTAGCTTTCTTGAGCTGGTGGTGATGGTCCTGTAGCACATGCTTATCTGACTACCTAAAATATTGTCAACGCAAACTGTGGGTCTGTTAGTTTAGATTTTGGTTTCAGTATATATGACTTGACAGTGTAGGATGCATCCATGATGTTTCTTTCGGACTGTGGGATATTGTTTAATATAATTATACTACCTAATGACAAATCATAAACAGCCAAAATATGTTCCCTCATGTAGACATTGTAGTTATATGTTAACGATGACGATCCCCTGCTGTGATAAGGTACATATCGATCCGCTACAATATGTATGACTTCGGTGATTACCTCTAGCTTTATTAGCAGTGCAGATAATCCGAGTGCTGACTCGAATGTTTTAGGTAAAAAAAAAAAAAAAAATGGCGGAATTTCAGTCAAATTATATTATTAAATGAACAGAACAGCTATCGCTTTTGACTTTGCTCATAATTCAGTTCCAGTGCTCCAGACTTATAATCAGCCTACCTGATTGCTGTGCTGGATTAGGATTAGAACTGAATTCTTCAGGAAATGGTTGGTGATTAGTGATCTAGACTAGACAAATAAAGTTCATTTTATTGCGTGTTCAATTAATGTTCAATCAATCAATCAATCAATGTTCCTTCTACAAGGGATAAATAAAGATTTCCACAATAGACTTTGTTTAGCATTAGCAAAACAAGTCTGTTATTATTATTATTATTATGTTTCACAAGATCTTTAAGAATATAGATTCAGCATTAGCATCAGAAACCATTTTTCGATTTCAACCTTGTTTACACTAGAGTGTGTAGATAACTCGTTATATTAGTTGTATATGCGTGAATTACCAAATTGACTTTTTGGAGCAAGTCCTTTTTTCTTTCTTTTTTTTATAATTATAATCAATAAACACGTCAAAGCTTTATAAATTGGCCCTGGCCCTCAATTTCACTTCACCAGCATGACGATGAAGACGGCAACAAGTGTTTGAAAGCTGACAGCATGCTAATCAAACATGAAAGGGTGAGACAGGAAGTTGGACTAGTGAACCTATACCGAACTACAAACAGGATTAATGTACTGTATTTAACCTTGCGTGCAGCTCCACAACCTCTGAAAGCTGAACTAACTTTAGGAAATCCCAGATGGTTTAGTAGAATCGATCAGCCCCGCAATGTATATATGCTCAACATTAATGTGACTCTCACTGTCTTTCAACTTCTGTGTATTACACTTAATCGCTGAAGCTAACAGAAAACAAACACGTTAAACACAAATGGTTTAAAAAAATGTAAAAGAAAATAAATAAAAAAAAACATGAAGAAAGCAGGGCCTTCTTCCTAGCACATCCTGTACCCTCTGGATGAATAGAAAAGCTTCATTTCACATATGTGAAATTTATATATATATATATATATATATATATATATATATATATATATATATATATATATATATAGGCATCTGTAGCTCAGCCGACAAAAGTGTATGTGAATGTCGTTTTCCAGAACTCAGATTCTTCCTCTCATGTCAAGTGCAAACCAATCAGTGTAAAGCTGGAGGTACTTTTAATAAAGTTATGGTTTTTGCTCGTCACATTGTGCTGTTGAGTAGACACCATGCCCTGCTGACCTCTTGTGTGTAAATAGGACAAATGAGGTTAAGGAGATATTACTGTCACGCTTCGCTTTCTTTTGTTATTTTAAAACAATACACCTTCACTAAACCTTGAGTATGTATTTGACCATTAGAAAGCTTCTTTATTCTTAATATTTTATAGCACAGTACAGAAAGAATGTCTTACAGCTCCAAGGTGTAAGTAGACATGTGCGATTGTATGACTTTTCCATAGTGGACTTTGTTTAGCTTTGGTTAAAAAAAAGTCTGGTGGCTTCAGTTCACGCAAGATCTCAGAGTCCATACTCGACATTCGCATATGTGGGAAAAAAAAAGAAAAGAAAAAAAAAAAACATACCGTTCTACTGATTCAGTGGTCGTTTAGACTGGGCCGGTGTACATTTTGTTAAACTTGATATGTTAGACCTATTTTAAATGTGTCGGTTGTGGTCTTTTGAGGACTTGAATGTCCAAAATAGGACTCTATGGAAATGCAGCGTTGTGCAAAATTGTTGTTTTTAAACACCTCCATTTTTGTCTGTTATTTGTACAGTGGAGAAAAAAAAGGTCCAAAACATGCGAACTGCCCGTGGTGAAGTGTGAATTTGGGGATTTGGATTTTTTGCGCATTTTGTCTTTTATATTGGTACATTCGTCGTTTCAGCTAATTCTAATGTCCCCTTGTTTAAAAAAATTAAAAAAAGAAGAGTGCGACAGTGTTAATGATGTATTTTGACTTACATTCTTACTTGATTTTTCTTAAGTTGTTTCTGCCCTGCCTCAGGTTCATGTACAACAAATGAATGCTATGTTTGCATCTCAGGTAGATTGCAACATCGAGCCCCCTTTCATTAATGAAGTAGATGAGATTTAATCAGAAGTCGAGAGAAAAGAAATGGTAAAATTTTTGCATTACAGTTGTACATTTTTATGTAATTCTTTAATATTTTGGTGCACTGTACACAAAATGCTGAGTGTTAATTTTAGACCTGGTTCACGGAGAAACAACTGATGAAATGATGTAAAAAGACTGAAAGACAAGCATTGGTTACAATCTCATAGCAAACTCAAGCATAGTTATCAGTCTGGCTCCAGATGCGTTGGATCACTCGAAAGTTTTGGATGTTTATCACCCATAGTTTAGGTTGATTTTTTTTTTGTCTTTCTGCTGTACTTGGGCAATGTTACTGTGTATTAATGAAAAAAAATATCCACATTCCCATACACATTTTGTATTGGTTCATTTTAGACATTTTTACAAAAATGGAGAGTTCTTGTCTTAATAAAAAGAAAAGATATTAATGTTCAAAGTAATTACTGTTTTTGGTGTTTTCTTTTTTTGTCCTTTCCTACATAAACCAGCTTCATGTTTCTGAAATCAAATGGTGTTAAAATCAAAGTAGCGCATGAAAATGTGACCATTTGTGCCATCAGCTAATTATAATTAATTATCATACAGCTCTTTTTTTTTTCATCATCAACATAACTTCTGACATATATGAGTAAAAACTGAAGTGTAAATAATACTCTTACATAATCGTGCTATCTTTGTTTTAAATAGTAATAAAAAAAATAACAACAGGGCATGCTGTTAAAGAAAAATAATTATTAACGATTTCTTCATAGAAAGTCTTGTTTATTAACGATAACTGAGCACCAATATCTAAACCTGTGATCTGCCTTGCAGCTGAAACTACCGTCAAAGCTGCTAATACACAAATTTAATCAACATTTTTGACTAACCAGTTTCAGGTATTTAACAGCACTGTTATAATGCATAATAATCCATGAGGTATTATTACATTTCTGAGACGTCTCAAGGTTGTCCTTTCCTTGTGTGATGTTACAGCTCTCTTGGAGCCAGTTAAATTTGAGAGCTCCCTCAGACATAATTCAGCAGCATCAGTTAACACTAACATTAACGCTTGTTAGAACACCCTGTGACTATTTAAAGCATCGTAAATTTTTTTTCTTTGCATTAATGAAACGATTGTTCACGGCAGTGCCACTTTCTGATATCCGGCGTTTATTATACGGGGCTCCATCGTGCACTCTGCACCGAAAATCACTCTGTTTTCAGCACAGTGTCAAAGATGACAGAAAGTCTAGCACTCAAAGTAAGAAAATTCCCCAGTGCTCCATCCTCAAGCTGCCTATGCTCCTGTTTTAACCTTTCTCTTCCCTGCCAGACTCGGCAAATCACTCTGCGGATGCTGACCATGAGTTTTGGCCTTTTTATTATTATTATTTTTATTTATTTCTCTGGTTTGTATGATGCTTGGTTCTGATTGCTTGAGCATGAGCACAGCACCAGGGTTGTCACACTGCCAAATTTCAATGTCACCTTCTACCTGGTTGCAAGGACTCTTAAGGTGTTTCTGCCTGAGCATATGTCGGGTGGTAACATCTCCAGTCGGGAGAGAAATAAGGAGAAAGAAATGGTGGGATAGCAAAAAAAAAAATGGAACAGGGTGGGGTAGCATTGGCATGTGTGCTTATTTTTATGGTGAAATGAAAGTGGCAAAACAAGAAAATATGATTTTATTATTGCACTTAAAAAAATAAATGGGAAATTAATAAAAATTTTTGTCTTCTTCTACACTTTTACTACTAATACTTATGAAATAATTATGAATTCAAATGGGGGGTGTGGACTCACGGTAGTTGTCTCACACCTGTCTCATACTCTGGTTTCCCTCCTACAGCCCAAAGACATACGTGTTAAGCTGATTGTTGTTTTCAATTGTATAGCTGGGTGTGTGAATCCGAGTGCACTTGTGCCTTGTGGTGAGTTGGCACCCCATCCGTGATGCCTCGATCTCCCTGAGATAAGCTCCAGGCTCCTGCACACCTCCACACATCAGCAGTATGGAAAATGAATGAACAAACAAGCAAAAAAAAAAATGATGTATAAAAAATGTCATGGCAATTTTAAGCTTTCAATAGTTTCTTTGAACAGGGAGTTTTTCTAGAGGAAAATGATTGTACCATATATATGTTTATATGAAGAAAAAATTTAAAGATTTTGAAGGATAAGATTTAATTTATTTAGGGTTTACTGATATCAACATATGGGCAAAATTATACATACAGGATAAAAATATATATATATATATATACACTTACCTACTTAGACTATGAATTCGATGATGCTGAAATCCCAGGAATGTCTGTAAATTTGCCTAGCCCAAGGTCTATAGGCTTCCTGTTAGTGATCATAATTGACTACATCCTGTCTGTGTTAAAATTCTAAAAATGGTTTGTTTGACAGCACTTGTTGAGTTTGTCAATGGAAAAGTCCATGGAGCTCAGTGTAGATCTCGGGATTGTAGAGTTACACAAGTTAGTAATGTCTCTTGGAGTCATTTTTAAACAACTGCAGATTCAGAGATTTACAAAAGAATAAATAAAAGTTATTTGGAGGTAAAGCTATGAAAAGAAAAACTGTCAGCCCCAGCCAGGACCTATCAAGGCACAGGAACACCAGTGGCACTCTCTATACAATTAAGCATCACCATGGACTGAAAGGGTATATGCTAAAAAATGTGAACTTTTAACTTTGACTAATGCCCCATCACACTCCGTTGAAACCCATGAAGTTCCCACTGCATCCTTTCATTATGAAGTGATGGTTTGAGGAATCGGATCCAGTATTTTTACGAAATTCTCTAAACATGATAAAAAAAAAAAAACCATTAATGCTTGTCTAAACATGGTCATCACCAGAGTCACATAATATAACGTTAATTCAGTCTGCTACAACGTGTCATGGAATTACCATGGTCATACCAAGCCTGATGAGGTCACTGTGAGAACTCCATTGATGCAGCAAATGCACAGTGACATCTCAACAGATGTAGCAACAACAAAGTGACATCCCAATGACATCCTACTGTAATAGAATGCCATCCAATCTTTCCCATATGCGACATGCTTGTGGTATGTCTATGAAGTCCCTAAGAGGTGTTAGTTATGTCATTATCTGGTTAATCCCATCATTACTACAACCTTATTATGTTCTTCCCGCATTTTTATTCAACCACATCCTTTTCCAAAAAAATAAAAAATGGGGGAGACTGTATAGATCTCTGTGTTCCTGCCAAGTTGGGCAAGTTGAAGATGTAGTGGGAATGTGGCTCAGTGTGTCAGAGGTTTGAATTTTGCACATGGACAAAAGCCTTCAGAAAAAGTTTTTAACCAGAGGTATGTTTGGAGGAGTAAGGGTGAGTCATTCGACCACAAGAAAAAAAAAAAAGGTCCAGTTCAAAAATGTCTTTGCAAGGCCAACATTGCTATGATGTTCATGTCCATGAAGAGTATATGTAAACATTTGACCACAGCTGTACATACAGAAAACATTATGTAGCCATGCTTTACCAACTCTGGATATGATGCTATTTATATTATTACATGTCTCATGACTTTTTTTATCCAAGAGGTTCATATTCAAATTCCCCTCATCGTAAGGATTTTACGTATAAAGATGAGTTGAAACTATACATGTTTAAATTCTTTCAGATGTGTTTCCTTGCAGAATAACACAAAATAGTGGTATAATTCCAGCACTCACTGAGTCGCCACAAATTGCTATGTTATGAATTCCATTTTAGCCATCTATAGACACCAAACTACCCTTTACAGGGGCTAAATGGACTCACTGATGGCTGGTAGGAAGAAAGTGGAAATCATTCACTTCAACAATAGAAGGTCTTAATGGTGTTGGCCCTCTGCACGGTGCACGCCGGGTCAATAGGTGAAAAGGAGACTGATTCATGAAATTGCTACAGATTTCCAGGTAGTGAGATGGTGGAATAGTGTATTAAACTCAATATAAGGTTTTGGATCTGAGCGGTGCTTCATAGGAACGAGTGAGATTGAGTCATTTCTCTGTGTTTTGAAGTCATATGAAGGTCTTATTTACCGATTCAACGATTAGCCATAATTCCTTCTTTTCAAAGGCAATTACCTCGCTTTATTAGTGTCATGAAGGTCACCGAGCCCTTGGTGAAAAGCATGAATGTGCAAGAAATTCTCTTCCTAAGCAGCCTGCTGAGCCGCGGTGATTTTTTCATCAGTACTAGGCCAGATCCCGAGACGCAATCTATAATCTGAGATTAGTAGGGAGAGCTAGTGTTCTCGTTACATATTGCGTTAGGAATAGAGCAATGAACCTTTGTCACAGACACAAGTGCGGAAAGTATTTCAAAAGTGCTTATAAACAGTGTTCTATCTTGCTGAAACTTTCTGACAAATCATGAAGGTAAATTCTTTTTCATTAAGTTAGTCTCTGAAGGTTTGGGAATAAGAGCACAGGACGTACATCAGCTTCATACAGTACATCTTTATCTACTGTATCTATCTACACTATCTATCTATCTATCTACTATCATTTATATAGGCAATCACTATATATATATATATATATATATGAACAGGGGTCATGGGTAGTTCAATGGTTAAGGTGTTGGACTACGGTTTGGAAGTCCCAGGTTCAAACCCCACAACCACCGTTACCACTGTTGGGCCGTTGAGCAAGCCCCTTAACCCTCAACTGCTCAGATATATAACAAGATAAAAATTTTGCTCTGCCAATTCCCTAAATATATATACTGTGTGTACACTACCAGTCAAATCGAATTCAGTGTTCTTTTCTGAATTTTATTTCTTTCTATGCTGAGAGCATCTAAAATATGTAATAATCTCCTTTCAACAGTTGATATGCAGATGTGTCTTCTGCTTATGCTCTGTAAAGCCTTCAAACCGGCTCTAATCTGAGGTGCTGTTTGAGGCTGGTGACTCTAAATGAACTTAAGTTTTGGTCTTGCTTTCCTTTGAAGCTCGTTATGAGAGCCAGTTTCATCATGGTGCTTGATGGGTTTTGCAAATGCACTTGACAATATTGTTCTTGCAGGAACTGTTCCAGCACAACTGACCTTCACGTTGCAAAATAATGACTGTGATGATTGTTTTGTTGTAACGTTTACTTAATTCCATAATTTCACTTGTTATTTCATAGTCGCTCTAGAATGTCTCCCAGAAAATCAAAACACCAAACTTTGTCCAAACTTTTGACTAGGATTGTATATTAAGTATACATTCTATTACTTAAATCCAGCTTATTCACTCATCTGTTTATCGTCAAGGTCAAGGCACCATGTTCACACACTGAGTCACACTTGGAGCAATTTAGCATAGTCAAGCCACACACATGCATTATTTAAACTGAAGAAGCCAAAGGAAATTTACATGTGTACTGGAAGAAAACTCAAATCTCTGGCTCGTCTGGATTTTTTAATATAAAACCCAGTGTTGTAGGATTATACACTTACAATACTGCACCTAATGTCAAAACCCCGACCATAATAAAGTGCATGTTGAAGATGAGTGAACAATGTGTTCTTATGAGATGTTTGCTTTCTAACAGTTTTTCACTTTCGATTACTGTACAGTCTGGCAGTCACTTTTTATAGAAAGTCTAAGGGCTCCTTCAGAGATAACAAAGAAGTATTTAGTGCTATGGCATTATTGTAATAATGTCGTTTTATGGAACTAATCATGTACCAACAAAACTCCACACTTTTACTACTCTGGGGAAATAGCTTCTTAATGGTCCTTTGTATGCTTATGTGATCTTAGTATCCTAAAGAAGTTTTAATTGCAACCCTCTCTGAAAGGAAAATCCTCTGTTAATTCTTAAGTTTTATATCTAACCTTTACGAGTTTCCTCAGAGGCTCAAATGAAGTTGGCTTAAGTATGATACATGCTTTTTTTTTTTTTCCTTTCTCCCTTAACGTGCACTCGTAATTAGGTTTCTTTTGCTTTAGGATGCTCTTGTACTCACGTCTAAGAGGTCAATGTGTGCATTTAAAAAGTGTTTATTATTCTTAATACTAAAATCACTACACTATTGAAAGACAGATTGAATCTAGAACTTTAATTAAAGATTCTTCAATTATATCTCTGGGGAGCCCTTAACTCACTGTTTCAAGTAATTTTTTTTGGGAAATAGAAACCCATTATAATAAACCCTGGCAGAAACCTTTTTTTTTTTTCTTTTTCTTTTTTTAAGAGTGTAGGCAGTGGTGAAAACAGCCAGACAAGGATGTGAAGGTCAGATCCATTTTTTGAAGTCCATTATAAAAGTGCAGCTGAGGAACTGAATCATAGCAGGACCGTGTGATCAAATACCAGTGAAATTTGAGGGATTTTCAAGGGAGACAGGATAAAGGACAACCATGGTAACAGGATAACGAGAACAGAAAACACTGACTATATTAGGAAACAAAAGGAAAAGCAGGAGTGTGTATATATCGAGTGTGATTGCAAAATGGGGACAAGACGATGGTCAGTGTCACAGTAAGAGAAGTGTAATGAAAAGATTGTTTGCATTGTATGTCATATATATATATATATATATATATATATATATATATATATGACAGTGCTGTTAATTGATGCTGATTTATTTATTTATTTAACAGCGTTTCTAAAAGTAGTTTTGGCTCTAATACAAATAAAATATGTACAGTATATTAATGCGCTCTTTCAATTAATTTAATGTATTGATGCATTCAAATAGAATATTTTTCCACAGTGGCGAGGTTCAATAACACATGAAATTATGTAATGAACATAGGCACTGGGTGTTATACAAGGTCTTTATGGAAAGCATGCAGCCATTGTTAATACTACGTATAATAAAAATGGTTTGATGTGACCTGTTCGACAAGGAGAGTGGAAATGCACATGTGTGGACAATGACAACCTCACTCTCCTAATCAGTGGGGCTGCTAATGAGTGAGCATATGTACTGTGTGGCTGTCGTATTCAAAATGACTGGATGAGTAAATCAACGAATCTGCATCAGATTTTTCGATAAGCTTTAACATTCTTCATGTGGAAACTATTCGGATGAAGCAGAAGGCTTTCTTGGATGATGCAATAAGTGCATCCAATTGCCCTGGTGACTCAGCCCCCCCTACAGCCCAGATTCATTTCCCTGCAACTTCTGGCTTTTCCCAAAACTAAAATCACCTTTAACAGGGAAGAGATTTCAAGAGCATTGATGAAATTCAGGAAAATACTTTGAGGCAATTCCAACAAACAATTTTAGTTTTGAACAGTTAAAAAGCCACTTGGAGATGTCTGATGTCTGTGAGGTCCCAAGGTGCCTACTTTGAAGGGGATTGAGGCATCACTGTTCCATGTCCAATAAATTCTTTTGTTTGTATAGTTACTGGTTGTTGGCATCCTAAAAAGGCTCTTCCTGCATTTTATGTAGAATTTTTAAAAGTCTCTTCCTAGAGGCAAGCCAATGGTTCTATAACCAATTAAGAGGGTACAACAGATTTCAGTTCCGTATCAGGACAGCACATTAGTGCTAAAACATATAATTGAGTTACTGGACTTTTTTAGACCAACTGACGAGAATCTGCTAACAGGAAAGAAAAAAAAAAGTCTAGTAATTTCATCACTATTCCCTCTTTACTGAAGCTATTTCCATGAGAGCATTTTAGTGCGTCCCATGCTCACCTTCTAAGTAGTTTTGAACACAAACTTTTATGAGTAAATAATGGTTGCTTGTCATTGGCACTAGCGTCGTTGATTCTCCTCATGGTAGCTACTAGGAGCAGTAACTACTGTACATCTGTCTTCACAATGAGATCTGGTTCAAACTATCCAGATATGATAATTGGCATGGCACAGTCCATGAACATTTACCTCCACATTTTACAGCACAAGTACACACATGAGGTGAGTTAATTTACTGAAGCAGTTTGTGGATCAGCGGGAGTTGTGTGTGTGTAATAGTGATGTGTGACGTTGCTGATGTTCTGCTGCCAAACCTACGCAGACAGAGCATTCAGGAATAAAGTCACTGCTACTTTCCATCTCTCACTCTGGTTATTAGAAGCAATGTTACTGTATATTATTATTATTATTATTATTATTATTATTATTATTATTGTGTTTAAAGCTTTGCTTTACCATGGTGTGGGACTGGAATTTCCAGGAAAGGTCATGTGATTATTTATGCATTAGCTTGATTATACAGTATTATGACAGTCAACATTCTCCACCAATAGTTATTATTGTTTTTCCATTTGTTCCCCCTGTTTTTATTATTATTATTATTATTATTATTATTATTATTATTATTCCAGCATTTAGTTTGAAAGCAAATGCACCAGTTATTGTAGAATTTTGGACATGACTACTCACTCATGAATTTGTCTTTATTTTTACTATACATTACCTCCCAGCTAAAAACATCACCTTTTATATTTAAATAATAAAATACTTCAGATGGGATACTTGATAGGATAATTACTTTAGTGATAGGATAATTACCGGAGTGACTATAGTGCTTCAGCTGACAACAAAACCCTAAGTGATGAAGTGAGTAGCTTATATTTTTTTAGACAACCATATCAGAAGATGTATCCTGTGTTCATGGAAAGAATGCTACTGTGTTTCAAAAAGGTTAAATTATTATTCAGCATCAAGCAAAGAACATCTAAGGAGATCTGAAATGACTGCAATCGGATTACGGCCTATAGTGCATTTTTACAAACTGGAAGGATGGTGCTGAACACTGAGCTTCATGGGAAAAAATGTGGTGAGAAAAAAAATCATGAATAGAGGTCACTTAAATGCTTGGTGAAGTTGCACTGTAAAAAAAAAAAAAAAGGAAGGAATCACAGCTATTTTTAATATCAAACCTAGTGTGATAAAAACTCACAGGATTGCAACTAAAGAGCTGTGTGCCCATAAGAAAACCAGAAAAAAAGACTACAAATTTGGTAGAAATATTGGACTTTGCAGCAGTCATGAGGTCGGATGAGTCTAGACTGTTCCAGTGTGATGGGCAAGTTTGGGTAAGATGCAATGCACCCATTATGTATACCGCCCACTAGTCTAGTCTGATGAATCACATTTCCACTTGCGTAAGTGGTAAGTGGTGGCACCAGTATGAACAAGGAAGAAAGCAAGCTGGCAGAGGCAGTGTGATGATCTGGGCAATGTTCTGCTGGGAAACCTAAGGTCCTGACATTTATGTGGATGTTACTTTGACACGTACCACCTACTTAGACATTGTTGCAGACCATCATGACATGGTATCCTCTAATGGCAGAGGCATCTATCAGCATGATAATACACCCTGCCACTTTTCAAAAATTGTTTAGGAATGATTTAAGGAGCATGACAAAGAGGTCAAGGCCTCCAAATTTCCCAGATCATACATCTGTTATGTGTGCTGTACAAATATGTCACCACAGCAGATTTTCAGAGGTCATTTGGAGTCCATGCATCAATGGATCCGAGCTGGCACAAGGAAGACCTACACAACATCAGTCAGGTGATTTTAAGGTATTGGCTGATCATTGTTCTGTATATAGGAAATAATAATAAAGTATCATTTGCACATTGCACAGGAATATGAGATATATGATGTTGCATGTGAGAGGAAGAAAGATACCTGACAATAGTGTGAAAGTGTGAAATATATTCAAGTATCTTTGATTTTCTTGCAAATTTCTCATGTTGTGTAAAGCCCTCTGTGAGCAGTTGCAAGTACAGCAATGACAGTCAGCCAATGAGAGAAAATCAAATTCATCTCTATCATGTGCAGGAGATCCCTGCATCCAGTTTATAGTAATATAATTTACATTGATTCTCTTAGGAAATAAGTGGTATGTCATATCCAAATGGTTGTTAGGAGCAGCAAAAATCAAAACAAACATGATATGATTCTTCCCAGTGCACATCAGAAATAACAATTTTTTGATTCCAGTTTTCTTTGCAAAACAGACAATTCTGACTACCTCCACCCCCCACCCAACCAATGTTTTCTCAACATTACTTTTCTTATTACTCTGTCTTATTATCTTATGGTTCCATACAAAGTAGTGACAAAGTCTTATGATAAAGAGTTCTTGTGTTTATTTATTATTTGTGAGAAAGAGTGATTTGGGGCTCAGCGGCACTTCGGCGGGGATCACCCAGGGTGAAAGACGTGCAGTGTCAGGGACCTCGTCCGATGCACAGCCTTAAATAAAGTCATGTAGCGTGAAAAGTATGCAGTTTGCTTACATTTTCCAATGGACTACCATCTCTGCAGAAGAACTAAGATGAAAAATGTAAATAAAAACATTAGTGATTAAAACTGTGGCCTTGTACACAAGGCCTTGGATCTGTGCATGTGGAGTTTGCAAGTTCCCACCATGATTGGTAGGTTTCCTCTGGGTAATCTGGTTTCTTCGCACAGTATAAAGACATGCAGATTGCGCTAATTGGCATTCCCAAATTACCTGTAGTGTATGTGCGAGAGTGTGCCCTGCGATAGGTTGGTATCAAGTCCAGGGTGTACCCCAATTCATGCCCGAAGGAAAACAATTGTGACCAACTGATCCAACAAGTTTAGGATTACAATATAGGATACATATGAAGCTTTATGGTGCAAAATAACTGCTGTACACCGTACGTCCTGTGCATATATCCGCATTCATTATCTATGAATTGGCATCTAAAATGAAACCACCTATATTAAAGACTAAGCAAAGATAATACAAATATGCACAACTACCAAAAACTTTCAAGCTTAATGGTATTACATGAACATTGTCTTGTCTTAACTTGGAGTTTTGTTTCATCATTTTGAGTGTCAAATAATTGTTAGCACTCACTTGATCACTTGTTCTTTCTTCCATGATGACAAATTATGATGTTGAGTGATTTATTAGTGTGACAGCACTGAGCAACACATAGTTCTTCTCCTTAATGAAGCGTACTTGTAAAAGGCTTTATTTGTATGTTGTTTGTTTTATTGTTGTTGGACACAAAAGACAATAAACTAATTATCATCAACTGACATGAAAAAAAGTCCATTTATATTTTTCCAGGGATACAGAATGAGAAAAATAGCAGGTTTCTCAGTGTGGGTTGGTCAGTGTGCCCTAGTGCCCTGACATTCTTTATGCCAGTAAGGATGTCATGAGAAGTTAATCGTATTTATATAGCACATTTCACAATTAAACATTATACCTGTAATGTCGCGGGTCTCCCGACACGCAAACCCACGGTCAGCTGCGCCACAGGTTTCCAGTCAGGCAGGCCCATGGCCGCCCTCTCATGCTGTCTCTAGGCAGCACTTCCATGATGGCAATCAAGGACAATGAGGGACACCTGGACGCATGTCTATATAGGTCCCCAAGAGAAAGCAGTAGATGTGTGGACATTTAGGAAGCACCAGGTCATGGAGCGGTGCTCTGGTATAGGGAGAAAAGAGAAAACTAGAAAAAAAGAGGAAAATGAAAAGAGAAGAGAAAACTGAGAAGAGATAGAACAGAGATAAGAAAAGAGAAAACTGGAAGAAGAGAGAAGAGCAAAGATAAAGCTGAGAAAAGAGAAATGATAAAACTTAAAAGAAATGAGAAGATATAACTGAAAAAAGAGAAAAGAAAAGGATTAACCATGTTTAGAGAAAGCAGGGGACTTGTGTTTGTGTTTCAGTTCATTTAGTTTTATTAATAAACCCACATTACCTCAGAACGGGAAACATTCCTGAAAAGTTTGCACAAGCACTTCTGTAGCTTACACATACGTGGCCGACGCCCTGCATAAGGGCTCTATAGACAATCACCCAGCGCTAACACCACCCGTGCTCTCCATAGCATAATACCAGGGCAGAAAAAGATAATAAAATATATTAAACTATAGACAATTACTGGAGAAATTGCAAAGTAGGGTCACATGGATGCATTGGTTTTCTTGGGCAAAATGGTGAAAACCTATTGTAATCCATAGGTTCCTGAAATATGGCCATTCCCCTTTCTTATGTGTGTGAGTGAGGGGAGAGGAAACAGTTTTAGTCTCATACCTAAATTTTCTTTTTAAGACAATCGTACATTATATGTTATTCATCATTTAACATTTTACATTAATCCTATTCAAATATTTTATATGCTTATAAAGATTATGGATAATTATGGGTGTGGTCATTTTGAGTTACAGCTGCTATGCATTTAGATAACTTGCTAATTAGATGTAGTTTAATGTTTTTGGTTTACCTTATAAAGGTATAGGGTACGAATGGTGGAGTTCAATCAAAAGTGAAGTAATGTTAGAATATAAATTAGCTTTAACCACCTCACTTTTCAGCTAAGTTAAAGCTAATGTACTGTAGCTAGTTTGTGGTAACTGAAGTAAATAGGCATGTTCCACATTTGCCTGTTTATGGATTAACTGGTGTAACGGATTTAACACACGGGTGGCACCACAGACATACTGTACAGACAATTTATTTAGAAAAATGGGTAAGGAAAGGGTTTGAGGGGGAGAAAGGGAAGGAAAGTTTTGAAGGTGTGCACATGCAGGTCTGGAGGCAGTGCCCAGCTGGCATACAGGCACAAGGCTGGAAAGCGATGGCGGCAGGCAGAGTGGGCCTGCGTGGGCCAAGTGAAAATGCCGCAGGAGATCACGCAATCTTTTTTTTCGCGGATGTCCTCAACGTGGAGATCAAACTGTTTGTGTTTATATAGCCTTTGAAGTCCCTGGGGCTCGTTACATCACCCGGCTCACATGCCACTCTTCCGCATTTTAAGCGTCTGCCACGACTTTGTAGACCTCCAGAACTTTTTGAGCAACACTCCCCGCCTTGTTTTTATAGCATGGGGAGAAGCCCAAGATCCATTACCGGTTTATCATTATCCAGCCGTGCCCGGTTTCCCGCTGCCTTGATCCTTCGCACACATGCAGAAGGGGAGGTCGCCTACTTAGTGAGCCTACGGAGTGAGCGAAGAGCGACAAAAGATTGATGCGCACGCCCACAATTGGTGCATAACGGGTGATGCTGTAACCTCTCGCGGCCGGAGGTCTACAGAGAGCTGATTGGCCGAGCTCTCTCAGGGGGGAGGGATGAGAGGAACTTGTGCTCCCACATTAATCACGGCTCTACAGCCAATCAGAGCTGCCTGTGAGCTCGTGCACGCGGAAGGAGCGGCTAGCGCTTTCCTCAGAGTGTGTTACTCTGCCCTTAACGGTGCATGAGCGAGCAGTTCGAAAAGATGCGGTCGGCTGACATCACGTGGTTCGGAGGAAACACGTGATAGTCTTCGCCCTCCCGACTGAGTGGTAGTGGTAGCCTTAATGTGGGAGCCCCCTAGTGACGGGGAGGAATTGGACACGACTAAATTGGGGAGAAAAATTGGAAAAACACAAAAAGTAAAAAATAAATAAAAAAAGGGATATGTGCAGGGAGAAGCTATGGGTAACTATTACAGAAAGATATTATGTGAGCATAATATACAGATTGCTAGTAACTATACTTATAAATTTACAATGGATGAACAACAATATATACAAGTTTCTGTTAACTGTAGTTGAGTATAGGGGTGTGTGATGGGTGGGCAGGTGTCATTGGGGGGCAGAGTTCAATAAGGAGACAGCTCTGGGAAAGAAGCTGTTCCTCAGTCTGCTGGTCCTTGACCTGGGACACCTGAAGCGCCGACCAGAAGGCAGGAGAGAAAACAGTTTGTGGGCGGGGTGGAAGTAATACTTAAGAATACTGCGTGCTCAACGCACACAGTGCTTCTTTTGAATGTCTGGAAGTGGAGTGCCTATAATTTGCTGGGCAGTTTTAACCACCTGCTACAGTGGCTTACGCTCAGCAGTAAACTGTGACACAGTCAGTTAGGATGCTTTCTATTGTGCAGCGATAGAAGGTCACCAGAGTAGTTGAGGACAGCTGGTTCTTCTTAAGTGTTCTCAAGAAGAATAGGCGCTGGTGAGCCTTCTTGACCAGGATAGAGGTGTTAGTGAACCAGGATAGGTTCTCCGAAATGTGGGTCTTCAGGAACTTGAAGGATGAGACAGGCTCAACAACCATCCTGTTGATGTGAATGGGTCCATGTGAACCTCTTCTTCCTTTCCTGAAGTCGAGCTCCTTGGTCTTATTGGCGTTAAGGAGCAGATTATTCTCCGTGCACCAAGTGACCAGGTGCTTGATCTCCTCCCTGTAGGCAGACTCATCGTTGTTGCTGATAAGGCCGATCACCGTAGTATCGTCTGCAAACTTGATGTTGTTAGATCCATACACAGGCCTGCAGTCATGGGTGAAGAGGGAGTAAAGGAAGGGGCTTAGCACACAGCCCTGTGGTACGCCAGTGTTGAGCGTGATGGTAGTGGAGCAGATGTGGCCTGACCTAACATGCTGGGGTCTGTTGGTCAAAAAGTCAGTTGTGAGATGTTAATATCCAGATCTCTAAGTTTGGTGATTAACTTAGTGGGTAAGACAGTATTAAAAGCTGAGCTAAAGTCAACAAACAACAGTTGTGCATAGGTGTTTGTATTGTCCAAGTGTGTGAGTACAGAGTGCAGCATGCGCTATGGAGACTGCATCATCTGTGCTCCTGCTGGCACGGTAAGCAAACTGGTGTGGGTCTACTGAGGATTGGAAAGAGTCTTTTAGGTGTGTCAGGACCAACCACTCAAAGCACTTCATAATGATGGGTGTGAGTGCTACGGGGCGGTGGTCATTCAGGCACGTTGGGCTAGAGTGTTTCGGCACTGGCACAATCGAGGTAGATTTAAAGCATGCTGGTACAGTTGCTTGGGCAAAGGACATGCTAACAATGTCTGTGAATACCCCAGCGAGCATGATGAGGTAAGTGTGATGGGTGAGTGGTCGGGTGAGGAGGCGATCTTGGTGACATTTTCTTTATTGTCTTTCTCAAAGTGAGCATAAAAGTAATTAAGATCATTCAGAAAGAAGACATTCATGGCTGTGGGGGTGGAGTGAGGTTTGTAGTTGCTGATGGCCTAGATGCCCTGCCACATGCGCCGAGGGTCAGAGTGTAAAACGTGCTCCTCTAGCTTTAGTTTGTAGCAGTGTTTGGCCTTTTTGATACCCCTCTTCAGATTAGCCCTGGAAGTGCTGTAGGCCTGTGCATCACCTGATCTGAAGGCAGGGTTGCGTGCCCTCAGTAGGAGACCCATCACACCACAAGTGTGGCCACTTACCAAAGCTGGCCACACTTTGATGGTCTTCACTGATGGCTGCACATGGTTGATGAGGGGTGAGTATTTAGGAGTGAGAAACAAAGAAAGGTGGTCTGATTGTCCCAAGTGGGGGAGGGGGTCCACATTATAGGCTTCAGCCATGTTTGTGTATACATGGTCTAAAGTTTTGTTTCCTCTGGTGTGACAAATGTTCTGGTGAAATTTAGGGAGTACTGTCTTTAAGTTGGAGTAATTAAAGTCCCCCCCGGTAACAATAAAAGCAGCCTCCTGGTGAACAGTTTGTTGTTTGCTGATGGCCGCATGAAGTTCGTTCAAGGCAAGCTTGGCATTGGCATATTAACTTGTTCTCAGTTAATTAGTCTTAAAGTCTAATTCCAGAAATAGACTTTTCTTCTTTAAAGATACTGAATTAGCTCAAAATCAAATGCTTTTAATTAGTTTTTCATATTTACAGACAGGCATGTCATAAGCAACCTAATAGTCCAGGGGTCCGTTCTTCGTACGTCGCTTGACAAATCCGAGATGAATTGGCACATCTAAGATGAGATCATCGTGCTAATTACGATCTGGCTAAGTTGGTTCTTTGAGCACACCTGTTGTTGATGATTAGTATAGCTGGATTGAGTTGTCTAGGATTATTGCGTGTTCGTGCGTTGGTTTAAAAGGCGATATGCATCGACAGTTGAAACACTGATCACAACCCCTTCGATTGGTTGACGAAGTGGCAAAAGAGTGAGCTTAATTTATTTTGTAACGTGTTATGCGCTGAAATGCCCCCCTGCCATGAATTGCACCCCCCCCCCCCTCCACATAATCAATATTATATTAGAACATAAATTCATAGGTTAATGGTTTACAAATTACATGAGACAATAAAATATGCAATATAAAAATAAATATGTTGTATATGAAAAAATTGTTTTTTGTTTAAATTTCTTTTTTATTGTACGTTTATATTGTTTATTTTATAATAAAATAAATTTTGTCCAATTTTAGATTATAATTTTTTTATCATATATAAATATTTATTTGCATATTCATGACAAACCCCTGAAAAATAAATGTTACAAAATAGACATTATACAAGAATTTGTATTAATGGTCTTGACGGCTGTCTCGTGCCTAGGTTTCATTATAATAGTAATAATAATAAACCTGTGAATTTATGTTCTAATATAATATTTGATAGCCATTATGTGTGGGGGGGCAACCCATGGCAGGGTGGCATTTATATATGTATATGCAAGATACTTTTCTTTTCCCACGTGAGTCAGTCCGCGTCAGTCGTGCTCTTTAACCAATCAGATGTGACGTCGCCATTTCAACCAATCATAACCCGGCAGGAGCACAGGCTAAATCCTGTTTACATGAAATAAACCTGCTTCCAAGCAGATTCAAGTTTACGGACATGTTACTATGACAGCAAATGCGAGAAACGCATCGGAGAACGAAACAATCCAAGATCAGGACAAATCCACAACAATCAAATCCGGCTAACTGAGTTAGCGACGTATGAAGAACGGACCCCAGGTAACAGTCATATAAATAAAATGTATTAATATGTAGTAGAAATTAACTAATTCTCCAGACACTACAGGGTAAAAAACACATAACCTGTAATACTTACAACCTTTTAATGTTTTGGGGCAACTGTAGAACCCTTTATGGCCAAATCAGTATTGGTGCTTGTTTCATTTTTTATTTAAAAAAAAGAACATAAAGAAAATGTGTGTGCCAAATAAGCAACTTCTGAAATGTATGCAGCATGGAAGTGACCAATTTAGCTTCCCTAAAAAAATTTAAGTTGCTAACTTTAGCCATTTTGGAGAGATGATTTTATATGTGCCACCTAATCTGCAGGTCTTTGGACTGTGGGAGGAAACCGGAGAACCCGGAGGAAACCCACTAAGCACAGGGAGAACATGCAAACTCCACGCACACAGAAACAGGAATTGAGCCTGGCCAGGGAAACGAACCCAGACCCTGGAGGTGCAAGGTGACAGTGCTAACCACTACACCACCTTTCGCTTCAAACTATAAAATTTTATTTATGTTATGAGTATTAATACAACATTTGGTGTAAGCTTGTAGAAAAATATGGCTAGTAAAAATAGTTTTTCTGTAAAAATCTGTAGTTTCAAATTCATGTTGCAATATCAAACAATTTTTGCATTTAAGAATAATACACTTTTTTCAGGTTTATGTCTTTTCATGTGAAATATAAATTGGCCAAGTTTCATCTGAATGACACTTACTGTAAGATAATTTGAAAGGTTTGAATAAAAAAAAAGCTACACATACTACATAAAAGGGCATGAAATTATATTTCTTATAAATTATATTTCAAATGTTTCTTTTCATCTGCTAAAATGTTTTGGCCGTTTATTGTTCAGGCAAGTACAGATACTAGTTAATCATCTTCTTTCTCCTGGTAAGGGTCATTGTGAATCCAAAGCCAGTCCTATAGGTAGGAATAAACCCTGGATGGCACTCCAGTGCATATACTGTACATACATTGGTTTATACACACACACACACACACACACTCACGGTTATTCACATGTAAAGATTCAGAGCAGTTAATCCAAATACTGGCAGTTTTTAGGCAGAAACAAACCAGACAGAACCCAAGCAAACATAAGCAGTTATTGCGCCAGGGACCCTGGAGCTGTAAGGGAGCAATGCTACAGTACCTGCTGCACTATCATGCCAACCGAGTGTAAATATGAAGAGCTCAAATTTAAAGAGACATCTGACAATGCTGCACTATTTATAGCTTAAATACAGGACCATGTTTAGTAGAACTCTTCACTAAAGTAAGTTCCAAGCGTTTTCTAGACATTTACCCTGTCTCTCTAATATAACTTTCTGTTACTTAAATTAAGCCACAGACCTTCAAAGGCCTCCTGATTCACATCTCTCATCATCTTTTCCTCCATGAGGGAGAAGAAGGTGAACGTGTTAGTGGCCTGAGTCCTGGAGCTCCCTCTGACTCTAGCGCCGCTTGCCCACAGCAGCCAAGAGGACATTTCCTGAGTGCAATACGGCCTGATAAAGTTAATGAGCTGACATACAGCAGTGAAATGGCTGGAAAAATGCATGCAAGCCACTGGTGTGGACTTATCTGTCTTTCACACAAAGGCAGGCCTCTCCCTGTGCCCCCTGTGGCCCAGCAGTAGCAGCACACCAGCAAGCTGAGGCTGACCTTTTCCAAATGCTGCATACAGCAGCCGGCTCTATTGCGGTAAGCACTGCTGAATACCTGATCTCTTGTCAGGTTTTATTGCAAAAGCAGTATTTGCTATGTCCCATGAAAATAAATAATAATAATTAAAAATCAAAGATCATCCAAAAGTACATTTTAGAAGATTGAACCCATATTGTTTTTCTACTGTGGATATCCTGAGATCAATAACAGTTATGCCAAGACAATCATAAAAAAAATACCTGCATTGTCCTTGAATCTAACATTTTCTTCACTGTATGTATCATTTGACTATTTCCCTACGAAAATGTAAAACATACATATTGATTATCTTATCCTTAGGCACCTCATTCACAGTAATAGAGTATTAAAGGGATGGTGTAATGAAATATTAAATCATAATTACCTCTTCAATCCAGATGTAATCGATCAGCTAGGTTATTAGGTGCATGATGTTTGCTTCTGAAGTTTAAACTAGAGCACTAAGACTTACGGAGATATCATCATGGGTGAAAGCTCTTCTGCGCATGCGCGAGCGTGCAGCAGCTTGGTGCAGTTGCTCTCGGAATTCTCGTGTGTTTTTTACTTTTTATTATACTTTCCTTCTCTTATTTATTTATAACTTTATTCTGTATTTAACAAGTAAGGTCGCCCTTTCAAACCATGCGTTTTGAAAGTGTTCTTGTTCTCAGTTACGCAATTTTAATTACACTTTCGGCGCTCCGGGTGATCAGCGCGCAACAGCAAGGAGGCGGCTCCTTTGTTTACAACAGGGAACAGCTGATCGCACTGAAGCCGGCCGGCATCAGAGATCCGATTCTGTATAGGACTTTAAACATTCCGGATGAGATACGGAGGAGGACGATAAGAGGATGCAGAGGTGGAAGGAAGCGGCGCAGAGGAGCCAAAGAGGAAGAGAAACGCGCGGCGCATAAGGAAAGGATGAGAAAGTACAAGCCGTATGTCCCGTCTCTTATCATGGGCAACGTGAGATCTCTGGACAATAAGATGGACGAGTTGACAGCTTTGTTAAAGACTGAAAACATCTTCCGCGAGTGCAGTCTGATGTGTTTTACTGAGACTTGGTTACATAGTGATGTGCCTGACTCTAATATTACACTGGACGGCTTCAGCGCGATTCGGAGCGACAGGACGAGGAGAGAGAGCGGTAAGAGGAAAGGAGGGGGGCTGGCTGTTTACATCAACAACATGTGGTGTAACCCCGGTCATGTGACTGTTAAGGAGCGCGTTTGTAGTCCAGATATTGAACTGTTGGCTGTCGGACTTCGCCCATATTATTTACCAAGAGAATTCTCACATGTGATAATAACTGCTGTGTACATTCCTCCATCCGCGAATGCCGCTGCCGCGTGTGACGTCATTCACTCTGTAACTGCCAAACTCCAGACTCGACACCCTGATGCCTTTCTCCTGATCTCCGGTGATTTCAACCACACATCACTGAACAAGACTATTCCCACTTTCACCCAGTACGTGGATTGTCACACTAGGGGGGAGAAGACACTAGACCTGCTGTATGCTAATGTCAAAGGTGCTTACAGTGCTGCAGCACTTCCCCCCCTGGGGAGGTCGGATCACAACCTAGTCCACCTCATGCCCACATACAAACCACTAGTTCAGAGACAGCCTGCTAATGTGAGGAGTGTAAGAAGATGGACAGAAGGTGCCACTGCTACGTTACAGGATTGTTTCGAGGCTACAGACTGGGAGGTTCTCAGTGCATCATATGGAGAGGACATTGATGGAATGACGGACTGCATCACGGAGTACATTAACTTCTGTGTTGACACCTGTGTACCGATGAGAGATATTCGCTGTTTCCCCAACAACAAACCCTGGGTCACCAAAGACATTAAAGCGTGTTTAAATGAAAAAAAAAGTGCCTTTAGGTCTGGTGATAAGGAAGCAGTGAAGAAGGCTCAAAAAATGCTAACCGGGAAAATCAAGGAGGGGAAAGAGGCATACAGGAGAAAACTAGAACAAAGGCTGAAGCAAAACAACACGAGAGAGGTGTGGAGGGGCATGAGGAGTATCACTGGCTATAAGACAAGCGGCCAGGCTATTGAGGGGAATAGGGAACGTGCAAACGACCTCAACACTTTCTTCAATAGATTTGATGTCCCTATGTCTCACACTCCCCCCGACTTCAACCCAAATCCACACATTCCTGCTCCTATGTCCTCCCCTACACAGAGAACAGTCACAGTCACTACTCCTGCACTCCCAGCAATCAACATCTCAGTGGATCAGGTTAAACATGGCCTGAGTAAGATCAGCCCTACAAAAGCTGTAGGTCCGGATAAGATCAATCCGAGAGTCCTGAAATCCTGTGCTCCCCAACTATGTGGTGTCCTCCAGTACCTCTTTAGCCTGAGTCTGTCTCTTCAGAAAGTCCCTGCACTGTGGAAAACATCATGCATTGTGCCGGTACCCAAAACACCACGTCCCTGTGCCCAGAACGACTACAGGCCGGTGGCTTTAACATCGCATATTATGAAGGTGTTTGAGAGACTGATCCTGGATACACTTCGTCCCCTGGTGAAGTCCTCTCTGGACCCTCTTCAGTTTGCCTATCAGCCGTTCATGGGTGTTGATGACGCCATAATACACCTGCTACATCGCACCTACTCTCACCTTGACAAGCCTAGGACCTCCGTAAGGATGATGTTCTTTGACTTCTCCAGTGCCTTCAACACCATCCAACCAGCAGTACTGGGGGAGAAATTAAGGAACATAAACATTGACACCCGCTTGGTTTCCTGGATCATGGACTACCTGACCTGTCGCCCCCAGTATGTCCGACTAAAGAACTGTGTGTCAGAGACTTTGATCTGCAGCACTGGAGCTCCCCAGGGGACGGTACTGTCTCCGTTTCTTTTCACCCTCTATACATCTGACTTTAGATATAACTCAGAGTCATGCCACCTGCAGAAGTTCTCTGACGACTCTGTGGTTGTTGGGTGTATAGAGGAGGGTGACACCTCGGAGTACCAGTCTGTTGTGGATGACTTCGTTTCCTGGTGTGAGCGTAATCACCTACAACTCAACATCAGGAAAACAAAGGAGATGGTGGTAGACTTCAGGAGAAACAAGACCCCTGTGACTCCTATATCTGTCAAGGGGGAGATAGTGGACATTGTCTCCGATTACAAATATCTGGGAGTTTATCTGGACAACAAACTTGACTGGTCACTCAACACAACGGCACTCTACAAGAAAGGTCAGAGTCGATTGTACTTTCTTCGAAGGCTCAGGTCTTTTAACGTCTGTAATACCATTCTACAGATGTTCTATGAGACCGTTGTGGCGAGTGTCATTTTTTACGCTGTGGTCTGTTGGGGTGGTAACATTAAGGTGTCTGATAAGAACAAACTGGACAAGTCAATTAAAAAGGCCGGATCTGTGCTAGGCATGGAGCTTGACTCGGTGGATGTAGTAGCAAAGAGGAGGATTCTGTCCAAAGTACAATCCATTGTGAACAATCCTTCTCACCCGCTATACAGTGTTTTGGCTGAACAGAGGAGCAGTTTCAGCCAGAGACTGATTACTATCAAGTGTTCCACGGAGCGTCACAGGAAATCCTTTCTCCCAACGGCCATAAAACTTTACAACTCTTCGCTGTAACTCATACACACATGTATGTGGATTTTTGTCACTGACTAGTATACAACAGGACACTAATACTTACCCATTTTTTTTTTTTTTTTTTTTTTTTTTTTTTTTTTTTTTTTTTTTTTTTTTTTCCCCCACCTTCCTTAGTTAACAACTGTGAGCACCTGTAACCGAGCATAAGCAATTTCCCTTTGGGATTAATAAAGTTCTTTGAATCTTGAATCTTGAATCTTGAAGTAGGCCAGTACGGTAACGTTACTGCATACCGCTAAAAGAGTCAGTGGGGGAATGCAGTACTATAAAGATGGTCACTGTAATACTTTCTACTGCTAACATCACACCGTCTTAAATAACACTTTGTTTCCTTATTAACTGCTTCTAAGTCATTGGATATTGTATCTGAAATGTCTGTGTTGCCCTTTTATTACTCCTACTTAATGTGAACGCGAGCTTCCACCTGATGGATATCCAGTGCAATGGGTTTTTAGCTGGTAGACATTTGTTGCAAGAGTAAAATATGTATGTATGTTTATTATATTCTGTTTTATTCCAACAGCAGCTGAGACAAGCTGTGTGTAAGGTGACGAACAGGTGTTCTCTGTTAACAGTACACGACTGCGTATGTGTGTCCTTCTTTACCTCCTAAACACGGCCGCTGTGAATGGATGCATTTGATGTATTGTTCTGGTATGTTAAATTTTTCAAGGATCCACTCGCCGAATGTTCACGAGAACAACCGCAGTGGGCTCCAAGCCACTTCAGCTGGGATCGTCATTCACGGACATACAGTACAGGTATGGCCTTCTTTAAAACGTTCGCACCATTCAAACGTCAGACTATTGAGTTTAATTACTATATTTTGCGTTTGAAGTCGTCTGTAAATGTCAATCAATTTTATTGCTTCATTCATGAAAAATTTCATCACGGGTATTAAAATGTGTATTGTATTGAAATAAAATAAACAAAAATCAACTGACTTCTGTAATAATTCTGTATGGATTAACTGCAATTACAATTTTTTTCCTTTAGTGCCTGGAGCCCTCCTCCAAAAATTTTATAATAGAATTAAATTAAATATATCCTAGATCAAATGAAAATACAATGGCAGGCACTTTGCGCTTAAATTCTGTACACCTGATAATTACTCATATTTTGTTATTGAAAATCAATACTTAAAATGGCTTTGATGAGCATTTATGGAAAATTGTTTGGGGAAATTGTTCCTTATTAAGTTATCTAAAATTAAAGCAGCAAATATTAGACGGTATGCATGACTGAGTCTTGCATATAAGTCTTACATACTTGTCTGTAGTGAACATCAGCAAACCTGCAAATACAAATTATAGCTGATTATGTTAACACATAAACATGAACATGACAGGAACATGAACTATGGGAATAAACATAACACACATTGTAAACATTCACTTTCACGGTGACAAACGCATTACATTAAGAGGACTTAAAAAAAACACCAACCAATTGGGACATAAACACTAAGCAGGTGCACACAATTACAAACATGTGACTCATGGTGGAATCTAGCGCCTCCATGGTGCTCACCTGGCATCTACTGTACATTTTAGGAGAAAACAATATACAGTACAGCAGATTTTTCATTAAACATTTTCTTCAATAAACAGTCCTAAGGTGGTAATACAGTACTTTCCCAAGGCCATTGCATACTTACAATCATGCCATCATGTTGTATGATTAGCCATTTATGCAGTAATATGCAATAATCTAAGATGAGAATTCAACCAGGATGTACTGTAAGTATTAAAACATCTCCTCGGGACATATTAAATAAATGAACCTAATCAAGCTATTCAAATAACCCGGAATATTATTTAAATGTGCACAATAGTACAGTATTCACCAGTAGCTATTTATTGGAGACATACAGCTTTTTGATTCCTGAGCTCTTATTGTTTTGGGGTTATTGAGGTTTGGATTAAATGCATTAGCAAGGATTTACATTTTGGTTCCTTTAATTACCATTATTTACAGAATTAATCCAAATGAATAGACCATGCACTTTAACTAAGTCATATGTTAATGTTAACAAACTGGAAAAGTAATGATGACATTTTAATGGTCATATTGGTCCTTCTGGTGATACAAACACTAGCTAATGCAAGTGTTGACTTTTTAGTTTAGAAACCTACTGTAGTATATGTATGGGATGTGCATAGTGGCTAGCACTTTGGCCTGACACCTCTATGGTTGAGGGTTCGATTCCCGCCTTGGGACTGTGTGCATGGAGTTTGCATGTTCTCCACAGTGCTTGGTGAGTTTTCTCCAGGTACTCGGGTTTCCTCCAACAGTCCGAAATCATGCAGGTTATGCATTCCCAAATTGCCCGTGATGTGTGTGTGTGTGTGTGTGTGTGTGTGTGTGTGTGTGTGTGTGTGTGTGTGTGTGTGTGCGTGTGTGTGTGTGTTTGTGTGTGTGTGTGTGTGTACCCTGCCTTGTGCCCTACTGTAAGTCTCCTGGGATAGGCCCAAGGCCCCTGTGACCCTGTACACAGAATAAGCAGTATAAAAGATGAATGAATGAACGAATGAATGAAGTTTGGGGTGTGATTCCCACCACTCGACCGTCTGACTACACTTCACAAAGGTGACTTTGATAACCACTGCTTTAAGATTGCGCCTACGAAGTTTTTACTTTCATTGAAGCTTAAAAGGTCTGTTTTTTTTATTTTATTTTATTCTATTCTACACATCCTTATCTACCACTGCAGCACAGAAAAGGAGCTGAACTTACACAAGAGCTGGAGCTACTCCTAGTGGAGAGCTTAGATACAAACACTGTATGCATCACAGTCCTATATACAGTACCTGAATCTACTGTAAGTCATTAACAGTTCCAAGAGGGGACACCAGGGTGGCACACTCATCTAATCTCAATTTATCGAACCTCATTTCGTCCATATTTGCAGAAAGGCCCGGTAGAACAACATTTCTAAAGGCTGGCTGACATTGGTCAACAGGAAGCCTTTTATCCTCTTTCCGTCAGAGGACAGAACGGTGTCCTTTGATCCAAAGATGAAAGAGCATTCATTTGGATAAGGAGATGATACAGCACGACATGGTCTGAGCAAAGAAATAGCACATTAAAATGTACACCACCACATATTATCCTGCATTGCTTGTTATTTAGGCTAAATAATAGCAAGGTATAGACAGTATATTATCATATTTTTTTTCTTAATTCATAGTGACACCCACTGTGGCCATGTAAAATAAGAGATGAGTAAACCATGATACATCAGTACGGTGATTATCTGGTGGGCACATGTACTATAAATGAATGTTTTCCAAAGATGTCAGCTATAGAAAGGGCACTCGATCAGGATAAAGAGCACTGTATTGACAACCAGCCCAATATAGAGCAAGCCTAAATAACAAGTTAATGGATCTTACAATTAGCTCTGTCCTAAGGAACGAAGCAAATTAATCAGAGCTGACTGGCTCTACCCTCTCTTTCTTGCTTACTGTCTACGAGAGGCTGCTGACATTATTTTCGTTGCGTTGATTAATGGCAGGGCTGGTATCCAGGACAACATTGTCGGACTAAGAATAATAGTGGCAGAGATAAAGATGGGCATGGTCCATCCATCCCGATTTAGCTGCTTCATGTTGAGGTTCCATAAGCTGACACTGCTTCAATTTACTATTTGATTAACAGCTTTGTCCGGCGTGGTATTTCTATCAAAATAATGTTCGATACCCCTGCCAGGATACTGGTCTTGTCCATTGCATTATGGAATCAGGGCTTTCACTAGGAAGAACATGCAAAAACTTTAGGTCGATTCCAATGCTAACTTGTGCATTTTCCGTATGCACTGGTGTATGGAGAAGATGAAGAGACTCCTTTATTCTTTGGAGCTATGTGATGGAGTATGGTGCAGTTCCTCAGCATTGCTGCTTCATACATCAACAAGGCGTGTTTTTCTTTTTTTTCCCAGAGCAACAATGTGCACATGGGAGCAGCCTGGCCCCGACAAGCCAGATGAGCACTATTTTTCAATTATTCCTGCAGCCTTTGGCAAGCAGCACAAAGGCGGCAACCGAGTGGCGGCATGGTGCTGGACATCTGGTTAAGTGGCAGACACCAAGATGAAATGGAAGGAGTCCTGAATCACATCCAGGTCCTGATGTAACTCTCCAGATCCTTGTTGATATTTTGTTTAGGTAATTTATCCCACGTTTGGTTTTTACTAACATTGCAGAAAAAAAAAGCAAAAAATATTTTTCACATCAAAATTATTAATTTTTTTAAATAATTTTTTTCTTCATATTAAAATAATGCTTTTTTCCCTTTTATTTATTTTTTTAATTTATCAAATATTACTCACATGCCATTTCAGGCAAAAAAAAAGTGAAATCTTATCATTTTGATTCATACACATTTCCATAATTTTCTTTTGATTCTGTGAAGCTGCTTTGGGACAATGACTATTGTTAAAACTGCTATACAAATGTATTGTTAAATGAGTTAAAATGTGACATTTCTGTAAAAAGGTTTCTGTGCTCCTATGCTACTTATAATAATCCTTTTGTTTTTGTTTTTTTTACAGTTCCTATTTTTATAAAGTATTATGACTGTTCCTATTAGTGTCAGTTGTTCCAGGTTTTATCACCTTTTTCTGTTTGCATCAACTGTTCCTGCTGATTTTATTTATCTCCCCATTTGTACTCTCTATTGCTGTTTTTCCTGTCATTTCTGTTCATTTTCATTGTTTGTTTTGATTATTCTTTTTAGATTGTAAAAATTTGTTTTGAAAAATCCTGTTTTATTGACTCCTTTTGTTTATGATGTGTCCTGTTTGTTTGGACTATTCTTGTTTGTTTTGTCTGTTCCTACTTACAGTAAATTCACCACTTCTTTTTGTATTGATTTGTTCCTGTTACTTATGAATATTTTCTTATTCATATCGACTGTTCCTCGTTGTACTCACTGTTCTTGTTCATTACAAGTGTTCCTGTGTGCATTGACCGTTCCAGTTTGCGCTGAGAGCTTCTGTTTGTTCTACCTGTTGTCGGAGTCTTCATGTCTGTGTTATCTGTTACTCTTTGTTCTAGCTAAGAAGACCGCTTCAGCCCTCAAATATAACCCTGGATTAAAGAAGCACCATTGTACCCCTCAGTTTCACAAGCCATATCTTGACATTTCCAACATTTCATTTTACAGTGCAATAAAGCTAAGAAAGTGCAGGACGTGCTTAAGATTGAGGCAGTGATACATTAAATCTGCCCTTAAAACTTGTGCTTGAATTAAAAGCTTCCCCACCTTTCCCAAGTTATTGAAATGTGTAAAACCTAAATTACCATAAAAGGTTTTCATTAAATATTATTTCAATCTAGACCCATATTTTCCCCTCTGAAGTGTGTGCAATTGATTTGTTAAACCATGCAGGATCCTGTTCATCATATTCATAAACCTTTTTACACAGATGCTCAATCTCATTTATTTTGCTTTCCACACCCTCCCCCCCCCCCACTCTCTCTCTCTTTGATAAATGAAAACATCATTGCCAAATAGACTATTCTCAAAACTGCTGCTGCTGTGTATTTATAGACGTATAATGAACAGGTTCAGTCTGTTCTCAAAATGTAGATATAGTCATACAAAGTGTAACAGTATTTCAAATTAGACTTTTCTATTTGGTACCATTATATGATTAAGATCCATTAATAACTCAGCAACAGCAGTTTGGATGTTCTTCCCATGCTTGATGGGTTTCCTTTCACAGTCCAAAGACATGCGGATTAGGCTAAGTGGCACTCCCAAACTGCCCATAGTGTGTGCGATGGATTGGCCCCCTGTTCAGTGTGTACCCCGCCTCGTGCCCCAAGTCTCCTTGGATAGGCTGCAGGCCCCCACAACCTTGTATACAGGATTATGCAGTATTGGCAATAATAATAATACAGTATAGCTCATGTATTTTAGGAGATCTTTCTGATAAAAGATCCATTTGCTCTCATTCATGCGTCCATTTGTTGCTTTCTTTATTCATTCATTTATTCATGTGTTATGATAAAAGAAATAAATCAATTTACTCACACACCACAATCAAAGTTATTTGTATTTCATATTCATTTTTGAATCCTAGCCACAGCCTACATAAACATAGGCATTTATGGTTGTCATTAAACCACTCTTTAACTCTTATAAGGACCAGAATTATGTTATTACTTAATTTTTCTCAAATGTTTAAAGTAAAATTATTGGATATTTACTTACTCCCAATGCTAAGCTTATATCGATTTGAAGACTTCTTCTCTCCACCACTTTTGGTGTCATCCAGCTTTTAAAAGAAACGAAAGAAAAGAGAGTACCCCAGAACCACACAGTGAATTTGTGCTCTCATGTTGGGAGCCTTCCCAGCTGAGGACAAAATGAGTTTGAAAGTTAACAAGTCATGCAGCACTACTGTGCAGTGGTATTGGTTCATTACCAATTTGACCAGTAACGACTGGTGCTTCTGGTTACAGATATTTCTCATGGATCATCACAGATGTCTTTAATAGTATTTCTTGCTGTGTCACGGGCAGCATGTATTATTAAACAAAATGAGGAACATCTTGTCAGTGAATATCAATGGTCAATGCACATGAACAAAAGCAAGTACCTTCTACTCTCAGTGGTGGGCAAAGTACACAAATCTTGCATGAAAGTAGAGATACCACAGGCAAGTTCTCTATTTGCATTTCTACTTTAGAAAAACTACTAAAGTATTTACTCAAGTATCAAAAGTACTGAGCTTCCATTAGTTCAAAGTAACTCTGTCTCTCTCTGAGGTGGGCATATTACTCCTTTTTAAAGCTAAACCACTGTTATTATGTAAAGCAATGCTATGGACAAACATAGTGAACTAAAAAGTACAGATATTTGGACGCAGTAAGGTAAAATTCATCAACCAATAAAAAGACTCAAGTAAAATACAGATATATGATGGCAGGGTGATGTAGTGGTTAGCACTATTGACTTGCACTTCCATCAGGTCTGTGTGTGGAGGTTGCATGTTCTCCCCGTGCTTTTTGAGTTTCCTCCTACAGTCCAAAGACGAACCGATTAGGCTAATTGGCATTTCTAAATTGCCTGTAGTGTGTAAATGTGTGTGTGTGTGTGTGTGTGTGTGTGTGTGTGTGTGTGTGTGTGTGTGTGTGTGTGTGTGTGTGTGTGAATAAGTGAGAGAGTACAGATATGTGAAAACTTTACTTAAGTACATTAATGACGTTAATCTATTTAGATTCCATTTCACCTCTGCTTTTACTGAACAATTTGGCAGCAAAGAAAAATATCTGTGAGACATGAAGTTTAAAAATGCAGATGTTTCTGCACCTCGATATGTTGATGCACTTGTCAGCAAGGAAAGAGACTCACACACATAACGGTATTCAAGCATATACACAGAGCATGCATGATGTGTCTGAATGTTCTCTCTGGTTTATTCCTAGAAAAAGCTTTACAGTGGTTACCTAATCGGAGTGTCGGTTTTACCGCCTCGGCGCTCGGCGACAGCATTTGGGTTTGGGCGTTTGCTGGCTTTTACCATTGAGTGGCGCTATATAACTACAGACTGACGCCTCATGCCTTAGTTCATTCTCTGCCGGATTAATGAGACACGCTTCTTTAGAGCTGCACGTAGTAGCCGATAAAATCAAGTGAAACACTGTAGTTAAACGTATTCATAATCACAGTACTAAAATTACAGTACAAATGTAGAATTCTAATTAAATCAAATCTTATTAGGATCAAATTTAACCACAATAAATGTTAAAACAGTGAGCCTTTAGATTTTATCATGTGTAATTAGAAAAGAAGTGTGTAGGGTTTTGTGTCATCTTATTTCTTGTGTTCTTTAAATTTATAGTAGATTTATTAACTGAAATAAATGACCATAAAATTAAAACATTGTCAGGACGTTCTCCTGCGTCTCCGTCTTAACAGAGCCAAGTGAAAAGAATAAAATCAATAGCAGCATTAGAGCTTCCGAGTGGCACAGTGGTAGAGTGCTCACCCAGAGATCTGGAGATTGCTGGTTCAAATCCCAGGTGATGCTGTTTTAAAATTGTTTTATTTTAATTATAGCAAAATTAAAAGAAAACAAAATAAAATGTTTTATTTTAATTTTGCTCAGCATACTATAGAAAAAACAGCAAACAAACAAAAAAATTAAGACATAACAAGAGAACATTTATTATTCAGAGCACGATATACAACCATAATGAGTCCCGTAACCGGCTTATACAGCTGTCATGTGACCAACGTATTTAACCGTGAGGAGTCCCAGTGGCGTATACAGACGTGTATAGTCGCGTTGAGACAGATGACAGATCAGTGGCAGCTGCTTTACTGGTACAGTAGCTTGCGAGTTTGCTGTTTTTTCTATAGTATGCTGAGCAAAATTAAAATAAAACATTTTATTTTGTTTTCTTTTAATTCCTAAATTGCCTGTAGTGTGTGTGTGTGTGTGTGTGTCCAGTGATGGATTGGCACCCTGTCCATGGTAAACCCTATATGCAACCAAGATAAAGTGGTATAGATGGTGAATAAGTGAGAGAGTACAGATATGTGAAAACTTTACTTAAGTACAGAAATGACGTTAATCTATTTAGATTCCATTTCACCTCTGCTTGTAATGAACAATTTGGCAGCAAAGAAAAATATCTGTGAGACATGAAGTTTAAAAATGCAGATGTTTCTGCCGCACCTCGATATGTTGATGCACTTGTCAGCAAGGAAAGAGACTCACACACATAACGGTATTCAAGCATTCAAGTATACACAGAGCATGCATGATGTCTCTGAATGTTCTCTCTGGTTTATTCCTAGAAAAAGCTTTACAGTATATAAGCACTAATCTATTTTCTGAGTTTACTACATTAAAGCCATCTCATGTTGTATAGAAACAAAAGGGTTCCTGGGGAAACAGAAGGGTTCCGGCGAGCTATGGGAAGTATTACCATATAAGGAAAGGAAGAAGCAAAATGAGGTGGTTGTGTTCATAGACATATGATATGTAAGAGTCATGGGAAAGTCAAACAATATCAGAAGGTTCTAGCACAAATTATATGTAATATTGTCTGAGCTTTAGGTATCCTCTGACTGGACATTGTATGAATACAATAATACGTTTTGATGAGAGTAGTGCAATGAATCAGACGACTGCTTGACATAAAAAAAAAAAAATTTTTTTTACTAATCACACTCTTAATTATAAACATAGTTTCTTATCATGTTTCTTTCAAAACAATCCCAATAATATTGTATAACTAAATAGATGTAAAATAATAATAAATATGTGACATGGAGAAAGGGAAAATGTTGGCATTATTTACTACATAGAGAGTACCCCATTTACAAATGGTATTTCCTTTGAAAGATACAGTACGTCACCTAACATTACACTTGATGGTATTCACTGCAAAATGAGATAAATCCATTTTAGATACAAAAACAACACAAACACATCAGGGTACAATGCATCAGCAACCACTGCCTATACTAGTTTCAATTTTAGTTCAGGAGATGAGGATAGCACCTCATCAAAGTGCTCATGACTGCTGGGGTAACTGCGATGGCAGTAACAGATGGTTATAATTCACTATTCATGTGACAGAGAAATAGTGCAATTGTTGTTTGCATCCCTTTGGATGCATCACACTTTGTTATAAAATTCTTTCATCTGTAAGTGGTTTTGTCTGTTACAAACAATTTAATAGATTTTGCTCACCATATTAGAAATTTCTGCTTTTAGTTTGACAGTTAAATAGCATTGTGGACACTTCGAAAATCAGTATCTTATTTTAACTGAATTAATTAGACTTTCACTATGGCATGTAGTTATCCAGCAACATGATTATGAAAGTGTGATATTGAAGTGTGTGAGGAAATAACACCTTTCAAGGTTTTAGATGAGTGTTTTTTCCCCCTAGGCCTGGGCAAGGTTGAAAAGTCATCTAAATAAAACATTTTCACATTGTTTGGCAATTTAGTTTTTAATGGACAGAGTTAAATGTTGCCTATACAACCAATTCAACTGAAAGTACAGTATATGGCTAACTAATAAGATCAATGCTGTCCACGTTGGCGTAGTGGTTAGCACTGTGGCCTCACATTTGTAGGATCAGGGGGTTCGATTCCCACGATCGATCCCTTTGTTTGGTCAGTTTCTTCTGGGTACTCTGGTTTTCTCCCAAATTGGCGTTCCCAAACTGCCCGTAGTCTACAAGTGAGTGCGTGTACATGTGTACCTTGTGATGGATTGGCATCCTGTCCAGAGTGGACCCCACCTTGTGCCCAAAGTCTCCTTCCTTCTTTTATTATTGGTTTAAAGTTTCATGGATGCTGACAGGCTATATGATCTATTACATGTTTTAATAATTTTATACTGTGCATATTGCGTTAAGTCAAACTATTTATAATTAGTCCAAATATTAAGGCTACTGTGAGTGTGAAGAAGAGTTTAGGAGTTTAAAGAGTTTAGAATGCCCCATGGTTTTCATGTGCTTTAGGCTAATTGATTTAATCCCATTTTATTGAGACATCCATAACACACTATCAATAATGAGTAACAAAGTGAAAATACACAGTATGATCAGTATGAACAAGGTGGATTACTTCTTTAAAAATTTAAAATGTCAATCAATGTTCAAATAAACAAAAAGAAAAACAGAAGACTCATAAGTACTGTGTGTTTTGAATGAAAGAGATGAATAATAAAGCCTTTTTGTATGCTATTAATGCCTGATGACAGAATGACATGCCTATGATTTCAATACATATCATTTTCAATACAAATACATTTGACTTAAAAGCAGAGGTGTCAAGTAACGAAGTACAAATACTTCGTTACCTTACTTAAGTAGAAATTTTGGGTATCTATACTTTACTGGAGTAATTACTTTTCAGTCGACTTTTTACTTCTACTCCTTACATTTTTAAGCAATTATCTGTACTTTCTACTCCTTACATTTTAAAAATAGCCTCGTTACTCTATTTTTATGATCAGAACGCGCAAACCCCCCCCCCCCCCCCTCGCATGATCAGAAAGCGAGACCTTAATGCTTTTGTCGCATTTATTGAACCCTAGTATCTATACTTCTACTCAAGTAATGAATGTGAATACTTTTGACACCACTGCTTAAAAGGCTGTATGAACAATAGCTGAGACTATGTATGAGTTTCAGTAATAATAGTAATGCTGAAAGGTGGGTAGGTAACTTTTTTTTTTTTTTTTTTTTTTTTTATACATCATGGCCATCCATCACTGGCAACAATGCCGAGAATAGATATGGAAGGCTGCATATTTTATAATTATATAGTGTAACCGAACCAAGCAAATATCAAGATTATGGATAAAAATGTAAACTTAGCAAAATACCCTCTCAACAATAAATAAGCATGTTTGGTACCTTGGACTTGGAATTTATATACACAACGCACCACACTTCTTCTGATCCTCTAGTGCTGCTTGGTTCTTGGTTGCACCATCTCTTAGAGTAAAGGAAGGTATGCATTAAGGCTCTTCTCTGTTCTAGTGCCTTGACAGTGAGGTATACCTTCTCTAGATGTCTGAACAGTGGGAACTGTCTTCAAAGGAAGTTGGCTGTCTTTGAACTAAAGACCAACCCTCTTAACAAAGCCCTTAAAATATCACCTTTAAAAAAAATAATAAAATACTATATATATAAAGTACTTGACCTAGTGAGGCAGTATCAAGATGTATTCATTGATAAAGACTTCAAACCACTTTTGTAAGTCCCTCTAGACAAGCGCGTCTGCCAAATGCCATTAATGTATATGGAGGAAATCCTTAATATGTCACATTATGTTTTGCATTATTACAGACTAAAGGTATTTCTGTGCAAATGTCATACTTACTATGGATAAAAAAGTGGTGAACATTGGAGAACTACATTTCAAGTGTTCATTAGTGAGTATTTCATTGTATTTAACTTCTCATCAAAACATTATGTATTTGACCATGTAAATTTATTTATGGTCAGTATATTTTTAAGATTTCTTAAAAAAACGCTTTCTTCTTAAAAGCGTAAAAAAGATATGCAAATCAACTTATGCATCTTAAGCTTGTCCCTACTGTGAGACATTTTGTTAGCCAATGTTAGTGCAACTGTCACATTCATAATGCTGAAAGTGTCCCCAACCTTCTTAGTGAAATTCATCATAGAACACTCTTTTGTTAAGTGCAATATGTCATTCAGATGTGTTTCCCAAAGCTTGGCTTGTGGTGTATATCTGAGCATTGGCATGCCCAGTCTGAAAGCAGCTATCGATTTTCTTTTCACTCCTCAGGGTCTAGTACCATTTATAGACAGATTCATGGATCGAAGGGTTTAGTTTCTGACAGACAAGGTTTCACACAGGCTGAGCAATATGAGACTTTACTGGACTCGCTTGGTTCTTATTTTGTAGTTGTCCCTGTTCAATTACTTATGGACAAATTGAAGGACCCTTGAATGGTTGTAACTGTAGGTTTAGGAGGGAACATGGGGCATTATAGAGGTTAACTATGTTGTGTTGAAATACACACGCTTAGTTTCAGTCCAAAACTCTGAGCCCACTAGTGAAAATGCTTCCTTTTTCGTTGTTGTTTGTTTTAAATTGAACACAAGGGTTTCATTATAAATTATATCATCAGGCACAACTTGAGCGAAAATAAATTTCAGAAATATTGATAAGATGAGCTTTTTGATTATAGTACTGTATATAGAAGGCAAATTAATTATAATCACACTACGTGTTGTCACTCAGATGAGGTTCAGTGAAGTCAGATTCTTCTTAAGGTTTGTTACTCATGCTGTGTCAAAGACTTTCCTTGCCACATTTGGGACAAATTTATAGTTGGAATTTATTTTTTTTCTGTCAAGCTGCTTTGTGACAATGTCTATTGTTAAAAGCTTTACAAAAATAACGTTTAATGTAACTGAATATGGATATTTTGCCCCTAGGTTATTTAAATTAGTGTCCAGATGGAGCACAGTAATGAACTGGCATTACATTTAGGGTGTCTTCCTGCCTTACACCCAATGTTTGCAGTATAGATGGGTGCACCATGACTCTGACCAGGATAAAGCAATTACTGAAAGTGACTCAGTAAGAATTATAACTTGCCGTGGCACCTGAAAGCAAGTCTGCCATGCATCATGCCAAAGCCCAACAACACCTACATTTTCTACCAGCATAATGTTAAGCAAACAGACCTATTCCACGAATGATTGAATCACTAGGCTTTCAGGCCTGGGACAATTTCCCCAGTTGCCCCATTTATTACACTGGTGCAGCTTGCAGTCCACTAAAGGAGGTCCTACTAAATACATACGTAGTGTAACATTGTTCCAGAGCATGACCAGTTACCCCTAACAGGGTAAACAAGGCCAAGCAAGTAGACAAGCGCAAGTGTTTATTTATTCATTCATTCATCTTCTATAACGCTTTATCCTGTATTAGGGTCGTGGGGACCTGGAGCCTATCCCAGGAGACTCTGGGCACAAGGCAGGGTACACCCTGGACAGCGTGCCAATCCATCGCAGAACACACACACACACACACACACACACACACACACACACACACACTCATTCGCAAGTGTTTAATTAAGTAATATCACATAAGAGGGAGTGACATATTGCTGGATATATGACTGCTGTGATGTGGTTGTAGCCATTACAGCTGTTCTATATCCAGCAAATACAGCACTAATCAAGTGTGATTATTGCTTTCATACAACAATTCTGAAAGCATCATTTATTTTCTATAGATTATGATTTATTTCTTTATTGAACCAGTTAATTTTCTCCACCAATACATATCCTTCCACAACTGCTGGAACTAAGTAACTCGACTGGCAGAGCTTGCAACCGGCAGTTAGTGAAATTAACAAGGGTAAGAGAAGGTGAGCAAACGGTGAGAAGAAATAAACCATGGAGCTGGTGGACAGTCCTGTAAATCTCATAAGTTTCTCTTTATATTTTTTACTTATTCTGATTTTGAATATCAGCTTACCTGTAGTTCATTTCTGGGTTCCAGAGTTGAATCCCAACTAGCATTAAATGGAAGGCCTGTGCACTAGGGCGTACAATACATTGCCACACACTTAACAAGTAGAGCCTTTATCTGGAGTTGGAATTCAGCCTTATGTTATGACTAGCTTGCTTTGTACAGTAGCTGAAAGAAAAAGAGCATTGATGGTTCAGATGCTTTTCGGAAAAACTTCTTAAGTAATTATTATGCCTTCAAAGTGTTTTTTAAGATGACGTTATCAGATGTGTTTTCTTGCTGAAAGTGCGTCTCGGACTGGTTTGGCATGTCGGTTTTGGCGGGCAGCTGCTTTCTGCTCAGTACTACAGACCGTACACACCTGTATGTTTACCCAGGCTTTGCCAACCGATTAGTGACTGTAAAACACCTGGCACATGGAGTGACACATATAGTTAAACTTCACAGTACTGTAAGCATCCATTATCACTACTCATAGAATTCCCCTTGTAAAATCAGATCACTTAGTTCAGTCGGACATAACTGTTGTATAATAAGAAGTAATCTTTAGTTTTCTTCAGTAAAAAAAACAAAAAAACAAAACTGACTAAACACCACACCGCTCTGGATCATGTGCAACATTATGGCAATCTCAAAAAAGTAAATAAATAAATAAATAAACTTAGCCCAGTAGGCCTGATTATGTTTAAAACAATAATAAAAATGTATATGAATCATAATTCTATAGTGTTGTGAGCCAAGACTGTTAGGTTAAAAATTTGATGATGGAACTGCCAGTTCTGGCCACCATGCATCAAAATGCTTGCCAATCGGGGGAGAAACACACACGCAAACAATTGAGTGTTGGAATGTTCTCTGGTTTAGTAACAAAAAATGAATAAAAAATCTAAGTCCTAAGCCAATGCGCTGAATTAACACAAAGTAAATATGTTGTCCTATCACCGACCCCCATGCAGGCTACATACAGTAAAAGGAGCATGAGGGATACATCCACCACAGGCTTTTTTGCTCACTGGCCAATGTGGCTAGTGGATTTCCGGAGTCACTCGCCATTCAGACTTTTTACTAGCCACAATTTTGTTACCAGAAAATCGCAGTTTTTTCTTCACCATGATACGTTAATCTAGATTACTTATAAATGACAGCATACACTGTATCACTATAGTAGTAGTCAAGTATTCAGTATTGTTAAGATAGCTCCCAATATAAAAACATGCAAACATGAACAGTATATTCTGCTTATTGAACTTAAATTTCAGCCTCTTACCACATTAAATTGAAAAATAACAGATTCAGTACAACTGAACTCATTCTGATATTAAAAATACAGCAACTCTGAACATTTATTATTTTACTGTGTTGTGTACTATTATCAGGTATTATTATATCAGAATTCTGAGTTAGGATAATGGACTCTGGTCTATCTTGTAGTGTTGACTCTTTATAGGGTGAGGTAATTCAATCAATTGATGAATTTTCTATCATTCAACATGAAATCTAAATAGATTTTAATAGTGATTACTTTTTTATATATAATCAGTAAATAACCTTTGCGAAAGGGGGAAACATTCTCATCCTGTTGAGAAGCAAAACACACCAAACAGGAAGTAAAAGTGTGTGTGTGTGTGTGTGTGTGTGAGAGAGAGAGAGAGAGAGAGAGAGACTTAGTGATCGGAAGTTCGAATCATTTTAGTGACTCTGTTCTTTTAATCTCGTTCATGAAAATGAACGAATCTTTTTTTGAGTCATTTCGTTAATTTGATCAGGAATAAATTAAAATGTTGCCGTTTCAATAAAAAAATACCCCCAAAACGTCTACATACACAAATTTTGGGTATAGTCCCAGTTATGAAAATATTACGTTCGTTCGTTCTTTTGAATCTATTGCACCGCATAGCGTCTATGGGAGTCACGTGACAAAAGAACCAACGCCTCGCGGTTTTGCGATGTTTTGCGCATGCGCGCCCAATAGAAAAAGAATGAATCACTCTCCGAGATACTCGTTCATCTGAGTCATGTTAAAGACTCGTTCAAAAATAACGAATCGTTACGTGTGTAGAGAGAGGCATTAAATGTCCTCATTACATTCATGCGCGTTTTATGCGCGTAATATTACATTGCATATCAGATGCCTTTAGAGAAAGCTACAACAAAAATATATTGTCATACAAAAGAATAAACTACCCGCCAAAGTGGCTAGTGAGACTAAAGTTATTATGCTGAATTTTTGGCGGGTGCCAATGTCAAACCCTGATCCACCACTACATGAAGCATACAGTACCTGGGCTATTCTCATGTTCTGTAGACATCCAGTAAAACACAGGATGTATTGCCATATAAGAAATGCGAAAGAACTTAATGAAACGAGGAGCGGGATATTTTATAGCCATCTGGTGATGAACCATGGGAAGCATTGCTATATATAGTAAGGAATTATGAGGAATTTGAAGAAACAGAGGGAGAGTGCGCCAAAGCTAATATATGAGGGTTAGTCAAAGGTTGTCTACAGTCTGGCTGTAGAATTTATTTTAATCAACTTTTAGAAAAGAAAAATACATAATTTGCCCTTGGATAGCAGTCCTCTGCGTTTAACCGCAAATTTAAGCTTAAGCTCTTTTAATAAACATCTCACTGTAACGAGTTCTGTTGATTGTCAAATCTTTTTTCTAATAATGTTCCAATACTGCCATTTGGGAATCCCAGAAAACTGTAAGCATTGATTTTCCAGGTGATTGTTGACTTTTTAACTTTTTCTCGGTCAGTGATCGAGGATGCTTCTGTTCCATGCCGTCTAATCCCAGGCGTGTAACGCTGAATCCATGTCTCGACACTAGTAATGATTCTCTTTAAGAAACTTTCTTTAGAGTATCGTTCCAAATTTTGTTTGCAGATATCCGAACACTCTTTTCTTTTCTGTTTAGTCATTTGTCCATTTTTGTTACAAATGAACTGATGTAACATGGTCACACCTGGACAGCAGTGACTGGGGAGACAGTAGCCTTGAACGGAAAGCACTGATAAGACAGTGCAGCCAACAGAAGTTGTCATAAAACTTTTCATAAACGTGCGGATAATTATTGACTCACCCTCATAGTTAAGGGGGAAGATCAAAAACACTAATATTTGCTCATTCTCAACAAATGTCTGATTTCTGTCTTACTTTTAACAACATAAAATGTATCACTTGAGTTCATATAAACTAACTTTCAAACAAATACACTCATGATAGCATGGGGGTGTAGAGATTATCAACCTTAAGTATTGCATATTTCCAATAAAAACTGATTCAGGCAATTATTATCATCAGACTCTCCTATTAATTTGGGAAGTATGAAGAACACAGGAAATTAACTCCAGTTATTAACCATCATAGAATACAATTAACATTGTATTAACATAAGAAATGAATGAGTGTGTGTGTGCGTGTGTGTGCGCTATGCGATGGATTGGCACGCTGTCCAGGGTGTACCCTGCCTCGTGCCCTGAGTCTCCTGGGATAGGCTCCAGGTCCCCGCGACCCTAAATACAGGATAAAGCGGTATAGAAGATGAATGAATGAATGAATGAATATGCATTATACTCACAATAAATATAAACATTTTTCAGTTCTTTAAATGCACTCATGTAGACCTGGTGACTCAGTTAAATATTGACTCTGGATTTAGGCTGTTTATTACCCATGAGATGAACCACCATGTTAAACTCCAGCTTCATTCTAAAGATGTCTGAATCTGCATTTATGCACAAGTTTTTATTTAGTTTTTATATACTGTCACCTTTCACCTCCAGGGTCGAGGGTTTGATTCCCTCCTCAGGTCTGTGTGCATGGTGTTTGCATGTTCCCCCTGTGCTTGGTGTGTTTCCTCCGGTTTAACTCCCGCAGCCCAAAAACATGCAGATTAGGTGAATTTTTTCATTCCCAAATTGCCCATAGTGCATAAATGAGTGTGTATGAGTATGTGCCCTGAGATGGATTGGCACCCCATTCAAGGTGTCTCCTGGGATAGGCTCCTGGTCCTAGACGTCCCAGAATACAAGATAAAGCGAGATAGATAATGATTGAGAGTGAGAAAAGGTTTTGTAAAAACATAATTAGGTCAGTATGAGTGGTTACCATAATATATTTCTGCTTTCAGTGAGAAGTCTTCAGTCTGGATTTTGAATCCCGCCCTTGAGCGTTTTTACACTGAAATGATTGCAGCGCGCACAGTCATAGCTATCACCAGTAGTCTCTGTAAACACCAGAAACTTTCCCCAACTTCTTGAAAATCTTCCACTGGGTATCAATGTGTTCCAAGGTGCTTCCAAGGTTTAACAAATACCTTAATCTGTATGTACATAATGACTGAAGTAGATGATAGTGTGTGTGAGAGAGAGATACAATGCATCATTTGAAAAGATGAACTAAACACATCTGTTGCTTGTGCTTGAGACCACTTCCCAGTGGTATCCTTAATGTCTGTATCATCAGGAAAATAGGCCTCTTAATCGCCTTCATTAGTCAAGTTGGTGAGACAGTAACAAATCAATAATGGTAAAGAATTACACCAATTCCACCTGTTAAAGAAAACAGCGTATTCATACAGCAAATAAGTGTAGGGCATCAATTACAAGCACACAGAGTGGCACCGTAATTTCGGGTTGCTGCAGAAGCCCTTCACGAACAAACAAACACGTGCGCACACACACAAGTGCGTGCGAACATGCGCGCGCGCACACACACACACTGTAAGCTGTAAAATGCTTTTAATTGAGTCTTGTAGAGTGATGATTCACTCTCTCCCAAAGGTTAGTCTATCTAAGGGTTTTTAAAAAATAAATCTATGGTGGCTTTATGCTTCTATAAAGGCCACTATAGACAAGTGTTCATTTGGTATTTATCTGCCCAACAAATACCCCTCCTTTTTGTTTTCTTTGACTGACCACAAAGCTAAGAGCAGTGTCATCCCCTACAAACCTATATTTATGGAAAACCTTCAGAAGTGGAACAAGGGGAATTATTTTTACCAAGCATTAGAGCGGGCTGTGACAAGAGTGCTTTGATAAAATGGGGTGCTGTCAGTGTCCCTCGTTACCAATCAACACAAACTGCAAGGTCCTGTGGACGAGAGGGACCGACAGCCAGTCAGTGCACATCAGCGCGTGCAAGGCAAGAGACGCCCGCAATTAACCCAGCCCTCCCTTCGCCACTGCCGCCACCACCACCACAACTGCTAAGCCCTCAGCCATCCCAGAGATCCTACCACTTTCATTTTGTCAAGGGAAGCTTTTAGCTTGTTTCGATGCTATACTCTAAATGTCCTTGATATTAATTATTGTTTGCCTGTGGTTTTGGGGGAACGTCTGGGATGTGATGCAATAATGGTGATGGATTACAGTAGTCTTAGAAATGTGTTGCCTTAAAAACATACCAAATATTGTGACATAAAACAATCATCTGTTGTGTTATCTTATTTTTCTAAAGTGCTTTTGCACAATTACTCTTTGCTGTCTGCTTGTAGTTTGAGATGCTAAGATGCTATAAACAGTACAAAAACATTTTATTATTAAAACTTAGTAAGTAATGTAATTGTCATTAATTCCACTTCTATTAAGAAACATATTAATACCTTAATATAATTTTTTTAATAATGAGCCACAATAATGAGATGTTAAATATACATAACTGTATTGCTCTTCTTTTTTGTTAAATGTGTTTAAAAAATATATTTGCTTTGACTTGACTTTTTTTCTATACAAATTTTTAAAATACATATCAGTTTACATACATTCCTACTTTGTGAATTTGTCCATTATATGTAAAACTGAATTGTAAAAATCTGACAGATTAAGAATGAAAACTTTGACCCCTAGATTCTATAATAAGTTCTCATGCATTAAAAATTTTAACTGAACTCAGGCATACAGACATGTGACATGTGTTTTTTTTTTTTTTGACTGATCCTGATGGAGTAATGCAACACCGGTGACATTTCTTTTGGAACTAAATAGTCAGTTGGAGTTGCTTGTGCTAGGCAAAGTATTTTTGTCTTATTAATTCTCCAAGATAATATGTCTTGACAGAGCTTCCCAAAGCGGATCCATAAAGCAGCCCTGCAGAGAGCTTTGCCTAGGCTGGCCTTTTGAAGAAGTTATTGCTTTGATGTATGAGGGAGCAGATAAAACAGCGTGGGGAGTGAAGAGTAATTGCACTGGGTCTATGGGGGGACAGTATTTTGCCCACACAATGACTTCAATCTCTGCCTTTCTCAGGCAAATGGACACTGGATCATACTCTGACCACAGTACCTCTAAATGATTAACCTTTTCCATGGGCCAAAGATTAATTACTGCATCGAGACATCTTACAAATGCGTGTTTTCCTTTGTTTCTTTGTTTTTTCAACAACTGTTAAAGCTCTGCTCTTTATTGTGCTTCTTAACCATGGGTCACAGTTTATAAGATGACTAGCCTAGCATGGGACTGAGAAACATGACTTCAAAGTAAATAACAATAAAAAAAATCTTGCATGCCAATTATCTTTAAGTTAATTATCCTCTTTTTCTGACAATGTGTGGCTTCATGGGTGAATCGTCAACATTTTGTACAAACCGCCATTGTGATAAATTTAACATCCTTTATTTGCTTTAAAGTTCTTGCTCTTTCAAGAAGCTGCATTTGATTTAATTGGCTGTGATCCTGCTGTGAAAGCTCACGCAGGTGCTTTGCAGGCAAGAATCAGAAAACTTTATCTTTTTCATTTGAACTTTGTGTAAATCCATTGCCTGCAACAGAGAAAATTTAATTGGAGGAAGCACAGGAAGATGCAAATCGCTTAAACCATGGCACTGACATGCAGTGTTGGGAAAAAGTGCTAAAGCCCTCAACTCAAGCTTTAGCACTCGACTATAACTGGATACTCTAGTCAAAATTATTTTTTTCAAAAACAGTAAGTGGTTGAGTAAAATACACTTCAGGTAAAGTGTTTAAATATTTACTTTTATACATATTTTTGAGTGACTGACTGGCCTCTGCCACTTCAGTCTACAGCATTGATGTTTAGATTATAACAATCTATTATGATGCCAGATATTTGCTACAGTATATACAGTATATAAAAATTCAGCTTTTCCCCTTAGCCATTTTTGCATTTCCGAACTTTCCAAATTATCTTAAACACAACATGGTCTCCATAAACACAGTCATAAATACATAATATTTAATACGTATTATATATTTTCATTCATTTACCTTTAGGATCCTGGTCAAGCTTTAGTGGATCTAAAGCAGATTACTGGAAAACTGGGTACAGTACATGATAGGCAAATTCAACCCGAATAAGATGCCAGACCTTTTGGCACCACACAAACGTACAGTAGACACACTTAAAAAAAAAAAAAAATTATTCATAGGGGCAATTTAAACTACTTGTTTATGACAGTGAAAGGGAACTACAATCAAACGGAAACTGAAGTGAACAAAAGAAGAACTAACCAAATTTGATTAGTAAAAACAGTTCAGGATTGAAAAGGGATAAGCTTTGTCTTAACAATTCTGATGTACAAAATGTATTCTCTCCACAATCCGTCTTTCCCTCTTCTAATATTTGCATCAAATCTAACAAGAAAAATAGTTCTTTACATCATAGACGGACTATGGGAAATTTGTCCTTGTTTGTGGAAGGGTAATAGTTATTTAATTCCAATTATTTGCAAGTAGACAAAATTGTGGCAGCCACAGAGTATTTTAATCACCTTGTTAACTATCCGGTTCACTGTCATTCTGTTAGTAAAAATGTTTTTCGAATCATAGGCAACATTATTTCTCCCTCACTGGGGGTAATATTATCAATTCTCATAGACAAGTCACTGCAAGGGCATTGGTAGCTTAGTGGTACAGTAGGTTTTTCTCCTACCATGTGGAAGGACCGGGGTTTAATTGCCCCCAATGCCCAAACCCCAGCCACTGGATGCAGTACCGGTCCCAAGCCTGGATACAATGGAGGGTTGTATCAGGAAGGTTCTTCTTCTTTGCTGTTCCATTTCCTCATCTCTCATACCAACTAACTTCATGTCCTCTTTCACTGCATCCATAAATTTCCTCCTTGGTCTTCCTCTAGACCTCCTGCCTGGCAGTTCCAACCTCAGCAACCTTCTACCAATATATTCACAATCACTCCTCTGAACCTGTCCAAATCACCTCAATCTGGCCTCTCTGACTTTATCTCCAAAACATCTAACATGGGGTGACCCTCTAATGGACTCCCTCTTGATCCTATACATCCTTGTCACTCCCAAAGAGAACCTCAACATATTCATCTCTGCAACAGTACCTCCAGCTCTGCTTCCTGCCTTTTCTTCAGTGCCACTGTCTCTAAGACTTAGAGCATTGCTGGTCTCAACACTGTCATGAACACCTTGCCTTTCTTTGGCTGTGGTGCTGTTACTCTTTTCACACAACACACCTGACACCCATTCCAACCTGACTGCACACATCTCTTCGCCTCCTTTCCACAGACTTCTTTGCTCTGGACTATTGACACTAAGTACTTAAAGTCCTGCACCTTCTTTACTTCTGCTCCCTGTAGCCCCACCATTCTACTTGGGTCCCTCTCATTCACACACATGTATTCCGTCTTGCTGTTGCTAACTTTACTGCCACCTCTCCTAAGCACTTCTATACCTCCACAGGTATGTCATCCGGACAGACTGCCTTTCCACTCCTCATCCTCTTCAATGTCCTCCTCACCTCACTCTTACTGATATTTGATACTCCATGCTCCACAACAGTCACTTCTTCTACTCTTCGTTCTCTTTCATTTTCCTCACTCATCAACTCTTCAAAGTACTCCTTACATCTTCCCATCACCCTCCTGGCACCTGTCAGTAAATTTCCATCCCTATCTTTTTTTAGTCTAACATGTTGCAGATCCTTCCCATCTCTATCTCTTTGCCTCCCAAACCTCTGCAGATCCACCTCTCCCTCCTTACTGTCTGACCTAGCATAAAAGTCCTCATATGCTCTTTGTTTGAACCTTGCCACCTCTACCTTCACCTTACACTGCATCTCCCTGTACTCCTGTCTACTCTTTTCAGTCCTCTCAATGTCCCACTTCTTCTTAGAAAACCTCTTCCTCTGTAACCACACCACCAAGTCTCCTCATCCACTTATCCCCTTTCTTTATGATACAATACAAATACCCTCCTACCCATCTCCCTGATCACATTAGCTGTAGTTGTCCAGTCAACTGAAAGCACCTCCTGACCACCCAGAGCCTGTCTCAACACCTCTGTGAAAATTACATAACATTCTTCCTTTTTCAACTTCCACCAATTTGAAGTCCTCTGATCCTCTTTAACTTTCTCACCACCATAGGCATTTTACATACAGTACCACCATCCTGTGTTGTCTGGTTACACTCTCCCCTACCAATATTTTGCAGTCTTTCAGGATAACTCAAGATTTATTTTTCTATCCACACCATGGTAAAACAACTTGAACCCTGCTCCTAAGCTTCTACCCTTGCTACCTTTCCACTTGGTCTTCTGGATACACAGTATATCCACCTTCCTGTCATAGTCCTAACATGTCACTCCTAAACTCTTGCCTTTCCTTTTCCTCTCTCTGCCTACGAACATGCCTCCCTCAACCAAGGACATCTGGAAGAGTATATCCAACGTAAAACCTGTTCCAAGTTGAGTGCGGATCAGATGTTCCTCTGCGGTAACCCCTCAATGGGAGCAGCCGAAAGACCATCAACAACATGGACGAGCCACTGCTATTGTAAACAATTAATATCTTCTACATTCAATTGACTCAGCAATGGTAGAAAGATGAAAGCCAAAATATACCCTCACTTAGATCAGTGATCTTACTATATGTTAAGGCTGTTTTTGTTGAGCAATTCCAATAAAATTAGATCATCAGTCATACTACTGCATTTCAAATTCACATTTTAGCAGTTCAATTAGAAGAACTGCTGTTATATCTGTAGCACATATGCTCTATTTTTTTTCCTGCAGTGAGAAAATCGCTACCTCATCTAACTCAGCATAAAACACCTTTCAAAATGCATTAGAGGTATATGTACACAGAGCAGATGGATAGTCTGTGCATGACATTTTTGTTACTGAATCATTTCTAGTGATGGATTAAGTTCGACATCGTAAATGTCAGCTATTGCCTGTGCCACGGATTGCATTGCAAGATGGCTAGCCTCATTGTAACCTCTACTGTTTAAGTTGAAGCTTACTCCGAGAAGGTTTTGTTTAATGTTAAGGTTTTGTTCACATACTGTATGCCAGCACAAGCACTCATGTCATCACTGCAGTGCTTAGCAGAAATGCTAACTGAATGGAATGTTAGTCTGCCATGTAATCTCTCACTGAAGGAAACTGAGCCTTGAGGGGGAATAGGCTGCGGGACGCTATTTCTTCAATCCAAAAACACATTGAACTGGGTTACATCATCCTTACATTCAGTTGTCAATAAATAATGGGTAAAATGTGCTTACATCCACCTGTCATTCTGCCGTAAACAACATGGTGGTAATGGGATTCCTCATTTCTGATTGCACATCCAGCAAGCTCTGTGTCCCTGCTGGGGATCTTTCATCTAATAAATTATCTATGAAATGTCTTCATTCTCTCTTGAGCTTCCGTGTTTGTGATGCAATAATTGGACTACATGCACTCTATTATTTTTCTTCACTTTCCATAACGGTCACTGCAGTGAAATGGTGCAAGATTTTGCGTCACCCATATATATTGTATATGAGGGGGATGAAATCAGTGGGGTAGCTCTCGTAGCTCTATTTTAGAATTTAATTCAAGTGAAAAATGAAATATGGGTTTGTCGTGTGACAAAACAATCCAACAAAATAATAATAAATAAATAAATTAAATTAAATTTCTTGGTCAGATCAGCTCTAGAAGCTTTAAAATATTTAAGATGTATTGAAGCATATATATATAATGTATATAAGTATACCAAAGTGCAGTTGAATTCTCATTATGAGAATTTTGAGGTTATAAAGCAAGATTATACTGTATATCTTGTTCTGCTGTTGGATAATTTTGCTTCTTTCCACAAAATTAAATAATTAAACACAATTTTGTAAACAAAATTATACAGGGAGTTAGAAAGTAAAAATTGAGACATATTTATTTTAGAATTATTTTAAAACTAGCTAAAATACTCCTGGCAAACAAAAGTTTGTAGAAATATTTAAAAGGTTAAAGCTAAAAATGAGCTGATCAGCTTTAACGTAATCAGTGATATAATCATTTCAGGTTGAAGCCCATATCCTGACAGTCTTTCTATGGTAGCACTGCCTAACTTATTAATACAAAGAAATACATTTTGTAAGGTTGAGTATCTTGCACCCAAGTATTTCTTTCATCAAGTTTTGTCCTAAAACGACTCCAGAGCATTAAAATTCCCTTATACTTTAGCTCTATTATTTCAGTTATGAAAATATTAAGTAATCACAGTAAAAATATTAAGTTTAGCATTTCTAATTAATATCTATTGGTGCAGGTGTTTGTTTACACAGTTTCAGAACATATGGAGTTTTTTATGTAGTAAGTGTTGCGCTTTCGTTTCTGTTCTTAGGGATTTTGATGACTTGTAAGGTGCATTACGTCATTTCAGTGTCTTCCACAAACAGTACTCTGCCCACACACAGTAAACTATTGCATTGATTGGCTCGTTTGAGTTATGCATATAGCCATTCCCACCTTGAGGGGGGAAAAGCACTACATTAGTGGGGAAAAAAGTGCTAGACGCTATGACATAATCTGGCAAATAACTGCTCAAAACTTCACTTCTACTCAACATTTAGATTTAATCTAAGGTGCAGGCTTAACTAAAGGCAGTAACCTAATGACTGCCAAAGTTTTATTAAATTATGTCCAGCCAGTCTTGCATGATGCTGTGAAAAAAATCTGGCTGGACAGATATACATACATACAGTACATACATACAGTACATTTTCTGAGACTGGTTTGGGTCCTCCAATGTATGAAACCTAAAAATATAATTGAATGAGTAAGTTCTGCCCACTGTATAGACAAATCCTTACTTTTTTTTTTTTAATATTTACGAACCATTTACACAAATTTCTACACATTTTATTTGGTAACACTTTATTTTGATAGTCCATCTGTTGACACTCTACTACAGTAGTTACCAGTACTCATTTAGTAGCATGTCAACAGTGCATCAGTTGACATTCAACAACATTGTTTGAACAGACAAGCAGCACACATTCAACTAACTGTTTGTAGACAGTGCATTTTAAATTCTAATCTATAGATTTTACAAAAAAGTGCATGTTGACTGTCAGCATGTCTTAACAGGTTATTAACTAATAGTAACTACTCTGAATTAATCTGTCAGTTGATAGTCTACAGTCATGTCAACATATGATGAAGAGCATATTATATCCTCCTTACTCAAGGGTCTCAAATGCATCAAATGAATAATTACAGTACTTTACCACCCCCCCCCCTTATTTAATTTTTTTTCAAAATCACTAGATTGTTGATTGTCAACAAAACATTAGTTGCACATCTGTTGCTTGTCAACTAATGTACAGTTTACGTTCAGCAGACTATTAGTAGGCATTCTCAACTAAGCATATCTAGATACATTTTAGAACTGTCCAATTAAAGTGAAAAACAGTTGATAACAGTAGAAAGTCTATAAGCTATCAACAGAACACATATAGCATGATACATGATAAGAAGTCAGTACCAGACGATAAAATACAACAGAAAAAACACTACAGGCAGGATATGAGATAAAGTTGTTTTATTAAGAATATGTTTACATAAAACCCATTGTTCACTAGGGTATCAGATCCGAACAGGTTGATTATGTGTGGCAAATTTGACATGAATATAAAACAAAAAGAAAAACGATAAAATAAACATGCTGCACTGGCAGCACTACTGTATGTCACCGTATAGGGGTAAAGCAACTTCAACATCAGCACACCAACATTTCACATTATGAAAAATAAAACTTGCCTATTTAACAACAATATACTCAAACTTATCCAGCTAACATCCTGTTGCATACATTCAGTCTTTCTTGGCAGAAAAGGGGATGAGCTGTTTGTTGTTTTTCATTTCAAAACCTCTTTGCACATTTGAGGACACGCCGATATCTTTTCACCACATACGAGATTGAGGCAACTGAAAGAAAAAACTATGTCAAGAAATCACCAATGAGTTCTGTTTTGTGTCTTGTGTGGTGTCTTAGTTGCAGGGTGAGACACAGGGTGAGACTTAGTTGCACAGTGCTTCCCAAAAAGCTTGGATGAAGGTGTTTATCTTTGTCATCAGGCTTTACAAGAAAAATAATTTAAATTCTTCAATGACAACTAAATTAACATTATTAAAGTAATTAAAAACTAACTTAAAAAAAGTAATACTGTACATGAATTACTCAATTGAATCACTCTCATATCAGACGCGTACTTCCGTGACGCATCGTCCGGCGCGAATTTGTGTCCATTCGTGTATTTTAATTTACTTTGTATATTATTGCGTCATGCGAAACATCAGCTTCATGTAAACTATCTTTACGTTTATAAACACATCTTACCACTTTTGTCCGTGGATTCGCCTCCTTCTTCGCTCTCGGCATTTCCCCTCCGTGCCTTTGCCCGGGTAAAATGCATGGTACCCAGCTTACTGCTCCCAATGCCAGGTGAGGGACGGTGCACTGAATGTGCTGGATCAAACATGTTGATGCTGAATAGTAAATTGATAACGATTTTGGTTCACATGCAGTAATAAACGCTTTCTATAAGAAAAAAGAATAATATTACACAAAAGAAGTTAACTTTTTTTTTAAGTTACCTAATTGCCATCTCTCCTCCTCTTCTCTTTCTCCCCCTCTTTCTCTTTCCTCTCTCCCCCTGTCTCTCCCTTTCACTCTTTCTCTCTCTCTCTCTGTCGAGCTACACATGTCATTCCTGAGCTGCCAGTGATCCAGACTCCCTCTGCCCTCCGGACCTGTCTGATCCATCCTGGTGCCCCGTTTCTGGTTGGAGGTCTTGTCGCATGGATGCCCCGTGTGTCTCTTTGGGATGCGTCTGGTGTCTGGGGATGATTCTATCTACTTAGAAGATGGTTCTGGCCTTGACTGGTGTTGTCAGCTGTTTCTCTGAGGACTTGACAATTCGATAGTTCAGGACTGGAACTTTCTACAAGTCTACCTGAGTCTCCAATAACTACTGGACTCCATTTTAACATCAATTAACATCAACTATTATAGCTGAACTGCCTGCCACCTAACACACTGTATAAATGCAGATCATTTCCTGCTATCTGTTTCACCCAGATGAGGATGGGTTCCCTGTTGAGTCTGGTTCCTCTCAAGGTTTCTTCCTATTACCATCTCAGGGAGTTTTTCCTTGCCACTGTTGCCCGCGGCTTGCTCACCAGGGACTATCTGACCATTTTGATCCATACACATTCACATTCCATACAAACTTAAATAATTCTTTTGATTGTGTAAAGCTGTTTTGAGACAATGTCAATTGTTAAAAGCGCTATACAAATAAAACTGAATTGAATTGAATTGAACTTTTACCATCTGGACAACCAAATTTTCAGGCAGTGAGATTTTGGCCAATCCGATTGTAGAAGTGCTTGGTCACGTGCTAACACTCATCCATGGTACTGTAGGTGTATCTGATAACATATTTAGCCAATGAAATGAAAGTGCGCCAATTGTTTAATTTTTTGGTTGTCTTGGCCGTTAAATTGACGAATAGTTAGCCTACTAGCTCTTCCGGCTATGGATTAGTGATGGGAAGTTCGAATCATTTTAGTTCTTTGAATCTCGTTCATCAAAATGAACAAATCCTTTTTTTGAGTCATTTCGTTCATTTTGTTCTTTTGATTAGAAATAAATTGAAATTAAAACCTCCATATGTCAGAAATAAATTAAAATTAAAACCTCCGTATGTTATATACAGAATCGTTCAATACTGTTTCCTGTATATAACAAACGGAGGTTTGCACATGGGTGCAATAGAAAATTAACGAATCACTCTCCGAGCCGTCTCGTTCATCTGAGTTATGTTAAAGATTCGTTCAAAAAGAACGAATCGTTCATGAACGGCCCATCACTACTATGAATTCACTGGAGAGTAAACTTTTGACTAAAGATTATTTCATCTGGTAAGAATAAATTCTTGTAAACTGTAACATTAGTTTCATATTTTGTTTTGCAATAGGCACAACCTCCTCCTTAGCAAACCATTGTATGATTATGAGAATGCCCTATTCGTCATGTAAGAGGGCATTTTGTGCTATAGGCCTACATTATTATTTGCTAATATTAAATTAATGTTACCCCCGATAAAAATGTCCCTACACTTTTTAAATAACAAATGTAAGGTCATAAAAACGAATGGTTATGACTATAACCTCGATTCCCTGAGGGAGAGGAACGAGGTACAACACATATTGTATGGGATACCACGCCCTCTCATGTCCTGGCTGAAGCCACCTTTATTCACGCCGTAAGGCAGACAAACCTGTGGTGACGTAGGTGTAGCCCCGCCTACACTTATAAACCATCGTCGCCATGGTTGACTTTCAGTTCGACAGCCGCTCTTCACCGAGCGTAACTGTGAGGCGGGGCAGCATTGTGTTGTACCTCATTCCTCTCCCTCAGGGAACCGAAGTTATAGTCATAACCATTCGTTCCCTTTCAGTCGATTCACTCGGTACAACACATATTGTATGGGACATATATTCACGCCCCGCCGAGCATCTACCAAAGTCAGGCACAAGAACCCTGGTAGCTACTCTACTGCATCATGGACCCCGCAGAGAGGACCGAATGAGCCACCGAGGGGGCCGTTATATCAAGTCGGTAGAACCGGACAAAGGTGTGCGGTGAGGACCAACTGCCGCACAAATATCAGTGCAGTGGCACACCCTTACTGCTATAAGCTAATGAAATAGCCTCCACAATCCAATGGGAAAGCCGCTGTTTAGACAGTGCTTTACCCTTTACTGGACTAGCAAAACAGACAAACAGTTGATCACAGAAGCGCATATTCACTGTATGATCCATGTAGACCCGTAGAGCACGTACAGGGCACAAATTATGCAATTTTCCCTGCTCCTCAGAAGCAAAAGGAGGGGGACAAAGGCTATGAAGGTCAAAGACCATAGAGCTATAATCAGTGGAGACCACCTTGGGTACATAGGCCGCGTTCGGTCTTAGAGTAACCTTTAAACCATTAGCAGCAAACTGCGTACAAGATGGATGCACGGACAAAGCGTGGAGATCACCCACTCGTTTAGCAGATGCTAAAGCAAGAAGAAGTGCTGTCTTATATGAAAGAATTTTCATATCTATAGACTCAACTGGCTAAAAAGGAGGCCCACAGAGGGCCTCAAGTACTAGCAATAGATCCCAAGACGGAACACTGGACCTCACAGTGGGTCGCAGACATCGCACTCCTTTTAAAAATCGTACTGCCAGCGGATGAGCCCCTGGTGACACTCCATCAAAACCAACATGACAGGCTGATATAGCCGCCAAGTACACTTTAATAGTAGAGAAGGAAAGGCCTTTTTCTAATAGTTCCTGCAGAAAAGACAAAACCTCCACCATGGAGCACTGAAATGGAAGAACCTTACGTTCTCGACACCATTGCTCAAAAGCTTGACACTTGTAAACATATAAGCTTCTCGTAGACGAAGCCCGAGCACTTTGAATTGTCTCAATCACATTCGAGGGAAGCCCTTTAGCTATCAGATTGGACCTTTCAACAGGTAAGCATGCAAGTTCCACAGCTCAGGACACGGGTGCACTACCTCTCCCCCTGCCTGAGACAGAAGGTCCCTGAGGAGAGGAAGTTTCCATGGCTCTGCTGCTAGCAGGCTGACTATATCTGCATACCACAGCTTCGCCGGCTAACGAGGGGCCACCAGGATTAGCGACAGGTCCTGCTGGTGCACCCTCTCTGTGACAGGCAGAATCAGTTCTACTGGAGAAAAAGCATACAATAGAGCTGGGGGCCATGAGTGTGCCAGCGCATCGATCCCCAGAGGGGCATTGCGGTCCGTTATGGAGAAGAATAGCGGGCAGTGAGCATTCTTTTTTGATGCAAAAAGATCCACTGCTGCCCTGCCGAAGCGCTCCCAGATCTGAGCTACCACCCATGGGTGTAACCTCCATTCCCTCACAAGCGAGCCCCCTCTGGATAGAAGGTCCGCCCCCAGATTCAGGCACCCTGGAATGTGAGTGGCCCTGAGTGACAGAAGATGAACACTGGACCATAGCAATAGAGAATGAGATTGAGAGAGTTTTAGCAGTGGGAGTGAGCGAGTCCCCCCTTGTCTGTTTATATACGACACCACTGTTGTGTTGTCTGTCCTGATCAGAACATGATGGCCTGTCAGGGATGAAAACACTGCTAACAGCCCCAAACAGTTGATGTGAAGCCTGTGCTGTTCCTGTGACTACACCCCCCTGACCGCAGAGCCGTCGCACAGAGCGCCCCAGCCGCTGAGCGAGGCATCTGTTGACACCACTTTGCGAAACGACATCCTGCCTATCGGAGAGCCCTGACGTAATAGCCTGGGTTCCCTCCAGGGCAGAAGAGCTGTCATGCATGACGGTGTCACTGTCAACCTCCTGTTGAGGTGGCGCGGCGCACATAGGCGGTGAGAGCGCACCCAGCGCTGAAAAGCATGCATATTCAACAGCCTGAGAGGCACCACAGCGATCATAGACGGCATCATTCCCATTAACTGTAAAAACACTCGGAAACGAAGTTTGTGTTGCAACTGAAACAGAGCAAGGCAGCGCTGAAACACAGCTATTTTGTGCTCTGAGAGACGTGCTCGGCTGGTAACGGAACATATCTCCAGACCCAGGAATGAAAACTGTTGACTCGGAGTCAATGAGCTTTTCTTCATGTTTATTGAGAACCCTAAAGTCTGAATGTGAGACACAACTAGCGCTGTTTGTTTCTCCGCCTGCTCGCCTGAGCTCGCTATCAGCGCCCAGTCATCTAAATAGGCCAGTATGCGAATGCCCCTCTCCCGAAGAGGAGACAGAGCTGCCTCGACGCACTTCATGAATGTTCGGGGAGCTAGCGACAGGCCGAACGGGAGCAATAGGTACTCGTAGGCCACGCCCTCGAATGCAAACCTCAGAAACTTTCTGTGGCGCGGAAAGATCGCTATATGAAAGTAAGCGTTTGTGAGATCTATCGTAGTAAACCAATCCCCCGGGCCTATTGCATTTAGCAGTTGCCTCAGTGTAAACATTTTGTACGTTCTTAGAAACGTGTTCAATATTCTCAGATCCAAAATAGGACGCAGTCCTCCCCCTCTCTTCGGAACGACAAAATAACGGCTGTACCAGCCTGAGTTCGCTTCCGAAGGAGGAACCACTCCAGTCGCCCCTTTGCTCAGAAGAGAATTTATCTCCTCCCGAAGCACAGCTGCTGCGGCGTCCGACACCACTGTGTTTACTATGGAAGAGAAGCGCGGTGGCCTTGTGCGAAACTGTAGTCGGTATCCCATAGCGACCGTGTTTTGCACCCATGTCGAGACTGTGCATGCGCCACACGAGGAAGTGGGAAGCCAGCCGACTCACCCTGATCTCTGAAAGGGGGCTGCTGCTCCCTGGCGTTCTGCCAGAGTGCAGCCTCATCGACGGAACTGGGCTTTTTTGCTTTGCAACATTGTAAACAGGAAAACTCTCTATTGGTTTTAATAATGAAATGTTTACATTGCTTACAAAAGGCAAAATTTTTGAGGCAATCAAACTGTAAACATTGAGGGCACTTGCTGTAAGTCCCTGAGAATTTCTTAACACGCCCCAACATAAACACTTGTGTGTGAGGTGGGGGGGGGGGGGATTGTGCTTGGGAGACTGTGTTAGGGAAGTGCAGCGCCGTTTGGGACTGACTCCCTGAACATAACTTAGCGGCCTCTTGGGCGGCATTGAGAGAGGAGAAACAGTGTCTCCCTGCTGCCAGAGCTCCCCTCCCTTTAAAATCTGAGCTACCTGTAGGAGGAGTGAGGATTTTTCCTCCTAGTCGCTGAATCCTTCCGGAGGCCCGATGGGGGGCCCCTACTCCAGGCTGACTGCCATGGGTTTTGCCCGGGAGGTTGTTGCTTCACCGGCCGGGAGCTCGAGTTGGCTGCCGGCGGTGGTCTTTTCTGAGGTGGCCGCGGAGTGGTCATTCTTCGAGCCTGTTTGGGCTTCACCTCTCGTCGCAGAATGATATCTCGCAACGCTTCAGCCTGCTTCCTTTTGAAGTCAATCCTTGCCTGAATGGCATCGAGTGACTGGCCGAACAAACCCTCAGTAGACACCGGTTCATCCAAGTAGACGTCAGAGAGCGTGAGCCATAAATGCCTCTGTGCTACCACTGCACTCGCCATCCCTCTCCCGAGGGAAAGAGCCGCAGAACGAGACATGTGCAAAATGTAGTCTGTCGCGGTCCTGACCTCGTTAAGCAGCGCACATAGTGGGCTCTCCTGAGGCACCAATGAACCGAGCTCCGCCAACACATTGCCCGATATGTTTGAAGCAGTGTAACAGAATTGAGCGCACGAGCAGTGCCCGCTTGAGCAAAAATCTTCTCCAGCTGGGCAGAGGAGAATCTACAGTGTTTGGACGGAAGAACAGTAGGACCAGACACTCTGTGGTTTTGCGAGGGTGCCAAATAAGCAGCCAAAGATGGCTCCATCGGCGGTGGGCTCACTAGTCCTGATTTTTCAGCTCCATTCAATTCCAAATACTGTCCATAACCGGGTACTGATACGCGGGTCGACAGCGGCTTGCTCCATGACAACGTTAGCTCGCCTACAAAGTCGGGAAACATAGGCAAGCAGTTCTTAACTGTCGTCGGTTCAGGAGGGAGAAAAAATCCCGCAAACCTTGACGGTTTTTGAGCTGGCTGTGGGGAGGGCCACTCCACCTCCAGCTTCTCGACCGCTCGACGGTAGAGGGCGAAAAACGAAGTGTCATCCCGAGCAGCTAGCGCAGTAGCAGCGGAGCTCTGGGCGAGTGGCAAGAGTTCATGCTCGTCCTCCGACAAGCCATGCATCTCTAGGCCGATATCGAGCATGTCATCGTCCTCGAAAGCACGCTGATCGGTGCCTGGCTGCTGGCCAGCGCAGTAGGAGAGCTCACGGTCTTCCGACCCCTCGAAATACTCCATTTGGCCTGCCCAGCTAAGCGCGGGGACTTCTGAAGAAAACTCCTCGTCAGCAGACCCAGGCGAAGCTGGGACTGCTAGTCCGGAAAGGAGGGGGTCTTGTTGACTGACTGTATTTTTCCCCAGGGTTCTTTCCACGAACGTGACCCGTCTTTCTAGCGTTGAACGCCCGGAGCTGGCGACAAAGCGCACGAACTTAAAGTCAGCGCTCCGCGGGTAGACGACTCACCAAATGAGGCTGTTGTCGCTAACACCAACAGGAACAGTTAAGCTGATTTAAGCGCAGTCTTGTAAAGTAAATGTAGAGTTGACTAGCAGCACCTAGAAAACTCTACGGAAAGGTGTTCACAGCGAGGTGAAGAGCGAAAGAACTGAAGGTCAACCGTGGCGATGATGGTTTATAGGTGTAGGCAGGGCTACACCTACGTCACCCCAGGTTTGTCTGCCTTACGGCGTGAATAAAGGGGGCTTCAGCCAGGACATGAGAGGGTGTGATATCCCATACAATATGTGTTGTACCGAGTGAATCGACTGAAAGGGAACTCTTAAATATCTTAAAGTGTATAAAATGATTAAAAATCATTTTAAATTGTATTTTGGGGAAGGAAAAGGTGGAATCACTATATGGCTTAATGTGTTAAACGTCAAAAGTATTAAACTTAGGCTAATGTTTACACGTTTATGGCTATGAATACCACACACTTAAGTTAACCCTTTGGTATTGCTCATGTGGGACTCACACCTGTGTTGTTCGCAGCCAAAACTGAACAGAGACCATAATGGTGTGGTAATTTCATTTTATGTATTTATTTTTTGGGTCTAAAATGAACAACACCAGAGGGTTGACAAGTGATTGCTTTTGATCTACTGTTAATGAATTATTACAATATATACAGTACTTTAGTGTGTTTATATTTTAATTTATTGTACATCATAATTTATTGTTGTACCATTTTCATCCTGTTTTTGCTATTTTGCCATACACTGTATCAAATATGTGATATTTAAATTAATGCAAGCTCTTGTAGATGTCATTGTAACTCTTGTAGTATGTCACTACTATGAGCACAATAATTTGTTTGTTGTATTTCTTTAAACACCTTATTACTTTATTAAAACTATTTAAATATATTTCAACATGTACTTCAAATGTTTTGATATATTGGTACTTAACATGATTAGATTTTTTATATTAATTATATTTCCAATTTACTGCCTCCGCACAAGACACAAAACAGAACTCATTGGTGATTTCTTGACATTGTTTTTTCTTTCAGTTGCCTCAATCTCGTATGTGGTGAAAAGATATCGGCGTGTCCTCAAAAATGTGCAAAGAGGTTTTGAAATGAAAAACAACAAACAGCTCATCCCCTTTTCTGCCAAGAAAGACTGAATGTATGCAACAGGATGTTAGCTGGATAAGTTTGAGTAGATTGTTGTTAAATAGGCAAGTTTTATTTTTCATAATGTGAAATGTTGGTGTGCTGATGGTGAAGTTGCTTTACCCCTATATGGTGACATACAGTAATGCTGCCAGTGCAGCATGTTTATTTTATCGTTTTTCTTTTTGTTTTATATTCATGTCAAATTTGCCACACATAATCAACCTGTTCGGATCTGATACCCTAGTGAACAATGGGTTTTATGTAAACATATTGTTAATAAAACAACTTTATCTCATACCCTGTTTTTTTTTATTATATTTTATCGTCTGGTACTGACTTCTTATCATGTATCATGCTGTATGTGTTCTGTTGATAGCTTATAGACTTTCTACTGTTATCAACTGTTTTTCACTTTAATTGGACAGTTCTAAAATGTATCTACATATGCTTAGTTGAGAATGCCTACTAATAGTCTGCTGAACGTAAACTGTACATTAGTTGACAAGCAACAGATGTGCGACTAATGTTTTGTTGACTATCAACAGATAATAAACTAGTGATTTTGAAAAAAATTTTTTAAAAAGGGGTGGTAAAGTAATTATTCATTTGATGCATTTGAGACCCTTGAGTAAGGAGGATATAATATGCTCTTCATCATATGTTGACATGACTGTAGACTATCAACTGACAGATTAATTCAGAGTAGTTACTATTAGTTAATAACCTGTTGAGAAAGACATGCTGACAGTCAGAGGTGGAAAGAGTAATAAAATTTTGTACTCAAGTACAAGTACTGTTACTTCAGTGAAATTTTACTCAAGTACAAGTCAAGTTACCATTATAAAAATCTACTCAAGTAAAAGTAAAAAGTAGCTCATTAAAAAATTTACTCTTTTTTAATTTTTTTTTTTTTTTTTAACAGCGGGGGTGGGGTGAGGCATTCTAGCGTAGTTCAAAAAAGATGAGCAGATATAAATCTCATAATGCCCTTTGCATAATAAAGCTGTTGTCATTCTTGTACTTGAAAATCAAAGTGGTCACTTAAATATGGTGTTACGTCCCAGTCTAGAGCCATACAGCAAAAGACTGGTTCAGGGTTCTATTTTAAACTGTATGGAAATGGTGGTATATGGCAGAAAGAACTAGATCCAATCATTAACTGATGAAAAGATGAGGTTTGTATACACACACACACACACACACAACAGGAGGAGGATCAGATTCAGGATGGACCCAGGCCAAAATAATAAACAAAATGGTATTTATATTTAGTAGCTAGATTACCTGCAAAAAAAAAAAAAAAACCTTCCCGGACTCCCTAAACCTATATAAACTATATAAAATATAAACCTAAGCTAAACTATATAAAATACCTGGCTTTGATAACCTTATATATATTATGTATATATAATTTTATCACCCCCCCCCCCCCCCCCCCGTCATTCCGTACAATAAGGTAGTCAGCTATCTTCATTTTATTACCACATAACATCCTGAGCAAATAAATTCCCAAATAAATTCCCTCTTCCAAAAATAAATGGCAGCCACGCCCCTGCTACTAGTGAGTGCACAGACATACAGTGAAATTATCTACAAATATATACAAAGACCAACCAAACCAAAGGGACAAAGCAATAATCAAAGTCAATTGGAGGCAAAAAGTCAAACCAGAATACACAACCAAATATCAAAACGCCAAAATCACAACCTCTTTCCCGCGTCTCTCTCCAGTCGCGCTAGTCGATGACGTCACTCTCAAGGCGGAAGCGACCATGTGTAAGGTCATGAAGATGCCGATGTCAGAAAACCTGGAGTGGAGTCTGGAGCGGCGCGCGACCAGGACATGATACACACAGGCGGCGCAACCGAGCATTTATACAAAGCATAATATTTTCATTATTTTAGCATTTTCATTCATTTATTTTTTACTCAGTAGCGAATATGATTTAAAATGTAGCGAATTACAATACTTCAAACAAAATGTACTTAAGTAAAAGTAAAATTACAGATTTTTAAAACTACTTTAAAAAGTAGAAATACACAAAAAAGCTACTCAATTACAGTAACGCGAGTAAATGTAATTCGTTACTTTCCACCTCTGCTGACAGTCAACATGCACTTTTTTGTAAAATCTATAGATTAGAAATTAAAATGCACTTTATAGTCTACAGACAGTTGAATGTGTGTTGCTTGTCTGTTGAAACAATGTTGTTGAATGTCAACTGATGCACTGTTAACAGATGGACTATCAAAATAAAGTGTTACCCTTCATTTAGCTTGTTATTGCATTGGTATCTTTATTACCAGGTGCATTAGTACCCTCAGTAAATGTTGGAAGTGCAAGAAGAATATGAGATGATCATTATTTCAGCATTACTTTCCTGGTATTTACAACTAGATGTGCTGTTAAAAAACAAATTAGAGCACCGCATCTTTGGTGGCACATAAGTTCTAGATGAACAAATGTACAGGACAGGAATAGGTCCTTTTTGAAGTAATCATTTAATATTTGGTTGCATACAGTATTTGAGTTCAATAACTACATCAAGTTGATCACTGACTGACACCACCATGCTGTTGCATTCTCCTTTTGTGAAGCTTTTTCAAACTTGCACCACGGCTTAGTTTTGTTGTTGTTGTTTCGTCTTTCTCCCTTTAGTCTCCTCTGCAGGTGAAATAAACCTGGGTTGCATCATCAATAAAGATTAGTGGAGCGTACAAAGAACCTTTCTTTCTACACATTCATTCAAGGACTTTTGTGGCTCAACTCTGTATTTCTGATTCTTACCGCTGATGTGCGTTTTGCATCCTGAGGTATGGCCTCCACATTTCTGTTTTCAAAGTTTTCTTTAGATATCTCCAGATATCTTTACTCCTGCCCTGTGGAGGTTGTTACTGATATCACTGACTGTTTTGGGTTTTTTTCTCCCTAACTCTCTTGGGTAATCTGTTCAATGTCTGATTGTTTGTACACCAGTGGTTTTCTTTTGGAGGGCATACAGTAACAAATTTTAGAAAAATAAATATTCTATTCAAATTCATGCTTTTCTTTATTGATAATGAAGAGCGTACGCTCAAAACGAAACAATTACACACGAATAAATGGATCATTAATACAAGTACATTTAAAATAACATCAGTTTGGGGCCGGGAGAAAAAGTGGAACCATAGTACAACAATAATGGTTTAACTTCGGACCAACTTGAGCAGCGCTGCTCGAATCACAAATCTGCGCGACCCACTGGGCAGCGCTACGCGACTCTGACAGAAATAAACCGCGCCGACCATCAAATTACATTTTACCCCGCTGGGATGCGCACGTACAAAACAGGCATGGCAAGGGCGGAAACAATATTAAACAGTCCTGACATTTTAAATTGTTTTAAAAATAAAACACAGTGGGTCGCGCAGATTTGTTGCGTGATCCACCGGGCTGTGTGAATAAACCAGATCCTTTCTGCGCTATCCAGATAGTCGCGCTGCGCTGTATTTGCGCAGATATTTGGTTCAATCAGGTGCCACGGTTTCGTCCCACTTTTGATGTGTTTGGCTTCACATACACTTCGACAATGGAAGAAGACGGTTCAGTAAGAGTTTGCTTGTGACGAAACCAAGAACGAGGAGATTGTAAAGAAAAAAGCTGCATCGTCTGTGTTGTGGAATTGGTTTGGGTATAAGAAAAGTGATACGAATGAGACGAACGTGATTTGCAAGGTACGCAAGTGCACTGTTTTAACAAGTGGTGGAAACACGTCAAACCTTTTCTATCATCTGAAATCCAAGCATCCAAACGAATATGGCCAAAGTAAAAAAAATGCGGCAAACCCCAGCAATTCACAGTTTAAATAAAATTAGATTATGTAAAACAGTTTCTTTGTGTTTGAATTTTTATTTATGCATTTTCAAATACAAATTGCTATATTGTGATATATATCGTTATCGAGGTAAAAAATTGCTTCTACCGTGATAGAAGATTTTGGTTATATCGCCCACCCCTAATGAAGCCTATACTGAGATTGGATTAATAGAGGTGATGGTAGGGGCAGAAGAGAGACCCATGGGTGTTTTGTGTCTTATACCGCTGGCAGCAGACCGCATGAGACCCAACAAATTAGGAAGACACTTAGAGACAACACACTCCAGTCATGTTAATAAGCCACTAGACTTCTTTCAAAGAAAGCTGGCAGAATACAGACAGCAGGATAATCGCATGGTACAGATGTCGCCATTAAAAACCCGCGTTTCGAGAAAAGGGATCCCGTGACTTGCCGCGGCTTTGCGCGGCTGCGTGCGGGAAGCTGTGAACATGCCCTTCATTACCTGTAGGGGGCAGTCGTGTTTCAGTCTGAAGTATTGTGTGTCTACTGAAGCCGAAAATGTGTGCAAATTAAACTGCGCATGCGTGTTTGGAGTCGCTGTGCCCGCGCTGTGTATCAGTCGGTTGGGAATCATCACGGAGGTTACAACACGGCGGTGCTGGAGCTGGAGTTTGTCGTGTTCGAGGTAAGTTTAGCTTTCTTTTTTGGATGTGATTCTCGCTTTCATGACTCCCAATTAATGTTCATCTTAATCTCAGGACGTACAATTAGCAATTTCAGTTTTAATAGTGTGGAGATTCACAAAACACCGTTTTCGTGTAAAAACCTGAACCTACGGAGCCCCCATGGGTCCTGTGGTAAATAAATAAATAAATAAAATAATAACGAACCGAGCGCGCGGATTAATACACCGAGATGTGTGTTTCTTACCCCCACCCCGAGTGAAAACGGCGTGTTCAGACAAAGGCTCGCCAGTTAGATGCCATTTCTGAACAAACTGAGTCGTGTGTGTTAAAGCATTAAATGGTAAAAGAGCACTAGCAATAAACGTTTTTTTTTCTGAAGCCGAACTTTATTAATGAGTTACGAGTAAAGAACCTGTACATATGTTCATACAGTATTGACAGCAGCTCTAATTTACTGCGGTAAAGCCAGCCGCGGTTCAGAAAAACACGGTCAAGCCAGCCGCGATTGATTTTAGTGCGCGCGCATATTACAGTGATTACGGTGGTTTCATGAACAACACAGAGAGAATGCCCCATATCTGAAAAATGCTGCAGTAAAATAGTTTCATATGTGGTGTGTATATAGTATGGGACGTCCTGAATAAGAACTGATCATTGTTTTTTTCTACTTATTAGAAATGGGGTCTTTATACCCCTTTAAAGTGTAATAATGTCCAATATCTCAAAAATGCTGCAGTAAAATTGTTTCATATTTGGTGTGTATATAGTATGGGACGTCCTGAATAAGAACTGATCATTGTTTTATTCTACTTTTTTTTTTTATCATATAATGTGTGTACATTATATGGGATAAAAACTGACCATGGCGTTTTATACTTACTAGAATTTATTTTTTCATAGGTCTCTGAAGTGAAATAAAGGCATTTTATTTAACTTTTTTTCCCCATTGTGAACATTTGTTTATTTGACCTCTCTTCCAAAGCAGACGTTAATCCTCATTATAGAAAACATTCATTGAAGAATAACTGCTACTTTTGAACAGTAAAACAAAATAAAAATCAATTCTGGTATTTAGAAAGACTAAATACATTATTTTGTCTGTTTTCTACGAATTCTGCTGTAACTTATCTACATAAAACAATTATTTGAATGGTGAATATTTAAGAAAAATATTGTAACAGACAACCGTCAAAGTCACCAATAAATAACACGGATATTAAAGCAGAAATGCAAATAAATAAGCAAGTAAAAATTGACGAGCATGTTGTATTATCTCTCAGTCCTGGGCGTCTAAATGAAAAGCGCTCTGAAAGCGCGTTGTCTCTGTGTCGGTCCTGAAACTACCGTAATCACTGTAATATGTGCGCACACTAAAATCAATCGCGGCTGGCTTGACCGCAGTTCTAATTTGTCTAAATCGCATTGCAGACAATAAAAATAAGTCGAGTTATCCTGTGACCCTGCATGCTTAATCTTTCCACACATGATTCTTGCTCCTTTCTTTTTCCTTAATCCCTCGCTGATCTATCTTGTATTTTTCTAACGGTGTCAGAAACTTTGTGTTAGTAGCACTGCTTGACATGCTTGATGCCTTCCTCTTTTGTAATTTGCTTTGGATAAAGGCAAACTTACAAAAGATGAAGAAATGCCTAAATGTAGTTGTACGAATAAAAGATTATGTAATGATACAATGTAAATATTTTCACAGAAACAAAGTGTAAAGATGAGACGTGAATCTGAAGAGGATCTCTTTGATGATTGCCTGGTAAAGCATTGTTTTCTTATTAATTATACAATTTATTAATACCTTGAATATAGTGTTTTTTGTATTGGACAGAAGCATATAAATGCAAATGAATATATAAATATGAGTAATTATTGAACGAATTTTCATGTTTGGACTAACCCTTTAAATACAAACTCAGCATTCATCATAGGATTTCCTGACACTGTAAAGGTGCAGAGTAATCTATGGAGTGTAGCCATCTCATGCCATGTTTTACAATGTTTTAGTGATGCAAGATTATTGCTAAAGCAATTTAACCCAAGTTTAACAATCTGAAGTATATGAAGTGATGGTCATTTTTTATTATCAATTATTTGTATTATTTTTTTTTCTCTGTGAAATGAAGTCAGCACAGGTTGAAGCAATTCAGATTTTTTTTTTGTTTCTCAAAATAAATTATTTATTTTCTTGTACATTTTATGCAGGAGGACAGACGAAGTGATGCCAGTATGCACCTTCTTAAAATCCTTGTCGTCTGTGCTGTTGAAGGGGAAGGACCAGTTGGTGTATCCATAATCCTTGAAGGAGAGGAAATTTTGCAAGAATGTGGCAATAGCTCCGAGCACTGCGCTACACATTTGAGCTATTTTCAGAAAGTTCTTCTAGAACTTGATGGGATTAAGCTATCACCAAAAGTGCAAGCTTTAAAGATGAAGTTATCTTAAAACATTTGATTTGGCTTGACTACAAGTCTTTACATGTTGTGTTTCCATGTTCAGCTTAATGTTTTAATGCGTTATGGTTTCAATGGCATACTTTTAAGTGCACTAGTCCAGAGTGCTGATTTGAATGTTGCAACTTCACTGCTTCCGAGGGCTATTACGTTTTAACGTTTATTCTACAGTTTGTTTAATGTATTTTCTGCTGTATTTTATTTCTAAATGAATGCTGTATTTTATTTATTTATTATTTTACACAATTTTGTTTAAAACAAGTATTTCACTTTTATTAAAAAGACAACTTGGATCTAGACTGTGAATGTCACAAATATTTGGTAATGTTGGTGAATAAACTGTTTAATTATATTTTAGTTGTGAGATTTATGAAAGATATAGATGAAATAATTACTTAAGTTTCTTTCCAAAACATAAATTAGCAATGTTTACATTATTATAGGGAGTAATATAAATTGATAAAACCAAGTTAAGGGAAAATCTCACAAAACAAAATGATAGTAATTTCATAAAATTAAGGTTCCTGCAACTTTACTTGATTATTTTAAATAAATCTAATTTGTGCATTAAATATAATTATGTAACTTTTACTTGATTTCTTTTATTGTTAATTTAATTAAGTAAATTTTACCTGACAATTACGGGTGAGTTTTACTTAGGCTGAATCACAATTCTATTTTCTTCCCCTTGTCCCTTGAAACGAAGTGGAAAGGGGAAGGGTATAAATATTTCCCCTAAGAAATGGGACAACACTGTTATACGTCATCATACGTTGTCGCTGGTTCCTAATGTTACGTCAGAGGACATGCGCCGATGTTTATCACACATTCCAATAAGAGAGATTACTCACTCCCAAAGGTTTTTTGCGCCGTATTTCGATTTTTAAAAAAGTTGCTCATTTTCACCACGAACACGGATGAGTCTTCGGGTTTCCTCAGCCGTCCATATACAGAATATAAATTACAAAACTGTGGTCACGTTGCAATAAGTAAGAATAGTGTAAGCAAAACAATAGTGTATGGCCGTAAGCAAAACAAACAATGCGTTATCAAATGCTCGGCAAAATGCCGTGCTACTGAACTTTCATATTTGTTTGTAGCATGCAGTAAAGTGTATGTGACATAAAAATATATATTTGTAATATTGTGCAATATGTGCTATCCGTTAGCAAACTTTAGCGATTTTTTTTGCAAACGTTTCTTTACAGAACATCACCATAAACACAAACACAAGACTAAAGGTAATATACATACAATGAAAACTTATAAAAATCTTTATTAATGGCAAAAATGACTTAACATTTATGAGTCTGTTTGCTCGAGTGAGCAGCCATGTTGAAAACTTCGCTTAGCCCTTCGTTTGAAGTGAGGTCCTGAAAAATCTTCGTTTGGAGGGCTATCTGGCCCTTCCCCCCCTCCCCCTACACCTCCAACCAAAAGAGAAATGAGACACCACTACCCCTGCACGTAACGCGTCAAATGGAAGAGTAGGGGGAAGGGTTGGGATTCAGCCTTAATATTGGAGCAATAAAATTTACTTAAAATCTGTGTCCAAATTGTTATGAGGATTTTATCAAGTAAATCTTACAAGTTCTTTTTTTCAGTGCATGGGTGAACACGATGTTTTAAGAATTTAATTATATATATATATATATATATATATATATATATATATATATATATATATATTTATTGTGTGTGTGTGTGTGTGTGTGTGTGTGTGTGTGTGTGTGTGTGTGACCGGTGCAACTCACACGTCCTATTCCATTGTCATTCATACTGCCGTAGTTTTTAGAGCCCTAAAACAGCATTCGCTAGTAAGTAAGTAAATAAAAGACAAATTAATAAATAGTTTTAAATTATATATATACAGGGGCGTAGATTTAGGGTGGACGGAGGGGATGTGTCCCCACCAATATCCTCCGACCATTGAAATGTCCCCACCAATAATTTAATCCACTTTTTTTTAAATCGTTCTGTCAACATTAACCTAGACACGCAGAAAGGGATAAATCACGTTCTCTCCTTGAGTCCTCCCGCCCACAAAACACATATGAACATTTTGATTGGCTGTGCCTTTCCCTGCCATCATGTGATAGACGATTGGCTGCGTTCAGACACAAGCAGCGCCAAATGCAGTGGACTCACATTCAGTACAGCAGGCCAGGATATAGTCTGTGAATACGGACGTAAAACTAACAGCAGATTAAACAGCTAAATGTAAAAGTATAAATATGATCCCTGTCAGTCTCCTAATCTAGTGACTGTTTGTCAGAAATCAGTATTGTGAAAGAAATTGATAAACTAATATACTAATATTGCCATATGGCTAGAATTTTGTTGACACCAATAGACAATCCACTCAGAAAAATAGTTTTTAAAATGCATTCACTTACTTGGCGAACATTAATGATTTGATTCGAGGTTTGCACACTAAGACTCAGAAAAAGTGAAATAAAATGATTGCTATTTAAATGACATGTGTTTATCCTGTTTTGTCAGGTAACAGAACCTAAACACCTGTGCTGTATATCAGACAGCGATGGAGAGAGTGTAGATTACACACAGGTGCTCTCTAGTCATTAGCACTCATCAGGCAATGTCTATGGCCAACTGACTGCACTCAGACCAAAGGGGGCTGAATAATTACACACACCCCACTTTTCAGTTATTTATTTGTAAAAAAAAAAATTTTGGAAATCATGTATGATTTTCGTTCCACTTCTCGCGTGTACACCACTTTGTATTGGTCTTTCACGTGGAATTCCAATAAAATTGATTCATGTTTGTGGCTGTAATGTGACAAAATGTGGAAAAGTTCACGGGGGGGCGAATACTTTTGCAAGCCACTGTAGTTGTCCTGAGATTTAACATTGTTACCAATAATAGGCTGAGGCATTCTCTGTCCATGCTCATAAGGAATCCCTCAATGTTTTTCAATTAGGGGACAGAAGCAGATCAGCCATGTTGTAGTTCAGGTGAAGAGGCGAGTTCACAGGAGGTCAATCTGAATGTTGATTATACAGTATATAACATATAATATGTGTGCGTGTATTATACATGTTGATTATACTAATATTTAGCATTATGAGGAGTGATAGGCTGAGGATGTAAGTGATTCATTAGTGTTTTTGGCAAAAGTTTTGATCTGACATTTCACTTTTTTGTCACGCTATTTCATCAGGTGGCAATGCTGTCCGGTCCTAGTGCAGTCAGAGGGGAAGAGTTAGGGTCAAAGCCATTGTTCACCCCCAAAAAAACTTTACTCACTATTTACTCCTTACAGTAAGTGGTTCCAAACTTTAATGATTTTCTTTATTTTGTTGAATACAAAATAAGATATTGGGGGAAAAAGCTGAAAACATTGACTTCCGTAGCAGGAAAAACAAATACTATGTAAATCAATGATTACAGGTTTTCAGCATTCTACAAAATATCATCTTTAGTGTTTATCAGAAGAAAAAAAGAACAGCCTGGACAATATTGATGTCAAACAAATATGCCAGCAGTTTATTTTTGTTAACGAGAGGCGAAGGCATGTTTTTGTCTCCTTCATATAGGAGCAATAGGCATTGAGCTGTTGTGTGGTACTCTACCTAGTAGTTCATGTTTAGATGTAATCTACTTTTATATATATACAGATGATTGAGATGTTTCATTTGCACTAGGGCTCAATAAAGAATAGTTTTTATTTTATTAAAGACTATCTTTTTGTCAGTTATGAAACATTCCTTTAACTTTACACTATTCCTTAATTTAACTTAATGAATTGCATTTCGAGTGGATTAATATAAATCGAAGCATTGCTAGTATTAATGTAAAGTGATTTCGCACCATATTAAGAAAAACATGTATTCAGTGGACATAGTTGGGGTGGGAGGTTGGTAGGTGGATGGGGCAGGGGGTTGGGGGTTGGTGGGTGGAAAAGGGGATTGGGGGATGGGGTATTAGTTGGAGTCATAGGTAGCAAACCTACGCCCTTGTGTGTGTGTGTGTGTGTGTGTGTGTGTGTGTGTGTGTGTGTGTGTGTATATATGGAAATATAATTAATATTTTCGTGTTTAATTACAAAAAAAAAAAAAACATTTTAATGGTTAGTGATTGTTGCAGACATTTACACTATTTTTGAGAACTATTAAGTTCTCCTTCAACGTGTCATAGCCGATAACTGCCCCTTTGAAGCCTTTGAATGGTGTTAAAAATACTTGCAAAACAAGTATTGCAGCCATACATTGGAGGGAACTTCTGAGGTGGTCAGTGATTGATGGCACGGTCGGTCGGAGGGGGTTGTGATCACACCTATAGATCTTTTGTTCTAGGCTATCGGTCAAATATCTCTCCACTTGGAAGCAAAAACATGCAAGGGATTTCAGCATCTCGACGCACATACTAAGCTGTTTATAAAGTAGACACTGTTTGTTTTTTCATTTTGTAATCTTTCCCGTGTTTACCGTGTACTGTACAATGTATATTCATTTTTTTAATTAATTACTGTAAATAAACTACACATTCCGTTGATTTACCAGAAATGACTTTTCTGTTTTTTGTGTGTGCTAAACTAAACTTCAGGGTCAAAGTAATAGCGATTTTATTTGAAAAGTATTATATATTTACAATGCTGATAAGTTCAAGCTTAGATTCATATATAAACTGCTTCAAAGTCTTTCCACCCCGTGACCGCTGAAATCCGACAGACGCAGGGCTCAAGGGAGGTGTGTCTGTGTGTGTGTGTGTGTGTGTGTGTGCGCGCGTGTGTATGTGTGTGTGTGCGCGTGCGCTGTAGCCTGTCCTATTTTCAGCGGATTTTTCCGCTACTGCAGATCAGTTTATCAACTTGTAATATATACATTTTAGGAATTTATTAACATGTGCAGACATTTAAGGGTGCGCTGCCCTCTCTTGCCCCTGCGTAGAGCCTACACACACACACACACGCACACACATCTATCTATCTATCTATCTATCTATCTATTATATAAATACACATTTGGAATCTGCATCTACATTTTCTGTTACAAGTATAGAATTAGGTTCAGCTGAGACTCATGATCAATGGTGTTAGGGTACTTATGTAGTGATAATTAGTTTCAGCCAGATCATTAAAATTAACAATGGACTATGACACTCTTGAGAGGGGATATGAAGGTGTTATTCATTTATTTATTCTCTACAAGGGTGCGAACTACAGTACAGACCAAACTATAACTTTCTCTTATACTACTATAAAAATTCTAAATATAAACAAACAAAATACAGCTTTTTTTCCTCAGAGGTAAACGGAAAAGTGAAGTTGTTCAGCTGTTTACTGTCACTGCAGCTTCTTCAAAGTCTTCCCACTCCGTGACCACTGAAATCCGACACGACACCACGTTAGGCTGCGTCTTGACTCATTTGTATACCGACGGTGATTGGATGTTTCCCGAGGGCTCAGGGGAGTGTGTGTCTGTGTGTGTCTGTGTGTGTCTGTGTGTGTGTGTCTATGTGTGTGCGTGCGCACGGGTACTTGTTCTACTGTTATAAAAACTCTAAATATAAACAAACAAAATACAGCTTTTTTTTCAGAGGTAAACGGAAAAGTGAAGATGTTCAGTGTCACTATGCAGATGTTACACTCAGTGGAGTTACCGAAATCATTGCTTTAGTCCTCATTGAGTTGCCACACATCATTTCCACATTTCACTCGCTTTTGTTCCTCTTATGTGAACATAAACAGTGAAACATTCCACAGGTTTATAATACACCGCGGCCAAGTGAACCACGTTCCCGTCGAACGAAACGAGGCATAATCGTGGTGTTCGCTTCGGTTATGACACACCATAGTTTATTACCTGCTGTGGTAGATCTGAATATTTATTCAAACACAATAATAAAGCTTTATATCCTCAGGAGGGCTCAGTACATTGTTTTAGCGATAGTTTCACGGAAGCGAGTTCAGAACTAATCTAACCAAACCAAAAAAAAAAAAAACATCCGAAGCTTCAAATAGAATGAACGAACTAATGAAATTGATATATATGTAATTGATATACTGTATATACAGACGTGTGTGTGTCATTTTAATTCAAATGAACATTTTAATGCTTTCTGATACACTTATCAACTTATCCACATACACTTATCAACACATACTCTCCGTGCACGCACACACAATCTCTAAAAAATTAATATTAATAACATACATATACAAATAAACAAATGTAGGTGTAATAAAAGTAGTCGTGATGTCAGTACTCGCCCAGCAAACCAGCCTTTTGCAGCGGCTTAAAACGTATGAATTATCTTCAAATATACAAAAAAAAGCGAAAAGACACTCGATTATTATGCATAGGTTATTTGTTTAATTCAAAAAGTTCATAAAAACACTTTAAAACGAGAGAAAAACTGTTAAAATCCTCGTTCGCCTTCTCAGCGTTAGGTAGCGAGTGACGTCATGATTTGAATCTGCGCACCACCGGGGAAACATAGGGAAACTGACTTTCCCGGACCACCGGCTTTTAGATAAAGTCCTTCTATGCGCCATCTGGCGGATATTCAGTGAAGCACAACACATTTATTTTAAATTCCCGAATGTTGCCTCCGGCAAGTCGCGGCAAGCCGCGCGCTAAATTGCGGCATACCGCGGGAAAACACGCAGGGTTTTAAGGGCGACATCTGTAACATCTGAATCAGTGGACAGCAAAGCACAAATGGCTTCATTCAAAGTTGCATACAGAATTGGCCAGTGCAAAAAAACTACAAACGATTGCTGAGCAGCTAATAAACATGGGGTCAATTATGCAAAGAATTCAAATTCAAATTTTATTTGTCACATACACAGTCATACACAGTATAATATGCAGTGAAATGCTTAAAATAAATAATCAATAAAAAGGAAATACTAAAGAAATAAATTTAACTAGTAAAATTAACTGTACAATAAGGGCATAATAATATATTGCAAAATATAGAAATATAGGGGTGGAGTATATATGTATATAGAATTTAAAGTGTCAGTGGTTGTGCAAATATGCATGAAAGGTGACTAATGAAAGTGACATGTGCAATTGTCCAGATGTATAAATATTTAGTGCAAGTGTGTATGAATGTGTCCATGATTGTCCAGTCAGTGTTGTGAGCTTAAAAAGATGTTATTAGTCCTGTGTGGAGGTGTGATTGAGAGACCTCAAGAAGCTCCTCCTCAGAAGAAGCTCCTCCTCAGCCTCTCTGTGTTGGCCTTTAGGGAGCGGAATCGCTTCCCAGACCGCAACAAAGAGAACAGTCCATTACTGGGGTGACTGAAGTCCTTCATGATCTTCCTGGCCTTAGTCCAGCACCGCTTGCTGTAGATCGAGTGCAGGTCAGGGAGCTCAGTGCGGATGATGCGCTCGGCTGATCGCACCACCCTCTATAGAGCTTGTCTGTCCTGCATGGTGCTGTTCCCGAACCAGGTCGTGATGTTTCCCGTCAGGATGCTCTCTATGGTGCAGGAGTAGAAGTTCCTGAGCACCTTGGAGGGCAGTCTAAAGTCTCTCAAGCGTCTGAGGTGGTACAGACGCTGCCGGGCTTTTTTCACCACGGTGTTGATGTGACAGGACCATGACAGGTCCTGCGTGATGTGAACACCGAGGTATCTGAAGCTGTCCACTCGCTCCACTGGGCTCCTGTTGATGACGGGGGTCTGGTAGTTCCTCTCCTGCTTTGTACTAAAGTCCACTATCAGCTCCTTTGTCTTACTGACGTTCAGGAGGAGATTGTTCCTCTGGCACCAGTTCTCCAGATTTCCAGTCTCCTCTAGATAGTCCGACTCATCATTGTTGGTGATCAGTCCGACCACGACGGTGTCGTCAGCAAACTTGATGATGGAGGTGGAGTTGGTAGTGGCCACGCAGTCGTGGGTGTACAAAGAGTACAGCTGGGGGCTCAGAACACAACCCTGGGGGGCTCCAGTGCTGAGAGTGAGTGTAGCTGAGACAAGACCACCCATCCTTACTGCCTGTGGTCTGCCAGTCAGAAAATTGGAGATCCACTAACATATAGATGAGCTGAGTCCCAGGTGCTCCAGCTTGGTGGTGAGTGTGGAGGGAATTATGGTATTAAAAGCAGAGCTGTAGTCGATGAAGAGCATTTTAACATAATTCCCTTTCCTAGTGTCCAGGTGAGTGAGTGATGTGTGAAGGAGATGAGAGATTGCATCGTCTGTGGAGCGGTTCTGACGGCATGCAAAATGTATTGGGTCCAGTGTGTCGGGTAGTGAAGAAATGATGAAGTCTCTGAAAAGGCGTTCAAAGCACTTCATCACTACTGAGGTGAGGGCTACAGGGCGATAGTCATTGAGAGAAGCAGGATGTGGTTTCTTCGGGACAGGAACAATGATGGACTCTTTGAAGCACGTGGGGATCACTGACTGAGATAAGGAGATGTTGAATATCTCAGTGAACACAGGTGCTAGCTGGTCTGCGCAGGCTCTGAGGATACGACCTGAGATGCCGTCTGGTCCTGCTGCTTTCCTGGTGTTCACTCTCTTGAAGGCTCTCCTCACGTCGTGCTCAGAGATGATGAGCGCGTTCCCGGTGCTGGCAGTGTCTTCCTGTCTGCAGCCGTTAGCACCGCTAGCATTAGCGCCGTTAGCATTAGCATTGCTAGCGTCTTTAGCTGCAGCATCGAAGCGAGCATAGAAGGTGTTGAGCTCGTCTGCCAGAGTCGCGTCTGCGTTCGTCATACCGGATGTTGGTGCTTTATAGTCCGTTATTGTCCTTAGTCCCTGCCACAGGCTCCTAGAGTCACTCTGTTGAAGCTCTGACTCTAGTTTTCTCCCGTAGCGCTGCTTCGCCTCTTTCACAGCCTTCCGGACGTTGTATGACGCAGCCCTGTATGGTTCCATGTCCCCCGACGCAAGTCCCGTGTTGTAGGCGGCGGTGCGAGATCTCAGAGCGTCGCGGATGGTTTTATCCACCCACGGCTTCTGGTTGGGAAACGTTCTGATAGTCTTTTTCTCCACCGTATCATCTACTAGCTTCCCAATAAATCCCACAACCAGCTTCCGTAAACACGCTGCCCAAGTAAAAAAAAAGTATGCTAAGTATATTAAATCCTAGCATGCCAAAGCATACTTAAATGTACTTGCAGCCAGACTAATGACTAGTATACTTGAAGTTTGCTATTTTGGAACAACTAATTTTGTACTAAGTGTATTTAAGTTGTAATTAAATTGTAGAAAAGCACAATTTTAAGTGTATTAAGTATACTTGTGTGTGCTAAAGTGGAACAACTTTAAGTATACTTTAGTACACTTAAAGTATATGGCTGTGTGTGTGTACTAACGTACATACCTGACAGTATTATTAATACAATTTAAGTATATATTTAATGTATTATAAGTACACTACAGCTATTTTTACTGTATTACAAATACATGATTAATACACTATGAGTATATTCTTATTGCAGCAGTAGCATGCTGTTATACTTCTGGCCAATTACAAATACTAAAAAAAAAAGTACACTTTGTGGTTAATACAAATATACTTTATTGTATCATACAGTACACACAACCTTCTATAATACTGTAGCGTTTTTCGACGCTAGCAGGGAACTTCGAGGACAAGCGAGTATAGTGGCTACACAATGTAATGACACACCTATTCAGCTATTAGCTAGAACTGGAGAACGGTAGCAGAATGCAGCACATACACACATAGAGATAGCACACATGTACACATACTCACACTTGGCCGAAGCCACTAACCTAAACACACGTCCCAAACAGGGTGAACACAAAAAGAACACCTCCCGCAAGGCACGACGGTCGCAAACCGCAGCCCCGCCCACAATACTGTATTGCAAATGTGTTACCAGTACATTAAGTGTTTAGGATATGCTAAATGCATTTTCTACACAATAACATGTTTTTGAAAAGCATTACATCAATAATTATGAGGCAGACTTTATTCATGAGTTCAACAGATTTAATTTGCACAAGGTTACAAAAAAGCACTACTATAGTTTATTTGTGCTCAACAAAACATCAGGTTGTCTTACAAACACACAAACTAAAATATAACCTGGTGTGTGAATACAGACAGACATTAGTATTAGAATCTACAGGTACAGTATTAGTTTAAACCTGGTGTGTGAACACAGACAGACATTAGTATTAGAATCTACAGGTACAGTATTAGTTTAAACCTGGTGTGTTGATTCTGTTACACAGAGACTGAAAACAGGCCGAGAGCTACAGAGCCATTATACCACAAGCAAAGCACATAACACATTAACAACAACACAAATACAAATAGACAATACAAACTATAGATTAAAGTATGTACTTAATTTAAAACCGTTAAATTTACCTTATGCCGATGAAAATAAAATAATAACGATACGAACTAACGCACGCGATGATGCACCATCAGCCGTTAATTCAAACGAGAAGTGGAGAACTGGGGAGCCAATCAGAGAACGGACAGTCCGAATCTGCCCGCCTCCAGCCTCTGATTGGCTGGTGGGGCGCTGTCTAGTCTCCGGTTGGCTGGAATAATCGCAGAGTTTACAACGCTGCTGCAGTTTGTGTGTCGCTTTATGACAGTGAGCGGACAGAAGAGTGAGAGAGTAAAAATATAAATTATCTTGAACGGCAAAAGTGATTTTGAGCGCGCAGGAACGAGTTTGAGATCGCGCGCGTGAGGGAGAGATTCAGCGTGCAAAAACGAGTCTAAAAGCGCGCGCACGAGAGAGTAGTGCACTACATATAAGTACATTTACATTTAACTGATAATATACTGAGACTACCGTATATTAAAATTTGTATTCTAATATATACTTTCTGTACATTTGTACAATGATTATTTCGAGCATATTTAAAAAAAATATATACCAAAAATATATTGAAAAACAAGTTTAAATAAGTATACTTTGGAAATTAGACCAGCCTTTCACTTAAAGTATATTTTTTTAAATAATATATCTTTGGAACATGTACTATAATACAATAATTTTTAAGTATATTTAAAGTTTAATTCCAAAATTTGGTAAAAGCATGATGTTAGTATACTTTTTATATATTAACTGATGGTACAACTTTTTGTTAGTATATTAGCAGTGTATTATCGAGGATTTCAATATATTTGTAATACACTAAAGTGCATTTTTTTTTCACTGGGGTGATGTCATCATCGGAGCTGTTTCTGAACATGTCCCAGTCTGCATCATCCAGTGTGTCCTGTAACGCGGCCACCGATTGGTCCATCCAGCGCGCGACCTCCCTCTGAACCGGAACTTCCTGTTTCAGCCTTTGTTTATATTTTGGCATGAGGAAGATGGCGGCGTGGTCGGATTTACCAAACGCTGGACGAGATTGCGCCTTGTAGCCGTCTTTGACCGTAGTATAACAATGATCTAGTGTTCTTTCGCCCCTGGTGGGGCGGGTGATATGCTGATAAAAGTTCGGCGCTGCGCGTTTGAGGTTGGCACTATTAAAGTCCCTCGCCACAATGAGCGCAGCGTCCCGGTGTTGTGTCTGGTGCTGTGTGAGCGCCTCATGCAGCTTGCATAAGGCAGTGTCAGTGTCCGCTTGTGGAGGTATATAAACGGCGCTGATTATGACCGATGTGAACTCCCGTGGAAGATAAAAAGGACGACACATGATGGACAGTAGTTCCAGGTTTGGTGTGCAGGAGCGTGTAAGAGGAACAACGCTCGTGCTGTTGCACCAGCTGTTGTTCACCATTAAGCACACGCCGCCTCCTCTTGACTTCCCCGAGTCCCGCGTCCTGTCCATGCGGTGAACCGAGAAGAACTCGGCTGGTTGTATGGCGTGGTCTGGCACCGCTGGGTTCAGCCATGTCTGGGTGAAGCAGAGAAGGTTGCAGTCCCGAATGTCTCTCTGGAACTTTATCCTGGCCCTGAGGTCATCGAGTTTGTTCTCCAGTGACTGGACGTTGGCGAGCAGGATGCTAGGCAGAGGTGTGCGGTGTGCACGGGCTCTGAGCCTATTTCTCACGCCAGCTCATTTCCCTCGGGTCCGTTGCTTCGCGTCGCGTCCATTGTTCTCCCTCAGGATCTCACTCGGCCAGCTCGGATCCGGAGTTAAAAACGTCGAATTGTGAGTACATTGTATACCAATAGAAACAAGAGTGTCTCTATCATACCTAATGTACTTAATGGTGGTGATTTTGCCGATTTTAAAAAACTGAAAACTAACTTAAAGAACAAAAACAAAGAAAAGGTGGGCGGAGCAGTCGTGACGGCAGCCGACCTCACCGGCGCCATCTTGAAGATATGTGACAACGTAAGCCTTTTATAACAATTACACGTGTATTTTATCTATTTTGGAATTGATTTTTTTAGAAATTGATATTTCAATAAACAGTAAACTTGGCCGATTTCGTTATTATTTTGTTGACAAGTGGGGCAAAATTCGCTCACCCCCTTAAATGGGGAATGACAGAAAATGTTTGAGAACCACTGTTCTAGTGTTAAGCACATACTAAGGTCTATACTGTATAACATTATAATGTAAATATCAGAAAATGAAAGCGAAATTTCTTATCAATTATCTCAAATTCATATTTTGATCTTAAACCCAAAAAGTGTTTGAACAAACATTCTAATTTAATGTATTTTGTCTGGTGATTTATTTTCTTCATTCTAAAACAAAACTCAGGAGATTTCATTAGGTAATTAAGTAATAACAACAACAACAGTCATTTTATTTTCATGCTATTTTACTACACAACGGTCAGCTTTTTTTGCAGAATTTCTTGCAAAAACAATATTGTCAAGCACTTTTGCAAAACCATGATCAGGTACCCAAACTGGCTCTCAAGAAGGCTTCAGAAATCACCAATTAACAGCATCTCAGATGAGGACTGTTATGAAGGCTTTACAAAGCATACAGTAAGTAACAGATACATCTCAATATCAGCTGTTCAAAGGAGATTATTGCATGTTTTGGATTTCTTCTGCAATGTGTCCAGACTTTTGACTGGTAGTGTATGAACATAAATATATTACATTGTAAAGTCTATAATTTAATAAATTTTAACTTTTTAATAAAGTTTTATAATGAACATTGTACATTATTAAAAAAATAACTGTATTCTGTATTACACCTCCAGATTTCAGTGTTCTGCTTGGTGGGTTTCCTCCGGGTACTCCGTTTTCCTCCCACAGTCCAAAGACATGCAGATTAGGTTAATTGATGTTCCCAAATTGCACGTAGTGTGTTAATGAGTGGGTGAGTGTGTGTGTGCGTGCCCTGCGATGGACTGGCACCCTGCCCAGAGGGTACCCTGCCTTGTGCCCTAAGTCTCCTGGGATAGGCTCCAGGCCTCCCGCAACCCTGAATACAGGATAAAGCAATATAGACAATGAGTGACTGATTAAGTGAGTATATTTTATTCCATTTAATTAGTTTAATATAAAGATACCTTGAGTGAGTGTGTGTATGTGTGTGTGCCCTGCGATGGATTGGCACCCTGTCCAGGGTGCACCCGCCTAGTGCCCAAAGTCTCCTGGGATAGGCTCCAGGCCCCCCGCGACCCTGAACACAGGATTAAGCGGTATAGAAAATGAATGAATGAATAAAGATACCTTTTTTTTACCATTATTTCCCATTGTTTATTTTTTTTTCAACTTACATATTTTATTAAAGTTGAAAGTCTGCCCTAAATCTAAAAATGTGCATATAATTTTTTTGTGTATTTTCTGGTTGGGAAAAAAAAGAAAAACTGTATTCTGTAAATTCTTTCCAAAAATCTATGCAAAAATGCAAACATCACTGGTATGCTAAATATCAATATCAACAAAAGAACCAGAGTTGTATTATCTAAGATTATATGGGGTAAAGAAAAATCAGAACTCAGTGAAGAGACTCTGGGTCACTTTGAAGATCGGCAGCCAATTACTGATGATGAAACACTACCAGGATGTGTCCTCTCACATGACATGTCCATGAATCCAGTGCAAAAGTTATTTTTAGTCACACTGGGACCCAAGTAGGAAATAGAGTGAATAATGTACATACTCTATAGGTTAAGGTTAAAGAGCCTAGATTTCTGCTTTAAAAATAAATAAATAAGAATTCACATGAACCCAGAATGTTTTCCATAATTTCCCTCTTGGCCCTGCTGTGGTCCTCTCGCCTATCTTTCTTCCTGTTTCATCACTCAGTGTTGCTGCAGCAGAGCTGGCCAGTCCTCAGTGGCTCCAGCTGTGACATATCTGTCAGTCTGACCTTGAATCACTGTGCAAGGCAGTAAGCAACTAGAGACAGCCAGTGACAAATTAGCGCTGCAATCTGTCGTGCCTAAGACAGCTGTGTGAAATGCTGCTGCTCTTGACTCGATGTGATAGATTAAAAAAAGAAAAAGATAAAATATGCAACAGCGTTGGATTCAGTCAGACAATAGTAAAAATGGCAACTAGCAAGTAGTACTCTTCAATTTGGAAGGTGACTGGCAGAGAGCATGTGATAAAAAAGCTCAATGAGAAATGCTGATGCAACTCGGCCTAAGCCTTATTCGCACTCATCAACATTAAATCTTCGACAGAGCTGAGACGAGCAGCCTGATAATACGGTTGGGTTAAAAAAAAAAAAAGGAAAAGGAAAAGAAGAAGAAAAAAAGAAAGAGAGCAGTAGGACTCGGAGCTTCACACTGACTTGTGTTTTTCATCTCAACTCGAATCGGTGTCTCCTGGAAAGTTACAACCAAACAGGAGGGTCGGAATGAAAGTCATTTCCATTCCGCTTCGAAATGCTTTTTTCCCCCCAATTTTCATGAGTTTTTCTAGGAGCTTATGGTTAAATTCGTAATCAGTCTCAAATCTAGCTCAAAGAGTAAGAGAAACCTAATTTGATAAGAAGGTAATGAAGCTACGCAGTAATTATCCTAGATAACCTATTTGTGGCACTGGTTGAGCAGTGATGAGAATTCTATTTAGCATAGCTGGCTGATTCCTCTATTTTGATCAGCCAGAAGATTTGCTTTCTAACCCAGGCCAATTTACTTTGAACTCCCAAAGATGCCAGGGATCATTACATTGAGAAACTTCAAATACTCTCGTGGGACTTGATGATTCAAAGCAAGAGGTATTAAATCTCAACTGATAGCATCACTATTATGCACGCCATTCCTGCAGATTCTTTTCTTTTTCCCCTGAGGTCAGCATCCGTGTGCAACACGAGAAGACATTTTACAGTGGACGACAAATCAAATATATGACCGTAATCATTATAAACCATTAAACAGTATGCAAATGTGCTGCATATAAAGCCAGTATTTTGTGAAACCAACAAACATCAGCTCTCATCCAGGTTCATTTGCTACCTCGTAAATTAACAGAGCTTCAGCTCCAAGGTGTGTTTGGTTTGCTTTTGAAACATTCAGTTGCCATCGAGGGATGATATTACCCTCACTGCTAATAGTGCTGTACCATTCCCCCCTTGTTAAATGAATAGAGCCGGTTATTAAAACTGACAAGATTAATTAAACAGACATAAATTAAAACATTAAGAATCTATCAAATGGAAGCAGCAGCATATAATTAACTACAGAACTTAGCATTCAATTGCTGTGCATTCTGTTGGCAAGGAGACATGAATAATACTTACTGTTTCAAGGTACCGCGGCTCTCCAAAGACACTTCCTATCTCGAGAGATGCTCGGCCATTTCCATGCATCAATTATGCATAAACCTATCTCCTAGGATTACGGTGGCATTTACTCTTGGTTTCCCCTTAACTTTATACAGCTATTAAAAAAAACTGTGGTTTTATGGGGTGGGTGCAAAAAAGGTGCTTAATTAAAAAAAAAGCTTAAAATAATGGTGATTTTTTAGTATGTGAAGCTTACTGCAGACAGCTGTAAGAATAAAAATATGACCCAAAATCAATCAGAAAACTGTATTCTCTCTAAATTTGATTTAACAAACAGCTGTATTGCCACTGCCGCCTTATACTGTGTTTTTGCATAGATGCACATAATCTATTCTGTAGCCACATGCTTATGAAAAATAGTTGGTGGATTTGATTCCTTTGTAACTTTATGTTTTGGATAAATTTGGAAGCTTTGGCCATTTTAGAGCTAAAATTTCTTATCACAACCTGGCCCAATAATTATATACAGTAAACTGGCGACATGGTCAAGTCTGTGGGGTCCAATGTTGGCCATGATGGAAAGGCACCAGAATACCCAATGCACCACAGCCCACTGTGCATGGCACCCATCAGGCAAACACCCCAAAGCCACTGACCCAGCCTCCAAACTCTCCAGATCCCAGTTGAGCACCCATGAGATGCTCCATCCCCCATCCCACACCACCCAAAGGACCTTCTTCCAACATCATTATGTCAGAGACAACAGTACACTCCCAGATGCTGTGGGGAGTTGCACCTTGAGGGGCACAAGGAAGCACCTAAGTAGTTTTAACATTAATGGTTTTAATGTTATGGCTGATCAGGGTAAAAAAGTTTTCTAATAAAATATTTACCAGAATGCACTAACCACACAAAAATATTGCCCATATGCTGGTTAGATGCAAAATATTGCAACAATCTCTCTACAATTTTGTAGTGGTTTCTAGCTAGAAACAATGACCTGAATATAAATCAATAAGCTTATTTTTATTTTAAAAAGATCCTCTGTGTGCTGCCAGTGTCGAATGTAAAGGCCATTTTGATTAGTGTGACACTGTGTTGGATGCAGCGCCTCTGTGGTCTGGTATAAAATGAGTTTAACAGGAGCTCCAAATTGAATGCCATTTTGATCTGACAGTTTAAATTACTATTTTAAAATATTCCATAAATCAAGTTTTTATGCAGAAAACTGCATTACAAAACCTCCTGCAACACCAGACACATCTGGCGACCTAAGATTGAGAACCTCTGTTTCAGAATTAATTCTTATAAAGCAGCACTACATGCACGTCCAAAAGGTTTATGCTTCCCAATACAGCAATATGCAATTGTACAGGTTTTTTTTCTTACCCTGAGTGTATGCATTGTTACATATGTGCATGTGGATTAACTAGAGTTTTGACATTTTAAAATAACTTTTATGTAATTTCCACACAACAAAACTGAATTGAATTTAACAGTAATATATATATATACAAACCGGATTCCAAAAAAGTTGGGACACTAAACAAATTGTGAATAAAAACTGAATGCAATGATGTGGAGATGGCAAATGTCAATATTTTATTCAGAATAGAACATAAATCACGGAACAAAAGTTTAAACTGAGAAAATTTAACATTTTAAAGGAAAAATATGTTGATTCCAAATTTCACGGTGTCAACAAATCCCAAAAAAGTTGGGACAAGTAGCAATAAGAGGCTGGAAAAAGTAAATTTGAGCATAACGATGAGCTGGAAGACGAAGTAACAGTAATTAGGTTAATTGGCAACATGATTGGGTATAAAAAGAGCTTCTCAGAGTGACAGTGTCTCTCAGAAGCCAAGATGGGTAGAGGATCACCAATTCCCACAATGTTGCGCAGAAAGATAGTGGAGCAATATCAGAAAAAGACTTTGCAGTTATCATCATCAACTGTGCATAATATCATCCGAAGATTCAGAGAATCTGGAACAATCTCTGTGCGTAAGGGTCAAGGGCGTAAAACCATACTGGATGCCCGTGATCTCCGGGCCCTTAAACGACACTGCACCACAAACAGGAATGCTACTGTAAAGGAAATCACAGAATGGGCTCAGGAATACTTCCATAAACCATCGTCAGTGAACACAATCCACCGTGCCATCCGCCGTTGCCAGCTGAAACTCTACAGTGCAAAGAAGAAGCCATTTCTAAGCAAGATCCACAAGCACAGGCATTTTCATCGGGCCAGGGATCATTTAAAATGGAGTGTGGCAAAATGGAAGACTGTTCTGTGGTCAGACGAGTCACGATTCGAAGTTCTTGTTGGAAATGTGGGACGCCATGTCATCCGGACCAAAGAGGACAAGGACAACCCGAGTTGTTATCAACGTTCAGGTCAGAAGCCTGCATCTCTGATGGTATGGGGTTGCATGAGTGCGTGTGGCATGGGCAGCTTGCATGTCTGGAAAGGCACCATCAATGCAGAACAATATATTCAGGTTCTAGAACAACATATGCTCCCATCCAGACGTCATCTCTTTCAGGGAAGACCCTGCATTTTTCAACAAGATAATGCCAGACCACATTCTGCATCAATCACAACATCATGGCTGCGTAGGAGAAGGATCCGGGTACTGAAATGGCCAGTCTGCAGTCCAGATCTTTCCCCTATAGAGAACATTTGGCGCATCATAAAGAGGAAGGAGCGACAAAGAAGGCCCAAGACGATTGAGCAGTTAGAGGCCTGTATTAGACAAGAATAGGAAGAGCATTCCTATTTCTAAACTTGAGAAACTGGTCTCCTCGGTCCCCAGATGTCTGTTGAGTGTTGTAAGAAGAAGGGGAGATGCCACACAGTGGTGAAAATGGCCTTGTCCCAACTTTTTTGGGATTTGTTGACTCCATGACATTTGGAATCAACATATTTTTCCTTTAAAATGATACATTTTCTCAGATTAAACTTTTGATCTGTCCATCTATGTTCTATTCTGAATAAAATATTGAATTGTAAAGGAATGCTGAAGGCATCCAAAAAATGCATTAATCTCCTTTGAACAGTTGATATTGAGATGTGTCTGCTACTTCTGCTCTGTAAAGACTTCATAACGCCTCTAATCTGAGGTGCTGTTAATTGGTCATTTTTCAGGCTGATAACTCTAAATGAACTTCTCGTCTGCGGCAGAGGTACAGTAGGTTTTGGTCTCGTCCTCCTGGGATGGCCTTCATGAGAGCCAGTTTCATTATGGATTTTGCAAATGCACTTGACAATACTGTTCTTGCAAGACCTATTACAGAAAGGCTCTGTGTCTTAAAATAACAACTAACTGTTGCTTTTGTTGTTGTTACGTAATTACCTAATTCCATATGTTATTTTATAGTTTTGAAATCCCCAGCATTGTTGTAGAATGTAGAAAATAAATCACTAAACAAAACAGAGAAATTTGCAAGTGATCTAAAACTTTTGAACGGTAGTGTGTATATATATATACAGTGGAACCTCGGATTACGAGCATAAATCATTCCGGAAGTGGGCTCGTATTCCAAAACACTTGTAAACCAAATTTTATTTTCCCATAGTAAATAATGGAAACTCAAATTATTCGTTCCACAGCCCAAAAACATAAATACATAAAAATAATTAACACAAAATATACAGTAAAAATAAAACAAATTAACCTGCACTTTACCTTAAAAAAACACGTAAAAATAAATCCTGACAGATAAGTGTTTCCGTTTGTGCACGTAGGCGCTGTGAGTGTGTGTGTGTGTGTGTGTGTGTGTGTGTGTGTGTGTGTGTGTGTGTATAATGTGCACACACACACACACACACATTAACGGAGAGACCATTTTAAAAACCGTTTAAAAATAGCAAGGAACATCGCTAGTCACACTCGCATGAGCGCATACTAACAAAATCACTGCTGTAACGTAAAACAACAACAACAAAAAACTAATTAATCAGCTCCTCACCTTTGAAAACAATCGCGACAGAGAAGAGTTTTCCTCTGTTTTTGTGTTTGTAGCCGAGAGGAGGGGGAGCTGTAAAGCCGAAACTTATTGTCTCGCCTGCTGGGTCTTAGTGCCTGCAGAGTTTTTGAGTGTGTGTGTATGTGTGTGCGCGCGTGTGCGCGTAAGGCAGAAAGTGTGTGTGTTTGTTTTGGAACCTGAGAGGGGGGCTGTAAAAGCATGTGTGTGCTCATACACTTACACCAACACAAACACACACACACACATACACACACACAGTCTCTCTCTCTCGGCTTTACAGCTCTCCCTCTTCTCGCACGCACATTACACGCACACACACACAGCGTGAGTGTGTGTGTATTCACCTAGCAGGGGAGACAATTACCTACAATTCCGCAGCGCAAGACAGAGAAAAAACGTTGGCTCAGTTGTGATGACGTGACGCTCAGTGTCAAAACAAGAAGCGCATGCGTGATACATGATACTCGGTGCTCGTAAACCAATACAATGCTCGTTTAAGTCAAAATTTATTAAAAATCTTTGCTCGTCTTGCGGAACACTCGTGAACTGCGTTAGTCATGATCCGAGGTTCCACTGTGTGTATACAGTGGTGTGAAAAACTATTTGCCCCCCTCCTGATTTCTTATTATTTTGCATGTTTGTCACACAAAATGTTTCTGATCATCAAACACATTTAACTATTAGTCAAAGATAACACAAGTAAACACAAAATGCAGTTTTTAAATGAGGGGTTTTAAAACTCGGACATTCTCCTTCAGGATTTTTTGGTAGACAGTAGAATTCATGGTTCCATCTCTCACAGCAAGCCGTCCAGGTCCTGAAGCAGCAAATCAACCCCAGACCATCACACTACCACCATCATATTTTACTGTTGGTATGATGTTCTTTTTCTGAAATGCTGTGTTACTTTTACGCCAGATGTAATGGGACAAGAGTTCAACTTTTGTCTCGTCGGTCCACAAGGTATTTTACCAAACGTCTTGGCAATCATTGAGATGTTTTTTTAACAAAATTGAGACGAGCCTTAATGTTCTTTTTGCTTAAAAGTGGTTTGCGCCTTGGAAATCTGCCATGCAGGCCGTTTTTGCCCAGTCTCTTTCTTATGGTGGAGTCGTGAACACTGACCTTAATTGAGACAAGTGAGGCCTGCAGTTCTTTAGATGTTGTCCTGGGGTCTTTTGTGGCCTCTCGGATGAGTTGTCTCTGCGCTCTTGGGGTAATTTTGGTCGGCCGGCCACTCCTGGGAAGGTTCACCAGTGTTCCATGTTTTGCCATTTGTGGATAATTGCTCTCACTGTGGTTCGCTGGAGTCCCAAAGCTTTAGAAATGGCTTTATAACCTTTACCAGACTGATAGATCTCAATTACTTTTGTTCTCATTTGTTCCTGAATTTCTTTGGATCTTGGCATGATGTCTAGCTTTTGAGGTGCTTTTGGTCTACTTCTCTGTGTCAGGTAGCTCCTATTTAAGTGATTTCTTGATTGAAACAGGTGTGGCAGTAATCAGGCCTGGGGGTGACTACAGAAATTGAACTCAGGTGTGATAAACCACAGTTAAGTTATTTTTTAACAAGGGGGGCAGTCAATTTTTCACACAGAGCCATGTAGATTTGGAGTTTTTTTTCTCCCTTAATAACGTAAACCTTCATTTAAAAACTGCATTTTGTGTTCAATTATATTATCTTTGACTAATCGTTAACGGTTTTTGATGAGCAGAAACATTTAAGTGTGACAAACATGCAAAAGAATAGGAAGGGGGCAAATAGTTTTTCACACCATTGTGTATATATATATATATATATATATATATATATATATATATATATAAATCATGTGTGTGTGTAATGTAGCACTGTCACCCTACACCTCAAGATTCCCGGTTCGATTCCTCACCTCTGGTCTGTGCATGGAGTTTGCATAAAAAACAAACTCTACTGCAATAAAACTCCAATAAAAAATATTCTGTCCTTGTGTAGCTTTTACATATTGATATTATGTCTAATCTCTATAAATTAGGTTTGTAATGTACTTATGGGAATAATAAAAAATTCTGTTTAAATTCTGCTTAACTTAAACCTTTCGCACTATCGCCTTGCACCGCAAGGGTCTGGGTTTGATTCCCATCTCGGGGTCTGTGTCCTCCCACAGTCCAAAGACATGCAGATTACCCTGAATGGCGTTCCCAAATTGCCCATAGTGTGTGACGAATTGGCACCCTGTTCAGGGTGTACTTGTATAGTGATTCTGTGTCAATATGTCTGTCAAATATCACTCTTGTGAGCCCTGCTTTTTGTCTAAAGTGAACAGGTCAAACTTTTAATCTCCAATCTATGCATGTGACACTGGCCTTTGATTTCCACTGAATAGATGCTATATTGTTAAAATTAAGGACTGCATAGGTATCCCTCAGGGATCACTCAAAGCTAGAAATTGAATTATTTTGATATGAAAATATGTGCAAAAGTGAAGAAAAAAATGTATAATTAACTTTAGAAGGCATTGTTTGAGATTTTTCCTAAGTAAGCAGCCTTCAATATACTGCTGTGTGTAACTCTTTATTTGAACAAAAAATATCTGTCACTCATCACGAACTCTATGGCAAATCATCATATACTATAAATTATGCAAGTTTCATTCTAGTTATTATGGATTATCTCTGACAATGGTAGGCTTTTAAAATAGAAAGTGCATATGAAAAAAAGTTTATGCTGCAGTTTGGCTGCTTGGAATGCAACATGACCTTGAACAAGAGCATATTCATACACCATACTTTGCAACTTTGCAATGTACTATTATTACACTTCTGAACTATGTGATGCTAGATTCAAGAATAAAAGTTTAATCTTGCCATAGCTCAACAGCTCGAAAACTATTTTAATAATGCAATGCAGTATAAAGTCTCATTAATGGCAAAACTAAAAAGTTATGTGATTATAAAAATACGCCTAAGAAAGATAGCTGCATTTGTGAGTTCACATTTTTCGAAAGTTTTTAATGCCCATATTGTAATGCTCAACTGCAGAAATAATGCATTTTCTCCAAATACCTAACATGGTAAAGAGAAATAGCTAAGAGTACAGCTTTATCATATGTCCTTTTGTGTCATCTAGGCTAGGAAGAAATCAGCCCATTCTGTATATTTTTCTCATGACCATTGTTGGTGCTGTTGCTTTTGTTCTGCAAAAATCCAAAATAATTCAACTTAAGACATACAAGTAAATAACTGAATGCAAATCCCAGAAAATAAACTAAATAGAGATTTTATATCTATATAGACGGGAAATGTTTAGCCCTGCTACCATATTAAGCAGCCGAACTATATGTGTTTGTGGTGTATGAGTGTTTCTTACATGAACCTTGAGTATTTTGTCAGCCCAACCCCTGGCCCATGACCAAAAGTGTCAAGTTTTGACATTTTTTTTTACCAAGACTTCAAGGTAAAGGTTCAGCATTTGCTTTCAGATGATTTCACTTATTATAAGCTGAAATGCTGAAGTCCCTTCGGCTGCATATGTGGTTGGCCAAGTGTCACTCCTCGAGCCAGTTCAAATACAGTCCCTCAACAGCATATCTCTAATAGCAAGTGACAGCCTGCTCTGTGCAAAGAGCAATATTGACACAAGTGTTTGCAGGAAAAGAGTGCCCATCTTATTATCTGGTGGCTGGCATGAACATGGAAGCCTTATGGCTGTAGAGAAGCTTCACTGCTCGTGTTTGTACAGCTAACAAATCTGTACGCCTGGTTAGTTGACGATTCCGAGAATGCCGCTATTGTCCATCACATACTCTGTGTCTGCCTCTGATAACACGCGTGCGGTCCAGTCATGGAGAAAGGGAAAAGATTGCATCATGACAGTATGTTGTATTCCTCCAAAAGTAGAATCCCTCTGGCATGAAATACCGACTTCAGCAGTCAGACGCGTTTCTTCTTTGTTTGCGTTTAATCATTTGCATGAAGGCTTTTCGAGGAAATGTGACTGGAATACAAATGTCGAAGTTCGAAATTCCTACTAGCTTAGCCCGCTCAGTTAGAACGACACCACAAGTTTGTGATTGTGCATAAGATGAGCCGGCAGGAAGCTAGCTGAAATGTGGATGAATAGAAAGGCCTACGCTGTCTATCTTCACCTCCACAGAGGCAGGGATGTGGGAGTATAGCAGCATTTTATAGTGTGATGGCTTACTTTTTCACCTAAAATTCACAGACTTTACAGGGCTGGTGTACAACAGCAGGAAAGGTAATATTGAACTACTTGTATACTAAACCAGAGTTAAATAAAACTGTAATACTTGTATTCTAACTTAAATACATTAATAATTGATTTTACTATTTACATTTTCATTTAGATTAGATGTACATTCTCTCAAAGATCTCAAACTTCATTTACTGTAACCAGACATCTGTGCAGAAAGACAGCTGTGCAGAAGCTTCACTTCTTTATGTTATATACTAAAAAAATATTAGTGTACAAACAGTATTTAAATTATTAAATAATGTATGTACACTTCCAGTCAAATAAAATATTTAATTGAACAAAATGACATTCATGAAGTTTAACTTCCATGCATTTGTTTCAGGACCATGGTGGGACTTCTGACCAACATTCACCTGCGCATTCACACACTATGGGCAGTTTGGGAACTTCACTTTTGAACCATTTCATATCAAATGAATTCAATTTCTAGCTTTGAGTGATAGCTCTTTATGCACTCTTGTGCTATTATACTGTAATTGCCCCTACGCTTGTGCCTTCTGGAGATTTCTGTACGTTGACAAAGTAAGAGTATAATATGCCGTTGTTAGAGGAAATCGATAATAGCCAAAAGGGCTAGCACACATCCCTGAGGGATACCCATGGGATGTGCAGTCCTTAATTTTAACAATATAGGATCTATTCAGTGGAAATCAAAAGCCAGTGTCACATGGATATATTGGAGATTAAAAGTTTGACCTGTTCTTTAGAATCAAAAGATTCTGAGCAAATTCCTGTAGATTATGAAGAAGAGTGATATTTGACAGACATATTGGTGCAGAATCACTATACAAATACACCCTGAACAGGTCAACATAAACACATTCTCAAACACTCATTCACACACTATGGGCAATTTGGGAATGCCAGTTAGCTTAATCTGCATGTCTTTGGACTGTTGGAGGAAACCAGAGTACCCAGAGAAAACCCACCAAGCATGGGAAGAACATGCAAACTCCATGCACACAGACCCCGAGGTGGAAATCAAAACCAGACCCTGGAGGTGCAAGGCGACAGTGCTAAAGGTTTAGGTTAACTTGAACAGCATTTTTAATTACACCCATAAATACATTACAAACATAATTTATAGAGATTAGACATAATATCAATATGTAAAAGCTACACAAGGACAGAATATTTTTTTTATTGCAGTACTACTTATAAAGGGTTAGATCACATTAGATTTTATATAAATTACTTTGTAAGAAATAGTTTATATGCTAAATAAAAATCCTGGTATTGTTGTTACACCTTTAAATATTTGAGTACACTTTGTGGTTACGTGTCAGTAACTAATTAGAAATGATAAACAATTAAGTTCTGCATTAATTAAAGAAGGTAAAAATACCCTAGGAAAATAATCAAGAATCGTGTGATGCAGTCATTTAAAAAAAAAAAAAAAGTATTTTCCTATAAAAGCTTTTCTTGAGGAGGCGACGGCATGGTGATGTGTTCATTAGCATCACACCCCCAGAAATGAGGGTTTGAGTAAATATTGAAGTGGATTGGCATCTCATCCAGGGTGTACCCCACCCCATGCCCAGAATCCCTAATAAGCAGTACAGAGAACGTGTGTGAGTGAATGAGCTTGGTAAGGACACCAATTAATCAACATAGTTTTAAATTAGGGATCAGTTTATAGTTATTAATATTGCTGTAGAACAAGTAATTGCTCACCATCCACTCTTTTATCCTTATTTTTAAAGTTGAGAAAAAGAATAACCACAAGCCATGTTTTATAAATCACAAAGTGCAACATCCACTGTCTTGAAGACTTTTCCTTGTCAGAAAACAAAAAATTTTAGCTTTACCTCTGGATTTTACAAAGTACTGACACTGGAGACTTCTTTTCATAAAGATCGTCTCGGGTTACTTCGCTGTAACCCTGTTCCCTGAAAAGGCGGGAACGAGATGCTGCATGAAAACGCTATGGAACATCTTGTCATGTTGCCGATTGTGAAGCATGTGTGTATCAAACACGCCAAATTTTGACATATATAACCTCGGTCAGGTGACGTCATCTGATGAGACGCACCTGCAGGTTATGAATAGGAGTGAACCGGGAAACATTCCTCAGATTGATTGTCTGAACAGACGTCCGGTCATGTAGGCAGTGCGGCATTGGGACGCAGCATCTCGTTCCTGCCTTTTCAGGGAACAGGGTTACAGCGAAGTAACCCGAGACGTTCCCTTTCAAAGGCTACACTCGATGCTGCGTGAAAATGCTATGGGAACGAGAATACCTACGTCGCCGCACGGCAAGTGTCTGGACCCCAAGGTTGTGTAGCGTGTGCGCACAAGGCCGAGAAGGTCTCAGAACTATGCCTGGGCAGCTAACTCGGGGACCCGTGAGCCCGGAGTAACATGAACATCCAGATTATAAATGTAAGAAATGTTACAACCCTCCGCGTCACACAATTGCTGCAGGGGAATACCTCTTGCTAGTGCAATAGATGAGGCGATACCTCTTGCTGGTGCAAACTGAGGCGATCCCTCTGGTTGGATGAGCCCTGCTTCCTAGAGGCGAAGTGACAGAAGGCTTCAAAACAATGCAGTTAAGTACATCCTGAGGGTACTAGGGCACAAGCCCGGGGACAAGCTTTCCTGCAGAAACTCCAGCACTGAAGCAATTCAGCCGTGGACTGGGTCTACCTGCTTAGCACACACTTGCTGCAGGGGAATACCTCTTTCTAGTGCAATAGATGAGGCGATACCTCTTGCTGGTGCAATGAGACCTGATTCCTAGAGGCGAAGTGAGCCCACATGCCTCATAGGAGAGGGCAAAGCATCTCTCACCCAGTAGAGTGGCGCTCTGACTTACGCCACTGGCTGATGCGGTGGACGTAAATCTGAAGAGCACGTACTGGAGAGTAAGTGAAGTTTCTCCTGCTCCGATGCTGTAACAGGCAGAGGACAGAAGGCTTCAAAACAATGCAGTTAAGTACATCCTGAGAGTACTAGGGCACAAGCCCGAGGAGAAGCTTTTCCTGCAGAAACTCCAGCACTGAAACATTCGGCAGTGGACTGGGTCTACCTGCTTAGCACACACTTGCTGCAGGGGAATACCTCTTGCTAATGCAAAAGATGAAGCGATCCCCCTGGTTGAATGAGCCCTGATTCCTAGAGGCGAAGTGAGCCCACGCGCCTCATAGGAGAGGGCAATAGCATCTCTCACCCAGTGTCACCAACTTTCAAATACATTCCATTTGAGGACATAAGCTCTTTTAATGTTCCAAAGCTCAGGCCGGGGATGAGACAGAAGATCTCACCTCATTGGAATCATCCATGGTGAGCCATTGAAGAGGGATACTAGATCCAGAGTCAGAGAGTAGCAAAGTGGACATTTGCTGATCTTGCGAGGCAAAGAGGTCCACCTCTGCTACATGAAATCTCTCCCAGATTGACTGACTACTTCGGGGTCGGGTTTCCATTCCCCGTGTGTTAGAGATAGACTGGACAGTTACAACTGCTCTCACATTCATATGCCCTGGAATGTAAATCGCGCTGAGGGACAGGAACCTGGTGCGCTAGCTATTTAGCGGCGCGAGCACAGTCCGCCCTGACGATTAATATATGAGACTTGCCATAGTGTAGTCCACCTGCACTGGGACATGGCACTCAGAACTGCTGGAGGAAGTGCTTTAGGGCCAGAAATAGAGCCATCATTTCGGGGCAATTGATGTGCCCTGCGAGAAGAAGGCCTCTCCAGCTCCCTTGGGCTGGATGGTCATCTAAGACCGCACCCCAGCCCATGAGGGAAGTGTCTCTTGTTAGCATCTGCGACGACAAGACAAACTTTGAGTGGGACCCAGAGTCAGAAACCGGGGTCTGAACCACATAGGAAGGGTATGAAGCACCTGGCGCGTAACCCTTATTGGGGATTGGCCCTAGAGTGAAATCCCCTGTCTTAGCCACAACTGAAATGCTCTCATGTGCAGAAGGCCCAAAGGTGTCACCGTGGATACAGCTGCCCTGAGAGCTAAGATCTCTGAAAGTGATGGTCACTTTCTTGGTCTAGCTTGATTTCCTTGAGGGTGTTGATAATGGATTCGACACGAGCGGGAGACAGCTGTGCCCGCTTAAGATCGAATCTCATGCGATACCCAAATCCTCAGAACAGGAAAGAGCACGCTTTCTTGGCGTTGGGTCTCAATCCTCAGAAACAAAGATGAGCTAGGACGACATGCTGAGACTAGTTAATGAGACTGGGCCAGCCAGTCGTCTATGTAATTCAAATATGGATGCCCTGGTAGTCGTAGAGCCAGAACTACATCCATGAATTTTAATATGTGCGGGTGAGAGAGCTAGACCAAATGGAGGGTACACCCGATGGAGGGTACACCCGATACTGGTAAGCTTCGCCCCCGAAAGCGAACCTCAGGAACCTCCTGTGTTGTGGCAATATTTCTATATGAAAGTAAGTGTCCTTCAATCGATTGTCACAAATCAATCGCTTTGTAGGATTTGAGAGCAATCACTTTAACAGTCAACATTTGAAGCTGTTATTATTTATTTTAGATAGCGGTACAGGCTGCAAATCTAAAAATGTTCGGCGTCCAAAGAACTAACACTTTATTGGAGACTGGTTTTGCTTCACCACCACTGGTGTTTCATGCGCCTGAGATTCAACCACAAGTGCCTCCGCGCGAAAACCATCGCAGCCATAAAATGGCCGATAGCACGAGCTGTCTGCTTTGTTGCACGCAGAGACAAGTCTGTGGCCCGGCGTAATTCCAATACGCCCTATTTTCTGAAGAGCCCCGCCAATGCTCGAGTCTCTCAGCTCGTCAGCGTGGTAGGCCTGGAAGACAGCTTGACCTGCTGCATGAAAAGCTTTTCCCTCCAGGGAATATAACTCCGCGCTTACACATCAACTATATTTAAGTCAATGTCAGGAAAACACAGGATAATACAGCTTACTCCATGAAAGGGTTAACTCACATGGAGAAAGCTAAGAGGGGGGAGAGAGAGCGTCGTGAGGCTCCACACCCCAGCCACCTGAAAGAAACTGTCGTTTAATGTTTTCCTAAGTGCTTAGAGGCTATTTCCATCTCCGCGGAAGCAAGAGAGGATATTTATCCTTGCCCATTCCCAAGAAGCGCAGGGCGTGTTTGAGAGCGGACAGAGGGATTTCCCGATCCAATGAGGAAGTGAGAGATGGGACACACAGCTCTACCGGGTACAGTTTTAAGCCACCCAAAAATGTGCCGCGGCTAGGAGCTTCTCAAGGAATGCGAGGCGCGCGTGTGCACTTTAATCAAAGCAGTAAAGTGTAGAGATCACCCTCCGATATGGATTATCACACACGGAAGGATATCTCGTTTAAAACTCCGCATATCGGTGAGTTAAAAACTTCTTATTTTGCTGGTTTAACACAAACACGCTCAACACAACAAGGTCAATGTGAAGACAAAGAATCTGAGGAATGTTTCCGGTTCACTCCTATTTATAACCTGCAGGTGCGTCTCATCAGATGATGTCACCTGACCGAGGTTATATAGGCCAAAATTTGTTTGATACACAGATGCTTCAGAACCGGCAACATGACAAGATGTTCCCATAGCGTTTTCACGCAGCTTTGAGTGTAGCCTTTGAAAGGGAATTATGTTTTCTTTAAGAAAACATCACTATAGTGACAATTACAGTAAACACACTTTATGTGGAATTAACTCATGTGGAGTATCCATTATGTGAAATCTACTGTGTTACTATAATTTACGAATTAAACCATATTGGAATGAGAAAATTGACACCTTTGCAGATGGAGTAGTTCAATCACTAGATGTTCTATTATGGAAAATTAATCAACACCTTCTAACTAATCAGACAATGCTATAACATATATTAAATAAATGCTTTGTTAATATTACATCTAGTTTATTAATACTAAAGTTCAGATTTTTTTTCTTGTGTTCACTAAAGCAGTTAATATTGTTAGTAAATGGGAATTTTTATGTAAATAGTTGTGTTTTCTGGTCAAACATAAAGTAAAAACGCCCACTGATTTATTAGTCTGATTATTTTCGGCTTTTTGAACAGCACGCACAAGAAATCATTTTTTAGACCCTGTGTTTTCCATTTTCTCATAGCTGTTCTGAAAATTTGTCTGAGCCGCTGGATAACACAAACAAATATTTTTTAAAAAATTGTTTATACACACGTCTTAACGTGTTGTTTTCCTTCATGCACAGGTTACACCACACCTTCTTTTAGGATCAGGAAGGAGGATGTTAAGGCACAACGGATGAAAGCAGAACACAACTGCAGGAGGGTGTTAATATTGGAGCGGATGTAAGGGAGGCCACTCATTTAATGTCAGCTGAAGGAGAAGCGTGCACATGGGTGACTGAATTCCACTATTACCCCATCTTGTCATGCTTGATTTCAAATAACAGCAGGTGCGTGGATATCACCAGGATATATCTGCTTCTTCACAGGCTGTCACAGACTGGGAGGGAAAACAGAGAAGAGAGTCAGAGCTGGATGACAGCCTCTCCACAGTCAAGCTATTTACATGACAGCCAGGCAATTGCACAGGAGCAGAAACTTTCAAAGCATCATTACAGAAATGCTTCAGTATCAATGGCCTACTTTTCTAAAATTTCAGGATTTCAACAATAGCCTCTCTTATATGAGTGAGTTCACGAGAATGACCTTTCGTTATATATTAATATATTTGACATTTGTATTTTGGATAGTTGGTGTAGAAATTAATATTTGTTTTTCACATCCTCAACAGAAACTTTAATAAATGTGCAATCGGAATTAAAATAAATTTTAAAATTAACATTGAATATCAATAATATTATTATACTTAACATTTCTAATAAAATATTTTTTTTAACTTGCTACTCAGCTTAACAGTTCTGTTTACATCCTAGACATTTATTACATATTGTTTCTTCCTGTTACTGCTAGCCTACTATTTATTGCAATATTATTATGTTATTGTTACTGTCTTATGTTTCTTTATTTCTTTCATTTCTTAAATATATGAAAGATTCTACATACAATAAATAAAGTTTATAAACGCATTGCTGTTACAGTTTAATCCATATTATTACTGCAAACCAAACCAAATAACACAGAATAGCAGTTAAATAAGTAAACTTAAATCTCTGTGGAACTTATTAACTGGTCACTCTCACATCTCACATCCTATCGCAGATTATTAAAGGGAGATGTGCTTGGAAAGTAAATCTGTTAAGCGTATGGATAAAATAAAGACGTAATGTAGTGTTAACAGTAAAAAATAAATATGTGGCATGACTTCAGAGCAATAAAGATTTTTCACTTTTACTGATTAGATTAAATTAAATTGATTAAATAAAATCAAGTCATATATTCCTATTCCTTTATTAGATTTTGAGGGAATTTGTTTAAAAAGAAAAATTATCCTAGATAAATCCACACTCTACCGGTGTCAGTTCAAAAAAAAATTTTTTTTTTATCCTTTCACGATGAATAAGAATCAAAAGTGTTCTTTTCTGCATGGGAACATTTTCATACAGATTTTTTTCAAACACACTTCCAAATAAATCTGAATTCTTTAACTGATCTGATGATCAGTTTACTAATTAGGAGGTACTTGCTTAAAATACTTCTTCTGTTCTCACTTGTAAACAGTTCCAGCAGTGTTAGTTTATATGCTTTTTTTATTGCATCGGTAACATTTGATTTTATTGTCACGGGTGGTGCAGACGGGATGGATCCAAGCGCAGAGCGTGTGAGAGAAGCAGCGCCGGTTATTTTTAAATGTATCATGCACTGAGTGTTTTGTGAATGAAAACTCCTTCCGATTGGTGCAGAGGCACGGCGCGAGTCTCGACGAGAGAATGCGGAAGTGAAGAGCCGGTGCGCGCTGAATGCAGGTCTGATGTATTATGCACTGAGTGTTTTGTGAATGAAAACTCCTTCCGATTGGTGCAGAGGCACGGCGCGAGTCTCGGCGAGAGAATGCGGAAGTGAAGTGCCGGTGCGCGCTGAGTGCAGGTCTGATCCGCGGGGAATAATCTTGGTTGTGGGTGCGCGTGGTACGTTGCCGTGAAGTCAAAGAAAGTCCGTGATCCAGAATCGTGGTCGTAAAACGAAAGCAAAGGTCGATATCCAGAGAACAGAGAAAATGACAATCCAAAGCGTGAGACGTGAGCGAGATCCGTGAAACAAAGCGTGGGTCGAGAACTGAAGGTCAAGGTAGAACAAAACGCTGGAAAACTGGGCATGAGAGCACACAATAATCTGGCAGGGAGTGGTTGTTTGGCAGAGAGTAATATAGGGTGAAGTAATGAATGAAGATGGAGAACAGGTGTGCATGAGCCGGCACATGAGGCGGCAATATGGAAGCATAGAAACGGAGTGTGGAGTGGAGTGGCAGATCATCGTGGTTTGTTTTGACAGGTAGGCGTGACCTGGCGTGTCGTGACAGTACCCCCCGTCCTACGGACGCCACCTGGCGTTCTTGAGGGGGCCTCGGGATGAACTTGGTGGAAGTCCGAGATCAAAGAGCGGTCCAGGATGAATCTGGCTGGCACCCAGCTCCTTTCCTCGGGTCCATAGCCCTCCCAGTCCACGAGATACTGTAGGCCGCGTCCTCTGCGACGAGACTTGAGAAGTTTACGGACAGTGAAGGCTTCGCCCCCATCTATGAGTCGAGGTGGTGGAGGGGGGTGAGGGGGTGGAGCCAGAGAGCATGGAACCAACCTGCGGACCTGGGAAACGTGGAATGTGGGATGAACTCGACGCATAGAACTAGGAAGAGCCAGTCTGACGGAGGTGGGGTTGATGATACGTGAAATCGTAAAGGGACCTATGAATCTAGGCGAGAGCTTTCTGGATGTGGTCTTAAGTGGTAGGTCGCGAGTAGAGAGCATGACTCTTTGGCCAACACGGTACTTTGGGGCTGCAGCGCGGTGCCGGTTGGCCTTACGTTGAAAGATGCTCACGGTGCGCATCAGCTGAGCACGGGCCCGTCGCCATGTGTTTTTGCAGCGGCGGATAAAGACTTGGGCTGACGGGACAGCAGTTTCCTCCTCTTGGGTGGGAAATAATGGTGGCTGGTAGCCTAGACAGCATTGGAAAGGAGACATACCAGTGGCAGAGGTGGGGAGCGAGTTGTGTGCATACTCCACCCAGGGGAGGAAATGGCTCCACGAAGCTGCATCCCGTGAAGTCATGCATCTCAGGGTTTTCTCAAGCTCCTGATTTGCACGTTCTGTCTGGCCGTTGCTCTGGGGGTGAAAGCCAGACGAGAGGCTAGGAGTTGCACCGATGAGACTACAAAAGGCTTTCCAGAACTGAGCCGAGAACTGGGGACCCCTGTCTGAGACTATGTCTACCGGGAGGCCATGGAGGCGAAATACATGGTTAATCATGAGCTCAGCCGTTTCTTTAGCAGACGGCAGTTTGGGGAGAGGGACAAAATGTGCGGCTTTGGAAAAACGGTCGACTATGGTAAGTATGCATGTGTTATTGTTGGAGGGGGGTAATCCAGTGACAAAATCAATGGCGATGTGGGACCATGGGCGATGGGGAATAGGGAGGGGTTTGAGTAGACCCTCAGGTCGGCGGTTCTGTGTCTTGTTCCTGGTGCAAATGTCGCATGCGGCCACAAAGTTCTTAACATCTTCTGTGACAGAAGGCCACCAGAACCGTTGCTGTAGTAGGGCAAGAGTGCGGGTGGCTCCGGGGTGACATGCTAGCTTCGAGTTGTGGCCCCACTCTAGTACTAGGGAGCGAGCTGTGGCTGGGACGAAGAGTCTCCCGGGGGGAACATTGCTAGGACCTGGCTCATGCGTCAGTGATTGCAGGACTTGATTTTCCACTTCGAGCTGAGTGGCTGCCACCAGACATTGGGGTGGTAAAATAGTCTCTATGGTGGGGGTGTCCTGGGGGGTGGTAAATTGATGAGACAGAGCATCGGGCTTAGTATTTTTAGAGCCTGGGCGGTAAGAAAGCGTGAAGTTAAATCTGGAGAAAAACAGGGACCAGCGTGCCTGACGTGAATTCAATCTTTTGGCCGCCTTGAGATACTCAAGGTTTTTATGGTCAGTCCAGACGAGAAAGGGGTGTTCAGCTCCCTCCAGCCAATGTCTCCACTCTTCTAGGGCGAGCTTCACAGCTAAGAGCTCGCGATCCCCAATGTCGTAATTGCGTTCAGTGGGTGTGAGTCGGCGAGAGAAAAACGAGCATGGGTGAAGTTTGTTATCTCGAGGAGATCTCTGAGAGAGAACAGCTCCGACTCCTGTTTCGGAGGCATCGACCTCAACAATGAACTGAAGAGCAGGGTCGGGGAAGACAAGAATAGGCGCTGTTGTGAATAAACATTTCAGATGATTGAATGCTTCCTGGGCTTGAGAGTTCCACTGAAAGGAAATCCTAATGGAGGTGAGAGTGGTGAGGGGTGTGACCACCAGGCTGTAGTTTCTGATGAAACGTCGGTAGAAGTTAGCAAACCCCAGGAAGCGTTGAAGTTCACGTCTAGAAGAAGGAGTGGGCCATTCAGTAACAGCTTTGATCTTGGCTGGGTCCATCTGAATTCCAGATGGGGAGATGAGGTAGCCCAGAAAAGAGGTGGATTCTTGATGGAACTCGCATTTCTCTGCTTTAACATAAAGTTTGTTCTCCATTAAGCGTTGCAGCACCTGACGAACGTGAATTCTGTGCTCCTTAAGTGAGCGAGAAAAGATCAGAATGTCATCAAGGTAGGCAAACACAAAGGTGTTGAGGAAGTCGCGGAGAACGTTATTTATAAGGGCCTGGAACACAGCTGGGGCGTTAGTTAGGCCGAATGGGACCACCAGGTATTCATAGTGACCTGTGGGTGTGTTAAAGCCTGTTTTCCATTCGTCACCTTCTCTGATCCTGACTAGGTGGTAAGCATTCCTGAGATCAAGTTTGGAGAACACGTGAGCATCCTGGAGTAATTCAAAGGCTGTAGACATCAAAGGAAGTGGATAGCGGTTCTTGACTGTAATTTCGTTGAGCCCCCTATAATCTATACATGGACGAAGAGATTTGTCCTTTTTTTTCACAAAGAAAAATCCAGCACCAGCTGGGGAGGAGGAGGGGCGGATGATTCCGGCGGTTAGGGACTCAGAGATATACTGTTTCATGGCCTCTCTTTCAGGGAGTGACAATGAATAGAGGCGGCCTCTTGGGGGGGTAGTGCCAGGGAGGAGGTTGATGGCGCAGTCGTAGGGGCGGTGAGGAGGGAGAGAAATAGCACGTGATTTGCTAAATACCTGTTTAAGGTCATGGTATTCGACAGGTACCTGAGAAAGGCAAGGAATATCTTCTTTTGACATGGTTGGTGTGTTCCTGAGGTGGGCGGAGCGGAGGCAGGAGGAAAGACAGGCAGGGCTCCATTCGAGGATGCTATTCCTAGTCCAGTCAACATGAGGGTTGTGTTTCTTGAGCCATGGGAGACCCAAAACTACTGGAGCATGGGGGCTTTGGATGATCAGGAGTGAGATGGTTTCAGCATGATTACCAGAGAGCTGTAGGGTGAGTGGAGCTGAGCGGTGAGTGACTGGTGGAAGTTTACTGCCGTCTAGTGCCTGAACGTGAAGTGGCTGGCTGAGTGGGTGAGATGGAATCTTGAGGCGGCTGATAGTGGATGCTGCTATAAAATTTTGGTCGGCTCCAGAATCTATGAGAGCGTTCATGACGTGAGGCTGGTTAGCGTAGGTCAAGGTTACCAAGAACAGCGGTCGAGAATCTGGGAGAAATTGAAGATTAGGACCTCCTTGTACTCCCAGAATTACCTGGGGGTCCCGGGCTTTTAACGGACAGGATCGTACCAAGTGGCCCGCTTGGCCACAGTAAAAGCAGGAACCTTCATCGCGACGGCGCTGGCGCTCCATTAGCGAAAGGCGTGTGCGGCCAATTTGCATGGGTTCAGACAGGGTTTGATACAAAGGTGTGGTGAAATCTGGGATGGAAGGTTGAGTGAACCCCGAGGTGTTAGGTGGCTGAAGGGCTTCCATGTGATGATCCTGCTTACGGGTGTCAATACGAGCAGCAAGGTCCATGAGCTCTTGAAGGGTGGAAGGAAGCTCTCGTGCAGCTAGTTCATCCTTGATGGGGTCGGCGAGTCCATGGCGGAAAGCATCGAACAGTGCTTGATGATCCCAGCCACAAGAGGGAGCCAGAGTCCTGAAATCAATGGCATAGTCGTGCACAGAACGAGACCCTTGGCATAACTTAAGTAGTTGGCCTGCTGCCTGCCGTCCTGAAAATGAACGGTCGAACACCCGCCTCATTTCATTGGTGAATGCCTCGAAGGTGGCACAGCACGAGACCTGGGCATCCCATAGAGAAGTTCCCCATTCCCTTGCCCTGCCCGAAAGAAGAGTAATGATGTAAGCTACCTTTGAACGTTCTGTGGGAAAGGATGAGACTTGGAGTTCAAGCACGAGAGAGCACTGAGAAAGGAACGAACGACAGGTGAGTGGATCACCATCATAAGTGGGTGGCGCAGGGAGGCGTGGTTCATGGCGGGCGATGGGCACCAGGGGTGGTGGCAGCACTTGAGGAGTAGGAGGTGGAGTGAGGCTCAGCTGCTGGATCTGATCACTGAGGGAGGTCAGCGTTTGTGTCACTGTGCGAAGTGCAGTCATGATGTGCTGAATGTCCTGCTGGTGCGAACCTAACAGTGCGCCTTGGTTTTTTAGTGCATCCTCCAGACGCGAGATATCTGCTGGATCCATAACTGGCCAGATTATACTGTCACGGGTGGTGCAGACGGGATGGATCCAAGCGCAGAGCGTGTGAGAGAAGCAGCGCCGGTTATTTTTAAATGTATCATGCACTGAGTGTTTTGTGAATGAAAACTCCTTCCGATTGGTGCAGAGGCACGGCGCGAGTCTCGACGAGAGAATGCGGAAGTGAAGAGCCGGTGCGCGCTGAATGCAGGTCTGATGTATTATGCACTGAGTGTTTTGTGAATGAAAACTCCTTCCGATTGGTGCAGAGGCACGGCGCGAGTCTCGGCGAGAGAATGCGGAAGTGAAGTGCCGGTGCGCGCTGAGTGCAGGTCTGATCCGCGGGGAATAATCTTGGTTGTGGGTGCGCGTGGTACGTTGCCGTGAAGTCAAAGAAAGTCCGTGATCCAGAATCGTGGTCGTAAAACGAAAGCAAAGGTCGATATCCAGAGAACAGAGAAAATGACAATCCAAAGCGTGAGACGTGAGCGAGATCCGTGAAACAAAGCGTGGGTCGAGAACTGAAGGTCAAGGTAGAACAAAACGCTGGAAAACTGGGCATGAGAGCACACAATAATCTGGCAGGGAGTGGTTGTTTGGCAGAGAGTAATATAGGGTGAAGTAATGAATGAAGATGGAGAACAGGTGTGCATGAGCCGGCACATGAGGCGGCAATATGGAAGCATAGAAACGGAGTGTGGAGTGGAGTGGCAGATCATCGTGGTTTGTTTTGACAGGTAGGCGTGACCTGGCGTGTCGTGACATTTATGGTTCCTTTAACTGACAATATTTCCTGCACTTATTTACATATAAAAAACTATAATTTTTTTTCAGCATTAGTAAATCATCAGTAATGATACAAAATAAGCATTTAAGCTAAACATTTCTCATGATTATGATTAACTCTTGCAACAAGCATATTAATTAAAACAAGAGTGTATATTTCCATGGTGTCAATGTGGGTTTGTTTTTATTCAGATGAAATAAATATTTGGAAATGCAGGTCTTCATTATGATGCATATTTCATTATTCAAAAAAAAAAAAAAAAAAAAAAGCATTGTGATTGGTGTTAATTACCCACTTACTTGTCTTAAACAGTAAAACACAACATGGCAAATAATCAGCTGGGTGTTGTGATGTGGCAGAAAGTGAAAGCTGTTGTTACGACTATGAAGTGGATTATTTTCCTCTAGCGCCACGTCCCAAAGAGTTTCATTCCTTATGCACCACATTAATCTGTCAATGATCTTTTTATTTATTATGAAAAATAAAAAAACACATTTAATTTTTTTTTTTTTTACAGTACAGCTATGTGCTTTCCGCTTATGTTATAAAAGCTATTTAAACAGTCTCTTCAGCCTCTCTTTTTTTATCACTTAAAGACACAAATGCAACAGAGACATTTTTTTCGGCAGAAAGCATAAAGTTATAGCTTTACATTTGACTGTTACAAAACACTGATGCTGGAGACTCCTTGAATAAACTTGTTAAATAAGAATACATTTTAAATCTGTTGACTATAATGCAAGTGCTTGAGTGTAGTTGAGCTAATCTGTATAAATATAAGAAAGGTTTTGGCTATACATTAATCAGAACTCGCTCTTTCAATGATATCTTTACATTTCATACATTAAAGGACCAGAAACCAGTTTCAGAAAAAATTCTCTATGTCTGTATGTCTGTCCAGATGATTTTGTTACAGCATCACGCAAAACTGGCTGGACAGAATTTAATGAAACTTTGCAGTCCTTCAGTATTTCCCTGAAGTTAAATCTGCATGTTAAGTAGAAGGGACGTTATGGGCAGTTTTGTGCCAGATGACCTCACAGCAGCCAGCACTTTTTTGAACGAATATAGTGCTTCTGCCCTCAAAGTGGGCGTGGCTATATGCATCACTAAACAGAGCCAATTAATGCAATAAGTTACTGTTAATACACAGAGTATGAAGACAGAAATTACCGCAGTGCTCCTACAAATGCTCCAAATCCTCATGAGACACAAACAAATTTTTGATTCATACACATTCACATTCCATACAAACTTAAATAATTCTTTTGATTGTGTAAAGCTGTTTTGAGACAATGTCAATTGTTAAAAGCGCTATACAAATAAAACTGAATTGAATTGAATTGAATTGAAACAAATCCGCGACACAGCATGGCTTACTTAAAAAAAATGTTGTTTAAAAACTTTTGAAAACTGAACCTTCAAAGCAGTAATGTGAAGCGCTACGATGAGATGGAACACGGGTCTTTAGAGCAAACATATCTGCAGCAGTCTGAAGTGAGGGCATGTAAAATACTGAAAATGACAGCACATTATGCACTTAAATCAAAAGGTTAAGAAAAGTGATGTTATGACAAGTCATGCGCCGAATGTAATAATCTACTTTAAACAGGGTGTGTATAGGGCTGACAACAAAAGAGGCACAACTTAGTGTAAACAAGGCATAAGATACTTAAACTTACAAAAAAAAACTTGGGATGAATTTCTGTGTCTTCAACCTGAAACGATTTTATCACTGATTACATTGAAGCTGATTAGCTTATTTTTAGCTATAACATTTTAACTGTTTTTAAAAACTCTACCCATAAACAACGAGTACTAACGCTAATATGTATGTTTTTATTGCTCTCATCAAATACTTCAATAGTACAAGTCCTTTTGATTATTTATTTATATTCAACAATACTCTATATTTAATATAAATACAGTATAAGCATTCTGTACATGTCCCTGAAACTGCTATCCCCCTTGTCATTTTGGGATAACTGCTCGTTTGAGAAACTTCTTCAGGAAGTTTGAATGTGCTTTACAGTATGTACATTAAGTGTTTACACTTACATTTCCTAATTTGCATCCTATTGTGTTTGGGTTTTGTTGTCATGCTTAACATGTCTTAGTGAAATATTAATCTAAATAACTTTTCAGAAATTCCAAATATATATGATAAATAGTGCATACCTGTAGTCACCTTCATCAATGAATTGCTTTTCTAACTGAAGGTTCACCATGTGCTCATTCAAATTTTTATTTTAGCAAAAATGTCTGCATAGTTTTTGCCTCATTTTTGGATCGATTTTGTAATTATAAACCGACTTTTCCTATTAACTAAAATATATTGTTGTTTCACTATGCATTGAAATTTAATTTACTATGAATTTATTGAAAAGGATGAACATATTCGATGAATTGCTCATACATTATCTGCAAGCAATTTATTTCCAAAAAGTGCTGGAGTTTGATCCACATGCATCATATTAGGCCAAAGTATACTCAATAAATCTAATATGAAGTTAAATGGAAAATCTCTTCTCAAAAGCACTTAGTGTTACTAACTATAGTGATAGTATTACTAACTATACGATTATTTGCCTAGTGTCTGAGGTTCTGTTACATAAAAATATTCAACTCCTTCTAAACAATGAGATTTGAGAATTGTATCGCTGTAGTATTATTGAGTTTTTCTATAGTATTGAGGCTAAGGTTCATGGTTTGTAAGTGTTAACGAATGCAAAGTGTAGGCCAAAGAATCTTAATGCAAAGCATTACCATTTTATTTATTCATTCCCATATCTCCAAACCTAATTTCCTTCTGTATGACCCTACTTCTCTTATGTTAGGTAACTACATTATTTCATTCAGGCACATGATTGTATGAACACTTTTGAATCATTACCACATCACCACATTTGATGCATGAGATGATGTCGTCCAAAGCGAATTCTGTAGAAATAAAGCTTGCAGCCACAGATGGTAAGGGTTCACTGTTCATTATGAAAATGCACAAATCCCCAAAATGAAAACATAATTATCCTTAGTGTAAATGTTCCCTCATTCAATTATTGAGAAGGAAATGCAAGGGTGGCTTTATTCACAATTTCTGCTGATACATAGCCATCTTGCACAGGTCACATTTCATATTATGGCATGCTTAGGGAAGGACTTACACAAATATGCCACATTTCTATTAACAATAATCCAACTGCTCATACACTGCCATAAATGCGGTCTATTAAATCAGGTATCAGGATATTGCTCCAGGTCTACTCAGTTTATCTGCTGTTTATTGACAGCACCAAGGTAAATTCAAAAAATCCTCAACTGACTCTGAGCATCGAGCACATTTTGATTCCCTCCAATAGGCGCCATATTGAGGAGTATTTATCGCACTCAAACACCTGTACTGAAGTAAGAAAGCCTCCCATTCTTTTTCTTAGAAGTGACAGCGTTAGCAGAAGTATTTTTTGGGTGGCCATGCCACTCTCGTCTAGCCTCCGCTGCGTCAGTGCCAATAGTATGCCCTAAAGTAGTGTCTCTTTAATGTGCAGTAATCTCAGAATGTGCAGCACTTTTGCTCTCAGCTGTGGGAGAGACCGAGAGCTCTTCTTCAGCAAAGGCATAGCTCTACCAATGGGACAGAACCAATTCAGACCTTCCGCTCAGAGTGCATGTCTGTAGAAAGCTTATTCTGAGAGGCAGCTCACTCAATAGTGCTCTCTATGCTAGTTCTTCTCGAGTTTTATTCATCAGAACAATGAAGAGATGAACCTTTTTTTAAGCACACAATCTTTACAGGGTGTCTCTTTTAGTCTATCCAAGTGTTCAACAGAACCGCCATGTGCTCTCGCATGTTCATGTGAAGTGTATAGTTGAAAAATAATGAGCTGTGTATTTCCTTCATCTTGCATCATCTGAAATACAATTTCCATTTGAAGGCATTGTTTATTCACAGAAGGGACATTTGAAGGGTCTATGTAGAATTGCTCTCTGGTGTAAAAAGAATACCATGAGTTATACATGAGGAGTATCGCATCTCTGTGTATACATTCATTAATGTTGAAGGGTCTAGTCACTTTCTTCTGGAGGACAATGAAGGAAAGAAGAACAGTGTAAAAGTATTTGAGCACTTGCTGTTATACCGTCATGATGACTATGGTTAAACCTAAATTTAACCCAAGGCTTCATTCCCTGGGTTTGAACAATGGACTGAACTTTTGGCCTTAGTAATATAGGGTTCTATCAGGTTTAAGATTGACAGAAGAAATAACACTACAGCTATAAGAGGTAGGTGAAAATGGCAGTGCGTACTGTTTATATCCAATTCAGTCTTCATCAATTTCCACCTGCTATCTATATTTACCTCAATCACACACTTACCTCCAAGGGTGAAAGTTGGCAGGTCCGGTTCGATATGCCTGCTGTTTAAAGATTCAATGCAGGTACAAAGTGCCAGAAAGAGGGGAGAGCAACTGCCCTCCAAAACCAGTCAAAGTAGCACTTTCAGCATGAAAACACATCTGATATTGTTAAACACCTTAACATCATCTTAAACACCACTTTGTCTCCTTATTATGAATTTCTAAATCACTCCAAATTGCCTCTGAACTATCCGTACTTTTTTTTCTTTTCTTTACTTCCGAGTTACTTAGTGCCTGTGAAAGGGTGATCAATTTTCACATACCTCTATAAGGTTGCACCCTAACCATTAAAGCAAATCTTTAGCTATGCACTACGTGATTCTGTCAAGTGTTTCTAATTTATTTCAATTCCATACTGGTATTAAATAATAATAATAATAATAATAATAATAAAAGCTTTTTTTCAAGGATGCATGAAGAAGGGAATAATATGAAGCAATGAAGTGTGTAGCAGTAGTAGCAGAAGCAGTTAAAATTGCTTTCACCAAGCAAGAAACCCAGGATGGAATGTCAAACATCATCCATGTGCTTCCTATGAGACATCTGTAGCCACCCAATAATGCTTGTTAATGCTAATAACACTTATTATTATTATTATTATTATTATTATTATTAGTAGTAGTAGTAGTAGTAGTAGTAGTAGCAATGGAAATTACAGATAAATCTGTAAATCTGAGATCAAATGTTACTAAAGATTAGGAGTTTAGGATATGGTAACCTCTGGTGCCTCAGAGGTGCATTGACCTGATTCTCTGTGATTGATTTAAAATCGTTGATAAAACAAATCTGACAGAAATGAAGATCATTTGAATTTGGCTCCAAAAAGTCGCCTTGACACCGTAGATATGTTTCACCATGACAGTTTTAAGGTTGTTTCTATGATAAAGTCAGCACAGTGAGCAGGTCAATAGGTTCGTAAGGTATTTGTGTTATTGTATTGTCTTATGGAATAGAACATTATGTATACAGTGGTGTGAAAAACTATTTGCCCCCTTCCTGATTTCTTATTCTTTTGCACGTTTGTCACACTTAAATGTTTCTGCTCATCAAAAACCGTTAACTATTAGTCAAAGATAACATAATTGAACACAAAATGCAGTTTTTAAATGAAGGTTTACGTTATTAAGGGAGAAAAAAAAACTCCAAATCTACATGGGCCTGTGTGAAAAAGTGATTGCCCCCCTTGTTAAAAAATAACTTAACTAAGGTTTATCACACCTGAGTTCAATTTCTGTAGTCACCCCCAGGCCTGATTACTGCCACACCTGTTTCAACCAAGAAATCACTTAAATAGGAGCTACCTGACACAGAGAAGTAGACCAAAAGCACCTCAAAAGCTAGACATCATGCCAAGATCCAAAGAAATTCAGGAACAAATGAGAACAAAAGTAATTGAGATCTATCAGTCTGGTAAAGGTTATAAAGCCATTTCTAAAGCTTTGGGACTCCAGCGAACCACAGTGAGAGCAATTATCCACAAATGGCAAAAACATGGAACAGTGGTGAACCTTCCCAGGAGTGGCCGGCCGACCAAAATTACCCCAAGAGCGCAGAGACAACTCATCCGAGAGGCCACAAAAGACCCCAGGACAACATCTAAAGAACTGCAGGCCTCACTTGCCTCAATTAAGGTCAGTGTTCACGACTCCACCATAAGAAAGAGACTGGGCAAAAACGGCCTGCATGGCAGATTTCCAAGGCGCAAACCACTTTTAAGCAAAAAGAACATTAAGGCTCGTCTCAATTTTGCTAAAAAACATCTCAATGATTGCCAAGACTTTTGGGAAAATACCTTGTGGACCGACGAGACAAAAGTTGAACTTTTTGGAAGGTGTGTGTCCCGTTACATCTGGCGTAAAAGTAACACAGCATTTCAGAAAAAGAACATCATACCAACAGTAAAATATGGTGGTGGTAGTGTGATGGTCTGGGGTTGTTTTGCTGCTTCAGGACCTGGAAGGCTTGCTGTGATAGATGGAACCATGAATTCTACTGTCTACCAAAAAATCCTGAAGGAGAATGTCCGGCCATCTCTTCGTCAACTCAAGCTGAAGCGATCTTGGGTGCTGCAAAATTGAGGACAATGTCCCAAAACACACCAGCAAATCCACCCCTGAATGGCTGAAGAAAAACAAAATGAAGACTTTGGAGTGGCCTAGTCAAAGTCCTGACCTGAATCCTATTGAGATGTTGTGGCATGACCTTAAAAAGGCGGTTCATGCTAGAAAACCTTCAAATAAAGCTGAATTACAACAATTCTGCAAAGATGAGTGGGCCAAAATTCCTCCAGAGCGCTGTAAAAGACTCGTTGCAAGTTATCGCAAACGCTTGATTGCAGTTATTGATGCTAAGGGTGGCCCAACCAGTTCAATTACTTTTTCACACAGGGCCATGTAGGTTTGGATTTTTTTTCTCCCTAAATAATAAAACCCCTCATTTAAAAACTGCATTTTGTGTTTACTTGTGTTATCTTTGACTAATAGTTAAATGTGTTTGATGATCAGAAACATTTTGTGTGACAAACATGCAAAAGAATAAGAAATCAGGAGGGGGGCAAATAGTTTTTCACACCACTGTAGCTTATAGTAGCTTATGTATAACATCTTTGCTTTTATGGAAATTTTCATACAGGTATCACTAATTTAGTATAAAAATTTATTTCTAAATTTTTAAATATTCCTTAAAATAAATTAACAAAGTCTAAAACCAATTAGAACTGTTGTAGAAACAATAAGAAAAAAAATGCCTTTTTTTCTCCATGTGCATCATCTTAAGTCAGCTTTTATCTTTTTAGACATTTACCAATGAGTCAACTGGGTCACATTAGATTAGATTAGATTAGATTAGATTAGATTAGATTAGATTAGATTAGATTATTGTCATTGTGCAAAGTACATAATGTATATAAAATAAAAACAAAGTACATAAAATGTATTTAGCATTTAACCAGAAGTGCATAAGTGGCTTATTTAGAATAAATAACAAAAGTGGTAAATGAGAGTATGGATCCATATGTACAGGAACATATAGTACTATACAGTGTAACTGTGCAAACATTGTGTCGTGTATAAGACATGTTCAAATAACATGATATACATGTTTACATATATATATCTGTATGATACAATATATATATATATATGGAATAAATATGTAACAGAAAAAAAATATCACATCTTAAACAGTGACATGTTTTTACTCCATACTGTCTCTGATTAAAAAAAAAAATTAGCTAGTTTTGCACAGAATGAGATCACAGATTAGGATGACATTACAGTATAACGGTTCATATTTCTGGTTTAAATTACTTGAGTAGTAAGCAGTGTCCTTTTCACTGTACTCCCTTGTGTGTACAGTAAATGAAAGAATTGAGGAGAAGCTACAAGTAATGTCATTGTCAAGTTTATGGAGGGACGTCTACAGTACCACTCGCCAGAGACAGCATGTACAGTATGAGTTCATTTGATATGATATCATTTATAAAGACTCAATAAGACTAATGTGATTTCGCTGATAGCATGGCTAATAATGATCTCGGCTGAGGTGTAGCCAGGATTCAAACTAGAACCCCAAATAAATACAAATTTCAACTTAGCTAAAGTATAAAAAGGTCTCTTTTTGCACTTGAACCATTTTTCTGTCTTAGGTATGATTTGCACATTTCCATGCTATTTTGTGTGTAAGAATGTAAATAGCTGTATCTTCAGGCTAACGGTAATTTTCACCCCTGTGCAAATGGACACTCAGAAATAATTCAACACAATTTAATCAGTCGCACGGTCTTGCATTCATACAGCATAAATGACATTTTCTTAACTACACATCCTGACCAATGTAGCTCCGTCAGTTCGTTTATAACTGCACAAGGCATTTACAGTATTTGAGCTAGGTGAGGTGCTGAGCTGTAATGGCCATCACACTCTCAGCTCACGGTAATTATCAGGTCTGCTGGAGGGTTGCGCTCTCATGCTGCTCACTTCTTCATTTTCATGTTGTTAGGTAGAGGTGTTGTTGTGGGAATGGAATGAGAGGTGGCATTGTGTCCCAGAGCAAACCATGCATCTTCTGAGTTGCTGAATCATTCCTTGTCGGAGCCACACAAGCTCTCAGATGTGCAAGAACAAATTAGAATCACCTTCCCTGCCTTGTCAAGAGATGTCTTGTGGAGAGGGGGGGACTCACACAGGTTGCCAGGTTTGAAGAGGCAAGGGTGGACAAATGAGTAAGAGGCATCCTCTGATGTGTGTGTTTTAATCCAGCTCTCGACATTGCTGAGAAAGGTAATCAGGGTGTGCGGCATGCTGATTAGCTAGTTAGATCATGCTGGGAGTAAGAAAAGAGAAAATATATGTATTAAGAGGGTGTCCTAGAGAACCGGACACAATGTCCTAGCAAAAGGCTCATGGCAATTATGCACACACAAGGAAAATTAGCCTCTTTCTAAAAGCAGTGTTCGCTAATAACATTCTGAGCACAACGCCATTAGAGACTTGGTTAAGTCATCTCTGGGTTTTCATTAGACTTTTTTAGTTGATGAAGGAAGAGATAATCATGTAGCCTACCTCCGACATTTTCACAGAGAATTCTTGCAATTGTGTCTTATTTGAGTCCTTCGCATCTAAAGAACTGAAATATGCACTCCTAATGAAAAAGTCCATCCAGACAGTTAATAGCAGAAAATCTGCTAGACTTGATGTGTGACTGCTTCCACTGCAGAATTTATTCCCTGATATGTACATAAGCATGTCTACCTATATTTTTCACTTGTATGTGAAATGAGAAATGTCTGTCAAGCTCAGTGTATTATTACGCCAATGGAGATACAATAGCGCTTGCATTATGAAACTGTAACCAATGATACCAACTCATACAGTACCAAGATACCAATTTCAGTTCTGGCCCATTCTGACCCTCTTTAGTTAAATAATTTTTCATATTAAGATTATGCTAAATGTTAAGAGTTGAATGTTAATCAAACTATGACCGACGGTTTTGTCTGAATACCAATTATTATTTTTTAATATTTGGGTTTGTTTGTTTGTTAGTTTTTTTGATTGTTCGGGGCTTTTTTCCATTTTTTATTCTGACATGCTGCACTAGCTCAGCAAAAGTTAGGAAAAATGGAAACTTTCTCTGTCTAGTTTGTCCACAACACTGAGTGACTCTGACTCAGTGGAACCATTGATATTGAGAATCAACTATAATAAATAATGAGCAGAAATCAAAAGTTCATGACCCGGGGTCCTGGAAAATATATAACATCCATTTAGAGTCAATTGACCTTAATGTAATATCCATCCATCCATCCACTCATTTGGGAACCTCCGTAGTCTAACTTGGGGCCCAAGGAGGCCAATGGTGACCAATGTATTTATTCACATTTTTACCACCATGGTGGGACCTCTGGTCAACTTTCACACACTATGGGAAATTTGGGAACACCAAATAACCTAATCTGCACTTACTCACTCATTCATCTATACCACTTTATCCTGTATACAGGGTTGCGGGAGGCCTGGAGCCTATCCCAAGAGACTTAAGGCACTAGGTGGGATACACCCTGGACAGGTGCCAATCCATCGCAGTTTACACACTCACACACTCATTTACACACTACGGGCAATTTGGGAATACCAATTAGCCTAATCTCAAATAATATTAATTATATAATATTAAATATTAAATATTATTAAATATATTAAATATTATTTGTTAATATTAGCTAAAATATCTACTACTGGAGACAAAATGAACTAGCATAACCTGTGAGTTGGATATGAATAGGTATGATTTGGTAATGTTTAGCTGGTGGAGTGGCTTAATGTTGCTACTGTAAGTCTACTGTAGACCAAATCTATTAATAACAATAGTTATCTTAATGTTAACTTGTTAGAAATGTTTAATTACATAATATGGAATCTTATCTTATTAAGTCTTTTAAGTAGGTCTTTAAACCAAACATCCACTGTAACATTAGCTAAGCTAACAGTGAGTCTAATTTCCTGAAAATTCAAGTTTGGACCAATTCTGTAACCACTTACTCACTCACTCACTCACTCACTCACTCATCATCTATACCACTTACAGTAATCCTGTATACAGGGTCACGGGGGGCCTGGAGCCTATCCCAGTAGACTTGGGACACGAGGTGGGGTACACCCTGGACAGGGTGCCAATCCATCGTAATGCACACACTCATACACACTGTTTGTTTGTGTGCATGCTCTTGAGAAGATTTTCAAAAGTTTTTTTTTTCAGAAAATAAGTACATTTTATAAGATTTTAAAGAAGCGTGGAGTTTAACAAAACACAGTTGCACAGTTACAAACACACAGAAGTGGCAGAATTTTAAACATATAAATAATAAAGACTTTGTGAGGAATATGTCTATCATTTCTGATATTTATTCATAGTTAGGGAGATGGAGGTTTTCTGAAGAGACCAGGAAATTGGATTTGCTTAGGGTTTTTTTTTGGTTCTCACTTTCATTAAATATGAATCAAGGAAGCATGTAATGAGGCTGAGACCGAAATGGATGGTGTTAAAGTTGATTGATGACTGACCATCCACTGTTCCGGATGATCAGATCACATTTGCTTGATAAAATCTCAAATCAAGCTGTCGGCCTTCTGAGGAGACCCGACTCTCAAACGGTGACTGATATTGAGTTCCTTGATGGACCTTTATGGAGAGTTTCAGTAAATGTCTTGGCTGTGGAAATGGACTGACTTTACTCACTTTGGTTTAAAGTATGGAAAGATAAAAAAAGTTACTAGTTTGTGGTTTATATTCTTCACAGTGATAATAAGCAATGAGCAGTGACCATATTAAAAATATGGGGATCCAGAAACAATCATTCTAAACTTAATTTTAGAAGCAGCTGAGAATTGAACATGCTGGTTTAAATCCCTGGTTATTATACCGGGTCAAATCCTGGGGCCTTATCAGCCTTGAAAAACCTCCTGATGCTGTAGACCTTGTGCCTCTATTCAAAGAAGGCTGTTGATTGAGTTATAATGTTGATGGACATGAGCTTTTGTGTCGTGTTCTCTCAATTCCAGAATTTCAGCTGAGCCTTTAAGACATGCACATGAGTGCATCATAAAAATTGGTTCATTTGTAAATAGTGTAACATGACACACCGATTTATTATTTATCACATTCATAGCACGCTTTGTTTGTAGCCTGTGGATGGTTGATAACTAAAGTGCAGTTTACACATTCTTAGCTGTTTATCAGCATATAACTGCAATACCATGATAGAAAAATACCAATGTCCTAATCCGTTTTTGCTTCAACGATAAAATGAGGCTATTTGACTGTTTTCATGTTGGCTCTGTAGCTGTGATTTGCTAGCTAGAGATGGCCCTGAGTGAAAGGCTGGGGTTTGGGTAGCACCAAGATCTGCAGAGGGAAACATCAGGCACAATTGAGGCATGCAGCATGGATTAGTTTAAGTAAGCCAGGCAGTCAGAGATCAAATGAGACATATGAAGGACTGAAGCCAGCAAGCTCTGATTTCTGCCTCTGAGCATGTGTGATGATCTGGCAAATCAAAGCAAACTTTCTGATGTGCTGGCTTAGATAGCAACCAGACCGCATCCTCATTTGGAAGTCTGAAAGCTTCACAAAAGCCCACGGAGGCCGTCATGCAAAAAGGAGAACTATGCAGAAAGTCTTTGGTTGTCATACAACTTGTTCTCTCCTACTTTGGGTTTGCCAAATACAGGAAGCCAGTCTGCAACACAAAGGCTGGCCTGGAGACAAAGAGAAACCTGATCCAACAATGAACATCATTATGTTCTTATTCAGATTGCAATCAGAACTTAATGGTTGCTTCTGGACTAATCCCTTTTAACAGCTCCTAACAATTTTATTTAAATTAAAAAAAATTTCTCATTGCCAAATAATCCCAGGCTAATGGCACACAGATCATAAAATTATTTGAACTGGATATAATACCAGATTACACACTGTTTCATACTGAAATGTAGTCCTGAACATGAAATTTGACAAATACAGGCCTACAGTTCACTGCTTGAACTCAGTAATGGACATGCCAATGTGTGGGAGGCAAGCAGTCCTTCACGACTGACTGCAGATTAGCATCGACTCCATGGATGTTTTGACAAGCACACTTTTCCCAAGATAATCAAACTCCAGTTGATAAAATCCCTCCTCCCCAAAAATGCAGTTTAACTCAAAAATCCAACGCATTCCATTAGAATTTCTGTTGAATGACTTTAAACCCTGGATATGTCTGGATTGGTAAGAAATGAGAACATTATGTTGTGTCTACACATTTTTGAACCGTGTCACTGATCTGAAGGGGTACATTAATCATACATTCCTGATCTTTTAATATTCCATTGTGAGTCAATGCATGAAATGTACTGTGTGACAACTGGATGCATACCTGGAACCAGGTCTTTTTGTTCCGCTAAATCAGATAAGAAGTGAGATAAAATGCCAGGTTCAAGTTGTCATGAAATGTTAGCAGGTGTACAAAATGACCCCAGAACCATGCACTGTCAATGTTTGATAAATCACCACAAATTTCCCATTGGTATAAAAAGGGTTCATAAAACAGGAAAGAGTGACATATCCCTATGACATTTCCAGGTAGTTAATTCGACCTGGCAGCTCCTTTTGTAATCCATTCTCTCTGGAATGGGGCTGCAAAATCAAATGGATCATTATATCATCACCGGTGTGAAAGTGTTGTATGGAAGAAGAAGAAGGTATATCAGTCTTTCAGTACTGCTGTTTTATAGCCGAGGTTGAAGAAACAGCTTCCTTTGGAGACGATGATTAGTAACACGCATAGACATTCATAAAAATACAAACCGTAAGAACAAGGACGAATTTATGCAAACTCTACTGGGGTCTTGGTGAAGAGTTCAAATTAAAGTTATACAAGGAAATTCTTTAGCACTCATTTTGGCATTTGAATTAAAGCAACATAATGTAACATTTTCATTACGAACATTTCCATTTCATCACTCAGATAGGCACAGATGTCCTTCACTATTATAAATAATATCTGAAAAATCTATGCCGTGCATAGGTTACAGAGTCAGTTAAGGCAGCGCTTGCTGACATTTAGTTGCACTGATAAATACCATGACATTTTACAAGATGGCCTTCGCTTAAAAGAAGACCCCCAATGAAGAAGCGTATCAATTTAGCCATCATCACATACTCAGCATGAAGCAGACTCAAATATGTTTCTGTATCCTGTTATTTACCAGTTCAGCTGTGTGTTCCTACCAATTACAGACAAATCAGCCAACAAGCAATGACTTGAAAGGCAGATTTTACCTCTACCTTCAATGCTTTGATCAAGTAATGCCATTCAGCTTTTATCCAGTTTGAATTCACAAACAAGCCTCTAACCTTGTTCGCCTATAAAAGCTTTGGCAGCATCTTTGTTCTGTCAATTTTTTAAAGGCTTGCTTAAAGGCTTGTGTCTTGTTTAGTTGAAAGGCTATTAGAAAGCTGCAGACTTCGCTGTGATTTAGATCAGCTCGTGGTAGAGTACCTGCCAAGAAAATCAAAGTCAATATTACACCACTTTAATGTTACTAGATACAGTATATGCATGTCGAGACCAAGAATTAAACAGGATGCCAGATGGTCACCTACTCATCATCTAGACCTTGTAGTATGTGTTAAACAGTACAGTAAGATGGGAAGTGTGCTTATTGCTTAGCTGATTACTCACTGCAGTGTTTTGTTTATTAAATAATGATATATATATATTATATTTTATACATTAATAGTGTAATTGTGTGTTAAGTTATATAACTATTTTTATCAATTAAAGATGAAGTCAGAAGTTTACATATACTGTAAGCAGTTCAAAGTCAATAAAACAGTTTTTAAGTACTCCACAGATTTCATGTTAACAAACTATAGTTTTGCCAAGTCAGTCGAGACAATTACTTCATGCCTGACATACTGTAAGCATTTTTCCAACAATTGTTTACAGATTCATTATAACACAATTCCATACAGTAGCCTTTAAAATTATGGCATAGCTTTAGACATTTCAGATTGACACTAGAAACTAATTGACATCATTTTAGAGAGACAGTTGGGGTTTATTTCTGATGTAATGTATGGCCTATAGTACGATCATACTCAGTGTCTCTTTGTTTGGCATCATGGGAAAAATCAACCAAGACCTCTGAAAAAAAAAATTGACGTCCACAAGTTTGGTTCATTATTGTGAACCATTTTTCGAATGCCCGAATTGTACTATGTTCATCAGTCCAAACCATGCTATGCAAGTATAAACACCATGGGACAACACAGCCATCAAACAGGCACAGGAAGGAGATGCACCCTTTGAAATAAAAACTATAAATCAATCCCAGAACAACAGCAAAGGACCTAGTGAAGACATGGAGGAAACAGGTATAAAAGTATCTATATTCAGAGTAAAATGAGACCAATGTACCCTGAAAGGCTGCTCAGCAAGCAGAAAGCTATTGCTCCAAACTGGCTATATAAATAAATAAATAAATAAATAGGCCACACTACAGTTTGTTGCAGCACATGGTGACAAAGATATTTTTTGGAATATTATCATCTGGTCAGATAAAACAAAAAATGAACTGCTATAATGATCATCTTTGTCTGAAGGAAAAAGGACCTAAAGGACAACATCCCAGTATTGAAGCACAGGGGTGGCAGCATCATGTTGTGGGCGTGGTTTGCTGCTGAATGGTCTAGTGAACTTACATCAATAACAAAAAACTTCAACGGTAAATCATAGCAGCGATAAATTTACTCACCAGACTCTTTTATTTTTAAGAAATTAAAAAGATTAAAAATATATAATAATAATTATTATTATTATTATTGTTGTTGTTGTTGTTGTTGTTGTTGTTGTTGTTATTATTATTATACATATATAAGATTTGTTTGTTTTCCCAAACTTGACATGAAGCATTCATGTACAGTACTCTCCTGTTTTGAAAATTTTAAATGAACAACTTTATCTCTGACTGTAAAATAAGTTCTGACTCTGGAGACTCCTGCAGGTCTCCCTCACAGCTGAAACTATTGGCATTGCTGCTGTTTTAGGAAACGGATCAAGAAATTCTGACCAGTAAGAATTGATAACTGAACAGTAGAGAATGATTTAAAGATAGTGGATCAGATAAGTATTATCAGTGATTACCACGGCAGCACGGTGGCTTAGTGATTAAGCCGAGTGATTAGTTTGATTCCTACCTTGCATGTTCTCCCTGTGCTTAGTGCTTTTCCCCTGGGTATTGCGGTTTCCTCCCACAGTCCAAAGCTGATTGAGGTTTCCAAATTGCCCATAGTGTGTGAACAGGCGTGTGAGTGTGTCTGTGTGCCTGCAATGCATTGGGACCCTGTCAAGGGTCGACTCTGCCTCGTGTCCTAAATCTCCTGGGATAGGCTACAGGCCCATAGTGACCCTGTTGAGTTAACTACTACTACTACCAGTACTACTACTACTACTACTACTAATAATAATAATAATAATAATAATAATAATGACATACTTTTAAAGAGTAATTTACGCTTTGAAAAATAGTTACAAAAAACACTAAGAGAAAAAGCAATAGTCAGTGCTGAGATTGATGGCTGGGATTGTGTTATTACTGGTTGTGAGTTACTGGAATGGAAACCGTGTAGCTGGGCAACTGTGATTTTCATGCCTAGTGATACAATAATAAAATAATGTTTTTTCATTTTATTTATACAGTGTCATTAGCAAAACAAACAAAAAACATTTTAAAAATGGAGCTGTACATAAACTCAGATGCAAATTACAAGCCGTAGATGACGTAGAGATGAAAAGCTCTATGAGATGACACTGTGATTAAGAAACACTGAAAGGAGTCTCATCCTTTCAGTAGGCTAAAATACAGTATAATATCTCTAAAATACAGCCATATGAAGAAAAGGCCAAAAGCACTGAAGCGTTGAATAGATGCACATCTACATAATGTAAATAGAAGCTGAGATAAGTTAAAAAATGCTGGTAGAATAATTTTTCTACCACGTCACCTTCTTTGACCCAAAATGATTCAGAACACGCATGATGTGGTGAGCCATAGCAGTTTCTGGCTCAAACTACCGAAGAATTAGTGGTGGAAAATAATCGTGAGTTGGAGCGAATGAGAGATGTAATTCTGAGCCAGAGCACTGCAGTCGTCTTTAGTTACTTGTTTCATTTATTTATTTATTTTTTTCCACTGCTTTCGGGCTTCAGTCCCATCTTTAGTGTGTGAAAAGCTCTACAGGGGTTAGATTGGTAGATTGACTTGATCAGTCAATATGCTCCTACTTTCGGGCCCAAAACACTTCTGTTGCCAGGACAGTATGTTTTACTCACTGGAGACTAAGGTCAACCCGTTCTGGTTAGAGCATTATGTATGTATAACTACACCCAATACATTTTCCTATAAAAGATAGCATATTTCATACACATTTGTCCAGTTGCCCATATGGCTCTGAACCAGAACAGATCATTCAGATTATTGTTGCAGTATATTCTTTGAAAAAGGCTTATAGCATGCATCGGTATTGGCATAGAAAATGCATTAAATATGAATTTAAAGGTTATTAACAGCCCATTCAGTCATTAAATAAAGACAAAAAGGCTTCAGGATATGCGGTTATAGGATCAGTGGCCAGATGGTTTCATGCAGACTGCCGTAAAACTACTATAGCCACACCAAGGATGATTTATTTTTTTTCAGGGAGAATCCTAAAGTATTAAGGGATAACAAGACTGAACATGGACTAGTTGTAGATTGTGAATTTTGTCATGATGTGACATGTTCCACTCGTATTGGAAAACCAGCTAAAACCAAAGATTTGCTAGACGATTTCAGAATGGTATCATTTACACAAATATTTATGGCATTGACATTGATATGGTGACTGAATAAAAAGTACCAGAGCCCTGTAATTGACAATACGCTCTGCTTTGAGTCTAGTACAGATTTTATTTGCAAAAAGTCAAAGCATTCGTTTGTATTAGGAAAGATGGATTCCTTTAAGGCATACAGTATAACTGTGTAAGTATGACTCAGTTTGTGTAATAAAAATAGATTGTCCAAGTTGGTGAAGGTGACCACAAAAGTGAACAGAGCAAAGTTGGCCCAGCCTCAGGATATCTACCTTAAAAGAGTTCTTAAGAAAGCTTTGCAGATTATTAATTGTTTGGATCATGCACTAAATATGCATTTTTGAACTGTGCCCCTCTGGCCGTTACTACAGGATGCCAAATATTAAAAACCTGATGCTTTAGATTTTCTTTTATTCCTGCAGTGATCAGGAGGCTAAACCTACAAATATACTGTAGGTTTTGTCTTTTGGATAATTTTAGGTTTTAATGCTGTTTTTCTTTCTTTCTTTATAAATGTCATTTATATGTACAGTATATCGTTTGCCTGTGAAAAAAATGTCCCTTGCAATAATAAAGGTGAACTTGAATGTCATCTTCATTCATCTCCCACCATAATTATGTTTCAACAGTAGAAATATTTGCATTCATTAATAAATGACATCCAGGTTCTATTTCATTTATACTTACATTTAAAGTTGTAGAACATCCTCAAAACAAGTTTGTTCCAGTGATCACTCACATTATTGCAACAATAAACTATCCATGCTTTCCGTTTCTCGAAGTGATTAAAACAAAAATAAATAAATAAAATGCCTTTCTATTTCTGTCTTTATGTCTGCTTATTACAAAGCATACACGTTACATAAAAAAAAAAAAAACCATAAATAAGCCATGTCTTGGTTATATAGGAATGATAATGAGTCATTATTACTATCAGAGCTATTCAAACATTCAACAGCTCTTTGATATTATGTTTAACATTTAAGCTTTAGGCAAGGGCAATACTAAAATGTCATTTGTTGTAGTCAATAAGTGTGAAACAAAACCCTCTAGGCTATCACATTATAAAGCTTTTGTCTTTCAGCAGCCTAAATTATAGAAATCTAGCGTAGTAATGCTATATAAGGCTGTATGAAAAAGTCAGAAATTGAGGCCTTTCATGCTGAAATGAGTTTTCACGGTGGGCAGTACTGTATCATCTAATACCCGCTGCTGTAGGTGCCATCTGCCAGGCAGTGCCATCCTGTTTCTGTTCTTTTAATATGCTTCATCGTCTACTTGACTTTAAATCATAGAGTCATTTTATAAGTGCATTGCAATAAGCAGAGGGAAATAGAAAGCCTTTGATGATCTGTGGTGTAATTAAGATGTGATTAATTTAGCAATTCTTTCAGAACAGTAAGTGCTTTAGAGCTGCTCGACAAGTTCTGTTTTTGTTCAGAGAGAATATGCTTTTTTTCCCGACAATTTGTGGTTTTATGTAAAAGAGATCAATTAGCAGTCTAAAAAGCCCTGTTCTTTTTGCTCCTCCTAGCATGAGGCTGTCAGATGTTACGTGGGTTGAGAGAGTGAAGAAAAAAATAACAAAAGAATTACCAATTAAGATGTTACTTTTTGTACATTTCAACCTTGCAAAAAATCTATTTCAATTTTTTTTTTCAATGTGCTTGGAAACAGTGAGAAATTTTTAACTCTGGGAAATACATGTACAGTACATTACAAAAATGCCTTATAATAAATAAGACAAGAATATTAGGGTGGGAAGCTCTTTCATGTATTCTCTTTTTTTTATATAGCATGCTTTTTGGTTAAACTAGTACAGCCATGTGATGCATTTAAAATATGTTATCTTTTTTTTTTTTTTTTTTTTAGAATATAGGACATGTCATGTTTCCCCACCTGCACTTTGCTTCCCTCGTTCCTATTTGTTCTGATGGATTTCGCAATATTTAATGATGGAAATCCTGCACCTGCATCCCCTAATCCCTCATATCCTGACAGAACACAAGAACACATGCTGGACGCAGCAGGTCAGGGGACAGAATGCCTGTCACTTGGCTGGCTATGTCTGTGTATTTCTTGATCAGCTTCCCAAAAAATAAGACTCCAGCTTATAATAATTTCAACCCCATATGATTATAGTTGATTCCCCTGGACTGTCGCCTTGCACCTCCAGGGTCTGGGTTCGATTCCCCGGCCAGGCTCGATTCCCGTCTCTGTGTGCATGGAGTTTGCATGTTCTCCCTGTGCTTGGTGGGTTTCCTCCGGGTACTCCGGTTTCCTCCCACAGTCCAAAGATATGCCGGTTAGGCTAATTGGCGTTCCTAAATTGCCCATAGTGTGTGATTGGGTGTGTGAGTGTGTGTATGTGTGTGTGCCCTGTGATGGATTGGCACCCTGTCCAGGGTGTACCCCGCCTAGTGCCCGAAGTCCCCTGGGATAGGCTCCAGGTCCCCCGCGACCCTGAACACAGGATTAAGCGGTATAGAAAATGAATGAATGAATGAATGAATGATTCCCCTGGACGGTTTCTTTTTACAGCGGCAATTCTACCAGTTTCAAATCCAGATCAGAGGGATGGATCAAATTTAAAATGTCCCTAATCACCAATACATTGCACCCGTAGGTGGAGTGTCTGACAGAACAGCTCCTTTATATCTGATCTCTCAGAGGAGCACAGAGCTTGCAATGAGTCCTGCACCAAGCTCCAATTTCAGTGCCTATGGAGGTCAACCAGGGGACCTCCTTGCTTCTGCACCCTGATGACATTGTGCTTGCTCTGATGCCTGGTTTTGAGAATGTCATATAAGAGCCAGGTTCTAAACAGGCCAAAGAGGTGACTCCAGCATTCCCAGTCCATCACACCATGTCAAGCACAATTTTACCTCCCAGCTCCAATGCTAAGTCTTGGTTCAGTGTACATGCTACAGTAGGTTCTAAGTCAGCTCCCATGCCAATCCTTAGTGTAATGCCCAAACTGAGTTTCATCCTAGCTCCCACTCTGACACCAAAATCAGTTACCAGCCCAGTTACTGTACCAAATCAAGCTGTGGCCAAACTTCTACCTGGCACTTACAGTATGTCATGCTTCCTTTTGGAAAATTCTCTCCCCCATGTTACAGCCTGACCAACAGGACACCTGACTTTAGACAATGTAATGATCCACATCCATCTGTGAACATGTTTTGGGAGCCACATCTTGGAGGGGCAGAGGGTAGTTCTGTCATGGCATTCCCCATGCATTATGCTGAGCTATCTGTGTTTGTTTCGACTACTGTATGTTCCAAACTTCAACTTCCACTGGACACTGTTGATCACTGGTCACAGGTTACAGGATAAAGTTTGTTTACTTCCTGTTCCCAATTAGGCTTCACCACTACTGTAACTTGTGTTCTTGATTTGCAATGCTATTTCCATTGTGTTTCAGTTCACTGTTGTCTTTAATTTGAGGTATCTTTGAGGTTTCTGTATGTTAGCTTAGCATTTAGCCCATGTTGTTAGCCACAGTTCCTAGCCTCAGTCCCTGATCCTCGTTGTTTTAAAGGATTTAACAATGTTTTTACTGCAAGAAATCCTGCACCTGCATCATTGACTCCTTTACACCATGACAACATGACAACACTAATCTGTATGTGAAAGTCTCAAGCTTTCTATTATTTAAAGAAAATTAGGGGGAAACTGCCTCAGATAGCAATAGGAAGAAACCTTGTGAAGAAAGGAACTAGACTCATTTGGGTAATAACTGATTTGATGAGGAATTGATTTGTGATTTGAGCGTTAGGCAGATGGAAGTATATAACAGGAGAGGAGTCAACTTTCATTATTGCTGGCTCAGGTACAAAACTGTTTATAGGAATTTCAATCCTGAAGTATTGGGTGACAAGTAAAGTCCTAGACCATCATCATGCTAAATTGGAACCGGCCGCGGTCACCATACACATCCAGGGAGATCACATGGGACCTCCATGCGATGAGATCTCCGACCAGAAGATCACCAACCAGGATAAGTCAGACTGGTCCGGAGTGCAGAGGGGTGGGTCTGGATCACTGGCAGCTCATCAGCGCCATATGAAGCTCAACAGAGAAGAAAAGAGAATCGTATGGTCATAGTCACATAATATATAAGGTGAATGGATATTTACAGTAGTGCAGAGTGCAAACAGGGACTCCAGCAGGACTAAGTATGATAGTAAAACTAAAAGGGAGAGCCAGAAGGAAACACAGACATGAGGGCTCACTGGGAAGTAAAGCAACCAGTCACTCCACCATCAACAAACATGACTGCTCAATAAGAGTGGGGAAGTTTCTCATGGCTAATATGACAATATGCCTTCCTATACCAGCATGAGTCGAAGTGTTTTATTTCTCTTATTGCAGAGCTCCAACGACGAAGCAATCAGTCATGTATATGAAAATAATGCACAATGTGGGGGATGTGATGCAGCGCAACACTCAGCATATAACACCATGGTCTGGCATGTGTTATTCCATTTATACCACTTACGTATATAATTTATACCATCAGTTACTGTGTTTAACTTAATGATATATGAATTTTAATTTTAGGTGTTGTGGAATATCCTTGAACTATATGTTATAGTCATATCATCATTCCCTCACCAACCTCTGTCTTTATATGTCTTCCTTTCTCAAAACACAACCTGACTTTTACCTCCTCTGTCCTGAAAACCTTCCTGAGCTGGGAAACTTTAACTATTCCAGTAAGTGTAAAAAAAAAAAAAGTATCCAAATGGATCGGATCAATGATTATACTACATTTAACTTTATTAAAGCAGCGGTTTCAAATAACAACAGATGAATAACTTAGTGTTCCAATGAACACCGTATGAACCGATATTTGTTCGCCATTCATACAAACACACTGCCGCAATTGTAAGGCATTTTTAAGGCAAAAGTAAGGTGTTTACAAGGCGGCAGTACGTTTTGTGCAACGTGCGTGACGTTCTTACAAGGGCCGTATAAAAGCCGCATGTGCGCCTCGTTTTCATATTTCTGCATATCTTGCAGGTAGGGTTCTATGTTTTTTAATCTGCAATATTTGCATAGATCATCATGTGATCTCTTCCTGCTGCAGCTGAACCAAAACAGCAGCTACAAATGCTAGCTCATCTTCCTCTTCGTCTTGCAGCTGCAGTCTTCTCGTCATTATCGCCATCTCAAAAAGTAATTATTTTCACAAATTTTCTAGCAACAGAGAGAGCGAATAGCCACGACAATAGCCACGACACTTCATATACCACGACAAAATGTGGCAATAGACAGATGTTCCGTCCAACTACTTGAGAGTGCCGTAAGTTGCACAAATGTGTAACTTCAGCACCTTCAGACAAAAAATTTTTTCACTTATGTAGGGTGTAGGAAGGTCCTGAGGCAACCTTATAGCAAATGTACGAACTCTACGGCCACCATACGATAGAAAAGTAAACTTTTTTTCTCAAGAATGCCTTAAATTGTTCTTAAGAATTAAACGGCAGTCGTACCAACTTCCTAAGTACGCTGGAGAAAACCTACAGTATGTCCTCGCTATTCATACATGCCATTTGTAAGATTATTTGAGACCGATGTTTACATTTGTAAATATCTGTTTATTTTTGTTTTAAGTCTTAATATGGGGGCCAGGGGTAGCTCAGTGGTTAAGGCATTGGACTACGGTTCAGAAGATCCCAGGTTCAAACCCCACAACCACCAAGTTGCCACTGTTGGGCCCTTGAGCAAGGCCCTTAACCCTCAACTGCTCAGATGTGTAATGCGATAAAAATGTAAGTCGCTCTGGATAAGAGCGTCTGCCAAATGCCTAAATGTAAATATCAATGTATTGTTTATGGTTCAAGCCATATTATTGTGCAAAAATAATGCATACCTTCTTACCAATCAGATTTCACTATTCAATCATGCTGTGGTACAAATAAGAAGATTTTTAGCCATAATATTAACACATAATCATTGATTATCAATTATATACTGTACCAGTAAACTATTGACAGGATCATGGGTACCCAAGGCTCACCTTTGCCCGCAAAGTCCAAAGGCCAACCCTCCTGGTCCGATCGCAAAGAAAAGCCAATGCAGCACAAATGGCCAAATAAATCCAGTGCCACCACAGCCCGACACACACAGGGCCAGGACTGCCAACCTGGCATCCGAACTCCCCAGATCCCAATCTGATCAAGCACCCATGTAATGTGAAAGACAAACAAGTTCGATCCACAGAGGCCTCACCCCACAACCCACAGCAGGATCAGCTGCCAATGTCATTGCGCCAGACACCACATCACCCCTCCAGAGGTCTTGTAGAGTGATGCCCCAAAGGGCCAGAGCTGCCCAGGTGACACAATAATTTTTTATATTGTAACATTATGGCTGATTGGTGTATATATTCACCGACCACTATTCAGCTACGTTAAGGGTTTTATTCTTATACCATTCTCTGTGAACTTTAGAAATCCTGTTAATTTACAATTCTGATATTTCATGTGAACATTAACTAAAGTCCTTGAGCCGTATCTGTATGATCATTGATCTGCATGTTTTATATACTGACACATACCGTTATTGGCTGATTGGATAAGAGTATAATTAAGCAGAGGTACAGGTGTTCCAGATGTGAATATGAGGAATGTGTAAATGTTTTTTTTTAACAAATAGTAGAACTGTGTATTTAAATATGGTATTGTGAGTAGTGATACATGTAGATAACAGGCACATAAATCTAAGCATATTACTATATGTAGACAATCTACCAGCTGCACAGGTAAAGTGGGGAATAATGTAGTTTTGTCTGTACATTACAGTACAAGGATAATACAGAATATGCAGTGTGCAGTTAATGTCCAGTTTAGTGCATTTGATGTTTATTCAGCAATGTTTGGTACTACTGGACATTTTTCTTCATCATCATCATCATCAAAAAAAAATTATTCTTTTTTTTTTTGCCCATGGATGCATAATTCTTTCAAAGAAATTCACAATGCATAGACGAATTGATTATATTTCTCATGTCTAATGAATATAACTTCTTTCTCATAATAGTTGCACATACTGTAGCAGAGCTATTTTTTTTCCACAGGCAAAGCTGCAGAAGAAGAATGTTATCTCAGGTTCTTTTCTCATGGGTCGCTTATCATCGACGCATAATGTAGGCTTCATGTAAGGTGTTAAAAATTTGTCCTTCCAAAGCTTTTATCACTGTGCATTTGAACAACAACAAAAAACATCAACTCTACAATCAAAATTGAATTAAATATAAGGTTATTCCATGGCAGAACAAACAGTAATCGCAACAAGATCATGATCTGCAATGGGCAGACTGCTGCACCATGCTGCACTCACACTGCTTTCAACTAGAAAATGTATTAAGACAATCAGGCTTTGGCTGTTTACATCTCAAAGTTGTCCAGATTAGTGAAGACAGGCTATAATTTCCCATGGCTCTCGTAATCTTTTTGTGATCAGTCAGAAGTGTAGTAGACAGCAGTGTGGGAGCAAGAGGACAGCGATGAAAGATACAAGTGAATTTATTTGAGCCTTTCCCTCAACAAATCAAATGTTAGTAAAGAAAAAATAAAATATTTTGAGCCAAACGAACACTTTACTTTTCTCTGATAAAAATGTAAATTGCTCTGAAGTTTTGCAGGAATAAAAGCAGTATTTGTGCGAAGTAGGCATGTGATTACAAGTAAAATATAGTGTCCTTTACAAGCTACACAGTGACTTAGTGGTTAGCATTGACGTCTTGCACCTCCAGGGTCTGGGTTTGATTCCAATCCAAGTTAGATTCCCGCATCTGTGTCCAGGTGTACCCCGCCTTATCACTGTAAATCCTAATGCTCAAAGTAATTAAACATATTACATACTTTTAACTTAAATAATTACAATTAGTTCAAATTAGTAGACCTTTATGAGTATTTATAACCTTTTGGTATTTATGAGTTTATAGAAATACAACTTTTTATATTTTTACAAAGTAAGACCATAAATTTAACAGTTAAAATGTGAAAATATGGTTTATTGCAGTAAAATAAAAAAAAGTTATGGATGTAACATATAAACTCTCAGAGAAGGTATTTAATATACTGAAGCATCAGTTTATATTTTACTAAACCTTTGTAAATAGAGTTTAAAAATCTGAAAAATATCTGCCTGTAAAAAATAAACCATAAATTTTACAGTAAAAAACGTAATTTTGCCAGAAATTTACCGTAAAAAATACGGTAGCAACATTATTGATTGTACGGGATTGCACTCATTATGCTGTATATTTTATATGCCGTCACAGCTGCCGTTTTTCTACCGTATAATTTGCGGTTTGTTTGTTTTTACAGTGCAATAATGGTGCTACCATATTTTTTATGGTATAATTCTGGCAACCACAGCTGCCGTTTTTTTACAGTGAAATTTTCAATTCATTTTTTTACAGTGTAGGTGTTTCGGCTGCCACATGGAAGGCCCGGGTTCGATTCTCAGCCACTGGATTAAGTGCCTGTCCCAAGCCCAGATAAAATGGGAGGGCTGCTTCATGAAGCGCATCTGGTGTAAAACCTGTGCCAAGCTTGTGTGCGGACTGGATGGTCCACTGTGGCAACCCATTGCCGGGAGCAGACAAACGACCAACAACAATTTCTTTGATTTGCAACAAATAGAAAAAAATTATAATTACTATTAAATAGTATGAGTTAGGCTACTCATTAATGCAAATAAAGAATGATTAATATGAATGAGTACAACAAACTCAAAAACTTAAAATTGAAAACATAACTGATGACCTCAATTTTTTTGAGTGTTATGATATAGTTGTAAAATTTTATTTTAATTTTTGAAATTTATTTTGCTCAGCATACTATAGAAAAAACAGCAAAGAAACCAAAAAACATCGTACCTGGTATAGGTTTAATATTCAGTGCGCACCGTTTGTACATCAGTTATTTTACAACTATATCATAACACTCAGAAATACCTTTTATTTGGGGTTAAGTGACTGATGTGGCTAACATTTTTCAGCTGAGCCTCGTTTCACTGAATAATCCACCACTTTTCATCAGTATGTAAGACCGCGACACAGCAGCAGCAGACCGAGTAGTCCCTCCCCCAAATTTAAAGAATACAAGCTGGTAACGTGCAAGTTTGCTGTTTTTTCTATAGTATGCTGAGCAAAATTAAAATAAAACATTTTATTTTTATTTATTTTAATTTTGCTATAATTAAAATAAAAAAAATTTTAAACAGCATCACCCGGGGATCAAACCTGGATCTCCCGCATGAAAGGGCGACGCCTTAACCGCTGCAGCACTCGGACACTTAGAGACAACACGCCCCAGTCACGTTAATAAGCCACTCGACTTCTTTGAAAGAAAGCTCTAGATAAGTGACGAAGTAAGCCTGTTATAATAATTGCACATGTATTTTATCTGTTTTCAACTTGGTGTTATTTGATCTTATTGGTTTAGAAATTTATATTTCAATAAATAGTAAACTTGGCCGATTTCGTTATAATTTTGTTGACAAGTGGGGCTTGAAAATTCTCGCACCCCCTTAAGTGGGGAATGACAGAAATATGGTCATTTATTTCAGTTAATGAATCTACTATACATTTAAAGAACATAAGAAATAAGATGACACAAAACCCTACACTCTTCTTTTCTTATTACACGTGATAAAATCTAAAGGCTCACTGTGTTAACATTTATTGTGCTTAAATTTGATCCTAATAAGATTTGATTTAATTTGAATTCTACATTTGTACTGTAATTTTAGTACTGTGATTATGAATTCATTCAACTACAGTGTTTCACTTGATGTTATTCGGCTACTACGTGCAGCTCTAAAGGAGCGCGTCTCATTAATCCGGTAGAGAATGAACTAAGGCATGAGGCATCAGCCTGTGGTTATATAGCGCCACTCAGTGGTAAAAGCCAGCAAACGCACAAACCCAAATGCTGTCGCCGAGCGCCGCGACGGTAAAACGAACGCTCGGATTAGGTAACCACTGTAGGTAGGTCTCCCCTGCTTGGTCTTAGTGCTTGCAGAATTTCTGAGTGTGCGTGTGTCTGTGTAAGGCAGAGAGTGTGTGTGTTTGTTTGGGAACCTGAGAGAAGGGGGGGGGGCTGTAAAGGCGAGTGTGTGTGTGCTCATTTACTTACACCACACACATACTCTCTCGGCTTTACAGTCCCCCCCTCCTCTCAGGTTCCCAAACAAACACAGAAACTCTGCTCTGTCGCGGTAAGGTGCTGGTATTTATTTATTTTTTGTTGTTGTTGTTTTACTTTACCGCAGTGATTCCGTTAGTATGCGCTCACGCGAGTGTAACTAGCGATGTTCCTTGCAAATTTTTTAAACAGTTAATTTTTAAACGGTTTTAAAAGCGGCCTCTCCATTAATGTGTGTGTGCACGCACATTACACACACACACACACACACACACACACACACACACACACACACACACACACACACACACACAGCGCCTGCGTGCAGAAATGGAAACACTTATCTGTCCGGATTTATTTTTACGTTTAAGGTAAATTGCAGGTTAATTTGTTTTATTTTTACTTTACATTTTGTATTAATTATTTTTACGTAATTTTTTTGGGGGGGCTGTATAACGAATAATTTAAGTTTCCATTATTTCTTATGGGAAAATTAAATTTGGTTTACGAGTGTTTTGGAATACGAGCCCACTTCCGGAACGAGTTATGCTTGTAAAAAGTAATCAGTTACATTACAGCGTTAACTTCCGGTAAAAGTAACTAGTTGAAGTACATTTAGGCATTTGGCAGACGCTCTTATCCAGAGCAACTTACATTTTTATCTCATTACACATCTGAGCAGTTTAGGGTTAAGGGCCTTGCTCAAGGGCCCAACAGTTGCAACTTGGTGGTTGTGGGGTTTGAACCTGGGATCTTTCAAACCACAGTCCAATGCCTTAACCACTGAGCTACCCCGAGAACTTTTCCATTGCAGAAACTGAAAACTCCTTTGTGATTCCTCATGCATGTTGTTTTAGTCAAGTCCTTTATAATTATTCTACCATCATCACTCAGCGAAGTTTGGCCCATAATCTGTTAACTACTAAAAGCAGGAATAACAGAGGGGCGGGTTATCGAAATTCACACACACAGTAACGGAATCATTGCAGTCAGGCTCACGGATTACATAAATTGTTTGAATAACAGATTACATTTTTGAAAATATAATGTATATTGGCGGACCTAACGCATTAGATTACTCTAACACTGATGCACATAGCAATAGAGGATATAGCCAATAGAGGAGTTACTTTATTCCTGAATAAAATTAATACTGGCTATGATTGAGTAGCTATGATCTTTAAAGAGCTGAAACAGTAAGGTGGCGTAGTCTGATGAATCATTTTCTTTGATGTTAGATGTCCAGTTGATATTAACACACATCTCCAGCTCATTTATTTATCTTCTTATCATTTGCTTATCTTCATATCTTCTCTCCTGCTGTACTGTAGGTGGACAGGTGAATTGACAGCATAGTGTAATTATTATTTCAGTTCATTTTCTGTTTAATAATTTCCATTATGCTTATATTTTTGGTCTTAAGAGTGACATTTCTTTAAATTACATGCTGATTGACAGTGCAAACCATTTCAATGCTTAATGTCTAATTCTACCATCACAGTATTCAACAGTATTGTAATCTATGATTAGGAAGAAAGGCAATTATCATATATGTGATTGGTCCTGGGTTCTTTATAAAAGAAAGATACACATCAGACTTGGTGTACATCATTTTTTTTTCCCACCCTAAGATCTATTATTATAAGCATCAAAGGTAGATGCACCAGTTGATGAAAATAATGTGATGATTGAGGAAAATCAAAGGGTTTTCTAAAAAGTCTTGCTTATTAATTTGAAGAGAAATCCATTTTCTGGAGGGCACATTTGTAAACAGCTCTGAATATATCATTATGAGCCTCAGCCTGGTCTGTAATTAAAAGATAGTGGCTGGAGTTGCCGCACTGACAGCTCTGTTTAGTACAGCGTGCAGCGCCATCGATTCTAATAAAGGGTGCAGATAATTTCAGGTAGACAGGAATTTAATGATTAATTTCCTCTTTGGTTTTCTTATGATCATAATAATGCGTTAGACAATGTGCTGTTGTTGTCCACATAGCATTTACCCCTCCTGGCATCTGAATATTGCGACGCCAGTAAGTGAACTTTTAAATTATGTGTTCTTTTACCTCAGCGAGCTGCCAGGATACAAATGAGTCACAAAGCATCCCACGCGATCATGCACATCCACCGTATAATAAACCCATTTTACCCAGCATGAAATAAAAGACCATTTTCAAGTTCAGTGATTGGGTTCATAAACTCTCTCTCTCTTTTTCTTACCTTCTCCCTCACACACACACACACACACACATGCAGACACACAGCAAGTCAAGTCAAGTTGATTTTGAAATGAAATAAACTCCTCAAATTACCATACAAGCAACAAATCAATAATTAAATTAATGCATAAATTAAACAGCAAATTGCATAATTCCCCCATCACTCACTGTTATCATTACACAAGTTCACATGCATATTCAACTTCATTTACAAGAAGCTATACTAATAATATTCAGACACACATCAGCTCCTTTCTATCAGCAGGGAATTGAATGGCATGCAGTATTTGGAATTGTGTCAAGTCGAGATCATGAGGACTCAAAACACGGGGTAGGGAAAGAAATCCAGTGCACACACAGAGTGGAAGAGTGCATACAGGAACACTGCCAACACATACACACGAAACATGGCAGTCGTGACCGGTCAGGTTCATACTGCTGGCAAACATATACTGTTCGTCTGACGAGGCGCACAGAATCATTTCTCGACAAACGTTTTGTCAGCAAGGAGAAGAACGTGCTCCACACAAAGACTTTCCCACTAAAGCTTTCATTCACCATCTGACAGCACGAAATGTACACAGTTTTGTTATATATTTTATTCGCTTGGTTTAGTGTAGGAGCAAAAAATACCCTTTTTAACCCCCCACCATGAGAAGGTGTGTGTATAACAATCAGCACCAACATTAACACCACCACCACCAGCTGAATTGAATAACATTGATTGATGGGGCGGATCCTATACAGCAGCCATCATTAGAAAATGTTCATGATAGAAAGACACCAGAACAATTACAGCATCACTGTTTGCTGTGTATGGGGTTTAGCAGGAAAGATTTCAAGTTTGTTGATCATGCCTCCGGCGGTACGGTGGCGTAGTGGTTAGCACTGTCGGCTTGGGTTTCCTTCAGGTGCTCTGGTTTTCCTCCCACATTCTAAATTCCAAAGACATTGGCATTCCCAAAACTGTATCTAATTGGTGTGTGTTTGTGTGTGCGCCCTGTGATGGATTGGCACCCTGTCTAGGCAGTACCCCGCCTCGTGCCCTAAGTTTAAGTCTTGTGCCCTCGTGACCAGGTTAAAGTGGTATAGTCGTGAAGGAGTGATAGAGAGTGATCATGCCCCCAAATTCGCCAGATCTCAAAGATTGTTCTGGTCTCTTTTTCGACAGACTACTGGCTTTAGATGAGCCCAAAGTATAATGGTCTGGTTATATTTGATTTTCAGGAACCAGAGACAGTATCTAAGAAAAATGGCTATGAATTTAGACTTTTCAGCCATATATATGACATGGTATATAGCATAATAATGATTATTATTATAAATACTGCTAATAATAAGTGGCTTTAGATGATAGATTTACAGTACTGTGCAAAAGTCTTGGGTACATTGAAGTAACCACTGTAGATGGAGGATGTCTTTAAATAACTGATTTCTACATTCAATAAGCAGTAAACAGTATTTAATGAAGCAAAGTCAATAATTGGTGTGACGACCCTGTGCTTAAAATATAGTCTCGGAACAATTTGTGCAGTTTTATAAGTAAATGAGTGGCTTAGTGTTACTGAACATCCTGCAGAACCAGTCACAGTCCTTTTGAGGACTTTGTCACACCTGCATCTTTTTCTCCACGCATGTAAAAACCAAGCTAAAAGTGGTCTTTTACCTAATATGCTGCATATATTAAGATTTGTAGAACACAAAAAAGGACTTGGACAATACAGTGTAGTGTTTATACAAATAATCACTATTGTTATTGTCGCTATTTCATTTTAAAATTTAGAACACACTTTGGACTCGTTCTTCACTGGTAAATTTCACGAGGTTTGATTCCATGTACAGTAGGTGCCCTTGTCTGGTCGTACCCCATCTGTGCTCTGCAGTTTATCAGGTCGCCTCTCCCTCATCCATCAACACACAGTGACCACCACAGGACCACTGCTGGCCAGATATTACTTGGGTGATGGCTCATTCTCAGCACAGCAGTGACACTGACTTGGTGGTGTGTGTGCTGCTGGTGTGAGTGATTCAGACGCAGTAGTCTTTTTAAACACCTTTGTGTCACTGCTGTGCCCAAATAATATCTGCATAGAAGAGATCCTGTACTGGTTTAGTCCTGACTGGTTAGTTACTGAAGTGCAAGACAAAACTGCGTAGCAACAATAGTGTAATCAGTAAACGACACTTCTTCAAGAGGTCGTGTTATATATTAAAGAGGATCTAAAGGTTTCTAATTTGGACCCACTTTGGTAGAGAAACATTATGAAACAACCTTTAAAGGACAACTTAATCAAACTTTTTTTTTTTTGCCACCCAAGAGTGTATACAGGCTGCCATGTGGAGTGTTGTGTACTGTATATGGGTACATGCACCAAATCTTTTGGACACCTAACAATCACACCTATATATGTGCTTATATGAACATCCTATTAGATGGGTTTATTCCTCTTTGCAGCTATAATAAGCTCCACTCCTTTGGGAAGTCTTTCCACTAGGTTGTGGAACATGGATTTTGTCAATCAGTGGGGTTGAGGTCATGGCTCCGTTTTAGGCAAGTGTCTTCATGGAGTTTGTTGTTCAAAGGGAAACTGTCATGCTGGAACGATTGAACTTCTCAGTTTCGGTAAAGGGAAAGAAAGTCTGTATCAGTCTATGCTTCCAAATTAGTTGGAACAGATTGGGGTCAATACAGAAATGGCTCCACTGAATTCTTGGCCATATTGCGTAACTTATTGAAAAGTAAGAGTTGTTACTTTGTGGTTTGAACAGCCATGTTATTTGGGTGTTCTGGGTTTATTAAGATTAAGAGTCAGTTATTTGTCACTTTGACTTGATGTGGCTTTTCCCCGTAGTCTAAAGCTGAATGCATAAGAATACTATCTCACTCACAGTCCTCTATACTGCTTTATCCTGTATTTAGGGTCGTGGAGGGGCTTAGGGCACGAGGCGGGTTACACCAATCGATAGAAGGGCACACACATACACACACTCACACACCCATTCACACACTACAGGCAATTTAGGAACGCCAATTAGCCTAACCTGCATATCTTTGGACTGCGGGAGGAAACCGGAGTACCCGGAGGAAACCCACCAAGCTCAGGGAGAACATGCAAACTCCATGCGCACAGAGACGGGAATCGAGCCTGGCCGGGAATCAAATACGGACCCCAGTAGTGCAAGGCGACAGTGCAAACCACTACACCACCGTGCCGCCCCATAAGAATACTATCATACTAATATCTTGCTAGGGAGCAATATTGCACCATTCAACTAATGGTTGTAACCTGTCATGTCTGACCTCCAAAACCCCCCAAAAATATCCCAAAAATCCTACCTGGAACCTCAGGACTCCCCAACCCAATCAGCACTGGTCACATCAAAGGTAAGCAAAGTAGAATAAACAAAAATACAAACATAGTTGTTTGTTATATTCATAACACTGACAATAGGGTTCATTGTTCGGAGAAGGTAAAACAATATAATTTATCACAACTAGAGTTACACTCATTTCAGTTTAGTTGCTAGGCTCACAAGTAAACCAGATGTGGTATTAGTGTATGCTGGGACAAAAAAACTGTTACAAATTGAGATAGTATCTCTTTTGTTTTTTCGAAGCTAAAATAGGATTCTGCACATTCTGTTTAATTTATACATTTTATATATTTCTATTTTACTCACTTACTCATTCACTCACCTTCTACACCGCTTCATCCTGTATACAGGGTCGTGAGGGGCCTGGAGCACCATCCCAGGAGACTTAGGGCACAAGGCAGGGTAAACCCAACCATCGCAGGGCTCACACACACACACACACACACACACACACACAAACACACTCCAGGCAATTTGGGAACTCCAATCAGCTTAATCTGCATGACTGTAGGAGGAAACTGGAGAACCTGGAAGAAACACACCAAGTAAAACATGCACACTCCATGAATACAGACCTGAAGCAGGAATCGAACCTGACCCTGGAGGTGCCAGGCGACAGTGATGACCACTAAACCACTGTCCTGCCTTATTTTTATTTTTATTGATTTTATTGTAACTTGTAAATGTGTAGGTTTGAAATTGAGGTTTGAACATTTTGTTCCTTTCTTCTATTTTATCTTTCCTTTTAGGTCATGAACAGGTCATTTGGATCTTTTATGCATTTTAATGCATATCACACTGTGTATGCTTGTGTACGTGACAGATAAAATTCGAATTTTGAATTTGAAACCTGAATGTTCTTCCTTATGTTTGAGATTGTCTTAAAAACATGATGTTCAATTCCATTTCACCTGCACCAGCATCATCCTCCTATAATATCAACAAGGTAAAAGTCAACTGCTGCCTTGATGGTACCCTGTTGGCATATCACAAAAATTTCAATATCATATTTATTGTCCTTCAGGATGGATATTTCTTTTGTCCAGGTCTTCAGTCTTCATCTGGAGACAGAATGTGACTCAGCTTCTTCCAAAAGGCTTGATGCATGTGCTAATAATGTCATCTGGCGATGTGGTGTGATGAATCCGAGGATTGCTGGACGGCCTTTTTCGCCTGAGCTACAGCCAGAGTGAAACTCTCATCTGAACTATGCACATCTATTTGCGCTCACGATTCAGAGCCTGTTCAAAGTCAGGTGTCTGCGCGACACAATGGTAAAACGTTGACCAGGTCATTCTCGATCAAGTGATGGACTTGTGCACATTGTGCCAATTGTATCACAAAACTCAAGTGCCTGTCAGACTGTACAGCCAACCCCAGGGGAGTCGTGTTGATTCAGTCTGCTGTTTCTATGCAAATGTGCTCAGCCCAAGCCTTTGTGAAGTGTCGGGAGTCGAGACCTGTTGCCATAGATACAAATTAAGCGGCCTGGATGTTTTCATTTGGCTTATGGTGATCGTCGCAGCTGTTATCTTGCTGGTTTTATTCGAACAATTAAAAAAACACAGCTCATCTGATTATGCCTTTATTTATCTCTTAAGGCACATATGTACGATATAAAAAAATGCAATTTTCAGTGAAGCTCTATAATTAAAATGGTTACCCCCTTAAAAAAAAGGCTGTTTAAATCTGAAGCAGCAGGAGGGAACAGACATGTTGTACATGTAATTCTGAGGTCGATTAACAAGAGCAAACATACACACATTCAAAACTGAAAGGTCTCCCAGAAAGAAAAAAAAAAGACGTGGTGCTGAAAACGTGCAGATTAAATCAGACACTGAAAAGAAAAAACTTGATTCCACAGCACACTCTACTGTTCATTCTGCAGAAGAACAATTTCATAGAAAGTAGAAATTAATAGAGCTTACAATATTAAAGGTGCAGTTTACTGTCTGCTGTTTAGTGTTCTTAGATTTATAATATCATTACGTGAAAAAACAAAAGTAAAAAACAGTGTCTGAAATACTGAAGTGGATTTTCTCGTGTCTGCATGTCTGTTTATATTTTTCTATCCAAGAAATTGTCTTAGAATCCACCTTTCATTTTCACAAGGCATGTTTCATCAGAGGTAGTGGGTGAATAAAAAACATTTCTGCAAAGAAGAGTGAGCCGAAATTCCACAACAATGTGAAAGACTCAGTGCCGTTTATCTCAAACGCTTGATTACGGTTGTTGTTGTCGTTGCCGCCAAGGCTGCACCACCAGTTACTACTGTAGGTTTAGGGGACAATTACTTTTCACATAAGGACAGGTAGGTTTGGACAGCTTCTTTCCCTTAATAAATGAAACCATCATTTAAAAACAGTATTTTGTATTTACCCGGGTTATCTTTGTGTATTATTAAAATGTGTTTGATTATCTCAAAGTGTGAAAAAAAATTATAAATATATATTAGCATTAATAGCACCATGAATATTATAATGAATTCAAATTATCTTTTTTATTGGTAAAATACATTTTGTCCATACTGAAACTCTTCACTCATGGAAACTAAGTTCATTGTCTGTTGCAACAGAGTTGAATTCAAAGATGAAGAAGCATGAAACACACATTCTGTACAGAGCAGAGTGAGAGATATACAAGCATGTCGTAATTCAGGCAAAAATTTTTTTCTATTTTTTATGCTTATTTTCTACTTTTTTTAGAGGCATTCATTAGGGGGACAGCAAAGAAGGAATTTCATTGTACAAGTGGGAACATGTTTCTTTACTGTGCATATGTCAATAAAAACCAGAAACTTGAAAAATGTAAAATTTCTACAAATTTCCACTGTAAATCCATGCAATTTGTGTTCTTACTCTATATTTGCTTTTCAGTTTTGCGCTGGATCGATGAGATATTTTAGTAATATCAGAGCACGTGCTGTTTAAGCACGAGCACATTTAAGCATGCGCGCAGCCCAAGAATCAAATATATCAATACTGTAAATTTTATTTGCTTTTATACAACAGTTCCACAAACATTACTTATCATCGTTAAATTAATTTGTTTGTCTATTTATCCTTCTGCGACTGGTGGAACTAGCGTTGAGCGAGTGACCGATATTTAGCAACTGACAATTAAATTACTTTCCATTTTTACAGCTAAAAGATGAGAAGAATAAACCATGAAGATGGTGGACCGTCTTCCAAATCCTATTATTTTATCTCTGGGGTTGAATCCCAAATGGCATTGGAAAGCTAGTGTGGTTTGTAGGCTGTCGAATCCCTTGTTCCACAGACCAAGTAGTGCCCTTGTTTGGCACTTATGGAACTTAGTAGCTTAGCTCCATCCATCAATCTAGGAACCTCGGTCCAGTCCAACCAGGGACAGTGGAGGCCAATGGTGACCATTGTATTAATTCCCATTTTGTACGACTGTGGTAGGACCTCCGGTCAATATTCACACATTACGGGCCAATTGGGAACGCCAATTAGTTTAATCTGTATGTTTTTGGACTGTGGGAGAAAACCAGAGAACCTGGAGAAAACTCACCGAGCATGGGGAGAACATACAAACTCCATGCACACAGACCCCACGCGGGAATAGAACCCAGGACCTGGTGGTGCAAGGCAAAAGTGTTAAACACTAAGCCACCGTGCCGCCAACAGTAGCGTAGCTACTAATTTAAAATCCTTTTACCTACTGTAATCACACACGTCCAACTGTGATGAGGTTATAAATATCCTAAATAGACTTCAAAATGTATTTCGTTAATATTACTTACAATTCAATTCATATGATTTCTTTCCTGTTATTTTATGAAACTACTTACACTACATGGCCAAAGGTTTGCGCTCACCTGAACCTAACGCTTAACTTAAAATTCCGGTTTTAGTCTCCCTTTGCAGTTTTAATAACCTTCAATCTTGTGGGAAGGCTTTTGATTTTGGAGATGTGGGGAATCGTGTCCATTTAGCCTCAAAAGCATCAGTGAGGTCAGGTGTGAATGTCAGGGCGAGGAAGTCTGAGACGCAGTCGGCAATCCAGTTCATTTCAAAGATTAGCAGTGCAGTTTAGGTCAGGGCTCTTTGCAGGACTCTCAAGTTCTCTCCACTCTAAGCTTAACAAACCATGTCCTTATGAGGCTTGACAGTCATGATGAAACTATGTGAAGTCGCTTAGCTCCGGTAAAGGGAAATCTTAATGCTACAGCATACAAAGACATTCTATACAACTGTATGCTTCCAACCATTTGGGGGACATGTGATTATACATTTGGCAATATAGTGCATGTAACGTTTGCAGATTGCACAATGCAAAACTAGCAGCTGAAAATGTGCCTTAATTAATAATTACACCATCATCTTAACTAAAGTGTAAAACTAATGATGAATTAGAGTTTGGATGAAGAGTAAACTGTGTAAATTTCACCGTTCCTCTTACAAAGACAAGTTGGTTTTTATGCAGTGCAAAAGACATTGGCAAGAATTCACTTATTTAGATCCTCAATGATGTATTTTTTAAAAGCGTGTCATTGGCAAGATAATGAAAAAAATGGAATTCATTAAAGGGTTCTGTATTCAATGTTAGTGCATCTACTGTTTTATCTAGAACCTTAGTTGTTTGAACTGAATCGTTAAACAATCTGAGAAACATAAGGAGGTTTGTAATGAAAAATATAATAGGTTTGATTTTATTTTGATTAATTTCAGTATCAGTTAAAGGCAAATTCTTTGGTGTCATGAAAAATATCTGGGTGGCAAAAATGTTTGAGAAGTAGAACCTACTCTTAATGATTACCAGAGACAGACCCTTTAGAAATACTGAAGGCTTTTCAGTAAAAGGATGATATTTTTAAGAAAAGAACGATGCTAAAATGTAGCCGAGCTACTCTTCTTTCTTGTTAGCATGCTTCATTAAGGAACTCTTCAGGTTCCTGACACATTCAAGTGGCCCGTTCCCCATCAGAGCTGACGGAGATCTGTACGAGCCTCCGAGGCGATCCCACAGCGTGAAATACTGCCCGTAGTTATAGTCAAAGAACAGATGGTGATCGGTATGGTGTGCAGCTCCATTGATGAATTTCTCCAGCATCCGAGGAACCCGGTAGTCACCATCGTGAATGGAGATGGTCCATACGTTGACGAACACATAGAGGCCCAGGTAGAGGACTTTGTGCAGGGGGAAGAGGAAAGGGTAGATGTGGTAGGGCATTCCCTGAAGAAAGCCGTCTACTGGGTGGAAAGCATGGCTGGCAAACGGAGTCGTGATCTTCCAGATGTGGTGTGGTTTGTGGAACCGCTGAACCCAATTTAGAAGAATTGGGACAAAAAAAAAAAAAAAGGGTTATGATGGTATGATTTTAAATTTGCCACCTATTTTTGCAACCACATCTAATTTCTTTTTTGCTTTTTTTTGGCTAGACAGTGTACATACTGTAGATCAGAAATTACCTTATAGATCAGTTTGTGATGAAGGAATCGGTGAATCCAGTAGATGCACATATCGGTGAAAAAGAGGAAGGAGAACATGCTGAAGATCAATCCTGGCCAACCTGAAAAACAAGAAAGTAAAAAAAAAAGAAAAAGAAAAAGAGCTAGAAATATTAAAGAAGCTAATAAACGGTACAAAAAGAAAAATTAATTTCAATTGACTTTTCTGTTGCGCTGTTATGGAGGAAATAATCAATGCGGTTGCTGGTGCAATGCAGCCCAGAGTTACTTTATGATTATTTTAAATTAACATCCTAAAGTGTTTTTATTCGTTATCTCAAAGCAATCTGTCAATATTTATATTTTTTTCATATTCCTTAAAGAATGACATGTCAGGCTTTTTATCTACTTATTGATATGGTGCCGTTTGTGAATTAAATTAGGGCAGCTTATCAATTACAATGTAATAGCTACAAACAATAGCCATAAGTTAATAAGACAGAAAAAAGCTATTTCCTCATGAGCATGAACCTGTCTAACATCCCTCTGTATAACATTTCCATCTTCCTATAGCAACGAAAACGAAACATGAATGGTTATGTATACTAAGATCTGCTCCACCCACATTAAAGACACAGTATTACACGTACACTGAAAATTCACTGAGGATTTGTAATAATCTGTAGCCTGCTTGTGGTTTTAACCGATAAAGTGGGAGAAGTGACACTAAAGGTGGAGCTGAAGTTTTAAAATAAATGTGACATTTCAAGAAGACAGGTACAGTCAGGTACAGTGTAGAGTTTAGAAAACTCAAACATACAGTACACACAAGCCAACGTTTGAAAGGCTGTGATATGTAAAGTGGTTTGGACTGAACTTGTTACACAAATGTGTAATAAAAAAAAATCATAAATACAACTTCTTCATAGACATTTAGAAAGAGTTGGATACATCTCGAACTATTTGGCTTAAATGTTTAGAATACAAAGGGACAGAGATATCCGGGTTATCACACACTGGCTATCAGTCTTGGCAGGTAGATAAGGAACAAAGTGCAGAATCAGGATTATTCCAGGAGAAACAAACACACACACACAAATTTATCTTACTATCTTTGTAAGGACCTTCCACTGACATAACTATTAACTTAACCCCAACCTTAACCTCAATACGTAAAAGGAAACCTTTGTGACTTCAAGTTTCATAAATACAAGTTGAAGTGTTCTCATCAGAACAAGTCACATGCTCACACCTAGGGAGACCCGAGATTGAACGAGAGAGAGACTTACCCAGTGGAGAATCACTAACATTGTCATAGAGCTTGCTGTAGCCTCGAACTTCAGCAAAGAACAGTGCAACTGTGGGGATGCTGATCCATGGCAAAGATGTCAAAGCATACTTTATTTCACGTCTCACCTGGTTCTATTGGGTACAAAAAAAAGAGATGTTTTTTTCCACACTGTATTTGAAAATGAGTTACTAAAATCTGCAGATATAAACGGACCGCTGATCTACGAACATTCATAGATGCGAACAAATCGTGGAAGTAGTTCAGGTGTATTTTACAAAAAATAAATCCTTGTATCTGGTGCACTGCAATTATATATAATATTTTCAGTGTGTAAGTGAATGTATAAAATGTCCAGTATATTGCATGTTTCGAGAAATTCACAATGAGACAGGGTTCACAGTCCAAAACAGCTCTGAGGCAAAATGGCGTTTAAGCTAGCGTGCAGTAAACTCCACAAAGCGTTCTCCTACACCCTGCCTGGCTCCCTTTAAACAAGGTGTATTTGGAGTATAATGCGGAACTAAAACAACAAACCTGTGTGTGTCTGCGTTTTTTTATGCTTTATTTTTTATATTCATGTCTAAGGTATACACAATTCACTTTGCCGGATTTACAAACAAATCCAATTTACAAACGCGCTCCTGGAACGGAACTTCAGGGACTTACTGTACTTCAAGGCCACCTAACCACAGCTAGACAGATTTATCTGGGTGGTGGCTCATGCTCAGATGAAACCTAGCAGAATTTTTTATCCATTTATACTGGTGTAAGTGCTGATTTTGAGCCTAATCACTTTTTCTTTTCTAACCTTAAAGGTTCCCCAGGATCTTTGATGTGAAGATTGGCAAGACATTTATCTATGGATGATATCACTTTTTTGACAGCTGTACTCAGTACACATTCTGAGATACTATGTTAGAGATTGATTCCTCCCAGTTGGTGGGGAAATGCTGTCAACGAATAGGAGATCTACTACTAAGATCTACAAAGCAGCAGATCCTGACACACCTCCACTGCCACTGCCACTTTTACATCCCAAACAGCCCACTGTGGTAATTCTAATTTGGAGAGATTTGTAACTTAGAGCTTTTTCAGTAAACATAAAGAACATGGTGTTTGTCCTCGTGTTAACACATCTAGCGTTGTCTGATTGTCTCTTCTTTTAACGTTTTCCCTCTCCACTGTCACTTTAAGCTTGTTCATTATGCATCTAAATAAAAAGCTGCATTTCTTTAAAGCAGTTTGTTAGCAATGTCTATTGGTAATTAATAGTAGGCTGAAACTTTATTATGTGTCATTTAATCTATAAGAAAGGGAGAAAAATAACCATGTAGTGACCTCTAAAAACTGAGGGTGTTTCATTAAACTGTGGTCAAAGATGAAGTAGTAGCTTAAAGCTCCCAGGCCAAGATACAGAATTGCAGCGCCAAGGTTGGTGACCACCAGCAGCCCGATGATCTGTCGGAGAGGCTCGTCTTCAGGCCAAGATGTCGGGTACACGTACGGGGTGAAGAAATGAGAGTCGGCAAAATTCAGTACCAGGTCCATGCTTGATCCTGTCACATGAACAATGGGACGAAAGGACGTTATAAGAAGCCGAATGAAGTTTGTTACAGAAAGTTACATTTAATTTCAGAAAGAACAAAATATGAGCGATGCTTGATGAGGCAAAACTCTGGCCTTTGGGACTTTTACAATGACAGTCTACTAAGGTGCTCTAAAGTCGTTGCTAGGGTGTGGCTTGACAGCAACACAATGATCCAGAGAGGATTTTATTTTACTTGGTTTCAAGTAAATTAAGCCCACCCCATGTCTCTATTGCCTCTTTTCCACTGCATAGTACGGCACGACACGGTTCAGTTCAACTCACTTCGGTTCGGCGCAGTTTGTCTCGTGTCGCAAGTTCAGTGACGCAGTAATGACGATTTTCTCCGGCCAATCAGTGACCAGCAGAGTTTACACGTCACGTTTTGGTAACGGTTCGGCGCACTTGGAACCTCGGCTGAGGTGGTACTAAAAAAAAGGACCAGGTACCAGGTACTGTTCCCAGTGGAAAACCCCCCAAAAGTGAGTTGACTGAACCGTGTCGTGTCGTACTATGCAGTGGAAAAGCACCATATGACAACAATCCACCATTAGGTTTAGTTTCAAAGATCCTATGGAAGTTACCTTAGCAGGGAATGCAACTGTGAGCACTTTCTTCTTATTATACCACAACAGCATTTTTATTTCTTCAAGAAAGTTAGAAACTTTTTTTAGAATCAGCTTAAAGTAACGGTTAACACAGGTAATGTGGACGTCCTTAAAACATTGTACTTTCTGCTATGATTTATGATCCAGCAGTTGCAGTCTGTGATTGACAACCATCACACTGCTAAACTCTGCACTACACCGTTAAACCACTTACACCTTATTATTGATACTGATGTATATGCACTACGATTTGCACTTCTAGTAGATTCTACACTACAGTTAGTTTGGTTGCTGAGTCCCTGTACTACCTATCTACTATTTACTTATCTGGCTATTTCCCTTCAGTCTCTATTTTCTCCATAGAGTTAAACAAGACTTTTCCCAAGTCAGAAAACTTAGTTACAGCTAAACATCTGACTATTATAAAGTCCTAATGTTAAACCACATCTCTTACAGAAAACTTCAACAGATCAACAAACAACAATAACATCTTAATGGAGAACACACACATCTCAGTCTGAGAATTAACTATAACTACAGAAATGCAGAACATTCATCAGTACCTCCTGACCAGTTAGACTTTAAATATACTGCAGTACCATTTACATGAATAAAAGGTTAAATAGACGTGCGAAATATTTTACTTTCATAGCCCGAATTTAATTTATTTACCTTGAGGTCTCTATAGAGAGGAATCAGTGCAGTCATACCTGTTCAGCTCACCGCTGGAGCTCGTGCGCTTTGTACACACGCCTGATTCGCTACAGCCCGCACAGGCAGCCAATAGCGCCTCACTTCCATGTGACGTCACCAGCGCGCTTAGTTTTGATTGGCCAAAGACGAGATCTGCTCATGGTGTTACGGGTTCCAAGGTAAAATTTAAAGAAACATTAATATTCAATATATAAAAATCTAATATTTAATATTTAGTAATATTTAATTGTATAACAAATAAACTGTATTTTATATAGTTAATACTTGTCTTATTGTTTGGTCATTTTTCCCTTTTTTATTTGGATTGCTCAATATGCACTGTAATAATGGTAATAATATGAAAACGGCAAACGCGATAAAAAAGAAGAAGAGCGGAAATACGTCATCAAAACGCGACCTGACGACCTGCTATTTGTATAAACCCCGCCCTCGCTGCTTTAGGATTGGCTAGTAAATCTACTTTCCCAGCAGGGCGAAACGTGATTAGCCAATCCCAGCGCATGATTTTTTTTCCCCGGAATACGGATAACCGTTTTTAATAACGTTTGCTAGGTAGATTTGAGCACACTAGACGTATACATTTTTCCTGTGGTTATTTCTGTTCGCTAGCTTTAAAAGGTGCATGAAGGATTTAAAATGAGTTATTATGGATATAAACAGTGCAGTTGGTGGCGTTTATTGAAAGCTCTCTGCGTTGTAATGTAACTTTATCGCGCTTTGCTCACAGCTCGGCTGATGGACAGTGAGGTTCAGAGGGATGGCAGAGTCCTGGATCTGACTGATGATGCCTGGAGGGAAGATCGGCTGCCCTACGAAGATGTGACGATTCCTTTGGTAAATTCTTCACACCTCTGAACGATGTAGAGCTCACACACATGAGCACAGACTGTCTTTCTGAAGAGCAGGAGAGGCTAGGAGGAAGGCAGTGTTTAATTGATTTTAGTAGCTTTGGAGTAGAAGAACTCAAGCGGCCCACATGTTGTATGAGTTGAGTAATACATATACTGTATGAACTCTGCTGCTGATTGTGGTTTTCTGTTTTGATCTGTCTTTAGAGTGAACTTCCAGAAGCAGAGCAGGATAATGGAGGATCCACCGAGTCTGTTAAAGAGCAAGAGATGAAGTGGTCTGACTTGGCTCTGCAAAGTTTACATGAAAATACTCCCAGTACTGGGACATAAATGATTAGATGTAATGTTGTTCGAGGACGTTGTTGAGTTGGTTTGTGTTGTTTCAAATTAAACTCGGATATGTAAATATCAACATGTCTGAATGAATTTAAGAGCTAAAAACTCAAGACTTGAGTTATCTGAGGGATCATGTGCACTACAGTTTGCTTCTCAACACAATTACACAAAGTTACACAACATTTATATGGAAATGTTCCTCAAATTGGTCAACTTCATTGGAGACTACAGTAAGAACTGTTTGAGCAGAAAATAATTCCTCATGTTCCCAGAAATACACACACAAATTGTGTCCTGGAATATGCCTCTGCCATCAGGGGGGGGAAAAAAACTCCATAGATGTGATAACCTGGTCGTCAGCTGACTTCATTTTATTGAACGTTGCTGAGCCTAGACCTGACCAACAGAAGCAACCCGAGATCATAACACTGCCTCCAGAGACGTGTGCAGTGGCCACGATGCATGATCTTAACCTCATGCGCCCATCACACTAGAATAGGGTCACAGACCACGTAACCTTTTTATATTGCTGAAAAGTCCAATCTTTGTGACCTAGCAAAGTGGAGCATTTCTTTCTGATTAGTCTCAGTAACAATTGGTTTTCTCACGACCACACATTTGTTCAGTCCCGAGTTCACTTTTAAACATAGCTATGGTTTTTACTGTTGATTTTTTTTTTTTACTATGCAACTTTAAGTATTTATCTCTATTCATGATGTTCCACATTTCTTCCATAAAGTTGGTGGCTCAGTGCTATCCTTTTTTTTTTTTTTTTTTTTTTTGTAAACGTGTTAAAGGGTTCTTAATCCAGTTCCAGTAATTTGAAATCTCATTAGTTGTTTTCTTTGCTTGATAAAGCCCAAATAACTTGACCCTCCTGAAATGGTGACTTTTCTTGGCCAGACAGTGCATTTTCAATGGCTGCATGGTGGTGGTGTGGTTAGCACTGTCGTCTTGCACCTCCAGGGTCCGGGTTCGATTCCTATCTCTGTGTGCATGGAGTTTGCATGTTCTCCCTCTACTTGGTGGGTTTCCTCCCACAGTCCAAAAACCTGCAGATTAGGCTAATTGGCGTTCCCAAATTGCCCGCAGTGTATGAGTTTCTTTGTGTGTGTGCCCTGCAATGGACTGGCACCCTGTCCGTGGTGTACACTGCCTCGTGCCCTAAGTCTCCTGGGATAGGCTCCAGGCCCCTCGCGACCCTGAATACAGGATTAAGCGGTATAGACGATGAGTGAACGAATATTCAACTCACTGTAAATATTTGCATATTGGATGGTGCTCCGAGCTCCACCTGTTTCTTAAAGAATGAAGCAAAAAAACTTGTGATGTTATTCATCCTTTGATAAGTTTTTGCACAGCTGGTTAATTGATATTAAGAAGCAATAACGGGAGATAACTTTGTTTTTGTGAATCCCTCACAACATTACGTGCATGCATAATGAATAAAAAATGAGGTGGTTATTTAAAAAATTTATTAAAAAAGTTAATGAAAAAGTTATGATCAAATTGCTATGTAATGAATAAAACTCTTCAGGGTGTGGTGTTAAAGTGAAATCAAGTTTCACACATCAACAGTTGTGATCTATGCCCTTTTTTAAAACTCGAATTGAATTACAGCAGCAATGTGTAGTATTGTTTCATCTAAAGATGCCAGTATTCGCACCACAGTTGATGCTGTCATGTTACCGTCAGAAGAGAGGCAAAGAAAATGGCGGAGGCTAGCGTTACTTTCGAGCAACGCAAGATAATTGAAGTGGTATTGTTAGTTTGTATACTGGCTGCACTACGCAAATCAGCAATTCCTATGTACACTCCAGTTACCGTTGTGCAGACAGCAGTTTGCCGAAATCAAAAGTGTCTGGACACTAATGGTGTCCACTTTGAAGCACCTAATGTGATTGCATAATTCAAACATGACTTACAGCTACCCTTTGATGTTTATATATATTTTTCATGTTAAATATACATAGAGGTGGCACTGGTTAGTACCATCACCTTGCACCTTCCGGGTCTGGGTTCGGTTCCTGCCTGCTTGGTGAGTTTCCTCCTGGTACTCCGGTTTATTCGCACAGTCAGAGACCTGCAGATTAGGTTAATTGGCGTTCCCAAATTTGCACATAATAATTATGGTATGTCTGTGTGTGGTTGCCCTGTGATGGATTGGTATCCTGCCTCGTGCACCTGGGACAGGCTTCAGGCAACATTCTGTTGAAAAAAAGTGTTGTTGTAGTATGAACATACTTGCAGTATGAAGTGGCTTGAATTGAGCAGAATGTACAACTTCCTTGGGATGATTTAGTGCTTCAAACATTTCCTGGACAGTTAAACTCAATAAATGCGTGTGTAAAGTCAGATTGTTAACTGTACTGGGAAGCGTAAATGAAAACCGACTGGTGCTGTGATGAAAATGGAAAGAAGAGAATAAGTTGCCTCTGTAACTCTGAGTGTTGTGTGATTTATCTATAGTTGTTAAAATAACACCGTAATACCTAAATCAATGATCTGATGGATGTGAACTTCATCCAATTTAATGTTCTACAGCAAAGCATCGACAGTATGAGCCAACTTCATCTATCAAAACATAATAGACTAAAAAAAATACTAAAGAGATTTATGGATAATGTGGGAGAATATACTATCTACAGTATGTATATATACACACTAACACAGTGCCTGTAGGTGGTACGGCTTAGAAAAATGTTTAAATAGCAGAATTGTTTTTTTGTGATGAACAGTGATCATCACTTACCCACCCTCATCTACATAACAGAGAGTGAAGCTGAATCAGGCCCTGACGCTGTAACTCCGGGGAACGGCTCCAGCTGTGCTCAGTATTGCAGCAAGCTGAACATACATTTCAAATTAGTCGCATAAGGAATGCTATACATAAGCTTTTATTTAGCAATTTTCTAGTCACCCAATCATCTTTTTCACAGTCTAAACAAAAAGAAACAACAAAAAAAAAGAGGCAGGTTTATTTTAATCATAAAAGTGCCCGTCATGGAAGAAAAAAACCCAAAGAAAACAAAAACTTAAGACTATTGGCAAGACCTGACGAAGGTGTAATACGGCAGGGCAATACCACTTATAATAACGAGCAGGTCGCTTGTGGTGTTCGTCCTAATCCCATTAATGCGAATTACAGATTAAAACACAACGTAATGCAAAAATGAATTTGCACCTTTACAACATTTAAACAAAATAGAAACATGCATCTGGTGTGACCAACACAGCTCCAGTTTTCCCTTTCGTTATATATGTAAAAGATTTATATTTGTCTTTGAGGAATGAGACTTTTCTATCTCTCACAGATCATGTGCTCTAAAATACATGTAAAGCACAACTGATACAGGAAACGTTTCGCTTTAAAAGATGTCTAGATGAAAAGTATCGATTGGAGAAAGTATTTCATTAAGGTGCTGGTTTGAAAATGTGCCTTTTCTTAATAATAAACAGCTCCTCCTCCTTTCTTTCACATCTCAGATTCATTAATGACCTGGCTTTTATTTGCATGTGAAATACTCGCTGCTTTTCTAAAACAGTAAAGGAGAACTGTGTAATTTTTAGATGTCTCCTGTGCTGCTGTACCATGAGGTCAACAACAACAACAGAAAATGATGGTAAAACTGAGATGGCATCTCTGCACTCATCACCTGAGAGTTGTGATCAACTGCCGGCACACACCAATTTACACCTCTAGACTAGTCAGTGTTGTGTGATCATCAGAGGTTTAAAAACTGGGGAATTTTCAGCTACTCAATAGAACTGACGAAGCTCTTAGTGGTGTAATGTCTATAATATCATACTACATACTCTCTTGCATGCACTTACCACTACACACTCATTAATAACCTGGATAACTGAACCCCTTCACAGATACACAGTCAGTCAGTTTTTTCTTGTCTTTTTTTCTGAAGTTGGGGAAAGACAAGGCCCACCAGTTGACCCACTGGCACTCTTAAAGGGATAGTTCGGGTTTTTTCAAGCCTTGAATAAAATCAAAAGGTGCATATATGTACATGATCATAGGTCTTGTTCAGTGAAAGTTTTTCGGCGCTGCATACGGACCGCGAGGTTTGTCACCCAGAACGTGAGTACAATGTTAGAAATCGGGGTTAAATTCCACAACAATTTGCTTTCCGAAGTTCAACTGAGACTCATATTAAGACCCACTCCCACTGAGCTAAATCGAGTTACAAAGTTATGGTGTAATTAGTACAAATTTAACTCTTTTCTGAAATGAGTCTCTGCTTTACTTTGGAATGCATTTTTGCACAGAACAAGCTGTTGTGGAATTTGACTTTACTTACACTGTACTCAAACGCGGTAATGTACTTATACGCACATCAAGATTGATTTAAGACAGACTTGAAAAAAACAAAACTATAAACCAAGCAAGCTGCAGGAATGCATCCTCAACTACAAAACCTCATTCATCATTTGGTCCTTCACACAGTATCCTTACCATTTAAAATCTAATCTGTTGAATTGAATTCATAGCAAAAATACATATATATAGTATTACATTAATATTATATGGCACAGTTGGAGAACAAATCATGAAATTGCACATTTTCCGTCTCCAACCCAAAGGCAGAGAAGTACAGGTTTAACGTACTGCCGAGTCGTGTACACAGAGTAGTGAGAGGATAAGGTGTTAACACAGACGCTCTCCTCCACCTTTGCTGTAACATTTAAAGTACACAATGAATATCAAGGTACACAGAACTGTTCTGTAAGAGATAGATTACATGCATTTCTAAAATGCAAACCTTTTCCCAAAATCAGACCCAAGCCCAAATGATTCTAATATAACAAAACAGAACATAAAAAAAAACCTCCTTATAACCAGTAGTATTTTTTTTTCAGATATACATTACGTTTCTGGTTCAGGTAATTGTACCATTTGTCAATCACATATAATATCTACAGTATGACCTCCACGTTTCTTAATGTCACAATGTGGCTTTTTTTACTCTACTGAAGAAATAATTTTACATTCAGTTCCATCATTAAAAAAAAGTCTTTACACGTTTTACACATTACAAAATGTGAGGAAATTAAATGGATCCAGTCATTACAGTCCACTGTCCTGCAGAGGCTGCTGAACTTTTTGAAACTGTTGTCAACATTTTAAATCCAAACATGTCAGTCTGTTTTAAACATATTGTTTTTTTTTTTTTACTCTGCATTAATCTCTGCTTCGGGCCTCTGCATGGCAAGCTCAGCTCGGATAAAAGCACCCTGTCCCAAGGCAGTGGAGTATGCGCGATTGGTGTGTGAAGTAGCAGAGTACCCAGGGGTACCGTACATGCCTGAACCACCGCGGTTTGGCAATGGGGTGTGTGAACGAGGTGCTGGGTGATAATCATCTAGATTATCGTAGTGGGATTGTGGAGTAACAGTACTTTGTCTCTGTCCATGTGGTTGGTGAGAAACAGAGTCCTGTGCATGAGGGTTAGGTTGGTTGTAGTGATGCCGTTCTCGAACACTATGAGATCTCTCTGGCTTGGGAGGAGGAATGGGCTTGACAGGGGCTGTTTTCTGGTCATCTTCACTGTTGCTAGTTGTTTTTACTCTCCCTATGAGACGCTCTGGTTCTGGGCGATCATACCGAGCTTGATAGCTTTTGCTGTCTGGCTGCTCCTGACAGTATTTACTGCTCATCTGGTTGTCTCCTGGCTCACATTTGGACTCAGAATGGTTACCTACTGACAGATGTGGCATGCTCCGTGGGGGAGCTTGTGGCAGATGTGAATGAGTGGACTGATAGATCCTGGAGCTGGTTTGTTTCGGTGTAGCAACTCTGTCTCCCATTCCATTTCCCTGGCAGTGCTTCTCAGTTTCCATATACATGAGAGAGTCTGGGTCTGACATCAGCTGTCTGGAGACATGCTGAGGTCCAGGAGTTACACTGCATCTCCCATCTTTTGCTTCAGCACTGACCAACACAGTTTTACCAGGATCCGACTTACTGCGTAAGTGCAGCACTTCCAATCCCCCAAATTCCCCTGTCATGTAGGGCCCCACGTTGTCATACTGTGACATGATGGGGCCTTTCACCTTTTGTCTGGCCCGACTTTCTCTTCGAATAGAATGCATCCGTAGCCTTTCTGCTTCATCGGGATCCCAAGCATAGTAAACGGCTGCTTTTGTGCCATGGTAGGGGGGCATGTCCCTATTTACATATGTATGCTCCTTTACAGGAATGGCATGTCGTGACAAGTAGTGATAGCCACCTGATTTAGACCCCGATCTGCTGAGTTGTGGACCAGCGTCACGACTATTGAACGAGTGGAAATGGCGTAGACGAATGGTACCGTAAGGATCCACATCATAGTAGGGAACGTCAAGAGGGTGAGTGCCGGAGTAAGGGCTGTAACGGTACTGGACTCTTCCGTTCTCAAAGTAGGGCTGAAGCTGCGTGACATGGTAGTCTGCTTGTGATGACTGTTGGTAAGACTTGCAGTGGTAAACAGGGCGCTGAAAGTAATAGAGGTCATCATCTGGAGGAACCTCTGTTCTAATTACTGGTGCTGACCGGATGGCAGTGGGTGGTACATGCAGAGAGTGCACTCTGCGGATTGTTGGATATGCGGCATGTCCATCCACTGAACTGTAACCATGACTACGGTGCAGTGATCCTTGGGAAATATATTCACCCCTCAGTGCTTCACGAGATTTCATGGACTGGTGGTAAGACCTTGGTCCGATTGTATTGTAGCGACCATCGCCATGGGCTCTGTAAGGAATCTGGGGTTCTGACTTGGATACATAAGATAGATGAGGGGGCACACTGTCAGGCCGGTAATGACAACCCATAGATGATGGCCCAGCAGGGTTAGGTCTTTGATGGTAATAGGCCTCTCCAGTGGGTTCTATTAGGCCTGTCTCTCCTTTAGAGTGGTAAACATAGGCTGACAGATGAACAGAAGGCTTGCGTTGTGATGGATGAGACTGTGGGATTGTGTCATCCAATGATGGGGGCAAGGATCCCTCTGCCAACATAGCATGATATGGGGCTACACCGACAGCTTCAGTTTTACACAGAGCGGCTGCTGCTAGTTTACTTTCAATTGAGCGAACAGGGGGTGGTGGTGGTGGTGTGGTCCCATGAGTTTGATGATGGCTGACACTTTCTATTTGAGAATTTACAGGCTTTATAGATTCCCAAGGCCTATCTCCTGACTGCTCTGTGGGTGGTGCTGTTGTAGGTGCAACTTGTATATTAGGCTGATTCTTGGCCTGCACTTGGTGCTGACACTGAGAATAAAGCTGTGGTTGAGGTTGTGACTGCACCTGTATCTGACGCTGAGGCTGGAGAACAGCTATTGGCTGTTCCGAGGATTTTGTGGTTGGTATTGGCAACACACTTTCAGGACTCTGAACCTAAAAATTAAAGCACATAAAGATGTTACGTACATTTATTTATTAATGAATTGTATATTTCCTTATGCTATATATGTGATGTTAAGCAATGATGTTAAAAAGCTTACCTTAGAACTTTGCGGTTGTGGTGTGTCCACAAGTTCCTTTCTGCTGTTGGTGGCTGTTGTGGTAGCTTTGGTGGTGCAGTTTTCAGTGTTGGCTGGTGTCTGGCCAACCTGTTGCTTCTCTGGACTGTTGTGTGTGGAAGAAAGTTGAACAGGTTGGCTTGGAGAAGCACCTTTGCTGGGACCCACCGGAGTGACAATGCCCTCTCTATTGCTAGACATATTGGTGGACTTGTCACTACCATTTATGATGAGATGCATGCTGGTGGATTGGGTTAGTGTTTCAGTTGGGGTACAGGAAGCAGGTGAAGAGGAAGCAACAGGAAATTGGGGCACATCGGCTGTTTCTTCTTGGGGAGTTTGCGGTTTATGGGTGGGAGGGGGTGGCCAGGTAAGGGTTTCCAGAAACTCCTGTGACCTGGGAGGTGAAACAGGTGTGGAAGGTTGAGAGGATTCCCTCTGAGACAGAATAGTAGCCTGCTGAGCTGATTCAGCTAACGCTAAAGCCAGCATGCGGGCAGTGTTCTTTGGTTGGGGAGTGGGAGGAAGTAGAGAGACAGAGCTCACTGGAGCAGTGCTGTTTGGTGAGTCCAGAACGACGTCTTCTATGGAGGAACAAAACAAAGGGTGGTAAACTTGAGAAGTAAGTTAATTATCAAGAGTAGGACAAAAAGTGAGTGAATTAACTGAGCAGCATCTACAGTGTTAAAGGAAAAAAATGGCAAACTAAATTCTGACAACAAAACCAGTTAGTTTATCAACAGAAATCCTACTGAAATCGCAAACAATCTCTAACAAAAGGAATTCAAAGCAAGTATCACATTTGAACATTCTTACCTGGTTGCTCCTGAGCACTGACTTGTTGTAATTCATCTATCCCTAATGCCTCTTCATTCTCACATGAAGCAGATTTGGAGAGAAGCTCTAGATGAATAGCTTCACTTAAAGGCAAATCAGTGGATTTAAATGATAAAAGGCTAATCTTGGTTGGAGAATCCTGGGTAGGTTGAGGAGAAGTTGCAGACGGCTGGTGCTCAGGGCTCTCTGATCCTTTACTAACCATGGACGTATTGATAGTTTGAGATATATGTAAGGGTGGCAACTGGACAAATTTTTCACAGCTCTCAGAAGACTGGAACATGATTTTCTCAGAAGCGTTAGAAGCACTTCTAAAGGACGGACTGAGATCAGGAGAATGCTGAAGGCTAGTGATCTTCGGTCGGACAGGTGAGACTGGTTCTGAATCACTGGCACTGCCAGGACTCCTCTTGAGACTTACAGCTTCAACGTCAGGAGAAATAGTTGAGCTCTCTGCCAAGGGCAAACTGCATTGGAATGACATGGGGTCAAAGTCCAAGCTGGCCATGCCAATGTCAGGGGGGCTCAAATCCACATCATCAGTGGAGCGTGGTGGGGATATGAGAGCTGGCACACAGATAGGACCATCGTCACCTTCACTGTCTCCATGGTCTATATTATCGTAAGAATTGCAGTGCTGTCGGCTATCCACTAGGTCAACATTAAAGGATGTGGAGAGGGCGTCACTACTGGAGCGTGGCCTGCGAGGCCGGTACACTTTAGACTCTCCTAGGATTAAACAACAGACAGAAGTTTAGACTTTCCTGGGGTTATGAGAGGAAAAACACTTTCCAACAGTACTACTGAATTACCTTCAACATTGTGCAGAGAACTAAGTGACTCCTCACTCTTCGCAGATCGAAGAGTGCCGGTATCCCCTCTACTTCCCCCTAATGCCATGGCTTTGAGTTCATTAGGTTCACTTGGGTTACGGTGCAGTTTGCGCTTAGACGTAGAGGAAGACTTTCCAAGGTTAAAAAATGACCGCCAACTGCCAACTGGCGACTTCTTTGATTTTATAGGTTGCCTTTTTCTGTATAAAATGAAGAAAGATGTATTACACATTGAAATTTGATAAACACAATGTGACACAAAAAACAAAGCCTACAGGAAAAATTTGTTAAGTTTTTTATTTTAATATCAATTCAGCATACCTTTCTGTAGGGAACTCAATAACTGTGTGAAATTTGCCCTGTAAGGCAGCAGGTCCTTCACCCACTTCAATATACTTGCTATCTGCAGTAACAGGAGAGTTGATTTGTGCTTGTGTGCGTGCCTGAGCTTCCTCTAACGTAAGCAGCTTGGTGGAAGGTGAAGGTACTAGCAGCGATTTAGGACGGGACAAGGAGTTGTGACCTACAGAGTCAAAAAAGAAAGAAAAGGAAATAATAATTCAGTATATTGCTAATTCGGTTTTAAATATGGAACAACATCTTTATGTATACATACCAGCTCCTTCTCTGATCAGTGAACTCAGCTTAGGGCTGAAGAGAACGTCCACATGGTTCAGGATGAACTCAACCACAACTGACTGTATTCGTACCTCCATGAAAGCAGCTGTTCCACTAAAGCATGCAGACTCAATTTGCCTGGACCTGGTTAACAATTGAATGAGCACTTAAGTAAAAAAAATTATAAATGTGATATAAACACTTAAAGCTTTGAAAACATTATTAAAGCTTACCTCAGTAAGTTGGGGGCCCAAACAATGGCCAGATTCTTACTGTGCATGTTGGTCACGTAGCTAAATGCTGCCAGTCGTGACAAATGCCTCATCAGAAACTCCAATGTCCTGAAAACAGTTTATATACATTACACTTAATTCATCATCTGACTTATAAGAGTATCCCCCATAAACCTGGTATTTTACTAATTTAAGGAGTCAAATGTATTTATTGTGTATAACACCTTTAAAGCTACATCTAACTCTGTGGATGCACCAGGGGTTCAAGCCTCTTAAAATGTCCTTCAATATCTATACTAATGGTATTACAATGTATTATTATTATTATTATTATTATTACAGTATAAGTTAATGTAAATTCATAAGAAGAAATGTGTCGGTACAGCCTGCAGGGGGCACTGCACCCATTCTTCTTACCTGTAATGCGGCGGAGGCAGCTGCTGAATGACATCATGTATTTTGATTAGCCTCTCCTCATCTGTAGCTGCTGAAACTGCCTCCTAAACAGGCGGAAAAAATGAAGAGACAAATTAATGTTACTGTTGTCTTGTGATGTTTTTAATAGAATCGTCATCCTGTCTCACCCACTTCAGTCATGCCTAGCTCACACTAGGTACAACTTTCACATCACTCTGCTCGGCCAAGTGCACAAAGCAAAAGCCTCAACCGCAGCTCTAATGGTCATCTTTATGTGAATGCTGCCATAACAACCACTTAAATGTTTGTAGTGTACTTAACCCTGCCTATTTTATTTTCAGAATGCTTTTTTCCTAAAAATGTAAATGCATATGAACTACTCTGCATATACTATACATCTAAAAAATATTCAACAAGAACATTTTGCATATGTAAATCAGTGACAAAACTTCACTACTCAGATAAGTGATTTATTACATTTAATTAATCTTAACATAAAAAATGTTACTTCACACAGTGCTCAAGGGCAGTTATGCATGGGTGCACTTTCTTGTTTCCAAACCACACTCTCTATTAAGCTACAAGCATTTATGTGTGAAGGTGCAAGCTGTTAACATCACCGCTGTCTCCATTTAGGATTTGCTTACAGAGAATTTCTCATAAAGTTGGTAGGTGAGCAGTGGGTTAGGCAGCTCTCGGAAATAGAGCTTGCACAGCGAGCCCACACAGTGGATATCCTGGATGTAAACATCTTTGGTCAGATCTGGGATCTGCTCTGAATCAAATTCATGGCTGAAGGAAGAGAGAAAAAAAAATCACAAAAACAAATATACACCTAGTAATAGAGGTTTATATGGAGAGTTATATTGAAATATTTGCATGACTTAATAAAACATAAAATAATACTTAACCAAGATGACAAAAATAAATGTTCAATATCTTGAATATTTAATACTAGATGTGCCCGCGACTCCGTTAGCCTGGAATTTTATTGCACACTCATAAGCAGGTATTAAAAAATGTAGTGCACTATCTGTTGAATTTTTAAATGAACTAATGATTTTTTTAATGTCGTTTTCCATTTAGATTTCAAAGTAGTATATATTCTCTTCCCATGGCCTGACTGCGATGAAGCAAAGCCTATATGTTACCTCAAGCTCAGCCAAAGACACCTGTTCAGTAGCTTTTACGTGATGCGTAACAAACAGAAAAACAGACAGACAAAAATTCCAAAAAACATTTTGATGTATTCTATTACTCATCTAACATTCCCCCAAAGTTATTTTATTCGCAAATATCTTCGATGTACTGACAAGCCAACTTTACAGTTTTATTATATGTGTAGATTCACAATACTGTACTGTTAGATTTCTAGGGCGCGATATTGAGCATGTTAACTGCTTTGTACTTTGTCCCCATGTCTAGTCTCTTCTACTGAAGTGTGTGTTCAGACAGCATTTCAATGAAACTCATAAAATTAAGTTTTTTGTTTGTTTTGCACAGACTTGTAGTGCCAGCTTGAGTACACATTGTCACTAAAGCAATAAAAAGACATACCAAATATTAGGGAGTTCTGGAATTATGGCCATGCAATCTATTTTCACTCGAGTAAAATGAAAATTGGTGTATTCAATTAGAATGGAGAATCAGGCACCTTTTTTGTACCTAAGTGTATCTTTGTACATAACTGATTCATTTGTTTGGCCGCATATCTCCAGAGAACTCAATTCTTAAAAATATTTCCACTAGACACTTTACTGCCAAAAGTTTTATTATAAAATTCTCTATTTATAAAAATCTTTATAAAATGTACACAAGTACTTTCTGCCTCTTGATTTTCATATCAGTGAAATACTTTCTCACACATACCGCAGTTTCTGGATGTTGGATGCAATCCCAGAGAGTCGATACATTCCATCCACAATTCCATGCTTCTCAATGAACTCTGTGCAGCTCTTAAGCACCTGGGGGACTGAGAATCGTGATTACGTATTAGTCACACCATGTGTTTCAATATGCTTTGCTTCAGTTACTGGAAAGTACAATGTACAAATAAAAACAGATATTATCTCAAACAATGTACATTTGCATTTGTTCATTTGGAAAATGGTTTGATGTACAAGCGATGTACAAGTGAGGCAGAATACAAGCCAAACTTAAAGAGTTAAAGGAGCCAAAAATGATACAAGGGTTGAAATCAGGGCAAGTACTTAGCAGGAGGGGCAGAAAAATACACATGATGCACAATCATTCAGGTCAGGAATGTAATACACAAAAATAGTATTTAAAAAAACAGGGAACAAAGATCAGTAACAAAAACGTGGCAAATCAAAATAATACTACTATTTATACCACAGTGCGGGTGAAAATCTGCAATTTGAATGTTATACCACAGTGGTTTGCCAACTATTGCAATGTTATATTTATTAAGGCATGAAATGTCATACATGTTAACGGTTTATAGTTAGATGAAATGTTGTGTCAAGTTAGTTTCTGTTCTCACTTATATTACAGCTGCGATAAACAAGAATTCCCTCATCGGTCTTGCTCTTTTTTCTTATTTCCTTTTTCTCCCTATCCTAAAAACAAACAAAAATTTTTTTACAGAGAAATCAGAAGGTGTAAACTCCACGGTCCTTAACGTCGTCTTCAGACTCAGGACTGAGGACTTGGGCAACCAAAGTTTGGTAATGTAAACATGCTGTATTATGGCCAGGCATGGATCGGCATACCATGTTCATGTCCACTTGAAAAGGTGGTCTTTAGCATTGTACAGTGTACTCTGGGACAATGTGTAGAAAACATGCACGCTAACTGTACCTAAACATGGAAATGGCTGTTTAGAACTGTGAAATCAGTGTGTGTGCACAGCACATGCCACTTTTACACACCAAACTACTCTGCTACGGCTGATAAAGTATAAAGGCTGTTTCCTGAAACAGCAATAATATTAGGCATAGCACAAAGAATGACTTCTTTGCTTCTCTTTGTGTTTATTGGTGGCTTACAGCTAAACTAGGTGTATACTGCCACCTGCTGTATCAGGTGTAAATAATCAACCTGGTATGAAAAAATATTATCAATGTCAAAGATTATACACAGAATTTCTGACTTCAGCATGGATGAAGTGGGAAACTGGATGCTCAGGTTTTGTGAGTTCCATGCCATGCTGGTGTACTGAGGAAACTTTCTACCTTAATGAAACCCAATCTCTAGTGAAACAACACTGGGATAAGTGCAGAGAAATAAAGGTGGTTTTTACCCTTATAACTGTTGGTATTCTGCACAATTAAAAGTCCCAGTTTGAATTGAATGTCTGTCATAGTAACAGCCATTTATACAACAACCATGATTTGCCCTGTTTGTTACAGAGGTATGTTAACATTCTTAAACAATTTGGTATCTAGATATGTTTTTTCTATATTATTATTATTATCATCGTAAAAATGTGCATTCCTTATATGTTCAGGAAATTATGGTCAGTTTGTCCCTGTTTACACAATTGCACAAGTTTATATGTATAAATCTTAAAATCTTAAAAGTATTTCTTTATCAAACGGTTCCAAATTCATTTACTTTATTTACTTTATCACTGTAGCAAAAACATACCACTACACCCCTACTACAGTCAGGCATACCACTACAACCCTCCTGATAACCTTTTTGAAAGTGCTGATATACAAATAAACAAACAAACAAACATGCCTTCTGACTGATCGAATTCAAGCATACCATGTGCTGTGGAATGCTTTTCTAACAATGCTTCCTGTTGTAATTCAAATCACACGTTTTTATTAACAATGAACTTTGAGGTGGTAACAGAAAGTCTCCTTGGTGACATAACAACCGTTGCACAGATGTAGACTACACTGAACTTGTTATGGTTTTGGATATGACTGCAAGGTCATTCTTTGACATTTCACAGCGGAGCACTGATTTTAGAGTTAGAGTGATTTTTAGATTTTCATAGAGCGCTGGGTGACTAATTGTGAGAGGCAAAGAATTATTCAATTAATCTGTCTAGTTTAAAAAGCAGACCCCAAAAGATTGTAGGCCTCCAAGTTAATCTTGCAAGACTTTAGACAAGCAAGATTAGGAAAGATAGACATCCCTGCTCTGGCCTCCTGTTTCCTAGAAAAAAAGATCTTTGTGATGAGTGAGACTCTCAGCTGTCTCAGAAGCAGCTGTGCAGCAGAATTCCTGACGGTGCATTTGAAAATTCTCATGCAGGATAAACCCACTTCTGAGCCACCACATACACACTCATAAGGATAAAACTGCTACATTCTCTTTTCTCTGGTGTAAGCATTGTAAATACATTATTGAGGCCTCTTACTTAAAGGGATGAAAAGATAGTCTAGTGTTAAATACTCACTCACCGTCAATACCTCTTTATCCTGTATTCAGGGTCTGGGGGGGGTGGGGGGGGATTATTTAAATTAATTAATTAATGTCTAAATATCAACTAGCATGTCAGAGAACTTAACTTAGCCAGTATGTTTTATCCTTTAAATGTAACCATGTTTGAGCAGCCAACCCAAATTGTGTGGTGCTGTTTAAAAGGTACCAGTGGTAGCTCAAGGTAGACAAACAGAGCAGTGTTGATGGCTACCAGGGAGCTTTGAATCAGTGGAAGAGAAATCTTCAGACACTGCCTTCCTAACCAACTCAAGCTGACCTTTACACCCTCTTAAGCCAGAGGTTGCCGTGGCAACAGAGCCAAGTAGGCATGGCCAGCATGGTTGCCGAGGGTCGTTGAACATTTCTTCAGGCCACACAAACAGCATTTACAAACCAAAGATGGAAACCAGCCAAGGACTTCATAAGACGGATACCATGGCCTCTATTTAACCCGAGTAGTGAGTAAGGGGGAGGGGGGGGGGGGAAATAACACAAAAACAAAAACGGTTTAAAGGACTCACCATCATGGCCGGAGTTGAGGAGGTGTTCCCCCAGGTCACAGCCGAACACCCTCTCTCTGAGGATCCCTCGCTGCTTCAGCTTCTGCTTTGTGGGACGGGACTTCATGAAGGTGCGCAGAAATGTGATCAGCTTCCCGTGCTTCTTGGATACTGAAGGAGAATAAATACCTTTATTTACTAAACAAAATTACTGTTTACTTAAAAACAATCAACCAGCAACCAGTGAATGGGCAAACATCAGTAACTTTTTAAAACTAAACTATGTCCTGGCAGTATGTACTCAGTTAATGAATCATACTGTTTCTTTGGCCTATAGATATTATTTCTGTCACTAACATTAACCCATGGATTTTCCTCTTCTGTGAGATCACAGAATTAACTGAGTTAGGTCACTAAGTAGACAAATGACAGTAAATGGATGGCATTGCATGTCATAAAATCTTTCAAACATTTATTAACCATCAGTAACAACAGTCATAACTTGGAGATGAAATCAGTCACAAACTGCTCCCTGTTTACTTCTTGGTGAGACTGGAAACTTCTGCACTGTTCACAAACATGTGTTGTCTTTAACAAGTATTTGGTGCTGCTGGGAATATTAGCCATGGAGCAGCCTGTTCTTCACCAGCATCACGTCAGAAAGAAGAACTTTCCATATTTACCACCATTTCTGATGGGCATTAATTACTAAATAATATTCTGTATGTCAGAATCATAAAACGAGTATTAATAAGACAGAATAAAGAATATACACGACCTCAGTCTAAATACTTTTAGATCCTCCACTGACACCATGCTAGCAAAGTCTAACAAAAGGCAGCTTGTCAATTTGAGCAAACAGCTATTGGTAGATCCAAATTTCTCTAAAGGGGACACTTTATATTTCTATTTTCATAGTCTATCAACATTAGTTTGTTGTACAGCTGGCAGAGCAATACTGGGTGGAGTGGTCCACTTCCCAGTCTTTGAATTCATGATGTAAAATCATATTGTGCCAGATGAGCAGAAAGAGCCAGTATCTCATGCTGCAACATCCTACATCATATCTAACAAATACTCAAAGACTATCTAATGCTCTTAGGCCTTCAGATTAAAAGGCTTAAATGTTTCGGCCACTAAGCCACCCATTAATATTTGAATAAATATTTGCACACATTTCCTTGTTGAAGCAGAAATGAAGTAATGCTGGGCTTCAGTCAAGTCGGTCTGCTCCACAGCATTCGCTTACGTTAAGAGCTGACTCTCACTGCCATGCATATTAAATCCTGCAGCCTGGGCCATATAAAACAAATGAGAAACTCTTTGAATAAACAGAGGAAAAAGGGACCAGGGGAATAATGAACAAAGAAATACCACAGAAAATACAAACAATCTTTTGGAATCAGAACCAAAACTCTACAAAAAACTAGTCTGTTTAGGAGTCAAATTCGTAAAATCCTTATTCTCACATTCACAGTATTTTTTTTAAAGGTCAACAACCAAGTTCTGTATATAAGGCCTTCATGGATCCATTTCTGTAGGAATACAGAAAGCATTTTATGGATAATCCAAAAAATCCCCCCGGATCTGGAAGGTGTTTGAATCATAAAAATCAGCTGTTGCTGGAAACTTGGAGATCATGTGCAGATGGTGGAGCTGCCGAGGTAACGTCAGCTCACACATGAAGGACTCACAATGAATGTGGTATATATACACAAACACGCACACACAGCAATAAAGGGTGTCAACAATTACCAGAATAATTCCTGTCATACATTGCCTTCTTTGCTCCAAATATAGGCAGTTAAAACATGGCAACCGTGTATTTCATTTCCACAACCAAAAGCCGATTCTCAGTTGCCACCCGGTACCATCACTTTGAAACAAGTTTGTACTTGAGCCCTGGTCTTAACTATTTTTCTTAACAATGCCTATTATTTACTGGAACCACTATAAGCTCTTATGAACAAACTATAATATTTAACTTTATTAGGTTTTGCTTAAGTGCTCAGGAACTCTTAATCAGTCATCTATGCCTTCCCTGGGGTATACATATCAGCGGCCAAATTCATTCAATCATCAACTTAGGGAAGATTAAATATCACTAAACTGTGTTAACTTTCATAACTATGCTGATACCTATAAATTCAGAGGAATTTATTTGCTTTTGTCATAAATTCCATCCTTTATGACAAATTATTCTCTATAATTAAGGTGACCTTCAGATGTGTCCAAGATTCATTCTGTAATAAAATTCTGTGTTTATTTATTTATTCTTAATCTTCCTTTATCAACATTGTTGTTTCTCGCATTGGTTAACAACATCCTACATAACACACAATACTATTTGAATATCTGCTGATACTTAGCAGGTGAGATTGAGCTTCTCTCTCTGGCCTCCTTGCTTTAATCTCTCAGTCTGTCCATCTTTCTCACCTCTTTATCTGTACTAAGAGCTCAGCTTCCAAAATTTCAACCCTCGTGCTAATACTGCCTTTACCACAATCAAATTTATCAACTCAAATATCTCTAAATAACCCAGTTCAGTGTCTGTGGTAATTTGTTCTGAAACTTTGATGTCTCCAAAGACCAATGTTTGCTGTCTCCAGAAATTATACACTGCAGTTCTTTTTTATATTTTTCCTCGCATTGAAAACAGGAAGATGTGTGCTTTCACTTGTCAGTGGAATTTCTACTGTTATGGCAACATCCCAAAGCCACTCTGACACTTAACCAAACACCTGGTCTGCAAAGAATTTGCTCATCAAAAAGCTGAAATGTAAAACAAACCAGGCATTTCCTGTCCTACTTTTTTAAGGGCCATGAGAGCCATAAATATGGAATTCACAGATTTTTCACAGACAAGACAAACACACATTCATCGGGGGCCAGAGAAGCTATAGATAATGTATGCATGTATGTGTGTGTTTCTGTCCCAGGCTGTATCTAATCCTGGCTGAGAAGACACAGACATATGAAAACTTTGACACAGTAATAAATATTATTGTGCTGACGTTTAAAAAAAAAGTGCTAAATGGGATACAAAGGTTAAACTGAGAACACAGAAAGGGGAGGTGGGGAAGAGCCTCAGTTTCACACTGCTTTATAAATAAATGATATAATTTATTATGCATTATAGTCCTTTAGCCAAGACACTTGTTAAAAGCTGTGTCACTAGCACATAGCTGTTAAAAGCTGTGTCACTAGTGGATATTCACTAGCACGCTAGAATAAAGATACTGTAGGGTGTCTTAAAAAAAGACATTTTCATTAGGGCTAATCATAGAAATATAGTGAAATAAATTTAAATAATGTTGTTTACACTTAATGTCCAAGGGTAAATCATAGTGTAAATATAAAAATAAAGAACTAATCTGTTTAATGTATTGGAAATTATTCCAAGTTAATATTTAAAGCTCTAAACCACAGTCACTTACTCTTATTAAAGACTATACTGAATATTTAAGCTAAATGACTTAATATGATTTTAAGGTGCTTAGGGACTACTATTGCACATTTAATCTTTTATACTACAATATGTATGGCTAAAAAAATTAAATAAAACACACACATACTTAAGTTTTAAATGAAGCTAAAAAGCCAATGATAAAAGTGTGGGTCGAGGTTAGTGTCCTTTACCACAGTTTAGCACAGAGTGTATGAGTCAGGGAGGTAATATGACAGAGTTGAAATCACATATCTGTAAAACAAGTTGCTACCAAATGATAGTTTCTATTAGTTAGCCTAAAATTATCTGAACATAATCTAAGTGATGTAAAAATGAACCAAAAGTAAATCTGTCCTTAGTGATAGTCAACATATAGACAACTAACTTCACATCAGTGTGAATAAGTATCTCTCTCTCTCTCTCATCAGTCAATCTGAGGAAACCCTTCAACACGTTTAGCCGTTGTTTATACACCACATTGTTGTCATTATTCACCGTAACTGAGTTTAACAACCCCAAACTTGTAACCCGATATCTAGCAACTGGCTAACGTTAACGCCGGAGAAGTGGCTGAAACACGCCCTGGGTATTAAACCGACTCAATATACACGACTAAACTACAAAGTAACCAGTCAATCTTTACCTCAAGACGACCACCGGGACCCGTGTCTTAGCTTTACGTGTGAAAATGAACTCATTCCGGATCAGCCGTGACCTGAGAGAAGTCTTGACTCTGAACGTTACCTCAGGTTCAGGCGCCGAGTCGGCAGCAGCACGAGCTCGTTTCAATCCCGTCAGCGCGTCACGCGCACACTCCCTTCGCTTTCCCTCGCTCAGCTCACACAGCGCGAGCGTCTTGAGGGAGGAGAAACGGTTCCCCTCGGTGAGCCAAGTTACCCCTCTCACGTGCTCCTTCAACGGTTGTCCTGCCTCCCGGATCAGCTTTCAAGCCACCAAAACCAGTAACCGATACGAAGCGAGTGAAATGAACCGAATCGAATCCCTCTCAGGACGGTTTCATCCCGGGCTGAGGCTGTGAAGGACACGCTGGCTGCGGCTCAGCCAGAAATCAACCGTATGCATGGAAATTATTAACTCTCTTTCTGCATTTCCTCCATAACAAACAGGGGCCAAATGAGAAGCAGAAAATATTGTAGAGGGCCGGACCAAAAGATTGAAATTTACTCTGGTTATTAATTTTATTTCTACGTTGAAATTAGCAGTACTAATTTAAATGTTGTACTCAAGTACAAGTACTGTTATTTCAGTGAGATTTTACTTAAGTACAAGTAAAGTTACCATTACAAAAATCTACTCAAGTAAAAAGTAGCTCATTAAAAAATTTACTCAGAGTAAAAGTTAACGAGTTACTTTTTTATTTTTTTAACAGCGGGGGAGGGTTGAGGCATTCTAGCGTAGTTCAAAAAAGATGAGCAGATATAAATCTCAAACTAGTGGTTTTTAACTGAAGGAACACCTTTGCATAATAAAGCTGTTGTCTTTCTTGTGCTTGAAAATCAAAGTGGTCACTTAAATATGGTGTTACGTCCCAGTCTAGGGCCATACAGCAAAAGAATGGTTCAGGGTTCTATTTTAAACTGTATGGAAATGGTGGCATATGGCAGAAAGAACTAGATCCAATCATTAACTGATGAAATAATGAGGTTTGTATATACACACACACACACACACACACACACACAACAGGAGGAGGATCAGATTCAGGATGGACCCAGGCCAAAATAATAAACAAAATGGTATTTATATTTAGTAGGTAGATTACCTGCAAAAAAAAAACAACAACACACAAACAAAAATACAGGTACCTTCCCAGACTCCCTAAACCAAAAACAATGAAATTATCTATAAATATATACAAAGACCAAACAAACCAAAGGGACAAAGCAATAATCCAAGTCAATTGGAGGCAAAAAGTCAAAACCAGAATACACAACGAAATGTCAAAACGCCAAAATCACAACCTCTTTCATCTTTCCCGCGTCTCTCTGGTTTATATATGGTCGCGCTAGTCGATGACGTCACTCTCAGGATGGAAGCGACCGTGTGGAAGGTCGGGTAGCTGCCGATGTGGGGACAGTCAGAAAACCTGGAGTGGAGTCTGGAGCGGCGCGCAACCAGGACATGATTCACAAACGCGGCGCAACGGAGCATTTATACAAAGCATAATATTTTTATTATTTTAGCATTTTCATTCATTTATTTTTTACTCAGTAGCGAATATGATTTAAAATGTAGCGAATTACAATACTTCAAACAAAACGTACTTAAGTAAAAGTAAAATTACAGATTTTTAAAACTACTTTAAAAAGTAGAAATACACAAAAAAGCTACTCAATTACAGTAACGCGAGTAAATGTAATTCGTTACTTTCCACCTCTGGAAATTAGTAAATGGCATTGTTCACAGAAGCTGGTAAGAGTATGTGTTATGGTTAGATAATGAGAGAGTGAGGTTGTTTTTACAAAAAACTGAATTTATTCAGTGAAATTATGCAAAACAATGGTAAGTGTAACTCTTTTTCAGTCACATTAACACCACAATGCTTTCTGTTTTTAACTTTCTATTACTGTAAGATACCACAATATCTTTGCCAATAATAATGTAACATAACATTTTTGTCCAACTGCCAAACAGTGCAGAAAAAAAAATCAAAGTTAACATGTTTCAGTGTTTTTTTTCTTGTTCAGTGAGAGAAATCTAGCCTCTGTTGAGCTTTAACAAGTGCATCAAAGTCAGGTTGAATGTTTTTGGTGGAGATGTGAAGGACATCTGTCATTTATGCAAAATTTTGAAAGTAGGTTTTATTTCCTTTATTCCAAGCAACCTTTCGCGGGCCAGACAGAATCGGTCCGCGTGTCGCATTTCGCCCGCGGGCCTTAAAATGCCCGGGTCTGCACTATATGCTCAAAAATTCAAATAGCAAATTACTTAGCATAATAAATTAGCTCGTTCAGGATGAGGGAATCAATACTGAAGCACCAAAACTTTAAATTCTGACAGGTTCTTAACCCTTATTGGGCTTCATTAATCTGGCTGAATATGAATGGATTTATCAATAAAAGCATTAAATAATGTCCCTCTAAATCAACAATAAGATTTATTATCTTATCTTATATATCAATTTAAATAAATTGAGTTTTTTAAAAACTTGCTCACCCTACTTTTTTGTGTTCCTGAGTTTCTGTATATTTACTTTAGGGATGGGAATCAGGAGTCACCACCAGATATTATATTATCACTGGACCTCGTGCCAGTTCGATGCAATTCTGTAAGTATGAAGAGTTTTATAAATACCTCAATTCGATATTACAATTTTGAACCTTTAAAGTTCCATGATTAATTAAATTCCTTATACCATTAGTTTTCTCAATTAAAAACCAAAGGCAGCATTTAAACAATACAAACTAACTTTTTAAATATCAATTGTTCACAGGTAAGCAGATAGGATGTGAATAAAAAAATCTCAGAATATGGGTTGCTGTTCATACAGTACGTCCATGACTAAAAAAGTAGCAAATATTGACAAACTGCACAGAGTTTGATGTAAATAATGATCAGCTCTTTACAACTCAAAGCAAATTGTAAGTTGTCGAAAGTATTCCTTAGGTAAACTGTAAAAGTTCATAAACCGTTTATGATGGCTCAGGGGGAGTTTGGAATAGTTTATAAAAGAGTTGAAAGTAAATTGTATGTAATTCATAATTACACTGTAAAATTTTTAGGCAATGCATAGTCACTTTATAGAACAGTAGGGCATATGATGTCAAAGAGATGTGACAATTTTACATGACCTTGTAGCAGTTTGGGCATGTAGGAAAAGTCCCCTACTATAAATTTATACACCCTGCTGATGCTCTGCAGTGGTTAAGTTGCATCACTGGAACTGGGGTAGTTCATTGGTTAATGCATTAGTCCAACAATTGTAGGGTTGCAAGTTGCTGCTGAAGAGCTCTTGAGCAAGGTCGTCAAAATTCATCTGCTTAGATGTAGAATGAGATAAAATGTAAGCGACTCTGGATAAGGGCATCTGCCAAATGCGATAAATGTAAATGCAATTTTGTCACCATCAACTCTCTGTGATGTGAGTTTTCTTGGGTGTCAATAAATGTGCACCTGAGGGTGCGGGAGTGGGGCTTTGAAGTTAGTTTGGCCTACAAAAACATTGCTGCACAGCTAGATTGAAACAAAATATAAAATTCATAACAAATGTTGGCTAAATCCCCTTTCTCTGACAAAATACATACACATTTGTCTTACTATTGTTCTACTGAATAATTATTACAATAATTATTACCATTATGCCTACGCCCGGAACTAAGCTTAACCCTGGAAAACCCAGACCACCTTATCCTAATAGGAAATCTATCTCCTTTGGCTGAAATGATGATACAGACCCAGTGAACCCTAAAACAGGTGTTTTTTTTTTTTAAAATTAACCCTTTCCTACTACATGTAATGACATGGGTCATATATGACCCCTTGGGATATCCAGTATGTTTTACCAACTGGTAACTTTCACTCATGACATAAAGGCAGGAGTTCTTTCTTAATAAGGAAAGACCAGATTCTCATTTCAAAATATATTTATTGATTTTAACTTTTCATCAATGACTATGCACATAAAATTTTATTCTAAGGCAGGAACTAAAAACACTGGCATCAGCTTTTATATCACCAAATAAAAAGCACAGTAGCAGCCATGTTTGATGTGAAAAAAATCAGGTTAGTTCAGTCAGTTACCACTAAATGTCAGTGTTATGGGTTCACATAGGGGACACTGGGTTGTAATGCAAAAAGAAATCTTTACTTTGGTGTGTGGGTTGAATATGACGATGAAATAAAAGTCTGGGTCAAATATGACCCCATGGGTTCTCCAGGGTTAACCTTGACCTCAATAACCAAAAGGAAACTTATGAAACTTTTAGGTTATTTTTGTTCCTCATGAGGACCTCAGGAACCAAATGTACTTACATGTGATCCTCATGGAGAATATTGTCCCATTACGATATAAAAGCATGCCCATGTACATGCAAGTATTTTCAAAATATCTGCATTGGTATTTAAACTGTTATTATCCTTGATAACTGTTAATGTGCATAAGCAAAGAAAAAGAAATCCAAAAAAAGCTGTCACTGCACACTCCAAGATTTTTTGCAATGGAATAATATATTGCTTGATATGGAAGCCAAAGTCTATTAATTTAGCAAATTAGAAACGGCTGCAGTGTCTACACTGGTTTTCAGTATGCACAATAAAAAAATTATTCTGTAACAATTCAACAATTACATAAATTCTCTTTTTGTAGAGTTTACAGAGTCACTGTAGGTAAGTTTTTCTAATGAACAAGTTTAAATATTAAGCCAAATTTAACACAACCCAATACCCAGTGATAGCTGTACAGTATATTTAGAAAATATAGTGCACATATTGTATAGATTAAGTATTAACAGATGTTAGATAAAACTTGTTTGCTTATAAACATTAGTAAAAATGACATCTGTGTTGTGGGATGAAAGAAAGAGAGAGAAAGAAAGAAAGAAAAGTGTGTGCATGCAGCATGCAACACTAGAGTCACTCATCCATTTTCCCGATTCACACAATTCCAAATGTTCACAGCGGAGGTCTGTGCACAGTACAATCATTTATTTCACATACACATAGGGGACAGGTCAAGCAGGAAATGAACAATGCCTTAGAGAAGAAAAGAAGACAGTCATTACTACATGTCTCATAAACTCAGCTGTCTTGGCTTGTTAACCGAGCCAGCTGCCCTTTGCTCTTGCGAGAGGAAGACATTGGTGCCTCACCAGGAAGTTACAGATCCAGAGAGAGATAAAGGAACTACATCTGGACTAGCACCTGCTATGACTGAGATTTATTTTTTCATAAATGTTGTTCCAAACTAAACACTCTCTGAGTGTATGGTTTTACAGGCAATTTCAAAATGACTGACTACCCTTGTTAAACAAAAAAATCAAGCAAAAAATTTGAATGATATTTTTTTAGCTTAAACATACAGTACAGGATATAGTGATTTTTCCTGCAAAACATGTTTTGTTTTGTTTCAATACCTAAAAAGATATGATGGAGGCGTGTCTGAATCAAGAAAATTAATATCTTATCAGAAATCTCCTACACTGTAAAAAATTTTCATGTAAAATTACAGTAAATCACTGGCAGCAGTTTTGCCAGTAAAATGCTGTTTTATTAGAGTATTTGTACTGCAGAAATAGACTACAGTAAATTGCTGTATTTTTATATACAGTTTATTACTTTGATTTTGTACTGTTTACTGTATTTTAGTGGTAAATAATTATTCTGACAACTTGTATTTTTAACAGCATTAAAAAAAAAAAAAGATTCCCCCCCCCCCCCGATGTTCTCCCCAATCTAGTCGTGTCCAATTGAACATCACCCGTGGTTCGAACCTGCGATCCCCGGATGATAGGGCGAGCACTTTAACCCACTGCGCCACACGGAGGCCCACAAAATTGGCAAAAGTTTACTGAAGTTTTCATTAAAGTGTGTTGCTAATCTAATTTACAGTTAACTACTGTAATGTATTAAACTGTAAATACAATATTTACAGTTAAATATTGTAAATCACAGTAATGCTGTTTCTTTTACAGTAATGTGCAGTATTTCGAAAAAACAGTCGGAAACTTTAAAAAAAAGTCCTGTAAATTTACATCAATCTGTTACAGTGTATAAGAAAATGTTTGCAACTAGCCACAAAAATGTCAGTGGGTATGGAAACTCAGTAGCAACATAACTCATCACTGCAGTCAATTTCGACCTTTATTTTGATGATACAGAAGAACTTTGGATGGTTTTATTTAGCTTTGTGCTATGCAAACAGCCATGCTATTGAATTTAGACCACAGGATTTCAATTAACTGCAATGCCTGATGTTTGAAAAAACAAAAATATCCTTCCTGTCTTCTGTTGTCACGCCTGTTTGGGATCATTATCCACTTATCCCTTAACAGAAGGATCTTTATATGGTCAAGTCAAAATCAACCAGATTCTGGGATACTGTCACGGTACTTAAAGGGAATCATAATGTGATCAATCTTTTCAAGCACACCTGATCCACCAAAAGTATTAGTATTAGTCGACTTGCATTGGATAACAACCTCCTGTCTTTATGTGTTAAAAATGCTTTGGATATAGAGAACAAAAAATCATGTGTGCAATTCTATAGTTTTATCTAAGGAAAACAAGATGTGATTAAAAGGAACTCTGGACAGTTAGCTGAATTATATTAAGTATGCCAATATTTGAGTTGTGAATCGTTTTATTTTTCAGGGGTGCCCTTCTTTTTGTCGCATAATGAGAAAATAATAAAATATACACTGAAAAAAAATTTTTCTTGTAAAAGTAAAATCACCATGTCTACCATATGTTTATTTTACATACCATTTTAAGCTGTTAACGTAATTGGCACCAATTCTATCGGAAAAGTTGTGATCTACATGAAGCACATTTCTGTACGTGAGCCCATTTTTAGATCAGCCATATGTTCCACTTCATGTTCTCAGGCAAGGAATCATTTTGCTTAATCATTAACTTAAGACGTAAGTTTTTGTAAATAAATGAACGATTCATAACGAGACAGTGCTTCATGCGGCCATGGGATAACCTGAACTCTCCTACACTGCAGGGTAGCCTAGAAGAATGTGGGATTGCAGTCACTGTAAAGAGACTGTAGTTCGGATTGTGAGAGGACAAAGCTGGAATGATTTTATAGCCTTGATTTAACTTGGGTTAGTAAATCAAGCTTTGTGAAAGTGAAAACATGGCTGTTCAACAAGTACAGCTGTCTGACAACTCCTTTGGGTCCAAAGTTTAAATATCAGTGCTGTAACAATGGATCTAATTGTCAAATGCAACGTAGATTAGGAGTGAACGATGACAAATTTAAACTGTGGATTCTACATCAATAAACACATATGATATTTATATATATAAAAAAACAATGAAAAAGATTAGGAGCATGAAAGAATAAGCAGTAGGACAAGGAAAGGAGCTAAAAAGTCAAGAATGCATGTTGCAATATTTGCTACACAATAATAACTCCTATAAATCCTACACATTGAAAAGTAGAGAGGAGTCAAATTAGACACACTAAGAGCGCCAGTATTAATGACAACTCTTATTCATTAGAGGCAGCAAAAGGTGGACAGACACAGTGGTGGATTTGGAAGTTAGTTGGTGATTAAGAACACAGAGGAACAGTTTCGTCTACCTGAGCTCAGCCTGTAGGGGTTTAACGGGTCGGGTGCCAATGCACTGTCCTGCTTTACATTCTCCATCTCCAAATCTGCATGCGGGAGAAGAGAGAAGCAGTCGAGCCTGTTAGGGAACACGGGAACAACAGCTGCCTTTTGCCCTCTACTTAACTTGCCAGTTGTGACTTTGTAAGAAGAGAAAGGAGGAAAGCATTTCCTCCTGCATTCCCTGTCTATTAGGCAATGTTTTACAGCACTTCAGAGTGCCTGATAATAAACAAGCTGGAGCAATAAAATAGACTTTAAACAAAAACACATTACTATGATGGAGGGAGCTTTGTGTCAGAGTGCTTCATAATCCTAGAGGCTTATTATATTCATTATATGGCTTAAAGCATGATTAGCTTTGTAAACACATGCAGCCTAGTCAATTGTTAAAAATGTGACTGATAGTTTCGTCAAAAAAGAAAAAAGTTTGTTGATTTCAATCATAGTTTTCTAGACTTCTGATTAATTTAGCTTGCTCCATTAATACACTTTATCATTAATGATATTTTAATGTTTCATATCTATAGTTCTTTAAGATAGGCAATACTAATTTAAACATGCTACATAAATAAAGATTATCATCTCACCATAATCATGTAATTAAATTCAGTTACTACCATAACTTTAATGTTTGGAAATCACCTTGCACATATCTTTTTACAGTGATTAAATGTTTGCATATTTGTCACATTTAAATAAATGAGATCACGTGTGAACGTTGATTTACCAAAAGAAATCACTTAAATAGAATGTGATGGAAAAAGTGAAGTACGTTAAAAGATCTCAAAAAGCAACACATCACGCTGTGATTGAAAGGAATTGACATGTATCAGTTTGGAAAGCATTACAAAGCATTCTAAGGCTTTGGGACTCCGCGGTAAGAGCCATTATCACACACATGGAGAAAACTTGGAACAGTGGCCTATCTAATGAACAGCTGGCCTCAAACCCAATTGAGATGCTGTGGCATGACCTTAAATGCCCAAAAGCCCTCCAATGAGGTAAAACAATACTGCAAAGAAGAGTGGGACACAACCAGTTATTATGCTTAGGGGGCAATTACTTTTTCACATAAGGCCAGGCGGATTTGGGCAGCGTTTTTCCCTTAATTAATGAAATTAACATAAAAAAAAACTGCATTTTTTATTTACTCAATGTATCTTTGTGTAATATTAGTTTGATGATCTGAATCATTTAAGTGTTGACAAATATGCCAAAAATTTAAAAATAAATAATAAAAATCAGCGCAAATACTTTTTCACAGTTCTGATCATTGAGGAAAAAGGGGAGAAAAAGACCATCTGAAGCAGTTACTGCAGTAAATTTTAAAACATGATGAAAAAAAAAAATTGGATAGAAGGAGTGATGAGCATCCAGATCAAATTCCAAACACTGCATAAATTTACACATCTCTAATTATTATAGTAGCATCGAGACTTAAAGCTGCTTGTCGGTAGATTTTTTGTGTAATACTGTATGATTCGTTTTCAAAAAAAAAGAGCTTGAGATGCAAAATCATAAGGATTAGAGAAAATCTTTGTATGTAAACAAACGACAAAGTAAATTATTTACGAGAGAGAGAGAGAGAGAGAGAATGTATTGGCTACGTTTAGTGTAGATCAGTGAGGCATTTAAAGAGAATACCAGCACGCACAGGGTGGGAAGAGACTCCAGGAGGCCGGCCGCAGAGCAGAGCAGGGGGACGCTGAGGCGGGGGCGGGGCGGTAAAGGGAGGCATAGTGGTACATCATTACACATGCATGGGAAATTACAACACACTCAAGCAAATTATTAACATACATCACATACAAAAAAAATTCCAGACAATCAGCAATCATGCAAGCGGTAAAGCGATAAAAGCAAACGCAGGAATCATGCAGCGTGTTGCTTCCTCAGGATCAGCCTGCACCAAGTTGCCCTTTGCAATCAACATGTTTTACCGCACTCGTGTGTTAAATACCGTGTCATTAAATTTCAGCACTGACAATTCTTACCTAAAGAGCACAGGGGGAGTGGATTTAGTCCACACACAGCTAGCATAGTGATTAGTCAAACCATAATCAGTCACAACTTCAGATATGCAATAAGAGATGTGAGGTGCAAACACTACAGAAGTAGAATAAAAGGTCTGCGCTGTCAGAAAGCTCTCCAGAGGACTTGGCAGAGCAGTCGGTCCAAAGAGTAATGTAAGGCTGCCTGAGCGTGATCTGTGACTGCTCTAAACATGACAAATTTCATTACATTCCTGGTCAGCGTTAGTGTTTGAAACCCACCATTTCAAACTTCCATTAATCATGACATTTATTTGTTTCGAATTTGTAGACTAGTCTTTTCTTAAAATGCCCATGAGATCAAAACAGATGTTTCGGAGATTTTAAGAATCAAGGTCTGAGTTGTGATTATAAACGTTAAAAAATATATATGGCATATCTGCTGCTATAATGGAAAACATAAAAAAAAAATTGGTAACCCATTGTGTGTTCTTGTCTGGCATAGGGGTGATATTGGGTAACGGACGGGGTGACATCCATGATCACGGTTAACCAGTGGCAAAGTCAGTGCAGTGTAAAACAAAAAAGAAAGACAAGAGTGTGATACACTACATGGACAAACGTATTTGTCCAAACCTGGCAATCACTGAATTCAGGTGTTTCAATCAGGCCCGTTATCCCCGGTGAAGAGCAATCTCAATGCTGCAGCATCCCAAGACATCTTAGACAATGCTCAGCTTCCAACTTTGTGGCAACGGTTCGAGGTAGGTCCTTTTCTATTCCAACATGACAGGTTTGATGAGTTTGATGTGGAAGAACTTGACTGGCTCACACAGAGCCCTGACCTCAACCCCACTGAGCACCTTTTGGATGGAACAGAGATTGCGAACCAGGACTTCTCTTCCAACATCAAGAAGAGTAGAAGCTGTTATAGCTGCAAAAAGAGGACCAACAACATACGGAAGTATTTGGATACAATGCCACTGCAGGTTCGGCCAAATACTTTTGTCCATATAGTGTACGGCTATAATATGATTGCAATGATTAAGACCGAGAAAAAAGCTTGAGTACAGTATATCCAACATGATTTAGCTCCATTTTAGTAGAGGAGCATGACAACTAATGACTAATGACCACTCTTGTATGCACTTTATAGACCATTTCAACAAGGCAAACTCTAACAAATCCACCAAGTCTGTTCCTAAAGCATTTTAAAAGTAAAACTGTAAGAACAAAATGACTAGCTCAGACTTCTTGAGGATCCCAAAAACAGATGTAATAAATTTATCTGGCTTATCCTGATATGCGTCATTATGTCCTCGTTGATACAAAGAGACAGTGAAAGCTTACATAATTTTGAAACTTACAGTGATATTTTCTTAGGGAAGCCATGGGACATATTTGCTCATATTATGCAGAAAGCATTTTTATTTTGCGTTCTGAATTTGGAAAAGACTTCGTCTAAGACCTGCTCAGCATCAATCAAAACTAAGAAGGTAGGGGAAGCTGTAATCAGACATTTACTTGTAAATCTCCAGCTTGCTAACTGGTTATTTTTTATTTGGTAAATAAGATGATATATATTTGAATATTCAACCTTCTACTGTATGTGTAGCATTCATTCATCTTCTATACCACTCATCCTGTAGTGTTTTGGGAAGCCTAGAGCCTATCTCAGGAGACTTTGGGCACTAGATGGGGTACTCCCTTGAAAGGTTGCCAGTTCACAAACAATCCATCACTATGGCCAATTTGGAAATTGCAGTTAACCTAATCTCCATGTCTTTGGACTGTGTGGGGAAACCAGAGTCCCTGAAGGAAACCCACCGAGCAAGGGGAAATCATGCAAACTCCACACACAATCGCAAAATGAAGTGGAACCTGAACCCTCAACCGTAGAGGTGCGAGGACACACGGCTAACCACTGTAGGTGTATTAAACTCTGGCTAAATGTCTATTAGATTTGTTGATGACTTTGTCATGCAACAACAGTTGTAATATTTCAGAGAAGTTGAGATATACTGTGTGTGCTACAAATCCTGCAGTTAGTGTCTCTTTTTACTGCAGCTGCTCAAGAGCTTCTCATGCAGCGCTTTGTCTTTTGGAAATCAATACACCTTAATTTCTGAAAGCAAGTTTTCCTGGCCTAAGGGAAGACCCAAAAGCTGAAAAACATGTCTCTAATTTTAGTTTGACCATCCTACTACTAAATCACTAAATGACCCTATTACAAAATCTTCACTAATTTTCTTTTCCTCAATGATGTCTGAAACACAAAATCAAACACCATCTGAAACGAACATTGCTTGGATATCCATCTGAAATTATGTATGTACATGAGCTCACAAACACCCATGGCTCACTTTAATAGAGAGTGGGACAATAACAAAGGGCCAGTTATGACGGTTCAGATTTAAGCTTGCGACCTACTGACAATCCAATAAACACATCTGTGCTAAAACGCTTGAGAACAAAGTCTCTAATAAGCTGAGTATAACTGAATATCTGGAAACAACAGTACAAAAAGTGTAAAGCATAAAATCAAAATAATTGCATACAAAAGGACTGCTGGGAAAAACTGTAGATGGTAGCGACAGCTTAGGCAGAGCCCATATTAACACGTGCGCAGCAGATGGACCGTACGCTTGAAAGATTTCACATCTCTCCCACTCAGTTTGTCAACGCTTTCAAAACCAGAGCTGACAAAAACTGTCAAAGGAAGTGAAAAATATTCCTCTTGAATAAAAAAAAATATCTATATTTCTCTTCAATTAAGGTCTGTGTCTGTTCAGTGTCTCCTACACACATTCAGATGATATCCAGTGTTTTCGTTCAGCATCTGCTTCTGTTCTCACACACTCACACACACTTCTTCACAGCCCTGCTCTCTCTTCATAATCACTCTCATCCAGCATAAACACACAATCCACCTGCTTAAAGATCATATGCATGTCCTGCGTAAACAGGATTTAGATGGTGTGCAAGCTCGAAATCCCACGCACATGACTGACTTTCTGCTTGTTCTGCATCTAATCTGTTTTTATGCCCTTCCGTGCAGGTGAGGAGCACTGCGAAGGGTAAGTAAGGGTTGTTACGTGATAAACACCACCATTCTGTGTCCATACAATATGCTTGTATATATTGGTACCTGGTTTTGGCACTGAATTGGTGACAGACTGAGGGACCTTGTCGTTAATCAGCTCTACGCACTCACTGGGAAAGAAGCCAACCTGGAAAGAGAAAACACTGATCATGATGGAGGGAAACACACAGGCAGTTGCATCTCTCATTCTGCATCACTAAACATCTACCTCACAGAAGTGTCATCACACCAATGCAGAGCAGAACTGTTAACTATTATTCTTCTGAAACATCAAGCTGTTTTTGAATGATCATTAATACAACAGAAAATTATCTGATTTGGCTTTAAAGGACAAAACCTATTAAATGTGTACTATTCAGAAGGGATAACATTTCTGAACTTATGGTAAATAACTGGTAAATAATGTCACAGAAAGATACGCTCAGATATAATCACTTTCCACACATTCTCTGCATAAATCCCGGTAATGGGAGTGTCTTCTCACTGCACACATAAACTAATAATTCCATGCATATCACATACAGTACATCTCATTTTAACACAAACTGATTGCTTTAACTTTTACTTTATTATTAAAGACTGCAAAGCCTGTGCTTTTTCGCAAAGGTTTGGACACACCTTCTCCTTCAGTGGTGTTTCTTAACTTTTTAAAAATTATTTTCTACATTGTATATTAATACTGAAAGCATTCAAACTAAGTGTTAAACAACCCGAAAATAGGTTTTAGATTTTAGATTGTCCATATTATCTACTAAATTTAGCTTGGCACACTCATGGTAATCTCTTATCAGATTCACGATGTAGTCACCTGGAATGGTTTTTCAATTCATAGGTGCGCTTTGAAAGGTGTGCCCCGTCAAGAATTAATCTGTGACATTTCTTGCCATCTTAAAGTGCTTCCTAAGTTGTTGAGGTTGAGTCAATAGCCGTATTAGTGCTACTGCTAACTGCTGTACAAATCCAAGAAACAATCGGTTAAGTAAAGTGAAAAAACAGTCCATCACTACTTTAAAAAACGAAGGTCAATCAATCAGAAAAAAAACTTTGAATGTATATTAGTGCAGTTGGAAAAAACACTTTAATGAAACTGGCTCCATCGCAGAAAAGGAAGACGAAAGAGCTACAACTGCTGCAGAGGCTACTTTTATTAGAATAAACAACTTCCAAACCATTCATTTACAGGACCTCAGATTAGAGCCCACATAAATGTGTCTCGAAGTTCAAGCGACAGACAACACCCACTGTTCAGAGGAGACTATGAGTCAGACTTTCATGGTCGAATTGCGGCAGAGAAACCATTACTTTGGAAGAACAAGAAGCATAAGAGACTTGCTTGGGCCAAGACACACAAGGAATGGATATTAGATCAGTGGAAACTGTTGTCTGTTGAGCCCAAATTTGAGATCTTTGGTTCTAAGTGCTTGTCTTTGTTTGGTGTTATAGTGTGGTGGTGCTGTTCTGGTGACACTGTTGGGGACAGCACGGTTACCACGGCATATTGCAGCGACATGCCACCCCATCTGGTTTTCACTTAATGGTACCATGATTTGTTTTCCAACAGGACAATGACCTCAAACACACCTCTAATTTATGTAACAGCTATTCGTCGAAGAAGGAGAGTGAAGGAGTGAGCCATAAGAGGACCAGGCCTCCACAATCATCCAATCTAAATGCAGCTGAGATGGTTTGGGATGAGTTGGAAAGGCGGCCAACAACTACTCAACACCTCTGGGAACTCCTTCAGGATTGTCGGAAAACCATTCCAGGTGATTACAGTACCTCATGAGGCTGACTGAGAGAATGCCAAGAGTGTGCAAAGTCATAATGAAAGCAAAAGGTGGCTACGTTGAGACAGCAAAAAATATAAAACATATTCTGAGATATTTAACACATTTTTGTTTACTTAATTCCATATTTGTTCTATCAGAATTCCAATGTATTAAGTATTAATATACTTTTTAATTAATATACAATGTTGAAAAAAAAAAAAAAAACAATTAAAACATTTAATAGGAAGGTGTGTCCAAACTTTTGACTGGCACTGTACATCGTCTGGTTTCGTAACAGACTTGTGCCTGGAAATGTACTTTGGCACGGATGTTGTGTCATGCTCTCCTGATTACTCGGGCTTCATTAATCTAGATAAGAAAGATGAAGTTGCAATGAAGTGCACGCAAAATCTAAAACATTCCACAAGCATTGTGTCACTACAAATATGTACAAACCACACCAGACATTGTTCATGACTCACATGTAAACAGAAACAAAAGCCCTGTGGATACTACCCTGTCATTCCGAACCACTGTTCTAGCATTTTTCATGAGTTGGTTAGCATGACGATCTTTGCCAGTATTTCTGTAGCATTTGGTTATACTTATATCATAGTTAGAGATACAAAGATGAGTAACAAATGAATAAAGAGAAAGCACAGAGAGTGCAAGTTACTGAGACAGCACAAGCCACCCAAACTGCTTAATGTATCTTGGCATTGATTGCACAAGTCTTTGGAACTGTACTGGAAGGAACATTTTAGAAGTGAACCCAAACCACGCCATCATAAAATAAAGGTCCTAGAGCATAAAAGATCCACTGATTTCTCCTTGAATTTGACATCCATCCAATCATTTCTTGAAACTACCAACGTTATATGCTTATTAATTGACAGATTTTTAGTACCACAAAGATTTGTTTACACATTTGAAACAACGTTGCCGGCGGCAACACTTTAAACATCATGAATACACCATTAACGTCAGACCAGATGACTAAAGGTTCATATCAGCTGGGCGCCACCTCATCTAATGACACCAAATACTCCAGTGGAGAATGAATTCCCTCCAAGAACTACAAAACTATTTCAGTCAAATGAACCAAAAGAAACGAGCGAATTCGTTCTCGCTGCAAGTGTTGACAATAACAAGCTGAAACTGTTTCTGCGCTTCCGAAGCCCCAGACCTTGGAGACGTACAGATAAAAGACACATAGTAGGAGAAAAGTCAGCCTTTACTTCTTGTCTAATTCTGTTTATTACAGTTACACACCAGAAGGAATTAAGTGGAGTCTGTCTGGAGTTATGATGGATTCGGCATTCCACTTACAGCATAAGTGCCGGCCTTGTCCAAAAGAAAGTCCTCTATCTTAACCTAGTGTTAGTCCTAGCATAACCCTTCATCCAAGCAATAACTCTGTTATCTGCGTGTGTGTGACTCCTTTAAACCCTGTGCGTGACAGCTGGCAGAGCTTTAAAGCTCATCCTCCACACACAAATGCTGACTGACCGTCCAAGAGCTATCAAAATTAGGCTGTCTACTACCATAGTGTAGCATTTACATGCATTTACATCCTTTTCCATAAACAAACTAACCACTTATTATATATTATATAATTATATATACATTGTATTGGATATTATATATTGTATAATTAATGATATTGTACATTTTGATAGGCATTAAGTCACTTATACAATCAGGAAACTTGTCTGCTTTTTGTAATTTAGTTCAAGTGCAAGATCTGAAAATGTCTGTCTATTACAAAAATATTTAAAAATGTAAAAAATAAAAAATGTAATATTTTTGTAACTTTCTGGTCCATTATCAATTAAAACATTAGCAATATCCTACTGGTATTACACTACTGTATGTCTACGACTCAGTGAATGTTCACTTGTTCTAAACAATTCCAGGCATTAGAAAACAATACTGCAATTCTATAATTAAAATAATAGATTTAATTGCAAAATTAACCCCTTTTGCTCCAATACTTAATACAAATACAAGCAAAGTATCATTATGAAGTTAGCTTAAATAGTTTATTTAATAGCGTATGCAATGACAAGTCGCATTCATTTATATCCAAGATCCCAATTGATGAACAGCAATTTTCTTTAGTTGTTTTTTTTTTTTTTTTGGCCAGACAGTGTACTACTGTAACGTTAATTATATATCTGGGATTTAAAAGGTGTCTCAGTTTACAGAGAAGCAGACCAGTACCAGGCAACATGAATGAGCACTTTCTGTGTGTAAGCAAATAATTCTAATAAAGATAGAGTATTATGAAGTATTGTTTAAATGTTAAAAATCACCTCATAAGTAGCTTTATTTATTTTGATCAAATTAATTAATTAATTGATCAGACTAATTCAATTTCATTTCTATCTTGACACCAAACTAACCTTTCTGGTACCTTCTGGAGAATCATTCCTGCCACAAAAAACCTCTAACAAATGGTCATATTATATACCATAGTCTGGAAAATTAAACAAATGAAGACCAAACAGAGTGCAACTGTCTCAAAAGTAAATATCAGAGGTGAGACACAATCATCAATAATAACTCTAATAGTCTAATAATATGTTATCAGGACAATATAAGGAAAATCATATACTCCTGTCATTGCACTTTATATGCAAAGAACACACCTGGAACCCGTGCTTGCCTCTCCACCATGTGGTATCCTCTTTAGGAGGCATGTCAATCACTGAAACAAAATCTCCAACCTAAAAGAGACAAACAAAAGCTATTTACATCGGTATCAAAATTACAAGACTTTTACGTTACAAGACATTAGGATAGCCACCGAGGAATTACAGCATGGTCGGCGCAATCATATTGACAGGCAGGCTTTAATTTCGGCTTCAGTATATTTGAATGCGTGTGCAGTGGTACTGCCACCACGTTCACCTCAAAGGACAGCTCATCGGCTGCCTGGGCAATGTAGCGCTTAATGACGTGGGCAGCCGCGATGGCTGGGACGTTGATGGAGGACTCCTCGTGCACCAGCAGACGATTCCCTTTGTTGTCGACCTGGAGAAAAACCGGACATGTCAGCTGTGGAAGTCAGCTTAGCTGCAGTATTAAAGACTCTGTAAGTGAAAGTTAATTAATCCTTAAGCGTTTCTTGATAGCGCTCATTTAACAGCGGGCAGCAGGTCTTACTCTTCCACTGAGACAAGCAGATAAGCGAGATAGCATCAGGATAATACCTCCATCCACGTAAGGACTGGCCCACAGTTTATCTTGTTATCAGCAATCGCTGAGAGACGGGAAAGGTAAGCCATCAGCATCTGGAAAACAGCCTGTTGGAAGGGGAAACAAATGGAAACACAAATAAAAGAGCCACTTCATTCAGTTCAAATAATCAGATGTCAGCACAGATCTTCTTACATTGTTATCGATACAGAACAAGATACACTCTACACCAACAGCGTTTATGAAGATACCTTCACCAACACCAAGTCTAATCCTTCCTTTAGCTTATTTGTAGGTCAAAAGGATGCTACTAAAATAGATAAAATAAAAGCCTCACGCCCTGTTTTGACCAACTCCAAATTTAAATCAGTTGCTGATCACAGTGTTAAATTCACATAAAGTCCAAACACTTGTTCTTGAGATGTCACAGTAATGATTTCACAGACAGATAGTTGGATTGTCAGACAACCTAAAAAAATAATATCTAATTTTTCAGGCATGATTGATGAAGGCATTAACAAACAGGATACACATGAAGAGTTTGATCCTAGTGAGAGGTTCAGTGAGAGTTTTCCAGAGTTGCAATATAAATACAAAACACACTTTGCTTCCCACTTCCTGCTTATTCTTTTAAAAACAAAGCAACAATTAGCTCAGCATGTGTTTATTTGAGCTTTAACAATGTGTTGGTGTTTTGTGAGCATTTATGCATGTTGATGAGAGAGAGAGGTTGGAATGGGAATGACTGCTTTTACTTCAGCATAATTGTGGCCCTAAAAGCAGCAGCTGCACTCAATGATAAATTTGGTTCAATTATTATTCCGCATTGCTCTTACATTGAGTCATACTGTATGGCAGGGGGTGACGAGGTGGAGCTTTTCATCTTTAATACGGCCACACAATCCTTTTTTGACTAATAAATAGCTCATGTATGAACTGCCACAAGATTGCACATGACAAAAGCTTTCCTCAAAAAATTAGACCATAAAGCATGCAAACTCCTGTAAAGACCTCAAAGTCTCACTGCATGCTGAAATTTGTGTAGGGTTCAGGTTCAGAGCTTTGTTATTTATGCATTAATTTATTTATAGTCACATTCGATTTCAGTGTGTGTTGGCTACATTGGAGTCCTCATTAATAAACTACAAAAGAATGAATCGGGGGGGAAAAACCTCTTGCACTTCTGTTGATTGTTTGTATGAAGCATTCATCTGTCACACATTACATTGCAGTACAGTGACATTATTGCTTCACATATCCCAGCTTGTTAGGGAGCTGAAGTCAGAGCACAGTGTCAGACATGATACAGCACCCCTGGAGAAGATGGTATGGGGAACCTTGCCCAACACATCAACCATTAAACCGACACTGCAACAACCAACAAATCAGGTCACAGATACTAAAATATAAACATATTTAATGTTCCTCATGGTGGAGATTTCCTAGTCACAACCAGATGGCAATAAATTCCATGCCACAACTATTCAAGACTGGGAATCTAAGAGGAAATAATTGAGAATATGCATGTTCACCTCGCCTAAGTAATTATTTAAGCATGCGCTGACTGGCTTTGTGTCTCTGACAAAACATGGGGTTGATAGCTCTTGTGCCATAGGAGACTTTGCTAGCAGAAGAGGAACAAGCAGTGATAGAACTGGGAGAATACTGGAATAAAGATAAAAAGAGGGATGGGGAAAAACCAAACAGCATTGACTCATACATACTGATTGTATGTACGCCAGCAGAACCTCTTCCCAGTTTCCACAAAATGTCACACTGGCTCCAACAAGCTGGCACCGCTCAATAAAACCCAATCCAAACAAAGGGCAGAGACAGAAGAAGACAAGGACACAGACTTGTAGTCGCAGTTCAAAACATACTTGAATTCTAAGCACAGACTTTATGATCAGCTGTCATAAATAATAGAATGCGTCAAGATTTTGCGTCAAGAATAGAATGCGTCAAGATTAATCCATCTTTAATTGAGCAGCTTGGTTTGTTGTTTTGCCAAGTAAGAAATATGATTAATTTATTTGTCACATGTACCTTAAAGCACAGTGAAATTATTATTTTGCCAGTTAGGAAGCTGGGGTCATAGGGCGGGGTCAGCCAGGGTACAGCACACCTGGAGCAGATAGGGTTAAGAGCCTTGCTCAACATATCAACACGGGCAGCTTGGTAATGCTTGAACCTACAGCCTTAACCGTTTGAGACATCACTGTCCTCAGTAGGATGTTGTTACACTCAAATTCATACATGACTTTTAATCGGGAAAGAATTCGTCTTTTTCTACAAAAGGTTGTGTTTCATATTGCTTATTATACACTATAAAATAAGGCAATATAGACAAGCAAGTATCTAGATCTAGGCTTTTTTAGGTTATGATATGGGGGGAGTCCAAATAACTGCATTATTCAAATTCTGTTAATTACTACAAGGCTATATATTTAACAGTGGTACTTTGGTTTGTTTGTTTATTTGGAAATATGCAATTACAGCCATGACCCTTAAATGCTATTTATGGAGAAATAAACACAGCTTGGGAGAGCCACCTGCGGTAACACTGGCCTGATTAGTAGATTTACTCAAGCATTTACTAAAATTGACATTTTTATCAAAAGTGACATTCAATTAAATTTGGATACAGTGAAAAAGTAGAGGGTCAAGGGACTTTTAAGTTTGTTGCTTTTTTAAGTCTTACAGTAGGTAATCTGCAAAGAATTTAGAAAAAATGAATTAAAATGTTGCATGCTGCTTACTGCTGTCCCCGAAATCACAGACCACAGACTTGCTCAGAAAACAGACAGTAGCTTGGTAATTTATTGTTTGCTAGTATGAATGCACTGTGTGTACGTTTTGCACTTAACTTGTGCTTCATGTGCATCTGTCCCTTCAACCACATCAAAATGAAACCGCTGACTACAAAATGTGTTCAATATTACATATTTCTTATTCGTGGTGGATTTTAATCTTTCCAGAACATCACGTTTGATCTTGATGTCATTTATAGGCATACTTGATTTTTATGCCGTTGAGGTTTAAATATACTTGTGTTTGTAAAATCAAACACTCTAATAACCATAAAAACTCTAGGATAATTATAAGTTTGATAATGATGGGTTGTGATTTCCACCACTGTAGTTATATAAAAGAAATCATGAACCCCTTGGTTATTCTTCACGAACGTCCTCCCACCCCACTGTCCTGAATACATGTCCCATGCCACAGAAGTTAATGCTAAACATAAGTTAGGCCTCAAACAAAAATGGTTAGATTTGGGAAGCCATGAATTTTTATGTCTCCATTATGGGAGGCTTTTGTAACGGAAGAAGTGTGTCCACTTATCAACAGAAACATGGGCTGTATTAACAACCACTGCAGGTTGATGGAGTTGAGAAAATATGCCACAGCTCAATTATAACACTTTAGAAAAAAAATAAAAATCACACATTGTGAGCAGAATTTGCTTTTTCAAACATTGTTGAAGAACACCTGACTTCCTCTACAGCAAAGCTTCTGCAGTAACTCTGGCCATGCACGATTGCAAACGATTGACCATTACTCTTAAAAGCCGAGAACAGTTGTAAAGGCAGGGGAGTGTGGGTAGTGTGTCAAGTGCCTTACCTCAGCTCTCTCCCTCAAGTTGTCATATCGAGGCAGCTCTGGGAGCTGGGAGAAGCGCCGGTCATATATACACAGATGGAGGTGTTTGTCCAGGACACGGAAGTCTTCATAGCTGCGCCTCACCATCCAGCTTCGTCCCTGCGGAGTGGTAAGAGATGATCACTCAAACAGGAAGACAAACTAGTACACTTGGCATACATGCCTAACGTGACCACACATCCCAGACATTACAGATACCGCACCAACTATTTGTCATGCTAATTTTCAATACGCAATAGATCATGTTTATTATGAGGATTTAAACATTTAAAACACAATAATCTTCCCGTATAACTCTTTTAATAATGCATTCTAGTATTAAGCTAATCTGAAGGGCATGGAATATAGCTACCCATTTTTCCACTGCCTCATTTTAAGGGACAATACCCATCAATATGCACTGTAATAGGTATAATAGAACATAAAAGTAATGTCTAGTCATTTTGAGCAGCAGAAAATTGTGTTGAATTGTTGGAGCTCTAAATCATTACAAGTTCTACTTCAGTTCAGCGCTGGAGATCAATTATTGTTAACCACCTTCCTATAAATCTTTCACACAATCTTTACTGTCACATCCACCACCTCGATAGCTCTAACAACTGCGTGGCTATTAACAGAGGAATCATTGGTACAGCATTGTTTGCTCTGATCATCCATAAAAGTCTCTGTAATAGATCCCAATTCACATGTTTTTTCTTGTTTTTTTTTTTTTTTTTTTAATGAACAAATCAGATGAGCAACCAGTAATTTCAACTTGAGAAAAATGTGAAGCTGAACGTAATACGACCTACAATCTATGAACGTTGACTTTTATTAACTATTAACATTAGCACGGGCTCTCTATCCAAGCGACAGGATATTAAACCGGCCGTCCTACTTGGTGTGTTATGGTAGGATATTACTTCTCATCTTCCTCATTCCACACGTGATGCGATGTGTCCTCTGTGAGACATCCATCACAGTGGCAGGATTCTGGAGCCTAACTCTGAGTGCACCATAAAGCTGTCTATCCTGTACGCCAACACACACCCAACTGAGTGAGAGCTGCCAAGAAAGCGGCTTTAACAACCCTCGCTCTAAGGCCTTTAGCTCACAAGCTTCATGCCTTCTTATTTCACAACAGACCTCAACGTGCCAATATTAGCTGGGTAGAGAGAAGTGGACATTATAGAGGAACTCTAAAAACATGTAGCATCTCCAAGCCATGGGTCTATTACACCCAAATTAGGACCACTTTGACATTCTGTGCCTTTTTCACACCTCATTATCCAACCCACAGAGCTCTAATCCAAGATGAAACCTCAATGCCTTGAACCGGAGCCATGGTTCTGGGACTGGTGAAGCCATAGGGAAAATAAACAAGGCAGTGCAGCCTGTAGTGCTTTATTCTCCTGCTCCCATTTCGTTTCATGTGGAACGTCGGGAGCTGCCATTGTTTGCCATTCCTTCTTTAAGAGAGTGTGGAACTAAAGCGATCTATACACGTGACTGAGCTTTATCTGGGTTAATTCCAAACCACCCTTTTTCTTCTGCCGAAGGAGCAGGCTGTGGATTTGCTGCTTCTCACACAGAGAAGGCGAAAGGGGAAATTTCCATAGACACACATACACATATACAGCAACATTTTTCCACACGGTCAGGATGAAAGTTGCCATTATTCAGGCAAGTGCATGACCAGGATCTCTTTAAAAGTCTCTCCAAACTGTCTGTTATTCACTGCTTTTTGTGATGTGGTTCAGAAACCTCTGTTCTTTATTTTTTTCTTTTTAAGGATAGATACTGTATACCATGTTTGTAGAATCATAACTACAATACCCAGACCCCCCCCCCCCCCCCAAAGAAAATAACCCTGTTTAAAAGCATATTATTGGTTTCACAGATCAGTGATGAAAGACAATGATGAGTTTCATTCAGAAGACGACACAGGAAACACAATAGCTACAGTATGTCTGTGCATGCTTCTGCTCTCAGTCTTCAAGATCTTGAATGCTGTAGTCTGATTGGCACTATGCACTTTCTATTTGTCTATTTATTAGAGAAAAACATAGCTTTGAGCACAATGACATAATAAGGTTTTTAGAACAGGTTATAAACAAGTTCGCAAAGTCTTGTCCTTAATAGTTAGAGTTTTGTTTAAAGCGATCTCCAGTGTTTGCCAAAAGCCTGTAAGAAAAGGGCTGTGATTGGTTATCTGTCAGGTTGAATAACATTTTGTTTTATGAATGTAGACCACTGAAAATCTGACATTTAAAAATCTTTCGAATTCAAGTAAATAAAACCATACACTGTTCCATTTACCCATCCATCCATTCATTCACTGATACATCCACTCATCCACCCTTCAGGTTTCCATGGTCAGGACAGCAGGATTCCACAGTCTGTCTATGGTGTGAGGTACGGTAGGTTTTTGAATTAAAGTAAATCAAAATCCACACTCTGGCTGAAGAATCTATTTCATAATAATTTATTATAAATTATTATTCTATTTATTAGAAAACACAAATATATACACTTCTGACAAAATCTTCTTGCATTTCAATACACTTTTCTTCATCTTGGTTAACAAGTTTTTATAGTCCCTCATTAAAAAATGTTTTAGGCTGAGCTAAAGTGTATCTTCATCCTCGTAGGGCTGCTTTCAGGGGACCAAACAGGTGAAAGCTGAAGCAAGATCAGGACTAGTGGGAAGATGCTTTAACACCTTAAAATTAAGTTTTTGTCGACAGTGTGGGCAGAAGTGTACAGACGTGCGCTATCACGCAAAATCACAACACTCTTCAAAAGCAGTCCTCTGCATTTAATCTGAAGTTTAGGCTTTAGCTCTTCAATAAGCATTTCAATGTAACGAGCTCTGTTGATTGTTGATCCTTTTTCCTGGTAAGGTTCCAGTACTGGTCCTTGAAAATCCCAGCAAACTGTAAGCCCCAATTTGATGGTTGACTTTTAAACATTTTTTTGGCTGGCGACTGTGAACGTTCCAGTCTATACTCGTAGTGATGAATCCATGTCTCGTCACCAGTAATGATTCTATTTAAGAAACTTTCACCTTCCTTAGAGTATCGCTCCAAATGTTGTTTGCAGATATCCAGATTTTCAAACACTTCTGTTTATGCTCTTTTGTGAGTTGTTTTGGCACCAGGCACACCCTCAGACAACAAAAAAAAAGTATCACTGCACAATTCTAATCAGAATCTGCTAAGTGTGCAAATCACAAGTTGGGCAGCCATTTTTGCTTGCACCGCAGTTACAAATAAACGGATGTAACACCTTCACACCTGCACAGCAGTGACTGGGGGGAGACAGTGATAGGACAATGTGATCAACAGAAGTTTTAATTAAACTGCTGTGCAGAAAATTTTTGACTCATGCCCATACTTGTAGCAATTGACTGTTTTTCAAATTCCTGTTTCTGCAAGATAGTTCTTCCATATCATGTGACGGCTACCAACCGGAGCAGCAAATTCCCCGGTGTTGAACTAACACCCAGCAGTGTTTACAGTATATATGTTCAGTTAGACTCAAATACACTCTGGAAGTGTTAAATCAACACTGGGGATTTTACTGTGTACTGTAGCTGCTCACGCCATAAGGCATCTGAACACATTTGGATGAAAGCAAGCGATTTTATGGCCTACTTTTACATACAGTATGTGAGCTCACAGATTCAGTTCAGTTCAATTGATTCGAATCTGACTAAAGTGCTGTCCAGCAAGAATAGAAAGAGGAATTGAAAGGGAACATAAGAGAGGGCAACATGAATCCCCTTATTGAAACAACAAAATAGACCTATGACTTGATTACAAAACAAATAGAAAAGCAAAAACCACTCATGCCACTCATATGCCAAGGAGAAAGAACTAAATTATGTTTTGTTAACAGATAAAGCAGATCTTATTTTAAAAGGCAGCATGTTCGTCAGTTTAGTGGCAGCTACATTAAATGCAATTAAAAAACACAAACGTTACCCTTGTGTTTAAATCATGAACAAGGGACAGCTAGCAGTCATTTGTTACTAGAATGAAGACCCCTTTTCCGATGTATAATGACTTGGGACTGCAGTTGCTCTATAGTTCAGGACTGATATTCAAACAGTTTTGTACCTGAGCCTCCAATAACACCATGTTAACTTAAACACCATTCCCGTTATACTGAATGTCCAGCCTCCTAACACTCAGTATGAGCGTAAATCAATCCCTGTTATCCGTTATCACCCACAAGAGGATCGGTTCCCTGTTGAGTTTGGTTTCCCTCAAGGTTTATTCTACAGTATAACCATCTCAGGACGTTTGTCCTTGCCACCATCGCCTTTGGCATGCTGACCATTGTTAAAAGCACTATATAAATAAAACTGAATTGAATCGACTGATTATATCAGTGAGGTACTGTGCAGCGAATCAATTCTGTACTTGAACAGAAGCCAATGTAGAGATTCCAGGATTAGTTAAAGACTGCCTCTTAATCTTGCAGCAGTAAGACATCTGTTTACCAGTGGCATATTTTGATAAGTTAAAGACAAAGAGAAGAAAACTAAGAGAGTTTAACTCATATAGGAACTCAAAGGGAATTGCAATAACCAAAGTGGGATGTTATAAAAGCAGGCGAAAACTCTCCAGATGTTTAATAAATATCAATTTGGCTATAACTCTCAGCTAATAGAAGCGCCAGAGATCTCATTTGAGTTGAAAATAACCCTATGGTTATGGATGCGCGCATCAAGAAAGAATGAACACACACAACTTTTCTTCCTTGGACCCGCAGCCTCAGATTGCTGTGGCACCCGTGATGCCCTGATGATGAAGTAAATGCTTTGTGTTGTCCCAGTTGAGAGTGACAATAAGCCAAATAACCAAGGCTGTATTCCCGATTGAGTCACTAACTAGAGCATTTGAGAAGCAGGCGGTGGTGCAATGATGCCCCTGGAAAAATTACAGAGAAACTCATCACCTCATTTTAAACTCTGTTTATGATTTGTAATTAGCTACACATACACTTGATTGCCAATCCGGGCATGAATTTCTAACCTTCCTTGGATCATTTATTTGGCACAGTTGTTGTTATCATATTCTCAAACTAATTTATTATTCTGTTTTCCTGACAGTTTTCTTCTAACAGAATTCAAACACAAGTGCATCTAGTGTTTCAGGGATCTTTTTGCTGTCTGAGCCAAGTATCAACTCCCTGTTCTTTTTTCGGTCTTGGTTTTCCCTTTGAATTATGTAAAGAGGTATTTTTTTACTTCTTTCTTTATTTAAAAAAATTAAAATATAAAATTTCAAACTGGTGGATTTAAAACAGAAGTTGTAAGGAACCATGACTTGTTTCTGGCTTGTAAACAGGATTCAAATCTCTGCACTATACGGTGTCAATGCTTTTAAACAATGGAATGTTAAACTTTCTGCAATGGGACAGAATAGAGACCTTTCCTTTATTTCTTTTTACTTCAAGGAAAATTATGAATATATAAATTCCACAACAATAAATGACCTGTGTGAAGTTTGCCCCCGTACACAATCAGAACAACAAGACTGTGTCAGTTCATTTGAACACGGCTGACAGTTTACTTTTTCAACTCAGATCCCATATATATATATATATATATATATATATATATATATATATATATATATATATATATATATATATATATATATATATATATATGTGTGTGTGTGTGTGTGTGTGTGTGTGTGTGTGTGTGTGTGTGTGTACGGTGTGTGTGTTCAAATATATGAAAAAAAGACAGCAATGTTTAATCTAAACAACTGTTTTCTGATCATGTGGGGACCAACATCACACTATATAATGTGACTATAATAGAATTAAAAGTATGAGAAGAATAGTGTCATGCAAACTGTTATGCTATCAGAGAAATAAAACACTTGGATAGTGCTGTTCTAGGAAAATATCTAACCTTGTCTTAGCCTGCTTTGAGTTAAAGCAAACCACTGATACTGACAAATATACAAATACAGTCCTGTAGTGATTATACCGGAGACGATCATCCAGATGTTTAGGTATTCAACAATTATTATGGTCTCATGGATGGCAGCCTGATCTAAAAGTGCTTTAAAAAAGACAGAAAGTTGCCACACCTGACAGTAGATATGAACCAGGTACACCAGCTCTTTCGACTCCAGGCCATTCCGACTCACTTCGCTCTGCTCTTCGGCGAGGCTCAGCTGAAAAACACACAAAGACGAAGAGACAAATGAAAATGAGGAAGTCAGATAATCTTCGTTACATTTAAGACCCATTAGCAAGCTCACATCCTCTAGTCCTTTGCTAAAGGATGTGAACTCTGGCTCCATTCAAAGCACTTCGCCTGGGTGCTACGAGGTTGGCTGGAGAGGCGTTGGATGATTTGTCACCAGCTGAACATTTTGCCTACATACTATGAATAATAGATGAAGATGAATGGGACGACTGCGGCGGTGTGTTAAACTGGCACGACAGGAGATTGCTCCTAGTCTACCGAGATGACATCTGTAAGTGGGCACAAATCAAATCATCCAAAGTGTCATGCATACAAAATAAATAAATTAATAGATGAAGAAGAAATGCAGCCATGCACAGAGCTCCAGAGTTTGACCCACCAAGTAGTTTAGAAATTAAGTGTTACATGGCCCTATTAAAGATAAACTGTTAACTGTGTATAATTGAATAATTGGGAAGGAACAGGCACCAGCTCGCCCCAACATGACACTTCTCTTTCTTTGTTTGTTTGTTTGCTTATGACATGAGCTCAAAATCAGAAACACGTATAAGTAAAGGTCAGTTATAGATAACATTTAAGATTGATAGTAGGGTTGTTCCGATTCCGATACTGGTATCGTAAATGCTACCGATACCACAAAAAATCTGGCATCGGAATCGGCGAGTATTAGAGTCCACGTACCGATCCGATACCATTTTCCTAATCATAACCTATTTATGCCCGCTTTGCTAGCTTAGCTTACTTACAGAGTGTCACGGCGTGCGCCTGTGATGGCCAAATTGATTTCGATGTGATGGGCGATGTGATGCGGCCCAGAGACTTAAAAAGGGGGGCGCCTTTGATCTCCGCGAGAGGAGCGCGTGAACGAGCTGCGCGAGCTCCCGCGGCACCTTCACTTCCGCGTAGAGCCCGCCTTCGCATCCCTGCCGCCGAAGTGGAAAAGACCGCAGAGAGCCTTTAACCCTTTCCTTACCCATTTTTCTAAATAAATGACGCTTTTTCCTGTAAGACTTCGCCTCGTGTCCGTGTTTCATGGTGTCGCCCGTGCACTTAGGGTCGAACCCGTTACACAGGGCTAGTAGGATTTTACTTAAAAAAAAGAAATGCTCTCTCTCTCTCTATTATATATATATATATATACACACATACACTGTACAGATACACACCCAGGTATCGGATCAGTACTCGGTATCGGAATCGGTATCGGAATCGGTATCGGGAGGGGAAAAATTGTATCGGAACATCTCTAATTGATAGTACATTCTTCCATGGTGCAGTACATTTATGATGACTGACGACAGCACTGAATGGCTGTCAGAGTACATGTCAGGCTTTACGGGCAATAAACAGCTCCCTGCTTTGCCTGATTCATGCCACTTCCTGTTAAAAAGGTCAGAATCCCAGCGCAGCCAGGCTTTTCTTACAGCAGGTTAAATATCAGCCATCTCTTACGTGTGATTCTTGCAAATTGAGATTTGACGATGGTGGAGAGCATTATTCTCCATTTACTGAATGCAGTGTAACACTGCTGCGTAGGAGTTCGTGTACCCTGGGGAGACATGTCCATCAGGATAGAGATGTTTCATCATAGCATGAAGGAGATTAGTCAGATCTCTCCCTCGTCACCATCACTTCCTTTCGTTTGTGTGCAGTGTGACAGTATTTTAAGGTTGAACCTGATTATCATTCTGCTGTGCTGTTTTGCTCTCTAGAGCACATTTTGAAAGTTACAGTGTTCTCAGTCTTCTCAAAACTATCTCTTTTATCGGGTAATGAGATACAGCTGCCATTCACTGCTCCCATTAAGAGCTGCTTCTAAAAGTGCAGAGTAAATACTAGAGATGGAGGAATATAATCCATTAAGTTATAAATCGCGATTCTTTTGTGTGGCGATTCATGTCCCGTTTCAATGTCTACAAAATATATTTTTTGAAAACTACATTTTTACATTTATAATAGAACTGAACTGGTCGATCAGACCAGAATTGGCTGGTTGTCATTTTGATTGGCCAATCAGCCGTGGGTATAAACGATTCCGCAGGTTACAAGTGGTGCAACAGAAACACATTTTTATGGAGTTACATAAAATTCATAATCAAATCGTTTCTCTCTGCCTTTACCTCCAACATCTATGAGCAAATTACACACGCTTACACCCGTCTCAAAACTCCGGGAACGCAAATTAGGCAAAAATCGCATGCTCGACTTGCATCCTCATTGTCAAGTTGAGTTTTGGGTCTTTCGGAGACACTTAAGGAGATACGACAATATTGTTTCTTTATAATCCTACTGGTGGTACACTCGTGTGGTAGGAATCAATTATTTCATTTATTATTTTTGCATATTTTTATTTTAAGTTAAATGTAAAACTAATGTAAATGTAAAACTAATGTTACCAGGAATGGTCTACATTTAATTCATCATTAAACTTCTTTAAAGGTTGAAAATTGTACCAAAATCAGAAAAATGTCATCTCTAATCGAGATATTTCTAAAACTGTGACACTTACAGAATCGCACAATTAATCCAATCGGCACCTGGGTATTATGATATATCTTGGGATATCATGAATACTATAACCCCCCCAATAAGATACTAGCGGCTGTGACCGATTATCTCCATCACACAATGTTTCACACAAACTAGAAAATTAATTAAACATGAATATAATTTGGCTTGTTTAATGAGGTAGCCTCTGTTCCTTTATAATTTTCCCCCCAATTATTTCTACTCATTCTTTATTGGGGTATTAATAGATTTAATAAATGCAAAATTAATGTATGGACCTTAAAACTGGCTCTACTACTACTAATAATAATAATACTAATGAACAGAGAACAGCACACTTGATGACGTCCCTGCCAAGTTAAAGATACAAATGAAATACATGTTATTAGAAGGTTACGGGGTTATTCTTATAATTGTGTGTGTGTGTGTGTGTGTGTGTGTGTGTGTGTGTGTGTCAGTCATGTCTGTCCTATGCCTGCTGTGAATCACACTGTGATTGATGCATCATTACTGCTGAGCCTCAGATGGCTGTGCTGACGATAAAAGACTGGGAAACACCTAGAAAAGAGAAGCGTGCATTTATGCACATACACACATGTGTGCGTACACATACAGTACATGAACACACACACACACACACACACAATTATGTTCTGTTACTCTACAAACAATGATTCCTTTCTAAATCAACCTCAACATCAATAAACAAATAGGAATCTCTGTGTATCTGGCTTTGTGTCTTCTGCCTTGGCAAGGCATTTAGCAGCAGCTCTTAAATAAAGCCTTGTGGAATACATTGATTAGCATTTACTCATTACAATTAGCACTTTGACAGACTCTTTGGCAGGTGTCTAAACCTAAAATCTGATCTAAGAACATCATGATGTGTATCGCTTGGTCTTGTGAAATATCTCATAAATAAGTCTTGTGGACCTGAAACATCCGACGAATCCGAGGAATCCGTGTACAACATCCCAGTGTTGATTCCGCAAACACACGACTAACATGCTGTAATATTCATCATTTAATCCGGGATGTGTTTGAACTGTATATTTGCTTGCACAAACATTCTCACCCTCTCATAACACGCAGTAGCAGCTCTGTGTTTGCTCTGATCAGCACGGCATAACACGTGTCATCAAACAAGCAAGAGACTGGAGGAAGTTAATGATTGGCTGTTGGAAAGTTGATGATCTGATTGTCTGTTTCAGACGGCGGTCACAAACGCACACCTGTGTAGTCGACAGCAGTGCTAACTGATTAAGTCCAGGATAATGAAATAACTGCAAGGATGTGTGTTCATATTCGGTAGTGGAGAACGAAGAATTCAAACACTGTTAAGCCATTACCATTAAAACCAAGTGTCATCCAGTGAAACAAATGTTATTTTAACGCTGCCTGTTCTTTAACGCTGAGAGTAAATGAGGCCTAACTGCTCAGAGTAACACAAATACAGTATAGTAGACTGTATCCTGAGAGACACCATCCTTGAGTTAATGCTTATTTCTTCATGAGGAGCCTGACTGAGATTGTTTATCTAAATCACTCACTCACTCACAGTCATTACCCCTTAATCCTGTATTCAGGGTCGCGGGGACCTGGAGCCTATCCCAGGAGACTTAGGGCACGAGGCAGGGTACACCCTGGACAGGGTGCCAATCCATCGCAAGGCACACACTACACTCACTCACACACTCATTCACACACTACAAGCAATTTAGGAAGGCCAATTAGCCTAATCTACATGTCTTTGGACTGTGGGAGGAAACCCACCAAGCACGGGGAGAACATGCAAACTCCATGCACACAGAGACGGGAATCGAACCCGGACCCTGGAGGTGCAAGGCGACATTGCTTTATCTAAATCAGATCTATGTAAATCTATTAAACAAAATGGGCACTTTAAGCACACAATAATAATAATAATAATAAACCCAACTGCAAAATAATCTCTTCTACTATAAAATCAGATAATTTACTTTAAAATCAGCCCCTCTTACTCCAAATCCAGCTCCTCTGCTATAAAATCAGATCCTCTTGCTCTAAATCAGGTCATCTTTCCACAAAATCAGCTCCACATACTGCAAAATCAGCTGCTGTATTACAGAGTCAGCTCCACTCCTATAAAAGCATGCTCCTCTTGGTCTGGATCCAGTTCCTCCACTTAAAAAAAGCTCCTCTAAAATGAGCTTGTCTATTTAAAAAAATCTAATCCATCCATATACTGTAAAAAAAATACAAATAAAAAAAAGGGCCCCTGTACTACAAAATCAGTTCCTCTACTAGAAAATCAGCTCATCTCAGAGCTAAACCAGCTACTGTACTTTAAAAAATTTTTTAAAGATTTTCTTATGGCAAAATCAGCTCCTCTTGCTCCAAATCCTGATCCTCTACTAGCAAAAAGGAAAAATCCTGTTGCTTTAAAATCAGCTCAACTATCTAATGCAAAATCAGCTCCTGTAATACATCAGTTCCTGATACGGCGAAATCAGCAGGTCTTATGGCAAAATCAGCTCCTCTTTCTACAAAATCAACTTCTTTTGCTCAAAAATCAGCTCTTCATTGCAAAAGCAGCTCCTTTACTATAAAAGCAGCTCTTTTTGCTCCAAATTAACCCCTCTATATACAAAATCAACGACATCTACTGTAGTACAACCTAAACTCGTCTTACTGCAAAATCAGCTAACACTTTGGCAAAATCAGCTCCTCTTGCTACAAAATCAGTTTCTGTACAGTACCTCAAAATAAGCTCCTGTAGTACAAACTGTAGATAATTAATTTAGTTCCTGCAAAATCAGCTCTTTATTATAAAGTCAGCTCCTGTACTACTCAGCTCCAGACCCTCGTACTACATTTTTCTTTTTCATGACCGTTCTTTCGTGTGATCTTTTCCTTTCTGTTTTGCATGTTTTCTTTTTCTCCCTGTTTATGTTTTTTCGTTGTCTCTTTCCTCCCTTCCTCTTCTTCTACCATGATCTTTCTTTTCATTTTTTTGCCTGGTTCTTGAATGTTTGCTGTTTATTTTCTGACTATCAAATTGTTTTTGCATGTTATTTATTTATTTCGGTTTCTCTCTTTTCTTTCTCTTTCTGTCTAGTTCTTTTGCTTGCATGTTCAAACATTTTCTATTTTATTTTACTCTCGCATGTTCTTGGTACATTTTTACCATCAGTTCCTCTTCTGTCTACAGTAGAAGGTTGAGCTGTTGGCACATAATTTAAAAAAGGTGTCCAGTTAAAGGAGAGGATCACAGACAGTGTGGGGAAGAATGTGAGGTGGTGCTTTTTTCACCCAGCTCATTAGTGAAGCTGCACTTCTGGCCAGCTGAGCTGCAGTAATCATCACACTGCTTATGAGCCAGAGTGACTCTTCCAAACTCCAGGCAATGAGAGAGAGAATGTCCTATTTATCTAGAACGGCTCGATACAGCCGCAGCTAAACCACAGCACATTAAAACACTCCCTGCAGACAGAGCAGGGAGGAAGTGCCAGGGCCGTGAACCTAACCCGATTGTTACTGTAGGTGCTGTGCTAAATATAAATACTTTCCCCATGACCACACCATATAGTATCTTTATAAATATTGCTAGTAATGAACACTGAAAAGATTGTACTTTAGAATGTAAGAACTATTTCGTATTAATTATTAGTCATTTTAGTCAGTTTAGACATTATTCTGCCTGGGTAAGAATTTTCCTTCCGTTTCAAAAAGGAATATTCTGTGGTCTTGCACTTTGCACAAAACTCCAAATGAACAAAATGTAAAGGATGTGAACGCATGCAAAGGTCCACTAGCAGAAAACAGCTGTAGTAGAAATCGAAGTTAACCACAGAAGCAAAAGTCGTTGATTAGGTCCCCTGGTGAGAAATGACGGCCAAACATCTGCAGCCTTTGAGGTATGAGATGCAGGACGGATGAAACGAGGTGAAAGGAGAACAAATCAAGAACAATGAGAGAGACGAAGAATAAGAAGGGGAGAGAAAAGACAGACAGGGGGGACTCACAAAGACGGAGCTTCCAGTCTTCACCGGTTAGGATGGTTAAGCCAGTCTTTTGTTCCTCCTTAATGCTTCCTCCCCCTCTGCCCGCCTTTTATCTCCATCACTGGTTTGAGGGGGACACGCACTTGCCGTTGCACTCAGCAGATACCGGTGGTGCTGCCTCTCTAACGCTCAGTCCTGACACGGTAGTAAGACTACGCTCCTCCCACTGACGGACACGTACAAACGAACGCATGCAGCAGAATGATGACCGGGTGGCTTTTTAATGGATTCTGCAAGACTTGCTCTGGCTTCTCAGCAGCACTGTTTTGTTTTCCTTATCACCCTCATGCACCACACTGTCTCTCCGATGTCATGTTTCTTCAGCGTGAGAGGAAACCACATGCTCATTCTGCAGACTAACAGAGCTACTGCTGAACAAAGAATGATGAATAAGTGCGGTCCTGCTTCTTGTACCAATCTGGAATATCCTTTCAGCAGCACATGCTCTAATTCCCTCCTGCTCTCCCATGTATGCTCCCTCCTACCCCTAAACAAACACACACACACACACACTCTTATTGGTACAGTCCGTGGGACAAAGCCGGGAAAGAGAACACCGAAAAAAACCAGCGATGGAAGGAGGGGGCTGCCCTTGCAACGGCCCAGGCTGCCTCTCCAGCACGCGCTCTTGTGTGTGCTTCCCCCCCTTGGGGATTAGTCCTGGCCAGACACCAGGAACACAGTGACAGAGATAAATACTGGGAGAGGGTACGACTGCATAGGACAATAGATGTTTGAGAACAAAGACAAAAAAAAGGGGGGGTGGGGGGGAATGCACTTTCCATACTCTAGCCAGTAAACAGTAATATCAAGAGCAGAGGACTTTCAGATTACTCAGAACACAATTCATGCTGTTTTCCATTTAGTTTTTTTTTCTCTTCTTTTTCTAACCTGGCCTGTATGAAATCATTCCATCTGGCTGTGTGAACAACTCAGAGCTAATCATGCAATCCCAAACCAGGACAGTCGATCTTCTCCAGAGAGCGCATGGCTTTAGATGAGAGGTGAACCCAGCGAATGGCCATGATAGGAGTGTTAAAATACACAGGCCATGGAGAAATAAAATTTGCCACAGCTGCGATGGCATGCCATCACATCTGAGGATGATTAAAAAAAAGAAGAAGAAAAAGAAAGTTTCCTGGAGGAGCATCAAGATATACAGCTACACAGAAGGCGCGATGAAACCGAGAAACCAACACACAAGTGAGACACCATGAAAAAATAAGACCTGACCGTGTAGTGTATATATGCGGTGATATCAGAAACACAGAGGATAGAAGTAGACTTCTTACATCATTATGATTTCGGTAATGCAGGCCAAAACAAATACTTTGAGACCTAAAAGCGAAGATGATCTCAAAGTTGACATAACCTTTCCATAATCGCTTTCATATGACTCGAAGTGCAAAGGAAATCTTATTGCAGGCTTTAAGAACATCTTATTCAATGTATATAAAGAATGTTTGTATAACCAGTATATAACCACTATATATTATATATCTACTACTGAACCATCAGAATGGAGTCAATTTGTAAAATATTTGAACAGGATCTAGCCATAATGTGCAGAATTTTTCAAATTGAAAAAAGAAAATTTAACTAAGAAGGCGGTTATTATTATTATTATTATTATTATTAAGTAATACAAAAAAGCTTATTTTAGATAAGGTGTAAAAATCCTACACATACAACCTAATCAGCGTTGCCGCTGCCATGTATGTCCAAGAGCCGCGTGAGAAACACTGCCCCTGCCCCCCTGGGTGGGTGGGATGGTACACACTCTCACTCCTTTCAGTCACAATGACACTAGGCTGTCGTGGGCGTTTGTGAACTCATGTGTATGGAAGAGGGTAGACAGTGCATTCCTCGGGGTCAAAGAGGTGTATATGTCTAGCTATTGTATTATAAACACTCCTAAGCACTCAGCAAATCGAAACCCTTAAAAGCTTTTTTACTGACCAAATTGCTGTGTTAAACAAGGGTGTGGGAGTGTGTCTGTGTATGTAATAAATAGATATTAAAATTAGGAAACATAATGCATTACATTTTCATCATCCTAAACTTGAACACTTAAATCAGTTAAAGTAAAGAGATTTAATTGGTACAGCAGCTGTTTAGTTACAGCATTTTCTAAAGGAGAAGTTGAAAATGTAATCTTAATTAGTATTGAATACCTGGCATTAAAATGTTATTGCATCATATAAACCAAAGGCCAATATTTTTTTTTCCACTATGCAAATAGAGGTCCAGGAGGAGAGACATGCAGAGCTGGAAACATTTAAAATGTCCATAAAATCTGGATTGCTTAATGAAAGAATTAAAGAAAGCTGTCAACACAATTGAAAAATTTATGCAATTTATTTCTTTTTTGTGTTTTCATTAATTAATTTAAAAAAATTAAGATTTAAGTATTTGTCAAGTGTACCTTACCGTATAATAAGTAAAGCTGGGGTCAGAGTGCAGAGTCAGTCAGGATACATTGACCCTAGAGCTGATAGAGTCAAGGGTGGCAACTTGGCACTGAGGGGGCTTGAACCCCCACCCTTCTGATCAGTATCCCAGAGCCTTAACCATTTGAGCCACCACTACCCCATTATGGATATTTAAACCCACTTAAATATTGACTGGTTAATAAAAGCTGGCTGTTCACCTTTGGCTCATAAACAGACCTCAGGCTCATAAATTAGAAGAAATTAAATGCAAACAACTATAAACATCATAAAATAATAATCCTATAATAGCTTTGTTCATGTCAGTATCAACAAAAAAAAAACACATGGTTTAGAAAAGCAAATCATTTCACAAAAAACGAAAAAAGAAACAGAACCACTATATATAATACTGAATCTACACGAGAGATGAAGCAGCTTATTTTCTATATCCAAAAACGGTAATGCATTTACCATGAGCATAAAACACAGGTGCTAAACTTCATTCAGCCTGTAAACAGCTTAAAGACCTACAGTACACTAACAACGTCACTCACAGGATGTGGATGTTGCTTTTAGCCTGATGACTTTTCAAGAAGCGGGGCAAACCCCTGAAAGACCGGTTCTTAAATATCATCAAACCAACTAAGATTAATGGTGTTGCAGAAATGGCTCTTTTAGTTCCTTTGTGAGAAAACAGAATAATGTTAGTGATAAAGTAGGCCAGGTCTCATCTGTCTGAAGATCCAGCTCGGCACTAACACACATCACATACAGCTCCGCTCTAATATTAGAACTGCAACCCGGCTTCGAAGGTCAACATGAGCGGGACATTTTACTCAGCGTCATACATGGTTTTCCATACTTGATTTAAATAAGAAGTAGAAGCTCGTGTCAGATGTGAGCTGAGCGAAAGCTGCACGGTAAAGATGGATGTGTTAAAGCAGCTCAGCAGAGAGGCGAGGTCAAATGCAGTGGAGAGTGGAGGAGGCGGTGGTCACGCAGATGGAGAGACAAGTTACTGCCACAGTAGCGTTGCATAATACCGAACAGGGGGAGACGCACAAGCAAAGAGGAGCACAAAAGGGTTTAAAAGGCCACGCATACAGGTACAGAGTATACTTTCATCCATTAGTAGCTGGGTTTTCATTCAAGTGATGTGTTTTAGCGCATAAAAAAGTAAGAGCCAACTGAAGAGTTCAACTGATGGAGAGACAACTCTATCATCCATTATATACAGTACACTGTATGTTTAACAAACACATCATCCATTAGAGGGCGGCACGGTGGTGTAGTGGTTAGCGCTGTCGCGTTGCACCTCCAGGGTCTGTGTTCTGTCCATAAATGTTACAGATATGTGAAACATGCTGGTGAAAATATTTATTGAAAGTGTTACAGTATGTACACTATGGCTTTAAGGCTATCAGATCCAAATGTGCATCTCATTCCAGGTTTCTTCTCTTTGCTCTTACTGGAACCTCCACTCATCTGGAAAGGCTTTCTGCTAGATTTTGGATGGTGACTAGGGGGTTTGTGCTCGTTCAGTCAACAGCATTGGCGAGTTCATAGACAATGATGTCGGATGACGAGGCCTGCTGTAAATTCTGAATTCCAAATAATCCCAATGCGGGCTACTCAACTTCCTCCTCCTTGAAACCTTGGCAAACCATGCAAACCACTACCCTCACTTTGTGCACAGGGAACCGTCATGCTGGAAAAGGTCTGCGCCTCTTAGTTCCAGTAAATCCAGAAATCTCAATTCTGCAGCAAACAAAAACATTCTGTACAATTCTGTGCTTCTACCATTGTGACGACAATTTAGGTAGAATTTAGGTAGAACAGAAGGGGAGGTGTTTGGTCATGAATCGGTCATATTGCTAAAGTAAAAGTCCTCCAGATACGTATGCACTGTTCTGCATCGCCTCACAGTAGTCTTTTTCTTAGTAAATTAAAAATCTCTCCCTCTTCCCTTCCTGACTGTAAGTGTGCTGTTTTTGTCCCAGCTCCCGCTTTTGATTTCAAACACCTGTTACATTTCTCCAAAGAAATGTACACCATGTTCCAAATTATTATGCAAATGATATCTTTCTCTAATTTTCATAATTAGTAAATGCAAATGACAGTCAGTATATTTCAAGTCATCAACTATTAGGGTATAATTTTAATTTTATTGAACAAACCTCCTAATGGTAATATTTATTTAAAAAAAAAACTGAAAATGCACTGTTCCAAATTATTATGCACAACAGAGTTACATTTATAGGTTGTAAAGAAGTGAAAATGGGCTTGAATTTGCAGCTTTAGGAGGTCATATTTAAAGAAATCAAAAGCTATTTCAATCAAAAACATCCTAACAGGGCATGTTACATCTTAACATAGGACCCCTTCTTTGATATCACTTTCACAATTCTTGCATCCATTGAACTTGTGAGTTTTTGGACAGTTTCTGCTTGAATTTCTTTGCAGGATGTCAGAATAGCCTCCCAGAGCTGCTCCCAGAGCCGCCTCCCACCCTCATAGATCTTTTGCTTGAGGATGCTCCAAAGGTTTTCAATGGGGTTGAGGTCAGATGAGGGTGGTGGCCACACCATGAGTTTCTCATCTTCTATGCCCATAGCAGCCAGTGACACAGAGGTATTCTTTGCAGCATGAGATGGTGCATTGTCGTGCATGAAGATGATTTTATTACGGGCACGGTTCTTCTTTTTGTACCATGGAAGAAAGTTGTCAGTCAATATACTTTGCAGAGGTCATTTTCACACCTTCAGGGACCCTAAAGGTGCCTACCAGCTCTCTCACCATGATTACGGCCTAAAAACATCACTCCTTGTTGACGTCGCAGCCTTGTTGGGACATGGTGGCCACCCACCAACTATCCACTACTCCATCCATCTGGACCATCCAGGGTTGCACGACACTCATCAGTAAACAAGACTGTTTAAAAACTTGTCTTCATGTATGCCTGGGCCCACTGCAAGCCTTTAAAGGATCCTACACCTTGAGGTTCGCGGGACTCCAGAGGCACCAGCAGCTTCAAATACCTGTTGCTGCTTTGTAATGGCATTTCAGCAGCTGCTCTCTTATTCAGATGAATTTGTCTTGCAGAAACCTTCTTCATTCTACCTTTATCTACTTGTGAAATTCCCAGTAAGTTTGATGTGTCACATGACCCTCTTCCTATTGAAAAAAACAAAAGTTGGATCCAAAATGGCCGACTTCAAAATGGCCACCATGGTCACCAACCATCTTGAAAAGTTTTCCCCCACACATATACTAATGTGCCACAAACAGGAAGTTAATATCACCAACCATTCCCCTTTTATTAAGCTGTATCCATATAAATGGCCCACCCTGTAGATGTGGACATGTGGTCTTGTGCAATGCCCACATGTAAAACACAGACACTCCTACCTCCGTAATAAACACAGAGATGTTAGTCCCGTCCGAATGCATACATGAAATGAAAAAAATTCTAACTCAAACGTCGTTTGGAAAATTAGTCCCGTCCGAATAGGGCTTATGAGTGTGTGTGAGAAATATGTACTTAGGTACAGTAACAAAATAAATGTACTCGGTCACCTCTCACCTCTGTAATCCAATTACTTTTTTATTGTGAGTGAAATGGACATTCATTGGCATTTCCATCGGCTGAATGCTCCCGGGTTGTACAGTCAGGTAAAAAGAAACTGGTATTAACAAAACAAAAAGAAAAAAGTAGAATTAAAAATCAATCAGTGCAGGTATTATTTTACTTTCTAAAACCCAATACTTCTTACATACTGCTGATACATCGAATATTTACTTAGTTTCCATGTGGAATAATGTATCATGAGCTTTACAGAATGTTGATGTGCACAAAAGCAGACAGAAGAAGGCAGGGTTGAAGAAAACATCTGCAGCTTCAAACCCCATCCCCAGCCATTTGTTTTCTTCATCACTAATCAACTACACCAGCTGTGACACCATGTCTTTACAGCGTGTACACCGAGCGCGCATGTACAGTGTAGCTGCAGTCTGAAGCTGGGAGCTCAACATCGAGCAGTTCTTACAGGGCCGAGGACCCTGATACCAGTATACCAGTATGACTCCAAAAGAAAAAATCAGCCTAAGCGCACTAACATGTAACGCGAAAATTCGTTTGAGGATAAAAATCTAAACAAGCGTTCATTCAGCGCTGAATGGTTAATGAATGCGGAGTCTAATGCAAAGCTTAATGGCTGATAACCAATAACCAATATGTTTATATACACAATATACAGTAATCTGATAACTGTATGTAATTTGACCATAAAATAATCTCTTAGCTTTAATTAAATTCTGTATGTTAATGTATTGCCTTGCCTTTGTTACAAACATATCATCACATCTCAAACATTCTACAATAAACAATATGTATCACTATAGGAAGCTGAATCACTCTCTATGGAGGTCCACGTTTAAATGAAGCAATATTTTAATTGATTTGTTTTCAACTGGTTAAATGACTTACTGTAGCTTGTCGTACTATGTGGCTTAATTAATAAGATTGTCAGAGAATCAAAATCAGGACAAGTACGACAGACCTAGTTACTGAACTCACAACTGGTTCACTGGTGTTATGATGAAAACAGAGGTATTAAAACAGCTGGGTCACAAAAAAAAACTATAAAATCTTTTAATTTATAATTCAAAGGAAAAATATAAACAACCCAAGAATTGTACTGATAGACAAAATCATAATCTATACATAACGTTGAAACAGAATTAATGATAACGATAATTCTCTTTGTGATGTCATTTATATATTGTAGATAAAAGTATAATAAATAGATAAAAATAGGTAAAAAAAATATATTTTTTTCTTTTCTTGAAAAAGATTTTTATATTTTGTTTTGAGTTTTAAATAATAGATTTCAGGAGATTTTTAAGAGCACATTTTGCACACAGCTTCGTCTTTCTTCCGGCTGTGGAGTTTTCCTGCATCTGGGATGGTGTTTCAGTTTTCTAACACAAATATTCTGTTATAATCTGAGATAAATCAAAGTCTACACAGACTTTACACAGCAAGAATCTGAGAATTGTACTACTAGTCTGCATGCACAGTATATAGATCCAGTAAAAGCTTTTAAAGTTTGAGTGAAGAAGAAAGCAATATAGTCAGCAACTGAAAAGCCAAATGACAGTATAAGCAACGACTGGAGCTAAGAACCAGGGCACGTTAGCTTTATTTTGGATCCCCGTGAGACAGAATAATAAAGGCAATCAGTCAACTAGAGGCAGAACTCAACCAAATATTTCCTGTGCCTCATAAATCTGGGCAGCGACATTAACAGTGCTGAGTCCATATCCGTTTCCAACATTCTGCCCAAGACTAGCAGATGGTGCAGATCAACACATTAATATTGGCTTGAAAATAAACAGCTGACCACTCCAATCCGAGAGGAGACACTGGGCTTCCCTGTCCTGCAATGAGGACAGACAGAGAGCGTGAGAGGGTGACATCTTAATTTGGATTCATTTCCACTGAGTCTTTTTTTTTCCCTCCCAGGTTAACTGGCCTCTTCTTCACTGGAGTGGAACATTGGCCTGATGCTGCTAAGTGGCTCCACTTGAGCTAGCACTACAACTCTAACATCAAACTGATGTGTGTGGGGTTGACAGTAGACATACTGACCCCCGGGGTGGAGACGGCCTCCCTCTGCCTCTTCTCTTCTGGCTGTCTAATATCTTAAAGAGCCCACATGCCGTCTACAACGACTGAGAGGTGAAAGTAGTTGACTCTCTCCTCAGACTATATAAAAAGATGTGTAGCGAGATTGATTCAGAGAGAGCGATAGAGAGAGAGAGAGAGAGAGAGAGAGAGAGAGTCAGACAGATGAAATGACAGCTAAAAATCTGAAAAGACTGATGCATAGATTTTTTTTGCTGGGATATGTTACAATTGCACAAAAGCGAACTGGAATAGAAAGAAAAACAAGTATTGAGTTAAAACCAACTTCACTGCCAACACAAGCAAAAGGTTAAAAAAGCACTCTGACCACTGGAAACTCAGCAGGTTGAAACAACAATAATATATATATATTATGACTAGTACCCCTAATGCTAACTACAACACGAAACGTATGCCACATCTTTTCCAGAAGAGTGAAGGTTGTTATAACAGCAAACTGGCACTGGAAAGAGTTGTTCCCAACACTTTGGCCAATGCATCTTCTTCTAAACAGAACATCTTTGAACATATAAAACATGAGAAAAGTACATTATCATACGATTAGCAGAATGGTACACTGCTGTAGCTATTGGCAACACAACTGCCCAATCTAAAGCTTCCCATGCCAAGTGAGATCAGGCATTATAGAGGTAGACATCACAGAGATGCTGTCTATAAAATTAGCATTACGGGTTCATCGGTAAAACATGACTATACAGAGTAATCATATCTTTGCAGATCTGTAAAATGAACTTGCAGACAATAGTGCAAAAGCCATTAATGGTCAGTTGACACACATTGTTTATGAAAGATCATGTTACTGCAGAAGACTGGGTCTGGAGCGCCATCATAACTGGCAAAGAGCAGACACATTTTACAGGCAAAAGACAAAACCATCCCACAAAAGGCTAAAACGTACCTACGGTGAGGCAGTAAATGTGGCAGTAAAAATGCACACAGTACATACGCACCTTACTGAAATAGAATAAAAACTCAACGACGCTGCATATATCTTACACTCAAGGATTTTTGCTTATACGACGTACTAATTCAACTGTCCATGAAGACAAAGTGAGTGTATCTTTTACCAAAGAGTGGCATACATACTGCATACGGTGGGTGTAATGTTCAAAGTTCAGATTAGAGATGCACCGATTGATTGGCACATGTCAGGAATCAACTGGTTTTCAGCTTGATCAACCATGACATGTGATCAGCCGTCCTGTCTGGGACATAAGCAACTCTGTGTCGAGTGCACAGCAGGTCTGAGGAAGCACGTGATAGCCTTCACCCTTCCTGTTCAATGTTCACATACAGGTGCATTTTATTTGTACAAAAAAAAGAGAGAGAAAGTCCAGCAACACTGTGCAGTTCTGGAGGCAATGTAAAAGTTATTTATTAGCTCATGTTTTATTATGCAAAATACATATACAATCGTTTAATTTTTCATTAGTCAGAAGCTACAAAAATATTTGATACTAATTGATAACAGGTGAGACTTTAAACATTTTTTTTTTTATAAAAACCTGTATTGCACAGGAAAATTGCACTCAGTGTATCTCTAGTTTAGACGTAAGAACATCAGTTCAGGGAGCATTTGACGGTCTGGCACTAAGCATAAGAAGTAAACTGTGTGTTCATGAGTTGTGTGTCCAGGGGAAGAATGCAGGGTCTGGATTGCCATTTGAGATCGGAGTGATCGGAGTGAACCAGGGACAGGAAGAGCAAGTGGCCCGGTAACAGCACAGTCAAACCCACTGTAAAACCTTCACAGCAAGTGGATCCTCTTACGCACTCAGTCAGCAGGTCAGGAGGGGAATCCATGGAAACTATTTCCTTTGGTTTAACAGTCAATGAGGGTTTAGAACACACAGTCCAAGGGGGGTAAACACACACCCTGCCACAGCCTGTCTATTTTCTGCAGTTGGCAATTTCAGGCTTGGCTGTAACTAAATCTGAGTAGCACTTTAGTCTTTGACTCGCTGTGGTTCTTGTGCACTGCCAGGTACCACGCCGCATGCTGCAGTGACAGCTCCGGAAAGATCTGCAACACAAGTCTTTCATTGTGTGCAGTGGTATAGTCAGGGACAATCAAACCCCTACATCCACTGTCCATTGATAGGTGAAATGCAAAGCAAAGGCTTTGTACATACAGTCTGCTATTTTTTGTGGAAATTCAATCCTAATCTGAGACTGCACAGTCACGATAAAAGGTTTCCACTCTGCGTCTTTCAACTGGAATTTTGGAGCAGGATGTTGTTTTAATGTGGAAAATGAAGATAAATCCGAGAACTAAAGGCCCCAAAAGGCAGATATAAAAAACTTCTACGGTAACGGAATTCACTTTCTTTCATACAGTTCGCAAGGCTAAGTGTGTTGAATGCCACAAAGTGAAAGCCTCTGGCTGCATCTAAGCCCAAATAATGACAATAATGCCTGACTCTGGCCTGTAATTACAAACTATTCATAAACCACTCTAAGAAGGATGACAGTGGGTGAGCAGAACCACAGGGCAGCAAACAGAGACCCTCACTGTCAGCGAACAATGAAGAGGAATGCGTTCTGAGCTCCATTTACACCTGGCTTGAACTAGGACTGTGTTTTGTGAATAAACCAAGATTATTCCCAAGCAAGAAAAGGGAAGGATTTACGTCATATTCCGTCACTGTGATATCCTGATGCCCTCTGGCAAGAGCAATCAGCTACTGCCCTCTACTGGAGGTGCGCACACACACACACACACACACACACACACACACACCTGCCTCACTCATTAAGCTCAAAACTAAAAAGAAATGTTTCATTAAAATATTTCAAAAACTTCAACTTCACAGCAAAATATATATATATATATATATATATATATATATATATATATATATATATATATATATATATATTAAAAAAAAGATGTACTGCTAAGCTCCATCATACACAGTAAATCTTAGCACAAAAAAAATGTCATAATTTGTTTAACATTAATAAGTTAGACCATAAGTGGTACCTAGAGTATTGTCAGAAGATCACACGTAAATCTGGCATCATTCACTCCTGTGCAGGTAAATGGAAAAGAAAAGTTACTGCTCTAATATTTACAGTGGCTTGCAAAAGTATACGGCCCCCTTGAACTGTTCCACATTTTGCCACATTACAGCCACAAACATCAGTTTTATTGGAATTCCACGTGAAAGACCAATACAAAGTGTATTGTATTCTCAATACAAATGAGAAGTGGAACGAAAATCATACATGATTCCAAACATTTTTTACAAATAAATAACTGCAAAGTGGGGTGTGCGTAATTATTCAGCCCCCTTTGGTCTGAGTGCAGTCAGTTGCCCATAGACTTTGCCTGGTGAGTGCTAATGACTAAATAGAGAGCACCTGTGTGTAATCTAATGTCAGTACAAATACAGCTGCTCTGTGACGGCCTCAGAGGTTGTCTAAGAGAATATTGGGAGCAACAACACCATGAAGTCCAAAGAACACACCAGACAGGTCAGGGATAAAGTTATTGAGAAATTTAAAGCAGGTTTAGGCTACAGGAGTGAGGAAAGAAAAAGAAAAATGCTGTCATGCCTTGTTTTCACTGGAAAAAAAAGAAAATGAAGTAGACTTAAAAGAAAAGTAGAAATGGTAGATTTATGGTCTCTAGTCAGCCATGAAACCTGCGTAGTGATTCAGATTTATGAAAAATAGAAAGAAACAAAAAAAGAAAGAAAGAAAGAAATGCAAAGATACCACTGCTTTCCCAGCTTTTCCACTACTTTTATTGCAAGGAGACAAGGCCAAAGAGATATAAGAGATATAAGGTGAACTCTCAACCCGCTACATAAATTTATTTTTATATTTCCATTCCAGGCAAAAAGACGATATACTTAATAATTTAAATACCAAAATTAACTGATTAAACATGTGAATCCAGGAAACATAGAGCTTCCGTTTGGCTGGAACAAAGTCACCCTGGGTTTTAAGGAGAACGGTGAAAACATTTACACATTCTGAAGGAGGAGAAGGAGGTTTATACCACAACAAAACTATCAAAAGTACTGCATTTAACAGAGCGTACAATATACGCAACACATTGCTTACAAATATACAATATATGAAGTTTTGTCAGTAAAACTGTCTATGTAGCATTTACAACACTGTAAATGTTTTTACAAATGCCAGTTTAGGATCATAAAATGTCCATGTGCATTTAGGAATTGGTGGCTACACTACAAAAGCAGTCACACTTCACAAATTATTATGGACTCACCAAGCTAAGCGGATGTTCACTCAGGTTGTGTAGTATGTGGCAAATAAACAAATCATAAAAATTAACGAAAATAAACTGTCATATTTATAATATCTGCACATTGAAATACTGTAAATACTTTAAACAAATTTAATGAAATGATTATAATTAATGGCTTGTTTTTAGTGTAAAAGAACTGATTGTCATCAACCAAAAATCACAGTACTGGTACATTAGCACTAATGAAAAAAACTTTGTCCATCCAACTTTCTAAAATAGCTCTTTACAGATTAGTTTTGAAGTATGGAGCCATATCACGGACGTTTTTACGACGTTGATACTGTACGTCTTTCCTGAAAGAGAAGTCTTAATACTCTTTGCTTGTTGCTGATTGACCAGGACGATGATATTGGAACTTTTATCTGGTGCTTTTCTAATAAAACATGTTTCTCTGTCAGAAGAAAACAATCATATTTACAGAATCCTTTTTGGTATACGGTTGCTTGCCAGTTGAAGCACCAAGACAGATGGCAGTTAGTATTTTAACAGTCAGCGCACAGGAAAATATTGACGTTTTGGACACTTTTCTCATTCCATAGATAGAAAATGAGTTTGGTATGAAGTAAATTTTTCAGGATGATAATGAATCTCACAACCAAGCAAAGAGTGTTAAAGCTTTTCTTAAAGACAAACAACAACATACATAAAAAAAAAACATTGGGTATGTTACTGAGTGCCCCATGATTCAATAGCTTGTAGATCCACCTTAAGCAGCAATAACTTGAAGGAATCGTTTCCTGCATGACTTTATCAGTCTCTCATATCATTGTGGAGGAATTTTAGTCCATTCTTCTTTACAACATTGCTTCCCAATTCATTGATGTTTTTGCTGGCCATGTCCCACATCAGCCTTTCTAGCCTATTTCAAAACCTTGATTCTTGATTATTTTATTTTTCAGCCATTCTCATGTAGATTCACTGCTGTGCTTCGGATCAATGTCAATGTTGCATGACCCAATTTCACTAAAGATTTAACTGGTATCATCTGTCCATAGTACACTGTTGAAGAACCCTTGTGATTTGTTCAGATGTTGTTTTGCAAACCTCAGTCGTGATTCCATGTCATTTTTAGACAGAAAAGACTTTCTCCTTCCAAGCAAACTGTACTTGTTCAGTCTTCTTCTAATTATGCTATCAAGGACTTTTGAACATGTAACATGCTCAGTGAGGCCTGAGGTCTGAGATGTAGCTAATTTTGTACTTCTCTGAGCATTGCAAGGCCTGACCTTGTGAATGTGCTGGAATGTCCACTTCTGAGAAGATTGGCAATTATCTTGAATGCTTCCCACTTGTGAATATTCTTTCTTATTGCAGAATGTTGAACTCCAAATTGTTTGGAAATGGTTTTATAACCATTTCCAGTTTGATGTGGAGCAACACTCTAAGATCGTTGCTTATGTGTTTCTCTCTTGGCATTGTGTAAACACACACCTGAAGGCTCCAAACCAGCAAACTACCAAAACTTCTGCTTTTATAGAAGCCTGTACACCGATTTTTTTCCTTTTGACTTTGTTAAATAAATGATGGAACGGTGAAGAAAAATTTGATTTTGTTCATCTAAAATTGTATTTGCCTGATACTAAGGCCCACTATGATCTGATGATTTGTTATAAACACATAAAATAAAAAGTGGGGGTACTAACTTCTATGACAGTATGCTGTGCATTTTCTATTTTCAAGGCACACAGCTTATCCTGAATACCAGCATATTTATAATTTATAACCTTGATTGTGTGATTTCCTCTATGAAGGGGTTTTATACTGTAATTCATTCCATTGTTTAAATTGACAGCCATCTTGTTGAGGCCCTGTTCACTTTCAAAATGCCAGAATGTTGAGCTATTAAATAAAATTTATTTGTTCATATCTGTGATTCGTTGATTTACAAAGCAAAAAAGTAGCAAAAATTTTGCAAGAGGTAGGATGTAACCTGACCACAGAGATGAACCATTGTGGCTTCTCTAGCAGATATTCTGGGGCAGAATACTTCTTCTACAAGTCACAAATGTACAAACTTCTTCTTTGTCTTTCGGCTGTTCCCTTTCAGGTGTCGCCACAGCGAATCATCTGCCTCCATCTAACCCTGTCCTCTGCATCCTCTTCTCTCACACCAACTAACTTCATGTCCTCTCTCACTGCATCCATAAATCTCCTCTTTGGTCTTCCTCTAGACCTCCTGCCTGGCAGTTCCAACCTCAGCATCCTTCTACCGATATATTCACACTCTCTCCTCTGAACATGTCCAAACCACCTCAATCTGGACTCTCTGACTTTATCTCCAAAACATCTAACATGAGTTGTCCCTCTGATGAACTCATTCTTGATCCTATCCATCCTTGTCACTCACAAATGTACAAACAAAAAGAATAAAATATTTTTAATCCACATGCACATTTTGGATATAAAACTACAATATTCCACATCAGAAAAACCCAGTCGTAGACACGAGGACCCTCAAGAAATCAACACCAGAATATGATCATTTTGTTTATTCGGGCTTTGTGCAGATATCCAGCACAATAGCACCTCCCCTTGTGTGATACTGTACATGTGATGTATACATACTAATGACACGCCCTTTGAGAACAAGTAGGTGTTTTAGGTATCCAAACTAGTTGTTCTGACCTTCTTTGTTCAGGATTAGTATTCTAAGCAGAAATCCCCCGCTTCTTTCCCACTCGGAGTTTCCCCATCTATTATCTCTCACGGTGTGTACTTCATTATCAGCTCTAATCCGTAACACAAGAGTCTATGGACCACAGAATCCTCCATCTCACCGCACTTCTGTCTCCACACAACAAGACTCCATTCACAGCTCCCTAAATCCTTTTATTCTTTTTCTATACACCAACGCTACAGGCTATAATAAGAGAAATGTAAAATGAACAGGATTTAGGACTAGATATTGTGAAACACTGAAAGTGAAGAGTGCTATTCAAGAGCATCCTGAAGACCTGAGATCTTGTAAAGGTCATTATTCTCAGCTTGAGTGAAAAGGTAACAGTAAATCTTTCTGCATCAGGAAAATTAAATATATAAAAAAAAAGAGAAAGAAATCAAGGAATTGAAATTTTCCTGATTAATCAGGTGAGATTAGAGTTCAATAAGCATATAAAGCACTTACTCATTTATTTTCATAAGCATAAATGACTAGGACTATAACTGAGAGCCCAAATCTCCACCGGTGCACGAAAAGGAAGAAGGAACAGCTGGATCTGAGATTTATTGCTCGTTTGTGAAGCATGTTAATTATATCTGTCACTGCTTTCTACTTCATCGACAGCCAGCTGTCTCTGTTAGAAACACACCAACGCTCGGTTCGCTCACGCATTAAAACCTAACCCTTTAACACATACACAAACACACACACCGGACATCAAAGCACATGCTAAACTCACTGCAGGCTGAGTCACTGCTCTTTCGTAGCTACAAACTGAACATCTTACCTGTATGCTCCCAAAGTCCACGTTTTCATAGTGGAAATGTGCACATTCTGCTAACTTTGGGAAGTGGCCCTTGGTGAACGACAGTCTGTAAGAAAAAAAACAACAACAACATGTAGGGAAAGTTTTTGTTGAGTGCAAGAATGTATCAGAAGGAAGCTTGTGTCAAAAGCATTAGCTGGATGTGTACAAAGTAAAATATTCAAGGAATAGTGTTGAACTGCGGTGTACTGGTGTATGGTATTATATTGTATATGAGCGAAAGTGTCGTTGCTCTGCACAAAATAGTCTAAGTTGGTGAAGTGAAATGAGTGAAATATGTATAAAAAAGATTTTTATTTAATTAAACATCTGAAAATTGGCATGTATTCATCCCCTTATTCAAGCCCCTGAAAAGTTCTAGCACAACCAATTACCTTTTCTGAAAGGCCCCAGAGCCTGCAACACTACTCAGAAATAGGCATCACACCATGAAGGAGCTCTCCAAGCAAGTCAGGGACAAAGTTGTTGAGAAGTAAAAGACAGGGTTGGGTTATAAAAATTTTTTTTCCAAATGTTTGATGATCAACCATCATGAGTACCATCAAATCCAGCATCCAAATGGAAAGAACATGGTACAACAACAAACCTGCCAAGAGAGGGCCGCCCACCAAAACTCACAGTAGGATCACAATAAGCCGTTGAGTTTGCCAAAAGACATGTGGGTGACTCCCCAAATGTATGGAGGAAGGTGCTCTGGTCAGATGAGATTAAAACTTTTCAACACATCCCATCACCCCAAGAACACCATTTCCACAGTGAAACATGGTGATGGGAGCGTCATGCTGTGGGGATGTTTTTCAGCAGCAGGGCCTGGGAAACTGATCCGAGTGATGGGTGGTGCTAAATACAGGGATACAATCGGAAACCATCCAACAAAAAGGAGCTGGAGCAGTTTTGCCTTGAGGAATGGACAAAAATCCCAGGGGCAAGATCATAGAGACTTATCCAAAGTGACTTGCAGCCGTAATTGCAGCAAAAAGCTCTACATAGTACTGACTTTAGAGGGGTGAATAGTTATGCACGCTGAAGTTATTTTGTCCTATTTGTTGTTTGCTTCACAATAATAATAAAAAAATTTCAATCACATCTTCAAAGTTGTAGGCATGTTCTGTAAATGAAATGATGCAAACATTTAAACAATCCATTTTATTTCCAGGTTGTAAGGCACCAAAACATAAAAGAATACCCAGGGGGTGAATAAACTGGGTATAAACACTTTAAAATCCCAGAGATACACTGGGACCTCACCACTAAGTTTGGTTGAGGTGTGCTCTTGGTTTCAGACTTAAAAACATTTTTGTGCAGGATATTCCTGGACGGCAGCAAATGCTTCAGTATAAAACCAACAATCTAAGGTAATGACATTTCTAACCCTTGAGCGAATTACAGTTCAGAAATATGGTGTGTGAGTAAAAAAACTGAAAATCAACTTACTTTTTTACGTTCTTGACCTTCATGCTGGCAGTGCTGCTGCAGGAGCGGATCAGCGGCTCACTGCTCAGCTCTGGGATTTCTGCACTCCGTGCCTGAAGAGAGAAATGAAGATGTGAACATTGGACACAAAAATTACACACACGGTGTGGTATGAGTGGGATGTTCAAAACTTTTATTAAAGCTTTTTGAAGGTCTTGAAAGACACATCTTTAAAGAAAAAAAGAAGAAGAAGAAGAAGGTGATACAGGCTCTGCATAAATAGGCAGCACCTGCAGAGCTCTTTAACTACAGATGGTAAGTCACCAATGAAAAAACAGGACACTAAATAAAGAGAGTAAGGGCCAGGGGACACTAGGACAGAGGAATATTTACAGCAAGCTGAAGGACACTCTGTGTGATGTAAATCTCAACATTTAGGAATGAGGTTAAGTACAACTCCTGCTGAGAAGGAGGCATAAACCTTTGACAGCTGGTAGGCCTTATAATCCTGCAGTCACTTCAACGTCTAGCCAAGTGTGAGGCAGGCACAGTTACTTGGCAAAGTCGAGTAAAACAACTCGACTCGATAACACTTATAATAAAAAAGAAAAGAAAAAAGAATTATCCTTGCCGCGGCTTTACAGGCAGACAAGCGGCTCATCAAATGCATCTTAAGTGGAAATGTTGAAAATATGGTGATTTTATACACAACAGGTTTTGCTCTAATTAATGCAGGAGGAAATGTGTACAGTAAGTGGTTAAGAATGCATGGCTGGGAGGTGGGACATCACATACACCTGAAGAAAACAACTGATGGAAGGATCAATTAGCTGCAGATTGGAAATGTAACGTAATGTAATAAACATGAGTCTAGCTAATTTCACCGCATGACACAGGAACTGAACTAAAATGTATGAGAAATACTTACAACAGGCGGCCAACTAATGAACTGTAGTTCACCAACACACAACTTTAGCATACTCACTGGAAACATGAGGGGGGGGGGAAACCCTCCTGTAGTTCAGCGACTTCATTTTTTTTGTTAACAGAACATCTGTTTCACCGAATCCAATTACATACCTCTTGTATAAATTATTCACTTAAAGACAGCTCATTAGATCAGAAAGCAAGTTACAGAGATCACTAACAAAGTCAGAAAAGGATGTTTTCTTCTATGTTTACGCTTCAGCTCATTTGTCGTGGGTAAACGCTTTATCTTGGTCCAAGTTATGGTGGCATAAGCTGCTTATGATGCTACATTCTAGTTATAATGTTAACTTCCATGCTGATCTATTTACTAAAAAAGTTCTCATACCTAAATAAATACCATAATCTACTTTAGTATTAATCATCCAAGAGTATTATTTAGTGCCATTTATATTTTAGAAAATGAAGCTCAAACTAAGCATGTTAGTGCAATAAAAATTTAATATTTCAATGCAATGCTAGCAATTATTTTTATAGTCAACCAGTCATATTAGGAGGAGTGAAGTCCTGGTGTCTGCTGTCTGTGCCCTAACATTAAACTAGTAAGTTAATTAGCTGACAACAATATGACACCAATGTGAATTTGAGATGACGTTAGAAACCTCACGATAAGCTGCTAGGCTATTAGCTGCTAGCTACATTGTTTACTTCTAATGACTTAGTGACTGGTGAAAGAAGGTGGTGAATGGAATCAAAGTCACAGAGTTGGCCATACGGTGAGCAATAATCAGGAAATGAAGTGGTTTAGGTTTCGTTGAGACCATTTTAAAAAAAATAACATACTTATCTCCAGAAGAGTACAAGCAACTCAGACAATATGCATACATTTTAAACCATTTAAGATACAATCAACATCGAGCAGCTTCTCAACAAAAGGCTCCACTTTAAATGGCAGATGCTTACTCAGCAGCGGCAGCAGCGTCTGGGACAGCGGAGACTGTTAAGCATTCATATCAGGTTTCGCCAGTTTCCAACGCTTCAAAGGAAATGTGACAATAGCTACGATTACATGGACAATATTTCGTTAATGCGATTCAAATGATTCTGATTAGAGGTTCCCACTTAAGTGTTCACATGAACGCTGTGCCAGTAAGATATATGCATTTACGTTCTTAAAGCATTTAATCTGAAAAAAAAAAAACTTTTTTGATATGTACAACATGGTTCCACTCGTGGGTTCTGTGTAATCTGCAAAAGATATAACAGCAGAAGCTTTTTTCCCCCAGGTTTAAGATAGATTAGTTATATTTGTACGGATGTTTTTTACTTGTACGGATGTCTCTGGTGACTGACTGAAAAAAAAAATCTATGATTGGTTAGATCTTAAACGCACATGAAATGCGACCCAATCCATGCCCTTTCTTTCCCCAAAGACAAGGAGCATAAGATGCCAGAAGTCATTGTGTTATTCTCACCGAGCTGACTGATCAGTATCCTGGAAACTTGTCACGTCACCTACAGTAATGTTACCCCTACATGAGGCAGAAAGAGTACATTTATTCCAACAATTGGATCAAGTTTACATGGCTAACACAAGGGTGAGTCAAATCATCCGCACTCTGGTTGTAGATTTTTTTTATTTTATTAACTTTTATAAAAGACAAATGTATAATCGTTCAACATAATCTCCTTGTCCATCCGGCAACAAGCGTTCATATTCCTTCATTAAGAAATGTTTTAGGCTGAGCTGCGTGCCATGAATGCACTGCTGTCTTCACTGCTTCATCGGAAGTGACTCTTTATCCTGCTTTTAGTAGAGGTGAAAGTCTGATGGGGACGGATGCTTTAACACCTCAAAAACAAAGTTAATGCAGAGCATCAACAGTGTGTGGGCAGAAGAAGTGTGTGGATGTGCATTGTTATGCAAGATTACAACACCCTTGGAAAGCAGGCCTCTGTCTTATTAATCTAAAGTTTAGGCTTCAGCTCTTCAATAAGCGCCTCACTGTAACGAGCTCTGTTGATTGTTGAACCTTTTTCCTGATAATGTTCCAATACCGGCCCTTGAGAATCCTACAAAACTAATAATTGATTTTCTAGTTGATGGTTGACTTTTTAACTTTTTCTTGGTTGGTGATTTGAGGATGTTTCAGAGTAAACTCTGCTGTTTACTTTCAGGCTCGTAGTGATGAATCCGTGTTTCGTAATGATTCTCTTTCACCTTCCTTAGGCCTTGTTCACACGGGCGTTAAAATCGACCGTTTTTCTGCCGTTCGTAGCGTCCGGAGACCATGGATGAAGCGCAGAGGGTTTTCTACACATAGGAGTCAATGACGGTGTTCACACGGGCTTTGGTGACGTGCGTTTGTCTGGCTGCGCGTTTATACGGTGTTAAAAAAAACGTTGCGTGCAGCTTTTTCTTGGCGTTCAAATCCCAACGAACGCAAGGAAACCGGGTCTAGTTCGCTTTCTCCGCGTCCATTTTACGCTTCGGAGGACCGGATATATCCCATGATCCTACATGCTATACATAGGGAAATGCGGAAAAAAGGCAAAAAAAAATGCTTAAAAAATAAAACTTGCGCGGAAATGTTCGCATTTCTTCATAAACCACAAAAAACTTCCTTTAATTCGACGTTGTGCAGTCAGATGGTGAACCCAGTAGCGGCGGTGATTTTTTTTCTCTCCCTACGTCGCCATATTATTTTTTTTTATATTTGTATATATTATATACAAATATAATAATTTAATTAGAATTTTTAAAACAATAAGATTAATGTCTAATATAGCAAAAAGCTCCATATTAAAAGGAGGCACCTCAAATAAAATGACAAGGGCTTTCATATCCAGTTCCCAACACACTGCCCCCCACAGGTTAAACACACAAACTACAATTTGGGCTCGTGGGTCGTTAGACAGAGACAAACGAACGAGAAGTCAATCGAGCGGCACTACAAAACACAACATAAACGTATAGGACGTTCAGAGCTCATTCGTTTATCCAAAAATTTTACGCTCGTGTGAACAAGGCCTTAGAGCATCGGTCCAAATTTTGTTTGCGGATATCCAAATGCTTCTGTTTATGCTCAGACCGTAAAAAATACTAATCACTTCACGCTGCTCTTCTTTAATGCTAATCATAAGTGAGACTTCCATCCATCCAGGGAGAGAAATGTACTGTATGTCCGATCAGTTTTAAATATTACTGATTCTGCCCATATTCACTCAGTGTCATATTTACTTTGACCTGCCCAGTGCAAACACACTACAGCCAAAGTCATTCATAAGCTACAGATTCATTTCTTAACTCTCACTTCATATCAGTCACATACTGTACTACACACACTAGGTACTAGGACTACACACCAGTGAGCATGAATAGTAATGTTACCGTGATTACCCCCCCCCCCCCCCCCCCCCGACATATGACGAGTGACTAAAATTACATAAACACACTGGCACAATGAGTGAAATAGTATTTGTGATACTCTGGTCGTTGTGAATAGTCCCCCCCTCCCCAATCCATCTGTGCTCAAAACAACATCAGCTGTCGGTGAGGTTGCCATGGAGACCGCGCCGTTCCAGCTGCACCGAACGCACTGGAAGCGTGTGCCGAGTTGTAAAATTGGACACGAATCCGAAACATGAACACTGTGGAACAAAATAACATTTGCATTCCCAGACCCGAACTCCAGACAACAGACAAGAGGTGCTGTGTACTTGTTACGGCTAACCTGATTTCACTCCTCACTATGTCTCGAATGTAATAACTCGTTTATACTGTAAGCAATAGAAACCAATGCGGTATGATGTGATTAGCGTAAAAGCAATAAGAATAGCATAAAAGCCTCCTACAGGAATGTGGGTGTGATGCGAGTAGTATTGTAAAACACTTTATCAACGAGCGGGGATTTGAGCTGTAATTACTACACTTGAGAATTTACCAGCATCCTCTTAAAGATGAGAGAATTTGTGCGATGTACAGTATGTGTGTGTATGTGTGTGTGCATCTCACCATAGCGCCAATGGTCTCCTCCCAGTCAGGCCTTTCCCGCGGGTGGATACTCCTGGCAAGCTCAGGCACTAAGTCGTTGGCTTCCAGGTTGCGTCCAGGCCTCAGTCCCCTGGGAGAAGCAGAGCGAGAGAGGAAAAGCACGAGAGTAATCAGTTAAAGAGTGAAGATTAGTCACGAACATGGGGAAAATGGTTATACAGCATTGCATCACTAAACAGTCAAATTCAAATGAAAAAAAAAAGGAGAGGAATGAAAACTGAAACTATCTAAAAGTATAATTCTCTAGAATAATATGATAAATACGAGTCTGGAGACTATTTGTATGCCATGGGAAGCAAAAGATGTCCATCACTACCTTAACTATGAATTACAGACTTCTATTCCATGTGTAAGGATGACCAGTGCATTTCTCTGTACAATAATGTAAAATGCATGCAACCCCGAAATCTCATTTTCCTCTTTATTAATCTCAATCTCTCAAGAGTTAACATGATGCTACAAAATGCTTTCAGCGGTTGCTGTTACACCATGCTGAGCCTGATGCAAGATGAACAGCAGAACAGACACATGATCAACAGTAACCTTACACAAACAATGATATGAGATGAGAGTATATAATAATAATAATAATAATAATAATAATAACAACAGATATTGAGGTGATGGTTTTATTTTTACAATTACAGGTGCTGTTCAACAACGTTATCTCCACCAGAGTGTTAAAAGCCCCATTCGCAATCGATTCATTTCAAACAGAAATGCTTGCATGCCTTGTCCATGATGCACCTCTTGTACACTATATGGCCATAAGTATGTGGGCTCCGACCATCACTCACGTAAATGCTGGACACGAAGCTGGAAGTATGTAACTCTTTAGAATGCCTTTGTGTGCTATAGACCTTTTGCATTTGATATTACAACGTCAGTCCACTGTGGTCCCAATCACTTCTGGACGGCAAACGGGACATGACCTACCGGACGGCAGTGCCAACATCTACATTTAAAACCATTTACAGCTGCGCTTTCAGAAAGAAAGCACATCTAATAACGTCATCTTAAACAACACTTTGAACAATTACTTCAAAGTCGTTCCAAATTGCCCATGTTGTGTTTCATAGCTAACTAGCTTCTAACCCGAGGGCGAATCCCAAATCTAACCTCTGAACAAGGGCACTACTTGATGCATGTAATCAGGAAAATATACACCCTATACAGTAGGCTTGGGAATCACCAGTCACCACCCGATACGATATTATATTGATACTTTGGTAACCAAAATTGCGAGTCTATAATAAGTTCATAATCATAATTATATTCCAATAATATTCCAATTCAATATTAAATTTTCCCCCTATTTTGTTACGGGTAAAAACGGGTTTAATGAGTAATTAAATGTAGCCATTGTTAGGGCAACTTTTAAACAATACAAACTAACTTTAAATACAAGAGTTTAACAATTAACATTTTAATGTGTAATATTTAACTTAAATTATTTTTTAACTGAGCAGCACTATCTATGATCTGCCATGATTATAATCTCTAAAAAAACTCCATTTGCTACTCTTAAAAAAGCAGAAATAATGAATAAATAAATGGATATAGAAATAAATGTGAAATAAAGTGATTTTCGACTAGTTTGCTCTCGCAATGTTTTGAGACTGGTGTAAGTGTGTGGGTTTGAGACTAATGTGAGTTAGTTAATAAGGTAACCCTAAAAACTGTGTTTCTGTTCTGCCACTTGGGAACTTCTGCAATTGGTCTAGAATAGTTTATATCTGAGGCTGATATAAACTGAAAACCACTGGCCACCGGTTCATTTCTATTATAATTGTAAAAATAGTTTTTAAGAAAATCGATTTTGTTGTCAGTTATCGATATGTGAATCTATGGGTTTTTTCCCCCCCATCTCCACTATACAGTGCACAAGCTTTCCATTTTATGCAAGTCCAGCACAAAAATGTGAAATGTCAGTATTGGTTAATGTTACCTCAAGCCAAAAGCACAGCATATTCGAAAACGTTGAATAAGCTAATGCTAATGCTGGCAAATGCTTCCAAATCACATTATTTGTACGCCTTCTGAGGTATCGCGATAACAAATCAAAATTCTGCAAAATAATATTCTTACTACCTTCTTCATGCATTTTCCACCATTGTTGTTTCTCTTTTGAATAAGTTATGAAGTCCAACACCAACAGACTTCATATATTAAAAGTAATCAGCAGAACAGTCGTTTTCAACTCGACCGTGATCTTCAACAAAAATACATAGTATTTTTAACCTAATGATGGTTCACTGTTGTACTGACATTAAGTCAATCACGTTTCTGCAAAAGGTTTACAGTATTAGGAAACATGTATGACAAATACAGTATGGCGATGTCCCGGTGCATGACATGCGTGAGGTCCAAATCCAAATTATTGACAGGAATTTTGGAATAACATACTCAAACAGGTAAATACTGTGATGATCAGCTTTCCACATATTTTTGGCCATATGATATATCATATACGTAGTAATAGCGTGTGCTATGCAATTATAAAATTACTTTTTTTTTTTTTTTACAATCTCATTTTGATCGAGAAAGCAATCTCTGCGTGCACAGAGATAACTATATACAGTGTGTCACAGCCATGAACCATGGTTCCCGACTTAAAAGGAAACATCTGCTTGTAAAATAATGAACATGACGAGATTAAAGTTACCAGCCCACCTGTCAGTGTGTCATTAAACAGTAGGTTCTGTGAGCAGGATGGGTAAAAAGAACAAAAACAACCAGCATGGTTAATCACAAAGAAGATGCTGTAGAGAATGGAATTACCCGATACTGCAAAACATGATCTATAGTTAGTTAGAAAAAGTCACTTATAAAACAAAATATTGAGAAATACATCAAATACTTCTTAGAAATAACTGTTCAGGTTACCGTCACTGAAATCATCTTTCTTAAAAACTAAATTACTACTGTTTTATTAGGAAAAGCATTTATAATTGTACAATCAAAGCAATATACAAAAAACTAAAAAAAAAAACTTTCAAAAAAGATAATATGAGTCAAAAATTCTCCGCACCGGTGATATGAAAACTTCTTCTGTTGGCCGATTCAGCTCTTTTTGATCAGGGCTACGGTCTCCCCAGTCGCTGCTGTGCAAGTGTGAATGTGTTACATCAGTTAATTTGTAACTGCGATGTGAGCAAAAATGGACGCCCCACTTGTGATTGGTACAAAAAATAAAAATAAAAGTGTGCACAGTGATCCGGTTGGACACAGTATGGAAAAAGTGGAGCGATACTATACTCTAAGGAAGGTGAAAGTGTCATTGGTGGCTCAGTGGTAGGTGTTTCACCTGACATGTGGAAGGACCGGGTTCGATTCTAAGCTGATGCCCAAACCCCAGCCACTGGATGCAGTGCTGGTCCCAAGCCCAGATAAAATGAGAGCACTGCCTCACGAATGGCATCTGGCGTAAAACCTGTGCCAAAACTGTGTGTGTGGATCAGATGGTCCACTGTGGCGATCCCTCGCCGGGAGCAGCCGAAAGACTAACAACAACTTTAACAAGAGAGTTAAAGTTTCTAAAAGAGAATCATTACTGGATTCATCATTACAAGCCTGAGAGGGGACAAAAAAAGTTAAAAGGTCAACCATGAGCTAGAACATTGATGCTTACAGTTTTCTGGGATTCTCAAGGGCCGGGATTGAAACATTTCTTAGAGAAACGTCCAACATCCAACAGTGCTCGTTACTGTGAGAGCTGAAGCCTAAACTTCGATTAAACGCAGTGGTGTGCTGTGATCTTGCATAACAACACACGTCCACACATTTCTGCCCACACTGTCGACACTCCGCAAAAACTTTCTTTTGATGTGTAAAAGCATCCTCCCTATAGTCCTGGGCCAGTATTCACAAAGCTTCTAAGAATTCTCTCAGAGATATCCTATCTTAGCTTAAAAAGTCCTAGCTGGGAGTCCTAGACTAGAAGTGATTTAGGAAACTTCTCAGAGCAAATCTGAGTAAGGAAAGTACAAAAACCTTTTATCTTAGTGAGGAGGTGTGGTTGACCACGTTGTTAGGGATGATGCAGCAATTCAACTGTGATGGGTTGATTAAAAAATAACCTTTGACCTCTTGAAATGTGCTCTTTGTGAAAATAGAATACATGATAATAGAATAGACAGTGAATTCATAATGAGAGGAACTGTATAATCATGACTACAGGCTACTTTATGCAAAGTTTCTGTTATAGACTAAATATCTTAAAGACCAAACAGCCAAATGTTGAAAATGTGTCTACTTTTGAAGTAACCAATTTCCACGCAGTAGTTTTACCAATTTGAATACGGGCCCTGATCTTGATCCATCAGACTTTTACCTGTTTGTTCCCCTGAAATCAGCCCTACTAGGTTATAGATTCACTTCTGATGAAGAAGTGAAGACAGCGGTGCATTCATAGCTCACATATCAGCCTAAAATATTTTTTTAATGAAAGAATACAAAAGCTTGTTGACAGATGGACAAAATGTATTTTAAAGAAAGGAGATGTCGAAACATTATGTATTTGTCTTTTTTTTAATGAATTTAAATAAATTCTACAGCCAGAATTTTTGACTCATCCTCGTAACATGGTACGATAACTTTTTCATACACAACCACAACCAAAATAATATATACCAAAGTAAACATAAAAGGAAATAAACAACTTCATTTAAACAAACAAGCAAGAAATAGTAAGTAAGTAAAAAAAGTAAATGAAGAAAATGAAAAAATAAATGAAGAAAATGAAAAGGAAGAAAACTTTCTCTAAGAGAGGATTTTTTCCTATTTTAAAAAGGACAAGATGTCTTTAAGCCACTGTGATATAGATTGTGGTCTGAGGGATTTCCAAAGAATCAATAGATGATGACTGGCTCTCAAAATTATTGTTAACAAAATTAATTAAATGTTACATCATCCATTTAAGCATTATTCTGCTAGCATTAGTAGTAATATTAGCATTGTGATACTAAACAACTAAACCAAAAAAATAAATAAATCAGTACCATAACACTAGATTCTTCCTACATTAGAAAACTTTTGCAATAAATTCTACATGATGCATTCCCTCTTTTTTTTTTATACCATCTGAGCAGGAATAGAGTGAGGGGGGAAATAAGCAAAATGAGTAAGCTTAAAGCTGAAAAGCACAGCAGTGTCCACAGTATCACTTCTCTCTCTACTGTGAGGCAAAATGAAGAAAATCGCTCTGGAACCAATTACATAAAATCCTCAACTTCATGGATTAAACCAGCCTGGATAATTTGGAACGGTGCATTCTGGGCTGCACTTATTCAATATGTATTTTTCCTACAATATGACACCATTTCTGCAGTTAAACCAGGCAATACACAGTGACTGATGAGCCTTCCTTCTTACGCTTCAAATATATGGTGACCTACATGACTCCGTTCTGCAAAATGAGGGAATGTGGAGCGGACCCGACGCTGAGCAAACTCGACGAGAAAAAAAACAAGCAGTTTGTATTTACTCCATGCAGTTAGAAATTATTAGTCTCTGACACAGATTCAGTTCAAACAACAAACCCTTCTGAAAGAACATGACAAATTATAAAACGAGGAGTAGAGTGTTCGAACAAGGTCGGCGTAGACGCAAGATATACTTGACTACGCGTGAGACGTTTGACGGAATCCGAGACAAATTCCTTTCTGATGAGATCTGACCTACATCAAGCGAGCCTTCGCTCCACCCTGTGTCTGCATCCAGCTCTCACCAGCACACATAATCCTCGCTCAATATCTCCACACCTCGGGCTGTTTAGACACGTGGCTGACCTCAAACTGTCATCCTTGATGCGGGTCTCGTACAGCGCCGCTTGCATGTCTGCTCACAGGGGGGGAGCCCAGAGAGCACGCTACAAATCCTCTGGGTGGTGGAGACGCATCAGTTCTATGAATCATGTGAGTGACTGCGGATACACAGAGGTGTGGCTTAACGCTGTCATGTGATCACGTCTGGCACGTAAACAAAAGATGGAGACATGGCAGAGATGCAGGAGCGCTAAAGACTTCCCTTATCCAACGCTTCCAGCTTAATGAACCGCAAAATCAGTACAACAGTCAATGCAATCAATGATTCATCAGCTGTAGACTGGAAAGATAACCAGCAACAACACAAGGGAAGGCAGGGGAGATGAAGCGTAGGCCTGAAATCCACTGAAATGATGCTGCGCAATGACAACTTCCATGAATATTTAACCAGTTTAGCAACACAATTTAGTTCCAAAAAAAAAAAGGTGAGATTTTCAAACATGTGATGATATTCAGGTTTAGCAGTAAACTGTCAGTCCTGCTGCATGGTTCAAATTAACAATTTGTAATTTTTTATTGTGGTTTAGGAAGGGATAACGTTGCTACCACCAGAAACTTGGATTAGATTCTGATCTCAATGTAAGCTGTAACGCAACTATTTGAGATTATAGCTGTTTTTGTAATCACATGGACGTAAAAAACCTCTCACTTACAAGCGAGGAAAAAGAAATCTACAATCAGAGTGCGGATCATTTTTGACTCATCCTCGTATAAATATTTGACAAAATAAATCTGGTCCTTTTAATCATCAAACATTTTAATGGATCATTTAAATACTTAGCACAATCAGAACTCAACTATGAAGGCAACACTGCATCGAGAGTTAAAATGTGATTTGATTGTTGCACAAGAGTTAATGAAATATATTATCTGATGATAGCCATCTTTGGCTCAGTCAATTACACCGCAGTCAATTATGTTTATTAAATCAGGTTTTTTTAGCAGCTAGTTGAAAATATCATTCGTTGAATTAAATCTGATCAGACAACTCAATCATTTATTATAATTTTAAGTATGTATATTTCCTGCAGACCAGCTTGCTAGAAAGTTTCTGCCTAATTGAAATGAGTTGACCCGATTTATGTAATCATAGTATCAAAATAAACGTAAAAGTACAATATTTATCTATTATCACTTATGATTAAAAGCAATGTATGGTTAGCGAGCTATTTATTCTTGCTACTGGCCGGTTAAATGTTACTACTGTAGCGTCTGTCAGAGACTGCGAACTTCCAGTCATCCAGAGAACAAGGGATAACAAAAATTATAATAATACATAAAGATAACACAAGTACATATGAAATACAGTTTTTAAATAATTATTTCATTTATTAGTAGAAACACTGTCCAGGTTTGGACAGTGTTTCTACTAGGTTTGCCTGTCCTTATTTGAACAAGTAATTGGCCCCTAAACGTACACTACCGCTCAAAAGTTTAGGATGACTTGCAAAATTTCTTTTTTCTTTTTGGTGATTTTATTTTCTACAACAATACCAGGAATTTCTAAATTATTAAATAAACATATATGGACTTAGGTAATTATGTACCAACAACCATAGCAACACTAAGTTGTTATTTTTAGACACGGAGGTCAGCCTTTCTGAAACCGTTCTTGCAAGAACAGTACAGTGAAACCTTGGACTGTGAGTAACTTGGTGTGCCAGTTTTGCAAGACGAGCAAAATTTTTTTATAAAATGTAACTAAATGAATGAGCGAGATCTTAATATATGTGTAGTACCTAAACGCTTTGTCTGCTGAGTGTGATGGGATCACGAGCAAACTAATGGTTCTCTCTCGTGTGCTGTGGGATTATGGGTAATCTCCCATGCTCAGTCTCAGTGCGTGTGCGTCACTCGTGTATTCAACGCCAGTGCACACATGTACTGTTTATTCTAACATTGTGACCACATATGTGTGCAAAAGTAAGTGTCATTAGAGAGGTTACTTGTTAAAGACTGTCTTTCTCTCTCTCTTTCTCATTCTGTAAGAAAGCAGCGGTTCCGTTAGGGTGTGTGTGTGTTTGTACACGAGTCATTAGAGGTTCCATGATACACACACACACACAATGGAAACACTGCTCTGTCACGATTCTTGTGTGTGTGCAGGCTCAAGTGTTATAAGAGAGATTCCTTGTTAAAGATTCGTTTGATAAGATGTAAATAAACAACTAAATTTGTCATGCATCTGAATAGTCAACAAACCCATCTAATAATAGTCAACAGAGGCCCTGGAGCATATCAAAGGTGGTGACAGGGTACACCCTGGACAGGGAGCCAATCCAACGCAGGGCGTGAGAACGCATTTACTCACACACTCACTCACACACTATGGACATTTTGGAAATGCCAATTAGCCTAATCTACATATCTTTGCACTGTAGGAGGAAATCGGAGTACTGAGAACAGATCGCAATCTCCCTAGACACAAGCCTGAAGGCGGGACTCGGCCCCCATTACCCTGTAGGTGTGAGGCCATCTCCTAATCCCCCTCAGGAAAATGTACGTGTTAATTTGTGAATAAGAAGGAAGTGCTGCACAAATCAACAAAGTGTTACAATTTAAGGATTTGGCCTCCATTGACTGACTGGTATTGAGAAGGTTTTCAATCACAAAGACTTTTCTCTGTACTAACACTGTGGACTCCTTACAAAATGTTATATACATGTCTACACAGAGAATCCTTTAAATATATTAACAAATGAACACATTTCTTTCTTGAAAAAAAAATGTAAAGTGCAGGTTAATTTGTTTTATTTTTACTTTATATTAATTATTTTTATATTAATATTTTTGGATTGTGGAACAAATTATTCGAGTGTCTATTATTTCTTATGGGGAAAGTCACTTTGATATACAAGTGATTTGATATACAAGCGTACTTCAGGAACAATGCTCACTATCAACAGTTTAACTGCATTGTGAAATGCATTTGCAAAACCCGTCAAGCACCATGATACAATCCCAAGAAGGCAACACAAAAACTCATCCCTGCTGTAGAAAAGGAGTTTATTTAGTTACCAGCCTCAAAAAGCACCTCGGATTAGAGCCGTTACAGAGGCTTTACAGATCATGAGTAGTAGATACATCTCAACATTAACAAAGGAAATTATGGTATATTGTTGACGCCTTGAGCATCGCTTTACAATGTAGAAAGAAATTTAAATCAGGAATGACCATGGAGATAGAAAGTGATAAACTTTTGAGCGGTAGGGTAATAACTGGTTACATTTACATTACGTCATTTAACAGATGCTCTTATCCAGAGCGACATTAAAGTGCAAACAATTGTGGATTTGTCCAAAAAAGTGGTTGTGTCACCCTTGGCGGCCATAACTGAAATCAAGCGTTTGAGATAACTGGCACTGAGTATTTCACATCACTGTGGTGGGATATTGACCCACTCTTCTATGCAGAATTGTTTAAATTTAGCAACACTGGAGGGTTTTTGAGCATGAACAGCCTGTTTAAGGATCTCAATCTGGAGTTTGACAAAGCCACTCCAAAACATTCATTTTGTATTTTTCAGAGGGGGGCATGCTAGCATGATTCGGATTGTCATCCTGCTGCATAACCCAAGTGCGGTTGAACTTGAGGTCACAAACTGACTGCCACACATTCTCCTTTATCAAGATTTAACAGAATTCAAGGGACCACCAATTAGCGCAAGTTGTTCAAGTAGTGAAGCTGCCAAGTGACCTCAGACATCACAATACCACCACCATGTTTGCTCGCTGGTATGATGTTCTTTTTATGCAATGCTGTGTTATTTTTACACCAGATGTAACGCAACACACACTTTCCAAAAACTTCTGTCTCGTCAGTCCTCAGAATATTTACCCAAAAGACTTGGGGATGATCGAGATATTTTTGGCAAATATACAAGACGAGTCTTTGCTTTCTTTTGATCAGAAGTGGCTTTCATCCTGGAACTCTAACATGGATGCCATTTTTGCCCCATTCTCTTTCTTATTGTTGAATCATGAACACTGACCTTCACTGAGACGAGGAGTGAGGTCTGCAGTTCTTTAGATGTGGTTCTGGGTTCCTGGATGAGTCGTCTTTGTGCTCGTGTAATAAATTTGGCAGGCTGGCCACTCCAGGGAAGGCAAACTACTGGTCCAAGTTTTCTTCATTTGCGGATAATGACTCTCATCGTGGTTTGCTGGAATCTCAAAGCAAAGCCTTAGAACTGGCTTGGTAACACTTTCTAGTTTGATACTTGTCAATTACTTTCTTCTCTGTCCTTATCTTATCTGTTCACCTGATTGTTTGTTGTGCTTCACTTTGTGAGACAGGTTCTATTGAAGTGCTTTCTTGATTCAAAAGGTCTGGTAGTGATCAGGCCTAGGTGTGGCAAGTGAAATTTAACTCAGCTCATCCATGATTTAGCAAGGGGAAGCAATTACTTTTTCTCATAGTGCCAGGTAGGTTTGGACAGCTGTTTTTTCCTTAATAATAAATAAATAAATAAATAAAAATTTTCACAGCACTGAAAAGAGCTAGCTGGTGTTGTCATGTTGTCAAGATGCATCAGCATGTGAATTAAATCTGGCCTACATGTAAAATGGAAAATCTTGATGACATGACAAACAAAGTATATTATGTAAATAATGTAAGACTGGAAATGTGGGTAGAATAAAATCCTCTGCCGTCTTCCTAAAAGACACTGATATCCGATAAAGGTCACAGCGCTGTCTGATAAATCATCCAGATGCTTTACTGAGCCCCGACACTTTCACGTACTCTACCGTACGTTTTAATGCCGCATGCAGAAAATTGGGAGCCCGAGCTAGTCATGCGCGCACACACTCTGTCACACACACACATACACACTCTGCATCAAGGCAATTTCACTGAAACAACCCCAATCTGATAGTACAGAGCACGGCTGATTGAGCAGCAATCTCAATGTGTTATGCTCTTCCAGCCTCTGAGAAAAGTGGGGTTATTACTGTACACTCTTTCATTACCAAACCTGCGACGTCCGCTTGCCGATTCAAAACACTTGCTCAACTTTAGCTTTGTACCAGTAATGGACAAAATCGAGAGACTAGTGATCAAAACAACTCCAGGGCTGTTGTTCAATGGGCACACACACATATGCACACAGACAGGAGATATGAGACCTTCAGAGTCATGCTCTCCAGCTGATCTAGCGTCTAGCTCCAAACTGTAGGGTGACGGAGAAGAAATGAAAGCCAGGCACACACACACACACACACACACACAGGGTAACTTACTAACGAAAGGTTTTAAGGAGACCTTGTTAAAAACAGCGACGGTGCTTTCAATTTAATCACACACATATAGTACACAGACTGTCTTTTCCTGAAATTCGTCCTTCCCAAGGTTACCTGAGGACACCCGGGAACGGTTACATCCTGATTCTACAGCCAAAGTACGTCTGCGAATCCTAACCGCATGACAATTTTCAAATCACCCCACTTCAAGCCATAACCATCAGGCATTTGTGAAAATGATATGTTTTAACAGCTATGCTTAAACTGCAATCAGTTAAGCACCCAGGGTTTAAGTCATGCGAAAGTGAAACAACTGGTCTGACAAGCCATTTTCCTCCCCCGGCAACACGGAAAAATGAGAACGACAGTTAAAAAAAAATGGAGATGGGAATCTGCCCGCGTGATTATATGCTTTGGATGAGCCACTATTTTCAAGTAACAGCCCTTAAGGGTGTTTCACACCTTTTATATTTTTGGGAAGTAGAAACCAAAACGAGTACAAGCATTTTCCCCGGGTAATAAGTCACCCGGATTCTCACTTGGGTGAGCATGTAAGATGCTGTAAATTGCCTCATAATACATCTTTTTTTTTACAACAAACAAACCAATAAATTAACAAGTGTATTGCTGGTAAAATCTTTAATTCAATTCAATTTTATTTGTATAGCAATTGACATTGTCTCAAAACAGCTTTACACAATCAAAATAATTATATAAGTTTGTATGGCATGTGAATGTGAAATGTCTTTATTGTAGTTAAGTACCTGGAAGTGGAAATGTATTTCTGCACAGCTCTCCAGTTCTACCCTGAGCTCAGTTTACGTTCTGGCGGAGGGTCTCATTTTCTTTCCATCTCCCAAAAAGCACCAGTTGGTCATCTGTCTGTGTTACGTTAGTGTTTGGTGAGTGTGTGGTGTCCTGTTTGAGGCATAAAGCACCAGAAAAATAGGTCTGAATATAACAAGTTACCACTAGCTGTTCAGGAAAGCATAGCTATTGTATTTTATGTCTGTTCTGAGGAAGAAGAAAAAAACAAAATATTTTCATACATTTCTTTGGGTCGTTCTTCCGTTTGAGTTAGAATAGATCGTCATGTAGTTTAACTTGAATATATTAGACTAGAATTTTATACTGCTTTGTCCAGGTTTGCTCACATTTGCACATGGTTGTGTATTTTGTTTGTTTGTTTGTTTATTTATTTAGCACACTTTTGTGTGAGTGTACAGATGGGGGGGAAAATCGATTCAGTTACTATTATATTACGAGTAATGCGGTTTGCAAGTGTTCCGCAAGACAAGCAAAGATTTTTTTATAAATTTTGACTTGAAAAATGAGCATTGTCTTGGTTTACACTTATCTGTCGGGATTTATTTTTACGTTTTTTAAAGGTAAAGTGCAGGTTTATTTGTCAAATTTTTACTTTATATTTTGTGTTAATTATTTTTATGTATTTATTTTTTTTGGGCTGTAGAACGAATACTTTGAGTTTTCATTATTTCCTATGGGAAAATTAAATTTGGTTTACGAGTGTTTTGGAATACGAGTCCGCTTCCAGAACGAGTTATGCTCGTAATCCGAGGTTCCACTATATATGAGATGAACCAGCCGATCGCCCAGCGACCAGAAATTGCAGGTTTTCAGTTTGACTCAGTCGATTAGCCTCAGATATAAATGATTCTGTACTAAGTGCAGAAACTTTTGGTGCAGTATGGAACACATTTTTATGGCTTTATATTATCAAAAATCGCTAATTGATCTGCTTTATTAAAAGAGTTGAATCTGACTTTTTCCCCAAACGGTGTGAGGGAATTAGCCTCAAACTCACCCATTAAAAATGTCTACCCCAGTCAAAAAACAGAGAGCGCTAATTAGTTGAAAATCACGTGTGTAGCCCCTCGTGCCTGCTTTGCACCCACGTGCTCACGGCCACTCAAACCACATGCTCACTGTCACGGTCAGTTTTGACTTTGGAGGCATTTGAGGAGGGAAAACGTTGCAGTTTCTTCGCAATCCTACAGGTGGAGCACTCTGAACTATTGACACATTCTCATCCCGTATGGAAATGAATTATTTGCCAAGTTTTTAATTTGCTAAATTCGTTTTTTAAATTAAAAAACTAATGTTACATGGAACAGGCTACAATCAATTCAATTCAATTTTATTTGTATAGCGCTTTTAACAATTGACATTGTCTCAAAACAGCTTTACACAATCAAAAGAATTATTTAAGTTTCAATAATCATTCAATTAATCATTAAACCTTTTTAAGAATCGCAATTTTGATCAAATCACCACACCAGGGGATCGTGATAGGATCGTATTGGGAGGTGACGGTTATTTTCGTGTGCAAGTTGCGTTTGGTAATTTTAGATGGCCATACAGTATAATTGTGCATCATGGAAATGACTTAAACCTCCTGTTACCTTCAAATTTGTCCTTGGGGTCAATTTGACCCCAGCAATTTCAACCGCCTGAAAATTATCATAATTAAAACACAGGTATAAAAGTAATTGAATATGAAACAATCAAACAAAAAATGTCATTTCACATGAATATGTCAATAATCATTAATTTTGAGACTTTAAAAATTGAATGGAGTCAAAATGACCCCAAAGATAATAGGAGGGTTAAAGTGTTTAGGATAGTGTCATATCATGCCAGTTTAGAGAAAATCACAGTACACAACACGAATTCCTTTAAAACTAGAAGCGCCATTACCATTAACTATTTTATTTCACATAAGTAGGTCTTGATACACTCATCTCTGCACCTGGTTTTAGGTGTAATGATAAGGATATACCACCGGTATATTAACGTAACACTGGTTTGAGTATCAATGCCAGAGCAGAATGATTACTGTACAGAATTGAACACATTGGCACATTATAATTACAGTGATGCGAAAATGAAAGCATATGCTGCACTGCATACTTTGCAGCACCTGCCAGAGAGTGAAAAAAAGGAAAAAAAATAATAATCCGTAAATTACAGCATGCTCTTCTGGCAGTGAGGTGCATTAGTATGCTCTTCACAGGCCGCCAGAGCTTTATGTCATAAACAACGTAACTTGCCTCATCGTCCAAGAGCCGCACAGCGCCGAAGCCAAGCTCGGGAGACTTAAGATGCACGCCGAGTGCGTTGGCAGGACACCAGGTTTTAAAGAGGCCTCTTGGCATTGCTGCGGGTCACAACGCTGTGCACTACAGGCCTAAAAAAACGGCCCTGTCCTAAGCATGCGTGTGGCATACTGAGGATTCCCGAGGAAATTCTGAAGCTGGCTCGTTCACAGGATGAAAAGAAAGCACCCTTTTATTTTACCTCTGTAATGTTGTGCTAATATCTAATGTATGCTAAGCCATTGCTGCCATGGCAACACTGTTTCGAGTGAGGAGCAGGTTTAAAAAAAAAAAGGAAAAAAAAAGTGCCCGAACAATAATCCCTTAAATGGAGACAATCCCAAGACTGGGGACGGGGAGGCGATCCTGTGAAAGGGATTTAATGCCGGATCTCAGAAAGGGGTCCGGGAGAGAGTTCACACTGCAAAGCAGAGCACAGGCACTCGTGAGGAGCACTATCCTGGTCATGTGACTTGCACTCGGAGCTCGGGCTTCAGATATCTGCCACTGGGAGTGGGTGGGAGTGCACCGGCATTGCAATACAGTCAGTGTGTGCTACCAGTAATGTCCTAAGCTGTAGTGTATGCAAAATGTTATAATGGTTATTGCAATGTAATGTTTAACATTTCAGGATGTGAGTAGTAGTGATATCACTCATGCCTGATTAGTAATACGGCTCTGATCAAGAATCATTTCTGATCATACGGACACTGCTGTAGAGTCGTGGAAAAATCAATAAAGGAAAGCCACGTCTGCATGAGATGTGCCTCCACATACGCCACACTTCTGACATCTCTCCTAAAAACCTCAGGAAAAGGATCGGATATACAGTACTGTGGCAGAAATGTGCTCATGCACGCACTGCTGACACACACTCACATCACCACCACCATTATCCCACAAAGCTCAGACGCAATCTTATATTCTTATACTTCTATTATAACGTCTTCATAAATGGAAGATCAAAGAAGTCAGAGAGCACATGCTCACACACACACACACACATCCACACATCTTGTCCAACTGCCTCCCAGCAGCATCCTTACGAAGGTGAGAATGACCCTTGTGCGGCTGGCAGAGCAGCGTGGGAAGAAGACGTGCACTTCTTACCTGTCAGAGATGTCATGACTTCCTGTAGCTGTGAACAGTCCTAGTGCTGTACTCCCCACCACTGCAGCAGCCCCGCTGCCTGCCTCCATGATACTGACTCACTGCAGGAGCAGCCTGCCAGAGAGAGAGAGAGAGAGAGAGAGAAAGAGAGAGTAGAGAGAGAGGAGGGAGGGGGAGAGAGAGCCACAGAGATGAGCAGAGTCGAAAAAACGTAGCGTCACAAAGGCAGAGCGATAGCACAAGATAGACACAGAAAAATTTAAGTAGAGCAGAGAGAACCAGGACAGAGAAAAAAATTTTTTATACCTTTTTAATATTTTCCATGCAACTGAAACACCACAGCACATCAGTGTAATATCCAAGATTCATAATCACATCCTGTGACGCTACATAAAAAAACTATAATCATGACATATTCGGGTAAAAACAGAGGTTCTACACGGCATTCACCAAATATTCACCAAAAGAGAAGACACAGAAAAAAGACAAGACTCAAGACAATTTAGTTCTCGGTTTTCATTGCTTGTATTAGTTTTTTTGTTTTTGTTTAATGAGGTCATTCTGACAATATCACACGAGTGCAGTATTACATGCAAAAGTACATGAGATTTATTATTATTTTTTGCTCCACTGGCTAAATCATATTAAGAAGAATTTAAACTCTCTTTCTAGCTTGTTACCTAGGTAGCTCACATTGATTTAGACATTCATGCTAAAGGCCATCGGTCATCCTATTCGTCTTCATTTTCTTGGCTAAACTTCTATATATTAAAAAAAAAAACATATTGATTTGCCATGTCTGCTTATAATGCCACTAACACTAGTGAAATTTTATCTGGTAAACACAGTAAATTCCACTAGTGTTGGAACCAGCACTGAACTAACTTTTTTGTATCACGTAAAATAAATTCAGTTTTAGTCACTGACTCAACTGACTCTTTAGTCAGACAGAGTCAGGATCCCAGGATTGATCTCAAGCTCAAGTTACTGTCAGTTGGGAGTTTTCCCATGAGTTTCCATGATGTTCTCCAGTTTCAGATAAACATGCTGGTAGGACTAAAGACTCAAAACTACCTCTGGGTGAAAATGGTGCCCTTCAATAGTATGTCCATCGGGGTTGTATTTCAGCTTGATGCCTTTCCATGTTGCCTGGATAGACCCCTAGTCCATTGTGCTCGTGACCAGGATAAGATAAATCCCTTTACATTTATCATGTTTTGCAGACACGCTTATTCAGGGAAACCTATGTTGATCTCATATGACTAGGGTGAGTCCAAAATTATCCACACTCTGGTTGTAGAATTTATTTTTATTAACTTTTAGAAAGACAAATATCACTCTCCTTGCTTTTCCATACACTTTGTCCATCTGTGGAAAAACTCTTTAGGCTGAGCTGGGAGCCAGGAATGCACTGCTGTCTTTACTTCTTCATCAAAAGTGAATCTTCATCCTCATAGAACTGCTTTCAGGGGATCAAACTGGTGAAGGTCTGATGGAGCAAGAACGGGACTATAGGGGGGATGTTTTAACTCCTAAAAACTTTGCAGAGTGTCGACAGTGTGGGCGGAAGTGTGCGGAAGTGCATCGTCATGCAAGATCACAATGACCTTGGACAGCATTTAGGCTTCAGCTCTTGTAACGAGCATTACTGATTGTTGAACCTTTTTCTCATAATTTTCCAACACTGAGGATCCCAGAAAACAATAAGCATAAAGTTTTCAAGTTGATGGTTGAAATTTTTTCTTTTTTTTGGTCAGTGATTTCACACCCTGCCGTTTACTCTGAGGCTCGTAGTGATGCATCCGTGTCTCATCATGATTCTCTTTAAGAAACATTCACCTTCCTTATTTTGTATCATATCGTATTTTGTTGCAGATATCCAAACGCTTCTGTTTATTCTCTTCTTTGAGTTGTTTCGGCACAAAGTACAAAGCTTTACAAATACTTTGACTCTTCAAACTTTGTACTAAATATAAGCAAATTCTGGAAGCAAACATCATACCATCTGTAAAAAAGAGGATGGCTTCCACAACAGGACAATGTTCCTAAACATACCTCGAAATCCACTATGGAATACCTCAAGAGACGCAAGCTGAAAGTTTAGAAATGGCCATCACAGTCCTCTGATTTAAAATCATTGAAAATTTGTGGGTAGATGTAATAAGAGCTGTGCATGAAAGTCGATCAAAGAATATTACAGAACTAGAAGCCTTGTGCAAGGAAGAATGGGAGAAAATCCCAAGTACAAGAATTGAAAGACTTTTATCTGGCTATAAAAAGTGTTTGCGTGCTGTGATATCTGCCAGGGGAGGTGTTACTAAGGACTGATTTATGTTGGTTGCCCAAACTTTTGCACAGTGCCACATTAAGTACATTAGCCGATTGAACAATTCAATCACAATATCCAGCATTACACACCTGGTTTCCAAAAAGAAGAAAAAAAATCTGTTCTACAGGACTGCAGTTTTCATACTTCACTATAACATACACTTCCTAACCATAGAAAAAAAAAAGTTTGTAAATACATAGTCACCGATAATCACATGATGCATGCATCACAGAGAAAACGCCTACTCGTGCGCCTGGTGTGCTACATGGTCTAATTACAGAGACAGCACCTCATGACTGACAGCCTGAATAAAAGGCCATCCCTCATGAATTTAAAAGAACAAAACCTAAAGCCCACACAGCATTCATCTGCTTCCTGCCAATAAGCACGCTCTGAGGCGGACAGGGCAATCATATCAAAGAATGACAGGCAAAGAAATGGAGGAGGCATGAAACGCCCACACGCGATCCAAAAGCAGCTCGTCATCTACACAGGGGGAGGGAAAGAGTGCCGTCCGTCCGCTCTCGCCAGGGTTTGTTGTGAAAGTGTATCGTCGAGATGGCACCAGGGCCGCGCGAGCGCTCCGCTGTGGCCGATTCTAACGCCATTCACAAAGTTTTACAAATGACTCAGCAAAGCTGCTTTCGTTCGTTGCTGGAGTGGAGCGTCTGGCTGATGGATGGGTCTGGCCTAATTGTGTCTCCTGCTCGAGTGAGCTGGCCGTGCCTTAAGAAGACTTTAGCACGTAAAAGACATAGTGTGTCTTATTGCGGCAGGATCCCGAGTCGGTGACACACACGCCCAGCTGAAGGGAGGGTAACGTATCATGACAGATTAATCAGAAAGAACAAACGAATAGAGAGTCTCAGAGTCTTTTATTAGAACTCGTGAGGAGACCCATTACAGGTACATTTCATACCCTTTTCACAGATCCAATTTTTTTTTGTTTGTTTGAGATGACAATTCACACAGCCAATCACATGTCCCGGTGTTGTACCCTTGACATTCTATCAGTTTCTTTCTTGCCGCTGCATTTGTAATACTGTATATAACAAAATGCACTAAATTAACAAATCATGTAGACATTAGACCCCCTTAGCCAAATGTAAATGTTCTCCAGATTGTTGCCTTAACATAGGGCTGGACGATTTGGCCTAAAATCAAAATCTCGATAAATTGAACATTTTAACTCGATTACGATTAATGAACGATTATTTTGTTTATTTTTTGCCCTCATAGTTCACTGACAAGTTTTGTACAGTAAATATGCTCACAAGTGAGAGATTATCTATAACATCATATCTTTCGCTAGAAAGTTAGAAACGGCCCTGGTTATATCCTTGCTCCTTTTGGACACCTTTCATAAGGTGTAATGGCCACGAAAGACGACACGATCGATATCTGCTTTGGTACAGCCCCACTGCTAGCCCTGCTAGTTGACGGAGTAGCATCGGCCCACATTTTCATGCTCTCAGTGTGGTCGTTTGGGTGATGCGTTCATATAACGGAGTTCGTGCTACCTTTTTTGTCGACAATTTCAACAACATCTTTGGATAATAACTCGAGGTTAGATTCACTTTCGTCGATGCTTCCACTCATTTTTTCTTTTGTTTTTATCGTCCTAGTGTCAAGTTTGCTTCGCAAAGTGCGGTAGGAAATTAACTTTGACCTGCACGGCACGCGCAAGCTGCACGCTGATTGGCTGTTGTCGTATAGTTCTGCTGTGTGATTGGCTCTGAGATTAATCCATATCGAGCAAAAAATGTCTAGAGCTTTTCATCGTTTTTAAAAACAAATAAATCGCGATTCGATATGATATCGTTTATCGGCCCAGCCCTACCATAACATATGAAGCACACAGTTGTCTAGGATCGCTTTGCTTTACTGGAACTACATGAGTGGACCATTTTCCAGCAATATGCTGACCCTATGCATCACATCATTGGACAGATCTCTGGATGAATTAAAACCCCCAGGACTCCTTGCCTGTCTTATGGCTAAATGGAAAAATCTTCAAAAACTAATTTACAAGAAAGAAATTAAGGCTGCCATAACAGCAAACTGGACATTTAAAATCTTCTTTGTCTTTCAGCTGGTCCCCTTCAGGTGTCGCCACAGCAAATTATCTGCCTCCATCTAACCTTATCCTCTGCATTCTCTTCTGTCCCACCAACTAACTGCATGTCCTCTCTCACTGCATCCATAAATCTCCTCTTTGGTCTTCCTTTAGACCTCCTGCCTGGCAGTTCCAACCTTAGCATCCTTCTACCGATATATTCACAATCTCTCCTCTGAACATTTCCAAAACATCTAGCATGGGTTGTCCCTCTGATGAACTCATTCTTGATCCTATCTATCCTTGTTACTCCCAAAAATAACATCAACATCTTCATATCGGCTACCTCCAACTCTGCCTCCTGTCACACTTAACATGACACATATTCAATAATTCTCAGCCTCCCTTACTCTCAGCACTGGAGCACCACAGGGTTGTGTTCTGAGCCCCCTGCTGTACTCTCTGTACACCTATGACTGCGTAGCCACTACGAACTCCATAAAGGGTGGTCGATAAGCTGAATGCATCATCTGTACCTGACCTTCAATCGATCTACAAGCGGTGCTGGACCAAGGCCAGGAAGATAGTGAAAGACCTCAGACATCCCAACAATGGACTGTTCTCTCTGTTGCAGTCAGGAAAGCGCTTCCGCTCCCTGAAGGCCAACACAGAGAGACTGAGGAGGAGCTTCTTCCCGCAGGCTATACAAGCTCTCAATCACAACACCACATAGGACCTAACACTCACACGCTTGCACATTTTGCACACCTCAGGACTGAAAACTTTTACTTTTTACTAGGACACACATACGGCCACACATCGAACATTCGTACATTTGCACATTTTGCACACTGTAAACTTTAACTGCAATCTTGCACATTATCTTGCCAATAACTTGACACGGTTCTACCCTGCACTACATTACATTACTATTCTATTTCATTCATTCATTCATCTTCTATACCACTTTATCCTTTATTAGGGTCCCAGGAGTCTCTGGGCACAAGGCAGGGTACGCCCTGGACAGCGTGCCAATCCACCTATTCTATTTCATTTTACTATATATAGTTTTAACATATATTCTTTAACTTCTTTATATTTCTATCTTATTCTGCTACTTTAATTTTTATTCTTACTGCTGTATATTGCGTACATTTAAGTTGTTTTATATTCTTATGTTTTGTAATATTCAGGTCAGCAGCAGTCATATATAAGCATTTCACTTCATATAATACTGTGCATGACTGTGTATGAGACAAATAAAATTTGAATTTAAAGAACATGTGATTAGTCAGATATCCACAAACATTACAACATCCTGGTGTGTATCCTATAAAACAGGATGTACAGGTTTGCTAACAAACTGCCAACAAACCAGTTTTTCTTCTAATATTTTTTTAGACATCAAATAGTAGGGCAACATCTAACATTCTCGCATATCTCAAAGAAAGCTAATCGGCTGCTTAAAAAAAATACACTGAAAATGTATGTGATGAATGATGATATCTTAAATATACAAGTTATTGCAATATTAATAGTATCATTCTATTTCCCATGCTGACTTTATAGACCACCCCCACTTAGTGGGAAAAAAATAATAAATAAAATAAATAAAAATCTCTTCTTTAAAATGGACTTCTTTCCAAGCATAAATTCCATGATTTAATTAAAAAAGCTAATTCACTGGGTTATTAAACTAGTGCTTCTGTTTGCATAGTTGTGCTGAGATTTGCATAGTTATTTTAACCGCATCAAATTAGCTTTGGTACGCTGCTCTGTTTTCTCTTTCTTTTATTAATTATTATTTTTTATATTTATTAATAGCACATGATGATTTCATGATAGGAATACAATTTGTTTAATGTATATTATAATTATAAATGTGCATATAAAGCTAAAAAGCTATTTTAATGTTTTGAATATGCAGTATTTTAAACCTGGGTAAAGTGTCATTCACTAGGCATATGTGCTTATTTCAGATAACCACTGAAAACTTTACTTTAATACTGTAAAACACTACAGCACTTTCTACAGCATCCCTGCCAGTTTCAGTTCCAGCCCACTATAACTACACTGTACCTAAAAAACATAATGCATAAAATATTTAAAATATCATTAATATGCTTTAAAAAATCGAACCTGAACACATTCTACACATATCGCTCCTGAGCCGACAGTGATCCAGACTCTCTCTGCCTTCTGGACCTGTCTGACTCATCCTGGTGCCCCACTTCTGGTTGGAGATCGGTTTCACTCTACCATGAAGACGGTTCTGTCCTCGACTGATGTTAACAGCTGTTTCTCTGAGGACTTGACTTGGCTGCAGTTCATAGTTCAGTACTGGAATTTCCTCCAATAACTACCCCGACTCCATATTAACACCAATTAACATCAACTTTTATGCTAAACTGCCTGTCACCTAACACACAGTATGAATGCAGATCAATTCCTGCTTTCTGTTTCACCCAGATGAGGATGGGTTCTCTGTTGAGTCCGGTTCATCTCAAGGTTTCTTCCTATTCCTTTTCCTTGCCATTTTCTCACCAGGGACAATCTGACCATTTTGATTCATACACATTCATGTTCCATACAAACTTAAATAATTACGTTGATTGTGTAAAGCTGCTTTGTGACAATGACAATTGTTAAAAGCGCTATACAAATAACATTTTATTTAATTTAATTAAACATCTGGGATATTCCAACAACTGCATGATCTGAAATTCCTGAAGATTATGAGAAGAAATCGTTGCTCTTTCTTTGTTTTTACTTTCTGTTAGATAATCCTCCAACAGTGACGCATCCTCCAATCTTAACTATAAATTAAAACAGTCTTGGGGAATAGCTCTCCAGGCTTCCTGAAGGACCTTTTTGGCTTTCAGGTGCAGATGATCAGACCAGTGATTAGTATACTGGTGATGCTGAATGCTGAGTGGTTGGAACAGAAGAGAGGGGAAATGAGGTTGCTGCTGAGGTTGTTACATAAAGTGGTTTTTCCTATTTACCTCATTTAATCTAAATTAATTAATTAAATTTAATATGAAGAAAACTTGCACAGTAATGTACTGTATATACAAGAGTGAGTAAAAAAATTAATACAATTTAATTAAATTTAATTAAATCTCCTTGCTTTTTAACACATTTTGTTCATCTGTCAACAAGCTTTTGTGTTTCCTCACTAAAAAATGTTTCAGGCCATAAATACATAGCTGTCTTTAGAAGTGAATCTTCATCCTTGTAGGGCTGCTTTCAGAGGACCAAACAGATGAAAGTCTGATGGAGCGAGATCAGGACTACAGGGAGGATGCATTGTTGTCATCAGCCGTGGACGTGGACGGGCGTCCTTCCTGATGGCTAACAATTGTGCAGCCTTCCTTTAACTTCACTATCCATTCATAACAAAAAAAAATGTTTTGTTGTTTGCACAACAAAACAATTTCTCCACACTGTGCACAAAGTCTTTCATAAATAATGGCACACCTGCAGACCACAAAAACAATGATAAGACAGTGGAGCCAACAGAAGTGTTAATATAACCAGAGTGTGTATAATTTTTGACTCACTCTCGTACAAACACGTATACAGAAAATGAGGGTGTTGTCCAAGATGGGATGTGACTCTCCAATCATGGAATCACCTACATTGTTAAATATGATACAACACGCTGTTTATTTTCCTGTGTTACCTCCTTTCCAGCACAAGCGACTATCCTCCCATCACTGTGGCACCCAGGACTACATTTTATTTGTTAAAAAATTCTTAGATAGAAGCCGGAACATTTTGTTTAAGTGAAAATCTGCCCTCTGGGACTCACTGAGAGCAGCATGATGGAGGTAAAGGAGACACGCCACCGCCTTTCTATTGAGCGTACTGTGCTGAGAAACTCCATGAAGCCTTTCTCTCAAATGTTTAGTCATCGCTCGGAACGGCAGCTCTGCTCTCTGCTTCTTTCCACTCTTCCATTCAGTTTGGGATTACTCATACCTGATATTGCATGCTGAATGGTGGTCGGGGGAAAGTAAATATGATTTAAATTGCTGTGCCACTGCCTAATCTGGACAAACATCTCATAACCCCAGATCCAATCACCGCCTCTTGTCTTTTTGTGACTGCATGGGCTTTCTGTCTATTATCACAATCAGTACTCTTTCTTTACACTTAAACAGAACAGTCAGCAATGTGCTGACGGGTGAAAAAGAAAACCATCCACTCTCTGACAGACTTAAGCAAAGTTCTTTATAGGAACAGGTCGAAGCCAGTTGGTGTGATTCTTCATTTTAGACAGTATGCGACTTCTACAAGGCGCAATATTTTGGAATGGCTTGGTTTTGTCTAGTTGTTCGTTATTGTGTAGTACTATGAAAGTGTTTGTTGATGCAATTCAATGGGGGAACTGGCACATGACTGGGAGAAAGAGGAGGAAGCAGATAAAAAGCAGGAAAGCTGGCAGTACAGTAACTAATATATTCATTCATTCATTCATCTTCTATACCGCTTTATCCTGTATTTAGGGTCGCGGAGACCTGGAGCCTATCCCAGGAGACTCTGGGCACAAGGCAGGGTACACCCTGGACAGCGTGCCAATCCATGTAACTAATATATTTATAAATATTTTTATTAATCAATTAGCTGGCCGTTTTTTTTAATAAACATACAGTTGCAAAAGTATTCGGCCCCCTTGAACTTTTCCACATTTTGTCACATTACAGCCACAAACATGAATCAATTTCATTGGAATTCCACGTGAAAGACCAATACAAAGTGGTGTACATATGAGAAGTGGCCAGGGCCAGTAGGGCCAGGGGTAGCTCAGTGGTTAAGGCATTGGACTACAGTTCGGAAGATCCCAGTTTCAAATCCCACAACCACCAAAGTTGCCACTGTTGGGCCCTTGAGCAAGGCCCTTAACCCTCAACTGCTCAGATGTATAATGAGATAAGAATGTAAGTCGCTCTGGATAAGAGCGTCTGCTAAATGCCTAAATGTAAATGTAAGTGGAACGAAAATCATACATGATTCCAAACATTTTTTACTGAAAAGTGGGGTGTGCGTAATTATTCAGCCCCCTTTGGTCTGAGTGCAGTCAGTTGCCCATAGACATTGCCTGATGAGTGCTAATGACTAAATAGAGTGCACCTGTGTGTAATCTAATGTCAGTACAAATACAGCTGCTCTGTGACGGCCTCAGAGGTTGTCTAAGAGAATATTGGGAGCAACAACACCATGAAGTCCAAAGAACACACCAGACAGGTCAGGGATAAAGTTATGGAGAAATTTAAAGCAGGTTTAGGCTACAAAAAGATTTCCAAAGCCTTGAACATCCCACGGAGCACTGTTCAAGCGATCATTCAGAAATGGAAGGAGTATGGCACAACTGTAAACCTACCAAGACAAGGCCGTCCACCTAAACTCACAGGCCGAATAAGGAGAGTGCTGATCAGAAATACAGCCAAGAGGCCACAGCAAACATGTGGAAGAAGGTGATCTGGTCAGATGAGACCAAAATGGAACTTTTTGGCCAAAACGCTATGTGTGGCGGAAAACTAACACTGCACATCACTCTGAACACACCATCCCCACTGTCAAATATGGTGGTGGCAGCATCATGCTCTGGGTGTGCTTCTCTTCAGCAGAGACAGGGAAGCTGGTCAGAGTTGATGGGAAGATGGATGGAGCCAAATTCAGGGCAATCTTGGAAGAAAACCTCTTGGAGTCTGCAAAAGACTTGAGACTGGAGCGGAGGTTCACCTTCCAGCAGGACAACGACCCTAAACATAAAGCCAGGGCAACAATGGAATGTTTGTTTAAAACAAAACATATCCATGTGTTAGAATGGCCAAGTCAAAGTCCAGATCTAAATCCAATCGAGAATCTGTGGCAAGATCTGAAAACTAATACTTTTGCAAGCCACTGTGTATTACAAATACTAAGAATATATATTGGCATCTAATATTTGTGAAACACCAATTTGGTCAATTTCAACCAGATTGAAAATAAGGAAATATTTATAAGGAAATATATATCTCCACTGGCTGTGTCACAAAGTGATACGCTCCAGTGCTAAAACCGTTTTGCTGGCAGCATAGGCAACCGGTTACTGTATGTGGGGAAGCAACTGCAAAACTTTAGTGTTGATGGAAAAGGGAAAGTTGACTTGACCCAAAAGATATTTTTAGGCAATACTACACTAGCCAAATTGTTGTTGTACTTAATACTAGCCACAGATTAGTAAGGACAGGAAGCACCAGGGTACGATATTATCATGACACCTACTGTAGTTGCAGATTTAATTTGTATTGTAATTCCGCATTACGATTTTATAAATGTTCCAATTCTCTCTTTATATTTTTTGATTGTGTTACAAATAGGGCTGCAACAACAAATCGATTAAATCGATTACTTAAAGCGCATTGGCAGCGAATTTCATAATCGATTCGTTGTGTCGCGCGACGCGGATACATTTAATTATTTTTTATTTTTTTTAAACTTTAGTTGAGCTGGGAGTGAACACACTAGGTCTCGCGCACTGATGCTAGCTGAGTTCAGCACCTCATAGACAGGGCTGAGCAAAAAAAAAAAAAAAAAAACATGCGGAGGTAGAGGAACGATACATGGCGGAGGCAGAGAAATCCGTAATCGGGTAAATGTCTGCCCTGCTGGGTCTTAGTGCGCGTCTCTCACTGGCATAATCAACATCCGTGCACGAGTGTACTGTTTACTATAACACTGTGACCACGTGTGTGTGCGTAAAACATTTTTATTTTGTGTCTGTATGCGTGTGTGTACAGCGCGCGTGTAAAGCAAAAGCAAGTCTCATTAGAGAGGTTAAAGATCCATTTTCTCTCTCTGCTCAAGACTTAGCCTGCTCTTTGCCTGCTCCTCCTACTTTCCCCTTCCCAGACACACACACACACACACACTTTCTCTCTGCTCTACACAGAAACACTGCTCTGTCACAATTCTTTTCAAAGGTAAAATGCAGGTTAATTTGTTTTATTTTTACTTTACAGCAGTGATTCTGTTAGTGTGCTATGTTTTTTGTGTTAGTCCATTTTTATTTTATTATTATTATAACAGCTCAAGAAGAAACATGTTTGTGCACTTTCTAAGGATTTAAGTTCTGTTTTTGAATAAAGGATTGGAATTGAATGCTTTTCCTGGTTTTTATCCGATTCATCGATTAATCGGTAATCGATTATCAAAATAATGGTTAGTTGCAGCCCTAGTTACAAACTTAGCACTTACAGAAGTGCAAAATTTTACAATCTCGAATCTGACCAAAAAACTAACAAACAAAAAATCTTGAGCTTGAATAGTCACACAAAAGAACTACAATATAAAACTGAATCGACTTCCCCCTATCTCTACAGATAAGTTTGGTTATCACTGCTGTGCTGACATTCAGTACAACATCACATTTACAAATTATTACTAGTATCGGAATTGTAAGTAGCTACCATAGACAGACAGGTGGAGTGTTAAAAACAGTGAAATATCCAAGTGCTGTTATCCTGCATATCAGCATTCCTAGATGGCTGTCTGTCAACTAAAATTAGTGGACCAGAAATAACCGTTGTATACTAAAAATATAATTTGTACACTGCATATGAAAGGAAATTAATCAATGTTGCATTAAAAAAAGTTTAAGTGCTTACCAGCTAATTGAATCAAACAGCTTGGCTTCTTAATACTCTAATACTCGTCACTGTTTCGTATAATGGATTCATGGCATGAGATGTGTTCTGAAGACTCATGACTTATTTGGAGCCATGTTCATTGTCAACTCATGTTCAACATTTATTCTTAATTAACATGGTGTTCAATTTATTGTTTCCTAAAAAAAACACCATCTAGTTAAAAACAACAACTACTACAAAAATCTTATCTCTTTTATATATATATATATATATATATATATATATATATATATATATATATATATATATATATGTGTGTGTGTGTGTGTGTGTGTGTGTGTGTGTGTGTGAACTGTATGTACATCTTTTTAATGTGTGGGAAGCAACAAAACAAATGCTTATTTAAATATGTGTGTCTATTCATGCACCGCCTTGACTGTGTATTCGCAAAGCACAGTGGGAAAGAAATTTGCAGATGTAATGTGGGGCTAGACTGCTAATACAACGAACTGAATAAGTAAGTAGTGTTAAATATAAATATATTCATAGTTTCAGTCAAATTCCATAAAAAGCTAAACGAGTCAGCATGTTAATGAAGGCAGCAGCATGACTCAATTTTCTTTGTTAAAGAATGCTGCATTTGCATGTGCCATTCAAAGAGAGAGTGTGTTTTTGTAGAGCCGTGACCCTTTTTTCTTTCCAAACTGAATGCTCTTAACGGCTTATAATCTGATATTAATTTTGTGCCATCAGCTAGAAGTAAAGGGAAATGAGGTAGAACACCAAAGACATGGCCATGTCAAGGGTCTTTTAACTGTATGATAAATTTTTTTGGGGCTAGGGGAACTGGTGATTTAGTACATATATATATGGTATATGGTATATTTATCAGCTATAATTATGCTTGTGTTGTCAGATACCATAATTTGTCTTGTGCTGGTGCTAAGTTTTAACACTAAGTAGTGTTAAATATAAATATTTATGTGCACACATAAAACAAGGCCTCAAAAAAAGTTGCAGCTATAAACTTTAAGCTTTATTATTTTTAATTATTATTAAGCTTTAAATTTAGAAGCTTTTAACCATAAATATGAAATACCTGAAACTAGGGATGGGAATCACCAGTCACCACCCAATACAATAATATCACAACACCTGTGTTAAAAGTGCTCGCCAAAAAAATAAATTAATTAAAAAAAAAAAACACACACTTCATAATAAGCGTCTGTTGATGAGCAAGCGGACACAAACAGTCTCACAAATGCATACAATTTTAGAGTCTAGTTAGTGCACGTGGTGTTTTAAGACTGGTATAATGAGTGGGTTTCGAGACTAAGTCGCTTACAGAGTTTGGAGATAAAGGCTGATTAGTGGCTTTTTAATTCACGTGACTTTGAATAATGTAACACAATAAAAATGCTTTTCTGTTGCTCCATTTAGAAGCTTGTGTACTTGGCAAAGAATCAGTCACAGTCATAAACCAGCCCATTCCAGTCACTGGCTGATCAACTGATGCATCTCTATTATAAATGTAAAAAAAAAAAAAAAAAAGTAAAAAGTTAAAAATCGATTTTGGTGTGGCGATACATGAATTGGCACATAAAAGAATCACAGTTCATAACTCATTCGATTTTTTCCCCCCGTCTCGAATAATGACACTGTTGTTTTATTGCTAGCGGTTTCTCACCCAGGACTACATCATATATATACACGAGGCGAAAACAAGAAATCAAACACATTAAAAAGTACTTTGAAATATCCGAATCACACTTTCAAAGGCAGCTGAAGAAGTGCATCATATTATAGCGAACAGCAATTTGCATTATGTTGGTAAAGCAGACACCCATGTCCATCATTTCTCAGAGATCTGAAGCCTTTGAAGATAAAAGCTGCTTCCAATTACACACAGTTCAAGACTTTAAAATAAAAATAAATAAATAAATAACCCTACAACTATTTCAGTCAGGTATTGAAACAAGGATGTTATTAGGTGATATTCTGTGCATCCGTTCACATTAATTGAATTCTGTTTTGATGTGCCAAGCTTTAAACCAATAAAATGCTTTAGCCCTTTTTTCAGCCATTCTTCAGCCATTGCCTGAACAAAGAACTGTCTTTTTTACTTGTTGTAAATATAATTAATAATATATTCAGTTATTCATTAGCTTTACAGGTTCTTCCTGAAAAGAGATTTTTTTCCCCCAGCTGGCTTTACAGACATCTCAGCCCATTTAAAGGATCAGCACTTTCAATTCACTATTTCAGGGCTTCTTGTCATTTTGGAAAATCCCTCAATCCATCACAACACCATCAAGCCTGGCAGGTCCTCACTCATCACCATCCAGGGCTGCCACAGTCCTTGGGCTAACAATCAATAACCAGCTTGTCCTATCTTGCAGAGTTACGCTGTGTGATATAAGAAAATTAATCCACACTTGGCAGAACACAAAGCTGCTTAAATCCTACAACTCTTTGCTACAAGTGTACACTATCAAGCCATTGAGGATTATTCAAGACACAACAGCAACATGTTACGTCTTAAATAAAGCATGTGACGGTGCACTTCCTCTCACTTCACTGTCACAAACATTCATTTATAGCAAACTACATGGAGTCATTTGCCTGGTCATATGTTTCATTCCTATTATTAAGGTCAGTGATTAAACTGCATCAGGCAATTCCAACACCATGTGGTACTAAGCCTATGACACTACAGTCAGTCACTAATTGTCAGAACAGCTTTGTGATTTGTTGATTCCCCTTTTAAAAAAGGATGAATTCGCTCCTCAGCAAGCACTTGAACAATTGTGGAAATATTTACAGGCATGCATGACAATGTTGTCTCTTGTTCTCATGTTTTTAACATGATTCAGGTCAAGTCAAGTCAAGTAGGCTTTTATTGTCACTTTAAACAGTTTAATACACAGTGAAACGAAACGACGTTCCTCCAGGACCAAGGTGCTACATACAACAGAAACTACCTAGCTAACTAAGAAACCCAATTAAAAGTGCAAACAAGAGTGACAATGTAACATGACATTTCAATACTTTGTGGTAATGAGGTAATTAATTGAGGTTGTGATTGAAGGTTTTGCTTTTACTTTTAACAGTTATTGATCTAATGTCAATGATCATGAAACAGGTACCTCAAGAGTTCTACCGTATGACTCGATTGCATTTACATTTAGGCATTTGGCAGACGCTCTTATCCAGAGCGACTTACATTTTTTTTTTTATCTCATTATACATTTGAGCAGTTGAGGGTTAAAGGCCTTGCTCAAGGGCCCAACAGTGGCATCTTGGTGGCTTGTGGGGTTTGAACCTGGGATCTTCCGAACCGTAGTCCAATGCCTTAGCAACTGAGCTACACCTGGAATATATTATTAATTATATTTACAACAACAGACATTTCTTTGTTCGATCAATGTATGTAGTATTCTTCTTTATGCTGGATAACATTTCTGATTGTCTGGTGTAACTCAGTGCATCTCTAGTTTAAAAAGAACATTTTTGGACACACTTAGTTTGGTTGCTTCTGACGTGAAAAAACGTGAATAGACCCTGCAGCAAATTATTTCAAACAAGTCTACACGGGCTGCGCCAATCAGCATGCCACCAGCGAGTCTAGCTACAAATTGGTAGGCTGAAACGACCCATAAAATATACTTCAAAAATGATGAAAGCTATTCCACTCATTTGACCTTGTGCCTGTTTGGATCGATTCCTAAATCTAATAAATTTATCTGCTGATTCAATGGCAATTCTGTATGATTTTACAGACACTGAACCACATGTTCTTGAGATATTAAGTTATACAGATGGATGAATAGATGGACAACGAGAAAACAAAATGCCAAGAGGCAAAAGTTAATGCACGGCTGTTATATATTTGGTGAAAAAAAAAAACAGCAATGATGTGGTCGCTTATAACCACCATGCAGTTGTAAATTCTCAGACCTAAATTAACATGTCAGGCTTTAATTAACTCATTAGGACACATTACGTTGGGCAAGAATTACAGAGCTAAATACATTCGCTGACTCTCGAACCCACCAAACACCAAAGAACCACAGGGTGATTTAAGTAGCTGACTAAGAAACTATTAATGAAGTTATTTGATGTCTTCAAAGCAAAGGAAGAGGATTAAAAAAAAAAAGGTCAGGGTACTTTCAGCTCACAATTTCCACTGTCTGAAATATCATTAGGAAATGAAAGTTAAGAGGACGTCTGCAGGACGGGGATTGATTTTAACTGTGCAGTATTTAATGCACAAACATGAACTCCACAGAAGAGTCATCAGAAGTAAAATAACATCTAGATAAGCTGGAAGCATTAAGTGCGGTCAACTGATGAAGTAACAACGACACACTCTGGGTTCAAATAACCTCGAGCAAAAAGGAGAAGCATTTGATAGAAAGAACACTATTATATAATAATTATATATATTATATATTATATAATGGATCTATTATACGTTGGGGTTGTATAATTGCAAGGGTAGATGGAAGCCAGCAGATTTTATAAGCAAAGATGACAAAGTGGTTCAAGAAATCGAAACTGAAAAGAAGTGTTTCTCCAACTGTTTCTCTGTTATCCAAAAAAGGAAGAAATGAAGAATTTCACCATGAAGTACTTTAAAAATGCATGAACATGTCTGCAGATTGTTCTCAGAGTCAAACTGTATCTGTCAAACAGAGAGGTGAGTCTCCTCTGTAACTCACTGACAAATTTAAAATATGACACATAGCCAATAAACCAAATTGACAAAAACAACTATTGTGTATCTGGGCTATATATTATTATATCTTCATTATAAATATCTTCATTATAGGCTGTAAATCGATATAATCTTTTGATGAATGCATTTCTCCAGCAGGCAGTTTGCTTGTGGGCAGTACAACATGATCTGCCATTTATAGACACAGACACTGCCACAAAAAAAAGGTTATGGTGTTGCGCATAAATATACTTTATAAACAAACAAAAACTTAGAAGGGCACAACAGTCTTCATTTTTTTTTTGCTTCCAAAAAGGAGGGCTGAAAAAGGCCACCTTACCTTATATTACTGTATAGTCCTGTATAGTGTATATTCTTTCACATCACGTTTGTAAAAAAATATCGTGCAATTAATTGGACTGCCCTGAAATATGTGCTCCACGAATTTTGACTAAAACCCACATAGACATCATGATCCAAACACCAACTAGTGTAAAATAATACCAAGAACCAGATAGTGTGACATTTATGTGACACTTACGATACCGCATGTAAGTGTCACGATTTTATACATATCCAGATTCAATATTATATAAATTTTTGTTACAATTTTAAGCCTTTAAAAAGTTTCATGATTAACTAAATGTAGCCTGTTGCTTATAACATTAGTTTTCTCTCTTAAAAACCAAGCGCAGCATTTAAACAATACAAAATAACTTCAAATAAAAGAGTTTAGCATTTAACTGAGCAGCATGGTATAATTAATATTTTTAAACAAATTGAAAATGTGCAAATAATTCACAGTGCGCCACCTGAAGGATCGAAAAAAATGGCTAATTTGAGCTTGTGATGTTTTGAGACTGATTTTAAGTGTGGGTAATAAGTGCATTTGAGACTAACCTGATCACAAAGTTTGGAGAAAAAGGCAGACCGGAGCATTTTAACGCTCCAAATTTTTGATGACGTAATGCCATTAAAATGCAGTTCTGTTGCGCTACTCAGAAGCTTCTGCACTGTACAGAATCGTTTATACCTGAGCATCACGCATGCGTTTCTTGTTTTGATGCCGAGCGTCTCACTTGTGCTGCGGAATTGGAGAGTCTCAAGTCTCATTTATTTATATAGCCCTTTATGCTACAACGTAGACCAAATGACTGAACATCAAAGAAACTATAAAATAGAATAAAATAAAATACATAACAAACACAACATATAAAAACAAAGTCAAGAATTAAAAGCAACAGAGATGGGAGAGGGGAGCTTACTTTAGATTCACACACACACACACACACATAAACGGAAACACTTATCTATCTGGATTTATTTTTACTTTTGTTTTTTAAGGTAAAGTGCAGGTAAATTTGCTTTATTTTTACTTAATATTTTTATTTTATTGGAATTCCATGTGAAAGACCAATACAAAGTGGTGTACACGTGAGAAGTGGAGCGAAAATCATACATGATTCCAAACGTTTTTTTTTACAAATAAATAACTGCAAAGTGGGGTGTGCGTAATTATTCAGCCCCCTGAGTCAATACTTTGTAGAACCACCTTTTGCTGCAATTACAGCTGCCAGTCTTTTAGGGTATGTCTCTACCAGCTTTGCACATCTAGAGACTGAAATCCTTGGCCATTCTTCTTTGCAGAACAGCTTCAGCTCAGTCAGATTAGATGGACAGCGTTTGTGAACAGCAGTTTTATCAGATCTTGCCACAGATTCTCGATTGGATTTAGATCTGGACTTTGACTGGGCCATTCTAACATTTACATTTAGGCATTTGGCAGACGCTCTTATCCAGAGCGACTTACATTTTTTATTTTTATCTCATTATACATCTGAGCAGTTGAGGGTTAAGGGCCTTGCTCAAGGGCCCAACAGTGGCAACTTGGTGGTTGTGGGGTTTGAACCTGGGATCTTCCGAACCGTAGTCCAATGCCTTAACCACTGAGCTACCCCTGGCCCCCTAACACATGGATATGTTTTGTTTTAAACCATTCCATTGTTGCCCTGGCTTTATGTTCAGGGTTGTTGTCCTGCTGGAAGGTGAACCTCCGCCCCAGTCTCAAGTCTTTTGCAGACTCCAAGAGGTTTTCTTCCAAGGTTGCCCTGCATTTGGCTCCATCTAGGCGATAAAACGATAACGATATGTTTCGCGATAGACACGTGATCGATATCAATAAAAAATGTGTTCGATAGAACGTTCGATATTTTTTATTCTCTGTCGGAAGAAAACAGAGGTCGCAAAGCTAGTTTGGTTGCTGTCATGCGCACTCGCTCCGCGACCGGCTCTAGGACCCGGAAGTAGTACGGTCGCGAATCTCGCGATTCAGGAAGCATAAACGGAGACAAGATGGCGTTGACATTGGCACCCGCCCACCCGCCAAGTGCGGGTAAAATTTGCCTATGGTGGGTAATTCAGATTCAAAGAACTTTATTGATCCCAAAGGGAAATTGCTTAAAGGTAACTAGAATATCTCTAACAAATGGTCTTTCGGCTGCTCACGGCAAGGGGTCGCCACAGCGGAGTATCCAGTCCGCACTACAACTTGGCACAGGTTTTTTTTTTTTTTTTTTTATATTATATTATATTATATTTATATTATATTTATATTAATAACTTTAGTCTCACTAGCCACATTGGCGGGAAGTTTATTCTTTGGTATGACAATTGTTATGTTTGCATCAATATGCACAACTAACATCTATAATATTACTTGCTTTTTGTGTGAGACAACCAGACGAAAAGAAACAGGCAGGAGAAAAACGGTATTCTTCTTTTACTGCGTTCGGTGCACACGACACATGTAGTATACAGTGCGTATACTATATATTCCCGCCAGTGAATTAACATCAAACTCAAATATATTACAACAATATATTTTTGTTGCAGTTTTCTCTAAAGGCATCTGATATAATAAACACATTGCACTATTTTATTACACTTTATTAAGCATTTCTTACATTTTCTTTTAATTTTGCACCTTAAATGTTAAGAGATAATTGTTAAGTGTTCATTGTGACTTTAGACTTATGTTTACAATTTAATTATTTGATTTTTCCATGGTTGTTGAAATTTCTGTCTTAATAACTGATGGGACTATGATCATAGGAAGGTTAAGTTTAAAATAAAAATATTTAAATATAATCTTCTCCTGGTCCTTATTTTAAATGGGTCATAAAAAATATCAATAATTATCGATATCGACCGATATGAAACACTGATATCATAATACAGTTTTCAGCCATATCGCCCAGCCCTAGCTCCATCCATCTTCCCATCAACTCTGACCAGCTTTCCTGTCCCTGCTGAAGAGAAGCACCCCCAGAGCATGATGCTGCCACCACCATATTTGACAGTGGGGATGGTGTGTTCAGAGTGATGTGCAGTGTTAGTTTTCCGCCACACATAGCGTTTTGTTCCATTTTGGTCTCATCTGACCAGAGCACCATCTTCCACATGTTTGCTGTGGCCTCTTGGCTGCATTTCTGATCCGCGCTCTCCTTGTTCGGCCTGTGAGTTTAGGTGGACGGCCTTGTCTTGGTAGGTTTACAGTTGTGCCATACTCCTTCCATTTCTGAATGATCGCTTGAACAGTGCTCCGTGAGATGTTCAAGGCTTTGGAAATCTTTTTGTAGTCTAAGCCTGCTTTAAATTTCGCAATAACTTTATCCCTGACCTGTCTGGTGTGTTCTTTGGACTTCATGGTGTTGTTGCTCCCAATATTCTCTTAGACAACCTCTGAGGCTGTCACAGAGGAGCTGTATTTGTACTGACATTAGATTTCACACAGGTGCACTCTATTTAGTCATTAGCACTCATCAGGCAATGTCTATGGGCAACTGATTGCTCTCAGACCAAAGGGGGCTATATATAGCACAATATATATATTTTTGTATATATATTGTATATATACACAAATCACCTAAAGAATGTTTATGCAGGAAAGTTCTCGAGCAGCTTTTCAAAGTAAACTTTGAATTCTACCATGAAACAATGAGGACACTTTGAAAAGTGTTGCCTTCATTAAAGCTTTAAATATACTTAATTAGTTTCAGAAAACAAAAGAACACCGTGTGCTGTTCGATAGGGAGTGGGCATGATTCCCATATGACAGAGGCGAAACGAATAATCAGAGACCAGGCTTGTTATACAATACGTAAATCATAAAACACAGCAGGGTGTGCTGCTTGGGGAAAACGATCGATGACAGAGTGTTGTGTTGCAGTGATGAGTCACTGTTACCACCACTTATTATTTCCCTAAGAGCAGGTCCTGGCGTATTATATTCCCCTTATAATTCCATGGCAATTTGCTACTGAATGTCATTTTTAAAATTTATAATTTAGTTGCATCCAATTGTTTGGCCAATGTGCTTATGGGTTTGCTGGCGGTGTCAGAAAATGTCATGTAATTTATAAAAGCGTAAGAATTATGAAAGACATGCAGTGCGAATCAGCAGACAGGATAACAATACTGACAGACTGGGTAATGACACAGCAGACATGGATCAGCTAAAGACACTGACAAATATCGACTAATGGCATAGTGAGCACAGATTGAGTAATGACACAGGACACAGACGTGAAATGACACGGCACATAATTTTAGGCGATGTGCCACCTACAGAAAAGACAGTAAACTAATCATAAATGAATTGGACCACTGGATTATTCTCATTACTGGACAGTAAGTCTGTAATGATACTCGATCCTCTATACACATACCTCTCTGAGCAAACTTAACATCCTGTGCAGTCACAATCAGACAGCAGACACAGATAATATTGCTTTTAAAAAATATATATTATACAAGCTATTAATTTTCTTCGGTTGGCAGTGAACTGTGCGAGTGCTTTGGCTTTAAGACATTATAAATATTGTACGTTTATAAATACTAAATGTTTTTTTTATTGTTACTAGACAAAGTTTTACAATGGCACATTAAAAGGTTTATAAGTTCTGCTGGAGATAAAATATTTAAATATTAGGGATATGTACATAATGTATGAAAAATCATTTATTTCAATTTCAAATTTTGCAAGGTATTTTTAAGAGCTTTTCATAGACCACGAATATTTGAGACAGGTGTTTATTGACGGCACTAATGTAAACCTTTTTACTGGATCTCACTTATGAATCTTTTGGTAAAGTTGTGTGTAGGTATTAGTTTAAAACAAACCGAAAAATAAAGATGTTTCTGCCAGATTTTTCATCATTCCTCATTTGGTGCACCAGGTCTACTGCTCGTTAACGCAAATATCTAATTTGACAATGACATGGCAACAACTCAAAGAATTAATAGACATGTAGACATGATCAAGATGATCTCCTGAAGTTTAAACCTGTTAAAGTTTAAATTCCTTCTCAATCAGGAAGAAAGGTGATTTAAAAGTCTTTGTATATGCCATGGCTGTTGGTGCCCAGTGGGCTCGTCAGAGTATTTCTGAAACTGCTGATCTACTGGGATTTTCATGCACAACATCCCTACAGTTTACAGAGAATGGTCTAAAAAAGGAAAATATCCAGTGAGCAGCAGTTCTCTGAGGGAAAAAACCCTTGTTGATGCCGGAGGTCACAGGAGAATGGCCAGACTGGTTCGTGCTGATGAAAAAAACACCATCTCAAATAACATCTCTTCTACATCTACACCAGAGGTATGCCAAAGAGCATCTCTGAACGCACAACACGGCGAACCTTGAAGCAGATGGGCTTGAGCAGTAGAAGACCATACCAGGTACGACGCGGTAATGAAGTTACAAATCTCATTAAAACTGGACATCATCCAACAGAAGATTGTAAAAACACTGCATGGTCTGATGAGTCTTCATTTTGGTTACAACATTCAGATTCTATGGTAAAAATATGGCAAAAACAACATGGATAATGGATCCTGCCTTGTGTCAATGGTGGTGGTTTAATTTGGTGATATTTCCTTTCTTTGTATTGTTGCTGATCGTGTCCACAAACATCTTAAACTATTTTCTTAAACAAGACAATGAGTTCGATGTTCCTCCGAACCACGTGATGCCAGCCATACGCATGTTTTAAAACCGCTCACTCACGCACCGTTGTTGTACCTCTCATCCCTCCTAAATTACAATGGGCATTAAATCATCCCTCCCTTCTGAGAGAGCTCGGCCAATCAGCTCTCTCTAGACCTCCGGCTGTGAGAGGTTACAGCATCACCCGAGAATCGAACCAGCGATCTCCGGATGATAGGGCGAGCACTTTACCACTGCGCCACTTGGAGGCCCTCAAAAATTGTTCTTGATAGTACTCTAAACTAGGGCTGCAACTAACGATTATTTTGATAATCGATTAGTTGGGCGATAATTTTTTCGATTAATCGGATAAAACTGAACGCTTTGATTTTATGTTTTGCTTAACTATATATGTATAAAAGTAAACTTAAAAAAATGCAAAAGCCACATATAGAGTTTAATGATCTTTAATTTTGACATTTAAACCTTATTTTATGTAAATCAACATTTTTGTTTTTAACAAAAATTGCAGACGGCAAGTCTATATATATATATATATATATATATATATATATATATATATATATATATATATATATATATATAGTTTAAAAAAATACACTGACATATTCAGTTATTAAGAATGACCTAAATTCTAAATTTTAAATTCTCTTAAATTAATTCAACTTAATAAGAAGAATTATAGACTTCGGTTTATACATTATTTCGATCCTCTCGTGTATTTGATCCTTTTTTTGTTGTCTCAATAATAATAATAAAAAAAAAAGAATATACAGTGGTGTGAAAAACTATTTGCCCCCTTCCTGATTTCTTATTCTTTTGCATGTTTGTCACACTTAAATGTTTCTGCTCATCAAAAATCGTTAACTATTAGTCAAAGATAACATAATTGAACAAAAAATGCAGTTTTTAAATGAAGGTTTACGTTATTAAGGGAGAAAAAAAACTCCAAATCTACATGGCCCTGTGTGAAAAAGTGATTGCCCCCCTTGTTAAAAAATAACTTAATTGTGGTTTATTACACCTGAGTTCAATTTCTGTAGTCACCCCCAGGCCTGATTACTGCCACACCTGTTTCAATCAAGAAATCACTTAAATAGGAGCTACCTGACACAGAGAAGTAGACCAAAAGCACCTCAAAAGCTAGACATCATGCCAAGATCCAAAGAAATTCAGGAACAAATGAGAACAAAAGTAATTGATATCTATCAGTCTGGTAAAGGTTATAAAGCCATTTCTAAAGCTTTGGGACTCCAGCGAACCACAGTGAGAGCCATTATCCACAAATGGCAAAAACATGGAACAGTGGTGAACCTTCCCAGGAGTGGCCGGCCGACCAAAATTACCCCAAGAGCGCAGAGACAACTCATCCGAGAGGCCACAAAAGACCCCAGGACAACATCTAAAGAACTGCAGGCCTCACTTGCCTCAATTAAGGTCAGTGTTCACGACTCCAGCATAAGAAAGAGACTGGGCAAAAATGGCCTGCATGGCAGATTTCCAAGGCGCAAACCACTTTTAAGCAAAAAACATTAAGGCTCGTCTCAATTTTGCTAAAAAACATCTCAATGATTGCCAAGACTTTTGGGAAAATACCTTGTGGACCGACGAGACAAAAGTTGAACTTTTTGGAAGGTGCGTGTCCCGTTACATCTGGCGTAAAAGTAACACAGCATTTCAGAAAAAGAACATCATACCAACAGTAAAATATGGTGGTGGTAGTGTGATGGTCTGGGGTTGTTTTGCTGCTTCAGGACCTGGAAGGCTTGCTGTGATAGATGGAACCATGAATTCTACTGTCGAGCAAAAAATCCTGAAGGAGAATGTCCGGCCATCTGTTCGTCAACTCAAGCTGAAGCGATCTTGGGTGCTGCAGCAAGACAATGACCCAAAACACACCAGCAAATCCACCTCTGAATGGCTGAAGAAAAACAAAATGAAGACTTTGGAGTGGCCTAGTCAAAGTCCTGACCTGAATCCTATTGAGATGTTGTGGCATGACCTTAAAAAGGCGGTTCATGCTAGAAAACCCTCAAATAAAGCTGAATTACAACAATTCTGCAAAGATGAGTGGGCCAAAATTCCTCCAGAGCGCTGTAAAAGACTCGTTGCAAGTTATCGCAAACGCTTGATTGCAGTTATTGCTGCTAAGGGTGGCCCAACCAGTTATTAGGTTCAGGGGGCAATTACTTTTTCACACAGGGCCATGTAGGTTTGGATTTTTTTTCTCCCTAAATAATAAAACCCCTCATTTAAAAACTGCATTTTGTGTTTACTTGTGTTATCTTTGACTAATAGTTAAATGTGTTTGATGATCAGAAACATTTTGTGTGACAAACATGCAAAAGAATAAGAAATCAGGAGGGGGCAAATAGTTTTTCACACCACTGCATATAGATAGACCATTTTGCTACACTAGACATTAATCTTATTGTTTTAAACATTCTCGTAATACGGCGACGTAGGGAGAGAAAAAAAAACCCGGCTACTGGGTTCACTCTCTTTATTTTGCCTTCTTCCGCATTTCCCTGTGTATAGCGTGTAGGATTATGGGATATATCCGGGCCTCCGAAGCATAAAATGAACGCGAAGAAAACGAACTAGGAGTGTTTTCCTTGCGTTCGTTGGGATTTGAACGCCAAGAAAAAGCTGCATGCAACACACGACACCAAAGCCCGTGTGAACTCGTTCACTGACTCCTTTTTTTTTTTAGTCGTGGCCAATTCCTCCCCGTCCCCGTCGCTAGTCCCACATGTGTAGAAAACCCTCCGCGCTTCATCCGCGCTCACCGGACACTATGAACGGCAGAAAACCGCTCGATTTTAACGCCTGATAAGAGATGTTTAATGTAAATTGCTCCCATACATTGGAGGACTTGGGGCGCGCGCTTTTTCCTGCAAACGCTTCTGTAACCTCCATTGCGCGAGCGACTGTGTATTTGTGCATCTTGTGGTTGCGCTCCTCAGTAACGTGAGCAGCCCAACTAATCGATAACGGCATTTGTTGACAACGAATTTCATTATCGATAATTATCGATTAGTTGTTGCCGCCCTACTCTAAACCCAAGAACAAGTAAACTACTCAAAAATTAAAACTCAAAAAGCTTTTCTACAAGTCTCTCTAGATACGTATGTAAAAATAAACTATATAAATTTAGCAGTATATCCTTGTGATAAGATGACAGGCCACCACAGTGCAGTAATCCACAAACCTATATGATCTAAATTCAATCAAATCGAGGTTTACTTAACACAAACTCGGGTGACAGTAGGAAATAAACATTTTCTAACTTTATGAGTTTTATCGATACTGAATTTAAATGTCTTACAAACATTTTATGCACAAATCTATTTCAGCTATATTCAGCTTCATAAATAAATCCATGTGCCACAGTATTCACATACTGAAATTCTGTCACTTTAATTTAATTTTGCGCAACATAAACATTAATTCAGTGAACACTTATTAAAAATGAAAAATCATGTCCAGTAATATTTAGTTGCAAAGACATGTTAGAGGTTTCAAATTAAAGGGGTGCATTGTGGACGACGACATACCAAGGTCACAGAACAAAGTATTAACAATAATTAATTCATTTCAAATAACAGTATAATGCCATAAAATCCTAAACTACAAGGGGCATCAATCTGGCACATGATTGCTGCTTAAAATTCATCTAAAAATGGATCATGTAACCACCTCAATCAAAGATAATTTTCATTTGGAAAGAGACAGTGGGGTAAACCTTTAATAATTAATTCTATAATAAAATATTTGGCATGTAAACACTTGATCCAACTGTTTGTCTCTTGTTGAAATAAATAAATAGATTTTTTTTGCATACGTTTGCCCTTTGTGACGAGTTCCCGAGAGGAAAGTTTGTGTTCTTGATGAGCTCTAAAGGTCCTCTTTTAGAGGTCCTTTAGGTCGTTTCACTACACATTTTATAACCCCCTTATATAACCCCCAGTCTTATATCATACAGAGCCCATGTGTAAGAGATGCTACTACAGAAATAATACGCACACACACACACAAACACACGTGCACTAATTAAGAGCATTGCAGCATATTGGAATTCCACACGAGTTGTGCAACCCATTATTAATATAAGCACATTAGGGAGCACATTTTGCCCCCAACTGAAAGTGAGGGCATTGAGCTGATCAAATTCAGTCAGTCCCAGTCCCCCAGTCCCCAGACATACCCCCCCCCCCCTCCCATTTTTAATTAGATGACATTTAAAGTCAGGTTCATGCAGAACAAAGCTGATCAGGACCGCCTGGCACAACACTGAAATAAGATGAGCAATGACTAACTAAACGCACATGATGTTAACTTGATATTAACTTGATAACGTGCTAAAAAGCTAATAAAGCGTTTCATAAATTTATTTTAAATTTTAAAGTTGAGTAATGTGATCTGATGTGAAGAAGGGTCAATGTTACGACCCTGAAGTTGATTATTTACCCATTACAGCATGTCTATTACTACAACATTACAACATTTTGTTTTCCATTTTATCACAGCAATTGGACATGTACATTTCTCATTAAATACAGTAAAGCACAACACTTGGTAAGTAAGCAGGTAAATCAGCTAGAATTTTTTTTTTTATACTTCTACAATCTTACAATGAGCTAATACATTTAAAATCCATTTTTGTGAAACATCAACCCAAGTCCCTGTGATGTACCTGTTACTATAGAATAAATGTGTATTAGTGCAAGTAGGGTGGCACGGTGGCTTAGTGTTGTAGCCATGCCGTGTGGCACCTCCAGGGTCCGGGTTCGATTCCCGACCTGGTTTTATTCCCGTCTCTGTGTGCATGGAGTTTGCATGTTCTCCCCGTGCTTGGTGGGTTTCCTCCGAGTGCTCCGGTTTCCTCCCACAGTCCAAAGATATGCACATTAGGCTAATAGGTGTTCCCAAATTGTCTCTAGTGTGTGAGTATGTGAATAATGTGTGTGCCCTGCAATGGATTGGCACCCTGGCCAGGACATACCCTGCTTCATGCCCTACGTATCTTGAGACAGGGCTTCAGGCAGCCCGTAACCCCCCTGCCCCAACCCCCACGGTGACCCAGTATTCAGGATTAAGCGGTATAGACAATGAGTAAATGAGAGAAGTGGGTTCTGAATCTATTTTTAGAGCTGATTAATCACCACCAATCACAATCAAGAATGTAAGAAGCTGCAATTAATATTTAAATACTACATAGAGCTCATGTCACTTACTAGTTTTAGATACAGAGGAATTCAGACTCAAATAAGAATTTACAACTTAAATAGGAGAAGATCATTCCTGAGATGGAGGACTTGTATGAAAGCATGCAGTATTGTAGTAGCAGTATTGAAAATTAGGGTTCCTTCCCTAAAGAAAAAACACTTGCTAGTTAGATCCTTAGGGGACAAGTGCATTCTGATCAGTAGAGCACAAAGCCAGGACTTCCTCTCTGTGTCACTGCTGCTCTCATCAGACAGAGGTGTTTGGTCTCGCCTCCCAAACAGCACCGACCTTAATTCAGTGAGTAGCTCATATTCATGGTGTAATTTGTAGATATCAGAGGAAATAGGCCGCCACCCTGAGGACTGCATCATATCTCTGTGACAAGCCAGTACTGCATGGATTGGGTTTCAACTAAAAGAGGCTAAGCCTTGAGCTAGTGTAAAAGGACACACACACACACACACACACACACACACACACACACACACAGTGTACGAGAGTACACCCACTCCTGCTCTCTCCCACACAGTAAAATTCTACTGTATATGCCAAACATGTTGGAAAGAAGGAATGATTATTGCAGAAGGCTGACATGTGTGCATTCTCTGAGGACTTTATTTACTCTGACTGGTCAAAATCTTTCCAACAAAATCTGAGAAACATCACTGTCAATCCATAGCAGTCTCTACCTCACGTTTAAAAAATAACCTTCCAACTGATTACACATTCACTACGCATTGTAATCAGTACAAGTAAGTGCCTTCTTAGCTGCTGCTAGGCTTAGAATAAGAATTAGAGCTGTTTCACATGCAGTATTTATTCTGAACCCTGGTGTGTTCACCATTTCGGGTCTTCAGGGCAGGTGTGGACTAAAACCAACCCGAGAGAATCTTAGGTTCATTAAAAATCAACGGCATTAGTAATGTACTGCACTGATATCACACATCAGTAATAAAGGCTTGTATTTGTGCAGATTTTTTTTTTTGGCCAATATTTTTGTAATTTAATTCACTGAAATGTTGACTTGACAAAACTAATTGTCCTACAGCAATGTGTCATTGTGTCTCGCTTGTTTTTAGGTTATAAAATTCATTTAAATTGGTACAGGTCTAGACTGGAGTGAGGAAAAGCTATCATGCTAAAATAACAGGATTATAAACTGAAATGTGTCCTGGATGCTGGTGCTAAATAAATCACCTAAAAATATGCTAATACTAAGCATGCTAGTTTCAAAGCATTATGCACTCATCTATCTCCATTCATTTATCGATCTATCCATCCCTCTCCATCCATTTATATCATCCTTTCACCCATCCATCCAACCCCCATTCACTCATATCTAGGGTTTGGTTTTTTTTTTAGATACCGGTGCCAAATCGATACTTTTAAAACAGTACTGGTGCCAAAACGGTGCCTGAACCGATACTTTACAAAAGCCACAAAATAATGGTGGATGACTCAAGAATACATTTTTATTGAACAAAAAATTTAATGCTTAAAATTTAACTATATATTAAATGTTTAAAGTATATTTGAATATATATATATACAGTGGAACCTCGGATTACGAGCATAATTCGTTCCGGAAGTGGGCTCGTATTCCAAAACACTCATAAACCAAATTTAATTTTCCCATAAGAAATAATGGAAACTTAAATGATTCATTCTACAGCCCAAAAAAATAAATACATAAAAATAATTAATACAAAATATAAAGTAAAAATAAAACAAATTAACCTGCACTTGTGAGGTTAGTGAGGTGTGTGTGAGGCTAGAGTAAGTGGAGACTCTTGCTTTCCGCCCCTCCTGTCTCCCCCTTCTCATCTTACACAGTAAAACTTTCTCCTCTCGTCTGAAAACACACACACATCAACGGAAAGACTGTTGTTCTCCTATAAATTATTAAAGTCTCTCTGCTTTATTTTAATGTTGCTCGCGACAGCATAACAGCTGTTAATTCATGCTTGTGTAATGATGAGATGGACAAACTGGTCGATGCCCCCGTTCTTTTATTTTCTGCATTGTCGGGCTATAGTACAAACTTTCGGGTGGATCCTGCACTTAAATCCAACTAAAAAACTAACAAAACTCAGGCTCTATATCCTAGCTTACATTTCGCATTCGCGTTAACACACATCGGACGGCATTACCCACAATGCATCTCCTGCACTGGACTACACTTCCATAAATCAACGTCTCTCTCCCGCTACACTGTTTTATCTGAAAAAATAGCAATAAACATCGCTCATGACACTCGTGTGAGCGCAAACTAACAGAATCACTGCTGTAAAGTAAAACAAACAAACAAATGAACCAGCAACTTACCTCTGTGTGTGTCAGAGCAGAGTGTGTGTCTCTTGCCTTAATGTCTGTGTGTGTGTGTGTGTGTGTGTGTGTGCGCACGGTACACACGCGCTTCCGAACACAAAATAAAATATGTTTTATACACACACGGGGTCACAGCGTTATAGTAAACAGTACACGCGTGCACGGATGTTGATTATACCAGTAAGGGACGAGTACTAAGACCCAGGAGAGACGATTACCCACAATTCGAGAGAGAGAAAAAACGTTGGCTCAGTTTTGATGACGTGGCAGTCACCGTCAAAACAAGAAGCGCATGTGTGATACAAGGTACTCGGTGCTCGTAAGCCAAGACAATCCTCGTTTTCCAAATCAAAATTTATTAAGAATCTCATATATATATATATATATATATATATATATATATATATGGTAAATGGGGTCACTGTTGTAGTGCTACTAGTACAGGCTGTAAAGCCATAATTATAAACAGAATCCATGTTACATTAGTATTTTACAAATCGTTTGACCATTTGTTAGTATGAATGCAAGATTTGTATTTTGCTATTAACATTACATTATCCTACTGCTAACCTGCGGAAAGTCTGCTGTCGTCATCATAATTTGTGGACTCCTTTTTGCTACAGTTGGTATGACTGGGGCTGAGGGTCGTCCACACCGATATAGTGCAAGCTGTTAAACACGGTGCCTCCCTCTGGTTTTAACTTTATTCCGTCGGCCCTCAAATGTTTCAATAGATTTGACGTGTTTCCCCCTTTACACACAACTACTGTAAAACATTTGCTGCACATCGCGGTGTCGGAATCCTTTCTTGTGAAATACAGCCACACTTTCGACCGTTTAGTTTTAGGCATTTTAACAAAAGTTTTTTAACTTAGCAAGCTAAGATAGCGATAGACCGCCTGCCGTCAGAGCGAGTGTAACGTTAGCTGCTGCATCTCGGATGGTCTCATTTCCTGATGATTTGTGCTTATAATTTTTTTATGTAATCTAATAAACTTTTAATCTACAAAAATAAAATGGACAGTAACATTACTGCAGCTATGTTTTGAATTTGTATTATCAAAGCTTTCCGTAGTTCTCAAGATTTTTCTTTTAAGGAAATAATAAATTTTTCCGATCATTTCTGACACCCCATGAATGCAGTATTTAAATTTTACTAGCGATCATATGTGTTGATGAATCTGTTGCTTATTACAACTGTCATTCAATCGACAGTTCAGGCATTTAAAGGGCACCGAAATGAGGCACTGAAATTCGTGTTCTGTTTCGGTCCGGTACATACCGGTTATGTAGGAATCTGTGCCGTATTGGCACCGGTTTCCGGTACCCAACCCATGAAAGAGGATGGACAGATGGATGTCAGTCATATCCATCCATCCATCTGTCCATCCTCATTCATTTAGGAGACAGAAGAAAACCAGAGACCTTGAAGGAAAGCTACAGAGACAAAGGGAAAATATTCAAACCTGTACACTGAGAGATTCAGTGATGTATCACGATTCTCTTATGTGGCAAATTATGTATCGCTAGACTGACTCCAGAATAATTTTTTAATAAAATTTGTTTGCTTTTGCAAATGAAATTAGTTTGGTTCCTCTATAATCCTGCATGGAGGACACGCAAAACTACAAACAAGTTGGCAGGCACCACAGCATCCCATTTGGTAGAAGAGAATTATTTTCAAAGATTGTAAAAAATACAAATAAAATAAAAAATATTTACAAAATCACAATATAAATCTAATCGGCACCTATGTATAATGATAATATTGTATTGACTAGTCCCTGGTGATTCCTGTTGAAATGTTTATTTATTAATTTGTGTTGGATCACTTCCCAATTCATGGTTAATTTTTCATATAAACATGTCAAGATGAAAAAACTGGACCAATGCATAACAAAACATACTGTTTGGCCAAAAACAGTCAAAGTTATTCTAATACTAACGATGGCTACAAATCAGCATTTTTCCCCGAGAGAGCACTTCACACCCATGTCAGGGATGATTCAACACTTCAGTCACCTAGACTGTCTATTTTATGCCATAATACCTTTGATCAATAGACTGAAACTCACGCTATATAAGATGTCAGCAGAGATGATGTAGCCTTCATGCCAGAGGTGCTTCAGCCGATTTCTTCTAATTTCCCAGCATGCTATGAGTAGTTGGTGTTTACTGTGAAGTTCCCATGAAAATATCTTTCAGTGAGAAACTGTGATCCAACACTTCTGAACCTGCAAGGAATTTGAGGAAATGTTGTTCCTGCTCTGCTAGAAGTAGACACCAGTCTCCCCTCTTCAGTTACTCCACGTTACTGAGTCTGTCCCTGCCGTCATGCTATCCGACACTAAATCAATGGGTATGAGACCATGAGGAATTCTCCTTCACTGTCCCTTACTCTCCTTTAGCAATTTGATCTCCCGTGCTTAAGCCTTAGCAGTAAGCGTATTTGAAATATCCTTCCAGCCAGAATTCTTTCCCAACAGCAGCCAGCACGAAACAGGCCATGCCTTCTTTTTAAACACCTTAACAGCCATTTGTTTATCAGAGACAAAAAAGACCATTTTATAAGCATGGTATGGTTTACTAACACAAGGTTTGACACATTGTGTCAAAACAACTAGAAGTGTTACAGTTGATGTCTTTACACATCTTGGTACATATAAAACAAAAGTTTTCTTCCCCACAATACAGCTTATGCTGTCAGTGTTTGTCATGTTGTGAGGAAAGATGATAAAAAATATTAACTGTGCCATTTAACTCTGGTCAGCAATGCCAAGTTGCATAAGACATTTGATTTGGTCACATGATAAAGTTACAAACAAGCATGCTACGAGTGGAGCAAAGGTAAGGTGGAACATGTGACACTAGAGTAAAAGATGACACGGCCAAAGGGTGTTGCCGAAGGAAGTCGCACAGTCCAAGCAACAAGTTTTAGGAAGACGCAGCCAGACACATAAGAGATGAGAACCAGTGGCGTTATTGCTGGTGATATGACCTATACATTGAATCTCAGATTTTAAGACAAAATAAAATTTTCGATTTAAAAACAAATATTTTTCTTGAATGAATAAAAACGCTAGAGGGTATAGGATTTTTTTTTTTTAAGCAAAAGAACACAAGTCCACTGTGTCAGGTTTTAGACATGCCCTGTGGAATTGATAAAATCAATTTTAATTTTTCAACATCCACATAAACCATAAATTTAAATTAATCCATAATAACGGAAATCGTGTGGCTCTAAGTGGAGTAAGAAACTTGATCGGGTAGAAAAAATGAACAGGAAAATTGTAATAGAAGTTTAAAGTCAACGGTGAAGGAACCAAGGATCAGCAAATCTATTTAATATTGCCAAATAATTTAGGTTATTTCTGGCTTTTAGAATAAAATCATACATTATAAGCTTGGAATCAGGCAAGTGTTGTAACTTTGTTTAATTTATTTTTATAAATAAAACTAAGAACAACAAAAAATAAATATTTTTTCCTCACAATCACAACTTTTCAACAATCTTTTTACATGGCCTGTTAACAGCTTTACACTGCTGTATTGATTATCCTGCATATCTCCAACTCTTTGCTGGAGCTGTCATTAACTCTACTATGAAGTAATTTATGCTCCTTAGTGGTAAAAGGAGATGTTTGACATTTCGGCGAACATCAGGAGCAAACATCTTGTTTGGTTGTCTGGGTTTACAACCTCAGTCTCTGGTAATCTATATAACTAACTCTCCTTAGATTTCTTAAGGTATGAAACAGGAGGCATTACAAGAGGTATTGTAAAAGGAGACGATGTAGTAGGAAAACAGAAACCAGCTATTTAAAAGCACTCTGAATATGTAATTTATGGTTTTCATGCCTACCAGACGGTTTATTACAGGCTGGTAAAGAGAATATGGGCTGAGATAATATTGCAGAAGATATAAGTAGCAGAGCTGAAGATGTTGAGGTTCTCTTTGGGAGTGACAAGGATGGATAGGATCAAGAAAAAGTTCATCAGAGGGACAACCCATGTTAGATGTTTTGGAGATAAAGTCAGAGAGGCCAGATTGAGGTGGTTTGGACATGTTCAGAGGAGAGATGGTGAATATATCGGTAGAAGGATGCTGAGGTTGGAACTGCCAGGCAGGAGGTCTAGAGGAAGACCAAAGAGGAGATTTATGGATGCAGTGAGAGAGGACATGAAGTTAGTTGGTGTGAAAGAAGAGGATGCAGAGGATAGAGTTAGATGGAGGTAGATGATTCGGCTGTTCCCTGAAAGGGAACAGCCGAAAGACAAAGAAGAAGAAGATAAGCAAGCTTATGATAAGACAACAAATGAAACGGAAGAGTACAGCCAAAGCATATTTTGTATTGTTTGTATTAATCAAATTACAAATCTAGAATATACCCTCAAATATTTTATGAGCTGACATGTAAGCAAAAAAAAAAAGTCATAAAGGCAATCCTTATGTTTATAATCATTTTACTTTGCTCCATTATTTATGAGCTTCACAAAATGGGTGTGTATGTAAATGGCTGAAACTCTTGAATGATTAACGTCATACTTTGGTTAAACCCCTACGTTTAAAGCAGAAAGTCTTGGCTTCACTCACAACTTGAGCTTTTCAATTCAAATCCAATGTGGCGGTGTATAGCGGCCAAATGTCAAAAAACATAGATACCTACTCCTGTTTACCCCCAACCCTGGTATGCAATTATAAAATATTAGAGAAAAAAAAATTACTGGTTCTATCACTGTAACAGTATAAGGAATACCATTAGCCAATTGAGAAGCTTTGTAAAGCATTTATGAGACAGAACAGAATAATAGCGGAAAATAATTCAGGAAAAAAAAAACACTTGTATGCAGTTATAGGTAAATAATCAGCAACTGGATGATGTGATACAGCTGGACGAGAAGTGAAGTTACTGTTTCCACTCTGAAATTCACGTCACAAAGTATTTTATTACTTCTATACCAAAGTGATTTGCCAATTATAAACCGACCAGAATTAAAGCTGCCACTATTTTGGTATGAAAGTACATGTTTTATTTCAAATCGCTCTATATATACCCTAAAAGATTGACCTCAACACGAGAAAGGGTTGGAAGAAGGCCAGAGAAAAAAATATATAGAGGAACATTTGCCCTTCAAAGGAGTCCTGCAGAATAAAAAAGAGCTTCCAACAGGAGCTTCCTGACAAATCCAGACGTGCCAGCTCATCCTTATCTTTCTCATCCTGGAAACTGTAAAAGCAACTAATATATCAGTGCAATGAAGCTTCATTGCGAAGGGAAAAGGAAATCGTTCATCACACGAATAGTGAGCTGTGTATTGCAATTCTCTTGTAATGCAGTTCCTTTTACTTTTAAGTGCACTGCCATCAGTATTCTACACTGTCACAGTTTTTTTTTCTCTAATTCTGAGCAGGGATTAACCACACATAAAAGACAGAGCAGAGAAAAGCAGCTCTGTGGGAGAGGCTAACGAAACCTTAAAGCCTCCTTGCAATCAAAGCTGTTACAATTCACAACTTCCCTTATTACAAAGAGTTGACTGGTGTTATAGTAAAAAAAAAAAGATATACAAGAGAGAAACCTCTCTTTTATATTCCCCAATTACCACAGTAAAGAATTGACAATAAAGATTGTTTTTAATAGACCTGGTCCTTTGACTAAATATGGAAAACGATTGATTTGTACCGTGCCAAGGAACTACTGCTCCCCCCTCTGGCCAACGTTCATTATTTTTGTTCTCCATACTCGGGTACACTTCCGTATTTACACTCATCATCTCCGATACAGGTGGAACGGTGGTGTAGTGGTTAGCACTGTCGCCTTGCACCTCCAGGATCCGGGTTCGATTCCCGTCTCTGTGTGCATGGAGTTTGCATGTTCTCCCCGTGCTTGGTGGGTTTCCTCCGGGTACTCCGGTTTCCTCCCACAGTCCAAAGACCTGCAGATTAGGCTAATTGGCGTTCCTAAATTGACCATAGTGTGTGAATGAGTGTGTGTGTGTGTGCTCTGCGATGGATTGGCACGCTGTCCAGGGTGTACCCTGCCTCGTGCCCTGAATCTCCTGATATAGGCTCCAGGCCCCCGCGACCCTAAATACAGGATAAAGCGGTATAGAAGATGAATGAATGAATCTCCAATACACTCCGATACAGCAGGGGGCAGTATATGTACCTACTCGGTTTGTGAGCCGCCATTAAACATAAGAGATCAAGGGAATTAACTTTTATGCTATGTTTAATATTATTGATAATTTTGGGGGGAAAAAAGGAGGCGACAGATGGCACTGATGGCTAAACAGCTAAACTTCTGTACTCAGGTATAATTGAAATCCATATCTCATTTGATGGTGGGAAAGAATTCACTCTGGAAGGATATCTCAAATACCCTTACTGCTGAGGCTTAAGCACAGGAGATCAAATTACCATCATTTGATCCAACTCTTTAAGCAGACTCGGGAACGGTTTACGAGTCTGGAACGATTGTGTTCTCGCTGATTAAAATGAACCGGAAAAGTGTTCTCGGAAATGATCCCGGGGCTCTAATGTAAAAACGCCTTTGACTTTCCCGACAATTCGTGAGTCGAGTGTGCTTAATTTGATCTCATGATGAGAAGACATACAATTGTGAGCTTAGCTGAAGAGCTCAGTATAAACTCAGCAAACAGTAGCAGAAAGCGGCTAAGACCATGTGAATTGAAGATTTAGATAATTAGATATTTCAGCAATACTGTATACAGAACTTATGAAGATTAAGGGGTTCATTTCAGAGACAAATCTCTTCTTTCCTCGACTCCACTGAAAAAAAGGTTGTCTTGATGCTGTTTATTTATAGGATCAGATATAATTGAATTGCATGTAGGTGGGCTCCATTAAACTACTAGTAAAATATATATATTTTTTCCCCCACCATCACTCTTACTCATGTCTGAACCATAGTAGGTACAGTATGTTTCCTATTTTTAAGCTATATTGTTTTATTCCAATGTTGCATAACATATTGCAATATATTGCATAGAATCTTCACACAAGTCTGGAGTAGGATTATGTAAAACCTGTCCAACTTTTTTTGTTTAACTTTGTCATTATTTTGATTTTTACTGTATTTTTTTTCAAGGTTTGTGATACATTCATTCATTCATTCATTCATCTTCTGTACCGCTTTATCCTCTATTCAGGGTCGCGGGGGACCTGGAGCCTATCCCAGGAGACTTCGGGCACAAGGCAGGGTACACCCTGGACAGGGTGCCAATCCATCGCAGGGCACACACTCATACGCACATTCACACACTCATTCACACACTACGGTCAATTTGGGAACGCCAATTAGCCTAACCTGCATATCTTTGGACTGTGGGAGGAAACCGGAGTACCCGGAGGAAACCCACCAAGCACGGGGAGAACATGCAAACTCCATGCACACAGAGACGGGAATCGAGCCTGGCCGGGGAATCGAACCCAGACCCTGGAGGTGCAAGGCGACGGTGCTAACCACTACACCACCGTGCCGCCGTTTGTGATACAATAAAGCTTTAATAAGAATATCTGTACTCTGTCCATTCATGCAGTTTTCAATCCAGCCAACCATGTGATAGTAACACAATGCCTAAAATCCCTGGGGTTGGGAGGGGTGATGATGGCAGTGACTTTGACTACAGCTTGCCAGATGTGCAGGCTTGAGTATTTCTGAAACTGCTAATCTCCTGAGATTTTCACAGACACTGATCAGACTCTAGGGTTTACACAAAATGTTAAAAATAAATAAATACATATAAATAAATATAGTGAGTGGCAATTCTGTGGGCAGAAATGTCTTGTTGATGAGAGAGGACAGAGCATAGCTCGACTAGTTAGAACTGAAAGGAAGCATATAATGGATGAAATCACAACTCTTTACAAGAATGTAGTACTCAAAAAAAAGTGTCAGAAGGGTCAAAATCGAAATGGATGTGCTGAAATTAAAAGCCACAGGAATCCAGCATATGGGGGCTTGGACACCATCTTGGCATGACAGTGTGTGAGAGTGAGGAGTGTGAGGAGTGTGACGAGCCAGGACGGGCTCAGCATTAGAAATGAGTGAAGCGGCCTTCAGCAGCACATCAATACAGCTTTTGAGTTGGGAGGCTAAGGGTTCTGCGGTTAGCAGGGGTACAGAGTAAATGCTCCGACGCTCTTCATGGCAGCCAGGGCAGCTGGTGGCAAGGGGCGGTATCGAGTGCCAGCATCTGATCAAACAACACAGACGAGCCTGTGGCACTGGACGCTATGCCAAAATAAAAAGGGTAATAAATGAATATGCTTATACTGCACAGTACAAGAGAAATGAGGTAAGCTAAAAAAAAAACACACAAAGTAAACAGTGCATGGTAAACAATGGAGGCTACCCATAGCAAAGAAACTCCAAGATGAGATCTTTTGTTAATCTCTTCTTTGTCTCCTAGACAGAAATGAGCCGTCTTTAAAACTTGCATGAGATTTAGGCGTGTGCATCTTGTCAAAGGTGTCTCAAATGTGGCTCATTACTTTAAAATCTCTGTTTATATTTGTCTTGTGTGCAACTCACATATGCAGAAATGAGCCGTCTTTGAGACTTGAATGAGATTTTAGCCGTTTTTCTCAATCTTCTCATGTATCATTTTGTATCATTTAGTGTCTTGATTTGCCAGATTTTGCTGGTGTCTGTTATATTGTGTGAATTGTAAATTTACTAAACTGTGTGATGTTAACAGCATAAAAACTATAATGTTTCTAATTCGTTCATGCATCTCATTTATATCTTACATTAATCTCATTATGGTCTTATATATGGCTCATTTGCTTCTCTCTCATGTACTGTACATCTCAGATTTCTCAAATGTATGTCTCGCTTTGTGTCTCAGTTATGTCTCTTTGTTTCTCCTAAGTGGGGTTTAGGAGAAATAGAAAAGATAATGTCGAGCTTGTAATGAGACAGCTCAATTCAGTCTCATGAGACAAGAAAAAGCTCATTCAGAGCAACAAAAGTTTGCTATGGGTAGGTGTAAGTGATAAATATGTAGAAATTAGACATATAAAGTCAAATAAAATTAAATGAAAACTGACATATATGCCAGGATCTTATTTCTCAATTGTAAAAGAGAAGGAAAGATGTGAAGTTGCTCTCTAATAATAATATCGTGTCATTCAAAGCCATAACAATAGTTTAATCACCTGATTAGCTGGCTTGCTGGGTCACTCTGATCTTTTTCCAACTCTCTCTCTTTTTCTTTTATCGTTTTAAGCAATGACTGCCACTTTCCCATATAAATTTTTCACAAGCAATCCAAGATTTACATATTAAATGTTGCTAAATCTACTGCTTTGGTTTTTTCTGCCACAAATTTTAGCACTTTTAACAAGTAATCATTTGGAAATCTGGCAGTATATAATTTTCTTAAGAAAAGAGTTAATGGAAAGAATTCAATTGAATGAATAATATCGAGCGCTTCTTTAGATCTTCAGACTAATAATGTGGAGTCCTGAGTGGGAATTTTTTTCTTATCAGTAATTGAAATCAGGGTGGCACGGTGGTGTAGTGGTTAGCACTGCCGCCTTGCACCTCCAGGGTCCGGGTTCGATTCCCGGCCGGGCTCGATTCCTGTCTCTGTGTGCATGGAGTTTGCATGTTCTTGGTGGGTTTCCTCCCACAGTCCAAAGACATGCAGATTAGGCTAATTGGCGTTCCCAAATTGACCGTAGTGTGTGTGTGCTCTGCGATGGATTGGCACGCTGTCCAGGGTGTACCCTGAGTCTCCTGTGATGGGCTCCAGGTCCCCGCGACCCTAAATACAGGATAAAGCGGTATAGAAGATGAATGAATGAATGAATAATTGAAATCATTATAAAATAATTTTGAAAGTTTTACATGTTAATACTTAAACATTTAATAGTAACTATTAATAGTTATGGCTGCAAGTTCCTGAATATTTATTTTGTTATAAAATTTCACATTCCTACGTCCATGCTACACATTGTATAAATGACTTTCTAACACCAGAACCCCCCCCCCCTCCATTTTCTCCCTAATTTAGTCGAATCCAATTCCCACCCGTCACTAGGGGGCTCCCACATTAAGGCTACTATACCAGCTATCTGATTGCCGAAGGCTCTCCAAACCACGTGACACACGCCGACCGCATGTTATTAACTGCTCACTCAATATGCTCACTGTTATCCGCTTGCATGATGTGAGAGCACCAAGTGCCTCCCATACCACCCCGCTGAAAGAGATCGGCCAATCAGCTCCCAGATGATAGTGTGAGCATTTTACCGCTGCGTTTTTACTACACTAATTATTATTAGTCGTAATAACAGTAAAAAAAAAAATCCAACTTAGTTAGGTTTCCGAGGGCGCAATGTTATGTTACAATAATGAAAAACATCTAACCATAAAAAAAACACAATTCTAACTGAAAACAAAATCCTTATAATTAATTCCTAATAATTTATGAGATACTCTGTCTCTGAGTGTCTCATATCTGCTTCATATATAGAGAAGAAAAGCTATTTGATTGAGAACTTGGCACTGATCTATAAAAATCAAAACATGGACATGGCCAATTTTTACTGGCTGACTGTGATGAATAATTAATATGCTCTATCTTTAATAACTTTTTTATGAGACACAATCCATACTCTGACTAGGCCGCACCCTGCGGGAGGGAATGAACAGTGAAAGATGATGATTTTTGCTTTTGTGTCACTTAAGGCAGGATCACTGTAACTTTATACTCTGACTTTTTATTCATATTGTAACAGACACATGATCGAGTCTGTAGGTAATAAAATGAAAGCCTGCAAGCAAAATCCTCTGCTTCAGGTTTTCACCATTTCTAAATTAAACCTGTTAAACATGTGGGAAAGAACACCAAGAGAAGATATCGCTGTTAAACGTAAGAGTGTAAAAGAAGGATTTTATCACACAGTATAATAATCTGCTCTCCTTGTTACTGACTTTATGTGCCCCGATTCTGTCAACAGTTTTACTCAAGGGTTTGTTTGGAAAATTCCTGCAAAATAAACAAAAAACCTCATTCCATTTTCGTTACTCAATAATAAAGTTGAACGGTTTATTATTTTTTTTAGACACCAAGGTAAAATATAGATATGCATTTATGAATAATACACTCTCATGACCACAACAATAAGCTAAAAGATAAGGCAGTAAGCTAATTATCTTTAGTTTATAAAAGCCAAACTGGTTGTATGACATTCATTTAACAAGGGCATTTTTTTCAACCTCAAAATCTTACTGAACTATTTTGGACATTAAAATGTATGTGTTTTACTTCTTTAAACACTGTTTTAGTAATTTTTAGACAATCTATACCCTGAAAACTGATTCCCTTTCCTAGAAAAAATGTATATATCCAAACTCATATAAAGTAGATACTGGCAGCACTTCAGGAGGAAGCATCAATTATGTAGCCGCACAATTTTAAAGGGTAGGCTTGCAAATTCCAAGAACTGGAACATGACCTTTTTTAACAGCAGTACACTGGTACTGAGAAAGCTAATACATCAAAATCTAAACAGAAAAATTCAATTAACAGGCTGGTAGTCTACACAATAGATCTGCAACTGTCTAGCAATTAGCCAGCTACATGACCTATCGACTAATTAGCAAAAATGTAGTCTACAAGCCTACGCCAGATATCGACAGCGATAGATAAAAGACCCACCATTAAAGGTGCTGAATTGTGCAACGGTTCTCTGCTATTCGCTGTTCTTCAGTTGTTGTACAATTTATCATGCAGTGAGACAAACCCTGTGAGACTGTCAGCAACCACACTTATCCAAGGTGCATAAACAGTTCAAAAGTTAAGGGTCAGAATCTGTTTAGTGATTAACTGACTGAAAATCTTTGACACTATCATTTTTCTAGTACATATAGTTATAAAATCTATGGGTTTTATAACTATATATATATATATATATATATATATATATATATATATATATATATATATAATTTTTTTTTTTTTTTTTTTTGCAAGTTCCTTCCAACTGTACTGAAAGACAGTTCACCAAACTCTTCAATTATAACCATGACTAATGTACTAAAAAAGTTACAATATTCTCATTTTAATCATCTGTACCAGTTTCTCTCATCACTTAACGTAAAAAATGAGTCACTAATGGCATTCAAGCAAATACTTCTTCATCCTCTCATTACTCAACTAATCTTGGTTCATGCTAACATCAATGCTAATACAATCACTGATTCATTCTATTATTTTCGTTTAATTTTCTTTGTTGTAGGTTATTTGGATGTTTTGAATCTATGGCCGTTGCCATCTATAGAACTCTTCCCTTGATCGAAGTATTCACAATTTTGTCTGGCTGTCATGCCCACCACAGGTAACACCGCCAAGCCAAATGGTGATGAGCAGCTGCCTAAATTTACACCACCTTCTGTGCACTGGAAGAGTAACAATATGGTGATATGTACAGCTAGCTCATCAAGCATAATCTAATGTTAAACTAGTATTTATTCATTCACATTCTATACCACCAAGCTCAGGGAGAACATGTAAACCCCACACACAGACAGGAATAAAACCCTCGACCCCAGAGGTGCAAGGCCACAGTGCTAACCACTATGCCACTGTACCGCCTAACTCATTAGCATTAACGCCTTACTAATTTAGTAAAACTGAAATGCTGTTTAAGCAAAAAACAATCTGCATGGTTTATACTTTTCAGTTATTTCGTAAAATTGTGATTGGCCCCAAAATCCTTTTTTTTTTAATGATTTATTAGGAATTGAATTGCATGAACAGGAATTGGCTGTTTTTCAGCTTGATCAGCCATGATCGATCATGTTGAATATAACCAATTCTGTGGTGCAACAGAAAAGCATTTTTATATCGTTTATCGTTATAAATTATTTAAAGTTGTTCGCATTAAAAAGATCTGGCTACTTCTCCAAACTCTACAATCGAATTATTCTCAAAACCCACTCATTACCCATGCTTACACCAATCTCAAAGTACCACATGCACTAATTAGTCTCGAAACATTTGCGTTAGAAGCTGTGCACGGCCACATGCTCACAACTGCTGAACACATGAGACTTTGGAGGCATTTGAGGTGATAACTGGTCACTGTTTCTTTATAATCATACAGATGCTACACTCTGACTTATTTACACACTGGCATTCCATGTGATAGGAGTGAATTTTTTTTTGCTAAGTATGTTTAGAACTAATAATTATGGGGGATGACAGAGATACGTACTACTCAGTAAAAATTTTTCTTTTTGTTTCATTTTAAGTTAAATGAGTAAACTGTTGTGTGTGAAGCGATATACCGGTACACACAGTTAACCAGTAGAAATTTGTCAACCGATAGAGATTTTGGTCTATCGTCTTAATCGCGGTTGAGATCACGTGACGTTGCACGTTACGTAACCACGAAATACACATTCACTTCTATGAGAAGCCAAACTATCCAGATAGTCGTGCTGCGCTGTCCACCGGGACGTGCAGATATTTGGTTCAATCAGGTGCCACGGTTTCGTCCCACTTTTGATGTGTTTGGCTTCACATACACTTCGACAATGGAAGAAGACGGTGCAGCAGCAGTGAGTTTGCTTACATGTGACAAAACCAACAACGAGGAGATTGTAAAGAAAAAAGGTGCATCGTCTGTGGTGTGGAATTGGTTTGGGTATAAGAAAAGTGATACGAATGAGACGAACGTGATTTGGAAGGTACGCAAGTGCACTGTTTTAACAAGTGGTGAAAACACGTCAAACCTTTTCTATCATCTGAAATCCAAGCATCCAATCGAATATGGCCAAAGTAAAAAAAATGCGGCAAACCTCAGCAATTATGTAAAACAGTTTCTTTGTGTTTGAATTTTTATTTATGCATTTTTGGATACAAATTGCTATATTGTGATATCTATCGTTATCGAGGTAGAAAATTGCTCCTACTGTGATAGAAGATTTTGGTTATATGTCTGTTTCACTGTGGCAATTAGTTATGCCACATTATGCCAAAAATCACACATTCTTGCAAGGTTTTAGACAGCTTTAGGCAGAGTGATTGTTTTCACTGCAGCGTTTATTTCTCAATGCAAAACAGGTCAAAGCATTTTATTGGCAGGAAAAAAAACTTCTGGCATTATTGCCTGGTCGTGCAATCTAATGGCTTTCCCAAACCGCATGCATTTAGTGAGATACCAAGGATAAAAAATTTGCAAATCTGCAGAAGTACAGATGCCAAAAATAGGAGAGAACATCGTTACTGCACCACCACCACCACCACCACCATCATCATCATCATCATCATCAACATTATCATCATCATCTACTCATCTAACTACAGCATTTCTTTTTGAAGCCACATCAACTTGACAGTTTTCTCAAATGCTGAGTCATTGCATATGGGCTGGAGAGAAAGCAGCATGGCATATCCTCCATTTGCATTTCGGTCAAATTAGAATCAACAAGAATAATAAGCAATAGTTGTCAGGAGAGGAGAAGATTCTTGGTTGATGATTCATTGCTCAAATTGCTTCTACCCACAGCTGGAGGATCAGGCACTCAGCTTGTTGTGAATAATGCTGGTGCTGTTTTAGAAATGTGCTGCAAGATGACAGCTTAATGACGTGCAGCACTTTTCCCCCGGAAACTTTAGCGCAAGGGAGAAATTGCAGATGGAACTTTGGGGTTTAACATTTAATTATTATATAACCTGATTTATATAAGAATGAGTTTGTGGATTATTTAAGACATTAATGAATTCAACAAAAGATAAGTGAAATAGAGTGACTCTTTTACCAACACTTGAAGAAGTGGCAGGATTGAAAGAAATTCATCTCAGTGTCTGCAGAAGTACAACAAACCCTTCAGACCAGATCGACATTATGGAGAACTCTTATTTTGTAAGCTACTTACTAAACCTCTAAACATCAAGAATATAGGTTCCTTCAGGTTTACCACCTCCATGGTTGGAGAATAAAACCTAGTGGATGAATGGATGGATAGATAGATAACTTTAATCTCAAAGAGAAATTGTATTGTTACAGCAGCCAGTTCACAGACATTACTACAAATAAGCAACGCGCAAAAATCGCCAGGAGCAAAAAACTGATACACTGCTTACAATTTAAGGTGCATTAATAAGGTAAAAAAAATACTAAATTGTGTCAAATGCGCCTGCCAAAGGGATAAAAGCGTCTGCCAAATGGCATAAATGTAAATGCAAAACAAGCTCACTTTAATGCTACAACTACAGAGCACACTACCTGAGCAAAATTGCAGCACTACACACATCAGCGTTCCTAGTCCGATTTACTGGCACAGATGAGATATGACTGCAGGAATGTGAAAAACTGCCAAACAGTGCAAAACGAAATGCAGATGTCATCAACTGTCCTGTCCTTCTAGCAAAACACACTTGCAGTTAAACAATTTGAGAGTAGATACTAACTAGACAATGAATACTAACTTTATGTGCATTAAAGAGAAAGCTCCTGAGGTTTTAGGCGATACTCTCTATTAAGTGACTTTTTGTCGATGGCTTAAACACAATGTGAGTCATTTATTAACCGATCAGTGAAAACATTTAAATTACCGACCGGCAACATGATAAACATTGTCTCATTAGAATGGCCCCTGCCAAGATGTTTACCTGCCATTGTAAAACCTCAACAGAGTCATTCATGCCCAGGGACACTGATGCACATGGGGAGTGAAGGCGAGTCCAAGGAAAAGAACCTAACGTATATTAGGCCATTCAGAGTATACTAATTTTTCCTTAGCTAGGTATCTTTCTTAACTTAGTTTTTTTTTTTTAAGATTATGTTAACTTTCTTAATTTTTTTTTAAGCCAATTCAATTATGTTTCTATGCAACCAAATCATGGGACTGGGAAGTTTTTCACTCGCCCAGTGGACAGATAATAAATTATTCACTTATCCATACCTGACTACTATTAAATAATATAAAAGTATTGCACAGCAGTCTAGAGTACAAAGTGTAGGTTCCATACGCCATATAAAAAATCTGAAGAGAAACACTACTGTCCAGAGGCTTAGTTTGCATGTACAAACTTATTTCCTGTCTACATTTGTGTATTATGAGTACATTGGGTATTATGAGTACATAGTACATTTGAGACCTGTACCTCAGAGCTATTTGTTTACATGCAAACACAGACATACAGAGATCTCTGTGTGCTTTATTTCACCAGATATCAGGTGTCTCCATAGATTCTTCATTACACTTACTTGGGCTTTAACTCAATGTCTACTGAATCCTGAATGAAATTTCAGCTTGTCAGTGTATTCTCATTACGGCTGTAGTGTAGGATTCGAGACATTCTCCACTGACCTCTCTCAATGCGGGAATTGTTTGGGTGCAAAGAATACCAAAGAGAATTCCAAAGCATCTCTTTATGCCAATGTCTTCTAGGGGCCAAAAGAAATGCTTTTCATTCTCAGCTCACTTCAGCCCTGTGTGTGTGTGTGTGTGTGTGTGTGTGTGTGTGTGTGTGTGTGTGTGTGTGTGTGTGTGTGTGTGTGTGTGTGTGTGTGTGTGTGTGTGGTTGAGGGAGAAAGAGCTGCTCCTGTAATTAATGGACATGTAGAATGGAATAACAAAGGCGTCATTACTGCTCAAAGCATCCTCAGTATTCAGAGCTTTGGGTCAGAGGTCACACCAGGCTTTGTGTGTTACCACCATTGGTTTCTGAAAAGACAATAAACCCCTTTGATATAGCCATAAAGTTTTCACAGATGGATGAATTTATGTTTGTATTCGTTTGAAAAACAGAGGCAGAAACTCTGTTTTGGAAAAGTTGGACAGGGATTCGAGTTCATTATTCGTTTTAAAAAATCTGGAATTTTCTGTAGATTAGTTCTTAACCCAAGAGGAACGTTATGTAAAGGTCATGGTTCTGTACACAAATTGTGTTGAATTGATATGCTTTTGGTAGAGTAAAGAAAAAAAAAAGTAATAGTAAATTGTTAAGAATAGTAACAGCACTATTCATAGCAAACAGTGCAAACAAAGGCTAAAAAAATTATATTTATAGGATATTTTTTAAACGCACTGAATTTTCAAAACTCACTGAATCTTTTTTTTGAAAGAGTAAATGGGGAGCATGTCTTTGCCTATATAGCTCACTATTCAATGACTATACAGCTCAGTATTTGAGAAAATAGCCATTTTTAGCAACCCGCTTAGAATGGTGCTAACAATGGCTAACAATAGCATGATGCTTCTGTCTTTGGGAACTGTACATACAATCATTCAAAACACCATTTGGACATTACAGGAACTCAGCTAAGAGATATCGCCACATCGTAACCTCGCTCCACACCACTTCCGAATGTTTGAGCCACTAAAGCAGGCCAGTGTTTCATATGTGAAGCAGGCAGACTGTTCATGCCTCCAGCGTACTGAGAAAACTTTCTCACTTGATGGTATCCAAGCACAAGTGAAACAATCAGAAAAGTGCTTTAGTGTAACAGGTGATTATATAGAGATATAAAGTGAGTTTTTAACTCTCATAATTGTGTTCTGTTATTCTGCACAACCAAAAGTCTAGGTTTGGCTTGAACTTCCTTCATAGTTTCTGCTATTAACTATAATAATGTGGTTATAAATAGCCATTTCCTAAATAACCACTCTTAAAGTTAATAAGACAAAAAAAAGAAGCTACAAGGTCCTCTGTGAAAACTCTTTCCACAAATAAACAGAACAATCTTCCTTACACATCATAGTAATTATCATATTAAATATATATATTAAAAAATGTATTAGTCTTTAGGTTATGAGAAGTGTCCCTTCAGAATTAATGCGCTGATATACAGCAGTGATTTTCCCTGAAGCCGGCACTACAACGTCAAAGTTGCTGTTCTAAAAAATTAACCAACGTCTCCTGATCAATCGAGCTTAAGAATTCAACTATGCTGCATTGTAACACTAAATACACCATTGATTGCAGTCCACACTAATCACAGGAGAGGATACCTAGACGATACATCACACACACTTCATTATTTTCCCACCACAAAAGTCTGAAGGACATTTTACAACAAATCAGTTCATTGAACAAAAACCTGCTGAAGGTCAGAGAAGAAGCTGCTCCATCGTGCTCGCTCCCGTCAACAGCATGTCGTGCATTTGCTTTGTTTGATTCAGCTTTACTGCATTTTATATCTAATTCTAAAGGACTCTAAGTGCTGCCTTCTGCAATGGAGAGATACCAAAATTTTAAAAAGTTAAAGTGCTTGAAGTACAGAGCTTTTATAACTCCCAACTAATCAGCTCACAAAGAGAAGGAAAGAAACATAGAAACAAAGAGACACACAATGTAACGTTCCATTTGAACAGTGACTGTACACAGCAAGTCACACAAGCAGATCAAATTCATTCTTTATTTTCAGTCTCTGAAGCAACAGCAAAGACTGCTGGGACCGGTACAGCATTGTTATGGGTACACCTGCAGCGTTTCCGACAACAGAGAAAAACAAAGAACTATAAATAAAAAGAATAAAGTAAATAGGCCTGCACTAAATATTTTTTACTTAAATAACAAATTAAGATTACAAAACGAAAACACGCTGAAATACCTTTGAAGCTTGCCTCAGGTAGGCAATTTTTTTCATACACTGGTTACTAAGTTTTTTCAGTTAAAAAAAATAGCAGGCCTGCCTCAAACTACAAACTGTCTAGTTTTTATTTTTTTTAAAAAGTAACAGGTCAACATGCTGTGGGGATAGTCTGGAGCGCAACCTAAACACCCGCGGCAGAAAACACCCTCTCAGATGGCACAGATGTCCCAGGAATGCAGCGATAACGCTGCGCTAGAATGGCCAGTCTCGGGAAGCGCTGTTCATTTGCTTTCCACCAGTCTAGAGCATGAATATCCAAAGAGGATGGATTGTCTCTCATATAAATGTCCACCTCTGCTCCATAATCAGTGACTTCTTTTCTCTCACTTCATTTTGCTTGCCCGGCAAAATACGTGATAATGGCCCCATGAGTTAACAAATAGCGTATGTGTATATTTATGCCGCAAAACTTTATACTACTACTACTAATAATAATAATAACTAGAGAGCAAAAATTCCTGAAGAATTCTAATGTGTGCGGCATCACAGACGGAACTGTGATGTCATAGCTGATGCTGGTCTCAAAGCCTGGTGTATAAGACATTTTGGGGCGGTTTTCGGGGATCTGTGGGAAAACCGTGCGACGAATCCCCTTCAAAAGTGATAGCACACCATTCCCGATCGAGCCACATGAAACGGTGTAACATACGTGAGGGTCGTCTCAAAGCTGCGGGGCGAGAAATGGTCCAAAGTTTTAGGCGGAAGAACAATAAATGGATTTCGGGGGCATTTCTAGGGGAAGAGTAATAACACTTAATTAAAAAACACTTAATTAATAAAAAATTATATATATATATATATATATATATATATATATATATATATATATATATATATATATATATATATATACATTTTAAACCGTTTAACTGGTCAAAATTCATTCTTTCGGTTAATGGTTAAACGGTTAATATGAGCATCCCTAATCTCTTGTATAAATAGTCATTGTGAGTGAGACTGTCTGTATGTGTCAGCAACTGTCTTTCCTGTTCATCAATGATCACTACAGAATGCTGTGTGTGGAAACAGATGGGATGCTGTCTTGAACTGCAAACATATAAGGTCAATGTTAAAAAAAATGTAAATTAAAAACAGAAGGTGATGCATAATGTGATAGGCAAAACATTTTAACCTTTGCAGATGACAGCACTGTAGCCCAACCAGAGTTTTATTTTTTTTTTCATATCTTCATAGTAATAAGAATAAAAGAGAAAAGCTGAGCTGCACTGTTTTGGTCACAGATCTATCACAAAAAATCAGCAAGATGAGGAAAAAGTTATCTGAAAATCTCAACGGAACATAATGGCCACTGACAAAAAGTGGTCAGACCGCTAATGACATATAGTAGTTTTAGGGGAGGACAAACATGGAGAACAAAGTGCACACCCTGTGCCTGAAGGTGAGTCAGCAGCTATTGCACAGCACTTATGTTTGGTTAAGTTGCAATGAAATGCAATGCAATGCAACAGCCTGACTTGAACACTAGGCAATAAATCTGCCCTTCCCAAATTAGCCCAGGGCTCTGCACCTACAAAAGCAATTCCATAGCCCAAATCCTGAATACCTCCCTGCTTACTGCCAATTATCAAATATGCCAAACCTGATTTGTTTAATAAACCAAAATAGTCAGACAACCTTAAGGCTTTTTTCGTTCACAAATCTTGGCCCCGAGAAACGTATACAGAAAAATCGAGCTTGTATTTAAATCTCTTACATATGCTCTTTTATCTAGGAATAAAGAATGGGTTAAGTGTAAATGCATGTCGGAGCCGAAATCCCAGGCAGACCGATGAAAGATGAGTCCTAACACAATTCCCAGGAAATCATCACTAGGGCACAGGTGAGAACAGGGACTAAAGGAGATTTAATGCACAGATGTGTTTTTACGGCTTTTGAATAAGTTGCTACTTGTGAGTCGATTTGATTCAATAGCACTAATCATTTAGATAGAGTCAGATTTGTCTCAAGCAGGTAAATTTTGTGTTATTTGTGTTCTTAAAGCCATTTCTTGTACAAAGCGATATATGTTAGCTGTCTTTAGGAGTCTTCTGCTCCTCACTTCAGGCCAGTACGTGATAGTAATGTACCTTTCAAGAGGGGAAGAGGAAGAACTGCTAAATTTGCAAGATTAGAGCAATTTTATAAATCAAAGCTGTTTGTATTTTCTGCCTATATAGCCTATATATGTTTAGTAATTCAGAAACTTACGACCATTAAACACTTGCAAGTTTACCTAAATAAATATTAAAAGAGTAATTTAATTCTGAATTGAAAACTGACTCATGGATTCAATTAATTGATTCCACCAACAAAAGATTACATTAAGCTTCGTCTGGGGTTTTGGGGGGGCGGGGGTAGGTGCACTCCATCAGGATAGAAATGTATCATCATGAGATGATAGATCAGAGGAATTTTTTTGTGATTTTCAGTAACCATAACTTTTTAAGGGGGCAAGCGGAGGTAAATTCTGTTAGCGAAATAAATTAGTGCCTCCTACAGTTCAACAGCACCAGGGTTTTTTCCTTCTTTTGCCATCTGCATGCAAAGGACAGATTCTCAGACTTGCGGAAAATCATGTTATTGTGCTCTCGATTGCATTATTAATTCAGATTGACCTGTAAGGAATTTCAGACTTGCAAATGTGGGCTTCTTTAATGGATACCGTGTTCATTCAAAAACAGACCACTTCAAATGGAGAGGCAACTCTGTGGAAAGAATTCACTACTTATAAAAATGAATGCAAATGAGGTTTTGTCTAATTTAAACACATGCATACATTTACATATAATAAAAACGAGTCTTGTTATGCTGTTACAATTAAAATTGCATTTACAATTACATTTCACTGTCTCACTGTTTGTTGAAATAGTATTTCAGGATTGTTTAAATACCTTAAATTTTTTTTAAAAAGCCATTTTCAGTACATAATCTAACGCAAATCCAGCAATATCCAAACTTTGTGAAATTTCTCGGACATACAGTACGTTACAGGATTGTATTGAAAATCTAGAGATAGAAATAGAGATTTTTGCCATGTAGAATCATAATAATACAAAAATATTGTATATCAGGAAACAATAATCACATAATATTATTACTAGTGGGTTAATTTTTAAGAGTTCTTTAAAGTTGTAAAAAAAAATTTAGAATCTGGTCAGAACAGAACTCATGAAATAATATTTTGTTTCGTTTTTTATTCATTTAAACTTTTCAATGTTTTTTTTTATTTTATTAAAATACGTCTGTGCTGCATGATGTAATTTATTTGCCTCCTGTAAAGTGACTAAAATAAACAAGCAGTACTGACACTAGGCTGTGGAACCATACTGTTGGCTTGAGTCAAGCCACCGGAGTACATTTGCATATCCTTAGGCCTGACTCACAAGGTCACAAAGGCAGCTCTAACCTCACAGAATGCTCATATTCCCTAAAGACCTTAACACTTTGGTTAACTCACTGAACATGTCTTTTCTCTGTGATATAACAGTGTGCTGGAACCATTATTACTAAGACAAAATAAGTTCAGAGGTTGGTATATTTCTCATGGTCATGCTACAGCCTAAAAGCATTCCACATGCAAACAACAAAACATACAAATTGGCAAGCCACTGAAATAGCTCTATACATGCAGAAGTCTACAACTGTTCAAATATTAAGCTACAGCTTGGTAAGCAACCACGATTGTTTATTTGAAAGCAGGTACTGTATATGCTGCTTGGTTTAAATTTAAGCTGTGGGCAACTATCAACAAATTATTTACCCGTTCATGTTCCTTGATGCCTCCCTTACACGTGAACACACTATTCTGGATGACTGAGAACAAAGCTTGTTGAAAATGGTCATGTTAAATCTTTAAATGTCAAACCGTCAAGATGGCAAGAGCTCTTTTTAAAAGACTGACATCACCATTTCCATTTCCATTATAGTTTTGTGTGCTTTATAGGGCTGCACGATATATCGAAAAATTATTGTTATCGCCATAATGGTATACGCAATATCTGTATCGCAAAGAGTTGCGATAAATTAAAATCGATGAGTGTATGTGTTGGCAGGTCTATGGTAACAGCAAACCAGAAATCAGAATATCTGCTGAGGGTTTTAAGTCATTCATAGTGTTTTGAAGTCTAAATACCTGCAACTTCTTTGACATATAGTTTCTTTTTAGCCTGAATTAGATTTAATTATATCAGATGAATATCTATTACCTGTTTATTTTTAGTATGATCATTACATATATAAATTATTTTTAAAAAATAGCCAATAATAATAATAATAAAAAATGCATTTCTCTAGGGAAATGTTATATCGCAAGAAATATCGTTATCGCAATATTCAACAACAATATTGCATATTGCATATTTCCCTATATCGTGCAGCCCTAGTGCTTTATCAACATCCCCAGGCTAATGGTCTGCAACAAGTTTGTTACCTCTGTGATTTGTCATTTAATAATGTTCTGGGTTACTTTTTCGTTTTTCACATACACACTTGTGCAAAGAGTGCCTATATCTAACCTGTTCTGTTGGCTACTGCTATGTTCTGTGAGCAAAGATTTTGGATAAGATCCAAAGATCAGAGATCACTACGGAGTCAAACTTATTAAATGTACAAATATCTTATGGTACAAAGGTAAGTTTAGTTAAAATTTACAGATAAACAATTTGGTAAGAATAATTATTGTATAATATATTCATTCATTCATCTTCTGTACCGCTTTATCCTCTATTCAGGGTCGCGGGGGACCTGGAGCCTATCCCAGGAGGCTTCGGGCACAAGGCAGGGTACACCCTGGACAGGGTGCCAATCCATCGCAGGGCACACACTCATACACACATTCACACACTCATTCACACACTACGGTCAATTTGGGAACGCCAATTAGCCTAACCTGCATATCTTTGGACTGTGGGAGGAAACCGGAGTACCCGGAGGAAACCCACCAAGCACGGGGAGAACATGCAAACTCCATGCACACAGAGACGGGAATCGAGCCTGGCCGGGGAATCGAACCCAGACCCTGGAGGTGCAAGGCGACGGTGCTAACCACTACACCACCGTGCTGCTGTATAATATATATAATATATAATTGTTAAGCTGACCTTGTCTGCCATGAGAACAGATTAGTTACGCTAGAGACTGTTATCTAAACAGGAGGTACAAGCGTTCTAAGGATGATGAAGCCTCATCTCGAAGAGGTGAGCCAGTGGTCTAGTTAGCCAGATGGTCAGTTGGTGGTTAGAGGTTGTGTTCCTGACTTGTTTGTCAAGCAGAAGCAACATTTCTGACTTTGGGGCAGCACCGATCTCATCAAATTTCTCACTTTTCTTAATATCTCAACTTTGCTACCATAACATCCATTTATTGCTGCTTCTTTGTTTATGCTTGGTTTTAGACTAATTTTTGAATAATAATAAAAATAATAATATTGTTGTTTTTTCATTTGTCTTTGGTATTGGCAAAAAAAAATCTTTATTATCTTTATTGTTAGTTAGCACATGCTTACAACAACCTCAACCTAAATTTAAAAGCATATAGCTAAATAAGAGCAAGTTAGTAATTATACAACTCATAATCTACATAGTAGATTACTTATTTTATTCATATATTCGAATATCATAAGTTGCTACTGATTCTATCAAACATAACCAATCTTTATTACCACTCTGTGTGAGTGTATTTGGCAAAAATCCTGTAGGTTTTATATAGTCAGTGAATCATAATAAAGCATACAGTTTTATCTTGTGTTTGCATTGCTTGCATATTTTTTATAACATATTTAATCAGTACCACGAGAACCTAATAACTAGCTCTTCTACAGTACTGATCAAATGTGTACAGCTGGTTCTTATGGTCAGCATACCAAATACACAGATAAAATATGGCTGTAAATCAGTAAGAAACCAGGGGTTTCACTCCTCAACAGCTGACATATAATGAATTAGCTTGCTCAGGGCTCATTGCTTTTTATATTCATGCACTGCACAGACGTTCAAGTGTAGGCGTAGTGTGGCTCTTCACCAAGCTGTTACACTTAACCTAGCCAGATTTCCTGTCCAAAACATTATGATTACATCTCAGGTGGCAAGGGCATGAATAAGAGAGAGGAGTGTTTTTACAACTTAAGCTCACAGTTATATTTGTGTACTTGTTCAGCAACGTAAAATTAACCCGTGACTCATCTTTAGAGACTTAGTCTGCTTTTCACTGGCTTTGTTGACAAAACTGACTTGTTTGCAAAACCAGTCAAATCTATTGTTAAGTTCCTGCTGTTGTTTCAGATGTTAATAATTAGTAATTATTACAGGATTAAAAAGCCTGTCGGTGCATGCTGATGATACACATTAAGAACATGTTAAACGACAGACCTGGCGACAGCAGATCATATTTCAGAGCAGTCCAGGTTTGTTTGTTTGACCAAGATGATTTCTGAAGGTGCAGGAATGTTTTCATTATGCCTGTCGCTGGTTTAGCTGCCGTCTGTGAAATATTGATGTGAGCCCGAAGTGCTCGAGTGTTAAAGGGAGAGAGGATGAGCTGGATGAGCAGAGTGCTAGTGCAAGATACTATATTGTTGGCTGCATGTGAAAAACACCTTTGTGTTAATTACAGACACACACACTTTAAGCGGTTTTGAGACTATGCGACTACAGCATTGTTTTATGATTATTACTTGTCACACAAATTACTATATTTTATGTTGTTGTTGGTCTTTCGGCTGCTCCCGACAAGGGGTCGCCACAACGGAATATCTGGTCCGCACAACAACTTTGGCACAGGTTTTACACCGGGTGCCCTTCCTGACGTAACCCTCCCATTTTATCCGGGGTTGGGACCGGCACTGCAGTGGCTGGGGTTTGGGCACTGGCTGGGAATCGAAACCGGGCCTTCCGCATGGCAGGCGAAACACCTACCACTGAGCCACCAGTGCCCCCAAATTACTATATTTTATGTATACGTCATCAATCAGTGTGATTCTGGTTCATACAGAAAATAGTGGAGGAAAACTTCTTCAAAGTGAGTTTGAGATAAGAGATTTTTTTTGTCCATGTGCATGTTTCATTCATGTTTTGCCATTGCCACTACCATTATTTTGTGCCAACATTCTGTGCCATGCACCTACTAGTAGCTCTTAAACAAATACCGCTGCTGTAGTCTCAGACTGAAATCTTCATCAGAAATGTTGGAAACTGCCAACATTTTGTCAGTAGCTGTATTTGGTCTCAATTGCACATTATATAACGCATTATGTGTTTTGCAATCAACCTCAAATCATTACTGGGTGTACACTCTGGACAGACCGGCTATCTAAGATCTGGCATTTTTTGGAGCTTATTCACTGACATATTTCAGGTCAGGCCTCACAGCACAAATTGTCTTAATTATTTAGGTCACGTCTGATGCTTTCTGAGAGTTGGTTCAGCTATGAAAAATAATATCAATGTTAATTTACAATGTTTAATTTTTTATTGTTTATTTTTTTTTTGGGGGGGGGGGGTTAAACTATTCACACTGGCAGGCAGCATCCTGTGTGGTATGGACAAATTATTTGCCATGTTTGCTTAGAATCTTTGCAAAGTGTGAAAAAAAATAAAATGCATATAGATTCAACATGTTTACAAGATCGTAATACTAACAGAATCGCAATACAAATAAAATTTGTCATTCGGTATCATGATAATATTGTATCGGGTGACTGCAGATGATTCATCCACGATTGTACCTAGAACTGATGGAGCCTCTGAAGCCTAAAGACGATTGCAAAGCACTGATCCTGTGGTGAATATCACTGGCAAGACTAGTACTATCTCTAGTCTGACTAGGGATCTGGTAAGACATTATCATTTCTGAGGATCTCAGAAACACACAAATGGTAGATATTATCAAGTTTGCATCAGATCCTGTACAGGCGCCGCATTATGTACCCAAAGCTCTGATGGCTATTGTGCTGGAAAATGTGATCAATGCATCAGGGAGACGATTTATCCAGCAACACCAGTCTTTTCAATTTCCTTCCGCAGCCTGAATGCAAGTCTAAACAGCTTCCATGATCCATCACATGCTTCTCCATTAAGAAACCAGACCTTTTCGTGCTGTATTGAATATTGCTGGGTATAAAAATGAAAGATAATTGACTATTACAAAAAAAATAAAAAATACAATGCATCCAGCAACACCATCTGAAACTAGCCTACATCCTAGCAAAGGTCCTGATCTAAAAAAAAGCTGCACCAGTACAAACAGGTCAGTTGTGAACAGTGAGCACTAGCTTGAATCAATTGTGTTCAAACAAAGTGAGCAAACAAGTGAACTCAGGAGGAGGGGAACAGGGGGAACCGGGCAGAGCTGAGTGAGCTCGCTGCTTACCTGTGTCTTACAGATTGCAGATATGGATGTCACAGGGGTTTAGCAGAAACCAAGAGGAGAAATCCGGCTCCACATCGTCTCATAGTCAGCCAAGATGTTGAAACAAGCTCGGTTCGTCTCGGAGAAGGAGCTCATGCGGTGTCGGCGAGGACAGCACGCAGGCTAGCGTCGTGTTTAGCAACCGAGCAGCTGTTTGTGTTGCCCTGCTGTAGTCTCTCTCTCTCTCTCTCTCTCATACACACTCACTCACTCACACTCTCTCTCTCTCTCTCTCTCTCTCTCTCACACACACACACACACACACACACACACACAGCCGTGTATCAACTTTAAAGCTAACCGCTCGCTTTTTCACCGGCGCGCGCTTTTTCCGTTAATCTACAGTACAAACCCAGAATAAACCGGTACACAAGGTGGTCTCGGGGACAGCGCGCGCGCACCGCCACCTCGCAACGGGAGACTTTTCGAATCGAATCGTGAACGCGCACTGATAGGCAGAGCGCGCGGCCGACGTGACGTCACGACCCAAAGAGATAAGACGGGAATTACAACACGTATCTGTGCGCAGTGTGTGGATTCCGTTTAGTCCCTCAACACTTAACCAAATAGTTATACTCGTTCAACTGTTCTAGTTGTATGATTGGCATGTCTGTAAGCGTATAACGATGACTAAAGTTATAACAGTGTTATTAATACATCATTGCTGTTTCCTGTGAATCCATTCAAAACGGTTTATTTCAACATCTAACGTTAGCTTCAGGTTTATATTTACTAAATTATTGCTTACTAATACTAAATACGTACTTATTTACTTACCAACTAATTTATTTATTAATTATTCATTTACACACCCCTTCATCAGTTGACACGAATGCTATTTACAAAAAAAAAAAAAACAACCAGAAGAAGTAGGTGGCGTAGTGGTGAGCACTGTCTCCTTCACCTCCAGGGTCGAGCATTGGATTCCCGCCTCAGATTTGTGTGCATGGAGTTTGCATGTTGTCCTCATGTGTGGTGGGTTTCCTCTGCGTACTATTGTTTCCTCCCACAGTAATTGGCTAATTGGCGTGTGTGTGTTCCCTGTGAAGTGAAACATTTGTGCTTTTACAGCTTATGAAAAAAACTGTATTTCAAAATATTGAAATATTCAGTTTCAAGTTGAGTAAATTACTATTCAGACAGTATATGCTGTCTATCTCTTGGTCTTATTCAGCACACACATACAGTATAAGTAGAGCTGCTGATTTGACAGTTGTTTAGAAGACCATCATCGACATCCTCCACTAGAAGGATAAGGCACAGAAGGTAAAGGAAGGAAAAGGTGCACAGAAACAGGAATGATCGCAACCTAAACAAGATTGTCTTGAATCAGCAAAGTCGATTCAAGAATCTGGGAGAGCTGCAATGGAGTAAAGTGAAGCCACGTCTCATAGACATCTTCAGGAAATTGGCTACATCTGTTGCATTTCTAGTATTTCTTAGCAGTGCCACAGGCTTATCACCTCCATGCCATGCCGCACAAAAATCCTTTTTATCTCATTCGGTATGATGTTGGACTACTGATCAGGTCACAGGTTCATCCAAGCACTACCAAGTTGCCATTGTTGGGTAGGACTCTCAACCATCACATACTTAGATGTATAATGAGACAAATTAAGTTGATTTGAATGAGCGGTGGTGAGGGGAAGCGGAAATCAATGAGGGAAAATGTAAAAGATTAAATGTTACTGATCTTGGGACATATTCTAATATTTAGATAAATTAGATTTTTCATTTTTATGAGCTGTAATTAGTAATCATTGAAATACAAAAAAAAGGCCTAAATTATTTCACTTTGTATGTTTAATCTAGAAATGATTTAACTTTTTCATATCTTATTTTTTTTAATATGCACTTTATTCAAACTCTAGTCAATTATTCTAGACTGTAATACACAGTCTATTGGCAGTAATTGAAAAAGATAAAATAGATCTCATCACAATTTACACACCCTCCTGGCTATAAGGTATGTTACAATCCCACTGCTGTAGTTTTCTATGCAGCTGAAAGGTGTTTCATGCTAAAAAGCCAATTTGTACATGATTAATGAGAGTGAAGGGAACATACAGATAATAAAGATGATCATCCAAAATTAGTTCGCCCACCTGGGCATTTAAGGGAAATATTAGTTTAAACTGGTGCAAAAGTTTGCTTGTTTGCAGGAAATAAAATTATGATTATTAAATTACTTTCTCAAAACCACAGGAAGTAACCTATTTCTGTGGAATAATTTGCAGAGGGATCTGTGAGTTCTGTGTTTAAAGAAAGAGAAGTGCAAATGTAAGCATTCCTTTTCATCCTTTTATTATATCAAAATACAAAACATTTCTGAAGCAGAGTAAAGGTTACATAACACTGTAGCATCTGAACATGGCAACCCAATGAGCTTTACCCAGCATGGAGCATGTGAAATAAAGGCCAACTGAAATGTAAGAGCTCTTTGTTTTCCAAATGGCATGCATGGTATTAAATCATAGGTCAATACGCCTGAACTGAGAGACATTCCCAGGACTGGATCCCAAGTAACTTGTCCTAAATCACTGAATCCTGAATCACATTCCCAAAATCCTGACTTGCTAAATCACTTATTCCTCTATTATATGCCAACAGTCCTGAATCACTGAATCCTAAATCAAATTCATAATCAATTAAATCACATTCCTACAGATCTGAATAGCCTCAGGCTACTACTGTAATCACATAGATGAATAATGAATACACAAATTAGTTAGTAGGTAAATACATTTACTCTCTTTACCACAGAGTCTGTACTAACCAACAGAAGCACTATAGACACCACAAAGACACGATGGCTAAAAGAATGGCCCTTTGGCTTGATTAGTGGTTGTGTTGGTAAAGATTGTTATACAGTACAATGGTTATAACTGAAATATAGTAAAATACTGTGAAATTGTTTACATTCTATCTGACTTTATAATTTACTTTTGCTTTATAATGTTTTTCAGACAAAAATATTAAATTTTTAAGTTAATTAGTTAAACAATAACTAAATAAGGTATTTTACTTTAAAATAACTAACCACTGACGAAATACTTTTTTGAAACGAGGTATATTAAAATATTATACTTTTTAAAATATACTTTTAATCATGTTTTGAAATTATATTTTTCATTTTAATACCAGAGTTATGCCAGAGTTTTAAAGTGTGAGAATTTGAATTGTCCTTAGTCTACAGAAAGGTCAGTTTCAGTAAAATGAAATGATCTGCAGTAAAACCTCGAAGACATGAAAATCAAAATGTAGTCCAGAGAGCGTGAATATGAAGAGCTGCAAAATGCCCTAGACAACAAATGGGGCAAAAACAGTAGTTACAGTTGCATTGCACATGATACTGTGACTGCAAATCTATGGATAGAGAATAGAATGGCTACATACAGTATATGATGATCTGAGAAGAATTTCTTTCTTTCTTGATAGTTGTTACAAATTCCTCCTTTTTTTGTTTTCCTCTTTCTTTCTTTCTTTCTTTCCCAAGTTAGTTCTAGTTTTTACAAATCCTTCTTTTACTCCTTTCTTTTAGATGTTACACATTATCCTTCCTTGCCTTCTTCCTTCCTTTCTCCCTTTTAGCTGTTATACATCCTTACTTCCTAACTTACTTCCTTAGTTATTACAAATTCTTCCTACTTCCTTTTTGTTCTTACAATTCCTACCTACCTTCCTACCTTCCATTTGATCGTTATAAATTCTTCCTTACGTCCTTCCCTACAATATTTTCAATTTTCCTTGCTTTCTTCATTGCATTGTTACAAATTCTTCCTTCTTTCCTTCCTTCCGGTTGTTACAAATCATTCCTTCCTTCCTTCTGATTATTACAAATTCTTCCTTACCTCCTTCCTTCCTTCCGTGCTTCATTTTGGTTGTTTTTTTTTTTCATTTCCTTTCTTCCTTTATTCGTTCCAGGTATTAAAAATCCTTCCTTCCTTCCTTCCTATATACTGAACTACATGCTCTTACAAATCCTTCCTTCCTTTGTGACAAATTCCTCTTTCCTATTTCCCCTCCTTTCGGTCTTCCTTCCATTCAGTTGTGACAATCCTTCCTTCGTCGTTTCGTCCTATCTTCCTCTTTACTTTTACTTATAAAAATTCCCTGCTTTTTTTAATGTATAATTTGCAATGTACATGCTATATATTCTCATAACGTTTTTATTTTTTTCTCTTCATATATCAGGCCATTTGTTTTTGACAAGTTTGTTTACAGCATTTTTGTAAGCATCACATCTTATTTCTTTACTTGGTACATGTCTTTACTAACACTGCATTACTACATTTAACTTTTTTTGTTCTTGCATCAAATGTTAACAAATACTGTAGGCTAGGTCTTCATATTAGTCTGAATATGTGTAGCATGTGACATTTGCGGCGAAGTCATCTCCTGTCTAGACCACAAAATGGATCAAAAATAGCACCAAGTCATAATGTGATCAATGGGATGTCTAGTGAAGACGCACCACACTGACGTTTCTATAAAATGTTACTTTGACTGTAAGAGTACAGTATCTACAGGTGTACTACAAAAGCAGTTTGTAGCATCTGTCGGATCGCTAATAATCACACTTTCGCTACCGTCACGACAGAAAAAACATACTTTTTTTTTTCTTCTCATAAACAGGACATCAAAATTGGATCACACTTTCTTTTACCTTTTACAAAAGTTAGATCATTCAATGTTCTTTTAATTTGTAGCTATAAATATCTGTCCTTTATACATACAGTACACTGCCAAAATATCTCTACTTGTACAGTCTGCTTACTAGAAGAATACAGATTACACATATCTTACACTGTGCTGCTATACATATTGTAGGTGTGCCCTCCCACCAGTCAAACACAATTAAAGTCAATGAGGCAGTAAGGCTACGCAGACACATCATCGACTTTAACAGCATTATAGGACAATAATGCATTGCGGCTGTGTTTGTGAGAAATACTAAACAAACAAACAATTAAAAAAAATTTTTTGAAAAAAAATTAAGAAAAACTGTTCTCCAAAGCAGAAGACTTTTTTCCACAGTTAAAAGTTTTAATGTAAATGAGATTGATTATATTAAAATAAGTTGAACATTTTATCAAATAAGTCCTAATGGAGAAGTTTAAAATAATCATAATTCCGATTTTTACATTTTTTTAAATTTCTTTTTTTTTCACCTTTCAAAATTCCTAAACGCAGAGGTGTGTATAAAGATGAGTAAAATAAAATGCTATGTATTATAAGCAAACAAATCCCCCTAAAATATATTTTGAATATACTTGAATCATGTTTCTCGCATAATATTATTATTATTATTATTCACATTGTTTCAATATACAGATCATAAAATGACTCCTTAGTCGTTCATCTAACAATATCCACAGTGTGCATCGATTTCTCGTGTACAAAAATATATTGCAAGATATGTAGTTTTTATTTACAACTCGTGAAAAGTTCTATTGTTTTGTGTGTATCTGCGGTCAGCTTAAGTTCCTGATCGTTTCTATGTATTTCCCGCAAGCACACGGAGGACTGGCGTCTCGTATTCTGCCACGTGCCGCCACATTGTGCTGATACAGGACCCTCACCCCTTCTCCGCCTAAAGTAAGCAGCATGGTCGTTGTTTAAATTTGGGTTTTAGGTCTAAATATAAGACATGTTACATGTTAAGCACTTCAGGGGGAACTGAAACCTTTTGTGGTGTTGAATAAATATACTGTATTTGGCCTCTTTGAAATAATGGTACCTGATTTTACTTTTTTTTTTTTTTTTTATTGCTGGAGTGATGTCATTAAGGGACTTTATTTTCTAATATTTATCATCAATCTTTTTCTTTTACTAATTAGCTTTTAGAGTAAATCTTAAAAAGATACATCAATGGCTCTTAAAGACAAGCGATGTGAAGTTATTTTAAAGGTACGCTACAGTATATGTTCACATCCCATCCCTAATACTAAAGGTGCAAATGATATTTCCTTCATGATATCACTCCAACAACAAGATTACTTTTAACATGCCTTTATTTTTAAGAAATAATAAATGAATTTTTAATATGGTAACAATAAAATAACAAAGCCAAACGTCGCTATTGTTCTGTATCAATTGATTTGGTTCTGGTTTTTCCTTTGATACGGTCACAAGAGTAAGCTGTTTCCAATTTCAAATTATATTTTTAACACCAAATGTTACTTAATAAGACAAAATTCTGCTAATATTATTTTTATTCATTAATTTTCTATACCGCTTAATCCTGTGTTCAGGGTCGCGGGGGACCTGGAGCCTATCCCAGGAGACTTCGGGCACTAGGCGGGGTACACCCTGGACAGGGTGCCAATCCATCGCAGGGCACACACACATACACACACTCACACACCCAATCACTGCACTACGGGCAATTTTAGGAACGCCAATTAGCCTAACCTGCATATCTTTGGACTGTGGGAGGAAACCGGAGTACCCGGAGGAAACCCACCAAGCACGGGGAGAACATGCAAACTCCATGCACACAGAGACGGGAATTGAGCCTGGCCGGGGAATCGAACCCAGACCCTGGAGGTGCAAGGCGACAGTGCTAACCACTACACCACCGCGCCGCCAATATTATTTTTATTTCAAATAAATTTAATATTTTTCTTCTAGTGTTATGATAAATGATTTAATGGCCATCCGATAACAGGTACTGTAATGTTGGCATGTCCCCCCCCCCCCCCAACATAAATATCGCCTACAAGTGATATGAAAACTAAATAATCTACTTCATTCAAGATAATCATCTCTCATATGCACTCATTGTAGAACATATCAGCTCTGGATAATAGCATTCAACAAAACAGAAAGATCATGCTAAACATGTCCCTAAACATCTCGCTTTAAAAAAAAAAAAAAGAACAGGTTATAATATAAAAGGGAAAGTGCCAAGATTTTGTTTAATAAGCTAAGAATCAGTGAATAAAAAGTAAGGATAATAATATTAAATAAAAATCATCACTATATATTTAAGCTCGGTAGAGAAATCTACATTTACTGTATGCATATATTCTTTTAGAATTCATCACAACACCTTACAGAGGGGATATTAAGAACAAGGTGTAGACTGAAATGAGAAAAAAATAAATCAACATTCATTAGCTGGTAAAAGAAAATGTAAAATTGAGAAATACTATCTGAGATGAAACAATAAAAATCTGTAAACATGACATCATGCATGGAGGTGAAAATGAAATGAAAGAAATCCAAGAACAATGTGAAAATGGTTTGTGTTCAATCAAAACAAAGACTCAAGCTTTACTAAGATGGCTGTTTTATTCAAAATTATACAAACGCAAAATATGAATTGGAATGAAAAAACTTTTATCTTGAAATAAATCATCATGATAAAGAAATAGAATGTTTCTTATCTGTGGACAGATGAATTCCATATAAAAGAAATGCAATGCAATAAAAAAAAAAAAAGTCAAAGTCATAGCTTTTCAGTGTCATGGTCACTCGACAACGGCTACAATGCTTTTGAATGAGCTCAAATGTTCACTTGATAATGCTTTGAAAAGCCTGTTTTCCCCTTAAAAATCTTCTTTTGCATTGTTTTTGAGCCAATATTTATTTTGCATGTATTACATCTCTCAAGAACCTACAAACTCCTGGAGAATCTGCGTTGCCCTGACATAGCCTAGATTCACAACAAGCAGAAACACAACTTGACGGTGCTATAAAAAAGATACTCTTCGGATTAAGTAAAGATAAAAAAAAAACTAATCCTGTCGTTTTTGACATTTGAACGATGACTGCCAAATAAAAAAAGAAAAAGGCTGAGGAATTCTAAAAATGCAGGGTCAATGGAAATATATCTTCTTTTGTCTATTTGACACTTAAGGATGCCTTTAAGTGATGGTACTCATGAAAAAAAAAAACATACAAACAAACTGTTAGAAATTGAATTCAAAATATGGGATTATGTCTTATGAATATATTTAGTCGCGTGCATATATTGTCCAATTTATTCAAAATTACTAAAATTTTATCATACATTGTGCAATATATGCTATTATATACAGTATTTTGACATATTACAGTACATTCCTAGCATTTTGGATATTCTTTATATATATATATATATATATATATATATATATATATATATATATCACTCTTTTGAAAAAGAAACATAAAAGGACAATATTTAGTTAATTCAATAGTTCTATATCTTTTACAAAGCACCATAGTTGACCAAAAAAAAAAAAAATTACCAAGTTAAATGTGTCATGAATACTTGAGGAGCACGTCTTCAAAAATGAACTACCTATTGTGAAGACCTATCTAAAGGTGTGTGTCGCCACGTGTTTCATGGGTAACTCATCTAATCAGACATTTACTTAAATTACAAATGGAACAACAGTTACAGAGAGGATATTCTTTGCAAAAAAAATAAATAAAAAAAATTCACAGATGAACTTTAAAAGTGGTGTGATTTGAACCAATCGCATAGCAAAATAAAAATACCAAAAAATTTAAATAAAAATCAAGCTCAGTGTAGTATATCTAAAAGCTCCAGATGATGAATTGACATTGACATTAATGAGTCCAGGTGAAATAAAATAATCACAAATGCATATGCAGGTACACTTGTAATGCGCTGGTCTCACAAAAGCATGGAACACTTCAAAGGTATTCCTGTGTGTGTGTGTGTGTGTGTGTGTGTGTGTGTGTGTGTGTGTGTGTGTTTATTTTTCTTTAAGAAAGTGCATTCATGACAAAATAAAGGAAAATCTTCATAACCGTTCCAACAGGAAGTGCCCTTACTCACCTGAGGTACACCCCAGCCTGTTGTCAGTGTAGCTAAAATAATAAATGCAAATCGGTGATCACATTCAGCACCCAGATGTAAGTCAAGTATGAATGAGGAAATATTGTTAACTCTTTTTAAAAAAAAAAAAAAAAAAAAAAAAAAGCATTTTGATGGACAGTAAGTATTGACCATCAAGATGCCACAGCAAACATTGAAAGTTTGATCCAACGCTTGGATGATGTTGAAATCCTAAAACGTCAAATACTGCGGTGTTAAAATGACAAGCAGCAGCCACATCTGCTGGAAGATCAACCTAGACAAATTAAGCGATTTCAAGTGATTACAGTTCTGAAGACTCCCAAAGTTTGATAGCACCCAAAATAGGCTTTTGAATATGCCTGTATTGTACTGATTAGCCTTTGGGAGGGGCTTGATTGCGAACCAACACAATCAATTTGCAAAACTTAGGTTAAACAACAACCTAGCTTCAATTTGGAGTCCCCATTACGAGAAACGATGCTAATAATCCAGGCTACGCCCTTGTGAGCTTTTTTTTTTTTTTTAGCAGGGACAAAATAATTCGAAACAGGTAGAGCACCATTGCTGACCACCACCAGCAACATCCACCTTTAATGACTGGCCGCCGAAGTGAACATACATGAGCCCAGATATGTTTCTCCTGACAATGAGAATACATATTAACCAGTAGAAAAGAAGCACCCTTGGATGATAGATATAGAATAAAAAACTTTGGCCGCATGGGAAAGCCTGGTCTTCTCGTAGGCGTTTCCCATAATGTCTTTCCAGAGGATAGAGACAGGAGCTAGGGTGCTGCTTTTACATGCAGCCAGGTTAACCCTCGAAAGAAAAAGGCTACAAAAATGGCCCACAAAGGCAGTAGGTTTCTATTTGAAACAAATTAAACAAACCAACAAAAAAAAAAAAGAAAGGGAGGAGAAAAGTAAATGGATCCAAGCATTCAGGAGCCCTACTTAGGCTTAAATATGTCTTTTTGGGTCAAAGTTGGGGACAAAATACTACAGCATAATTATGGCACAAAATCCTACTCTTCTCACAGTACACTATACTTTTACGAAATTTTATTGATTTAACAGACTATAGTATTTTTATTATGGTAATTACTTTTCTTTTTTTCCTTTTTTTAAAAGAAGCTCACAAAATCAAGACTTGAGACGGTACATCACAGTGATTACCAAGATTTTGCTCCAATGCAAAAAGCTTATTTACAGAAAACACCGACCCAGAATCATGTACACCCATAGCAGCTTTGGATTGTAGTGGAAAGTAACCTGTGCACACCTCTGGATAAGGTTTCGTTCCCTTCTCGGTATGAGTTCGGGATATTTAACGGTATTGTTATCTTCACATTTCTTCGCCTAACGGAAAACCGTGAGCGATGATTGATTAGAAAGAAAATTCACGTGTCCTCCAAAAATACTGGAAATACTGATCATTCCAAACCATGGAGGAGCAGATGAGTAAAAAAAAAAAAAAAGACCACTCTGCACATACATAAAGCATATTACTGTATTACTGTATGTAAGGAATACGACCTGATGGAGCATGCTGTTATATGAAAATAATCGGTTGATTGGTGTGAGAAAACCTGGCACAAAGTGGAGTTACTTTTACCACACCCAAGTTTGTTTTAATGATAAAAGTGCATTCCATTAGAGTTACATCAAATAATCAGGAACAGTGTAAAACAAGTTACTACCTGTTAAAGCAGGTCTAAACAGTTATCCTTTTTTGGAAGAAATGCAGCTTTCCATGCACTCAATTTCAAAAACTCTGACGTTTGGGAATAAACGTCTCCTTATAGAAAGATTTAACATTTCAACCATTACACCATGAAAGTCCCTACTGTACGTACTGTATGCTGCTAATATTAAAGTGATAAAATATTAGAATAAGTCCAATAGTTAAGCCAGAACTACTGTTATAGAGAATTAATCAGTCAGAATAGAAACTTTAACAATGCTGTGGTATAATTAAAATACCAATAAGAGCGCAAGTCAGTCTGCCTTAAAATATTTCAAACGTAATAATGTTTAACCTAAATGACGGCTGATAAGAAACGATATTTAAAAAGAAACGCAACCACGTGTCCCACTGTAAGGAGGTTACAGAATGTTTGTCTGTCCAGCAGTGCTGCGCTGATGAGTCTCGGGTGACTCTGAGGTATATCTGGCCTACGCTTGAGAACCCTGGGTTCTGCTGAGACAGAGTAAGACTATTGGCAGAATGAAACAGGTGCAGGAATGTGAGGACGAACGAGAGCTGTAAACCACATGCATGAGCCTTTAAACGCTGACGCACCTCTTTTGGAAGAGAAAGAAACATCCCAGTGAGACTAGTTCTCTGTCTGAGGTAATCTTGCATTGGAGCAAAACCTTGGAACACTTACAACCGGCATTATTTTGTGAAAAGAGAGAGATCCAAGGAAAAAAAATTAAATAAAGGGGGAAAAGAAAAAAAAGCATGGAAAGGTGGAAAGATGAGGTGTACATATGAAGCACAGCTGGGGTGATGGGGAAACTCAGTGCAGAACCAGTGGGCTTTGGGAAGAGTGTGGCCTGCTCTCTGGGGCCTCACAGGAAAGTGGCGTGGTCTGGGTCCACTGTGTCCATACTGGCCAGAATGGCTTTCTGGTCATCTTGCAGTGGACGACGGTACAGCAGGGCGGAGAAGCGGGCGTACGGATCCTGTCTGGTTAACTTCCTCTTCTTTTTGCGGAGGTAGAGAGCTTCTTCTGGTGGGAGGACCTGAGAGGCGTGGGGCTGCTGGGTCTGAGAGGTCGACACACCTGGATCCAGACAACGGGATGTGAGTCAGCACAGATGTGCATACACAACAGTTGTAGCTCGAGGATACATACAGTAGGGATTATCGGGACAAGGAAGTACAGTACACAATCAAGGCGAACATATACATCACAGAATATATATATATATATATATATATATATATATATATATATATATATATAAGGGATTTAAGCAGGTTATTTATCTAGTATCTTCACTATTGTAAATTTTTTGTAATACATGTCCCACATCCCACAAAACAAAATAAATCAATTAAAATCAGATGAAATGATACTGGCTTCATCTCCCAGGGTCAGAAAACTAATAACATGTACCGGTCAGCCATAACACTAAAACACACACAGAAAAAAATAAAATAAAATTAAGCCCAATATTGTCTATGTTTCCATTGTGCCACCGTAGTAAAGAGTTAACGATCATGGAGAGTAAATAAAACGATTGTTGGATGCTAGGATCACACCTCAGCTCTGTGCTGCTGCAGCCAGTCAATTGATGTTTTTAACCTACTTGACTGAGGCCTGCAACATAAAAAGTGCCTTATCAAATATATCATGTGGTATACATACCTGTATACAAAAACATTGACCATAAAACTGTGCCCTTGCTCATTCATGCAGTTATCATACTAGTCAATAGTGTGTCAGGACCACATGCAGATACAGATTAAGAGCACCTGTTAAAATTTACATTAAACATCAGAATGACGAATGATAAAAAAAAAGTAAAGAAATAAATTAAAAAAATCTCACTGATCTCTGTGACTTCAGTAAGTACGTGGCAAGTCTGTAGGTGGAAGTGCCTTTGATTAAAGACATCAAAGGAGAATATTCAGATTGGGTTGTTATGACAGGAGGTCTATGCTAACTCAAATAACCACTCTTTACATCACTCTTCATCAGACACACATCACAGAATGCACAACATGCACAACCTTATGGGATATAAAGACCCCATTCGGGCTCCACAGCCAAGCTATGAGACGTCGCCCAGATTCCTGTTCTTCCCAGTGCAATTTCAATTTCTTTAAAGCAGGGAGGGAATCAAGTCCCAAGAATAAGACCAACTACTAAAGTCAACTACTGGCCTAAATAAATTGTGACTGTAATGGGTCTTTTTCATCAAAGTTGCGTAATGGTCACATCAGATCCTAAACTGGATGTACAGCCATCAATTACCACAGCCATCACCATTAGTTTTGGTGTACTGTATGTATTGTGATATCCAATTTGACCAACCTGAAAGATGTTTAAACTGCAGTTAAATAATTAAAACCAGTATCATATATAAATGCAGCACAGTTTATACATTAAGTATAGTAGCACCTAGAGTGTATAATAACTAGAGTGTTTCTGCAAAAAAATGTCAGGCAGGAGTGAGCTAGTTCAAGAGAAATTTCAGACTAAAGTTAGTCTTTGTGCGTGTGTGTGTGTGTGTGTGTGTGTGTGTGTGTGTGTGTGTGTGTGTGTGCGCGGGGGTGTTATGGAAGTGCCTGTACAGTGCTTGTGGGAGTGCAATCCAAACTCTATTCGTGAAAACTATGGTTGCAGTGGTTTTGTAAGAAACAATAGTGCTTCTGGCTTAAATTGCCTAAAAAGTTAGACTGTGATTTCCATTATTCAGTATGAGGGGGGGGGGGGGCACTTAAGTGTGATGTCTAACAAATGCCCATAACTCTTTCTCCTTTCAAACTCTTTTCACTCACTCACTCATCTTCTATACTGCTTTATCTTGTATCCATGGTCGTGGGGGGCCTGGAACTTATCCCAAGAGACTTACTCAAGAGGCAGGGAACACCCTGGACAGGTTGCCAATCCATTTCAGGGTACAAACATACACACACCCACACTATGGACAATTTGTGAACGCCAATTAGCCTAATGTGCAGGTCTTTGGACTGTGGGAGGAAACCAGAGTACCTGGAGGAAACCCACCAAGCATGCACACAGAGGAGGGAATCAAGCCTGGCCGGGAATCGGTCCCAGACTCTGGCAGTACAAGGCGACAGTGCTAACCAATACACCAAACTATTTTCATCTCTCTTTAATTAATTTTAGAAGAGGTGAAGCATTTTAATGTCAATTTTTTTATGGCCTGATACAAAATTGGCCAAATGATGTGAAAACAAAATTTGAAATTGTCCTTCTTCTTCACTCGGACATTCCATCATGTCAATTGGACAGACTTTTGACAGAATTGTTTAATTTATGAGCTGATCAACTTAGGGTTAGGAAACATTTTGGACTCTACAGTACGTCTGATTGCAAGTGTCCCCATATTAAGTCAATAGGAAGGATTGTCCAGAAAATGGCTTTTCTAGGCCCTATGGTTCCTGCGCTGCTCTCACAAAGCGAGCAGACCAGCCAATACTGAAACTTAATCCCTCTATGCACTTACATAGGAAAGCACTACCATGATTCTGAGACTTCTATATTGGGAACCATTAGTGCTAAAGCTTAATCATTTTTATTTTACAAGGGAGGAGGCTTTATATTTGGTTCATGTGAAGTTAAAAATTGTTTTCAAAGGAGCGATTTAAAAAAGTACAAAATTCAGATGAAATTGTCTGGCAATAGACACAGTGCAAAATAAATTTTTTTCTTTGAGGATTTAGGTTTTGTGTCACGTCCAAACAAACCTTTATAACTCCCACACGGTTTGACCAATCCTCTCCATTTGTGGAGCAGTCAGGGGACCCAGAGAGTTGTGATGGACGTTTTGTGGGGGTTTGTGCAAATTTGGGCAAGATTCAGCGGGAGAGAAACAGAGGTAGCCGGTGCTGATTTACTGTCTTTACACTGTAGAGTCCTAAATAGTTTTAATAGATCTATATCTTTATCTATATCTTTATGCATCTAAATAATATCTAATAACTTCAAAGAGTATAAAATTGAAGTAAACATTTCGCTCCTACCACACGTTACTGTATATTGTCCTGCCTGTCATTGGGTTAATAGTTTAAAGCGGTAGTTCTCACCTCTAATCCAGAAGTACCACTGTCCTGCACATTTAAGAGCGTTCCCAGCACACCTGATTTAACTAAGCAACTAATTAACAGCGTTTTCTTTAATAAAGTGGCTGTGGTAGAGTAGGAAAAAATATCCAGGACACCGGCACTACAGGAACAAGGTTGAGACCCAGTGGTTTAGACCAGTGTTTTTCAACCTTTTTTGAGCCAAGGTACATTTTTAATTGAAAAAAAAATTACAAGGCACACCAACAATCGAAACTGTAAAAAAATTAAACTATATTAACAATATACAGTCATTCTTATCGAAGTGTCTTTAATAGGAATGAAATAAACATGATGATATAAACCTACTCAGTGTGAAACCTGGGCCTGTTTGGATGAACATAGAGCTGATTGAAGAAAGACAGCTCTTAGTCTCTCTCTGTTTTTAGTTTTTATAGTAGTCAGGGTTGAGAAGCTCAATCACTAATACCCCTATCTCACCTATGCGGATTCGCGCGGTGGCCGTAAGTACGGCTCATTAGGATTTTTTGGCGCTGTGAGTACGTTTCCATCTTTCCGCGCGAAAAATTTAAGGTTTCATTTTCTTCCTCGCGGAAGTTTGCGGACCTGCAGAACTTCGCGGGACGTCGGCGGGCAATCGCGGCACCTGCAATGGCATATTATTCGCAGACTTATTAGTTTTCAAAAAATGTTGTAGACCAATTAGGTGAAATTGAATAATTTCCCACGGCACACCTGACGATCTCTCACGGCACACTAGTGTACCGCGGCACAGTGGTTGAAAAACACTGGTTTAGAGAATGCCACCTGGATTATAGTGGAATTATGACATTTTACCATCTCAAATGTAAACATACTGTACAGTATATACATTTTTTATATGTATTTATATGTATATGACTTTACTGAAATATATCTTTCCACCCTCGATTTCCTTCTTTCCTTTGATTTTGACTAACTGGAGTCTAATGAATGCTTTCCATTTATTGGGTACTGCATAAATTATTATGTGTTTGATGTAAATTAGATGTGTTTAGGTGTAAATTAATTTATATGCCAGAAAAGATGGTGCTAATGGACAGGAGCATGAAACAGACAGCTGAAGCTAATTTGGTGACTGGGTTCAAATCACAATGCTTGTTTTTCTCGTATGAAGATTTAATGCATTAGAAGCAGACTGATTCACACGTCATTACAGCCTCTCAAATTTGCATCCATTTTTCGTGCAACTTTAATGAATAAGAGCCAATGTGGCAAATTGGAGTTTTAACCATTAAAAAAAATAAATAAATAAATAACTAAACCATTATCACATACTGCTATGAAATAAGGAATATGAGTGAAGTCTCACCCATTTTCTTTCTGGCCTTGGAGTTGTTATTGTTAACTGCAACCTTCTTGACTTTTTTGACACGTTGGTATCTCAGTGCTTCTATCCTCTCAGACCCTGCAGGACCACTCGGTGTACCTCGACGTTTTCTGCACAGACGACAAAGAAAGGGCAAAGGGCTATCACAAAGGAGACAAGCTGTCCTGTGCCGTTCTATTGATAAGACACTGGTCACATATGGCTTGGCCCAATCCTTGTCAAGTTACTGCTCTCTGTGCCAAGCTATAGGCGCACCAGATTGCCTACGAACCAGTCCAAGACATCCACACTCTCGGAATAGGCCAGTTTGTTCAGCATGACAGTTATGGAGCTGGAAGTTATTTGAGTGGAAAGAGAGGTATACTCAGGGCTATAGAGGTGTACACGATCGTTCTCATTAGTACAATATAGTTCAGCGCAAAGAAGAATTTTGAAAACCATTCTAGACGAACATTACTTCTACGATATATTAAATAGGCATACCTTGGTATGGTAGGATAATATGTTTCAGATTAAGGAGAACTTTAAATTGTTGAATGACAAAGTATAATAGTTTTTAGAAATAATAATAATAATACTACTACTAATAATAATATTGTCTACTTTTGTAGAAAGGAAAATATACATCTTTAAACATTAAGTTGTATTCACAGTCTTCCCATCCAAATACAGTATGGAGGCACTTAAAATGCAGCCCACATACTCAGCCACACGCACACACATGGCTCTGACGAGGCACGGTGAAACAAGAAAAAGAGCATTATAAAGGGCCCTTCCATCTGCCGGGGCTGCCAAGAGAAATTAAAAGCCATTAGTAGAGGGGAAAATCACAGCTGAGCGACAAAGCATCTTCAAAAATGTGTTCATAGACATGAATACTGTCTACAATGGGCTTCACCATGCTGACAGGGGAGAGATGGCGGGAGGGGAAATGGCTACTTGGGAACAGTCACATAATGAAAAATAAAACAAAGCACTCAGACAACAAATGTAACAAAAATTGAATCAGATATTTGTTCTTTTTTTTTTTTTTTCCAACTGAGGAACAATAGTTAGCGATGGCATGCATGGAATTTTGCACATGGAACAGAACTTTAAAGGGGAATACTCTGAAAAGCACTTCACTGGGCAAAAGCCACAAATAAAAAACAGAATGTTGTTATGGTGCCCAGAGCCAGTAGTATTTTCCCCATTACAAAACGAAGTGCATGAGCTTTTATGGAAGTATCCTTTCTCCCTTTGAATGGGAGAGTGTTCTGCAGTCCAAATGTATAAGTAAACACATGTGCATTTGCATTTATGATGATGAGAGTGCTTAAAAGAGCCAGTATGTTTTTAAACATATATTATGACGTATTATTTTAAAAACAGCAATTCACTGCTGATTCACCGTGATTAACCATACAACTAGGTTACAGATTTTAAATTATATAATCTGTAGCCCCGCTTGTACTTCTTTTCATTTCGGAACCTTCATGGCTATAATTCACTAGCAAAAAAATCCTAAATGTCTTTTGTGGGTTTTGTTTTTTTTCCACATTTCGGAAAAAAAAAAGACAGGGAAAGCAAGTTAAGTTTGTGTTGACATATTTCTTTATAACCAGAAAACTTACATATGCATACCGAGACGAGAATGCATATAGGATACAAGACTGCAGAACTTAAATGCGTAGCTACTTATAACATAAGAAAAGAAGAAAAAAAAAGGAGAAAAAAATGCAGGTTGGTGTAGCAAACTAAAAATATCAAGACTCTCAGACTCGTATTCCCCTTTAAAGAACGAGGTGAATAAAAGCCCCACCTGCTGCCCCCCCCTTCAGACATGGATCCAACCCTTACCTATTGCGGTGTAGAGGACCTGGTCACAACAACGCTGCCCAGATAGCTGAGATCAATCAAAAACAAAGCAGGTAAGACTCCAGGAGTCATCAAGAATGACCAACTGCCCCTAATTGAGATGATGACGACATTGCGACAGATGAGAGCGGACAGTCCCTGCAACACGATTCGCCCAACAAGCCTCCCCCTGGCAGTCAGAGCTGGGGTGACCTGGGTGATGGAGGAAAGGGAGGTGTGGGAGAAGCATTCATGCAGTCATATTACTAAGGATCGGGAGAGGAGGCCTGTAGTGAACTGTAAGTGAACTGTAAGTCATCCTAAAAAGCCTGGAAATTGTCAAAAGAGGGCTTTATTTTGACTGAGAAAGGTCAATTGGGATACACGGGGGTTCCTCCTGTTGGGTGAAAGGCAGGGTAAAGCAGAATGACACAGAATGGAAAGGCTGGGGTCCAGTGGTGGTGTCCTTCTGATTCCAGGCTTTTAAGGGGCTTTGGTGCTGCATTTTAAATTGACTGAATTATATCACTGAGAGACTGAGCCCCAAAAGGTCTGTCACCATATCTGTGAAGCAAATAATCCATCCTGCCTTGAGCTTACATTTATTTTTGCCCTAATATCAAATCAGCTAACTGTAATTTTCAGACAAGTGTCTTTAAGTGCTTCACAGATCATATGAATGAACTTTGATGTCTGACATGAAAAGCAGCATCACTGAGACTGAGAACTATAGAGGCATAGCACAACATCATCTATGTAGAAAATGATTTTGAATGGTTTGCAAAATGTAAGGCATTGAGGGCAGTTTAGAATGATTTTCGATGCAGTTATTTTCCTTAGCAATCATATTTAAAACTGCTCTACCTCAGTAGGAAAAGTTTTCTACTTGTGTAAGTAAATTATACTTTTTTTTTAGTGCATTAAGTCCTTTTGTAACCGCACTGAACTTACCCTGAAGCTGAAAGCTGGGGCGGAGAGGGTTCTGATGGCAGAATCTCCTCCTCACTCCTCCTCTGGGTTGGGATCTGTCCAAAAATTCTGCTGCTTTCCATTGGGGGTGATGGAGATGGATAGCTTGTTGCTGAGGTGCCAAAAGCCATGTGAGAGCGATAAATAGGACTTGCCCTTCGGCTTCCCTGGCCTTGAGCAGGGGAAGAAGAAGGTGAAGATCTTTTTGAAAAGCTAACAGAAGAAGGTGGCTGCAGGGTAATTTCAGACATCCCAGGAGGAATGGAAGGTTGAACAATGCTAGGACGGGGCCTGGGGCGCACTACAATCTCTGGAGAACCTTCATGAGAGCTAATGGGGCTTTGAGTAAGAGGTGAGAGACGGGAAGGCTGAAGTACCACCATGCTGGGTTCCATCCTTCGGGGCTGTCTGGGACTGAGCCTGGGAGTTAACTCATACCAACGGGTATCCAGGCTTCCAAATGAGCTAGGACCCACAATGTGAGACGTTGGGTCAGGGTAAGGCAATACCGGCACACCCATACCGTGGCTTGTGTGTCTTAGCTGCCCTAGACTCTGTGCCTCTTGCATAGGTAAATGCTTGGCTGGAAGGCCCTGAGGCTTCACTTTGCTGGGAGATTTGCCTAGCCGACTCTTTGGGGCCTCCAGCTGAAGAATACCAGGATAGGAGGGTATGTGAATGGATGCAGGTGGGAGAGCACTAGGAGGGAGAATGAGGGGTGGTGGAAGAGAAGGTTCCCGGTGAAATTGCAAGGGATGGTGGGGTGGGAATATGAAGTGAGGACCCTCAAACGTGGCAAAGGAGAAATCAGGCCGTTGCCAGATATCCGGGGAACGAGATGAAGTGTGTGTAAAAGGAAGGGAGCAGCCTGAGACTGCATAGTGCTGAATCTCTCCTTCACTGATTTCCTCTGGTATGGTTGGATGACCAAACGGCCCCTCAAGGTGGTAAGGGGGTGAGGACATTACTGAGCTAAGAGGGCTGGTGTCTGGCATGTAGAAAGGAGGTGGAGGCTCAGGTTCTCCAGGACTGCCCAAATAGCTGCCCAAGTAGAACTGGCCATGGGAAAAGGCTCGAAAATGAGGAGCACCACGGATCTGCCCCATGGCCTGAAGTCGACTGCTCTCCATGATGGTCATCCCTTCAATCGGCCTCTGGAAGCGGGGGCTATAGGCTGGGGGTTGCAAGTAAGACTCCTGGCTGGAAGAAATGGGAGAGATCTGCTGGGGTCTTAGAGTGGCCATCATAGGTGGCATGGGGCCTGGATCATCATTCTCCTCATCAGACTGTCGAAATTCTGGGTAAAGGTCTGACTCTTCCACAAAGGGGAAGCCCTCAATACGCCTAGGCTTGACAGGTGTTTCCATATCAGTGGGATCCATGACAAAGCGACCATCTGGCCCACGACTGATTAACTCAATAGGTGTAGTAGCTTCAGCTTCATGTTTAGAGACACTATATTTCTTGCTAATTATTGCTCTTTTGGTCTTCTTGTATAAGGAAAGCTCCTTTTCCTTGGCAGGACTTTTCCTAGCTCGTGACCCATCCTCAGATGACTCAGATGGAGCTCCCATAGATCGGACACTCTCTGGACTTATCTTTCCAGAAGATGGCCTAAAGGAGGAAAGAGAGGAAAACCATAAGTGGCAGTACCTTAACCAGAATTTATCCTGACAATCTTAAAAAATTTAACACATCATGTGTGAAACCAATTCATGCTTTTCGCAGATAGACCAGCTGAATTCTTTAAAAAAAAAAGTTCTAGGTAGACAACAGGTTAGCCAATTCCTGAAAAGTGAAATGTTGTTTATTATATAACAACCAGATGCTATAAAGTTATATTTCATCCCCAAGCCAAGTATTTGATGCATCAACACAGGCACAAGCTGACAGTCTGTAATGTGAATAATTAGTTGACAAATCGTACCCGGTACATAATAAATAAATATATTATTTTTCTAAAATTGTCTTGACCTATCCAGAGCATATTCCAGCAACCTTGGAAGCAAGAGGATAGATGAGATGCCAGGTCATCACTACAAATTCAGGGCATTACACAAATTCACATTCGCACCCAGTGGTAATTCACAGCAGCCGATCTACCAACCCATATTTTTGGCAGATGGGAGGAAACCCAGAACCCAGAGAAATTTCACCATGAACAGCAACACAAACTGGATTGAACAAGTAAGCCACATACCAATATACTAACAATTTTATTAATTCCTTATAATTATTGAATTTCGTTGACCAACTTAAATTTATGTCTAATGCTAAAACTCTGTAATCCTGAATTTAGGGAATTTGGGAATAATCCTTAAGACTACACACAGTGACTTTCTGATCAAGGCCCAGATCAGTTTAAGAGTGAAGTTCTCTTCCCTTTCTGGGATGTTTGACATAACTGTTTTTGCTGAGGCCATATACATTATAATATTGTTCCTTTATGTTGTGCCTTTTCATTCCTCAGAATATAATGCAAAAAGATGAACATAGCTTTAAATATTGGCTAACTGTGTCTACCCTTAAGACATAATTACTGACTTATCATGATTAACAATCATTTTTAGAAAAACCAAATCAGATTTGAAGAGATCCATTTTATTTCATGACAAGAGATAAAACAATCATCCAGAAAAGGAAGGAAAATTAGAGCTGCAGTTATTTTGTTCGTAGTAATGTCAGCTGAAGCTCCGTTCTGCTGAATCATTACACTTAGTCCCTGTGCTGGCTGCAGTGACGATGCTGGGTTTCCATGGCAACTGCCTACCGATGACCAAGATCGAAGGCAGTGATGTCATCCATGCATCCCGAGACAACGTATCAGAAGAGGAGACTCTTACATTAACCGACAGTATTAGATCAGAGCAACCTGCACATCATTTACAGTCAGTAAGCATTTACAGCCTTTTTCTGAACTGAACTGTTTCTGCTTGAGCTTTCATATTTCAGGAAAAAGGCATCCAAATATTTTTATACCTAATAATTTTTTTTTTAGCCTGAATGATGAGGCAGTTAATGTTTTTTTTCTTATTATTAACACTGCTGCAAGTGAGCTTTTAACATTTTCACTAACCATATCATCGTAATACATGAGAAAATGCAGAACAAGCAGATTTACATATGCATTATACACATGCGCTTGCACAGCTGAATGAGCATGTGAATGAGTAGAAGCTATATATAATCAGAGACTAAAAATGAGCGGAGAATTATAGCGCTAATTTTTAAAAAAATACTCGTTCATAAGTTAAAACAAAGGAATAAAAGCTAAAATACCTAAAAAACAAACAAAAAAAAAACCAGGACAATATAGGACAATAATGACACTTTTGTGCTTATGTGGGTGATAAATGTATAACACAGTATAATACACTTAAACTGCAAAGACACAAATTGTGCCTTTAATTGGCACTAATCAGTTGCGCTAGAATAGGCTCCAATCTACTCCAACTCTACTATACAAAAAAGAGGCAGAATAAACTGATTGAAGAATGCATCTACAATTACCATGTGCACTCAGAAATGACATAGGCAAAACACGAGATCTCCAAAACTTTAAATTACAATAAGATCACAAAAACAAACAGTAAGGAAATTCACGCAGGAGTTTGTGCCAAGTTCTGGAGTGAAGTGGCATGTTGCTCACATTGGTGCAATGGTTCAGAGGGAAAATCTGAAAATCTGAAATCAACACCATGAGGTCAACACACTAGATAGCTTCCCTACAGTACTGTATGTCCATCTAAACTATTATTTTGAAGAATTTATGGTTAAGGAGCAGGTCGTAGAACAACTTTACAAAATCAAAATGTTTTGACCAAAATGGGTTTTCTGGATAAAAAAAATAAAAGAATTCTAACCAGTTTACACTGTATGGGCAGAAATACCAGTTGGCAAATTCTGTGTCTGGGAAAGAATTCCTAGGATGCTACACTTGATGCACATGAAAATCATGTTGTTGATTCTTAAACACCTAACCAACAAATTTTTTAAAGTACATTAGCTCAAAACGTCTTTTTACATCAAGACTTTAAAAAAAATTATACAATGAATTCAATTAAAGCAATAAAACATTAATAATAATGACATAAAAAAGAAAGGGATAACAATATAATTTTTTTTATATAAAAAGCAAGGGATAACAATATAGCAATAAAAAAGATAATATAAAGAATAAAATATAAGGAATAAAAAAGAAAGGGATAACAATATAAAAAATATATAAATAAAGCCAGTAAAACTATAGAAAATAATGAATAATTAATAACATAATTAAAGTTCTATCATATTAAAGTATTATAAAAGCATATATAATTGTTAAATAATCCAGATCGTTGGTGCATTAAAACAAAAGGCTGTTTCACCATTCTGTTCAAGTTTCATACAAAAATAAGAAGAATGTTATAACCATATTAAGAGCATCATATAGTATGCATAATATATGTCATAATAGCAGTCAAGGAAGAAAACAAAGCATGGACCAATTTTTTACATGTTCTAATAGACATAAGGTTTCCTTGTACTATATTCCTTAGATAATAGAAAGCAGTGCTATTATTATTATATGTTATGTTATTAATGTGCGCTTGAAAAGATAAATAAATAATCTGTGCAACTTGATCAGGAATGTCGAGAATCCTGCAGAATTAATATTACAGAGGCATGAGGATGTGGAGAAGCAGCAGGCTAGCCAGTAAGAACCTATGGGGTGAAAATACCCCAGAGGTCAGCAGGATGTTGGTGGAATGTGGCCTAGCGATGCTCAGCCGGGCAGAATAAGCTGAGTCCTATACCTGAACCTTACTCACTAACTGAGGCATGGAGTTAATTCAGTCAAGCTGAATTAACCAAAAATACGGTATATGGATGAGAAATTTAAACAATAGTGATAATACATCAATTACTTGTACAACACTAAATTGAAGCATTCTTTCTTCCATTGCATAATAAATAAGCAGGCTACTGTATTACAGGCTTTCCCTACAATTTTGTTGCATGGCAATTCCAAGACCAAGCATCGCCTCCTGCTGGACATACATGACTCAACAGCTGAGACACTAAAGCTCAGAATACTGCTTAGAGCTAGGCGTGTGTATGGATGGATGTGACACAGGCAATAGTGGAGGGAAAAAAAATAAAAAAGGGCTGAAGCAATTTCTCTGGGTTGTCCGCCACTACAGCCTTGCCCATAGGCAGTGCACATGGGACATGCGGCCAAGCCAGGGCACGCTCGGCTGCTCAAGGTACAGGGACTCACTGATGGCTTGAAGGCGGGGGCCTGAGCCTGTTCCCGTCCGTCCCCTCCCACAAGGGCTCTATACCAGGCAGGGGGGTTAGAGGAGCCCTGCGACAGGAAACATAACAGAAACAGAAGGAAGGGGCAGGGGAGCACGGAGGCTGTCAAAGATGTTTAGCTTCCACATATCCAAGACAGGCGGAGTGACAAAAAAATGGGGACTCTTTTATTAACAGCATCACATTTTTTTTCCAACATGAGATGATACTGCTTGCAGTTGTGAATGAAGGAAATCGTTCGTATTACTGTACATGTATTAGCTTAAAAGCACTTATTTCTAGTATGTTAGTAAGCTAGTGCAAAATAACAAACAGGAAGAGGAAGCAGCGTTATACATCAATTCAGCAACGTAGATTAAAAAATGAATGGTTACTATGGCGAAGTTTTATACAAATAGTACAAACGCAATAAATTAATGAAGGCACATTTGGTGCTTTTCAGTAATTTTGCACTGGCACTACATTAAAACACAGCATTATTAATGTATAGTTAGCACTTCATCACTGTACAGTATAAACTGCAAGTCAAAATCAAATGTATTGTGTCCACTGCTAAACTCACTCACTCACTCATCTTCTATACTACTTAATCCTGTATTCAGGGTCGCGGAAACCCGGAGCTTAGGGCACGAGGCAGGGTGCCAATCCATCGCAGGACACACACATACACAATCGCACCCATTCACACACTACGGGCAATTTTGGGAACACCAATTAGATTGCCTAATCTGCATGCCTTACCCGGAGGAAACCCACCAAGCACGGGGAGAACATGCAAACTCCATGCACGCAGAGACGGGAATCGAACCCGGACCCTGGAGGTGTAAGGCGACAGTGCTAACCACTACACCACCGTGCCCCACAGCCCACTGTTGAACTAAAAAAGCAAATTTGAGATTTTTTCAGGTGATGTAAGTGGAGTAAGAACATGTATTTTACTGAATTAAAACCTTCGACAAAAAAAAAAAAGACAATATGCTACATGAACTTCAGTGTTACCTTCACTACAGGGCCTGAAGTATGTGGTCACCTGACTATCATATTCACGTGTTTCCCAAAACGTTGCCACAGCTGTCTGGCTTTGTCTGTTGTAAATATAAGATTTCCTTTCACTGGAACTAAGGAGAACAGACTCTGACAACTTCTACTGTTGACAAAGTAAGGTCCATGATGTCATGGTGTGCCATGTGGTCTGGCACCTTAAGCCTCCACATCTGACATCAGTGTCTGACTTTATTAATGCTGCTGTGGGTGTGCTTTGATTAAATGTTAGAAGCAATTCTTAAACCATTGCCATTTAAACAAGTGATTGGACTATTTTTTATGTGTGTTTAGGTTTGCAGTGTTTTTTGCTTTCGCATTTGCTCTGAATTTTGTGTTTTTGGTTTCGCAGCATTTTACTTTTTGCATGCGCATTAACTTTTGCATGTGTTTCTGTATTTGCAACCTGATTCAGTTTTTTTGAGTTTTCACTATTGTATGTGCTTTGTTCCCACACAAGCACACATACAGTACATACTGTACCAATCAGCCATAAGATTTTGGCCACCAACTTAATATTGAATGGGTCCTTTTGCCACCAAAACAGTAATGCACAGTGTGCTCTGACACCTTCCTATCGGAACCCGCATGAACCTTTTCAGCAGTTTGAACTACAGTTTTCCTTCCTTGGATCACTTTTTGAAGGCCCTGACCACTGCAGACTGGAAGCAAAGAGATGCAGTTTGGGAGTTGTTTCACACAGCCATCACAATTTGACCCTTGTTGAAGTCAATTTTTTTCAGGACAACAGGTTCACTTGCTACCTAATACAGTATTTCCCACCCACTTACAGGTGCTATTGTAATGAGATATCGTAACCATCTATTGAAGTCACTGTGTCAAGGGACAAAAGGATGACTTTTGGATCTCCAATAGATTTTCTTAGAGAAAGTGCTCATGTAAACACCTGTATATTATCAGATACAACACCTTTTCAGACACTGGCAATGACAGAAAGCTCATTACGAATAATAATGATCTCACAGTGCCAATAAATTTTTTTTTAATTCTATAATATATATGAGAATACATATCCCCCATTTTTATGTATCCCACCATGGGACATATTAAGCACCTTTTGACAGCAGTGACAGTCTGTTTGTGAATGATGTTCCAATATTGGCACACCTTTCTTGTGGACGTCTGTTCCATTATTCTTGGCAGCTTGCTCAAGCTCAGACAGGTTGGATGGACACTGTCTTGCTCTATTGGTTTCAGGTCCAGACTCCTGGCACTCTAGGACTTGTTCTGAAAACACCCCTGTGTTTCCTTGGTGGTATGCTTTGGGTCACTGTCGTGTTGAAATGTTAACCATCACACCAACTTGAGATCCTGAGCACCCCGGAGAAGGTGCATTCATTTTTTACTCCATAGTGGATTCTGTACACAGGACAGAATCCCAGATAGAGAAAAACATCTCCATTGCATGATGCTACCACCACCAGAGGGAAAGTATTGCCATATGGCTAGTTCCGCTTAGCCATACGTCTACGTCCAGTTCTTCGTAGTTCCAGAGAAAGAAATTAGTTAACTTTTTATTAAATATACCATAATTTACACTCGGTTTAGCTCAGTAGGAGTGCAGAAGCTTCATACGAGTCTCCCCCAACTTTGGAATACATTTGATATATCACCCAAATGACAATGGGTTTCCTGTTAAATCTGGTTCCTCTGAAGGTTTCTTCCTATTGCAACTTGAGGGAGTTTTTCCTGCCACCGTCGTCCTCAGCTTGTTCATCGGGGACAATTTGCTAAATATGATTTATACAAATTTCTAACTAATTTCCATATTTTTATTGCGTAAAGCTGCTCTGCGACAATGACCATTATTAAAAGCGCTATATAAATAAAAGAAATTGAATTAAATGAATTTTTTGCAAAGAAGGTTGTGGAATTTGGCCCCGATTACTTTCATTGTACTCATGTTCTCCGTTCATGGTCAGTGTGCAGAGCAGGAAAACAACCAAGACAATGTCAAAGAAGACGATGAGCATGCACTTGGTGGAGTGGTCCTGCTTGCGGACCTGCCTCACCTTTTTTGGTTGTGGAGATGATGGGATCTTTTGCTGAGAAGACTGATGCCTGTTGTCGTCTCAGGGTCGTAACCATACACAGTTTCATCACCTGGAATCACGTGGATCCTCAACAGGTCATCCACAGCATGCTGATGGAGTTCTTTGACTGAGACTTTGACACAATGTTCCTTCTGCTCTTGGGTCAGCACCGTGGGCATCGACTTGGCAGCAACGCGGTGCATATTCAAATCGCATTTGAGGATCGCCTGGACTGTTCCTTTGACACCCAACAACGCTCTGGGTTCTTCTCCGACAATCATCAAGCACAAGTTGCTGAATGCTTTTGACATTTTCGGGGGTTGAGCTCGTTGAAGGTCTTCCTGATCTCTCGTTGTCTTTCAGTGATGTTCTTCTGCGTTCTCGAAGCGTTTATGCCACTCAAAGCACCTTGTATAACTCATTGCAGCGTCGCCGTTAATTTGGCGAATCATGGACAGCGAATCATTCTCCAGGACATGGACAGAATAGCACCAGTTGCACAGCTCCTGATGTACACAGGACAATGTCTTTTGGCACACTGACTTATGAGGGTCGGTGCTCCCTCTGACTGTGCATGCAGCCTTGTGCTGCTATTTGATGGCGTGTTATAAAAATGGGTTCGAAATTGTTTGATACCACCACGTATTACAGTACTGCACTTTAATGCAATACTAAATGAACATTAACAAATGTTAAACTTATATAATGGAATAAATAATCTCAATTCTTTTACAAATATGGTAGCTACTTTGTGAAGGCTTGATATTTTAAGTTCATGTTTTATTCATGTTAAGTAATGTGCTAAAAATAATGTTAGTTAAGGGAATCCTCATGAAAAGCCTTACTAAAACGAGCCTTGATTAAATGAACATGAAAGCCGCTGTGAGCACTTAATGTGAGCTGCTGGCTTCACTATGACCAGTAATTAATTCGGGAGAAGCTGGAAATGACTGAATGAGCAGGACAGGTTCCTGCACTGGGACATCACTCATTACATTAGCGAAGGCTGAGGGAAGAGGTGGAAGATTAAGTGGTTACTTACGGAGTCTCCACACTTTTTCTGGTGTGTGTTATTGAAAGCGGAGGATCTATTTGGGGGAAAAAAAAGGGAAAAAGGCAAGACAAGGATATATAAGTCAAGAATTCAGAAATTATATAAATACAGGCTCAAAATTTGAACACTTGACTGGGCATTTACAGGAGTATATATGTAATTTTTGTATTACATGTAGTTTTCCCTAATTTAACCTCTGAAAGCGGATCAAGAGAAACTACACCTTAAAATAAGGCTCTTTTCTAAAGCAGATATTATTGCAATGACCTATAACTTTGCATTTGCAAATCACAGTGATTTGTGAGAAACAATGTAAACCAAGGGCCTGTGTGTGATGGGAATGCCTGTGTGACTCTCGGGGGCTCCACTCACCTCGTCGCCTCTTGAGCTTGCGCCGCCGCTGCTTGTTGACGAAGCAGGCTGCCAGTGTGCTGAAGAGGATTGCCGCCGCCAGGAAGCAGATGGTGGCCACGATGCCAGCCACCACCGGCCGTGCCAGCCCCTCGTCTGCCACGTCTGGCGGTGGGAAGAAGTCTGACACACACAAAGGGCGATCTTAGGGCAAACCCAATGGCACAGTACAGGGACTGCAGAATATATTCTGCCTATATTTGGATATGTTGATAAGTTGTGCATTTCAATACAGTTTCACAGGATTTACAAAAAATTCAGGAAAGCGGTATTGAAAATAAAGACGGATTAAATCATGCATCTTACGATGCAACTAAATTCTTAGGCACTCCGCAGCATAAATAGATCCTATAATGAAGAGTTTAAATAAAAGACGTTTATCAACCTTAAATTGAGAATAAATAGGCTATTAGCATAATGTGCTTATTTTGCCTTGAACAGACCATTACCATAATTATAGTACTTGAATCATGTAATTAGAAGCTGAATAATGAATCATTTAGTGGTTTTGTGAGCATTAGACAGAATATAACCCTTATCCTAAACATAGAATTTCCATTGGTGCATTACTCTAAAAAAAAAAAAAAAAAAAAAAAAAAAGAAATCTTGTTTAGTTTATATATTGTATATTATATATCCTTAGAAGTGCTGCATGATCATTGCTTTAAAAAAATGTAATAAACAGTATACAGTGCGCGCAGTTATTATACAGACATTTCTGTCGCTACTCGGGATTCTAGTGGCTGTTGAACTTATCGTCAGACTAACAGCTACTTGAGCCGAGAACTGGACAACAGTTTAGCAGACGTATAATGACTGTCGATAAGCCTAAGCTGTTTCTATCATTTGTCATATGCTTTGTCCCTTCTGGATATACAGACTGCTACTGTTGTCGACTGTACAGTGTTTTTTCACTTTCAATGAGAAACTGCAGTACCTTCTATATTCATATTCATTTTCTTTACCATTTATCCTGTGTACAGGGTCGCGGCGGGACTGGAGCCTATCCCAGGTGACTTCGGGTGAGAGGTGGGGTACACCCTGGACAGGGTGCCAATCCATCACAGGACACACACCCCCCACACACACACTCTGACACACTACTGGCAATTTGGAAAACAAACATGAACTACGGGAGGAAACCGAAATCGAACTCTGGACTAGCTACTAGATAGATCTGCAAAGTAAGGTAACTTCCATAGGTATGTCAAACCACCAGAGGAAGCAGCAACAAACATCAGACAACAAGAGCCGTAGGGCTCAACTGAGCCAAATGTCAGAATTTGTTATACAGATTTCTACAGAATTACTGCTGAAATCATGTCGTGTGTACAGAATAAACTTTTTTTTTTTTTGTAATTGTGGCTGTTTCATATCCTCAATGTTCCTCATTCCCATTATTAGCATACCTTAGTATGATGCTAAATAATAATGCAACATGACAATTGACATAAATCTTAAAATTAGTTAAAGGTTTGACCAAAAAAAAAAAAAAAACCTTAACATACACATGATTCATTCATAAATTCTCATTTATGATCTATGACGCTTTATCCTGTATACAGGGGTCATGGGGGGGCCTGTAGCCCATGGACGAGGTGCCAATCTATCACAGGGCACACACACATACTGTACTATGGGCAATTTGGTAATGCTAATTAAAACCTGCATGTAAAGAGGAAACCCACCAAGCACAGGGAGAACATGCAAACTCTGAGACACAGACCCCGAGGCGGGAATCGAACCTGAACCCTGGAGGTGGTTACCTCCAGTGCTACCCACTACGCCACCATGCCGTGCCAGTGTTCGTTTAAAGACAAAATATATGCATGTGCTTTCCTTAAGTTAGAACTAGATTCATGCATGCCTCCATGTCATGACTGATTAGATGTTAATAGTTTGGCGTTTTATATTCTTCCATTTACTTTATATTCTTTCATTTACCTGGGTTTTTTTCTCTGAGTCGAAATTTAATTGCATTTTGCAAAATATAAAAAATTTTTTTTAACTGACTCATCCAAATTGATATCTGGAAATAAAGCTAAGAAAAGATCCCCTTCCTGAAAAAATACAACTGATCCAAAAGTTTTGGTCGATATACAATTTAGTTATTTACTGTGCTACCAATATTAGTTTTGTGAATCTAAAACTACCAGGTTAACGCTGTCATATACTGTACAAAACAGCTGACAGCTGAAACTTGACAGCTTCTCCAAAACTCCAGGGAGACATTTTATGGTAAACAACATTAAATTTATCAATTAAACCATCAATTAATACCAATTAAGCCAGCTAAGATTGAAAATGCGAAAAATCTTATAAATATTCTTGAAAACTGTTTTAGGCAAACTAATCTTACTGCACTGTACATGAGTATGTTGGTAACATGCAGAATGCAGGCTACAACTTGTTGTAGTTCAATACTATATTCAGCAGGTGGCAGTACAATATCAACTACTACTACTTATATCAAGTATGTAGATCAAATGCTTGTATCCAACAAAATTCTATATATATATATATATATATATATATATACATTGCATCTCGAAAAATTTGAATATCTTTAAAAAAAACGAAAAAAGTTTTTTTTTTCGGAATTAAATAAAAAAATTCAAAAAAAGGTCAAACTTATTCTAGATTCTTCAAAAGTAAAGTGAAATATAAGTCTTTTTTATTTAATTTCCATGATTGAGGCTTAAATAGTAAATAGTTATTCATCCAGTATAAATATCTGTACATGTATCTCTCGGTCTAGGAAAGACTGCTGATGTGACACTTGTAAAGATCATCGACACCCTCCATGAGGTTCAGGTCCAGAAGGTCATTGATGAAAGAGCTGGCTGTATCAAACCATATTGATGGAAAGCTGAATGGAAGGGAAATGTGTGGAAGCAAAAAGGATCGCAACCAACAGGGACCCCTTTTGCCTTCAGAACTGCTTTCATTCCTCGTGGCATAGATTCAACAAGGTGCTAAAAATGTTCCTTAGATATTTTGGTCCACATTGACATGATATCATCACGCAGCTGTTGCAGATTTGTCGGCTGCACATCCTTGATGTGAATCTCCCCTTTCGCCAGGTGCTAAAGGTGCTCTATTGGATTGAGATCTGCTGACAGTACAGTGAACTCATTGTCACGTTTGTCATTAATCAGGCTTTGTGACATGGCACATTGTCTCGTAGTCATAAAGGGATGGATATGGTCAGCAACGATACTCAGCTATGCTGTGGCTTTCAAACAATGCTATTGTAAGGTGGTACTAAGAGGCCCAAAATGTGCCAAGAAAATCTCCTCAACACCGTGAGACAACCACCACCGCAAGCCTGACCAGTTCATACAAGGCAGGATGGATCCATGGCCTCATGTTGTCTCTGACCAAACCATCTGAATGTTGTGGTAGAAATCGAGACTTATCCGACCAGGCAACATATTTTCAATATTCTGTTGTCAATTTTGGTGAGCTTATGTGAATTGTAGCCTCGGGTACCTGTCCTAAGCTGACAACAGTGGCACCCAGTGTGTTCAGAGATGCCCTTCAGCATATCTCAGTTATTTAAGTTACTGTAGCCTGTCTATCAGTTCGAACCAGACTGGCATTTCTTCTCTAACCTCGGAGCATTTTTGCCCAGAGAACTGGAGCTCACTGGATATTTTCTCTTTTCTCAGACAATTCTCTGTCAACCTTAGATGTTGTGCTTGAAAATCCCAGCAGATCAGCAGTTATAGAAACACTCAGACCAGCATTTATGGCACCAACAACCAACGTCATTTAAATCACCGTTCTTGTCCATTCTGATGCTGTTTGAATTTCAGTAGATCATCTTGACCATGTCTACATGCCTAAATGTATTGACTTGCTGCCATGTGATTGGCTGGTTAGAAATTTGCGTTAACAATCCATGGAAAAACGTGTACCTAATGTACCCAAGTGACCAGTGAGTGTAACTAGTGACCGTGTTTTAACTGACATAGATAACATTTCCACTGACCTGTACTGGAGACCCCAACTAGATTACTGGGCTCACTGATGAGGTCCTCCATGACGGCCATAACTCTGAACTCATACCATACCTCCTGTGAACACAGATCATCACATTTTACTGTGTATTTTCAACATTGAAAAGTCTAAAGAAGTCTAAAGATTCATTGACTCTTAATAAGGAAACAGGTCATGTTACAGGAGTGAGTCACGGTGGATACAAACAAAGTCCGTTCCTGGTGGACTGGGCATTCACACACAGGGACAATTTGGAGTAGCCAGTCCACATGTCGGCATGTTTTAAGATGTAGGAGAAAACCGAAAACGTGTCGAACTCTGCACACGAGTCCAGAATTGAGCTCCTGAGCCACCGTCCTGGGGTCCATTCTTTGTACGTCGCTAACTCAGTTTGCTGGATTTGATTGTTGTGGATTTGTCCTGATCTTGGATTGTTTCGTTCTTCGATTCGCATCTCGCATTTGCTGTCATAGCAACATGTGCGTAAGCTTAAACCTGCTCAGAAGCAGGTTTATTTCATGTAAACAGGATTTAGGATGTGCTCCTGGTGGGTTATGATTGGTTGAAATGGCGACGTCACATCTGATTGGTTAAAGAGCGGACTCACGTGGGAAAAGAAAAGTATCTTGCATATATCTATATGCCCCCCTGCCATTGATATAATATTTGATAGCGATTATTACAACATAAATGTAAAGGTTTATTAATATCAAATGTGATAATACTATTATAATGAAGCTTAGGCTCGAGACAGCTGTGAAGACCATTGATACAAATTCTTGTATAATGTTTATTTTGTAACATTTATTTTTCAGGGGTTCGTCATGAATATGCAAATAAATATTTATATATAATAAAAATAAATATTGTTTATAATGAAAATTTGGACGAAACTAATGTTATTATAAAACAAACAATATAAAAAGTATACATGTTGTATTTGAAAAAATATTAATATTTCTATTTTTTCATATGCAACATTTATTTTCATATTTCTTATTTTATTTTATTGTCTCATGTAATTTGTAAATCATTAACCTATGAATTTAGTGATTATGCAGGGGGGTGGCAATCCATGGCAGGGGAGCATTTCAGCGCATAACACGTGTTACAAAAAAATTGAGCTCGATCTTTTGTCATTTCATCAACCAATCGAAGTGGTTGTGATCAGTGTTTCTACTGTCGATGCATAACCAACGCACGAACGCGTAATAATCCTAGACAACTCAATCCGGCCATACTAATCATCAACAACAGGTGTGCTCGAAGAACCAACTTAGCCAGGTCTTAATTAGCACGATGATCTCATCTTAGATGTGTCAATTCATCTCGGATGTGTCAAGCGACGTACGAAGAACGGACCCCTGCTCATTACAACAATAATAAGAATAGGAATACATGGGCTTTATATGTAGTAATGCAAAAGTTGAGGTAACTTTTATAATAACTGACACAGGTCAATCAAATTGTACTTGCTGGTAGAGTAACTCATCAGCACACTCTCCATTACAAGCCATGCATTCGCACCATCGTTAAACCCAACTCTCGAACCTTCTTTGGAAATCCCCTTTGTCACAATTGATGGTCTCCGACTGGTTTCTTCAATACTGATTGTTTTGTCTTCAGTGCTGGTTTACCCTGCTTTAAACTTCTCCATCCACCACTGCACATCACTTTCGTCAATAGTTTCACCTCCATAAACCTTCTGTAGTGTATAGGCAGACCATCAACTGCGACAAAGAGGATTATCAAAGAGGATTAGAGAGTTTGGAGTACTAGCTTTGTATAGAGAAAGAGTAAAGTCAGTTAACAAAAAGTTCTGCCAACTTTTGCATTATTCTCAGTACAGTATCCCTTTAATAATAACCAGAAGAATAAATGAAAAACGCATGTATATATCACCAGACATGAACAGCAATGAGACAGATGCACACATATTATTGGTTTAGGTTTAAAAAAACAACCTGGAAAAGATAGGCTTTTAGTTCTGCGTGCAGACACTCTTACATGGATATTATCGTAATTGTTTTTCATCACCACACCCTTCCTTTAAGCCCCATCTCCTACAGAGTGACAAGAAGCCTTTATGGATCTCCCTGGTGAGTTCCCTATAAATATATAGCAAGTAAGCAATATGTAAATATGCCGTGTGACACAGCAGCTAAAAAGGATGATTCGGCACTTTCTCTGATAAACGCTATGCAAATTCCCCTTTTCTAAGATTTTGCGCTGCCGGATGCTCTGCCAGTTTGACGTCAGTCATGCGCTCACCTGAATCAGATCTCTGGCCAACAGCTCCGTCTCTCCTGCAGGGATCGCATCATCCAGGACGTCCCACCTCTCGCCGAAGCGGAACTCCATGATGTAGTGATCGATCGGCGACGTGTGATTGGCTGGAGGGATCCATGTTAGCAGGACTCCCTGTTGTGTCCGGTTGGCTGTGAGGCACCGTGGTGGGGTAAGCAGCACCAGAGGTTCGGGGGTACTTATAGGAAATACTGTGTGAACGAAAACACGATGCACCCGTCAGATATTTCAAACAGGACTACAGCAAAGATGGGCATGAGTACTCAAATAAATCTACAGACTTCTTAGTGAATTTTGCTGACTGCTTTTCTGTAGTCTGTCACAAACTTTAATTTAGGGATTCGGATTATGCTGAAGACACTGACGGATTAGGACTGTTGGTCTGCAGTAATGGGCAAATGCAAGCAAGGGTACCAATACTTTAATTTATTGCAACTTTAAAATACAGCAGAAATACAGGTCATCATTCTTCATTCTGTCACCGAATCCCAAATGCACTTCTGTACTGTATAAAGTGCACTATGCAGGTTCCATCGCTGAGACGATTTTAAATAGTGAATATGAAGTCATTTTGGAGTTTTTTGGAGAAATTTGTGTTAGAAATTTTAAATCTTGTTAAATAGGCAGTGCAAATTATATATACATACATATAAATATCTATATATCTATATATATATATATATATATATATATATATATATATATATATATATACTGTATACAGTATACAGTATGTTAATGTGTGTGTGTACATTATACAACATCATTTATATCCTAATTAATATATATCCTATGAATATACTTTAATACGCATTAATATAAATAAGAGCTAAGTTATATTATTATTATTATTTTTTTAATCACCTGGATACACATTTTTTGGTTAAATCAGAGAGAGAGAAAAAACATCCAAGCTTTAAACTGTTCATTTTAAATAATCAGTAATCGAGTACTCTACAGTACTTGATGTTAACTAAAATGTCACCACATCACTTTGCTCTTAGAAAGCCCACCTAGAGTGTTCACAGTGACGACCTCGCTGAAGGGGCCTGTGCCCAGCTTGTTTTGCGCCAGGACGCTGAACTGGTAGGCCGTCTCAGACTCCAAGCCCTGCATTAGCAGCCAGTGCTGCCCGCTTGGTACGGGCATGGAGAGCCAGTCGTGCGAGCCTAGCTGCTCCCTCTTCACCCTACAGGGGGAGCCACATGAGCAGGAAAAGAAACAAACAAAAAAAAAAGAGTTTAGCTCTGAACCTACACACACACACAGACAAACACCTCCACAGATAACGATCACCATGTCACTCACAGTATTGATGAAAGCGTTGCCTGCAGCTAGACAAAAAGACAGGGCCTATTCAGCTTAAGGTAAGTGCACACAGAAATTTGCCAGAGCAAGTGCATGCATATGCCAGTGACTACCAAAATACGTCTTTATACAGTATTTATTTTTTGTAGGAATGTCCTTGGGATGAGCGAGAACCGAACGTGTTTTGTGCATTAGAACAATAATTAGAAAAAGTGTAAATATGGACCAGTCTTGGAATTATAAGGGTTGTTAGTGGTAGTGAGTAAACACTGCCATAAATCCAGGTGACAGACATGCGCAGAGAACTGTGAATGTGTGCATGATGGGGCTGAGGGCCCAGGAACGGACATGAATCAAAATGTGCTTACTGTGCGCTTACTGACAGCGTGCTCGGCTCTGATGTACTGTCTGCCCCATGCACGGATCGGAGTCTTATTTCACTAGCCGAACCACAGTCATTCATCCAGGAGGGTAATGAGAGGAGGGGAGAGAGAGTGAGAGAGAGCGGCATCCCCTTTCTGCTGATGTTCTATCTAATACGTCTCTGTCACTGCCTCATGAACGTGAAGGTCTACTGAATGAACACTTTATGAGATACACCCACCATTTTTTTTTAACCAGGTGTCAGCTGTGATCTACCTCATCCATCAGTGGAAGGGGATCACCATGGAACCACCACTAACCACATGCTGTAATATTGTTTGTGTGTGTGTGTGTGTGGTAACGATGGATGTTTTATCAGGTGCGAGGATTTATTGGAAAAGCCTAGAGGGGTTTATGAGGGGGCAATTTGTTTCAATTTCCCTCTAACTTTTGAATGCAATGTTCCTGTCAAATAACCTGCCTGCTAGTACAACACTCACAATACGTCACTTTGATGTTAAAATTTTTTTTAAATGAAAGTAGCTGGTTAAACCGAAGCATTTAAAAAAAAATTGAAATGTGAAAACAATGGCCTCAAATGACCTCACATTTTTGTTGAAATTACTCCTCTGATGTGCCATATAATAATTTGCATGTCCTCTTGCTGGGAAATTATATACTCGTTTATTATCCTGTGATCATTTCCATCTGTGTCAAAGTCTTGAGCCAGCCCTGAATTTTATGAAATTAAATTATGGGACAGAAATTAGAAGATTTTTTCCTCTGAAAATTGCCTGAAGATACAAGTTATGTTATGTAACAACCTCAGCAGCAACCTCATTTCCCCTCTCGTCTGTTCCAACCACTCAGCATTCAGCATCACCAGTACACTAATCACTGGGCTGATCATCTGTCAACATCTGTACCGGGTTCTCACTGGTTCATGGCTTAGGATAGATACTTGAACAACATTCATAGGTGTGGCTTAACAAACTCCTATGAAACTGCTCAGGTACAGTACAGGGACTGGAATGAAAATGAGAGCCAAAGGTCCCTCAGCGAGCCTATTCAAGCCTATTCCTCAAGACTACATTACAAAATACAACAAAGTATGGCTCTGTGGAAGGAAATGTAAAGAAAGGACGGGCATCTCAGAACTTTTGCATAAAATACTGTTCATATTTTATTTATAAATTTTTTATTACTTTTTTTTATTGCTGGCCAACCAAATGATGGGACAGGACACACACTTGTGGAGTGGGCTAGATGATTAATTGATCAATTATGCTTTCCAGAATATAACCTAAATATGAAATACGTAAAACTATATTGCTTGTAATATGCTTTTGTTCTCACAACAGTGATTCACAATAAAGGAATATTATCCAATATCCAATTTTCGTTCCCCCCCCCCCCCCCCCCCATTTTGGAGTGAGTCATATCCGTGTACAAGTTAGTCAGGCCACCTCAGTGGACAGCTCCGTCCTGAATCAACGCTTTTTCCGATGTACCGGAAGTGACAACAACATGCCAAGTGCCTCCATCAATAGGTCATGCGTGCTGTGGAGAGCTACAGAGGGCATCTTTAAAGGTTACCGAGGAAGTCTATTCGTACAGAACCTTTAACGTATGACTCACTGAGCTTCTCTCTTCCACTGACACCTTTAGCCAGTTCTTGGCAATGGCCTGCGCTCAGAAAGGCACCTGCTGCTTACAAATCAGGCCAGGATATGCTGGAGCCAGGACGAGGTAGCAAAGTGAACAGAACGCAGCTTGCATTAAGAAGGACGAACATTCTGGCTTCTTCTCATCCTGAAGCTGTTCTTTTAGCTGGTGGCGTGGGGAGGGAGTAGAGTGGAAAGACGACACACAGACGGGTATCTGGGGAAGGAAAACTGCCTTCGTATCCTGCATGTTTATGAGTGTTTGTAAGGATGCTGCATTATTGGAAGGGTTTAAAGATTATGTGTGTGGTCTTAATCTGAGTGGAGGTGAGAGCATGCAGAGTGAATACTGATGGCATCCACAGTCGGTGCATGATTACCTTTTAAACACACACAGTCACGACATCGACGGCCCTACCGAGCATTCCTGCTTTATTATGAACTGGGTTGGTTAGTATTGTAAATGGATGGTGAAATAGGCAGACATGAACATGAATACTGTTCATGTAGCAAACCAGACACCTTCTTTACTGTATGCAGACATTTATTTCATATCTGCATACAGTAAAGAAGGTGTCTGGTTTGCTACATGAACAGTATTATGGGTGAGGACGATAACTGTGGTTCATCTATAAACCGTAGTATACTGTAACTATTAAAGTGATGCAATTAGCCAGAGCTACTGGCTGACCATGAAAACGAGAAAAAAAAGAATGCAGGAAGGAAAGAATAAATTAAGAAACAATTATTAAAAAAAAAAAAAAAGGACTATAGATAGGCGGCAAGTGGCCTAGTGGTTAGCATTATCGCCTTGCATCACCAGGGTCCGGGTTTGATTCCCGGTCAGGTTCGATTCCCGTCTCTGTGTGCATGGAGATTGCATGTTCTCCCCGTGCTTGGTGGGTTTCCTCCGAGTACTCCGGTTACCTCGCACAGTCCAAAGACATGCAGACCAGGTTAATTGCCGTTCCCAAATTGCCCGTAGTGTGTCCTGCAATGGATTGGCAGCCTGTTCAAGGTGTACCCATGCCCTAAGTCGCCTGGGATAAGCTCCACACCCCTGTGACCCTGTATACAAAATGAAGCGGTATATGGAGCGGACTATGAGTGAGTGAGTGAGTGAGAAATAGGCATAAAGTTGTCTAATGTAGTGTTTACATTTTAGCTTTGCTAAGGCATATCTACTTACTGTTTTATTATTTAATATCTAAAATATTTTAGTGAATTACATGGCATCACCGGTAGTTAATTTCACACAGTCTGATCCTTACTGCATTAATGGTAGTCTTTCATTATTTTCTTGTACCTGCTTGGACCCACACAAAAAAGCAAATTTGCAAGCGCATTTCATTTGAAGCAACTTTCCATTCTATAGAAAAGAAAGGATGCATGGCTATAGAATGCTGATATTCGTGCTGAATATCACTGGCGACTATAGCAGGGTAGGAGCGGAGCGGAGCCAGGAGCGAGTGCAGGCAGCAGGCACAGGATAGAGAGCATGGAAAAAAATGGAGGCAAGTCAGCCATGAAGCGTGCTGCTAGTTAATTAAACCCAGGCAACAGCTTGGCTAATCATTCTAAGGGAAAAACAAACCTTCGCACACGATCCTCTCTTCTAACATAACACACGTATGATTCAGGTAGAGCATTGCGTTCCTGTTATCCAACATTAAAAGGTTAGTCATTTTTGCTATACTTACATACAGGAAGGTACGGCTTCACTTACTGTAGCACTTGTGGGCTTTACTGGATTGTAAAAGAAGTCTATTATTATTATTATTATGTATGACATTATTATGTCAAATTCATGCAAATCTTCAAATTAGTTGTAATAATAATACCATCACTGGTCTTGGTTTCTACTAAACTAAAGGTTTGTGGACACTGAACCATCACGTCCCATATGCACATACCATTTGAACATCCTATTCCAGCTTTGCTGTTGTAATAACCTCCAATAACCTCCAGTTCTGAAGATGTCTGTCCATTCAGCCAGAAAAGCATTAGCAAGGTCATGCACTGATGTTCGGCGAGGAGGCCCGGGTGCTGTCGGCGTTCCAGTGAATCACAACGTACAGTAGTGGCACTCTGCGGAGACCACTGTGGAAAGCCATTTCATCTTGGAGTTTGCTTTTGTCATGCTGAGACAGGTTTGTGCTGCTTACATGCCGTGAAGGGAAATTGTAATGCTACAACAAATAATACAAAGAGATTCTATACTATTGTGTGCTTCCAACATTGTGTGGCAATAATCTGGGAGAGGTCCCACATATGGGAATGATGTCTGGTGTCCAAAAAAAAAAAACCTTGGCTATACACTGCATGTGAAAAGACTTCTGATTAGACTTTACAGAGCTCATTGTGTTAGTGCACTGAGCAAGCATTGTGTATTCTGATGAATACTTACTTCACTCAAATATTTGCAAACAATATATATATATATATATATATATATATATATATATATATATATATAAATAAATTCTATAATCTCCAATTCCTCCCCATCACTAGGGGGCTCCCACAGTAGTAAGGCTACTACTACCACTCAGTTGGGAGGGCCGAAGACTATCACGTGTTTCCTCCGAACCATGTGACGCCAGCCGACCACATCTTTTTGAACTGCTTGCTCATGCACCGTTAGGGGCGGTGTAACACACTCGGAGGACAGCGCTATCCGCTCCTTCCGCTTGCGTGAGCTCACAGTCGCCCCTGATTGGCTGTAGAGCCGTGATTAATGTGGGAGAACTAAGTACCTCTCGGCCAATCAGCTCTTTCTATACCTCCGGCTGTGAGAGGTTACAGCATCACCTGGGAATCGAACTAGCGCTCTCTGGATTTTTAAAATATAATAATAATGTTTTATAAATATGTTTATTGAATTGTTTACGAACATGGCTTAAAAGACTCACAGTATTCTATTCAAACTTATTTATTCATTAATTTTTTTTTTTTATTCAATCTTCCAAATGACCTCCTAGAGTGGATTTATTTAAAATAAGGCACAGGACCACACTGAAGCCTTCAGATAACATGGAGAATTGCGCACGACTCGCACACTATCTACAGCGGTCTCATCTTCCTAATATAGTGATTTGCATGCGATACGACGCCATCTGGGGTCGTGTCAGGCCGCTGTCTTGAACACTGCTTTACGGTTATGTACCATGAGTGAATGGTAATCCTGTCGCCAGAAATCATGCCTGGCAAAATTACTTCCTTATTTTTGTTCCAGTTTTGTAACTAGAATAAACCTGACTAAAGTGATTACATTTATCACTTAATACAGAATATCATTATAATATATAAATATAATACTAAGGTGATCAACGTCAACTAAGGTCTCATCCTTGTTTTAAAGGTGTAATAGGTGTTTCCTTTGTATTTCATCATTTAAAATTCGATTAGGAATAACTACTAATACTTCAGTAGTCTACAGATTACCTGCTCCGACCCTCCCATTCAACATGCGCATCCTTTCAGCAGCAGCAGTAGCGAAACTCAATAGTGTAGCAAACCTCTCAGAGTCAGAGAGCCGATCAAGGATCACTTTTGGACGATCCTAGATGAGCACTCTCACCCGAGTAGGGAAAGAAAAAAAGAAAAAAAAAAGTTAGGATAGGAAGCGAAAAGCAAAGCATGCTGGGATCACTCACACATGGCCGTACCAGACTGAGAATGTCTGCTCGAAGCCGCCATCGTAGCCTGGCTCCCATGAGATGTTGGCCGAGGTCGTCGAGACCGAAACGTGGATGTTTTTGGGGGCGTGAGGGCTTGTGCCTGCATGGAGTGAGAGAACGCTGCGTAAAAAAAAACAGACTTCCGAAAAAAGAAAACAAAACAAAAAAACACAGAAGCTCTGACGCTAACGCCGATGACAGTTACAAGTTACGGGATTTCATTCTTGACTTGGATGACGACACTTCAGCTCTAAAGACAGATCAGCTTGGTTCCTTACAAAGCTCACACTTACACACTTACACAAACAGAGAAAAGGAGAACTGAAGGCACGTACACAGAGTGATTCAATTATGCCGTTATCTTTTAGTTAAGATTACCAGACTTGACCTGCTGTATAAACAATATCTTCATGAGCCACTTACAAATAATGTGCCTTAAAAGCCAATTAAATATAATGCTCTGTTCGGGAACATGCACCTGACGGATTTACTAGGGGAACAAAAAAAATAAATTATACTGTATAATGGATTAGTGGCGAAGACAAGAGACAAGCCGGCCTAAAGAGCCGGTGTCAAACTCCTGCAAATTACCAGGGTAAATCTTGTGTAAGGCATTCCCAAAAAGCACAGTGCCTTATCTATTTACATTTATGAACAGCAGGGAGCACAGTGTACCACCACCAAGACCACTGGGCAGCAAAATGGAAATCCAAAGCTGCTTCCCTGCAACAATCCCTGCTTTGTCTAGTGCTCCCTTTCAGCCAAAACAAAGCTCGCACAAATCAAATTATACTGTGTGCCTTCTTGTAAACACTTTCAACTACACTAAACACTTACTCATCTGTAATATTCAAATGAAAACGCTGTGCACCGCTGACCCGGCAAATTACTCCTGCCAGGCGCTCCGGTTTACAAACTGAGCATTTGGCTCGTCAAACCGCGTGGATGCAACAATCTCGCCTTTCGAACCAATCGTCCTGTACCCTACGTGAACTCGATCGTCACACAGGAAATGCAACGTTAGCTGACACTGCTACATCATTCGCTTGAGTCACTGGCTGTGCCGGCTCCTACCGATTACGAGGAGGCGCGTGCTGGCAGTGATGCTCGTGGCAACATTGGAAGCGACACACTCCCACTCCCCATGGTCCTCCTTGCTGAGAGATTTGAACTGTAAGCTGCCTCTTGGTAGGACGTTGTGCTTGCCCCTGCTGGGCTTCCCTACCTTTGCCAGAGAGAGAGAGAGAGAGAGCAAGAAAGAAAGAAAGAGAGACAGAGAGAGAGAGAAGAATGCAAGAGATAAAAGGGAAGAAGAAGAAGAAGAAGAAGAAGAAGCAGATGATGATGATGTTGATGATGATGAAAAGGAGAGGGAGAACAGTTTCAACACACTGAATGATTTACATTGAATGAGCTACATGATTTTGAGAGACAGGAACACAAAAGCCATAGACTGCAGTACCCAGTTGTAAATTTAAAGAATACTACAATATGCTGAGAGAATGTTAAGAAAGAATGTTACCTTCCTCCATGTTATGTTGGGGAATGGGTCTCCTTCTGCCTCACAGGGGATGACTAGCTCTCTTCCTGCCTCCTGTCTGTACTCTCCTCCTGGAACCACCAGAAACTTAGGGGGATCCTACACAATAAGAGGGGGGGGGGATCAGAGCAAGATCTGTTATTTTGGAAATTCTCGCATGTGCAAAATTCGATCAGGAATCTGGTCAGTTAATGTCATGGGAGAAACAAATCAGATTTAGTAGATCATGTAATGATTAAAGGACACAGATTAGATGATGACCTAAGGAGGCTGATACCGTATAACGCATGGATGCAGATCGGGTCAGGACGCATGCACGGTGCAAATTAGATAATGACACAGAAAGCACAAAGTGCTGCAACTATATGAGACAGTATTGTGTTTTACCAGCCACAGGTATGTATGTGACTACCTTTAGCACCAGGGGGGCGGGAGGGGACGGTCCCATGGTACCCAGGGCGTTGTAAGGCACGCAGGCGTAGGTGCCAAGAGAGTCCTCTGTCACCTCGGCCACTCGAATGCTCCCATCTTCCATTTGGCTCCAGCCAGGATACTAGACCGGCAAGTAGAACGGCATTACGTCAAACAAAACTATGAACAGTCAGTACATGAATAAGTGTTCTCATTTCAGTAATCATATTCATACAGTATTCTCTGAATCAGCAGTGAATCATCAACCTTCAAGAACATGATTCAGAAGATCAGTACTAACTCTGAGTCAGTTCCACCTCACACGGTGCGTTAGAAAGCTAGCTTCCAATTATTTCGAATGCCCAGTTGTACAACGCAGCGTGTTCGACAAAATGAAAGATTAAAAATGATGAGTATGAGCATGAGACAAGTTCTGACTAACCTTCTCTATTCGGAGAGGCAGACCGTCTTTTTTCCACTTCACTGAAGTGACAGGTGGGTTGGCATCCACCGGGCAGCGGATGTACCCCGGCAGTCCGATGGCCACGTAAATGACGGGTGGCATGTTCACCACACGGGCAGGGTCTGCCAAATACACAGGCAGGTAAAGCAAAAAAAAAAAAAAAAAGTGAGGAAGAGAGAATAACAGTTCACTTAGTAATAGGAGAAAGTAATAGGAGCTACCAGGTAGTTTTCTGAGCTACATTACTGCATATGGACAAAAGAATCCAACCAAACCTAAAGTGGCATTGTATACAAATACATATACTTCAATATGGAATATGGTCCTCCTTCTACAGCTACGCTATAACAACTTTCACTCTTCTTGGAGGGCTGTCTCAATTACTTTGAAGTGTTCCTGTTGGGAATCCATGCCCATTCATTTTGTAGAGCATTTATGAGAGGTTGAGGTCAGGGAACTCATCAACAAAACCAAACTCATCAAACCATGTCCTTATAGTTCTTGTGGCACGGTCACGTTGCAATGGAAAAGGGTCTTCCCTAAACTGTTGCCACAAAGTTGGAAGTGTAGCATTGTCCAAGATGTCTTGGGATGCTGAAGCATTTAGATTGCCCTTCATTGGGGATAAGGGGCCTGGCTGAAACACATGAATTCAATAATCAACAGGTTTGGCCAAATACTATTGTCCATATAGTGTAACTGGTGAGTTATCTTCTGTTGCAGGAAACATTAATTGTGCTGGTCAGTTTATCAATATTACATGAACACGAGGGAAGATGTACTGAATTTCAGCATGACCAGCTGTGATTTGGCCAGAGGTAGTTCATATAGTTTGAAAGAACTGTATGATTGGGACTGAGATATTGCTTTTATACAGCAGTTCTCTAAACATGAAGTGGCTATTTTTACTCACACTTATGTTGCAGTTAAAATAATCTTGATTCGATGAGCTTTCATACTTTAATTCAAACATTATATTCCTGAAAAGTATCATTTGCCATGTCTTATGATGATATTGCTAACACTAGCAACATTTAGGGCAGTGGTAGCTCAGAGGGCTAATGCACTGGGTTACTGATCCGAAGATCGGCGGTTCGATCCCCAGTACCACCAGGTTGCCACTGTTGGGCCCTTGAGCAAGGGTCTTAATCCTAACTGCTCCAGGGGCGCTGCATCATGGCTGACCCAGTGCTCTGAGCCCAGTTACGCTGGGACATGCGAAGAAGGAATTTCACTGTGCTGTAATGTATATGTGACAAATAAAGGCTTAACTTTAAAAAAAACTAATGTAGTAAAAATTTCAACTAGTGAGTGGAATGTCTCAGTGTGGTTCTAAGACATGTAGGCATGTTTGAATTGCCACTTGACCCATTATTCAACATTCAACATTCAAAGAACTTTATAAATCCCAGAGGGAAATTGCTTTAATTAGTGAATTATAAAAAACTGCTCTATAATGATAACAAGAAATATGAAAAACAAACACCTTGTCTGAAAACAGACCATGCGGCATGTAATATAAAGCAGGTTACAGAACAGCAAATGCAAAAAAAGTGCAATAGAAATCTTTTACCTGTGAAAACTTTTATAAAGTAGGTTTTATTTATTTTAGTCATTCATTTTCTATACAGCTTATCCGGTACCGGGTCCCGGGAAGTCTGGAGCCTATCCCGGGAGACTTCAGGCACGAGGTGGGGTACTGCCTGAACCCAGAGCATCACATGGCACATACTGTATGCAGTATGTTTATACACTACAGGAAATCTGCGAACACCATTTAGCCAATGGAGGAAACCAACCAAGCATGGGGAGAACATGTAAACTGATTCTTGTTCAAAGCTGATATTCCACACAAATCAGATTAATGCTCTATGGATTGACATTGCCAATGTAGCCAATACAAAAAACAAAACAAAAAAACATATTTTTTATAATGGACAAACCAGAACTGGGCTACATTCATCTGCAATGTAACTATGATCATACCACATGAAATTCAGCCTAAGTATCACTGACTTTCAGTTCACACCTCCCAATCACAGCTTAGTGTAGCTCTCTGGTGTGAACACTTTGAAGAAATCCACTGCTCCATCTTTATTCTTGGCAAAGTGCCTGGCTCTATTCTTAGCAGATGTGGAAGGACAGGGGGTGGAAGAGCGAAGAGAACGAGAAGCCAGCGTGAGCGGCGCATGAGGAGAAATGAAGAGAAGAGGAATGATAAGTTAAGAAATGTTGAAATCGAGTCTGGGCTAAATGTAGAATAGAGCATGGATTGCAGTACTGCCAGTCATCGATTGGGGTCGCCAGCACCCACGCTGCTGCTGCTGCCAAGTGTCTGGAGGTGACGTCACTGCAGAGAAGAGGGTTTCCACATAGGATGATGTCACCCTATCCATATCCCCACACCCCCCTCCTGTCTCCTTCTCTCCTTCCCTCCTGCTCCACATGTGCAGGGTGTCCACGTTAAATGCTGGTGACCGAGACCGGTTTGGTGCGGTCAATCTGGGCTGACGTAGAGAAGACTGGACACCCCCGAGGACAGATGGATGGGCAGATAGGTAGAAAAAAAAAAACCTGGGCTCATCATTAAAGTGCAGCTTGCTGCAGCACACGCATGTCAGTTTTTTCTCAAAGCCACACGGGATTTTCCTCAAAAAAAAAAAAAAAAAGACTGCCAGATTCCTCTGCCAGCTGTTTAGCCTTTAAACAAGTCGAACAGGAGGAGATATTGCACAACTCTAAACAAATCTACTCTATTGAATTGCTTATTAGCTTATTAAGCATGCAAGATTCAGGGAGGATGAGCCCTAGATAGATACTCTCTTGCGTTCTCAGCCTCAGCTAAACTATGATGTAATCCCTTTCTCAACCCTTTCCTCTCTCTCTCTCTCTCTTTCTGAACCAACACAAGCCGACACTGGAGACTGAAGGAGTTCAAAATGTCTGTTGCCGTGGATACCACAGTAACCACCAATAGCGTTTCTCCTCTGGACAGTTCCAGTTCTTGCTTGTCCAACTAGTCACTATGCCATCTCCGCAGAAGCTTCCGACAAAACCGCTTCCTGCGGCGACCGACAACATCACACAATTCCTCTACACATGTCCATCAGTGTTGAGCACATAAGCCATGACTGACTGGTCTTCTGGCTTACGGGCTCAAGGTCACTGTTTCAATTCGAGCAGGGCCTGCAGGGGACAAAAGTCATTCCGATCTGTAGGCTGCAAATAGAAAGTGGTGCGCTGAAGCAAAGAGGCCAGTGTAAGGACAATGACAGGGGGAACCGTGGAGCTAATCAACAGGCGTGCCAAAAAAAATGTCTCTAATGACACAACGTGTCGGATGTAGTAAAGTAAAAAAACTTTGTTCAAAAAAATTTGTTATAAGCCTGACATGCCACACCATAAATAAGCAGAATGTTTTTTGTAGGCAGGTTTAGATTAATCAGCACTTTCTAACAACCAAGAAGCTTTATAAAACCTGACAGATGACTTCTTCAGGACGAACTACGTGACATGTTTTCCTTTGTAACACGATAAGCAATTGTTTTCTTTTATTAGGTAAATAGAGGGGGACAAAATAAATTCATTAAAAGCACATAATTCTTTATTTTCTTTAATAATTAGAAAATTGCTGGTTATAAGATCAATAAAACACTTTAATATATACACTGTTATAGAATATTATTAAACTTCGAGCTTGTATCAGGCAACTCCTATCATCATCACCTGATAGAATTCTTTAATCCTATTTTCTATCATTTGTAGCGTTTTATTCCATCTTATAACATGCATATTACAGAATCTTTGATAATGCCACAATATCTTATTTAAAATTTCATCTTCTATACCACTTCTATACCTGTATTAGGGTCGCGGGGACCTGGAGCCTATCCCAGGAGACTCAGGGCACAAGGCAGGGTACACCCTGGACAGCGTGCCAATCCATCGCAGAGCACACACACACACTCATTCACACACTATGGTCAATTTGGGAACGCCAATTAGCCTAATCTGCATGTCTTTGGACTGTGGGAGGAAACCGGAGTACCCGGAGGAAACCCACCAACTACGGGTTGGTGCCAGGAATCGAGCCTGGCCGGGAATCGAACCCGGACCCTGGAGGTGCAAGGCGACAGTGCTAACTTATTTTAAATTTATTTAATAAATTATTTTTTGCAGAGCACAGGACCAGATTGACAGGAAAATGAGAGATCTCCTTTTTGGCAAGTTTTCAAAAATAACAAGAACTATTGCAGTATGTGACAGCCTCTTCCTCTTATACTGCCTTATGCGCTGTATAAAGTCCATTCGGACAACGTTTAACCAGATACACATCAGTGGTTCCATAAATCCCAATTGGCGAACAGGGCAAAGAATATTTAATGAATTTCAGAAAATAAAATGGTATAGACAACATTGAGTGCCTTTAAACCAATGAACTTTGGATGTCAACCTTGAACGTAATCGAGCTTCTATTACCAATCCACGCCGTGACCGCTTGTACTTAAGCTAAATACAACTGTTCGATTAACACGTAGAGGTGTTCATGAGCAAGATGTATAGCGCGACTTACATTGCACTGTCAGGTATGCTGATGCGGTAGGGGGCCGACCAAGGCTGTTACTGGGGCTACAAGTGTACTTCCCAGCATCCTCAGGCTTCACCTGGGCAATGATGAGGGAGCCATCTATCAGGATACTCACTCTGCGCTTCAGATCACTAGAAATAGAGAGAAGATGAAGAAGAAAAAAAAAAAAAACGGGTTCAGTAAAGTTCCCATTACAGTATCAGCAAATAAATTGCAGCTAATTTTTTTAAACATTCATTAAATAAAGATTTAAAGCAAGTTACAGTAAGTTCATTAGCCACATTCACCTAAGGAGTATTTGATCAGTTAAAACATGTACAGTATGATGTCTAATGTTCTTATGTCTAGTTATTCATTTTCTATACCGCTTAATCCTGTGTTCAGGGTCGCGGGGGACCTGGAGCCTATCCCAGGAGACTTCGGGCACTAGGCGGGGTACAACCTGGACAGGGTGCCAATCCATCGCAGGGCACACACACATACACACACTCACACACTACGGGCAATTTAGGAACGCCAATTAGCCTAATCTGCATGTCTTTGGACTGTGGGAGGAAACCGGAGTACCCGGAGGAAACCCACCAAGCACGGGGAGAACATGCAAACTCCATGCACACAGAGACGGGAATCGAGCCTGGCCGGGGAATCGAACCCTGGACCCTGGAGGTGCAAGGCGACAGTGCTTATGTCTAGTTAATTTATTTTTAAAAAATGTTGTTGCACTTGTTTCAAAGGACGGTATTAAAAACTCTAAATTAAACTGTTACAGAAATGGATTCATGCATTAATGGTTAGGACAGACCTACTGTAAGGTGTTGAACATCCTGGAATTGCACTTTAAATGAATGAATGAATGGCCTACAGTGGCTACCAACATGCTGTAACATTACAATGTTTAGCTGTATTTCTGTATTTTGGGTTATACTGTATATTAGATAAGAAAGACTTGTTCTCCATATTATTCACCCCGTATCAGTATATATATATTACGGTGTATTATCCTTTATTTAAGTTAAGCCTAAAATCTAATGATTACCATACCATTTATTTAAGTAATCTTAGAAACACTCCTGATTCAACACCAGCTGAGATGTCCTGAAGAGAAGTGAGAAGTGCTGGGAAATCCGGAACAGAGCAGCTGAGTGAGCTTTATTCATGCCTCAGCATTCTGTCACTCTCCTGCACTGTGCTTCCCGCAGAGCAAGAAAAACGTCATAAAATCCTTTTTCTATGGAGTGTACAGGCCGTGCATGAGGGAGTTTAGGATAGCTCAATGGTACGCTACTTATAATCAGTGCTACTGGAGCGCATGATGACACGAGCTCCATGCTATCAGGGGAGCAAGACGAAGAGAATAGAGGATGTCTGAGTGCAGCAGGAGTAATCTCACGCTACGAAAGAGATCAGACTGGTCAATAAAGGTCGGCCTGGAAACATAAATGAGTGCGGACTAGTATCGCGACTGGATCACCCTAGACCTTGGCTCGTAAAATTTAAATGAGATCAAACCTAGATCTGGGCTTAATTCTTTTTCTTAATAGAAAAATGACTGTGCATCAGAACAGCAGGTAAAAATCTAAGTATTGGAGTGATTCATACAGAACCTTTTTTGCGTTGTGCACAATTTCACATAACCGGTATCATTAGTTGTTGTTGTTTAGTCTTTCAGCTGGGGTTGCCACAGTGGGCAGCACAACAACTTGGCACAGGTTTTATGCCAGATGCCCTTCCTGACTCCCATTTTATCTGGGCTTGGGACCGGCACTGCATTCAGTGGCTGGGGTTTGGTTATCGGCTGTATAATTAGTAAAGATTGGTTCAATCAAGATCGATCTGATACATATGTATGTATCATTTATTTATTTATTTGTTTTTTGTATTGAGGTGGTAAATGTTCTACAATCCTACAGGTAGCGCACTCTAAACTATTCACACGTTGGTATGCAAAAGAGCATCCTGTGTAGTAGCAGCGAATTATATGCTGTTAGAGCTGGAAAAAATATATTGAATATAAAATATATCAAACTGTGATATTTATTAAATCATGATAGAGAATCACAATACTAATCAAATCTGCACCTAGGTATCGTGATAATATCATATTGTCTGGTCACTAGTGCATTCCTAATCATCAGACGTCAATTTTCTTCATATAGTTTTTGACGCATAGAGAAACTTGAGACTTGATTTTCTACCTTCTTAAGCTATAATGGTCAAAACATGTTGGGCGATCTAATGAACAAGCTAAAGACACCTAATGAAGTGGAAAAAATATTAAAAGTTAATTTCCTTGAGCATTATTTAGAAACCCTGTCCAATGTCCTTGCTCAGCATCTGGCAAACCCAGTGCCTGGACTGTAAGACGTCAGCTTGTGAGAAATGGCCTTGTAAGACTGTGTTGGAGCTAAAAAGCCATTTTTGTCAAAGTATAATATACTATATACAGTAATTTATACATTATTTAAAGGATACAGTATACTTTATGTATATAAATATGGCCTATTATCTGTTACTATATTAACATTAATGTCCTAAAGCCAGGCGGCGCGGTGGTGTAGTGGTTAGCACTGTCGCCTTGCACCTCCAGGGTCTGGGTTCGATTCCCCGGCCAGGCTCGATTCCCGTCTCTGTGTGCATGGAGTTTGCATGTTCTCCCCGTGCTTGGTGGGTTTCCTCCGGGTACTCCGGTTTCCTCCCACAGTCCAAAGATATGCAGGTTAGGCTAATTGGCGTTCCTAAATTGCCCGTAGTGTGTGATTGGGTGTGTGAGTGTGTGTATGTGTGTGTGCCCTGCGATGGATTGGCACCCTGTCCAGGGTGTACCCCGCCTAGTGCCCGAAGTCTCCTGGGATAGGCTCCAGGTCCCCTGCGACCCTGAACACAGGATTAAGCGGTATAGAAAATGAATGAATGAATGTCCTAAAGCCTTGTGGTAGACCTACTGCTATTACTGAAAATGAACAAACACCTTTTGATCAGATTTGAGAATTTAATGCATAGTTACACCACCAGGTAAAAGTTCTAATTCCATGGTCTTCTTGATTCTTAGGTATTTCTACATTGTAAAACTGAAGGCATCCAAAACATGCAATAATATTCCTTGAACAGTTGATATTGAGATGATCTTATCCTCTGTAAAGGTTTTTTTTTAAGGTCTATAATCTTAGGTGCTGTTGGTGATTTTTGAGACTCTAAATAAAGTTCTCCTCTGCAACAAACAAACGTTTTAGTCTTTGCTTTCCTGGAAAGGTCTTCATGAGAGCCAGTTTCATCACGGGGCTTGATTGGTTTTGCAAATGCACTTGACAATACTGCTCTTGAAAGAACTATTCCAGAACAGCTGACCTTCGTGTCTTAAAATAACTTTTGTATATATGCAGTACACACACATACGTGTGCATGATGTGACCATTAAACCAGTGGAAATACCATTACTAATGTACTTATTGCACACTGGGGGAAAATAATACAGTTTATATGGATAACTTTTTTTGCCTTGTGAAAAAAAACTGCAACCAGGCAGTCTCTACTAAACCAGACATATCAAATAACAGCTAACATTTAAGTGTTCGATAGTGCGCTGTCTAGACTATTATAAGCATGACTCTACAATTTTAGAGATGGAAATAAATGTGTGAGGAATGTTAGAAGGATGTGATGCATGTGAACAATGTAATGCGTTCGACTTCCCAAATAATATGCAACTTAGATGTAATGTATGTGTATGATGGCCTGAGAAAACTATATATAAAAGCCTATTTATATCCCTGTGGCTGAATTCTGTCAGATTTAATAAATCATAAATATATCTTTAAAAAAAAAAGCTAATTTTTAAATTTAGTTTTATATTGCTATCTTCATGCAATGGTAAAAAGCAGTCAGTCTGCTTAAAGATGCCTAAAACCTCACAGTGTGAATGTCACTTTGATATCTAAGGGCAAATCAATTAATTCAGTCATCAGCAACGAGTTGTCAAAATATCTGGTCCTGCCTAACACGTTTCTGAACCGCAGTCAGAATTTAATCTTTAAATTATTTATTTAATCCTTTTTTTCACTTTAAGTACTCAAAAGATAAAATACTATAAGTTTACTCTGTGTGTAACAGAGAAACCACTTGTGTCATTGCAGAATAATAGCGAAAAGACCTTAAATGCTACTGTAGGTTCACCATGTGAAGGGTTTTCTCAAGCCACGACAGATACTGTATTATTACAGGTGACAACAGCACTAAAACGTAGAGATGCGGCGAGTGATAGGCTTCCGAACAAATCGGCTGGTTTTCAGCTTGAATGGCCGTGACCGGTAATCGACTTATCAGCTTCAGATTTGACTGATATTGCACCGAGTGCATAGCGCCCATTCACACACTACGGGCAATTTGGGAACGCCAATTAGCCTAATCAGAATGTCTTTGGACTGTGGGAGGAAACCTCAGAACCTGGAGGAAACACACCAAGCACGGGGAGAACATGCAAACTCCATGCACACAGACCACGAGGCAGGAATCGAACCCGGACCCCATGAGGTGTGAGGCGTCAGTGCTAACCACTCAGGCACCATGCCTCCTTTATTAATGTTTTAATAAACATAATTACATGTCATTCAAATTACAACAATCTTCTAGCATGCTGTCAATTAGAAAATCAGAATCGGCCAAATTCGGAATTAGACTTGAACCTTGAAAACAAAAAAATCAGTATTGGCAAAGAATTGAAATGAGAGCACCTCTAATAAAAACCCACGATACATCACATTATACCTTTTACTGTAAAAAAACAAATAATTTTCTATCTACCATCATAAACTCATGTTTATGACATGTTGATTTAGATTTGCAGTAGCGCCATCAGCTTAATTCCACTACTCTGTCTCACAACCCCCATTGTTACATGCTTGAACATGCATCCATTTCTCCAGTAATATGTCGGATACTTGGCTAGGATTGTTAAATACAGTATGGCTAGGAAGCAGCAAAATACAGCAACGAGACCTTGGACAAGAGGTTTTTTTTCCCTTAAGAGACTTATATGATATTCAAGAGATGTGTTAGCTTAGATTTATAACACAAACATGCTGGTTGCATTTACGTAAGGTTAATTTTACAAGACGTCCCCTAGGTCCTGTCTCTCAAAGTTCTCCAAAGGTTTAAAAAAAAAAAAGAAAAAAAAAAAAGAAAGAAACCGATCAGCTGTTTATTGAAATATTTTGGATGCCATAGAATTTATTCCTAGCAAGATTTTACTACAAGCTTCATCCAATACTTCTTGGCTGATCGACTACATTTTAAACAGGATGTGTAAATATGTTTTTCTGAATGAGGATGATGGTAGTGAAGCTCAGCAGCAGTGAGATGTGATACAGTAATGAACCCGATCATAACTTTACTTCTTGAAGAAGACGTTATCTTCCTCCCAGAACCAGGTGTACGTCATGTTGCCTGGATATGCCTCGGCCTGACAGGTGAAGAATGCATCCTGGGATATGTTCACGGTTATATTCTCTGGAGGGGAGACGATAAATGGAGGTCCTGCAAACCCAAATGAGAAGGAGAATAAAAGCTTTACATCAGAATCATTCCAATTCTCACATAGATGAAATTGTGGAAGCTTATCCCACTCACAGTTTATGGGCTGCAATATTCAATTCAATGCAGATGTGTGTACTGATCAAAATATAAATCTGTCAAGGTTTAATTTGCAGTACTACAGTAGATGGATAGGGTCCCATTTTCAGGCAAAAAGCTATATGAATAACTTTACATTGTACAGTAAATATAAGAGACTGATGATTTGTAAGCCATCTTTCTCCTGTAAAAGAAATATGACCCCATCAGCTATGAACATAATATATAATATAAATATATAGGCACCTGGGATCAGCAGATTTAGTGTCCAAACTGTTTGTTTTATTCTTAGTAGCTGTCCGCTAATGTGTAGGTTTAATATCAGAATATCAAAAAATATATAATATTCGCAAGAATATTTAAAATAAATATTTTTGGTATATAAGCTATGTTATATTTGTTTGATGTTTAAATGCTTTTAACACTGATGCAACAAACCTTTACAACTATAGCACCACCTGTTGTTGTATGCATATCACTTGTGGCTTGATCTGGTACTTTCTGGTTGGATTAACCAGCATGAGAGAGGGACAATCTTCTCAGAACCATAAAACATACAGTTATGTGAAAACCTTGTGCTAATAATAGTTAAATATATCAAGGACATTTAAAGTCTATATAGAATGTATACTTTTTTTTATACAACAGTTCTGATCCAGAAATCTGATTGGACGAGAGGCATTCCACAAATTAATTATAAGTATCACTACTTCTTTCAGATGTTCTAACAATCGTTAATTACACTAACTGGGTCTAGTTAACTGGAAAGAGGGCAGAGCAGCTGCTTGCCAAAACCCACATTTAAAAACAGTGATGGAAGCACTTTTAGACAAAATCACTTTGTCTCCTTAGTAACAGCTTTTAAGTCATTGTGAATTGCATCTCGTTGTCAACAAAAGTTACCAAACTAACTAGCTCCTAACACAAGGCTGAATCAGAACTCCATCTCTAACACCTGATCAAGGGCACTACTTGGTGTGTGGAACAATAGACTGTACATCCTATAGTTCAAAGCGCACTACTGTAACTTTCTGTTTTACTCTACAGTATATGGGATTTGACCCCAGAAAAAAGGAGAAAGTAAACATCTGTAGGGCCACTCAACACTAAATCCACCAGTCGTGGAAGGATGTGTGATAGTGATGCGTAACCTGCGGACCCCGCGAGTCAGGTTGGGGAGGGTAAAGAAATTGTCACTTTATTTGCGGGGCGGGTTGGGGCGGGTCATTAAAAACAAAATTAAATAAAAAATGCATGTATGTTGCGTGCAATTCCCTATAGCCTATATTAAATATTTGGGAATATCTATTTTCATATTTTATTAACTTCTTTGATAAGGTTACGTCACGTGATAAGTCACGAAAGCTGCCAGTCACAACAAAAACAAAGAAATAAAAGTAAAGATGGAAGACGAGGTGCGGGAGAAATTGAGGTCGGGAAATTACATCATTAAGTATGTCTGTTTAAAGGTTGCGGGTGCGGTGCGGGGCGGGCTGGGCGGGCCAAATAATTTCATAAAGCGGGACCCGCGGGTTGGAAAAATACCTGACCCGTGCATCACTAATGTGTGATAGCTGAACAAAATATCTAGTTAAATGAACAAATTATAATCTGTTGATAATAAACTGCATTTGTAGAATGATGCTATAAAAACGTGAAACCTTGCAGATAATTTCCATCACAGTTATCAATGTTCGTATTTTTCTTTTTCCATATGGTACAAAATGTTCAGAATCCTTTACAGAGGACAATGTACTGTCACTCATTTCTTAAAGACATGCAGGAGTTACTGTAGAAGACGAAAATGCACATTTCCCTGCCAACATGAAATCATCTCAACATGGCTTTTGGAAGTTGACAAGGATAATCCGTCTCAGAAACGTGTGATTTCATTATCATTAGGCAACAGTTTCAGCATCTGTGTGCTTTCCTGCTCACCCCAATTTACCATTTGTAAACTTTTATAAGTTCCCGCATCCTTTCTTCTGTTGGCAGTACACACAAGAGAGAGTTTACCAGGGTATGCAAACAAGCAAGATCACCAGCCAAAAAGGCTGCAACCACCCACGCCTGCATGCACAAACACAAACATAGGAACTCGTGCCACATACTCACTGAGTGCAATAAACCGACACAATATAATATAATGATGGTAACACAAGCGACTCCATTCAATACAAAAGCATTACCCAGTCACCTCCTGTTTAATCCAGCACTCATACCAGCATGCATATTTCTTCTCACAGTCATGTAAACATTGCTTCCTGAGATTGCATGCTGAATGGGTTATGTCTCCACTCTCAGACGTCTCTCCAGCAGAACTCTTTCTTGGCTAAATGTGTGTAATGAGCTTCGCCATGTCTCTCCCGTCAGCTCTGTGTGTACTTGAATCCCGCAAGGAAACAGCTAGCTAATTACTGCGGATCTTTATCCTAGCTTATCCTCACTGGTGCTTTTTATACATTATTACTCTTTTTTTTTTTTTCTTTTTTTTTTTTTTAGTTAATGGAGAACTAAGCAAGCATACTTAATAAGGCTATACATTTAGAAATCTATATATTCCTTACACTTTTAAATTAATTTTTTCTAAATTTTAAAGTGCCTTGTAGCACTGTTATCTTCTGAACGGAGCTTGTCTGAGCCTTGATTCGCATTTTTGTCCCCTTTAAATAAAAATATACAGGTACAGTCCGGTACAGAGTACCACTAAAAGATTTAATGATGGTCCTGGAAAGACGGGGGAGCAGCTGCCTGCCAAAACCCACATTCAAAATCAGTCACGGAAGCACTTTCTGCAAGAAAGGGAAAGGACATCTGATAAAAGTCTGTTATATTAAATAACACTATCAGCCAAAAGTATTGGTTATACTGCTTATACACATAATAAAGAACATGTATGTGCCAAAGCAGCTACTTTTGAAGTAGTGACCAATCTTGCTTCCCTAAATATTTTAAGTTGCTAACATCAGTCTTTTTGGAGAGATGATTTTATACGTGGCCCAAAAAGTTAGTTTTTATTTATTTATTTTTTCGTTTTTTCCTGTCTTGCTTCAAAAATTACAATTTAAATAGTAAATGATTAATATTTCTTTATGAGTATTGATACTAAAATTGGTGTAAACTTCTAGAAGCATATGACCTGTTAAATTTGTTGCTAAAATTCAAGCAAAATTAAAGATTTTCCCACAAATTACTAACAGCAATGGTTTTGTTTAAATACATCAAATTAGAAACACACCCTATGTTATACGTGGTCATAAAATATAGAAAACTATTGTTTATTAAGTTAAAATTGCTTTTTGTAATTTGCCCAATAATTATTTTCTAAGGCATTAAAATTCCAGGTACCTCAGTGCTTTGACTTTTTTTGTTGGTTTTTGGTAAAAGTTTAAAAAGCAAAAAATCTGTAGTGTCTGTAACCATGTCAAATTCATGTTAAGAACTTTGCATTTTAGAATAATGCACTTTTTTTTTTTTTTCAGATTTACATCTTTTCATGTGAAATCCAAATTGGCCAAGTTTCATCTGAATGACAGTTAAGATCGTTTAAGGATTTGAATTTTAAAAGGCTACAAACACAGCAAATGTTTCTTTTTACCTGGTAAAAATATAAATGTGTATGTATATTTACCAAAACAAAGCATGGATCGAGAGATAAGAAACATTAAGTTTTATCTGAAAATTCACTTTTCCAACAAGGTGAGACACTTTTTAGCACCAATACCATGTTTTGCCGTTTGCTTCTTTAATAACTGCTTCTATGTTGTTCCAAATTGCCTCTAAAAGATCCATCTTGGTTCATTATCTTTCATTATGGCTAGTTAATGTTCGAGCTTCTATCACTGCTCTAAAAACTACAGTACAAAACAAACTAGTTTCTAATCCTCCCTAACCCCTGATCAAGGGCACTACTACAGTAGGTGTGTGAAACAGGAGATTCTACACCCTACAGTACATACTGTAGTGCAATAGCTTTTCATTGTTAGGTATTTGGAATTGAACCTAATCTAACATAGTATATAATAAAGAACTTGCTGGGTTTACATACTCGCAGAAGTGCACAGCATAAGTCGGAAGCATGCGTTGTGGAAAACTTTTTTGCATTATGTGAATTTTGCAGTATGAGAAGGAAGCACATCATATGGATAATAAATGTTTCTACCGCAGGGCTGCAGCAGTGCTGGGTCATTAATTAGTGTTTGAAAAGGTCCTAGTGTAAGATAATATCTTATTGGTTGTTCTTTGGAAAAGGCTGCATGGTTCAAACAATGGTGTCACTGTAAAAAAAGGTTTTGCAACTGATCATCTTAAAATTTTTTGGTATGCATGCTACACAAGCACTTACACTACTTAATTATAGTTTATTTATTAATAAGCCCTACACTATAACGCTGGAATGTAATACTGTACCTTAGCAGTTGCAGGAAGGATTTTTAGAAGATACACTCTACTATTAGCGTGGCAGTACCATACTATCATTGGCATTTCAATCAGGATTGATTCATCAAAATGACATATCATGACATAGACGATGATGATGATGATGATGATGTTTGAAAATTTCCCAGATTTTCTCCTTAATTTGGCGTAGCCAATTCGTTTGGTAGGCTACAACTAAAGACTATCACACTGTCAGATGTTTCCTCCAGGTCATGTGACGCCAGCCAACTGTATGTTTTTGAACTGCTCGCTCACACACCATTGGGAGCAGTGTAACACACTCAGCGGACAGTGCTATCCGCTCCCAGACACCTGTGATTGGCTTAGAGCCGCAATTTATATGAGAACGCTACAGTGCCTCCCTGTAAGAGAACTCGGCCAATCAGCTTTCTCCAGGTCCCCATCTGCAAAAGGCTACAGCATCACATTAGTTTTAAACTCGCGATCTATGGATGATAGGGAGAGCTCATTACCGCTGCAGTACTTGGGGGCATTTAACCATTTAGCTAATGCTGAACGTGCTCTCTGGGTTTGGGTCATTTCTGTGATTTCTATGCAAACATGGTGAATGTTTTGAATCAAACGTTTTTACAAATGCTTATCAAAGCTCTAAATCCCAATGAGATTTAGCTTTTTTTATTGGATTTTCACCAAAAAATTAAACAAAAACATACCGAAGGTTTTCAATTTCCTATGATTCAGGCTCACAGCCTAAGCTACTTAAAAGTGCCCAAAAGATCCTCACGTAGTCCATTAGAGCAGATCGATAAGTGTAAAAATCATCCAGGCAAAGTCACACACTGCACACCGCTGCTTAGACCCCACGCTGAGCTGCTGGGGAAATCCTCTAACCTTTAGAATGTTTTATCCGAGCAATGCAGGCTCAGTGGTTAAGATTCTGAGCAAGTGATCAGACGAATGTGGGTGACTCACAAGACCTAAATTAAATGTTCTCTGCAGATATCTACCATAAATAACTTGCCATTTTTGGTATAGCTGTTCCTGCGTTATGGTAAAAAAGGTACTCTGTCAACAAATTACTTCTTTCAGACAAGCAGTGGTTGTACAGTTTTACTGCATTACCATCACTTTTCTACAGATGGTTTTAAGGTAGACATGTTTGGAGAACAATTTGACATCGAGTGGCATCGTACCTTGGACGAGTAGGCGTGTAGTATGGATGGCCTCTCCCTGCACACTGTAGGCCCTGCACGTGTATGCTCCTCTGTCCTGCCGGCTGATGGACAACACCGTCAGACTGCCATCGCTCACCTGTCAAAATAGAGCAGACGTCGTCAAGACTATGAGTATCTGACAAAGATACTTTGCAAACATCTACTATATGAACCTTTTTAATGAAATGACCATGAGTTTATGACTTCTTCTACCCTGAATACAACACCAGGACCACAATAGTCTTTATGGAAGTTTGATAGACTTTGATTAAATGACCCTGAGATACAATGAAAGAATGAATGAATGAATGACCCTGACACAATTTTGCTAATGCAACCTCAAAGCACACAAATCCTGTACTTGAGTAAAAATATGGGTTCCCCAGGGCAAATATTACTCAGGTGTAAGTAGAAGTTCTTCATTTACAGTACATGTGTACTTGAGCTAAATTACAGAACTACAAACCGGATTCCAAAAAAGTTGGGACACTAAACAAATTGTGAATAAAAACTGAATGCAATGATGTGGAGATGGCAAATGTCAATATTTTATTCAGAATAGAACATAAATCATGGAACAAAAGTTTAAACTGAGAAAATGTATCATTTTAAGGGAAAAATATGGTGAATCAAAATGTCATGGTGTCAACAAATCCCCAAAGTCTTTGCAATTTTTCGCTGGGTAACACCTTCCTGATATTGCTCCACTATCTTTCTGCGCAACATTGTGGGAATTGATGATCCTCTACCCATCTTGGCTTCTGAGAGACACTGCCACTCTGAGAAGCTCTTTTTATACCTAATCATGTTGCCAATTAACCTAATTACTGTTAATTGGTCTTCCAGCTCTTCGTTATGCTCAAATTTACTTTTTCCAGCCTCTTATTGCTACTTGTCCCAACTTTTTTGGGATTTGTTGACACTGTTAAATTTGGAATCAACATATTTTTCCTTTAAAATGATACATTAAACTTTGGATTAAACTTTTGATCTGTCATCTATGTTCTATTCTGAATAAAATATTGACATTTGCCATCTCCACATCATTGCATTCAGTTTTTATTCACAATTTGTTTAGTGTCCCAACTTTTTTGGAATCCGGTTTGTACTAATCTTCAAGTATTAAAAGTACAGGGCTCGTATTAGCTCACAGTAGCCTTTTCCCTAGGAAAATCTCTCGCTCTCTTTCTCTCTCTGATTTCCAAATGCAAATTAGCTGTTTTCGTTGCAGTCTGCAACCAGCTCCGCTTCTGATTTCAAACACCTGTTGAGTTTTTGGGCGTGTCTCGAAGGAAAGTCAAGTCATGCAACTAAGCATAATAGTCAACAGGTGGTGAATTTTCTGCTTTTAATACTACACCCCACTGTGGTTAGATCATGCAACACCATGCAGATATTTAGTTAAGTAGGGGTATGGATATTTCAGCAGAGTAAAAGTAAAAAGCTTTTTCTGAGCATAACATCCATTCATGCAATGTCCAACCACATACTGTACTGTACAGTACTGTATATACAGTACTGTACATGGGCCCTTAAGTTTATAAGAGTTCATAAAATGAACACAACAGTGTCACACAAACAGCTCATCTCTCATGTGTCTTGAATACTAATTGTTTTTTCATACTTAGGGTTACCTTTCTGTAGAATTGTGGTTTTTTTTATGTTATCTAGAAGTTGGTCACGTCTCACAAGTACAGCAAAACCACTGATTCAGCAAGAGGCAAACAGTAGCATCAATTTCAAAATTTCAAAGTGAAGCAAAAGGGTATTAAACACATGAATGTGGTAATCATCATTTAGGCTTGTCACACTCGTACACTGGAGTATCTCATACAGCTTTCCTCGGGATGGTGGCACAGCGGTTTAGTGGTTAGCAATGTCACCTTGCACCTCCAGGGACTGGGTTCAATTCTGCGTGCATGGAGTTTGCATGTTCTCCCCGTGCGAGGTGGGTTTCCTGTGGGTGCTCCGGTTTCCTCACACAGTTCAAAGACATGCAGATTAGGCTAATTGGCCGTAGTGTGCGAATGAGTATGTGAGTGTTGAACGGAGGTGGTACCACAGTCATAAATATGGGAATAAATATTATGGTCAGGGTTGGCCTCCACGGTCCCTAGATGGACTACAGAGGTTTCCAGATGGTTGGATTTTCTCACTTTATACTTTATCACAACAAGTCCAAAATACACAAGAGCTTCCAGTTTCAAAGAACAGATCTCGGCTTTTAAGCGCTTCTTTATTCCTTTCGGACAATTCTCAATTCATATGTTTTGGGAAATTGCACTTTGTCTAGTATTTTTTTTTACTTTGAGGAATTATTCTGTGGCATCCATAGTCAAACAGACTAGCACCAGCAGCAGGTCCCTTGGTGGACTAGTGGTAAGCATTTGCTGCTCTTACCGCTGAGACTTGGATTCAAATCTTGCTCAGGGCTTCAGCTTTTTCATAAAAAAAGACAAGAAAACTACCAGCATTTTGAGCATTTCACGGATGTGTTTCAGTCTTGTAGTCGACGTTGATCATTTCATTAAAGTAATGATAATTTTTTAATTAATTTTGCCTTTGCGGTCACTAGTGGAATGCATCAGCAACCAATAAAAGCAGTGCTAAATAAAATTAATACTAAATAAAAATTGCATCAGTATCGGTATTGAGTACTAAAAGGTACTACATACATTGTTTGAAAAAAAAAAATAAATGGTATCACAACAAATGTGAAAGCAGAAGCAAATGCATTAGATACAGTGAACACAATTCCACATGTCAACAAAGCATTCAGCAAAAGACAATAACCAAAAATGATTGTTATATTACATCATGATTCAAAAAGAGAGCAAAGAGACAAAGACAACGTAGAAGAGATCAAATAAACCAGGCCACTCCACCAGGGACATAAAGATCAATGTGTGTCTGTTCTCTCTCTTACACCCACAGATGCACCATTCCCATTTTATTACTGCCGCCTTAAGCTGTTACCAGTGCCAGAGTACGATAGCTTTGTGACCATCAAACATTCTCCAGTGTTTTTTTTTTTTTGTTTTTTTTAACACAGCAGTTAAATCGGTCCCAGTAGAAGTCCCTGAAGGATGGCTGCGCTTCTCACAATATTCATTAATAAAAGAGAACGCTTATTACCATGACCCTACCTTTCTGGAATGAAATTAGTCATACAACAATTAAGTTTACAGGAGAATTAATAAAGCATGTCTTTCGAGATTCCAATTAACTAACAGATCAGGCAGATAGATTCCATCATCTTTATTCAATACTGAAAGTTTCTAGTGTGTGTGTGTGTGTGTGTGTGTGTGTGTGTGTGTGCGCCTTTGGGAAATGCGATTTAATTGAAAACTTTTATACAATACTAGCTTTCTGATGACCCAAATGAATTCTAAGGCTGCTGAAAGCAGAAGGAAACTCTCCGAGAAGTTTAGTTCAGCTTAGGTCTAAAGCCTTCATATTTTCGTGCGCTGTATGAATAAAAGATAAAATAGCAGAGATTAGATTTGATTTTATGATGCAATTCATGGATGAGTCTGTCTGAATAATATAAGCTGTGATTTGAGTGTAAACGGTGAATCAGCCGTGTGAATGTGAGCTCCCATGCACTACTCCATTATTAATGTATGTGTTTATATGGATATACTGTAACACATGCATCATTAACATCTCATTGAGGATTTTACTTCGTACACTCTTAAAACCAAATAAAAATACGTTATGGAAATGGAATAGACAAGGCAAAAAGGCACAAATACAAAAACAAACAGCAAATACACTTTTGATTTTTAATAATAATGAAGGATGATTATCATTATGGCGGCGCGGTGGTGTAGTGGTTAGCACTGTCGCCTTGCACCTCCAGGGTCTGGGTTCGATTCCCCGGCCAGGCTCGATTCCCCGTCTCTGTGTGCATGGAGTTTGCATGTTCTCCCCGTGCTTGGTGGGTTTCCTCCGGGTACTCCGGTTTCCTCCCACAGTCCAAAGACATGCAGGTTAGGCTAATTGGCGTTCCTAAAAATTGCCCGTAGTGTGTGATTGGGTGTGTGAGTGTGTGTGTGTGTGTGTGTGTGTGTGCCCTGCGATGGATTGGCACCCTGTCCAGAGTGTACCCCGCCTAGTGCCCGAAGTCTCCTGGGATAGGCTCCAGGTCCCCCGCGACCCTGAACACAGGATTAAGCGGTATAGAAAATGAATGAATGAATGAATGAAAGGATTATCATTATCATGCAAAAGTGATTAGCTGTAGGGAGTTTATTCATCCTTAGTGATTACCCAGTCAGTGTTATTACTAATATATACATACATAAAATTGACTCCATTAACTTGTTAAATATCTAGGTTTTGAGTGGCTCTGAACCCTTGGGAGTAGCTCTGGTACTGTAAAGAACGGTGCACGGTGGGGTCTTGTTTGTCTGAGCATCCCATGGGTGCTTGATCGGATTGGGATCTGGGGTGTTTGGAGGCTGAGTTGACAGTCTTGGACCCTTTTCCTGCTGGGCCCCGAGTGCTGTGAGCCATAGTGCACTTAGTGTTCTGATGCCAACAGTGGCCAGGATTTACTTTTTTCCTACGCTTTGTCTTGCGTTGGGTTTCCTGTGGGAGCGGACCGGTCAAGCTGGCTTTGGTGCCCCTGAGCATGGGTGAGCCTTGGGTGCCCATGATCATGTCAGCAGTTTGCTTGTGTATAGTTGATAATCATTATTAATGTGCTAATGGCATGTGGTTTTAATATTATGGCTGATCTGTTTTTGTATACAAAAATTTCTTATTAAATTTTTTTTGTGTTTGAACTTGTATATTAATACTGAAGGCATTGAAATTATTATGAAACATATGGAATTATGCAGTCAACAAAAATGTGTTAAATACCACAAAATATTTTTTATATGTCAGATTCTGTCAGAAATAGTCACATTTTGCTTTTGATTAGGACTTTGCACACTCCTGGCATTCTCTCAGTCAGCTTCATGAGTCATCTGGAATGGTTTTCTAACAACCTTTAAGGGGTTTCCAGACGTGTTAAGTACTTGTTGGATGCTTTTCCTCCACTCTCTGTTCAAACTCATCCCAAACCATCTCAATTTAATTTGGAGCGGATGATTTGTGGAGGTCAGGTCATCTGATGCAGCGCTCCATCACTCTCCTTCTCGGACAAATAGCTATTACAGTACATAACCTAGAGGTGTGTTTGGGGTCATTGTTCTGTTGGAAAACAAATGATGGTCGCTGCAAAATGCTGTGTTAGCCAGGCTCTCAATTTTGACTAAGTCACCAACAGTGTCAACATCTCACCTCCTCCTTAAAGCTTCACAGGGGAACCACGCATCCTAAATCTCAAATTTAGACTCATCAGACCAAAGAACAATTTTCCACTGATCTAATATCCATTCCTTTTGTTTCTTGGCCCAATCAAGTCACTTCTGCTTGTAGTGCTTCCTAATTAATGGTTTCTTTGCCATGAAGGCCTGACTCATGCAGTCTCCTCTGAACAGTGGATTTTGAAATATGTCTGCTGCTTAAACTCCAAGAAAAATTCATGTGATATCTAATAAATCAGCAGTTTAGGTGGCTTTTCATTCTAATAAACAAATCCTCTGCAGATGAGGTAGCTCTTGGTTTTTCTTTGCTGGTTTCATTAAAGCAAGAAATGCTACACATTACCTCTTAGCAAGGCACACCTGTGAATCGAGAACCATTACAGGTGACTACAGTACCTCGTGAATCTGATGAGAGAATACCATGAGTGTGCCAGGCTGTCATCAAAGCTACTGTAAATGTAGTAACTACTTTGGACAATCTACAATATAAAACATATTCTGGGTTGTTTAACACTAGAAAAATTACTGAAGCAGAAGGTGTGCCCAAACTTTTGACTGGTAGTGTGTGTGTGAGATTAAGGACCATCCCTGCAACCCTCCCATGAGTAGCTGATGTTGGAAAATTCTAGAGACAGAATTCTCCTCAATGTTTCCCAGTGTTTCTTAGGCATAGTGGGACAGATAATCTCAATCACTCACTCATCTATACCGCTTTATCCTGTTTACAAGGTCGCGGCGACATAGGGCACAAGACAGGGTACATCCTGGACAGGGTGCCAATCCATCATTCACACACTCATGTATACACTATGGGCAATTTGGGACCAGCAATTGGCCAAATTCATGTCTTTGGTCTGTGGAAGGAAACCGGAGTATGTGGTGGGGGAAACACACCAAGCATGTGGAGAACATGTAAACTCCATGCAAACAGAGGGGGGACCAAAACCGGACGAGAATCAAACCCAGACACTGGAGGTGCAAGGTGACAGTGCTAGCCACTAAGCCTCCATACCGTCTGATAAATATCATATCTAATTAAAACAAAAACCTCTGGTTTCAGCCATACCTACATCCAATAGCGATAATTTGGATTCCGATACACACTTAACAGATAAAAGTGGGAGTGCGTCATACAGCCAATCCACAGGCTATTTGTTTTATCTCGTCTACTCATCCAGTTCATGACTAACTTTCAACAATTCAAGTCACATTTAATTACATTTTATTTGTATAGCTATTTAACAATAGACATAATCACTAAGCAGCTTTAACGCAATATATAAAACAAAGACATTTCTTAAGAAGTTGGGCCAGTGGGGAGTTTTGCATCAATCAAAGAAAGTGAAATTAATACAAAAATGAGTTTCTCTTTTATTCCTCTCTTAGAACATTCAAAGTCAGTTTATTTATGCTCCGTTTTTTCCAACACTAAAGCGCAGCCTGCAAAGGCAGCAAAGCTTAGTCTCTCTCACAGGAATGATTTAGGTTTTTCTCCTTTTTTTTTTGCTAGAAAACCGTGCAGCAACACAGGTGTAAAGAGACCTTTGGGGCCAATCTGATGTTGCTGTGTGCAGAAAAAGAGGAGTCAGATTAGTTTATGTCCCGGCTTGAGATATGAGAAACCTGGGCAATCTGGGAAATCCTGTTTTTGAATTCTGGCAAAAAAGACAAACAAGAATCCAAAAGGTCCAATATACAGGTCCTTCTCAAAAAATTAGCATATTGTGATAAAGTTAATTATTTTCTGTAATGTACTGATAAACATTAGACTTTCATATATTTTAGATTCATTACACACAACTGAAGTAGTTCAAGCCTTTTATTGTTTTAATATTGATGATTGTGGCATACAGCTCATGAAAACCCAAAATCTCAAAAAATTAGCATATCACGAAAAGGTTCTCTAAACGAGCTATTAACCTAATCATCTGAATCAACTAATTAACTCTAAACACCTGAAAAAGATTCCTGAGGCTTTTAAAAACTCCCAGCCTGGTTCATTACTCAAAACCGCAATCATGGGTAAGACTGCCGACCTGACTGCTGTCCAGAAGGCCATCATTGACATCCTCAAGCAAGAGGGTAAGACACAGTAAGACATTTCTGAACGAATAGGCTGTTCCCAGAGTGCTGTATCAAGGCACCTCAGTGGGAAGTCTGTGGAAAGGAAAAAGTGTGGCAGAAAACGCTGCACAACGAGAAGAGGTGACCGGGCCCTGAGGAAGATTGTGGAGAAGGACCGATTCCAGACCTTGGGGGACCTGCGGAAGCAGTGGACTGAGTCTGGAGTAGAAACATCCAGAGCCACCGTGTACAGGCGTGTGCAGGAAATGGGCTACAGGTTGCAAATTTTGCATGTCATTCGGAAATCAAGGTGCCAGAGTCTGGAGGAAGACTGGGGAGAGGGAAATGCCAAAATACCTGAAGTCCAGTGTCAAGTACCCACAGTCAGTGATGGTCTGGGGTGCCATGTCAGCTGCTGGTGTTGGTCCACTGTGTTTTATCAAGGGCAGGGTCAATGCAGCTAGCTATCAGGAGATTTTGGAGCACTTCATGCTTCCATCTGCTGAAAAGCTTTATGGAGATGAAGATTTAATTTTTCAGCACGACCTGGCACCTGCTCACAGTGACAAAACCACTGGTAAATGGTTTACTGACCATGGTATTACTGTGCTCAATTGGCCTGCCAACTCTCCTGACCTGAACCCCATAGAGAATCTGTGGGATATTGTGAAGAAAAAGTTGAGTTGAGAGACACAAGACACAAGAATCTGCAAAAGGATTCCCGACCAAGTATTGAGTGCATAACTGAACATAATTATTTGAAGGTTGACTTTTTTTGTATTAAAAACACTTTTCTTTTATTGGTCGGATGAAATATGCTAATTTTGCATGCCCCAAACATGTAGAAATCACCTGGAGCAAGGGCAGAACTGTAATAACTCCCAGCCTACTGTAGCAATGTGCAAGTTTGTGATAGTGTATATAGCTCCCAGTGACAGATGCATCTCTTCTGCAAGGTGGTGACCAGTTATCTGCCGGTTTTCAAGGATCAGTTGTTCCACTCACGAATATTCATGAGAACGATTGCATTGGGCTCTGAGCCAACTCGGCCAGGAGAGTCATTCACAGATATATGGCCTTCTTTAAAACATTTGCACCATTCAAATGTTTTACTATAAATACAGTATCAGCCTCATCACCGTACTGTGCTTGAAGTCTTTTTTTTTTATGTCAATCATTTTCAGGCCCTCATTCACATGAAAGTTCTGGTTTAACTTGAACACCCCGTGCCTTATACATTTACAGTAGCTTTATTTCTTAGGCTTGTTCATCATGAGTGGATTACCCACTAGTATCTATGTGTACCAACACAGATTATTACTATTACAATATTATTCATAAATAAATAAATAAATAAAAGGTTCATAGATCTAAGAGTGCAAAAGTTGTTCATAAGTTGGAGGCTTCTTCAACTCATGATAGAAGCAGCTGGGGACTGGGCGATCATATGTGTGACAGCACACACACACACACACACACACACACACACACACACACACACACACACACACACACACACACACACACACACACACACAGAAAGGCAAAAACACAGATAAGTGCAGCCCATTTATTCAAAACAGCAGCAATCTGCGACACAGTAATTACTCTAATTAACCAGATGGAGACATGTGGCTAGATTACAGCAGACCCAACACACAACTAAACACAGAGATACACACACACAGACAAAAGCACACAGACATGAGACTGAAGTGTGTGATTTTTAGCCCAACCGTGTCGCCCCAGACTAAAATCGCACATCATGAATCAATTCTTTGGACTTGAGTTAAGATCGGTGGTTTTAGACCTCATAATGTGATGTTCTCACTTTGTAGGCAATTTATCAATATTGCACAAAAAGACATCTGTCGACAAAGTTTTGGCAGTGTCAGTGTCGAAATCTCACCACATGATTACTGCTATAACACTCAGTCAAAAAACACCCAATCCTCCCCACTTCACATCACGTCATCTGAGTTAACTGTGCGCCAATACTGTAGGTCAAAAATGGTTTTCTTTTCATTTTAAAATTTGTTTTTGTAAGTGCCGGTCCCGAGCCCTGTTATAAAAAGGGGGAGGGGGGGGTGTTTGTATCAGGAAGAGCATCCAACGTATGGTCGAAGGGTCCGCTTTGAGGGAAGAAGCCGAAAAAAAGTGTTTATTATACAGTAGTTGTTTGTGTAAACCCTACTGTATTTCTTGAGAATCATGATCATAAAAAAACCTGTCATAAAAAACATGCGTTGCGTGTTACACTGTCTGTTATAAAACATGAACATGTATTTTTTCTTCTTGTTTTCATTTCAATCTGACAATAAATATTATTAAATCTGAAGGGATTTCTCATTCTATTAACATTCATACTGTATATAAAGCAGACTGAAAAACATCTGGACCAAGTTCATGAACCCAGAGGAATCCTATCGGTAAATCAAAAATGTTTTAAAAAGACCCCAGAGCATTCACTCCTGCCAATATGAGCAAGAGGATCAAATTCGATTATAAGTATAAGAATGGCAGCTTGATCATATTTTATACTGACTCGTCCCTATGCTGAACTGGTCTTCATGTCAATTTAAATAATTTCTGTCATATTGAATTTTCACCTGCACAACACACAAGATGTTATATCATTTCTATCTGTTATCGCCCAAATGAGGATGGGTTCCCTGTTGAGTCTGGTTCCTCTCAAGGTTTCTTCCTAATGCCATCTCAGGGAGTTTTTCCTTGCCACCGTCGCCGTTACCCTTGGCTTGCTCATCAGAGAAATTTCATTCATTCGTCTCATTATTATTATCTGCACATTTTTCTCACACATCCACACTTCCAATTATTTTCTTTTCTATAATTATTATTATCATTTGTTTTTATTTATTTATTTTCTATTATTATTATTATTTTATTTATTTATTTATTATTATAATTATTATGATTTGTTAAATTTCTTTAATTTTTGTGAAGCTGCTTTGAGACAATGACCATTGTTAAAAGCGCTATATAAATAAAATTGAATTGAATTGAATTGAATTGAATTGAATTATAGGTTTGACTGACATGCTGCCTTTTAACTTCTGATTAAGTCGAGGACAGATGTGTTGCAATATGGCAACAAACAGTACTGGTCCCTGGTATGCTTCTTCCCATGTTCTTTCCCTACGCTTTTTCCCCCTTAAATTTGTGCCTACTCACAGCTCCTGAGCCAGTCAGTGATATTCATTCTACTCCTTCAAGCGTGAAGTGCAAAACATCACCAGTGTCTTCGCTGGCAGTAACATACACAGAAAAATTCAAGAGTGCCAATGTGGGTTTTTTTTTTTTTTTTGCACTGCACAAATGCATTTTACAAGCATTTCTCTCAGGAACTGTAATTGTTAGTGAGAAAACATCCGGTTTGTGATCAGATGGGTGGTTTTATATGAACGGTTAGACTGCAAAATGCAATAATCCTCAGGCACAGAAGGGTGTATAACAAAACCAAAACAATTTGAAAATCAATTCTTATCCTTCTTTAGAAGCTTTGCAATTGAGTGAATGACTGCATTACATTTGTCTTGCAAAACAAGACACATCCATAAAAAGCCAATTGCATCTCTTCTTTCTGAGCAAAACAGCAGCTGCTGAAACTAAACTAAACATGATAAATAGACTTTTGAAAAATATCCAAACCATGAAAAAGGACCTTTACAGTTCAATTCAATAAAATGTTCAGCAATTTTTCATTGCATTTGATAGCACTACTTCTTATTGTCTGATTTATCTGAAGCGGCCATATTGTTTAAAGGGTTTGGAGAATGAAAAACTACTAATGAAAAGTAATAAGAATTGAAATGATGTGTAACTTTAATGTGTTGTTTAATTCTCATGTCTTGTGCAAAGTGATCATCTTTTTCCCCTTCCGATCTTCAGCTCCACGCTCCAGTCCAGTTGGCGGCAGTGTTGCACCAACCAGCCATAAAATCCAAAGAAGGAGAAGTGATACGCTTGCAAACCAGGATAGGAAGAAGATGGATTGATAAATGGGTTTTTATTTTCTGCAACAGCTCTGGGATATTTTTAAGGAATTAATAAATATTATACCATTTAATGTTTCTTTACGTTTTCATTTTGATGCCAATATGTCTACAAAAACACAATCAAAGGATGAGTTTGCTATGTAGTATGGCTTTCAGCTCATCCCACCGAGGAGTCGCCATCTGATGCGAACAGAACCTGACGCAACCTTCCTTTTTTTATCCAGGCTTGGCATATACAGGTCCTTCTCAAAAAATTTGCATATTGTGATAAAGTTCATTATTTTCTGTAATGTACTGATAAACATTAGACTTTTATATATTTTAGACTCATTACAGACAACTGAAGTAGTTCAAGCCTTTTATTGTTTTAATATTGATGATTGTGGCATACAGCTCATGAAAACCCAAAATCCCTATCTCAAAAAATTAGCATATCACGAAAAGGTTCTCTAAACAAGCTATTAACATAATCATCTGAATCAACTAATTAACTCTAAACACCTGCAAAAGATTCCTGAGGCTTTTAAAAACTCCCAGCCTGGTTCAAAAAATTTAAAAAATCTAAAAAAATTAGCATATTTCATCCGACCAATAAAAGAAAAGTGTTTTTAATACAAAAAAAGTCAACCTTCAAATAATTATGTTCAGTTATGCACTCAATACTTGGTCGGGAATCCTTTTGCAGAAATGACTGCTTCAATGCGGCGCGGCATGGAGGCAATCAGCCTGTGGCACTGCTGAGGTGTTATGGAGGCCCAGGATGCTTCGATAGCGGCTTTAAGCTCATCCAGAGTGTTGTGTCTTGTGTCTCTCAACTTTCTCTTCACAATATCCCACAGATTCTCTATGGGGTTCAGGTCAGGAGAGTTGGCAGGCCTATTGAGCACAGTAATACCATGGTCAGTAAACCATTTACCAGTGGTTTTGGCACTGTGAGCAGGTGCCAGGTCCTGCTGAAAAATGAAATCTTCATCTCCATAAAGCTTTTCAGCAGATGGAAGCATGAAGTGCTCCAAAATCTCCTCATAGCTAGCTGCATTGACCCTGCCCTTGGTAAAAACACAGTGGACCAACACCAGCAGCTGACATGGCAACCCAGACCATCACTTACTGTGGGTACTTGACACTGGACTTCAGGCATTTTGGCATTTCCCTCTCCCCAGTCTTCCTCCAGACTCTGGCACCTTGATTTACGAATGACATGCAAAATTTGCTTTCATCCGAAAAAAGTACTTTGGACCACTGAGCAACAGTCCAGTGCTGCTTCTCTGTAGCCCAGGTCAGGCATTTCTGCCGCTGTTTCTGGTTCAAACGTGGCTTGACCTGGGGAATGCGGCACCTGTAGCCCATTTCCTGCACACGCCTGTACAAGGTGGCTCTGGATGTTTCTACTCCAGACTCAGTCCACTGCTTCCGCAGGTCCCCCAAGGTCTGGAATCGGTCCTTCTCCACAATCTTCCTCAGGGCCCGGTCACCTCTTCTCGTTGTCCCACAGACTTCCCACTGAGGTGCCTTGATACAGCACTCTGGGAACAGCCTATTCGTTCAGAAATGTCTTTCTGTGTCTTACCCTCTTGCTTGAGGGTGTCAATGATGGCCTTCTGGCAGCAGTCAAGACAGGCAGTCTTACCCATGATTGCGGTTTTGAGTAATGAACCAGGCTGGGAGTTTTTAAAAGCCTCAGGAATCTTTTGCAGGTGTTTAGAGTTAATTAGTTGATTCAGATGATTAGGTTAATAGCTCGTTTAGAGAACCTTTTCATGATATGCTAATTTTTTGAGACAGAGATTTTGGGTTTTCATGAGCTGTATGCCACAATCATCAATATTAAAACAATAAAAGGCTTGAACTACTTCAGTTGTGTGTAATGAATCTAAAATATATAAAAGTCTAATGTTTATCAGTAAATTACAGAAAATAATCAACTTTATCACAATATGCTAATTTTTTGAGAAGGACCTGTATATGCTATGTTTAACGCTAGCCTAGTTAAAATGAGGAATACGTCCAGTGATTTGAGTGATAAAGGGGAAAATTATCGCTACCAGTGTGATCACAGCATTATATGGGAATTTGAATCTTGATTTGAAATGTAATTATTATCCGTAAGCTGGGTTAAAAAAAAGATTATAAAAAAATGTCTGTGGTTTTTAGAGCTTCATCCCATACGGACAATATGAGAAACATCTAACCTTTAATAATTAAAACATAAATTAATATTATTTAATTCGATTTGCAATTTCTCATGGATGCTGATTTGTAGGAATGGGGTGACTGGGATAATCACAAGCCACTTAAACTCACACTTGAGCTTGTCCTTTCAGATAATGTAGGCTGTAAGCATCGTCAAGAATGCAAAGTTACTAAGTTGATAATTATACTTTAATTAAAACTCGAGTAAGCTTGTTTGCAGCCTTTGCCACTGATGCATATTATGACATTATATAACTGAGAGCGGGTGGCTATGCAGTGCATCTTTTATTTACAGCATACTGTACAATAATGATCATTAAAAGAAAACCTTTCTGTCTCTGTCTTCTCTGTTAATATGATCAGAGTTTTTTTTCCTCATCAGCTAAACACTATCTGTCACTCAAACTAACAAGCTATGCATGGCAACATGTTTCTCATCCTTCTTCAGTTCTGTCATGAAGACAAAAGCCCGATGCTGCCATTTTCTAGCTATTATTCAGCTATGTGTATGGAAATGCCATTGATCTATGTGCTGCTGCAAATCACACACTACGTGAAAACAGTGTCTAAACCGTGTATTACTCTGACATTCACTTTGCTGAGTCTGTAGTCTCTATAAACAGATGCCTTACATTTAACAACCCCTTGGTGCCACCACTGCATTCCTTTTAAGGTTATACGAGTGTGCAATACACCTTTCCTACCGTGTCTGCAGAAACAAAGCCACATTTAGTTTCTCTAAAAAAAATGAAGGGCTATATATCAGCCTGGGTTTATCCGACCAAAAATAAACTATAGGATTTCTTTAGTCACAGTTACTGAATATATGCTGCCAGTTGTAGGAGTGGAGAAGGTAGGGATTTTTAACCTGATTCCAAATTTGACGAATATCATCTTATCTCATTTTAACCCGAGGACCAACGGTATTCAAGCAAAGCTGCTGTAATGGTATAAAAGTACTTAATTAGAAGCGTCCAAACATGATTGAACCATTAGTGATAATAACTATAGTGATCCTGATCATAGCTATTAGTGAGGCTAATAATATACAGTAAGTGTTAGTATTCTTTCTCGATTTACTATTAAACATTCCATTTAATCACTGCCTTATTACAAACAACTCAACGTGGCTGAGTGGTTAGCACTGTCTCATTGCACTTCCAGGGCCCGGGTTCGATTACCAGCCAGGTTCGAATCCCGTCTTGGGTCTGTGTGCATGGACTTTGCATGTTCTGCCCGTGCGTGGGTTTTTTTCCACAGGCCAAAGACAAGCAGACCAGGCTAACTGGAGTTTCCAAAATTGCCCATAGCGTGTGAATGAACATGTGAGTGTGTGTATGCCCTGAGATGGATTGGCACCTGGTCCAGGGTATACCCCACCTTGTGCGCCAAATCTTCTGTGATAGGCTCCAGGCCCCCCGCGAACCTTCATACAGGATAAAGCGGTATAAACCATGAATGAGCGAGTGCCATGATCTCAGATCACTATTCAGACCAAACGGAGATTAAATGTACAATCTATGAAAATCTGCATAAATGTCAATTTCTGAGCTATTCGTGGCAGTGGTAGATCAAGCAGTCAAGACTGTGGGATACTGGGTTACTGACTGGAAGGTCGGAGGTTCAAGTCCCAGTACTGCCAAGTTGCCACTGTTGAGTCCTTGAGCAAAGCCCTTAACTCTACCTGCTCAGGGTGCTGTATCCTGGCTGACCCTACACACTGACCCCGGCTTCTAGATGGGTTATATGCAAAATAATAATAATTTCACTGTGCTGTAAGGTACATGTGAGGAATTGTTGAATCTTTTGTTTGTTTGTTTAATCTCACTTAAGTGAGTCTCCAGTCCCAATAAGATGCCTTCATCATGTGATTAAACAAGCAGCAGTAGAAGCCCAGACAGTTCACTGAATTTTAGACAATTTTTTCTATTTGTTAATAAGAATTTTACTTCTTAAATAAACTATATGGCAAAAGTATGCAACAATCATGTCCATACAGTACGTTCTTGTTGAACATACAGTTCCAAAGATGATCGTTTCATGTTATGTCAGTCTCCATTCTTTTGGCAAGGGTTTCCACCAGATTTTTGAACTTGACTGTGGGGATTTCTGCTCATTCGGCCACATGTGATATTCTTCTTTTTGGATGTTCTTCGTGGACATTGTGTTATTAGTAGTCCTGTAGATCAATTACAGACTTTAATCAACTTAATCACAGTCATAGGCTGTGATTCGACATTTTAAAATACTCAGATTTACTTGTATTATAAATGTGCAATGTTGGAATAAAGAAATGCATGAAAACAGGTTAGAGGAAACAGATTATGCAGTTTTATATGATCTCAAATTTACATTAGCGTTTAACAAATGTTAAATTCAAATCTTTTAAATGGGACCGGCAATGCATGCAGTGGCTAGGTACTGTGGGGGGGCGGGGAGGGGGGGGTGGAGGGCGGTGCTCGAACCCGGATCCTCAGATCCGAAAATTAATAACGCAGAGTCACTATGATTAGCCATTAGGGACAAACTTGCTCATATGATTGATCGCAATCTCAAGATTAATTAATCATATGCTTTAACTCGGACTGAAAACTGTAAGCATCCAGACATTCTAAAGAATTGGGCTTTTTCAAATTTGTAGATGTGATGGTAAGCTGGTCATACTTGCAGACATGTACAGTGTTGCACATTTACAGTGTACTTATACTTATAGACAGTCAGTTGTTCTGATAATAAAAATGTAAGCAAAACTGTCTCTTATCCTTCAGTACTAACTCGAGCATACATAACACAATACTATACAATCCAAACCTGAAACATCTCATTATGCCACTTACAGTAGACATCACTCCTTAGACTTAGATTATACTTTCCTCACTTACACTCCATATACAGTACTGTTTTGCCTTCAACCACTATCGAAATTCTTGTTTTAAAAGATCCTGACCAAAAAAGTTGCACTTTCAATATCTTTTAAGTTTCATTAAAGCTGAGAGTTTCTGCAGTGTGCACAATGAGCTTCACTGGGTCAATCCATAATGAGAAGCATAATACCAGCAAAGGTGGGGAAAATATGAAAAAAAAAAAAAAAAAAAAAAAAAAAACACACACACATGATGATACGATTTGCACTGAAACAAGAACCAGCAGGGAATCCACGGACAAACTAATCAGGGAGGAAACACAGAAAAGGTGCACACACTATCAGCTTCTTGACTGAAGCATGTGACAAAACCCACGGGACTGTGGCGTAACCATCATCTGCTTTACACTAAAGGCTCATCATGACGGTTCAAATCTACTCCTCCATAATGCATAATATAAGACAGGCAATTAGAGAAAGGGATTGGATATTATGGCAAAGGATGATGGGAATAAGGAAGAGTGAGGGAGAAAGGGAGAAAGTGAATAACGAATAAGGCACAGACTGACACTGAAAGTGCTGGAAACTGCTTTAAATCTGTCACTTCCAATTTCAGCGGTAAGAGCGGCAGCCGGAGCCAAGACACAACGTAGGGATGTCCTGTCAATCAAGGAACAACATCAGACTGACTGTTCATACAAAGACCTGCAGAAGAACTACTGACTCTGCTGATACCACCCGAAAGAGCTCATCTGATCAATATGGTGTATCTCTTAAAAAAAAAAAAAAAAAAAAAAAAAGACTGCTTACACGAGACACAGAATGAAGTAGCAATTAGAAATAGTTCAAAGGATGTTTAATGACACGTCTCTTGCCTCGTCGGTGGATAACGTACACATATACACACACTCTTCGCTCTGAGTCAAGCATTGCACTCAACGGGTGTTTTCAATCTCACAGGGTCACGGAGCATGAAGCTATGAAGCTGCAGACGGACGAAGAGCTTAGCACATGTCCATATGTCTGAGTCAGAGAGAGAAAGAGAGAAATCTGTTTTCTGACACTCTCAGTTTTGCAATAAGTCACACAGACACTGTCCTCTCCCTGGCAAGACATTCATGGCTCAATCAAGTCAACATGACAGTATAGCAAGACCAATCCTTCGGCATTTTAGTTCCTTCACTAATCTCCAAAACAAATAAAAAAATGTATGTGCAAAAAGGTATGAGTGCAGTGGGGGTAAGGGGGCACATATTTTCCCCGATTTCTAACATTATTTACTAGGGATCTGAATCACTAGGGGACACCCGATACAATGTTATCACAACACCTTGGTGCCAATTCGATCTGTATTTGCCTGTATTTGTTAGCATCATGACTTTATAAATATCCTGACACAAAATTAATGCATAATTATGATTATAAGTTCACTAATCCTAAATGTGGTGCAATCTACACTATTCACACATAAGTATACTGTATATATATATCAGGGTTTGACATTAACTTTTTTGCTCACTGGCCAATGTGGCTAGTGGATTTCCGGAGTCACTCGCCTTTCAGCCTTTTGACTAGCCACAATTTTGTTACCAGAAAACCGCAGTTTTTTCTTCACCATGATACGTTAATGTTATGTTATGTTTGTTAGATCTAGATTTACTTATAAATGACAGCATACACTGTATCACTATAGTAGTAGTCAAGTATTCAGTACTGTTAAGATAGCTCCCAATATAAAAACATGCAAACATGAACAGTATATTCTGCCTATTGCCTCTTATCACATTAAATTGAAAAATAATAGATTCAGTACAACTGAACTCATTCTGATATTAAAAATACAGCAACTCTGAACATTTATTATTTAGTAAATTTATAGTGTGAGGTAATTCAATCAATTGATGAATTGTCTATCATTCAACATGAAATCTAAATAGATTTTAATAGTGATCACTTATCTATATCTATATCTATATATATATATATATATATATATATATATATATACACACACAGTATGTATATATATATATATATATATATATATATATATATATATATATATATATATATATATATATATATATACATACACACACACAGTATGTATATATATATATATATATATATATATATATATATATATATATATATATATATAAAGTGATCACTATTAAAATCTATTTAGATATAGATATATATATTATATATATATATAATAAGTACATAACCTATGTGAAAGGGGCAAACATTCTCATCCTGTTGAGAAGCAGTAGGATTTCCTTTAAGGAAATGATGCACACACACCAAACATTTAGTAAAAGTGTGTGTGTGTGTGCGTGTGTGTGTGTGTGTGTGTGTGCAGTGGCGGTTCTACACTGAATTGCTCCCTGGGCAATTACCCCCCCTCACCCTCGGTTCTTTGAATCTCGTTCATCAAAATGAACGAATCTTTTTCTGAGTAATTTCGTTCATTTGATCAGAAATAAATTAAAATGTTGTGTTTTCAATAAAAAAAATACCCCCAATACATCTACATACACAAATTTTGGGTATAGTCCCAGTTATGAAAATATTACAATGTAACTAAGGACATATTATAATAAACAGAATGAGTAACTCACCATCATATCTTCCAGTTTTGAATCTATTGCACCGCATAGCGTCTACGGGAGTCACGTGACAAAACAACGAATGACTCGAGGTTTTGCAATGTTTTGCGCATGCGTGTCCAATAGAAAAATTAACGAATCACTCTGAGATACTCGTTCATCTGAGTCATGTTAAAGAGTCGTTCAAAAATAATGAATCATTTATTAACGACCCGTGTGTGCAATGTGTGTGTAGAGAGAGGCATTAAATGTCCTCATTACATTCATGCGCAACAAAAACATATTGTCATACCAAAGAATAAACTACCCACCAAAGTGGCTAGTGAGACTACCGTTATTACCCGCCACAGCCGAATTTTACCCGCATTTGGCAGGTGGGCGGGTGCCAATGTCAAATATATATATATATATATGTGCGTGTGTGTATATGTGTATATATAATATAATAACTTTACAGATCTTCATTGTAAAGGGTTTAAACAATGTTTTCCATGCATGTTCAATTATCCATAATCAATTAATTAACATGCACCTGTGGAATGGTCGTTAAGACCTTAACAGCTTACAGAAAGTAGGCATTTAAGGTCACAGTTCTAAAAACGCAGGACACTGAAGAGACTTGTCTACCGACTGTGAAAAACACCCAAAGAAAGATGGCCAGGGTCCCTGCTCATCTGCGTGAACGTGCATTAGGCATGCTGCAGGGAGGCATGAGGACTGCTGATGTGGTTAGGGCAATAAATCGCCATGTCCGCACTGTGAGACGCCTAAGACGGCGCTACAGGGAGACAGGAAGGACAGCTGATCATCCTCGCCGTGGAAGACCACGTGTAACAACACCTGCACAGGATGGGTACATCCGAATATCACACCTGCGTGACAGGTACAGGATGGCCACAACAACTGCCCGAGTCACACCAGGAACACACAATCCCTCCATCTCACAGCAAGAACTGACAAATCTGGTCCAGTCCATGAGGAGGAGATGCACTGCAGTACTTCAAGCAGCTGGTGGCCACCAGATACTGACTGGTACTGACTGATTTTGAGCCTCCCTTCATTCAGGGACACATTGTGAAACATTTTTAGTTTATGTCTTATGGTGTTGACTCATTTATTGTTCATACAAATATTTATACATTAAGTTTACTGAAAGTAAAAACAGTTGAAAGTCAGAGGACGTTTCTTTTTTTGCTGAGTATATATATATATATATATATATATATATATATATATATATATATATATATATATATATACACGTGTATGTATGTATGTATATACGTGTGTGTATATATACACAGAATATATATTCAAAACAATTTAAAAAATCTATTTTTGTGTCAGTGTTGCGATACATAAATTGCCACACCAAAGAATCATGATAAATTACTGAATCGATCTGTCTCTCATTTTTAATGTCACAAAAGCATCCGTTATTCTTGCCTTCATAGCGTTTTCTTAAAAAAACAAAAAACACAAAGAAAATCTATTAATTGGTCCGCTATAACAACATTTACGTTTCTAGTGTTAGTGTTTAAGATATTATAATATCGATCAGGTGGTCCACAAATTATAAGAGTTTGAGTTACGTTTATTGTATTTTACAGTGGTGGGAAAGTGATACGGAAGTTTCAGTAGAAACTGCACTTCAAATTTTTTACTGTCAATTTGGATCTTTTCTCCAAGCTAGCAACATGTTCTGCGATACGCTCTCTTAATGCTAGGTGGCAGTAGCGAGCCACAGCTTCCTGCCAGCCATGCGGTCATGAGAGTAAACAATAGGTTACTTGCGTAACCCCGGTTCTCTGATAGCATTAAGTGAGGTGTCTCACTATGGGATACGCCCCTTCCGCGTATTCTTCAGAAGCCCTATTACATTACGCCAGCCCCAATTGGCTGGCAGATGTGACGTCGTGTCCTGGCGTGGCCTTCCCCCCCCCCGTATAAAGGGGGCAGCACGACGTCACTTCGCTATTCAAAAACAAGCAACCTCTTCCTCGCTTCACACAGCAAGGAGGGTGATCTGGTGAGACACCTCACTTAATGCTATCAGAGAACCGGGGTTACGCAAGTAACCTATTGTTCTCTTTCAAGCATACGTTTCGGTGTCTCACTATGGGATATCCTAACTCCCGTATTGTCAGATAGCCTGTCTTGAAGTCTGCCAACCATAACCAACACATTCAGGGCTGAACGAATTTAGTTTGTAGATTCCGTGCTTACACTCAGTACTGCGTGAGCTAGAGTCTGAGCTGTAACATCTAATTTATAAAATCTGGCGAATGTGTGCGGCGATGACCAGTTCGCCGCTTCACAGATATCCTGTAATGTGACTCCTTTAAATAGAGCCCATGAACTTGACATTCCCCTTGTTGAGTGCGCGCGCAAACCAGTTGGGGGTTCGAGACCCTTACTGGAGTATGCCAGCGAAATAGCCTCCACTATCCAATGCGATAAACGTTGCTTAGTGATCGGCTTCCCCGTGCGAGGTTTCACCCAAGAAACGAACAGCTGATCGCTCTCCCTTAAACCTCTGGTTCGCTCTGTATAGATGCGTAAAGCGCGCACTGGGCACAGTGTATTCAACTTTTGCTGCTCTGATGATGCAAAAGGGGGAGGATGGAAGGCCCTCAGCTCAAGAGGGCTTATCGCATTAATGACCTTAGGCATGAATGCGGGATTAGGTTTCATAACTACTCCTGCATCCCCAGACATGAATTGTAAACATGCTGGATGCACAGAAAACGCATGAATCTCACTCACGCGCTTCGCTGAGACCAAGGCAATCAATAGCGCAGTCTTGAAGGACAGTGCCTTGAAATCAATCTTGTCTATCGGTTCAAATGGGGGCGTGGATAATGCATCAAGCACCAATCCCAGGTCCCATGATGGGGTAAGTGGTTTTGACACCGGCAGGGCGCGGCGCGCGCCCTTCATGAATCTGCATATCAAAGGATGTTGGCCCACCGTTTTATTATCCCAACCGATGTGGCACGCAGATATAGCAGCCAGGAACACTTTTATGGTTGAGAACGCTCTGCCTTTCTCTATCATTTCCTGCAGAAATGAGAGAATCACTGCCACTGAACACTGAAAGGGAATCTCGTGTCTAGCTGTGCACCAGCGCTCAAACACATTCCATTTGCAGTCATAGAGAGACCTAGTCGATGCTGCTCTGGCGTTCTGTATAGTCTTGATGACACTGTCAGGCAGGCCAGTCTTACTTAAATTGGACCACTCACAGGCCAGGCCCATAGTGCCAGTCGTTCCGGGTGAGGGTGGAAGATCTCCCCCCCCTCCTGTGACAGGAGGTCTCTGCGCTGCGGGAGAGACCACGGTTCGCCGTCTAGCATATGCATGATCTCCGCAAGCCAGTGTTTCCCTGGCCATCTCGGAGCTATTAGTATTATTTTCAGACCTTCCTCTCTTACTCTGCAGAGAGTTGGTGCTATCAGCGCTATTGGCGGGAACGCGTATAGGAGAGTGCGAGGCCACTCGTGTGCTAGCGCATCTGTCCCCAGAGGCGCGCTCCGGTCCTTCAGGGAAAAAAACAGGTGACATTGGGCGTTGTCTTTGGACGCGAACAGATCCACTGTCGCTCTGCCATATATGCTCCAGATCTGTTCGATCACTTCGCTGTTCAGTTTCCACTCCCCATAGGAGGGATTTCCCCTGGACAGCAGATCTGCGCCCCGATTCATCACACCCTGTACGTGTGTCGCTCTCAGGGATAAAAGGTTGACACTGCCCCATAAGATCAGTCTGCGTGCTAGCGTGTGCAGCAGAAGCGATCTGAGGCCCCCCTGACGATTTATGTACGCTACAACTGTAGTGTTGTCCGTTCTCACAAGAACATGATTTCCTCTCAGAAAAGGAAGAAAATGTTTTAGTGTCAGAAAGACAGCTAGCATTTCCAGATAGTTTATGTGAAGATTGGTCATGTGCTGACCCCATCTCCCATTCACTATTCTGCCCTCGTGAATGCCCCCCCAACCGGATAACGACGCATCCGTTGTTATCATCTTTCTGTGTCGGACCACGCCCATGGCAACCCCTTCGATCAGGAAATTCGGGTGTCTCCACTGGCGTAGTGCTATAACCGCCTCTGACGTCACTCTTACCCTTCTCCGTGAGTGACGTGCTGGGTCCAGCCCCTGAGACGCCACCCAGCGTTGAAATTCCCTCATATGCAGTCTGCCTAGGGGAATAACCATCAGGGCTGATGCCATCAGTCCTAGTAATCTGAGGCATGTGCGAAAGCAAACTTTGTGTTCTCTCTGAAATTGTGTCATGCAGGAGGTGAATCTTTTCACCCTGTCTGTGGAGAGTCGCGCTCTGAACTTCACTGAGTCCAGCGCCAGTCCCAGATACGTTATGGATTGTGTGGGAATTAAAACACTCTTTTCTGTGTTTAATCTTAGCCCCAGCTCCTGTATGTGTTCCATAAGCATAGCTGTGTGTTCTCTCGCTTCTTGTTCCGAGCTGGCTGTCACGAGCCAGTCGTCTATGTAAGTAGCGAGACGAATGCCTTTTTCTCTGAGCGGAGTCAGTGCCGCTTCTGTGCATTTCACAAATACTCTGGGACTGAGGGACAAGCCGAATGGTAGCACCAGATATTCGTATACCACACCAAGGAAGGCAAATCTCAGAAACTTCCTGTGGGGTGGGTATATGTTTATGTGAAAATATGCGTCCTTCAGGTCGATCGATGTAAACCAATCTCCCTGGCGCACTATTTTCAGGAGTGTAGAGTGAGTGAGCATTCTGAACTTGTATTTCTTTAGGTATACATTCAGCGCGCGCAGATCTAGTATCGGGCGGAGGGTTTGAGTCCCTTTCTTTGGAACGAGAAAGTATCTCGAGTAGAACCCGCTGTGGCTCTCTTCTGGTGGAACCACTCTTATTGCCCTTTTGTTCAACAGAGAGGAAATTTCCTCTTGAAGGACCTGTTTCAGTTCCCCTCGCACCTGGGAATGAATTATCCCTCTGAAGGCTGGGGGGGAAAACGCGAATTGCAGTCTGTACCCGAATTGTATTGTTTTCAATACCCAGCGGGACTGTGTGCATTTGCGCCAACTGCTTATCTGCAGTGTTTTGGCGCCATCGTGCGGCTGAATCTTGAACTGTTCCGTGGCCTGTACTGCGCATGCGCGAGCACTTAGCGCTGTGACAGTGTCTGTGTGCCCCATCGCCTCTGTGAGAGCGAGAGCTCCCCGAGGCGATGTCATATTGTGCTTTATTGACATGTTTTTCAACATTTTTTGGGGAGGTATTTTTTGTGATATTTTTATTTGGGGGGTATAGTGAAGCTTTATTGGGGTTTGCATGTAACATGTGCTTGTGACACATTTCTGCGTGCACAACGCTGCACCGTCCCATTTTCTCTTCACTGTCACTCTTCCCCTGGCCCTGTCGGGCTCTCCCCGCCACACAGAACAGTTGCGGACTCTGGAACTCGTCCTTTGAACATTGTGAGGGTCGGGAACTAGCGAACTGTGGGGCTGTTGGTTCCCTCCCTGACGAAAAAACCCCGTCAAACGGCCTTCTTCTTCCTCCTCACTCCCTGAAGTTGGGGTTGAGGATGAGGCTGAGACGCAGGCTGGGTCGTCTGAGCTGCCGCTGGCTGATAGCTCCTTCTCTGCCAGGGAGCTCTCTGCTCCACGACTCCGCTTTGGCCAGCTGCACTCGTAGTCGGTCTCTGCCGTTTTGGAATGCGATAGCTGGGGGGAGGGCGGGCTGCGACCTGCGCAAAGGACTGTCGAAACGGCGGGGGGGGTGCCGTTTGCGCCTTCCTGGGCATGCAGAGCTGTAGCGCTTCGTCATCCCGCTTCTTCTCTTCGCATCTCTTCTGCATGCGGCTTAAAGCCGAGCCGAAGATGCCGTCTGTCACCACCGGTGCGTCCAGGATTGACTCTTTCTCTCTGTCAGAGAGATTTGTCAGGTTAAGCCACCGTCCTCGTTCCTGGACCACCATAGTGGCCATAGCCTTCCCCGCGGCTTGCACCGCACACCTCTGAAGCCTCAGGGAGAGATCCGTAACGACACAGATCTCCTCCCAATGTGTCTGACCTGGTGTGGTCGAGGCTTCGTCCTGCAGCTCCGCCTGGTAAGCGGTCAGCAAGGAGGTTGCATTCAGGGCTCTGGCACAGAGCGCGACTGCCTTGTATGCGCGTTCAGTCATGCTTGACTGAAACCGCTCTGCTTTCGATGGCAGCGACGGATTTGCAGCCGCCGCGTGTCTCGGGAGCAGGTGCGCAGCCACTAGCTGTTCCATGGGCGGCATTCTAAAAAGTCCTGCCTTTTCCATCCCTTCCACGTCCAGCGCAGAGCCTCCCTGCACTGGCACCTTGCTGGTGAAAGGTTTATCCTTCCATGTCACCGCGAGCTCCTCCAGGAGCTCCGGGAAGACTGGAAGGAGCTGCCGTGCCGCCCGTTTCGCTCTCGGCAGCCTCTTGCCCTCATAGCGAGACTTTGCAGTCTCCGCTACCACGTTCGGCCACTGGATGTCGAGCTTCTCCGCGGCGCGTTTGCACACGTCCTGTAAATCGACGCTAAGGATCGGGGATGGAGCCCCGTCCGTAGCTCCAGCGGCTCCCGTCGTGGCAAGAAGTTGCTCCGAGTGTACAGGTGGGAGGAAGGGGGAGTCCTCGAACTCCTCCTCCTCCTCCGATAGGAGAAAGTCGGACTGGCCGTCTTCCTCAAACTCGAGCTCGCCTTCCTCCTCGTCAGTGCTGAGCACACCGGGCAGAGGAGCGCAGGCGTCGAGCTGTTCACCCCACGATAAAGCTGCCGTGGTGGGCAGCTCTACAGGGATGGATACCTGTGGGGTGGTAGCTGGAGTAGGGCTAGGCGAAAGAAGCGGGTCGAGGCCTGACAGGCTAGCTTGGCGCGCTAGCCTGCGCCGAAGACTCTTCTTCGTGAAGCGCGCGCAGTGCTCGCAGGCACCGGGGTTGTCGACCGCCAGTTGGGCGTGTTTCAGCCCGAGACAGGCCGAGCAGACCTGGTGTGAGTCCTTGCTCGATATTTTGTTCCCGCAAACGCAGAGTCGCGCGTCTCCTCCTTCCCTAGCCGTAGCCGTCTGCATTGCTGCAGCCATGTTATATAGATAGGCTTCTGGTGTGAAGCGAGAAGAGGTTTTTGAATAGCGAAGTGACGTCGTGCTGCCCCCTTTATACGGGGGGGGGGAAGGCCACGCCAGGACACGACGTCACATCTGCCAGCCAATTGGGGCTGGCGTAATGTAATAGGGCTTCTGAAGAATACGCGGAAGGGGCGTATCCCATAGTGAGACACCGAAACGTATGCTTGAAAGAGAACCACCAATGTGTTGGTTGCCTACAGTGTTGCCAACAACTTTTCTGATATGCACACAAGTACACACACACACACAAAGACACTTTAACGAGCGTATTAGGAACCTGAACCTGAAGTGAAAGCTGTGAGTCTGGAATGGACTCATTATCTGTGGTGCTGTTTCTGTTGACAATAACAATAAATGTGAGCATTCAGCTTGGCTCAAGTTACACCTTCAGTACGCTACAGTACTCGAAATATTACACGAAATCTTATCATCTAGCCTAGCTTTAGGCTAATATAAGCATTCTTAAACACATTTAAGGTTGAACAGGCCATGCGGTAGGTTAGGTGTACAGTAATTCTCCTGTATGCTTACCCTGTATACAGTATGATGCTGTATATAAAACCTGGTGTGATTTCAATGATATTGAGTAGCCCTCAGTAGCAGTAGTAGCAGTGCTAATACTCTAACTACATTTTAGTAGTGTAGCTCCAGAGTCCACTTGGATTTCCATGTGGATTTCCGTTCGGTTCTCCAGTTTCTTATCCAGTAGATCGAATCCCCATCGAAGTATAAGAGGGTGTGAGAGTAGGGTGTAGTGAGCTGGAGCTCTATCCAGTCTCTATTCCCACCTTGCACCCTGGTTTCCAGGATAGCCTCAAGGTCAACCATGACTGTAACCAGATTAAATGCTTACTGTTTAGTGAAGCAAATAAGTTTGACAAAGTCTGACTACCTTTTCTTAGAACCATGTAGTTAAATTATGAGGGTAAGTAAAAAATGATCCGCACTCCGGTTACATTAAAACTTCTGTTTGTTTGCGATGTCTCATCAGTTCTTTCCGCTCACGGTTACTGTCGTCCCAGTCACTGCTGTGCAGCTGCGAACGTGTTACATCAGTTCATTTGTAACTACAGTGCGAGCAAAAATGGATGCACGACAGAAGAGCACCGGGCAGTGATTGTGCCAACACAACTCACGGAACAGCATAAACAGAAGCGTCTGGATATTTTCAAGCAAAAATTTGGACTGATACTTTTAGGAAGCTTTTAAACTTCCGCAAAAATGCAGAGAACTGCTATCCAAGGGCATTGTGTTCTTGCATGTTCACACTGTCGACACTTCATTTTAAGGTGTTAAAGCATCCTCCCTATAGTTCTGTTCTTGGTTTATGGGACTTTCCCCTGAAATCAGCCCTAGACGGATGAAGATCACTTCTGATGAAGAAGTGAAGACAGCAGTGCATTCATGGCTCGCAGCTCAGCCAAAAAATGTTAATGAGGGAATACGAAAGCTTTTTGACGTGTAATGTGAAAATGTATTTAGAAGTAAGGTGATAATGACAGTAACTAACAGCTGAGAAAGGAAAGCGGTTCCCACCTTGTACTTGGCGCTGTCCTGTAACTGCACACCCTCACGTAACCAGCTGACTGAGGGCTTGGGGTTGCCGAACGCTGTGCAGCTGAGGGTGATGCTGCCCCCTTCTTTAGCTTCGACGTACTGCGGCGGTGTGTCTGTGAAGGTTGGAGGAGCTGCAACACAAGTGAGAGTTGCTCACACATTTATATTCTACATACAGTAGACCCCACTATCTGTTGCAAGGCGTTCAATTTAGTGATGACATGACAGGAACATTAGAATAAGCTATGCATACAGTATGTAAAAGCAACATTTTACCGCATGTATTCTCCTGACTATAAATTAGTCTGGAGTATATACCAAGATATTAACAGTTTAAAATGTACATCTTAATCTAAAAATATCACAATCTAATCTAATCTAAAAATACCACAGTTTCTCAGTTTAATGGTATTATTAGAATGTTTAAAACCCAAGCCTAGGGTAAAAGCCAAAATAAGATTTTCTGAGAGTGTTAACAAAAGCGTGGCGCCAAATTCTTGACAATGTTCTAATCAACTTAGATGAGAAATTAGCAACAAGCTTTTTTATTTTTTATTTTGATGCATTCCATTATGCATATCAGTATAAAAATAATGATTTTCAAAATTAAAAAAACAAGCAAAAATTTATGGAAAATGGCTGATTAGAATGGCTGATCACAACCGGCTGATTAGATGGAAGCGAATCACCGGACTCACTTGAAAAAGGTACTGATATTGGACAAAAGATGTAATTAGATTATATCAGAGTCATGCAGAAAGGGACAAGGTAAGAAAACACCTTTGTGGTTGTCGGCACAGAACTGGATAGACTAAAAACCTTCTCTGACCTGAATATGCTAATGAATATATTGTAATATTTTATCCTCTAAGAAAAATGTTTCTTGAAGCATCTGTCTTGTTAGGCTACATAATACTAGCAAGATCGAACTAACATACCAGATGGCCAACACTTGATAAACAAAGTAAATTCATTGAAACAAACGTTCATTAATAACATGTTTCACACACGATAGTTTGAGTCTTTGCAGTGAAACATTAGTTTGTGTCATGTTACTAAATCAAAACTCAATAAGTAAAGTATGAATACAGGTAGGGGTGGGTGATATAACCAAAATCTATCACGGTAGAAGCAATTTTCTACCTCGAAAATTGGTGCAGTGGTGGCTCAGTCGGTTAAGGCTGTGGGTTACTGAGTTACTGATCGGAAGGTCGGGGGTTCGAACCCCAGCATCGCCAAGTTGCCACTGTTGAGCCCTTGAGCAAGGCCCTTAACCCTATCTGCTCCAGGGGCGCTGCTCCGTAAGCTGGCTGACCCTGCACTCTGACCCCAGTTTCCTAATTGGGATATGTGAAAAATTGAGCAATTTCCCTCTGGGATTAATAAAGTTCTATAAAATTAAAAAAAAAATTAAATAAAAAAAAAATAACGATATATATCACAATATAGCAATTTGTATCTGAAAATGCATAAATAAAAATTCAAACACAAAGAAACTGTTTTACATAATGTAATTTTATTTAAACTGGGAATTGCTGAGGTTTGCCGCATTTTTTTACTTTGGCCATATTCGACTGGATGTGTAACAGACCTAAATTGATTTTGTTATAATTGGCTAATGTTAGATGCACAGGCGCTCGTGAGGCGCATATGTGTGTGTGAGGTTTTTATCGCCTCGGGGCTTGCCGTAGAAGGGCAAAAGGCGCATGAGCACTTCCTGGTCTGGAGTGTCGCGTGTGTTGGAGTTTGTTTGTTTTTGTGAATAAACAGTTGATAAGGATTTTGCGTGGACAGTGGACAGCGCAGCGCCGACTATCTGGATAGCGCAGAGTAGGGATGGGTACCGAAAACCGGTGCCAATACGGCACCGGTACCTATAGAACCGGTATGTACCGGACCGAAACAGAACGCGAATTTCGGTGCCTCATTTCGGTGCCACTTAAATGCCTGAACTGTCGATTGAAATATTTGTTCTCTAGATTCATATATTTTTGTAGATTAATAGTTTATTAGATTAAAAAAAAATTTTAAAGCACAAATCATCCGGAAATGAGAGACCATCCGACATGCGCGTGAATGCAGCAACTAACGTTACACTCGCTCTGACGGCAGCAGGCGGTCTACCGATAGCTTAGCTTGCTAAATTAAACAACTTTCGTTGTGTATCTGAAAGTGTGGCTGTATTTCACAAGAAAGGATTCCGACACCGCGACGTGCAGCAAATGTTTTACAGCAGTTGTGTGTAAAGGCGGAAACACGTCAAATCTAATGAAACATTCGAGGACAGACGGAATAAAGTTTAAAGCAGAGGGAGGCACCGTGTTTAACAGCTTGTGGACAACAGCTGGCGCTATCGGTGTGGACGACCCTCAGTCCCAGTCACACCAACCGTAGCAAAAAGGAGTCACCGATTATGATGCCAGCAGCCTTTCCGCAGGTTAGCAGTAGGATAATGTAACGTTAATAGCAAAATGCAAATCTTGCATTCATGCTAACAAATAGTCAAACGATTTGTAAAAAACTAATGTAACATGGATTCTGTTTATAATTATGGCTTTCCAGCTAGTACTAGTAGTACTACAACAGTGACCCCATTTACTATTGTAAAGAAGGCTATACATGTCCTGTGCAGGGCAATAAGTCAGGAAAGGTGTCGTATTTTGACAGAAAAGGCAAATATGATGAAATTTCTGCAAAAGAATTGCAAAAATTTGAAGCTTACATGTTCATATATACTTTAAACTTTTAATATATTGTTCAATTTTAAGCATAAAATTTTTTGTTCAATAAAAATTAATTCTTGAGTCATCCACTATAATTTTGTGGACAGCACAGCGCGGACCAACTTGGGCAGCTCCGCTTGAATCACAAACCTGCGCGACCCACTGTGTTTTATTTAAAAACAATTTATTTAAAATGTCAGGACTGTTTAATATTGTTTCCGCCTTGCCATGCCTGGTTTGTACGTGCGCATCCCAGCGGGGTAAAATGTATTTTGGCTCAATCGGGTGCTACGGTTTCATCCCACTTTAGATGTGTTTGGCTTCCCATAGAAGTGAATGTGTATTGCGTGGTTACGTAACGTGCAACGCCACGTGATCTCAACCGCGATTAAAAATCTCTATCGGTTGACAAATTTCTACCGGTTACCCGTGTTTACCGGTATATCGCCCACCCCTAAATACAGGTATTGGGATGTACTATTAATCTCTAACAAATTAATTTATATTAAAATTGAATCAAATGAATAAATTAATGCCAGTGTTTTATTTCATTCAGTAGTCTATCCTTTATGTCCCCATAGCTGAACAAGCACTCGCTTACAGTTCACTGAAAGTAAACTATTGTTCATAATTTTATCGATTAGAAAAATTCAACCCACAAGACATCCCTTCTCATTCATTTTAACGATCTGATGCTGTTAAATTATTCATTTATTCATTAGTAGTGTAATGTTTCAACATTCCATACTAACCTCAAATTACATTCATTTCTTTTATCCTTTTTCGTGTATTAGTGTATTTACAGCATTATGATTACACCAGACTGTCAGACAATGGTGCTGGACTTAATACTACTGGTATCAGCCAAGAACAACTTGTTTAAGCATCCACAATCAACTGTGGGCTGCTTTTCTGAAAAAATAGTTCAGTTCAGTTTTTCCTTTATTTGTCACATATACATTACTGCACAGTAAAATTCCTCATGCCTCATCAGACATTATACAGCGCGCCTGGTGCAGACAGGGTTAAGGGCCTTCCTCAGGGGCCAAACAGTAGCATATCTGGGGCTCGAACTGTTGACCTTCCAATCAGTAGCCCAAGATAAAACAAATCTCCTTCATACAGAATTTATATAGAAACCATATTTCTTATGGGGGCATTGGAACTCTCATGATATTGTCACGGACTTGAGGTTGCCACTGTTGTGCCATTGTGCAAGACCCGTATCCATACAGTACAAGCGTCACAAGGGGAAATAGGACTTGATGGAAAAGGATGATCCACAAGCAAGGTGGACAGTAGAACAATGGTTAGCGATACAGTTGACTGGAAAGCTGTCTGCAAATCTCACTTGATAAGGACGAACTAACGCCACCCAAAAAAAAAAAAAAAAAAAAAAAACAATCTGATTCAATTCACTCTATAGACTAATTGTCATTAATTTCTTTAAAATTTCTACACAATATCCAAACTACAAAAAAGCTATACGTGCATGGAACTTAGCATTAAACTATCCACCCAATATACATCTTTTCCTGTGCAGGTTCACTCACGGCCTGGACCCCATCATCAAGAACATTTTTCTGGGTTGCTACATTATAATTTCATAATTTCACTCACAAAAATACTTGCAAAGAAAAAAAAAAAGTGATTGGCATCGTTAATGATGCTGTCGACCACTAAGGGTTAAGGCACAGAGCAGAGTACACTCGTTGTAGGGCACTCATTGTAAGTACCCGATCATACCCTACAGACAAATTGGAAATGTTAATAAGCCTGCATCACATGTCTTTAGCATGTTTTTGTGAGGAAATCTGAGCACGGTCACAAAGCACTGGGTTGAACAATGCAAACTGCATGCTAATGGTAGATTTAACCTATCAAGCCTGTAACCCTGGGGTACGAGTCAACAGTCCTAAACACTAAGCCACCGTGCCGCTGTATAAAATTCATGCTTTTATTAGTACTATCGATCGATTAAAAATTTTAACCTAGTTAAACTCGATTAATTAATTTTAAAATAGTCAGATTTTAAGATCATCTCCAGTAGGGCTGACAGTGTACTACATCGGCCTGAGCTACCACTCTCACATTTTACATTTAATGCATTCTTGTAAACACATTCAGCTTGAAGGTATCTCGAACACACAACTTTGCTTTCAGCCAAACCTCCAAAAACCTCAAAAGCTTTTTATAATGAAACTTGCACTTTAGCACACCTGGTGATATTTCCTCAGTCATCGTATTCTCGATGAATATAAAGGTATGACCAGATTTGGAATACCTTTATATATAAAAAGTTACATTGACTACAGTAGAGTTATCAAAGTGCTGACACCTCAAGAGACTCACAACTCTCAGAAGTGTATATCATTATAGTAATGAATTGTACTATCGATAATATATCACCTAGCCCTGTCCTCATGTAACACAATCTTTTTTACAGGTTTATTATACATCTAAATGTAATAAAAAATTTGTTTCTATTAAAACAGTAAGTCAGTAAAAAAAATAGACAAAGTTTAATCGCCACCCGGACAGGCAAGACTGCAGTCAGAAATCTTTGAGGACTTTTTCTTCGCCTTAATTGAATCTGTGACGCGTTGGGAGACTCAGGCACGTTCTTCAGATTCACATGTCAGAAGAGGCGACGAGGCCGAGAGGCAAAGACATCTGTCTGCTCAGAAAGCTCCATCTGCTCGCTCTTCAGCTTCAGACACACTCCCACAGCACTGACCTGTGATGCCGACTAAACGCCATCGCTCCAAAAACAGAGCCTCTCTCTCTTTCTTTAACTCACACACTCTCTCATAAGCATCTGCCAGAAAGTCTCATAAGGCTGAATGCCACAAGAGTGTGTTTTAAAAAGAACTGCCCTGGATGTGAGTTGTGTTGCAGCTCTACAGCCGCAGTTTCGTATTGATCTCACAGGCTGCTTCTGTCTCCATTGGCTTCCAGTGATCCTAGCTGACACTAGCGCATGCGCAATACTGAATGAATGTCCCTTATTTTTCGCTGAATCAGACAGCGGATTCACTTGGCACTACACCTGCAGCGGGCAGAAATCAAAGCGCTGGTACAGCAGCTTCTCTGTTCATGCACAGCAGACTGTCAGACTTTATAGCCCTGCTTTCTCTGATCGCACACAACGCCAGGCTCCAGCAGGTTGTGTTTGGTGCCAGTCAGGCTGCACCTGCAGTGTCAGTAAAGAAGGCTATCTGCTGAGGCTAAATAGAGTTTTTCAAACAAGTGGCCTCTTACTGCGCTTCTCTGGGTCTCTAATTATATCCTTCTTATGTTAGATAACTGGGAATGCTTCGAACAGAGCTGCTGAGTTCAGATCATCTACGGTATGCATGACATACAAATGGTAACCGCGGCACCAATTATAAACCGAAACCTCTGCAAAGAATGAGAGCTGGGCACAAATACTATAATACAAAACACATGTTATATATATAATAAAAGTATAATAAATAGCTCTCCATCAACCAAATAACAAAAGGGGGAAAGTAACTAAATACATTTACTTTGCTACTTTACCCAATTACAACTGTAACCCATCTGCACTTTACTTGAGTAGTTTAATGAATAGGTTTAGGGCAAGGGTTAGGGTTAGTAAAAAATATCTGTCCTTTCTACTTCACTACATTTGTGTGTGGTTGCCATACTGAACCAAAGTCGTAAGTATAATTTTAAGCAGTATTATCACCCTCCTGACTATTCCGCTTTATCCTGTATTCAGGGTCGCGGGGGCCTGGAGCCTATCCCAGGAGATTTAGGGCATGAGGAGAGGTACACCCTGGACGGGGTGCCAAGGGGAGTTAGTCAAGGAACATCGGAAACTGACAAAAAAAAAACCTCTCACTTCATGCCCTTCCAAACCCTGCACACACTACATCAGATGAAATCGATAGAGACGAAGTCAACCAAGTGAAAGTTCTCAGGTAAATGAATCCCATCCGCACTCGGTCGGTTTTTAGTTATCATTATCAAATAATGTTAATGCTAGCAAAGCACGGATAAGATAAAACACCAGAACACCAAATGCACCACAGGCTGCCTAATACTGTAAATAAGTCCTAATACAGGTTCACTAGGTCATAGACTAAGAACAACATCATTGAGGTGATAAGTACAGTACTGTAGGTGCTTGTTTGGCTTTGTGTATTGGCAGTGATTTAAATCTGATGTGGGCAGCTATAAGAGGGAGTGGTGTGTTTAGAACGGTTGAAAACAAGCGGTACAACTTCTTCCTGAATCAATTTCAGAGGTCAAATAGTGCTCCGAGGCAGACGTGCCAGGAGCAAGTTGTGGTAGTTCAGCCTTGAAATGACGAGCGTCTGAACAAACAACTCCAGGAACGGATATAGTCAGATGATCAGGTTTTGAAAATGGAAAGATCAAGAAAAAAAATTGACTTTCTAAATGTGACCATGTGACTACTGGAAAACAGACTTAAACTTGAAACACTGACTGAGATACAGTATGCCACTGTACGTATGATGATAAATACTGAATAGTATCACTCCCTGCAGTGTACGTCTCAGCTGCAGCCTGATACAGTATGAAATTAGAAGCTTCTATCACAAGCACAGATGTTGAGACTATAATAAGACTTCGTGGTTGCGCTGAGCAGATACTGAAAGATTTTTAAAAAGCAGGCCTTTCATTCTTCCTATCATGTACCTCACACGAATACAAACAGCTCTGCCTAAATCACTATCTCTCAACAGGGATAATCTCGTATTAGCTTCTTCCTCTTGTCTGTAACGGAGCATGCTCACAACACGATTGTGTAATTGGAACTAGCCCTATAGCTAACCAGGAACTAGCTGTATGGCTAACAAGGAAAGACAAGAATTAAGTTTTAATAAAGTCTAAATACACTGTAACCTTGATAATTCCAACTCAGTTTAGCTCAGTAGGAGTGCAGAAGCTTCATTTGAGTCTCAGCGGAAGGAAAGAGGGTTATAGAATGTGTACATTGTACTAGAGTTCCAGATTTCAGGCTGCGTTTGGGGAAAATTCTTGGGGTTTTAAATGATGCACTACATTTTCTCTTTACTTAACTGAGTATTTCTTTCCATAATATGGACTTGAATAGTAGTTGTAGTAGGATTAATTGACCTGTTGACTCTGTACACACTTGTTCTGCACAAGACAACTGACTTCTACTGTCCTTCCCATACTGTATGCTGTGTCAGTGTTTGCATTGCTCCTCTCCCTTCCCATTCTACCGTTGCCGGTGTTCACAATGTGTGCTGCTGCTTTTAATATGGTAGTCTGCTAGTGCAATAGCATTATGTTTAAAAATCTAAATTTATAGTGGAAATGAGATGTGTAAAAGTGTGTTATACAGTACGTTGTACTGCAAAGCTTTCATAACCTGAAAAGAAAGTCTGTTCAATACAGGTATGTATGATTTCTCTTTATGACCACCCAGAGAGCACTGTGGTCTATTTAACTACTGTTATTTTTGTTCTGTTTTTCTTTTTTATTCTTGTATTTAACACCATTTGAATCAATCTGTTATGGTTATGAACAACAAAAGGAGCATTCTTGAAGACAGACAAACAGCAAGCACTTCAGGTAACACATAGTGAAACGTTATTATGAGGCTGTATCGGATGAATGGCTTACATTAGAGACTTAAAAATTTGACTGCATTTGATCAAAATAAAATGATTTGATATAGCTCTCATTTGCATACTACAGGTTTACTACAGGTTTGTCATTGGCTGATATCTGAAATTATACTTACTTAGCATGATCCACTGTGCAATACTATATTTTGTAATGGAATTGAAACGGCCATTCTGACTTCAACAAACAAACAGAAAAAAGCTGGTGTCTTAATGATGGTGGTGGAGAGCAGACAGTCAGACGCATACACAATCCAAAATCTTCCAGCGGTAAATTGCCCTCGCCATCATCTGGAGAAGTTTGAATCGCAGTTGATGATGTAGCCTCCCACAGCTGGGGGCCTGGAGAGAGCTGATTGGCCAACCTCTACCAGAAGGGTGGGTTGGGTCCGGCCAAAAAGAAAGAAATAAAAAACGCTCTCACTTAAATCGCGGCTCTAAGCCAATCAAGCGCATGTGTGAGCTCACACAAGTGGAAGGAGCGGATACCCTTCGAGTGTGTTACGCCGCTCTCAACGGTGCCTGAGCGAGTAGTTTGAAAAGATGCTGTTGTCTGGTGGTGAAGACATGTGCCAGCCAGACCATGAAAACTAAATAAATAAATTGCAGTTGTTTAAATAAATAAATACCATGTAATTTGTTCCTCATCCGGAGCTGGTTACAAATACCAGAGTATTGCCTATGTTAACTATACATGTTCTTGTGTATATAGGTAAAGAGAATTCAAGCTTGGAAAGATCATTGGTGGCTCACGTTTTGGTAACGGTTCGGCGCGCTTGGAACCTCGGCTGAGGTGGTACTAAAAAAAGGACCAGGTACCAGGTACCGTTCCCAGTGGAAAACCCCCCAAAAGTGAGCTGTACTGAACCATGCCGTGCCGTACTATGCAGTGGAAAAGCGCCACAAGGCACATTAGGCTAATATGTCAGTGAAACTGGAAGAAAGCTTAAAGCATAAATCAAGCAACCAATTCCATGCTCGCTTACATGAACCCATAGTGATAGTACACAGCTAAGCTAATTGCAAATACCAGCATATGAAGGCACAGTATACCATCCACCCATCTAGAAACCTCTGTAGTCCAACTAGGGACCGTGTAGGCCAATGATGACCATTGTATATATTACCATCTAGTACGACTGTGGTAGGACCTCTGGTTCACATGCATACACTACAGGCAATTAGGGAACGGCAATTAGCTTAATATGCATGTCTTTGGATTATGGGAGGAAAACAGAGAACCCAGAGGAAACCGACCAATCACACAGACATGACGTGGGCATTGAACCCAAGGCGCCAGGGCTAACCACTAAGCCACCGTGCCACCCACAGTATACCACCCCATTTAAAATAAAGGTACAGAATGATGTGCTGTGCACTTCCTTCAGAAACAAAGTGTTAATGCAGAAAACAGAGTAGTTGAGTCTTTTTCAACTCTCAGGCAGTTCCTGGTGTTCCTGCTGCTGCCGCTACAACTGGCAATGCATTTACCTCAGCCGGAGACGTCTCTTTTAGTCTGTCTCCTCTAGCTCCCCCTGTTTCTCCCACTTCCTCTCTCTTTCACCGGCTCGCTTGTATACTATACAGTACAAGCATTAAATGACCCTAAACATGACTTGCTCTCAGAAAAACCATAACAAAATGCATTGAAAATCACAAGGGAGAGATTTCATTGCCCTCTTCTGTGAGACAATGGCCCAATGAAGAGCAGCCAGATGCTCGAAATAAATGTAAAGAATCGAGCACTAGAGATGCCAGGAGAGAGAGAGAGAGAGGAGATCTGAAACTGATACACAGAACTAATTACAGACGAATGTAAATGCCACATCAAGCATTTACAAGCAAGTCATAATGAGAAAAATCCTCTTTGCTCAGGACTGATGTTCATCCTCTCACACTGTTGGCTCATACAGTATCTGCCCTCGATGCAGCATATCAAAAAGAAATGCAATAAATCATAGGAAAGTTTTGCAGACAGTGGGTGTTAAGATTGCACTGGCCAGAAAAAGGTGCTGAGCATGAGGTCTGTGTACACTGTGCTCATGTGTTTTTCATTTTCATTTCAAAACTGTCTTGGCTTTAGTACAATATATATTCTTTTGAAATGCCTGATATATATATATATATATATATATATATATATATATATATATATATATATATATATATATACACACACACACACACACTAAAGTTTGGGGTCACTTGCAAATTTCTTTGTTTATTTAGTGATTTATTTTCTACATTCTACAACAATACTGGGGATTTCAAAACTATAAAATAACACATACGGAATTAGGTAATTATGTAACAACAACAAAAACAACAGTTAGTTGTTATTTTAAGACACAGAGGTCAGCCTTTCTGTAATAGTTCTTTCAAGAACAGTATTGTCAAGTGCATTTGCAGAATCCGTCCAGCACCATAATGAAACTGGCTCTCATGAAGGCCGTCCCAGGAGGACGAGACCAAAACCTACCTCTGCTGCAGACGAGAAGTTCATTTAGAGTTATCAGCCTGAAAAATGACCAATTAACAGCACCTCAGATTAGAGGCGTTATGAAGTCTTTACAGAGCAGAAGTAGCAGAAACATCTCAATATCAACTGTTCAAAGGAGATTAATGCATTTTTTGGACGCCTTCAGCATTCTTTTACTATATATATATTTAAATATAAAAAATAGATAACAGCACTGGGAGGTTTAACTATACAGTACATGTCATGCCACACGCCGGGGTGTCTGATAACGGTTAATTACACTAACTGTCAGGCACCGGCTTAGGTGAAAGTATGTTGATATGGTCTGCAGTACTGAAGAGAGAGCAGCTTCCTCCCAAAACCCACTTTCAAAACACATCAAATAATGTTTTTTTATCTTAAACCACAGTTTGTCTCATTAATGATTGCTTCTAAGTTGTTCCAAATTGCCTCTGTGTTGTTTTAATTATGCCTAAGCAGAGCTCCAATCATGCATGATCAATGTGTAGATCAAGGGAGTGTACATCTAGCAAACTAGCTTTCCATTTAACACTAATTGGGATTTAATTCTGAAACCCGGAAGTCAACAGAGCTGATATTTTAAGGTGGAATAAGTGGAAATATAAAGACAATATAAAGTGGTGGATTTTTCACCACCTCATTATTTTATTTTGTATGACTATGGTTATACAGTACTATGCTTTGTTATTTTGCATTGGTGAGTTTTTTTGTACTGTTTATTAATGTGTACAATGATCCTGAGTGAAAGAGAGACACTATACAAATACTGATGACGTCCATCTGGTGACACAGAGCAGTGACTTAACTTTACTCAGGAGATGTTAACTCATCCCTAATGAGATGTAAAGAAAATGGCATGACCGCAGTGCCAAAGTACATAAATAGTAGTCTCTCTGGTCTGCAGTAGCATTACAGGAGCCGGATGGTGTTGCTTTAGTTGCACGTAATTAATCAATGAATGTATTATGCATAAGTTACAAGGAGCAAAACCAAGTCACATAGGCAATTCGATAGACATTCTGAAACAATTGTGGAAAGCAAAATCAGGAATCCGTTTTTTTGTGTTTTACCAGTGGTGTCAAAAGTATTCACTTTCATTACTTGAGTAGAAGTATAGATACTAGGGTTCAAAAATACTTCTTTAGAAGTTGAAGTATCAACCCAAGCTTTTTACTTAAGTAAAAGTTTAAAAGTACTGGTTTCAAAACTACTTAAAAGTATAAAAGTAAAAGTACCGTGAGGGGCGACAAAAGCATTAAGGTCTTGTTTTCTGATCATGCGACGGGGGGGGTTTGGGGGGGGGCGTTGTGCGCGTTCTTATCATGCGACCGAGGGGGAGGGGGTTGCGTGTTCTGATCATAAAAATAGAGTAACGAGGCTATTTTTAAAAAGTAAGGAGTAGAAAGTACAGATAATTGCTTAAAAATGTAAGGAGTAGAAGTAAAAAGTCGGCTGAAAAATAATTACTCCAGTAAAGTATAGATACCCAAAATTTCTACTTAAGTAAGGTAACGAAGTATTTGTACTTCATTACTTGACACCTCTGAAGTTTACTAATACTCATTGTGTCCAACTTGGAGCACTCTCTGACAGGAAAATCATATTTCTTAAGGCATTTTTCACAGCTTATAAGGCTTTATAAAAAAAGAAGAAAAAAAATCACATTAGTTGTTAAATTGTCAGATTACTTATAGAACAATTTTCTTTACCAGAAAGTGGTTATATTTTGTACAGCGCATGCCTGCAGAAATTGTTACAGCATTTGGGAGCTACCAAATGAACAGGATAGTTAGATTTTTTTCCAAGTCTGTCTTAAATCAAAATTGAGGTTCATATAATACATTACGAAGACTCTTGGTTGTTATAAATTTCCCTGCTCTGCACACAGGCCATGGGTTTTGTCACCCGGAGCAGGAGTACAATGTAAGTAATTGAAGTAACGGGGACCAATTTCCATAACCATTGTTCCGGGCCAAAATGCATTCCAAAGTTCAAATGAAACTCATATGAAGCTTTTGCAGACTTATTGAGGTGAATCAAGTTGGTATGGTTTAAAAGGTATTATTTAACTCTTTTCTTTCCCCATAACTAACCATATGGCTAAGCATAACTCGTTACCTGGAACTAATAAGGAATGTGACTCTCTCTTTAGCGTCTACCTGTACAGATTACCATTACACCTGCCTGACAAGATGATGATACATAAATAGGATGCACATACTAAAGGCAATAAAGTACCACACTGTTGTGTATATCCACCCGGACGTTCACATTACATTGTGGTCAAAGACTCATTTTTAAACACAGTTTACTCATCACTATCCAGTGCTTTACTGCTGTCTATTGTGGACTGTGGCCTTCTCTATTGCCCATAAAACCATCTGCAGAGTGACTGCAGCATATGGTCAGGCCCACTCAGCTGAATGCTCAGTGCTTACACCAGGCTGTGAAGCCATCAGCACCATGGAGAGCTCCCCAAATCGAGCTCAACAAGATCAAATCTTCCTTAACACAACCTTGTTGTGTGTGGGTTATGGGGATCTTCCATTGAATGTTTTCTATTTATTGTGTGGCATTGTTTATTTATTTACTATTTATAGCTGTAAAAAATAACTATTCTAAACAACAGTGCACAGATATGAGTAAAATCTGACAAAATATCATAAATGTTAAACTTTTATTTACTGGAAGGCAACATAGACAACATATTCCAGTCTCTTTACTTTATGTAGATTATAAAGAAACTGAAACCAATAGAACCTATGGTATACACACACACACACACACGTGTGTGTGTGTGTGTGTGTGTGTGTGTGTGTGTGTGTGTGTGTGTGTGCTTGTGTGCCCTGCGATAGATTGACACACCTTCCAGGGTGTACCCCACCTTGTGCCCTTGGTCCCTTGGGATTGGCTCCACACTGTAAATAATTAATACTGAAAATAGTTGTTGGAAAAAAGAAATATATGTTGGGCTAATATAATGCTGGTGTCAAAAAAGAAAAATATGCTTTCTCAATGATTGTATAAATTTCATTACTCAACTACGAAAGTTTCATCAAGGCAACGAGTATAACTGTGTTCATGAAACATTTAACTGCACACAAACAATTTTATGTTGGACGAACAAGAGGGACCTCTGCGCATGCGCAAAAGCTTTCTTCCAGAATTTTCGAACTTCCCGCTATTTCCTCCCGAAATGGTGAGTACTTCATGGAAACTAACAGTCCTGCAAAGTAATCAGCAATTTTAGCTTTATAACATATATATTATCCAGCAGCAAGCTTTAGAACATTATATTTTCGTGTGTTTATGTACTGTATATAATTTGGAGTGTTACAGTAGTTATCTGGCAATGCACTCGTTTCAGCTCCTAACGCATTTTTTTTAGATGGTATGTACATTGATATTAATGTTAATCTATGAAACCGCTAAAGTTTACTTACGTTACATGCATTTTAATGACTGATAATTTCAAAGGCTATTTGAAAAAGACGGCGCGTTAGTGCACCACTGAGGGAGCTTAATGTTCTCACTTCATCATTCATTAACCTTATAGTGTCTGAAAACGGTTATAATGGCTAAACGGACATTTTTTGTCTAGGATTTTTTAATTATTGGCACATTTCACTATGGTTGTTTTATGGTTTTGAACTACAAACGGTTACTTAATTAGTTATTCATATATTTTTCTTTTTGTATTTCAGGTATTATAGGGAGAATATCTGGGAAACACTGCTTACTGCATCTGCAAACAATCTTGGAGCTTGGCAAAATTATTTCACAACATTTATTTTTTTTTTTTATCTTAAACCATTTCTGAGTTAAAGCAAATATTTTATTTTCAAATAAGCCACTTCACGTTTTTACTGAGAAATATCAGTATGTTTTGTTCCTCAAAGCAGAAGTCTATTTATCCAGTATACTGTTTTGACTGAGTGTGATATTAGTAAGCTTTGTAACATGAATGTTAAAGGCACAGTTTCATTCTTGCATTTTGGAATGTTATTTGCATATTTTGTTATAACAATGCAGCAGTTGTTTATTTGTTGAAATAGAGTAGCTGGATTGCACTTAATCAATGTTGATAGTCTTTAACAGGTGTTTAAAGTTTACATTAAAAAAAAAATTCAAATTTAGAGGAATGTGTCATGTTATTTGAAATGTGGCTACAGTGAATAACCTACTCAAGTAAACTTTAAGATGTTAATTTTATAATTATGCAAGCATAATTTCCAATTCAAAATACCTTTCAGTCAACTTGGAACATTTAATTGACACAACATTATATTTCAATTTGAGACTGCTTGTTGGCCTAACTAGGCATGTTTATTCAGCATAGAACATTTAGTTGACAGAATGTTTTATTTCAATTTGTGTGTACATTTAGAGGTAATCAGCACAGCAAAAACAAAATAGTTTACACAACTTAAATTGAGCCAACTAAAAATTTTAGGTGCAACAGGTCACTAGAAATTTTTTAGTTGGAGTAGCAAGAATTTTTTTTACAGTGCAGGTTTCTCACACCTTGTACAGGATAAGCTGTACTGCATATTTGCCAGTAGTTCTGAGTATAAATTAATTTTAGTTATGTGTAGTCTCATGTAGTTCAGTCTTGTTTTATGCAGCACCTTGTCCCTGTGGGATAATTGTTTCATTTCACTGTGTGTACCAGCTCTGTATGATTTAACTGACAATAAAAGCCACTTGACTTGACCTGACTTGTATGAGTGGAAATAAGTTCCAGGAGTGATAACAAAATGGCTTCCAAGTGGACAGGCTTTACTATACTTCCTCTGGTACTGTAAGATTCACTCTAGATGTTTGCGAGTGTTAATGTAATTTTCCAAGTCCAAAAAGGTCCCCATGCTTCATGAACTCAGCAGCATCCCACACAAGCTTGCCATAATGAAAGATACCAAAAAGACACTATAATAGTCATTTGCATGAGGGATGAGGGAGGTATGAGGGATACACAGCTCTGCCATGTAGACTCATACATAACACTAATATGATTCCGTGTAAGGGTCAGGCTAAACAATGGTGACCTTCTTGTTCAATCCCAAAGGATTACTGCTGACTTGCTGCCATGTTAGAGTAGATTTAATCACTTTGCTCTCTTCTCTGACCCTGCTACTAGGAAGTTCGTTTTTAATGCTGCTCATCCGTTTTTCTATGGCAACAGAAGCTCTCACTTAACCTAGTGGGATTTGACATCCATATAACTCATAGCAGTAGTAATGAAGTTACCAAAATGTGATAATTGCAATTTTTCTTATATTAGCAAAATCTGAACTGTGATATATTATTGTGTTGAGTGTCAAAGGTCTGTGTAGAAAAAATACAAAGTAACTGAGCTGAGCTGACACACAAACTTGCGGACAGAGGTTGTACAGTACCACTGGTATACAAAATCAATTCAATCTGGATTTTTAAGGCAATCGAACAGTTTAAGAAAACCCTAGTCGTACTCTGTGGACTTCTCAGCATTTACTTGATTAAAATAAATGACATGATGCAGGGTTTATGAGTTAATAATGGTTTAACTGAATAAATATAATAAATGATGATTCACTAGGGTCCCTATTATAAGCATATTATCACATCTTGTTCGGTTACTGATCAGAAGGTTGGGGGTTCAAGTCCCAGCACTGCTAAGTTGCCACTGTTGAGCCCTTGAGCAAAGCCTTAAACCCTATCTACACCAGGGGTGCAGTATCCTGGCTTAGCCTGTGCTCTGAGCTCAGCCTCCTAACTGGGATATGTAAATAAAACAAATTAATAAGGGGACAGGGGTAGCTCAGTGGTTAAGGCACTGGACTACGGTTCGGAAGATCCCAGGTTCAAACCCCACAACTAATGCCACTGTTGGGCCCTTGAGCAAAGCCCTTAACCCTCAACTGCTCAGATGTATAATGAGATTAAAAATGTAAGTCTGCCAAATGCCTAAATGTAATAATTCCACTGTGCTGAATGGTACATGTCTTATCTTATCATTTCTAAAATGACATGAAACTTAAAAATTACAAAAGCATTTTTTCCAGGAGAGAAATGGACATTGAAGGAGTTCCTGGGAGGCCAGTGTGACATGCTGGAATAAGTGCATTAGTGTAACAGGGGATTATATAGACACATAAAGGTAGTTTTTACTTTTACGTTCTGTTATTCTGCACAATCAAAAGTCGAACATTTTCGGAAAATCATCTTTTATTTGTGCGGGAGAACAGTAACCTTGACATGCCTTCTTTTTCAGCTCAGAAAATCATTAACTGACTAACTAGTTCAGCTTCGTTGTTTATGCCTTGCATACCCTTGAGCGTCTTAATCACTATAGCTCATTTCAAATGCGTAATTCAGTGACTAAAGACACAAGCTAATGTTTACACACACGCTAATCGATGGCGTACGAACATGCCCTCATATGCTTGCGTCTACACACATACAGTGTACACTCACCTACACACGTCTCTAGAGTGTCTCCCTGCAGCATTACATCATTTCCACACACACCCCCCTCTCTTCTCCCTCACACTCGAGCCGCTGGAGAGCACGTGTGAGGGTGAGAATATCACAGGAACGATATAACAGCGGCGGTGGCATCTCTGAGACGGCGAACAGCAGCTATCGGGGATCAAAAGCTCTCAGTTACAGCCTGGAGGAGAAGCGCGCACTGTGCCAAGCAGTAACTGCTCCACAATTAGCACGGCACAGTCTGGAGCGCACCTCTCCGCCCGTCTTTGAGAGGTTCCCTCTGCCAGGCTGGGGGAATTCATCGCCGGGTCACATGTTTGTATTCATAAGGTTATGTAAATTCCTGTTTTTCAAAGCACAGCAGGATGCAGGAACAGAAAGAAGACTTCACAGATCAGCGTCACATTATTAATGGCATTAATTCCTCGTGCCAACGCTAATTACATGGCAAAAATCAAAGCGTCTATTTCAAAAGCAGGAGCTTCTTACAAATAAAGGTAACACTTTTAAAGGATTTTTTCAGCTAGTGGGTATTTTCTTCTTCTGAATCAAAAACTGATACTTTTCAGAACTGCCTTATTTAAAAGGCACCTGATGTTTCTTGTTAACGCTCGTCAGTGTTGCCAGTTTTTCAGTTTTCCCGAAGGCTACTTTTGCCTCAAATAGATTTTTCTTTCTTTCTTTCTTTCTTTCTTTCTTTCTTTTTTTTATCAAGTACAATTCTGCTGTAATCCTTCCATGGAACAGATTAGGAAGAAGAAATAGGTTAAACTGCTTTCAGGTCACAAATTAATTATGAACTGAGAAATGGCTGTGCCGGAGAAAACATCACATCGAGGACAGTTGCAATAAACAATCACACAAAAAGACAAATGAAAAATCCAAAATCCAGATTATTCTGAGCATTCTTGAAGTTCCTCTTGAACCACAGTGATATATCGGTGCGATTCTTGTAGTAAAAAGGTGGCACATAACTTTTTATCCATTAATACTGTAGTAAGCTATAGTCAAAAGCATGTTAGTTCCTCATACATCTTACACTAAAAAGGAGCTTCACAATGGTTATTGCTTTACCGGCCTTTCTTTTTAAGATTACATCACAAAGCATAATCTTATCTGTCCCACGTCACGAAACAAAACAACGACTTTAGTATCAAGTGTTACAAAGCCCTGACACTACAGAATTTAAGTATTTTAACATTACTCTGAACCAATAATTAATATTATTCACCGCTAAGCTACGTCTAGTGTGCATGACAGTATCACATGAGGGGAAGTGTTATTATACTGAATATCATGAGGGCACAGCGCAAGCCATGCTCATATTCAGTACAACAACATGACCTTAAGTGTGATATTGCTTTTATACAACTGTTTTGCAAATGGCATTTATTATCAATCAATTCTGATTAGTTTTTGTATTTCATCAGTTATTTGGTTCCACCAATGCATATCCGTCCACGACTGGTGGCCCTACGTAGCATTGAGCTGGTGACTCATAAGTAGAGTAGGACAATTAGTGATGGACAGAGTTAACAGGGGTGAAATTAGTTTGGAATTCTTACTGGTACGATGTAGTGTAAAGGTGAAAGAATCTTATGGGTTTCTCTTTGTATATTTCATTTTACAATATCAGATAGGTTGATTTAAAAGTTACAAGAAAGCTAGTGTGTGGTGTACAATAGGGTGTACTATCCACTTGTTCCACATGCCCTTGATCATGGGTTAGAGAGGGATTGGAGAATCAGTTTTGTGTTAGGAGATAGTTAGCTTTGTAGCTCACATTAACCGTAAACAAAATAAACAACAGAACGACTTATAGGCAATTATTAAAAAGACAAGGTTTTTGTATAAAATGACAACGTTATCAGATGTCTTTTGTTTGTGTGCCTGGTTTGCATGTTGGTTTTGGCAGGCAGCTGATCTCTCCTCTTTCCAGTGCTGCAACTGTTTCCAAAAGCAATGGATTCTGATTATAAGCTAATTATTTACAAAGGTATCAAATCTAGTTTAAAAAATCTATTTTTTAATATGGAAGAGCCAGGAATTAGGTGATAGCTCAATGTAACCTGCTGTGGCAAAAGGGTTAACGGAGCTGTTGACTCTCACTGACAAGCACTGATATTAAAGTGCTACTCACACTGCAGGAAGCACACACACTCACACACTGCAGATTAGCTGGCCTCTCAACAGTCTACCTTGTCTGTGCTAACTTGCCAGATTTAAGACCAGACACCAATTCACAAACACACACACACACACACACACACCCACACGCGCACGCGCTGGCTGGTGCAAGGCTCTTGTCATCTCATTGCTTCACATGCTGTCACAGAGCTTAGCTGATAAGACCAAATCAATGGTTTTCAATTTGGCCCTAGACAGACAGCCAGTGCTGTTGTGGCTCCACAACTCTGCAGCGGCACACTGACGAGATTTAGCCATCCAGATTTAGAAAAGTGATCCAACATCCTCAATACACAGCCGCAATAGGCAAAATCTGTCTACTTCCACTTGCAATTGTGGAATTTGTTTTCTCAACAGATGTTTGCAAGGGGTTTCAGCGCACTGAATGTCCATCACAGCAACAACACCAAAAAAAACAGCAATGCAGAGACGGCAGAGCCGAGAGCAGTTCTCAAGGCAACAGCAAGCAGGACTGAGATAATATAGTAATGGAATTCTGTCCATGTGTTCACAAGGGTTGTGTTGCAATTGGAAAACATAAAACGTGCTTAAAACATATGTGATAGATGATACCGTTAACCATAGGTCATGCATTTTCAATAAAATATGTCAATTTCATAGAAACATAAAAATCGACAGCTGCAGAAACTGAAATAGTTTTATTGGCGGCTACAAGCTGTCACTTAAAATTATAATGTGTAACTCAATAAAGTGTATATACATCTATTAACCATAACATCAAAACTACCTTCCCATTGTGCTGCCAAAACAGCTCTAAGTCATCACGGCATGGACTCCACAAGACCTCTGAAGGTGTGCTGTGTTATCATAAAACTCACTCATTCCCTATACCGCTTACCTCGTACAGTACAGGGTCTTGGGAGACCTAGAGCCTCTCCAGGCGAGGAGTGGCAATCCATCACAGGGAACACACACACACACACACACACACACACACACACACACACACGGACAATTTGGAAATGGCAGTTAGATTGTCTTTGGACTGTGGGAGGAAACTGGAGTACCCAGAGGAAACACACCAAGCACGGGGAGAACATGCAAACTCCATGCACACAGGTTAGGATTCTAACCCTTGATGCTGAAGGTGCGATGCCACAGAGTTAATGCTACGCCACCATAATAACAGGAAATACACAAGACTTAAACATTAGCAAAATTTTATCCACACTACATTTCAAACCTGCACAAAAACAAAAAGTCCAAAAGTATTAAGGATACTCAGTTAGCCTACTTTTGTATTCTTTTAACAAAAATACACACCAGCTAGGGACTCTCAAGGTGGCATGTGTGAACTCTGCATGTACTTTCCTCTATAAATAGTGTTTTCATACCAGCTACTATGAACACTGCAGTTTTGATGCTAATATACAGTCATGTGTAAAAGTTACTGCCCCTCTTTCAATTTGAAATGAAAATCATCCGACTATAGTGGGTCTGAGGATTAGCCAAATACAACCTCAAAGGAACAACAGAACTTTTTTTCACCATGCCATTATTTACTTGATCAAAATGAAGACAATGAAGGACAAGAATTATGTGGACAACACCAAGTACAACCATGATTCAATAGCTTGAAGATCCAAGGTTTGAAGATACATTGGTCTCATTTGTCCACAGGATCTTGTTCTCCTCAGTCATTTGACCAATTTGTTTAGGCGGAAGCGGCTTCTCTTGGCAACTCTTCCAAACACACCGTATTCTTTCAGTCTTCTTCTAATTGTGCTGTCAATGACTTGAAAATTTAACAAGGTCAGTGATACCTGTAGGGTCTGAGATGTAGCGTTGTTTTGCATTTCTATAAGCATTGCACAGTCTAATCTTGGCAATTATCTTGTATGCTTTCCCTTCGTCAATAATCTTTCTTCATGTAGAATGTTAAACTTCAAATTGTTTGGAAATGGTATTATAACCCAAGTTAATGTGCAGCAACAGGAGCTTTTCTACAAACATTGCTTCTGTCAACGCTTCAGAACTGCAAACTCCCAAAACGTCTGCTTTCATACAGTAGACGTCTTCACACCTGTTGATAATTAATTAATCATGGTCTGATGATTTGTAGCACCTGGTTGCAACTGGAAGTAGTAATAGGTACTTAGTATAGTCTGCATGCTTTTTTAATTTCTTTTTAATTTTTGTTTAATAAATTATGGAACAGTGAAATAACGTTATACGCTGGTGTTAGTCTGAGGTTGTATTTACCTAATACTAAGAGCTGTAGAACTAAAAAAAGGGGGCACTAAGTTTTCACATGACTGTATTTAACCAGTATTGTAATGCAGCACAAGAGCAAAAAGAGAAAAAGTGTGTATGTTTATGGTTTTTTTTGTACATCATCTATTAAATGGTATTACTATATCCTAAAAACACAATGCTCATAAAAAACATTACAAAAGCCTCTGGGTAAGATCGTTCCTACGGTCTACATGATTAGCACTGGCTCATCTACCGCAATTCCTCAAGCTAGTAAGGACTTGGATTAGCCCTTACTGTAACACATGCTGAATGGATACTAATAAGTATACATTATAAATGTTACTGTTATTGTGGGATTTCTGTCTTCTATCCAAACAATAGTTGTAATTTCCTGAATTGAAGTTGCCCACAGACATCAGGACTGGTCCACCACCTGGTTCTCAGACCCAAACCAAAGTATAATTAATATAAGTGATAGAACCATCCTGCCTGCAGATTATAACCTTGTCCAAGACAGAACTCCAGGGCTCATTAGAAGTCCATGACTCACCATTCACTGTAAGGTGCACCCAGCTGCCGTTGTGGAAAGTGTCGTACTGCTGCTCCAACATCAACACCTTACACTCGTACCAGCCCTGATCATCCGAACGTACCCTCTCAATCCGCAAAGATGACTTCCCATGCAGGCTAGCTCTTCCTGAGATAGGGACATAGAAACATCGCGTTTTAGACTTTATTGAAATTCAAAGACAAATTCACGCATGCATTTGTTAATGTGGATACCTCAGCAATACCTCAGAGGCTTTAATATACAGGACATAGACTTCGTGCTTAGATACTTGAAAACTGACTAGGAGTAACAGCTCGGAGGTGTGAACGTTGTGGTATGCGATATCAATCATATTATACTCGGCCAAAACATGGCATTGGTGCCAAAACGGACACTTTAGGTGGAAAAGTTAATTTTCAGATTGGATCATATAAAAGCATTTTTCATAATACCTAATGCTTCTCATCTCTCGATGCATTCTTCATTTCTTTGTAAATATGCATACACATGTAGCGTCCATAACTTTTTTAAGTCAAATCTTTTAATAATCTTAATTGTCATTCAGATGAAACTTGGCCAAACATGAAAGGTCATAAACCTGAAAAAGTGTATTATAAAATGCTAAATTGTCAAGATATTGCAATATGAATTAGACACAGTTACAGACACTACACGTTTTTTACTTTTTAAGCTTTTACCAAAAAACTATTTAAGCAACAATTTTTACAGGTCATATTCTTCTAGAAGCTTACTAGTACGCCAAATGTATCAATGCTCATAAAGAAATATGAATGATTAGCAATGTAAATTGAAATATAAATACAGTTGGAGCAAGACAGTACATATACTGTACTTTACTGTATACAGTATGTTGGGACACATACAGTATAATATCATCTCTCCAAACAGGGAAATAACTTGAAATTTTTAGGGATGCAAGAACAGTCACTTCCATGCTGCATAAACTTCAGAAGTACAGTACAGTAGCTTCTTTGGCACACACAGTTTCTGTATTATACAGTATGTATAAGATACAAAAATTAAATACTGTGTTTTGGACGACTACTTTTCTCCAAATGGCTGCGGTGAGTTCAGATCCCTAGTTTGTACAGTCGAGCTGCTCCCTGAGAAATGTTTTTGATGCACCAGACCAGATTTGTTTTAGCTTTTACATTTAGTAATCTTTGTAGTCTGATTGATTGTATCCATTTAGACTAAGCAAACATATGCTTCAGGCACCACAAAAATGTTAGCTTTGCACAAAATGGGGAGGGAACGTCTACTTGTACAGTAGTTCAGCTGAGAAAATGAGCAGCAAATTTTTTTGTGCCCTGCAGATCAATAAATCAGAGCTGTAAATGGGTCACAGCTGCTCAAGAACAATGCAATGTCTTGGGATGCTTTTACAGCAGCGATAAAGAGGTGACAGAACCACAGGACCAAGTGTGACACATGCTGTTGGTTAAAGATAGTTCTCTGGTACAGACATGCTAAAGGTATAATAAAGGTCAAAACAACTTCAGGTGTTCTGCTAAGGTATCCCTCAGCAAAAGTGATTTATCGGAGTGCATTTGAGACTCAAAAGCTAAAGTATATCTTTTAAACCAATATACATCGATCAGCTATAACATTAAGATGTCAGGTGAAGTGAACCACACTGATCACCAACTATACAGTATGTAAGTAAACTAGTGACAGGATCCTGGATATCCAAGGCTCACACATACTCACAGGAAGCAAAGTCCAGCCCTTCTGGTCCAATCCCAGAGACAAGCCAATTAAACACAAAATCGACTGAAAAAAGGTTTATGCTAGCCTCGTTATAAAGCACCAGAACATCCTGTGCACCAAAGGGCAAAGAGCCCAAGGCTACAGACCTGGCCTCCAAACCTCCCAGATCCCCATCAACAAGGCCTCACCTAGTAACCAGCAGCACCCAAAGGATCCAGTGCTAACGTCCTGGTGCTAGACACCCCAGCTCACCCCGAGAGGCCCTACAGAGCCCCACTCCAAGGGGCCAAAGAAACCTTATTGCAAAAGCAGAACCCAAATCCTGGGTGGTTTCAATGTTAATGTTTTTAATGTTATGGCAGATCCATTTATTTTAGCATATGTTGAACAAAACACACCTCATGGACCCTCCCACACATTACATTTCTGAAAGCACTACATTTTATAATTACATTTTGAATTCATACAGTAATTTGTTATAGGTACTGTTTTTCTTTTTTACATTTACATTTAGGCATTTGGCAGACGCTCTTATGCAGAGTGACTTACATTTTTTATCTCATTACACATCTGAGCAGTTGAGGGTTAAGGGCCTTGCTCAAGGGCCCAACAGTAGCAACTTGGTGGTTGTGGGGTTTGAACCTGGGATCTTCCGACCCGTAGTCCAACGCCTTAACCACTGAGCTACCCCTGACCCTACAGAAGATTACTTTGCAGTTTTCATTACAGTGTGTTTTTATCTTACCAAACTACATCACTAAGGTGATCTTTCCTTTTACAAAACAGCTTTTTGTACAATCATTTCTTGTGCCAAGGCGGATGTATATTAAAGCCTCTGCTGTGCACAGATGTTTAGACACCAAAGAGACCAATGAATGCATCCTTTGTATCATGGCTACGTCACTAAAACTGGCGTGTCAAATGGTTCTTTAGAACTATTTAGTTAAAACACTCCCAATTGATGCAGATAAAAGAACAGGCCTGTTTACAACCCACTGACTAGACTGTTTAGCATGAGATCTTTTTTATTTTTTACAGCGAACTCTACACTGGCTCAAATAATGCAGCTCTGTGAGTGACCCTTAAAATGAAAGGCAGAGCCAAAAAAATGAAAGAAAAGACTGCCTGTGTCTACATCAGAGGGCCAAACCATTTTATTCTGAATGTAACACACAGGCCTCTGTTCGAATACTGTATGCACTATGGGTCCAGTTGAATGGAGTGGATGAGAACCATGTAATGAAAGTAAACTCCATACGAAGCATATTTAGTCAAAAAGAACTAAAAGAAATCAGAATACAGGGAAATTAATGTATCATGTTGCTTCTATGGTTAACAAAAGCATGCGCTAAAAGTAAGAAGCTCAAGATGTCAAAACCTTAGCAACTAATTGCAAAAATTCCACACACCTTTTTCCAAAGGAGAAGTTACAGTATTGCTTAATTATCAAGTAATACATTTATGCTAAATGTGCTTTATTTTAATAAACCGATTATTATCTGTGTAAACATGTTCATTTTCACCTGTGAAAACATATTATTGTTGATACTGTAAAGATGTGAAGATATATTATATAAATAGATATCTTTATATAAATAGATAAAGAAGGTAATAAGAATACTGTATTAATATGCAAAAGTTTGATTTGCTACCATAACAACCTCAGACAGTGTACAAACATGTGATTCCTCCTGAATTTGGAAATGGTTGCTAGCGTTTGTGTTAGCTCACTCAGTGTTTATGTTGTAAATGAGACGATGTTAGAGAATATGCTGCGCTTTTATGCTTATAATACTGATATAACCCCTATACTGGATATACACTACCGTTCAGTAGTTCGGGGTCACTTTCTAACTCCATGATGGTTCCTGATTTTTATTTCTTTCTACATTGTAAAGGAATGCTGAAGGCGTCCAAAAAAATGCATTAATCTCCTTTGAACAGTTGATATTGAGATGTTTCTGCTACTTCTGCTCTGTAAAGACTTCATAACGCCTCTAATCTGAGCTGCTGTTAATTGGTCATTTTTCAGGCTGATAACTCTAAATGAACTTCTCGTCTGCAGCAGAGGTAGGTTTTGGTCTCGTCCTCCTGGGACGGCCTTCATGAGAGACAGTTTCATTATGGTGCTTGACGGATTTTGCAAATGCACTTGACAATACTGTTCTTGCAAGAACTATTACAGAAAGGCTGATCTCTGTGTCTTATAATAACAACTAACTGTTGTTTTTATTGTTGTTACATAATTACCTAATTCCATATGTGTTATTTTATAGTTTTGAAATCCCCAGTATTGTTGTAGAATGTAGAAAATAAATCACTAAACAAAAACATTTGCAAGTGACACCAAACTTTTGAACGGTAGTGTATGTTTTTTTCTATGGTATAAGTAGGGCAAACACAGTAATAATTCACCATCCTAAGCTGTGGTCAACTGTAACATAAAATGGAAAGCTAGTGCACTCTGTAAAGTGTACACTCCCTTGATCTACACAATAAGTAGTTTTTCAGCGGTTAGAGAAGGATTTGGGATTCAACCCTGTATTAGAAGCTAATACAGTCAGCACAACCCTGTTAGCCATGCGGACGGTTCAGAGACAATTCCAAACTACTTAGAGTATCAAGGAGACAACATGTTGTTTAAAATGAGATAACATTAGCAGATGTGTTTTAAAATGACTGGTTCTGAATGTGGACCCTTTTTGAAGTCCACAAGTGGGCAGGACCGTGGTGGACCAACATGATGTCAGGTGCAAAAGTTTTTTTTTTTTTTTTTTGCATTTTTACATACGAAAACTGCCAATTTCATTCATATCTTGTAAGGTTTCATAATATGAAAATATGAATGTGTGTAGTCCAAAGACTAGGCGTTCCCAAATTGCTTGTAGTGTGTGAGTGAGCGCACCCCATGAAGGGTGTGCCACACCTCGTGTCCTAAGTCTTCTGGGATAGGCTCCAGGCTCCCCACTACCCTGTATACAGGATAAAGCGGTATAGACAATGAGTTAGGGAAGGAATAAAAAAAATCTCTACCCCAGTCGCACATTCAGCTAAAAGACTTTCATGTACAATTTTATTAATATCATAAATTAATATCCTGTTTTTTTAAAGTAATGTTCGGTCTGGTTTTCTGCATTCCTCCTTAAAAATCAGACAAACAGTAAAATCAATAACGCATACAATTAATTTACATTTCCAAACAAACCAGGAAAATATTCTAAAAATCAAAACTATAACACTAGTGTGCATAATTCAAAGTCGCATTTGATGTTGGGGCTTTGAACGTCTTAATCCGTGCAGAGTCTTTTGATGAATTTTACTGGCTGCCGAGAAACATGGCAAAACTGCTTTCGAAAAGAGGGTCTACGGCTCGGCGTCAAAGAGGGAAAAAGTCCATGGCGTCTCATTACCATTCAGGGTGAGCTTGAGCCATTAATATTGCATATCCTGCCTCTAGTGATGTCTGATAAACTATCAGAGTTTTGTTGCTTTCATAAATCTGACATGCTCTCAAATGATGTCCTTGCTGTCCATGATTTGTATCAGTGGTGTAATTTCTAATCGCGATATGTGAGTAAAAGAATATGCTTCATCTAATAGTTTTTGCACTGATGAAGGGAGTCGCACCGCACTCTCCTCCCGGAAGTAATGCTGCGCTTCCTATTCATCAACACTGATAAAAGCGCTCTCTGAATCAGACTTATCAAATAATTCCTAATCTGTTGAAACATACTCTCTCTTTTTTTGCTTTAAAGGAGCAGTGAGACAAGAATTTTATGTTCTCTGTGCAGTGTTTTTAGTTTGCTCAACACAGTATGCACGATTTTTTTTTTCTGCGGAAAAAGGAAATCCAAAAAATCCAACATCAATGAATAATGTTAGATAATCATGTTCTCAATATTACACTAAATAATAGTTTTTTCTTTTATCTAGACAGCTAGTATATCCAATAAAGAGACGCACCGTACCGAATCAATACTTTTTTACAATCTTATTAGGATTTGTTACGATCTTACACGTTTATTATAATTATTATTATTAAGTTTTTCTATTATTATAATGATGAAAAAAAAAATTATGACAAGAAAGCATATAAATATTGATTTGAACAAGTTGTTATTTCTCACTCCCTCATCGTCTATATCGCTTTGTCCTGTATTCAGGGTCGCGGGGGGCCTGGAGCCCATCCCAGGAGACTTAGGGCACGAGGCAGGGTACCCTAAGACAGGATGCCAATCCATCACAGAGCAGACACATACACACTACGGGGAATTTTGGGAAAGTCAATCAACCTAATCTGCATGTCTTTGGACCGTGGGAGGAAACTCACCAAGCACGGGGAGAACATGCAAACTCCACGCACACAGATGAGGAAATCGAACCTGGCCGGGAACTGGACACAGTGCAAGGCGACAGTGCTAACCACTACACCACTATGCCGCCCGGCTGTTTGCATAATGGAACCAACAACCATATCACATCACAGTAACACTGACTACTTCTCTATAACAGCACCCACCTCATAATGTGTAAAGATATTGTAAAAAATTATACACAGCCTGACCGTTATTTTATTTAATGAGACTTTTTAAACCAATTTAATGACAATTTTAGAAACTTGTTTACCTACAGTAGTTTAGTCTGCATTGACAACAATAGATCTAACAGTCCAATTATTGCTCTGGTGCTTTAATGAAAGGCCTTTTTCATCTAATGAAGTGGACTGTTTTACTTTGTTTCATGTAGACTGTATGACCAAACGTACAAATCATGCATCAAAGTCGAAGTCCAGGCATGAGATGAAGTTCTATTGTAAGGAATTCTGCAAACACTATTGATTATGATTATGATTCATTTGCTCATTTATTCAGTTATTTTACTCAGCCTCAGACTGGTGGAACTAACTAACCGACTGGCCGAGCTGGTAACTGAGAGTTTGCAACAGCCAGTGTCAAAATACTTTTAAATCCTTTCTGGTACTATGAAGCCAAAAGCTAAGGAGAATAAAGAATTGAGGTGGTAGACGGTCCTGAAAAGCATACAAGATTTATTTTATTTTTCTTCTTTTTCCACTTTAGAATATCAACTACCTTCTGGGTTTTGAGGGTTTTTGAAAAATGGAAATCAAATGTGCTATGTAGGGCATACAATCCCTGTATGTGCAGTGCATGTATTCAAAACATCAAATCAAGTAAACAATATATAAATCATTAGAAATATAAATTATTTGCATGGGAGAGGTACCCACTTCCACATATTTAAAATCACAGACGCCCATAATATGTTAGTGTTACGTTTGATTGGCAGAGCAGAGAGAGATAGCCGCCTCTACGACCCAGAGAGCACAGGCAATTTTGATCGCTTGACTCCTGGCTATGGAGACATCTGGCAGTGCTTTTTTGTTGTTGTGACAGAAGCCAAGAGAGCCAAGTTTGGTTGAACAGCATGAACCAATTATCCAACTTCACCTTACTTTTAACTACTTGTAGAGAAACTTCAAATGCTAATTTTATAGCAATCTACAGTAAATGTATTCAGCGATAATGACTGAATTCTTTTTTTTCCCCCCCAGCAGCCATTTGCAATTTTGTCATTCCACCTATAGTTAGAACGTCCCTATTACGCTTTCCTTAGTACTTGGAGTTCATAACACTTGGGTGTCATTTTTATAATAATTAAGTTTTGCTTTACTGTGAGTTTTCTTTTTGATTCTTGGTTTGTGTGTCTTTCATTGGCATGCTGGTAAAGTTTTACCTTCCTTTACTAAACCGTTACCTAAATTACCCACAATGCAGCCTGGCTCCTTGCTGATAGTGGTGGCAGGAGGATTTAGCTTATACTTCCTCTCTACATAAGAAAATCATGAAGCAGAGTTTTAGGCCGTCCACCTCATCACCTCTGTGTCCATTCACTCCTCAAACTACTCAGGTTCCAAATCTTTAACATTCATGCTAACATCCCCATCAACAAAAAAAAAAAGGTCAATGGAGAACCTATTGCTGTGCCAGTTACTATAAAACATTTATAGTATAACATTCTAAAATGATTACAGATTATTAAGGTTTAACAGAATAATATTGTATAGAATACACATTATGCACATCAGAGAATGAAACCTCGTGTGATTGTGGTGCTCACCGGCGTACTCCGGGTCCACATGGGGAGGGTAGAATCGGAAGTTGATGAAGAAGGGGATGGGCACTCCGAACTTGAACCACTCCACCACATAGGGCTGCCCGTTGAGCGGGCGGGACACGTCACATCCCAGAACCACGGTGTCCCCAGCACGGGCAGTCACAAACTGGGGCTCCTCCCTGACTCCGTGGGCACCTGCAACAGAAAAAGAAACGATTATTTTGCTATTTTTCCTTCTTGATCACAGACACTAATGTCTCACAGCCAACAGAAACAACAAGTTACGAGGTGATATTTTACATTAGTGGGACTCACACACAAGTAAAGCAGACTATTCTTCAAACTACCAGGCAAGTCATAGTCATCCTGGAAGCTTTCATCAAGAAAAGACCATTATTGTCATAAGATCTAGGTCATTTATACAAATTGATTTATTTATCTTAATGTAAATGTAAATTTGCTCATACTGTATGTGTGCAGGCATGCTCATACACTTGCGGTCCCTTCGATGCATTTTAAACTTGTGTCACTGGATGAAAAGAACTGGAAAAATCCTCTCATAGGTTTCCTTAACAGCAATATTGAAGCTCACGTATGGGAACTGTGGTTGTCGCCATCTTAGCAGGAGCTGACTCTGCCGAAATCCAGGTTAATCCCTAAAATGGGCATACGGGCAGAGCGGACAGTGCCTCGCTGTGGGCTGGAACATGGCTACTTACCCATCACATGGTCAGCTGGTCAACTCCTAATGATATCCAGTTTTATAGCAAATAAAAATTCACCAAAACAGAACACAAAAACAGCTTGTTCTTTTTTTCCAGGCTGTAAACATATTTCTTTGCCTTGCAACTTTGGACACTTTAACAATGGGGGGGTCTATGGGGACGGACTCGCTTTTGGAGCCAGCTCCCAGTGGACGTTTTGGCACTTCCGCACTGGCTTCGTTTTTCAGAACCCCTTGTGAGTCACTCTTGACAAACAGAACGACTGTAACCAAAAAATGTTTCCTAAATGTTGCTGTTTATAAAATGTTGTTGAGCGTTGCCATGGTACTGAAGGACACCAAAGAGCCCAAGGATGAAAAGGAGGATTTTTTTCAAAAACAAGGATTAAGATTAGATGCGTGAAAAAGCACATCAGGATGATGAAGATTTTATCCCACAGAGTCGTTTCAAGGTTCACACACTAGTAAAGCAACAGCAGGTGGATTTGATGGCATCCTTTACAGTATATGTGGGGCGTTCAGAAAAGTTCACTGTATTAGCAAGTACCCAAATGGAAGTAAAACTTAGTTTGAGAAAACGTTGTTTCAATGCACGCCTACTTACAACTCTGCTCTGTATAATATCAATTATACTTTATTCTTTGATGAATATCAGCACATGCAACATAGCTGTCACTATAGAAACCATAACATACTGTATTAGAAATCTGTGAATTGGATTATCTGCTATTACAAGAAAATTTATCAACACGTTTTGACAAATCAGATTCTAGCACAGTGGTAACAACAAGACTATTTAAAAAATCCATTTCAAAATGTAAAATTTTAAAAAGACTTTCGAAAGACTACTAATCACAGAGAAAGAATTCAAGAAAGCTGAACTAGTTGGCTTCATGCTTCAAGTCTTTCACCGCCCACCTGTACTGAATCTTCATTAGTGTCTTCTTCAAACACTGCAGAGATATGAATCAATGATATAAACACAGATAAATAGTGTCTCCTGGAGCCGAGGATGCTAAAAGCATACTCCTCGCTCCTTGCAGATATGTGGCTCACCTTGGCTAGAGGTCACTGTTAAATCAAATACTGACTGATATAATTACCACTGCGCGGAGCACAAGGTAACACCCATAGCACAACTGCATAACCACAGAGAACAGGCCTGCAACGGGTTAAAAACAGGACACATGATGCGAGAGGGAAAAAAAAAAGTGAGCCGATGGATGTTGCTTTATTTAGACATTTCATTTCCATATTGAGCCACTGCACATTTCAAAGCTGTGGGGTCAAAAGATGAGGCTCACTGTTATGATTAGATATTCTCAATTGCCGATGCAGTCTCACCTACGCTCTCATTGTTCTGCTCATCCCTCTCTCTATCTCTCCCTCTCTATCCAGCCTAAGTAATGATGTGGTGATGAAAAGAGTTGCGTTGCTAGAGCATCCCTGTGCATATACCCCAGACTCCCCCTGCATCCAGTGCCTACTGCAGCACCACCTGCTGATTGGCTGACAATGACATCACCAGTGAGCAAAACAAGTCATGGAAGATATGACTTCACTGTACACACAGATGAGAGCAACAACCGGTTAACAAGTTCCTCGCCGCACTCCTTTAAGGATTGCTCTCGTTTACAATGAAAGACACGAGGGAGCCGAAGCATTCGATCGCAGGGAGTCAGAGGAAAGATGATGAGAGAATGAAGAAAAGAGAGAGAGAGAGACGATTGTACTGAAGTGTACATACGCGGAGACATCCGAAAGAGGGGGCTCGAACTCTCAGCATGACTAAAGATGACAAACATTGATTTTAAAATGAATGGTAGATTATAAAGCAAATATATATATATATAATACAGCTATATACAGTATAGCTTGTAGGTAGGTTTAACTTATATAATTATCATTTTTGTTGTAAATAATGAGAAAAAAAAAAAAAACATCTGTATTCTCAAACTGAAATTTGTCAATCATCCATACCTCAACGTAAGCATAACATGAAGGGTAATGATTCATTACTACAATTAAGTAAATAAGCAGACGAATGGGATGTGTAGGGAAGGTGGTATCCTCTTGAATGTTCTCATACTGTATATCCCATTGACAACTTGCTGAAGTCTTAACAATATATGTCTTCTGCATTTGCAGAGCAGTAGATACATGCATTCAATCTTAACCTATCCAGTTTTAGTGACCCTCTGACCACTGCACAGTAGGCTCATGTTCTTTGCTTACAGAAGTGAAACTCTTTGACGTTTCACTACATTTCTAGACGCTTTGTCAACTATTTGCCAGTCAACTTATCATCTCCACCAACAAAACTGCAACTTACAACAGAAATAGGAACCGACAGGCACGACATGGTCAGGCTCACTTAGGTTAAATGTCTCCTCATACTGGTCAACATTAAGACAAGCTGTTGACCAGAATCTTCATGTGCTGCTGCCACATAATTGGCTTATTGGATGATTGAATGTGCATGTGTGCAGGTGCGTCAATTAAAAGAGTACACAGTGTGTTTATGGGAGTTTGTTTTAGCTACATTTATTAAAAATAATGATAATAATATAGTTTACTAGAGCTTACTAGGGTCAAATAAACATTTTGGCAAATTTATCATTATTGTATTGGTAAGTAACCATTGAATAAACAGCGTAATGTACTGTTATTCATTCATTCATTCATTCATTTTCTATACCGCTTAATCCTGTGTTCAGGGTCGCGGGGGACCTGGAGCCTATCCCAGGAGACTTCGGGCACTAGGCGGGGTACACCCTGGACAGGGTGCCAATCCATCGCAGGGCACATACAGTACACACACTCACACACCCAATCACACACTACGGGCAATTTGGGAACGCCAATTAGCCTAACCTGCATATCTTTGGACTGTGGGAGGAAACCGGAGTACCCGGAGGAAACCCACCAAGCACGGGGAGAACATGCAAACTCCATGCACACAGAGACGGGAATCGAGCCTGGCCGGGGAATCGAAGCCAGACCCTGGAGGTGCAAGGCGACAGTGCTAACCACTACACCACCGCGCCGCCATGTACTGTTATTATAGGTTATAAATTCTTAAATTGTTGCAATAATAAATTATTTGCTATTTTTTTCTCTTGGTTGTCTTGCTAATTCTGTCATAATTAGTGACTTTAAGTATCACATTTTCCTAGTTGTTCTGCGTGCATATAAATCACTGTTCATTTGTATTTTAATAACAGTTGTGCCTGTATTTCCAAATTTACACTTATTACCCTTATACCCTTGTTTTTATGTGACCTGACCATAGCTGGATGAAAAAAGAAGAAAGAAAAAAAAAAAGATTGGCTTTTGCCAAATAATGCAACCATGGGGGGGCGCAATCCAGTGTCTTCTTGTGCCAGTCCCAAGTCTGGATAAATGCAGAGGGTTGTGTCAGGAAGGGCATCCGACGTAAAACATTTGCCAAATCAATGATGCGAATCAGAAATGTCATTTCCATACCGGATCGGTCGCGGCCCGGGTTAACAACGACCACCACCGGTGCTGTTGACCTACAGGGTGCCGGTGGAAATTGGGCTACTGTTGGTCGAAGAAGGAGAGGAGGAAGAAGTGTTCGAAAGCAGAGAGAGAAGAGGAAAGGCAAGAGTTTAGGAGTGAAAGTAGGGACCTTGAATGTTGGGACCATGACAGGGACGGGAAGAGAGTTGGTTGATATGATGCAGAGAAGGAAGGTGGATATACTGTGTGTCCAGGAGACCAGGTGGAAAGGTAGCAAAGCTAGAAGCTTAGGATCAGGGTTCAAATTGTTTTACCATGGTGTGGATAGGAAAAGAAATGGAGTAGGAGTTATTCTGAAAGAGGAGTTTGTTAGGAATGTTCTAGAGGTGAAGAGAGTATCAGATAGGGTGATGAGTCTGAAGCTGGAAATTGATGGTGTGATGTTCAATGTTGTTAGTGGTTATGCTCCACAGGTAGGATGCCAGAAGAGGCAGGAACATAGGGTGACATATAAGAGCGGAGGCAGAAGCACTCAGGTGGACTACATCTTGTGTCGACGTTGTAATCTGAAAGAGATTAGTGACTGCAAAGTGTTGGTAGGGGAGAGTGTAGCCAGACAACACAGAATGGTGGTGTGTAAAATAACCCTGGTGGTGAGGAAGGTGAAGAGGACAAAGGCAGAGCAGAGGACAAAGTGGTGGAAGCTGAGAAAGGAAGAATGTTGTGTAGTCTTTAGGGAGGAGTTGAGACAGGCTATGGGTGGTCAGGAGGTGCTTTCAGTTGACTGGACAACTACAGCCAATGTGATCAGGGAGACAGGTAAGAGGGTACTTGGTGTATCATCAGGTAAGGGAAAAGGGGACAAGGAGACTTGGTGGTGGAATGAGGAAGTCCAGGAGTGTATACAGGGAAAGAGGCTAGCTAAGAAGAAGTGGGACACTGAGAAGACTGAAGAGAGTAGACAGGTGTACAGGGAGATGCACCGTAAGGTGAAGGTAGAAGTGGCAAAGGCCAAACAAAGAGCATATGAGGACTTGTATGCTAGGCTGGACAGTAAGGAGGGAGAGGTGGATCTGTACAGGTTGGCGAGGCAAAGAGATAGAGATAGGAAGGATGTGCAGCAGGTTAGAGTGATTAAAGATAGAGATGGAAATGTACTGACAGATGCCAGGAGGGTGATGGGAAGGTGGAAGGAGTACTTTGAGGAGTTGATGAATGAGAAAAACGAAAGAGAACAAAGAGTAGAAGAGGTGACTGTTGTGGAGCAGGAAGTAGCAAATATTAGTAAAAGTGAGGTGAGAAGGGCGTTGAAGAGGATGAAGAGTGGAAAGGCTGTTGGTCCTGATGACATACCTGTGGCAAAGTGCTTAGGAGAGGTGGCAGTAGAGTTTCTGACTAGTTTGTTTAACAAGATCTTGGAGAATGAGAGGATTCCAGAGGAATGGAGAAGAAGTGTATTGGTGCCGATTTTTAAGAACAAGGGAGATGTGCAGAGCTGTGGCAATTACAGAGGTATAAAGCTAATGAGTCATACAATGAAGCTGTGGGAAAGAGTAGTGGAAGCTAGGTTAAGGGCAGAGGTGAGAATTTGTGAGCAGCAATATGGTTTTATGCCTAGAAAGAGTACATCAGATGCAGTATTTGCTTTGAGGATGCTGATGGAGAAGTACAGAGAAGGTAATAAAGAGTTGCAATGCGTCTTTGTAGATTTAGAGAAAGCGTACGACAGGGTGCCGAGAGAGGAGCTGTGGTGTTGTATGAGGAAGTCTGGAGTGGCAGAGAAGTATGTTAGAGTGGTGCAGGACATGTATGAGAGCTGTAAGACAGTGGTGAGATGTGCTGCAGGTGTGACAGAAGAGTTCAAGGTGGAGGTGGGTCTGCATCAAGGATCGGCTCTAAGCCCCTTGTTTGCTCTAGTGATGGACAGGATGACAGATGAGGTAAGACAGGAGTCTCCATGGACTATGATGTTTGCAGATGACATTGTGCTTTGTAGCGAGAGCAGGGAACAGGTGGAGGAAAATTTGGAGAGGTGGAGGTACGCTCTGGAAAGCAGAGGAATGAAGGTTAGCCGCAGCAAGACGGAATACATGTGTGTGAATGAGAGGGACCCAAGAGGAACAGTGAGACTAGAGGGAGCAGAGGTAAAGAAGGTGCAGGATTTTAAGTACTTAGGGTCAATGGTCGAGAGCAACGGAGAGTGTTCAAAGGAGGTGAAGAGACGAGTACAGGCAGGTTGGAATGGGTGGAGAAAAGTGTCAGGTGTGTTGTGCGATAAAAGAGTATCAGCGAGAATGAAAGGAAAGGTGTACAGGACAGTGGTGAGACCAGCGATGCTCTACGGCTTAGAGACAGTGGCACTGAAGAAACGACAGGAGGCAGAGCTAGAGGTAGCAGAGCTGAAGATGTTGAGGTTCTCTTTGGGAGTGACAAGGATGGATAGGATCAAGAATGAGTTCATCAGAGGGACAACCCATGTTAGATGTTTTGGAGATAAAGTCAGAGAGGCCAGATTGAGGTGGTTTGGACATGTTCAGAGGTGAGATTGTGAAAATATCGGTAGAAGGATGCTGAGGTTGGAACTGCCAGGCAGGAGGTCTAGAGGAAGACCAAAGAGGAGATTTATGGATGCAGTGAAAGAGGACATGAAGTTAGTTGGTGTGAGAGAAGAGGACGCAGAGGATAGGGTTAGATGGAAGCAGATGATTCGCTGTGATGACCCCTGAAAGGGAACAGCCGAAAGACAAAGAAGAAGAAGATTGGCTTTTGCCAAATGCTGGCTGAGCATGGCATGTTTTCTGCTGTGCACTATTGATGCTAATGGATGATTTCCTAGAACCAAGTAAATAAAATCCAGTGTAAATTAAACATAGTACATAATACTGTAGAAGAAGTTAAAGAAACCAAGAAAACCTTAAATACAGGCACTCTCTGCTTTTTCTTTATAGTGCAGACCCTTTGTTCTGTTTTTTTTTTTTTGCTAAACATAATCTTGACTCTAATGACTTTCCTCGTAAACACACATACACTTCCAAATGATTTGCCTGGAAAAGGAAAAAAGCTACCTCGACCCAACTTCTATAAATAACCATAAATTAGTTCTCAGTAATAACCACAGAGTGGGATGTTAAGGGTTGATGGACCTATACTGTAATTGCAAAGGAGGACTTGCGGCAATGTGTAACTCATCTGCATCAGGTTGATGCCTCCGTATAACCCTCTGCCACCTCTAATGTGGATTTACAATGGACATATTAGTCTTGACAGTCTGTTAATCTGTGTTATTGAAGCGTTTTCATTCGAATGATCATCCACCGCCTTAGTTGAGCTGCTACTAGTTGTATTAGATTTTGTCTTAAATAGCTCTGTGCATTAATATAGTTTTATGTGCGTTTGGGATTGCTGAGTATTACGGTTGTCTGGCACCTCAAATCACTTTCATTAAGGATGCCATGAGAGATTTTAAATCGACTTTTTGTGCATTTGATTTCTTGATTTCTAATTTCTGTGAACATGTTGGAATTACAATGGCGGTGTTCATCTGCCTTGCAAAAAGAAATAGAAAATCAGCAACAAAAAGACACTGTGGTGCATGAATACATTTAAAAATCTAAATCTGGTCATATATTTTAATAACAAAACTGTGATATTGTCTGGTAATTCGTTTATGTTCTTGGCACACAGTGTCATGCTAGTGTTATTTAAAGAAATATTACCATCCATATCCCTTGCATGGCAATAATGCAAATCACAATAGTATCCTGAATGTACATGGGGACTCTTTGTCTCGGAATGTAGATTCTGTACCCTAAAATATGTCCTTCTTAGTACTGTTAAATGGCAGAGTAGTCTTCCTTTCTTATAAAGGAAAGTGGGTCTTCTGCACAGCCTCTTGCCCTCATGCACATGCCGGTATTAGGGGCAGATGGCTGAGGATGGATCAGCAGTCTCTCAGACCACTGAGACACAGCAGCAATGATATGTATAGCAGTTTTACGTACAGCACTGCTCCCTTAGGGGCTTGGCTGAGAGCACATCCGGAGACCATGCTGGAATTAGTGTTTACTCAACACTATAGCACACCAAAATAATTCTACATCCTTCTGTTTTTGGCCTTGTGGCCGGAATTGCTCATATATGTGTATGTGTATCTTTAATATCTGTAATTTTCACTTCCGGACAAAAAGAGGCTGTTGGTGCCTGTGTCAAGAAAAGAGCAAAAGAACAATTAAAAATATTGCGCAAATTCCTGGATTAAAAAATCTCCAGAGGATTATTACAATCTGAAAGCATAGTGCTGAACCATCAGCTCTGGGAAAAATATCACTTAAACAATGTGAAGTTGAAATCACAAGGTATCCACATGCATAATATGCCATGAACTTACAGGATTGGGTCTAAACTGGGTCTCAAAAATTCAATTTTATTTGTCCCTGATGTCTGTCTAATGTTGTCCCTGATGATCAAGCAGATAATCAGAAACTCATGGGTCATGTGGTTACCCTATAGCAGAGTGAAGGGTGTATCAGAGTAAGAAGGGAAGTGCATGAAGTGAGGCATCCATCATGCAAAGTGCCGACTGTACACGCCTCAGGTGGTGCATGATGTGTGGTTACTTCAGCTGATCCGGTCTACAGTAGTAGGCTCTGTTCCTAATAAAGTGGACAGTGGGTTTACATGGATACTTGCCAAAAAGCTTCAGAATGCAACAGGGCCTACTCTATTAATCCTCTCTAATAAACACAGCACCTAATCCATTTAATGTAATTTAGCTTTGTGTAATGTTTGGACTGAATGAGGACAACAACTTTTCTAAAGATTTACTGTAACATGACGGTATTTTTTTAATCTAATTTCAGATTTGCTGAATATTGCACAAAATATATACAGCAAAATATTGACAACCCAAAAAAATACATCCCTAAAGAAAAGTTAACCTTCTGTGACACTAAAACCTGGCAAATAATCAATATTAAAAGCATATTAAGACAAAGTATGAGCCATCTCCAGAAATACTGACACGCTTGGTAACAAAATTGGAAATAATAGGCCTACATCCAAATTATTTAGCAAATATTGGGGGCAGTGGTAGCTCAGAGGGCTAAAGTACTGAGTTACCTGTACTGATCAGAAGGCCGGCGGTTCGAGCCCCAGCTCCACCAGGTTGCCATTGTTGGGCCCTTGAGCGAGGCCCTTAACCCTGTCTGCTCCAGGGCTCATCATGGCTGTAATGTATATGTGTCAAGGTTTAATATATTTATCATACAGTACATTTACATGTTTCTAGCTGTTGCCCCACCAAGATCAAAACGATGGACTCAATAATAATGAATATAGTGTACTTGGTGTGAGTATATGAGTGACTGTGATATGAGCCTAGTGTGCATAATCAGAAATCAGGTGTGTGAGTGTGAGCGGGCTATGATGTACAGTATAAGTGTTGCAGATCATGGCGGCCATGTTTGTAGGCCACATTGTGGAAACTGTAGTCTGATGCCTTCCTGTGTATACCGACATCGACATACCAGCATTAAGTCACCAGACACAATTCCTGGATGAGACCAGTTCACTCTGAGGATTCTCACTGAGGACTGGGTTGGCCATGTCAAAAGCTTGATTCTATGGAAATTCAATTACTTTTAATGTGGACAACTTTTTTTCAAATTACTGTTCTGTTGTGGGATCCAGGATCCAACCGCAATTTTCTTGGCAGAGGCAGTCCGATTTTTAATTAAAACTCTCTTGGTAATTTATGGAGAAGGAAATAACCCTTCATTATCACAGGAGATCCACCATACTGAACAGTACGGATTTGCTTCCTATTCTGTATAACTATCTTTTTTTATGAGCAGAACATCTTCAGCGTTTCCTATGAAAGACCATCATTTTTGTCTCATCTGACCACATAACTCAGTGCCAACAAAACACTTTCTACTACAGTATCAGTAAAGTGTTCTAAAGAGATGCAAACGAAGAGGCAAAGAGATTTATTTTAGTTTTTTTACAACGTGTGCCAAGAATCTAGTTGAGAATAAAGGTGTTTATCCGGTTAGGATCCCACGTGTGAGAGGAAGATGCAAATGCTGACTCATTCAAACGCAGTCTCTCACGGAGGTTAAGAAACGGTCAGGTGCTGACACTGGAATGTTCACCTCGTGTTGCAGTCCTTCCTCCAATTTACAACAGAATTAGAGACTTATTTCCTTTAATGTAATATACATCTGGTATTGACACTGACCCCACAGGCATACATTATTATTTTTTATTTTTTGCTTTGTTTGCTGACAGTTAGCTTGAGTAATCTGATCTCCTTTCTATTCCACTGAGACTCTCCTCAAACAGCCCTCTAAGCTGTAACAACATGGCCGAAAATAATTGGACAAACTACCATAATCATATATAATAGGATTATTTTTAGTACTTGAATGCAGATTTTTGCACTCAGTGACTGAAATGTCTAAAGTCTGGAACATCACCAATGGATGCTACATGGACATTACCAAAGGAGTTTCGTTCCTTGACCTGCTGTGCATGGTCTTTACTACAACTAGCTTTAGTTGCTGCTTGATTGTGAGTGTTTCTTTCTTCAGTTTTGTCTTTGCTTAAGGTCAGGTAACTGACTTTGCCTTAAAAGCTGTTGGGCAACTTGGTATATTTTGTCTCATTAGTCATCTGCATTGTTAAGTGCCATTCAATCGGTTCTGCAGCATTTGTCTGAATCTGAGCAGAACGTTTGAACTTCAGAACACATACTGTTACTTCTATTAGCAGTCACGTCATCAATAAACACGAGTGACCCAGTTCCATGGGAAGCCATACTGTACATGCTCAGACCATGACACTGCCTCCAACATGTTTGATCTGGTTTGCGTTGGAACATAAGCCCTTTATTTTCTTTATTATATTTCTGGTATAAGGAACAGTGGTACCCAGGCAAACAAATGACCTGCCATTACAATTTTGTAAGAAATTTGCCTCAGCATTTAAAGCATTTTCGGAATACAAGGGAACAAAACAACTGGCGGGTACAGTAAATTGCACATTCGTCTGGGAGCCGTTTAAAACTTGTTTGCGTCAGTGAAAAGCCAAGCGAAGCAAATATTTTGTTGTGTTTTTTTATTTTCATTTTGTGCAAGATTTAGTGAGCACATAGCACCATGGGTCCCAAAATTGTTATCAAGGACATACAGTTTCAGCCAGTTCCAAGAAGAATCGAAAGTGAGGTTTAATGTCTACTTGTTTCATATTTTACTTTATTTATGCCTTTTCAAAATGTTTTGAAATGCAAAAAATATGAGTATAGTGTTGGAAATTGGTAATATTGGTAACATTTTTGGGTGACAGGAACCGATTATCTGCATTTACATGATTTCCTATGGGAAAATGCATTCTGCAATATGAAATTCCGCCTTAAGAACTTACCTCTAAAACAGATTAAATTTGTATGCCAAGGTACCACTGTAACCTTGTATGTTTTCTTTTTTAAGCAAAGTCTAATCTTGCTGTTCTGTTTTTGAGTTTTACCAGTGGTATACATCTTGGAGCAAAATGCTCATAATTATATTAAAGCAGGTCGTTCTCAACTGTAAACCCTGACAATGATCTACTTACAGTACCTCCAGAATGTTCTTGTCTTGGTTAGATTGGCTAATGTGCCTTTCTACTCCAAGGTAATTATTCTGTAATCATCCACTTTAGGTGTCTCCATGACCTTTACGGCATTTTGGTGCTGCTGAGCTCACTGATGCATTTCTTCAGTGTAAGGATGGACCAAATATTTTTAAGTGGGTACTCCTAAAGATTGTGCTACCTCTCTAACACACACCTATTTTGATTTTCCAAAATATTATTTTGATGAAGAGTGAATAAAAGCAGATTGGTATCAACACCTGGAATCTGCCAGACCTTTTCTCCTGTTACTACGTCATAAAAATAATGAGTAAAATGGTCACAATCAGATATCAAACTGTTTATCAGTAAGTTGTCTGATTACTTAAGAGGCCGTAAAAATGGAGGGACTTCAAAAAATTTAGGTACTTAATGTAATTGTTGAACCCCTTGAATTATAGCAGAAAGTATGCACTTCGATAACATCTTAATTGCTTCATTTCAAATTCATTGTGTTGGTGTACAAAGACTTAGGCTGAATCCCATTTCTATTTTCTACCCCTTCCCCTACCCCTTGCCCCTTCCCCTTGTCCCTTGAAACGAAGTGGAAAGGGGAAGGGTTTAAATTTTTCCCCTAAGAAATGGGACACCACTACAACACTGTTATACGTCATCATACGTTGTCACTAGTTCCTAATGTTACGTTAAAGGACATGCGCCGATGTTTATCACACATTGCAATAAGAGAGAGATTACTCACTCCCAAAGTTTTTTTGCGCCGTATTTCATCCCTATACATAATATAAATTATAAAAATATATAAAAATAAAATATATATTTGTAATATCGTGCAATCGGTGCTAGCCGCTAGCAAACTTTAGCGATTTTTTTGCAAACATTTCTTTACAGAACATCACCATAAACACAAACACAAGACTAGAGGTAATATACATATAATGAAAACTTGTCATAAAAATCTTTATTTATGGCAAAAATTTACATTTATGGGTCTGTTTGCTCGAGTGAGCCGCCATGTTGAAAATTTCGCTTAGCCCTTCGTTTGAAGTGAGGTCCTGAAAAATCTTCGTTTGGAGGGCTATCTGGCCCTTCCCCTTCCCCCTCCCCCTCCAACCAAAAGAGAAATGAGACACCCCTACCCCTTCACGTGAACGCGCCAAACGGAGGGGTAGGGCTATGTGAAGGGGTAAGGGGTAGAAATGGGATTCAGCCTTAATAACAAAAATTGTGTCCTAGTCTAAACACTTATGTTCCTTGTTTAAAATGACATACGGGTTGCGATATGGAATTTTTTGGTGTAAGATCTATTTGACACATATTAATATTTTCCAACGTGTTGAAATTCTCTTTCCGATATCCGGCAGCTGTTCTGCGCATGTGTTTCAAGGCTACTGAGGTTAATCTATTCGCCAGATGGGAGACATATGATTAAGATGTAGCTATCCAGGGGCGTTCGAGTGGCGCAGTGGTAAAGTGCTCGCCCTATCATCGGGAGATCGCTGGTTTGGTTCCCGGGTGATGGTGGCTGGTGATGGTTTGGTTCCCGGCTGATTGGCCGAGCTCTCTCAGAGGGGCAGGAAGAGAGGTAATTCGCGCTCCCACATTAATCAAGGCTCTACAGTCAATCAGGGGCGTCTGTGAGCTCGCGCACGTGGAGGGAGTGGGTAGCGCTGTCCTCCGAGTGTGTTACGCCGCCCCCAACGGTGCGTGAGCGACCAGTTCGAAAAGATGCGTTAAGATGAGGAAACACGTGATAGTCTTCGGCCCTCCCGGGGGAGTGGTAATAGTAGCCTTAATGTGGGAACCCCCTAGTGACGGGGAGGAATTGGGCACGACTAAATTAGGGAGAAAATCGGGGAAAAAAAATCCCCAAAAAAAAAAGAAAAAAAAAAAGATGTAGCTATTCAAGCTCATAAGAGGGCATTGTCTGATACCCCCAATAATCCCCACCACCACATTTGTTCTTTTGTTGTGCTTCCTTCTGGTTGCGATGTTGGGTGCTAGGGGCTGATTCAATACCCAGTCAAGCAGAGAAAGCAACAAAATATTGGATTTCGCTAATGAGGTTTAAAAGCCGCTGTGACTGTCGTTTTTTAAATTGCTAATGGGCAATCAAAGGCTTGATAAAGATGCTCCATCACCAGGAAGTCTTCCACTATACAGTAGATAGCCTACAATGTATAAGCTTACTTTAATGCTTAATGATGTAGGGCAATTACAGCCTAATATTTGCTACGAACAAAAACTACAACTACTAACAACTACTAATATCAACAAGATGAGATTGTGAAAAGAAGCCTTAATTATTAATGGAGATGGGGACAAAAAAATATGCAGTTACAAATTGTGATTCTTTTGTGTGGCACTTCATGTATCAGCACACTGACTCAAAGATACTTTAAAAAAAAAAAAAAATTATTTACTTTTAACCCATTTGAGGTGGTAAATTTTGCCGTTCCTCTATAATCCTGCAGGTTACATGGTCTAAACTAGTCAGACAGCACAACATCCCGTGTGGTATGACCAAGTTATTTGCTAAAGTTGCAACTATCGATTATTTTGATAATCGATTAGTCGGCCAATAATTTTTTTCTCGATTAATCGGATGACTCCTAAACGCTTTAATTTGATGTTTTGCGTAACCATATAAAACCATCAATTTATGTATAAAAGTAAAATGCAATAGTAGGGATGTAACGGTATTGTAAATACCGTCGTACCACAATAACAATTTATTTCGATAATACCGTGGTCGCATGACGGTAAAATGATAGGTCTTCTGAGAAAAGTTTGCTCAGGCGACTGGAGCGAACGGGAGGTAGCGGGAACTACAATTCCCATCAGCTCAGGCGTGACCATCATCCTTTGCGGTCTGTTGTCGCTACAGATCCAGTAATGCGCACATCCGATTTAAAACCCGCTTACTCTGTAATGATTAATTACTCTTTCCATCTCTTTTCCTTCGCTAATAGCAGCACCCGCCACTTCCGCATTACTGATCTGTAGCGACAACAGACCGCAAAGGATGATGGCCGCGTTTTGATACCGTTACATCCCTATGCAATAGCCACATAGAGTTTAATTATCTTTAATTTTGACATTTAAACCTTATTTTATGTAAATCAACATTTTTGTTTTTAACAATAATTGCAGATGGCAAGTTGACAGTGTGTGTATATATATACACATGTACAGTATATTAGTTAAAAAAAAAAATACACTGACATATTCAGTTGTTAAGAATGACCTCAATTTTAAATACTCTTAAATTAATACCCCGGGGCCAGGGGTAGCTCAGTGGTTAAGGCATTGGACTATGGTTCGGAAGATCCCAGGTTCAAACCCCCACAAGCACCAAGTTGCCACTGTTGGGCCCTTGAGCAAGGCCCTTAACCCTCAACTGCTCAGATGTGTAATGCGATAAAAATGTAAGTCGCTCTGGATAAGAGCGTCTGCCAAATGCCTAAATGTAATTCAACTTAAGAAGAATAATAGACTTCTAGATTATGATATTATTTTTTTGTTGTTGTGTCAATATAAAATAATACTAAAATAAATAAATCTATAAACCATTTTGCTATACTAGACATTCTCGTAATACGGCGACGTAGGGAGAGAGAAAAATCGCCGCTACTGGGTTCACTCTGTTTATTTTGCCCTTTTTCCGCATTTCCCTCTGTACAGCGTGTAGGATCATGGGATATATCCGGTCCTCCGAAGCGTAAAATGAACGTGAAGGAAACGCACTAGAAGTGTTTTCCTCGCGTTCGTTGGGATTTGAACGGCAAGAAAAAGCTGCATGCAACGTTTTTTTGACACCGTATAACCGCGCAGCCGGACAAACGCACGTCTCCAAAGCCCGTGTCACTCACTGACTCCTATGTGTAGAAAACCCTCGGCACTTCATCCGCGCTCACCGGACACTACGACCGGCAGAAAAACGCTCAATTTTAACGCCAGATAAGAGGCGTTTAATGTAAACTGCTCCGATACCTTGGTGGACTTGGGGCGCCGCGCTTTTTCCTCTGGAGCCTCTTTTTCCTCCCTGGGGTAGGCTCCTGGCCCCCTGTGACCCTGAACAGGATAAAGTGGTATAGATGATGGTGAGTGATGCCTTCCATTAATATATTGTTCTTATTGAAATCAATGACAAGAGAAGCATTTTAATGGACCTTAAAATATCCTACATGGAACTTCCTCTCATTTAATTTCCAGTGGATGAAATTATCTGTTTACAATTTGTTGATATGTAGAAAAAAAAAAACTCTTATTTCTCTCACATTTTTAATTTGTTTCATTAAAACGAAAGTACTTGAAGTGAATTTTCGTTGAACAGGCTTATTGACGATGCCGACCTATTACAGTATTTGTCGGATTGGACGCAATCGTCAATGAAATAAAACAACTATAGTGCTTTCAGTTGGTATGCCAATGGATTTTTCCTCTAAACGGTCACTGGGTGAGTAAATAGAGCTCCACCACACTACCCAATACAACTTACATCCTTGGCAATACATCAATATCAACCTACAGTACATCCTTGGAAACATCTGGTAACGGTAAAGAGAAAAAACAATCAATAGGTTTCTACAGCACTATAATTTTAACAGCACTCAAGAACTGAAAGCACAGGGGTTTGTGCACATACATGGACAATCAACTAGTTTAATTCGGACTTGCGCGTCCAGTGCACCATGTTAAACATTACATACTCCAGATATAGGAACCTCGGTTATCAAGGAGGGTCGATAATTGTTTTGAGGTACCATGTGCCAAAAACAGAAAGGAAATCAGACAATAGGAATGCTGAGTAAAGGTTCTTTTTTTTTTTTTTTTCACCACACTCAGTTAGCACTGTGGCCTTGCACCTCCAGGGTGGAAAGTTTGAGCCCTGCTTCGGGTCTCTGTGGATTCAGTAGTTTGTAGGCTCTCACTCACCAGACTTTGTGGGTTTCCTTCCACACTTCGACATGCAGGTTATGCTAATCAGTGGTTCCAATTTGCCTGTAGTGTGTAAGTTTGCGTGCTTGTGTGACCTACTGTACGTTGGATTGGGAGTTGCCGCGCCTAGTACCCGGAGTCCTCCGTGATGGGCTCGAGGCCTCCAGTAACCCTGTCCGGGATAAACTGGTTAACGTGCTCTGGTATTCATTGGTCCATTTCATGCCACCTATTAGATTATTTTTTTTATGTAAGATAAAGAGACATTGATTGCTGGTATAGAATTTTTTTTTTTCTAATAATTATTTATATTATCATTAATAGTTATAGGTAACTTTTAAGGAAGGAGTCTCCAGTATCAGTACATTGTAAGGTCAAAAGCTATACCTTTAAACTTTTCAACAAGAGTATCATTACAGTATGAGCGGATTCATTTTTTTATTTAAATTCAAGAGAATGTAAAGAAACCGTGTGTAACTGGTATAATTTAAGTAATAATGGAACTAATGGATTTTTCACAACATACCCTGCAATTTTATATATATATATATATATATATATATATATATATATATATATACTGTATAGGGGACTGCAGATCTTACAAAGTGGAGAGCACACTCTAATAAATGAGATTGTGAACACGGATGGGATCTTTGCCACACACACTCAAATCCTATATCTTTAGTTAAACGCTGACCGTATTTAAATCCTCTTAGTCTGCAACTTTTCCCCGAGTAAAGCATCTCTCTTTCTTTCTCACTCATAATCCCTGGCTCTCCCGCAGCAATAACTTCCCAAACTTTCAGCAATACACGATGCAGACAGAATCTGATTAGAACACAGCACAGACAATTGAGGCCACACACACACACACACACACACACACACACACACACACACACACACACACACACACACACACACACACACACACACACACACACACACACACACACACACACACAGACTCAATGCTGAAAGAGGCACACACAGCTAATCTGGAAAAAAAAAAACTAAGAAAAAAAACTGGTTCTTTCCCTGGAGAATGAAATCCCACTCATTACACAATACAGATCTACGCTGAAGTCTGGGGCTGTGACGTGATGGTGATTTTGCTTTTCCTTCCTTTTCATATAGCCTTCATGTTTCAGTTTCCTGTGTGTAAATAATATAAGAGGAAGATGTAGTTTTTTTGCTTTGGTAGTTCATCCACCTCAACCTAATGTAATGCTTTTCTGCTTGCATTTTCTATTCTACGACAGTTCGCTTCGATCATGCAATTCGATTGGAAGAGAGGCATTCACGAGCAGCGATAATGATAGCGGACTGTAAGACCACTTGGACGATTAACTATATGTATTACTCCGCGTCCCAGGTGGACTTACTACAATCATTAATTGCATCAAGTGTACTGTAGGTCACGGCATGGGTGAAAGTGTGTGGGCACAGAGCAAATGCCTGCCAAAACCCACATTTAAAACTTTCAAATGTCATCGTAAACAACACTTAATAATTGCTTCCAAGTCATTATGAATAGCCTCTGACCCGTCCATTTACTTACTACTACAAAGCTGACTCACTCCTAACGCAATGCTGACTACCAAATCGATCTCCAACCCCTAATTAAGGGCACTACGAGGTGTGTGAGACAAAGGGATTGTACACCCTACATAGCACACTAGCTTTCAATTTAGAGCTATTTGGGATTCAACCTCGGAAAACAGAAACTTAACGGAGTTGATATTAAAAACCTTCGTGATTTACAGGACTGTAAATAAACCAACTCTGCATCACAGCCTTGCTTTATCCAGCTGTCCCGCAGATATCACCGAGTGATACACAACATGTCCAGCAACTGTGGCCACTAGTTTATTATCTAACTAATATTCTAAAAAACCTGGAACATTCAACATTTCACGCATCGGAAATTAAATGGAAAAATATATGCAGTACTGTACAATTAAAAATATTACAGAACGCATTTCTTTGTGGTTCATCCTATGCAGGTGTTGGAGGTAAAGCAGTGCTGCATATGTGACACCAGCACAATCTCAGCATCAACTAACCATATCCAAGCTGCAGCTCAATTTGCTGGTAATGCATCTCTCTATTTATATCTGACAGTTATTCCCTGCCCACTGCCTCACTACCTTTTCACTGTAAGCTAGACTTATTCATGCTTTATACTTTATCCCCGGCACGGCGAAGATCGCAGAGTACGTGTTTCTGCTTAAACTACCTCTCGTTCGGGCTTTAACTGGATAAATGGATCACAACACTGAGGCTGTTGAACAATGTTGTCATTGTTTAGCTCTCGGGTCAATTCTGGAGCACAGTGCTTTAGAAGAGTGGGGAAGTGCAGACGTCCAAGAGCAGCACTTAATGCAGTATAGATTCAATCAGCAGGAAAAGAATCATGTCCTCTTAGCAGATGTGATGTGCATTTCCATTCAGAATAAATCAGCTTAAGGTTCTTTTATTTGCATTGCAGAAGAATATCACTCTGTCCTGCGCTTTAGCGCGAAACGACTTTCATTGGTTAGGGTCGATACGTATCCGTGATGTATGTATACGAGATGTGTGATATCACACACACGCACACACACACACACGCACACACACGCACGCACACGCACGCACACGCACGCACACGCACGCACACACACACACACACACACACACACAAGGGATAGGAATCAGCAGGGACCAGTCGAAACAATAGTACCAATTCAATTTGTATTGTGATTCAGTTAGTATCATGATTTCAAGGTAATATTACATTTATTTTTAATATTTTATTCCAATTCTAGATAAACTTAGCAAATACTTTGTTTCAAGTGCAACACCTGTAGGATTAAAGAGGAATGGACACATTTTACCACCTCAAATGCAATTATTCATTCATTCATTCATTTTCTATACCGCTTAATCCTGTGTTCAGGGTCGCGGGGGACCTGGAGCCAATCCCAGGAGACTTCGGGCACTAGGCGGGGTACACCCTGGACAGGGTGCCAATCCATCGCAGGGCACACACTCATACACACACTCACACACCCAATCACACACTACGGGCAATTTAGGAACGCCAATTAGCCTAACCTGCATATCTTTGGACTGTGGGAGGAAACCGGAGTACCCGGAGGAAACCCACCAAGCACGGGGAGAACATGCAAACTCCATGCACACAGAGACGGGAATCGAGCCTGGCCAGGAATCGAACCCAGACCCTGGAGGTGCAAGGCGACAGTGCTAACCACTACACCACCGCGCCGCCTTCAAATGCAAATATATATAAATAAAAAATATTTTTTCCAAAAATTATATATATAATAATTCGTATAATTGGTTCTGGAAGTGGGCTCGTAAGAAATAATAGAAACTCAAATTATTCGTTCCACAGCCCAAAAAAAAAACAAATACATAAAAATAATTAACACAAAATATAAAGTAAACATAAAACAAATTAATCTGCACTTTACTTTTTAAAAAAAGTAAAAATAAATCCCGACAGATAAGTGTTTCCGTTTATGTGCACACTGTCTGTGTGTGTGTCTGTGTGTGTGTTTGTGTGTGTGTGTCTGTGAAGCCACTCCCGTCCCGAGAGAGAGTGTATGAACCTGCACGCTGTCAAATTACGCGTGCACACACATAAGAGAGGCTGAGGGAGAAAATGGATTTTTAACTTTCTAATGACACTTTATTTCACAGTAAACCTTTCTTATTCGAATTTCAGATAAACACACATTAACAGAAACACTGTTTTATCTGAAAAGTGTGCAAGGAACATCGTTAATGACACTCGTGTTATTGCTTAATAACGAAATCACTGCTGTAAAGTACCGAACTTTACCTTTGAAAAGAATCACGACAGAGCAGAGTTTCGGTGAGGAGCAGAGAGTGCATGTTTGTGTGTGTGTGTGTGTGTGTGTGTGTGTGTGTGTGTGTGTGTGTGTGTGTGTGTGTGTGTGTGTGTGTGTGTGTGTGTGTATGTGTGTGTCTGTGTGTGAAGCACCCCCTCTCTGCTTCGCAAACACACACACACACACACACACACACACACACACACACACACAGACACTCTAATCACGCCACGTGATCACGACTGAGCCAACGGTTTTTCTCTCTCTTGTGCTGCGGAATTGTGGGTAATCGTCTCCCCTGCTGAGTCTTAGTGCGCGTCTCTTACTGGTATCAACATCCGTGCACGCGTGTACTGTTTATAACACTGTGACTTCGCGTAAAACATATTTTATTTTGTGTCTGTATTAGGGTTGTGTACCGAAAACCGGTGCCAATACGGCACCGGTACCTACCGGACCGGAACAGAACGCCAATTTCGGTGCCTCATTTCGGTGCCACTTAAATGCCTGAACTGTCGATTGAAATATTTGTTCTCTAGATTGATATATTTTTGTAGATTAATAGTTTATTAGATTAAATAAAAAAAATTAAAAGCACAAATCACCCGGAAATGAGAGACCATCCGAGATGCGCGTGAATGCAGTAACTAACGTTACACTCGCTCTGACGGCAGCAGGCGGTCTACCGATAGCTTAGCATGCTAAATTAAACAACTCTCGTTAAAATGCCTAAAACTAAACGGCCGAAAGTGTGGCTGTATTTCACAAGAAAGGATTCCGACACAACGACATACAGCAAATGTTTTACTGCAGTTGCATGTAAAGGGGGAAACACGTCAAATCTAATGAAACATTCGTGGGCAGACGGAATAAAGTTAAAAGCAGAGGGAGGCACCGTGTTTTCTTGCGGACAACAGCTGGCACTTTCGGTCCCAGTCATACCAACCGTAGCAGACACACACACACACACACACACACACACTACTCTGTCGCGATTCTTTTCTAAGTAAAAGTGCAGTTACATTTGTTAAATTTTTGCTTTACGGTAGTGATTCCATTAGTGTGTCGCTCAATCAAGTGTCATTGGAGAGATTTCTTGTTTATTCTTTGGATAAAACAGTGTTTCCGTTATGTGCGTGCGTGTGTAAAAAGAGTAGAGGAACTGTGTAAGACGAGAAGGGGGAGAGGGGAGCTTACTTTAGATGCCCACACAAGCACACACACACACACACACACACACACACACACACACACAAACACAAACACACACACAGCGCCTGCGCGCACAAACAGAAACACTTATCTGTCTGGATTTAATTTAACTTTTTTTTAAGGTAAAGTGCAGATTAATTTGTTTTATTTTTACATTATATTTTGTGTTACGTTTTTTTATGTATTTATTGGGGGCTGTGGAACGAATAATTTGAGTTTCCATTATTTCTTATGGGACAATTTGATTTGGATTACAAGTGTTTTGGAATATGAGCCAGCGTCCAGAACGAATTATGCTCGTAGTCCAAGGTTACGCTGTATATAAAACACACAACATTGTCTCTTTCAAAATATTTTGTCATATAACCTCATTACTCTTACAAGTATATAATAATTTACTAAATTAAGCGACCCCTGAAAGGGAACAGCCGAAAGACAAAGAAGACGACTAAATTAACAGAAGTCTGGCAAGTCATGTTAATTTAAAGTATTTATCCATTTCCAACAGGTATGATGACCAGGATCTATCTATCTATCTATCCATCTATTAGAAGTAAGTGATTTGGATAAGGCCATTCTACATACAGTATGTACATATACAGTATATGCTTTGCTTCACAAATTGCCTATAGTACAATAGCATTGCATTTAAATAACTATTATACATTTATAAACAAATGTATTATTAATAAACAACAGGTAATGTACTTTTAAAACGTACTTGTAATTATCATCTTTAAAACAATTATTGAGCAATAATAATAATAATAATAATAATAATATACAAGCATTTTGGCAGATGCCATTATCCAACGCGACTTAACGAACAGTTGAGGGTTAAGGGCCTTGCTCAAGGGCCCAACTGTGGCAACTTGGTAGCTGTGGGATTTGAACCTTGGATCTTCCAAACCATGGTCCAATGCCTTAACCACTGAGCTACCCCTGCTCGGGGTATAATAATAAATAAACATAACATGATTGCTTTCTGTTTGTATACAGTCTGGATGTATTTGCTGTGCAAAAGTCATTTCTTTGTATTAAATTAAATGATGTCAAAAAGGGCAACAAATGTTTTACTGTGACAGGGTACAAAATTCCTGAAGATCCAATTAAAAATTTGGTTGTTTATGTAATAATCTCAGCAGCAACCTCATTTCAGCATCTAATGTATAGTATACAGTACTAATCACCGGCCTGGTCATCTTTCATCATCTGCACCTGTTTCTTACTAGCTTAGGCTAGATGTTATTTATGCTTGAATGCTTCATGGGTCACTGTGCGGCTTAAAAAATAAATAAATAAAAAAAAAACATTTCTCTGAAACTGGTCAAGTACATAAACTGGACTGAAAATGACAGCAACAAAAACTAATTCAAGAAGCCTATTCCTTAAGATTACATTAAAAATACAAGACATTTTAATTAAAAGTGTAATTTATAATAATTTAATAAAATACGTGTTCTGTAAGCAAAAAAGTCATTCTATCCTGAGTCAGTCTCATTTTTAGTGTGGGATTATGTTCAAGAAAGAGCTCTTTACTGTCCATGGAATTTTCAATTAAAGAAGTCCTTGGCTGCGAAGACTATCTTATGCTGTGTGTGTTGATGGACGTAAATGCACCAAATGTGTCACCTTAAATGTGTCTGCCTCCACATCCTCCCACATGGCCCTTAATGCCAAAAGCTAAATCACAGCCTTAATTACACTTCCAACGATGGCAAGCAAGATATTTTTATGGTTCATTGGTATGTAATATTCCTTCCTACAGGGGCCACGCTCACTACACTGACCTTCCCTGGGTTCAGAGAAGTGGTCGGGGGACAGCAGTGCAGGGATGACTGAGCTAAGAGAGAGGAGGAATGCAGTTATTACAGAACAGCTAATTCGAGTTCAGAGAGGGCAGGGAGGGAGCTGTAGTAGGAGGACACAGCTCAGGGACGTCTGATCCATCAGCACTAACCTTCAGGAAGCGACAGTGCGTGTCCCGACCGGCACAGGCGAACTACAGCGAAGTCCGCTGCAGTGTACTCTACACCCTCGAGACATGGACGCATCATGATCAAATTTTCAACAGATATAGAGCAAGCAGACAGAAAGTGAAAAATGGATGGACAGATAGAAATGTGTCTTGAATTGATCTCTGGGCATTGAAGTGGAGCGAAAGCGGTGGAGGGAATGAATGAAAGGTTTCTGGACAGGAAGGATGGAGTACTGTACTGGAGTATCTCATGGCCAAAGCATGAATATTTAATGGCTATGAAGAAGCTGGGTTGGAGGAAGCTGAGTGCGCTGCATCAATGAACAGCTGAAAGATGAGCCACGGGAGGAAGTGGGCCAGCCGAGGGGGCGGGGAGAGAGGAAGAGGAGGTCAGTATGCTGCTTAAAACCATGCTGAGCTCATGAAATCACACATATCATCGCTCTCTCTCTCCCTCTCTCTCTCTCGCACACTCACACACACTCCTCCTTCATCAGAATCTGCCAGGCTGCATACAGTCGGTATGTGTGAATGAACACTGAAGTTGATCACACAGTTGGTCTAATCTTTTTTTTTTTTTTTTTTTGTCAATCCATTTTTGAGACCAAATCTGTATTGCTGAATTGCGGTGTTAACCCGACTAATTGTGCAAGCCTGTTTAAAACGTGGACTTTTCAAAACATATGGACTTTTCATAACATATAAGCATGTTGGTTTGACTGAAATTCTGCTAAATCGAACTTCTCACAGTCGGACTAGCACACCCAGATAATGCGGTTGGGGAGTCGAGCTTCACTTTGCACATGTGACCCAATCGAACACAGGAATTATCATAGGCACTCTGTTCATGCTCCATGGTTTCTGCAAGAAGTCACTAACAATACAGTACGGTGATGTCGTCTGCCTTCAGATAACTATGAGGCCCTGTATAGGGCTTAAATCAAACTTCACTCATGCAGACACACATGAAACACTTGCATAAACATACAGTATGAAACAGTCACACATGCGTACATACATACTACTAAATGCTCAAACCACTACAAATGAAATGCACGCGCACACCTATGAGACACGCGCACATACACACATAAACTAGTGATGGGTCGCCCATGAACGATTCGTTCTTTTTAAAATTAATCTTTAACGTGACTCAGATGAACGAGTAGTCTCGGAGAGTGATTCGTTCATTTTCTACTGGGTGCGCATGCGCAAATCATCGCAAAACCTCCGTAGATTGTGTACAGGAAACAGAATTGAGCGATGCTTTCTCAATGACTCTTCTACTCCGAGTCGTTCGTTCTTTTGGAACGTGACTCCCATACACGATATGCAGTGCAGTACAAAGGAAACAGAATTGAACAGTTCTCTTCATTGAATCTTCTACTCCGAGTCGTTCGTTCCTTTCTCTCATAGACGCTATGCGGTGCAAAAGATTCAAAAGAAGGAATGACTCAGACTGGAAGATATGAGAGGTGAGCTACTCATTCTGTTTATTATAATATGTCCTTAGCTGCATTGTAATATTTTCATTACTGGAATTATAGCCATTTGTGTATGTAGACGTATGTAGACATATTGGTTGAAAATGCAACATTTAATTTTATTTCTGATCTTCTTCTTCTTCTTTGTCTTTCGGCTGTTCCCTTTCAGGGGTCGCCACAGCGAATCAGCTGCCTCCATCTAACCCTATCCTCTGCATCCTCTTCTCTCACACCAACTAACTTCATGTCCTCTCTCACTGCATCCATAAATCTCCTCTTTGGTCTTCCTCTAGACCTCCTGCCTGGCAGTTCCAACCTCAGCATCCTTCTACCGATATATTCACAATCTCTCCTCTGAACATGTCCAAACCACCTCAATCTGGCCTCTCTGACTTTATCTCCAAAACATCTCACATGGGTTGTCCCTCTGATGAACTCATTCTTGATCCTATCCATCCTTGTCACTCCCAAAGAGAACCTCAACATCTTCAGCTCTGCTACCTCTAGCTCTGCCTCCTGTCTTTTCTTCAGTGCCACTGTCTCTAAGCCGTAGAGCATCGCTGGTCTCACCACTGTCCTGTACACCTTTCCTTTCATTCTCGCTGATACTCTTTTATCGCACAACACACCTGACACTTTTCTCCACCCATTCCAACCTGCCTGTACCCGCCTCTTCACCTCCTTTGAACACTCTCCGTTGCTCTCGACAGTTGACCCTAAGTACTTAAAATCCTGCACCTTCTTTTAATTTTATTTCTGATCAAAAGAACGAAATGAACTAAATGACTCAAAAAAAGATTCGTTCATTTTGATGAACGAGATTCAAAGAACTGAGTAACTAAAATGATTCAAACTTCCCATCACTACTGGATGTTGTGCGGTTTGGATGCTGCACAAACACCATATTGCAGTACATTGGAGCTACAGTGCATCTCAAAAATTAAACACTATTCTATATCCTTCAAAAATTAAGGAACCATGGATATGGTCCGGCGAATGGAAATTAATCAGCATAACTGCTACAAATAAATGTTGAAATTATTAAGGTAAAAAATTAGGTTGTATTTGCAACACTTATTTTGGGACCTTCATTTACATTACCATTATCCCAATGTAATTTTATCAAAATTTTATTGTTCTAACTTTCAAAAACAATGTTGTCCCAACAGTGAATATCATCGCAATGTCGTTACAACTATATTACAACAGGTTTTTCAAAATTAGGGCACCTGCTGGGAAAGTTCATAAATTTTTACTCCTCAATTTTTAGATGCAGAAACTTTTTTCCTGCTTGTGATGCCTATCAGAGCATATCCAGCGTAAAAAGTAGCTAGCTAGCTAATGACGTTGGATAATGTGGAAAACATTTACCAAACATTAGTCATTAAACCCACCATATTAAAATGTTATCAGCTACCTAATAACATTTTATATACAAGTCCTGCAAGTGTACTTAGACCAATATTTCAAGCATTACAATCTATGTCGGCAGTTTTATATGTATTCTATTAACAAAAAAATTGCTTTTAAATGATTTACTGACAAGGTCTGCTTAATACTGTATATTTAAGGATGACAGGGTCTAAAAATAATTTCTACTTAATAAGTACTGCATGAAAACATACTTTTTATAATAACTTTATACCTTCTTCATTACAAGTTCTTCTTCTACAAAGGCTTAGAATGACTTGCATTGAGAAACAGACAGCATGGCCAAAAAATACATTAATATTAATATTTCTTTGAAGCCTTTCGGTCTTGAGTCCAGGTTTACCTAAATAATTTTAATAATTGTAAATCAATCTCTCTTGTTGACTCAATATGAGCCACCAGAAGCCTACTGAGGCTACTCTCTTTGCATGGCTACTGTTTAAAAAATGAATATCCTTGGCCTGTTAATCTGTTTGTCTCAGGTACCAGGCTACTGAATTAACCAGCACAAATATTTCTCCAGCATAGCTCATTACTATAAGAACTGTAAGTTAATCTGAAAAATTAAGATTTAAAACATAGCATATAAAATATACCAGGCGATCTGAAATCCATTCATCCATACACCCATTATCTACACCTCTTATCCTATGCAGGTTCAAGGAACATATCTTATGGAACTCAAGGTACAGGGTACAATGCGAGTCAGCTGATACCATGTGTCTTTAAACGGATGGAGGAAACCAGAGTACCCAGAGCACCACCAACCAAGAACAGGGGGAGCATGTATTCACGCAGCAATATACAGCCCACCAACCTTGGGGGTGCAAGGCGACAGTGATAGTGCGTTAGTGGTTATTTCGCCTTCCAGGAACCCCACAACAAGCATTCTATTTATAAGACTGACTCCAGTTATTTAATGTTGCATTTTCCCATTAAAATTGACTATGCTTATGCATTGTTTTAAAAATGACAGCTCTACTTATTCCTAGTAAAATGATTTCCCCCTGGTTCTTTACGTACCTAGACAGATATGGTTGTTTCTGCCAAATCACACACTGCATTCCACGGTAATTAGTGAAAGTCTCTCAAGTAGCTAACAAGTGTTATTAATGATATAATGTTTCAATACATGTTTCCTACTCGTTCCCGGCATGCATGAAACACAATATAAGGAAATAGGCGCAAAGGCTAATAACAGGGGTTAATATGGCCGAATGGATAGGTTCTTTACTGCCTAACAGATGTCTGTTCCAGATGAGTTAAACCAATAAAAGAAACAACAGAGATTATCAGAATCTTTTCAGTTAGATCATTGTTACCCTTAGGATTCCTCTGTCGCTCCAGCAGGGCAGATTGACCTCTTCGACTGACTGACTGACTGACTCACTCACTCACTCCAGCATGTGCAACACCTTCACACTTCTCTATTACTCATGTCTACCATCACCGCTCTTGCACCTGACAAGCCCACCCAGCCCTCAAACCCACAAACATGATGATTTACTTTCTATTTAAACACAAAGTCTATACACTGCAGCAATTATGTGAAATTACTGTATGCTGACAGACCCAATATGTTATATAACACCAAACATACAGTACATACATACTTACTTATAGAAGAACTCATTTTTGACCTTATTCATTTGATATACTGTATTACAGACGACTCTGTGAATACCTGCCAAGGTCCACATGGTGTCTCAATCAAACCTAGTGTCTTTAAGCAGGCAAATTACATATTTGCAGAAGCATTTGCAGTCCATATCTACATAATTTTTATGTATAATAATCTGTCTAGAATATAGTCAAAGATATTTATCATTGTCGGCAGACCTAATTGTAGATACATGCAGATGCAAGCTTCGGTACAGGAAATATTAGTCTTTTACTTTTACTATTGACTGTTACAAAAAAAAAAACGAATAAATAAATAAAACAACTTCACAAATTGGAATGCAAAGCATTTCATAGTCTGTATTTCTTGGCAGACAGTTAAAAATTCTCCACTTACATCCAGACAGAAGTTCTTGTGGGTGTGATTTGGTTGTGTATTTCTCAAAAAGTGTTGTTTTTTTTTTTGTGAGCTAAGCAACTGTAAAAATAGCCAAGTCTAATGTGACAAATAGTTCATATTCAGCACTTCCTGCACTTTTTTTACTCAAACGGGAAACTTAAGGCCAGCCTTCTAGTTTTCTATTTGTTCACAAATTCACCTGTCAAAGTTGAAAGTAATCTTTCACATGATATTGCCTTTCCCCTTTGATCAACTGTTCATTTCTCCAAATATGATTTTTTAAAATCACATTTGCATTTGGTCTTAGTTTTATAACCAAGAAAAGAGAATACCCTAGTGCTCTGGGGGTTGTTCTTCGTACGTCGCTAACTCAGTTAGCTGGATTTGATTGTTGTGGATTTGTCCTGATCTTGGATTGTTTCGTTCTCCGATGCTCATCTCGCACTTGTTGTCATAGCAACATGTCCGTAAGCTTGAACCTGCTCAGTAGCAGGTTTATTTCATGTAAACAGGATTAAGGCTGCGCTCCTGCCGGGTTATGATTGGTTGAAATGGTGAGGTCACATCTGATTAGTTAAAGAGCGCTGACGTGGATTCACTCACGTGGGGAAAGAAAAGTATCTTGCATGCATATATACGGCTTGCCATAATATATCTATATATATATATAAAATTGATATCAAATATTATATTAGAACATAAATTCATAGGTTTTTTATTATTATAATAAACTCTAGGCACGAGACAGCCCTCAAGACCATTAATTCAAATTCTTGTATAATGTTTATTTTGTAACACATTTATTTTTCAGGGGTTCGTTATAAATATGCAAATATATAGATAGATAGATAGATAGATAGATAGATATGTATAATTAAAAAAAAAATTTATAATGAAAAATTGGACAAAACTAATTTTATTATAAAGTAAACAATATAAAAGTATACATGTTTTTGAAAAAAACATTCATATTTCTATTTTCCATATACAACATTTATTTTCATATTTCTTATTTTATTTTATTGTCTCATGGAATTTGTAAAACATATGTGCATATTATGTTCTAATATAATATTTGATAGCGATTATGTGTGTGTGTGTGTGGTGGGGGGATCCATGGCAGGGAAGCATTTCAGCGCATAACAGGTGTTATAAAAAAAATTTAGCTTGTTCTTTTGTCATTTCGTCAACCAATCAAAGGACTTGTGATCAGTGTTTCTACTGTCGATGCATATCGCCTTTTAAACCAACGCACGAACGCGCAATAATCCTAGACAACTCAATCCGGCCAAACTAATCATCAACAACAGGTGTGCTCGAAGAACCAACTTAGCCAGGTCTTAATTAGCACGATGATCTCATCTTAGATGTGTCAGTTCATCCCGGATGTTTCAAGCGACGTACGAAGAACACCCCCCAGGTGTTTCCAGTATCGCCAATGTTATGTGTCAAAAATATGAATTGGTACTCTTGAATGCTTGAGTATGATGTAGCAGCAGGTAGATTAATTAATCACTGTGCTCTGCAATTTAATTCGTATAATCCGACTAAAACAATGGTGTAGTTAGATATAAGCTGCATTTGTCGGTTTGGACCAATAATGAAACTAAAGCGTGTGACAATTATTTGAAAAGATTACGTAAACCTTATTATCAGACAAAGAACCAAATACTCAAATATTGCCTTTCAATTTATACAGTAACTGAGATTTCCATCCCTAGAAACTCTTTCGGACTCCAGGAATCCTGATAATGACCTAATTTCTATTAGTATATAAGTCGAGAAACCTATTTGTTTGAAGGACAAATTCAGACAGGGTAAATGCTTTATATTGCACAAGGTAGAACAAGGTCTTATTAAGTATTTCTTAACAGAAACATTCAATATACAGAAGCTATATTTATAGAACTGTTTGTTAATCATGCCAAGTATCATCATGTGGACTTTCTGTGCTCTTACCATGCCAACAATGTCACAGACCACCATGTGCATTGGCACACTGATTTAATGATCTCATACTCTGGCTGAGTCAAGGATCTCTATGATCATGCTCACTGACCAGCAACTGTCCTCATATATCCATTTATGAATAAAACTGCCCTAAGAAACTATTACCACTATTACCATTAATATGGCTATAACTAGCTAATCAGGAATCTGTTCAAAATTCATAATTTAGATCTGTGCTGCTCTTTTTTTGGTTTAAAGATGGACAGCTGAGATAATATGGACTGAAATCCAAAAAATTTTATGTGGATCTTGATATTTAATGAAAACCTAGTCAATCCAGTACCTGCGTCTCAGATACATAATTTAAGCCTAACTGGAAGCTGAAGGTGGGGGGAGGGGTCCTTATCTGGGAGGAACAGTCCTCCATGAACCTATGCATGGGTGGCAAGGCACCGATTTCACACATCGTCAAACAAAACACAGAAACAAATGGAAAAAATGCTGATAAAGCTGTGCATGGCTATGAGGTCGTCCTGTAATTATAACATGCTAGTCCAGTTGTTACAGTATATAACAACCTTAATTCACAGATAAGTCATACAGTAAATAATACAGATATACAGCTTGGTCTTGCATATGACAGGAGAGCTTTCACATGCTGAAGAGACAAATATAGCAACCCACTGACCTTAACTACTACAACAGCGCACGTCATGAATAATTAACCAAGTCCCATGGTGTGCTCTGAAATGGGTCTATACGCAGAACAACATCTAGTGGTGTTTAAGCATACGGGATCCTCCTGCCGCTACCAGTCAGAAGGAGAAAGCTGCGATTACAGAGAAGCTGCAGAAAGTGGGAGGAGATCCTGAGTCAGCGCTGTCCCACATACCAGTTGGCTGACATGTCAGTTGATGGTTTTTATAGAAGTGGATTTATCCTTGAGACAAAAAGAGACTTACTAAAAACATCAGTATCAGTCAGCGTGTAGCTTCCAGGGCACAGCGTGGTTTCTATGATGCATGGACTGGTACCGAAAGTGAATGCTGCGAGTAGACCAAGTCGTACTCACATTCTTGAAAGAACCCTTCAATTTACTGTATTATGATCCCTATGATCCCAGTTTGACTTGAACCATGCATACACATATGAGAGGTGTTCAAGTCAAACTGGGACTAAGTGTTCCCTTTATTTTTTTGAGCAGTATATAAGTCCAGGTCATTACCGGGAGGCATCCGGCATGTCTGAATGGTGTGCTTATAACTTTAAGGGTAAGGGTTTGAAAATGGTATTACTTACTATGACTAATAGAGACAACAGCATGGTGTAAAAAAGACTGAATCACATATCTCCACTGATTTTTTTTTTTTTTGTACTGTATGTGTCATTTTTATATTGAGGTCATATCTGTGTCCCTGACACTAAGAAAGAAGCTCTGAAATATCCATTTTGATTTTCTGGGACACATTAAGGTGGTACAACATGGTACAACAGACCCAACTACATCCCTCCAAAACTACTTGAGACACCTTTTAAGTAATTTTAGAAGCACTGGAACACATCCAAGCAAAGACAGAACAGATGTTCTTCTAACAGAATGCAAGATTCCAACATTGCCTAATGTACAGAACTAGAGCCTAAGCCCTGATCTGCACCTTTACACACTTTCAAAGCCATAAGGAAAAAAAGGTCATGACTTAAAAGAAATTGAGAAGTCAGGAGTACAAATGAAAGAGTTTAGATGTCCGTATGTGAAATTAATCAAAGCTTCACACGATCCCTGTGGGAGGCTTTGCTGGAACACAGGCTTCTCTCTCGGGCTGTGGCAGCAGACAAGATACAGACGGCTCAGGAGAAAGTGTATCAGAGACAGGAAACGGCCTTTGAAGTGCTGAGAGTGAGGAAATGGAATCCAGGCATAGCTCACAGACTGCTAGGGTACTCAGTCGACACAGGAAAACGAAAGGCCATATAAAAGGTACTCGGTGCCATGGGATCTTAAGTACTGGGAACTTACTGTCCTGCATATTTCAATGCATAAAGAATTGACGGACAAGATAATCAACTAGCAGATCAGTTGTGGCACTGGGTCTCCATGACTAGACATGGGAATTGTAAGCACCTGCTAAAAAAAGGATTTGCCATGAAAATCACATGGCACTCATAAAATCAGGTCAGATATTAGACAAACAAGGTTCTTAAACTCCTGTCCTTCAGTCAGCAGTAATTCAGAAATAACATCCAGAAAACATTGAAGGAAAAAAAATAAAATTGTCTACAGGTTCACAGCCTGATCATTATGAGGTCACAGCTAGGTCAATGTGGGGTTCTAGTCAACCCGTGGCTCTGCTATTGGTATAATAAATATAGATAGTGGGATGATTTGCTTAATTAATTAATTAATTAATTAATCAGTTTATGGTTCTGCCACCGCACATGCTTGTGCGACAGGTGGAACTGGTTAAGCTGGTGACCAACAGTTAGTGAACAACAGTGCAATTAACAGAGGCAAAAGGTGAAGAAAATAAACCATACAGGAAGTTATTTTTATGTCTTCGCTTATTCCTCTTTGGAATAGCCTCAGCTAACTAACTGTTCCAGCGTCGAATGCCAAATAGTATCAAATGAAAAGCTAGTACGCAATGTAGGGTGTTAAATCCCTCAGCCCACACACCAAAAAGTGCCCCTGTTCAGGGGTTAATGATTATTAGAACACCTGTGAAGTAGAGTGATGCATATAGTTACACATCCAAGTGGAGTTATACTGTACTCTAATTCATCACTCATGGAATGTCACTTGTCTAATCAAATTACTTGGTCAGAACTAACCGTTGTGTCATAAAGCACAAAACTTAGACCTTAGCAATGAGAGTTCTACATTCGAGAACTTGAGGTGAGAGAGGTTTAATATAATATCCTAATTAAATGACTAAATTCTGATTTATTCCATATGGTTTCTCCACTGACAATCACTGTATCCAAGATGGTTTGGAAATTGGCTGCCTCAGCATTTTCCTCTTCAGTTAGTATTCAGCAGCTTTTCAACGCAATCAGTAAGTCAGCCACGTTCCACTGTTTGCTTGGTACACTCGCTGTAAGTGATTTGACTGGAGTAGAGCGAACATTATAAATCATAATTACAAGACATTAAAAGCCAAAGGAGATGCATGACTTTGGAGATTGATCCATACACAAGGGGAAAATTTAATTTGGACAAAATCAGCTGCACTGTGCAACATCAGTATAATCAAAACTGCTCCAAATACAGTTTGCCACTAAAAATGTGCTTGTCTCTTAGCGTATCAGGTCTGGATCCAGAGTATTATAGCATCACCAGAGCGGCATTCACTCGGGCATACAGATTAGTCATAATCAGTTTAAAGGAAGCAGACGTTAGTGGGCATATGTTCCCATAATGGTTAAAGATTCTCTGTTCCCTCAGGGAAGCCGTAAGATGCTTCAACAAGTACAGAGCAGTCTGCTATCTTTCAGCCTCCGGGTCCCAGTTAGCAGACCTCATCCCGACCAACTCACCAGCCCTATGAGAAAGAGAAGGCTGCTTTGCTGCTTTTGTGTCGACTGAGCAAAAAAAAAAAAAAAAAAAAGAAGCAGCAAAGCAAATCTGAGACCCAAGCTCTGGCATATGCCCAGGCCTATAGCCGAGGAGCTGTGTTTGCCAGAAGACAGCTTGAGGCAGCGGTATAAGAGCAGAAGGTGGCAGTTTCATCTGGTCACACAGGAGGGGAATGTGAAGCATATGCAACACTGTGCGTGGCCGGCACAGCACAGCACTGCACAGCGAGCGACTTCCCTTAGTTAGAGACGAAGTGACACGTCAGGTCAGCTGAGGCAATAAAACTTCATTCTTTCTTTATTCATGGTAGCAAATGCATAATAAATATGTTGAACTAGATGTCTCTTCCAACGTGTTTAATGTTTAATGTAAGAACAGATTAATTTGAGCCTTTTAGACCTAGTCATCATCTGCAATAGTTTGGCCACCTGGTGGACAAATGTGTAACTGCAGGGCTATATGAATCCACTGGTACATCACGAAAAAACCCACTGCATCACTTCTGGTTCTGAAATACCATCTAGCAAACAGCATGCGCTTAGACAGAAACACTTACATGCTTTAATTTAACTATATTTATATGTAGTGATCAAGCAAACAACAGAACAATAAAAACGGGCATAATTATATTAACTCCAAGCCCTATAAATATATTCAAGATGATATTTTGCAAAACGTCCCTAGTTGATGTGTGTTTTTATCATTCTTGCTATCATGCATGATCAAACACATCTTACAACTAAATGACATCATGGTGTTAGAACAGGTGCATGCTGCACAGGTGCAGGAACAGTTGAACTACATGCCAAAGGCTGTCACATGTTCTTAGCAGTTTTACTAAAACGCTTCTCTAATATTCAATCAGATATGACCTGATTTCGTGTTCATTTGGATGACTCAGAAACTTCAGAACGAGACTCATACGGGCTGTTTAGGAACACCTACAATAAGAATTAGAACTTAAACAAATCAAAACAAAGAAGCAAGCAAGCAAGCAAACAAGACAAGATCAAAGTCAAAGGGTTACAGCAGTTACATTGTAACTTGGACGTGGAAGGGCATCAAACGTTGCACTTCAACTCACCTTGAGCGGCCGTTCCTCGGGCGCTGAACACACTTGCTATCAAAGTGGCCACATACCAAATCATAGTACTATTGCCAGCCAGTCGGAGAGCTCGTCATATCTCAGAGTGCCCCCTTTTCTATAAAACATTCATAGACGAGCCCCCCGCGATGCTTGACGCACTGGCAGCTGCTGAAATCCTTTCACTCATGCCCTGCACCCTTTCCTCCGGCGCTTCCCTTCATTCTCGCCCTTCTTCTTCCCCTTCTCTCCTTTTCGCATCCTTATCTCTCGCGCTCTCTCTCTCTCGTGCTCTCTCTCTCGCGCTCTCTGCACCTGCACCAGCGCGACGCGGCCCGACGCGCCTTTAGATAGCGACGCCGGCGTAAAACCAAACCCGGGAATTTAGCTCGTTGACACCGCCCCCGCTCGAATGTCATTGGTAGACGTGGGAGGGCCGAGGGGCGTGGATTGGCTACCGCTGCGTCGCTCCTGCGCTAAAAACGCGCTCAGCCTCCGCTTCAAGGTGAGTTGCGGCGCGGAACGGTGCGGCGCCGCAGTATCATGCGCAATCGTGGAGACGCGCCGCTCACAGGTCCGACCAGTCGCCTTCTCCTCCTCCTCCTCATCATCATCATCATCATCATCTCTCCTGTTGGACAACTCTGAGTGAAAGTTCAACGAGAACTATTAAAGGAGTACTCGAAGGTCTCCGGTCGAACGTGTGCGTATCAGCACTTTACGCACAGCTACGTTTTTATGTTGTCTTTGCCCATATATTCTACACACGTGATGCACATGTGATCGCACGTGATGTCAGTCACGCTCTTCTTATGGACAGTTTTGGGTCAACCTGTTTTCCCACATGGGAGCCCAGATTACTCATCAATCACACGTGAGAAGCATCTGATCAAATGTGTGTGATTCGTCCATAAGGGAAGTACCACTGCGTGTACTGTATGTTTGCTGGATTAATTTTTTCATACAGATTTATTTAAATGATACTGTATGAGAGTTGTCTTGGAATAATATAAGCAAATGATCTCTGCTATTTTTACTTTATTTTACCTAGCTAAATGTTATTTTATATTGTACTTCTTTTTTATCCATATTTATTTCTTATAAATAAGCTTGTACTTTTAAGGTCACTGGCGGTCGTGTAAGCATTTCACTGCATATCGTACTGTGTATGACTGTGCTCACTTTCGATCTTTGAAATAATGATGACTGGTGTGTGATTTTAAAAGCAAACAAACAAAACAACTTTTATACCCCCCTCTACCCAAATTTCCTCAATAAACCGATACATCTTTATTATCCCGAGGTGTACGTATTCAATTTTGCACTAAAGCTAAACTCAAGACTAATGTGACTATAAAGTAATGAGAAACAGTGAGATATCTCACTTACAACAATATCCATAAATATTTGGATCTCATCGTGTTGTAAAGAGGGTCGGAGATTAATGAATTAATGAATTCCCTACAATTAAAGATACCGCAGCAATATTGTAAGGGCGCATTTGGAACTGAAAAACTTTGATCACACCTTCAAATCAAATGTCCTTTATTGTTATTATTATTCTGAAGTCATCCAAAATACAGTATGAAGGAAAAAAAATCACATGTGAGTAGCTGATGCTGAGAAGTTTCTGCTACTTGAGCTCTATGAAACATCCATGTAAATGGAATTTCTGACCCTGGTACTGTAAGTATACTGTAAAAGAAGTGAGCCTCTGCAGCAGAGGTTTATCTCGGGCTTCCATTTCTGGGACGATCCTAACGAGAGACAGTTTCATTATAGTGTTTGATGGGTTTTGTGACTGCGCTTGAGTATAAACTACACTCAACGTTCTTGCAATTTGCCAGATTGACTGACTTTCAAGCCTTAAAGCATTGACAGGCTGTTGTTTTTCCTTACTTACTGTAATTACATACTTCCATACTGTATGTGTTTTTTTTTATTCTTGATATACTTAGTATTGTTCAACATTGTAGAAAATGAGAAAAAAAGAAAAATGTTTGCTATATTTGATCAATTGCAAAAAAAAATCTAAATCTAAAAAAATTTCACCCTGAAACAACCACATGCCATGAGAAGGAACATATCCTTTATATCCATTTTATAACATAGAATCTGCAATGAAATCCATTTGTAGCAATGTTTTTAATGGAGAACCTGGTCTCCTGCCAGTGCTTACTTACGCTAAACATGGCATCCACTTAGGAGTTTATTGCAACAGGATTCAACATTTATCTTCAATGCTCTGTAGTTTGTTGCTCACCATTCACAGATTTCTCTGACTTTTTCATCAAATGTCTACCATTTAATAATGTTTGGTGTATACTGTAAGTAGAGTTATATGTTTTTCTAACAGTGAGTAGTGCTAACAAAATGACAGAGGGCAGATGTTTAACGTGTATGTTAATGATTTTAGTACAAGGCATACTGTAACAAGCCTAATGTTTGAAACTGTACAGTATGAAGGCTTAGTGACTGTTGATGATTATTGATTACATCACACAGTTCATATAAAACTTCTTTGTATTTTTCAGAGAATTATGCATATGATCGTTGGCCTATAGTCCATGAAAATTAATGCAGAAATATTTATTGAACCCACCCACTACTTTATATCAATATGTTTATTAGCCTTTTTAGCATTATTTCAAGCCAAAAATAAAGGAAGAAAAAGAAGATGAGGAAGAAGAAAGAAATGCAAAAGAAATGAGGTTTGGTAAAATGCATGAAGCACCAGATTCAATTGAGGTAGTTAACTTATTTAGAATTTTAAAAATGCCCTGGATAGTAAGTATGTAAGAATCCTTCACTGGAATTTTGTTCCTGTGGGATTAAAAAGTATTTTCACATGAACATAGGATAAAGTACTTAAAGGGATAGTTGGGGTTTTGTCACATCTGTCTTAAATCAAAATAGAGATGTATACAGTATAAGTGCATTACCCTAGGTCTTGGTCATTATAAATTTGATTGGTCAGTTCTAGGCTTAGCAATGTTAAATAATCAGGGTCAAATTCAACTCTCTTCTTTACCCGGAACTACAGTAGCTTAGGACAGAAGACTGTTTAGATTTGATTACAGTGCATAGTGTGATGGCAAATTCATGTGTGAAGGTGATTCCTCATGCTCTCAGAACCACTCTTGTACAGTTTGAGCCGTGAGATTTGCCTGTTCCCCTAGAGAAGAAAAAAGGCCATGGATATGATAACTTGGTCATTCAGTACATTCAGGTCATCAGCTGACTTAATTTTATTGCCACATATCTTTGCTGAGCCTAGACCTAAGCAACTGAAGCAACCTTAGATCATGACACTGCCTCCAGTGGCTTGTACACTGGCCACTATGCATGATGGGTGCATAGCTTCATGTGCTTCCTCCTTACCCTGATGTACTCACCTCCCTGGGGGATGTCAGTCTGAACTCATCAGACCACATGACCTTCATTCATCTTTATGCTCCCTAGCAAATTTTTGTTTCTTTCTATTGAAGTTGAAGTGAAATATTAGCTCACACTGGAGACTCCTTCCATGTAAAAAAAATACCATACCAAACCTAATCTTTTATTTGTTAAATAGCAATGTTTTATTTCTTTTTGCCTTAGATTAGGTAGGATGACTTCCATACAAATAGTTGGTTAACGTGAATTCAGGATACAGTACATGTTGTATATTATAGTGTAAATTATGAGTACTAATCCATGTATCAGCACAATTTATAATCACTGTGGGAAGATTAGTTTCCCACAATATACTCAAATAGTCATAGTCATGCTATAAAAAAATGTTCTTGTTGAAGAATGCAGTCTTTAGCGACCCACTCTCAGTGACACACTTTTCAGATGCCTTGAAATAAATAAGTAAATAAATAAATTAAATGAATAACCCACCTCCATCAAATGCGCTCAGTGAAATCATATTTAGATTTAAGACTCATTCACTCCATTATTTGGGTTGTACCGTAGTTACTGTACCTACACATGTACAACATTAGCAACATGTTCTTACATATTTAACGCCTTCCTTTTAAACAAGCCTACATATTAACTGAGTAATAACAAATAATGACTCATAGGGACTTTGCAGTAAGGTATGCAATGTTTCATAAACTTTTCTCTGCATCCACCTCCATCACAGAGGAGAAGTGTATTCTGTTGAGCCCAAATAAATCAGATTATCAGCTTCTTGAAACAGTAAGCTTTGCAATGGGCTCTGGATTTATAATGCATCTGTGAATTCTAATGATCGTCTGGTTATGAGGGGGGAAAATATTTTTCTGCAGGGAATGCGACTGTTTTGTGATTGTTCTACTTTGCATTCACTGTCAGTCACTCCTGGGTTCCATGCTTGGTGTATGCATTGTCAGAAACTTCAGAAAACTTCTGGAAACAAATTTATTTAAGGCTTTATTCTTCATCGTCATTGGAGCAGTACAAGATTAATAACTGGTCATTAAACAAACAGGATAGGGTATTACCAGGTAGTGATAGGTACAAGCAAAAGATGTAAGATTGTTTAAACTGTTTAAATAAAATAACAGCTCTTTGAGATGAGATTGTTAAAATTTTTAAGTGAAGATTTCATTAAACTGCACCACCTAATGGAAAATGTTTCTTTGAACTACAGTACATGACATTAATTACAGTTTTGGCAGAATTATAATATAATATAATAAAGCATAATCCAATGTACTCCAGAACATACTGTAACTTGGCTTGCTCATCAGGGATGATTTCATAATTATCTAAACACATTTTGTCTCACACATACACACTTCTAGGGCTGCACGATATATCGAAAAAATATCGTTATCGCGATAATGTCATGCGCGATAACCATATCGCAAAGAGTTGCGATAAATACTTTATTTGCCAAGCATTTGTGTGTCCAAATTTGACCAATCAGATGGGCCCTTACTATGTTTATACCCGCTTATATCCTTATACATAATTTATATCTTTATACTTAATTCTGTCGCGAACTAACCCGGGATGATCAGATGACTTAGGAATTAGTCGTTAGCCTTTTGTAGCGTGGACGGTAAACCCAAACGCGGAAGCAAGCGAGTAGGCAGGATAACCACGCGAATTAGTCTAAGGACTCTCACAGAAGGGGAGCAAGGGAAAAACACAAATGTAACCCGCGTCCTATAAACACATACTCGAATCAGAAAGTAAACAATCTGAACCGACATGCGTGAACTCAGTGACTAAGCTCTATGTGGTTTGTTTACTCCTCTTATACTTCCTGGTTCGCGCCCGCATTACTTCCGGGTCCTAGTGCCGGTCGCGGAGCGAGTGTGTGTGTGCGTGCGTGCGTGTGTGTGTGAGACAAATAGTATTTTCTTATTTAATTTTTGTTTAATAATATTTTCTTTTTATAAAAAATAATAATAATAATAAAAAAACAGGCAAGCCAAAGAGAATATTTTGTTTAAAAGATGCTCTTGTTTTAAGACACTATTGATGAGTGTATGGTTACATGTAAATAAAAAGTCATGTTTGAAAGTAATTCATATTGTGTTGGCAGGTTTATAGTAACAGCAAACCAGAAGTCAGAATATCTGCTGAGGGTTTTAAGTCATTCATAGTGTTTTGAAGTCTAAATATTTGCAACTTCCTTGACATATAGTTTCTTTTTAGCCTGAATTAGATTTAATTACATCAGACGAATATCTATTACCTGTTTATTTTAGTATGATCATTACATATAAATAAATAATAAAAAAAAATAGGCAATAATAATAATTTTTAAAAAATGCATTTCTCTAGGGAAATGTTATATCGCAAGAAATATTGTTATCGCAGTATTCAACAACAATATCGCATATCGCATATTTTCCTAATATCGTGCAGCCCTACACACTTCCATACATTTTCTTTTCATTTTGTGAAGCTGCTTTGAGACAATGACAATGCCATGGACTGCTAAAGAAGACCTCTAAAAGACAATAAATACGACTGCTGTTTTTCTACTTCTACTTCCATTGATAAAAGTGCTGTATAAATATAATTGAATTGAATTGAATCAACTGCTCAGTTAATCAATCAGACACAGAGTGCTGGGCAAAAGTCTTGAGCCACCCCTTAATTATTCATATTTAATAAAATGATGTAGATTAAATAAAAAATATGAACAAATGTTTTACTGAGACAGGCTGCCAAGTTAAAATACAATTTAAAATTCGATTGTGTAACAACCTCAGCAGCAGCCTCATTTCCCCTCTCATCCACTCAGCATTCAGCATCACCAGTACATTAATCACTGGCTTGATCATTCGTCATCATCTGCACCTGTTTCTCACTGGCTCAGGCCTCAAGTTAGATGCTTTTTTTATGCTGTAATGATTCATAGGTCACTGCATGGCTTAACAAACAAAAAAACATTGACTGAAAATGAAAGCCAAAAACTTGAGGAAGCCTGAAGAACTATTCCTCAAGACTACTTTATAAAGAAAGTCTGTCTCTTTGGAAGGAAAATAGGAAGAAATGACCATTGGTTGGAGAAGGATTGTTGATGATTTAATTAGAATTGCTATTTGCCTCACAAACAGCAATGATTATTTGAACTAAACCTGAACATGTCTGCTACAAAAAATGCATTGGTTCGTGCTCAATGACTGTGATCTATTTCAATTCAATTCAATTGTATTTGTATAGCGCTTTTAGCAATTGACATTGCCTCAAAGCAGCTTTACACAATTAAAAGTATTATTTAAGTTTGTATGGAATGTGAATGTGTATGAATCAAAATGGTCAGATTGAGCAAGCCGAGGGCGACAGTGGCAAGGAAAAACTCCCTGAGATGGTGATAGGAAGAAAACTTGAGAGGAACCAGACTCAACAGGGAACTCATCCTCATTTGGGTGAAAAATGATCTGCATGAAATTATCTGCATTTATACTTTTATATTTCCTGTTACATATTACATACATTGCAGCTCCACCAGTTTACAACAGTAACACCTACAGTAGAACAATTTCAGCATGTTTGGTACAATAAAATTGTTCATGGTCTCATTAATGTTTGGCGTCAAATATTACTTGAACAAAATGAAAAAAAAAATGCTCAAGGATCCCTTTTTTCTTGCGGTATGATAGTACAGTAGATGACTTGTATTAAAATATACAGTATAGCTCGCATGGTTTGTGCTACTTGGAGTTTTTAATTTAGTTTCAGATTCTATGTGGCCAAAAGGCCATGTGAAATGAATTTTAATTCATGAGTTTTGGCAGTAAAGGGAAGATTCAGCATTTGCCATGGACTGCTAAAGAAGACCTCTAAAAGACAATAAATACGACTGCTGTTTTTCTACTTCGCATCCAATTTGCATATATCAAAAGGGCTGCGAATGGCTCTGGAGGCTGTTGGTCACTTTTTTTCTGGCCTAAGCTCCAACATAGACCATCTGTGTTCCATAAAATGATAAATAATGTTGACAAATGAAAGAATGCCAAGCAAACCCATTTAGAAGAAATACAACTTCATGGATAATTACATGGTAAATCTCGGTTTTATCATTTCATCATCCAGTATATGACCATAAATATATTCATCAGTCTGCATTGAGTTCTTTACGTTGTAAAGCTATAGATTCTTACAGGTAATATTGACTCTTGGGTTTTTAATTATTTTTGGAGCCTTGCAATATTCAGTCAGATAAATTCTGATTGATGACCTTTGCATATTTAGTCAAGGGTGTCAATTCTTTAATCAGAAAGACAAATGGAGTTTCTCCTACATGTCCTGATTGCAGATGTGGTTACTACTGTACAGTTTAATCCATTCAATGAAAAGCAGAAACCAGATATATAAACATATTTATTTAGTTAGTTTAGTATTCTTTTTATACATACATTGCCTAATAAAGACTGGAAATATTTGCATGGACTCCATGGCCGCAATAACCCAACATTAGCAATTTTATAATTTTTTTTGCCTATTCCAAAAATAGCATTAGGTGTTGCACCATATTCCTACAGACACAATATTTCATTACAACACATACAGGCTAATTGGAGCAATGGCAGTAGAAACCTACTTGGCTTGATTTTACTGACTTGCGAAGGACAGGTGGCACAGTGGTGCGAGGGATAGCAATGATGCCTCACCGCGCCAAAGTCTGGGGTTTGTTGCTGATCTCAGGTCACTGTCCACACCGTCCAAAAACATGCATGTGGACATCCTGACTACACTGTAAAAAATAAAAAGTTGACTTAACTTAAAAAGTTAAGGCAACCGGCTGCAAAGCAATTTTGAGTTCACTCAACTTCAGTGGTTGAAGTTGTGCCAAATCATTTAAAAAAGTTAATTGAAACTGCTGTTTTAAGTTAGTTATACCTTCCTAAAAAAGTACATCAAATTAATCATTATGAGTTTGTTTTAAGCCGAAAAAGGGGTTGAGTGAATTTTAAGAAATGAGTAGTCACAACTACCCAGACCTGGTTCTTCTGGATCTTCCGAACCGTAGTCCAATGCCTTAACCACTGAGCTACCCCTGGCCAGTTAGTTATAGCTTCCTAAGTATGTACTGTATATCTAACTAGTCATCATGAGTTTGTTTAAAGCTGAAAAAATGGGTTGAGTGAATTTTAAGAAACAAGTAGGCACAACTACATTATTATAAAGTTCAGTAAACTCAAAAAGCTTTGCAGCTGGATGCATTAAATTTTTAAGTTGGTTCAACTTAATTTTATTTATTTTTTATTTATAGCTTTAAATCCACTACATAGATTCCTGTATGGTCCTCACTTTAGAAAATCAAACGTAGGGACTGCAAACCATACTGTAAACGCAATACAAACTGTTATCATTAAAGAAAAATTTTTATTTAACAATTCTGCCAAGTGACAATTGTCAGCATGAAATGCAACAATTGAAAAAAAGTTTTACTCCAGTCATCCAAAAAGAAGAACAAAAAAATATAATATAGACCTCTAAAATAAAGTACTATAGTAAAAAAACACAAATGCTTTCAAGTAAGTGTACAAGCAAGGCTGCTGCCAGGATCGCCCTTGATAGTGCTGAAACCTGTAGTGTTTCAAGAAATTTGACCTCTTGGCTACTGTGGACAAACTTGCAACGCTTACACTGCATTCCAAACCTATGAAAAGAAAGGATAAAAACAGTTTGACGTGTCAATTAAATTGACATTCATTGTTTAAAACACAACATAAATAAATATTACATACAGAAAAAAAATATTAAATGAATGAATATATACAGTGTCATCCATACATACTGGGAAAGCAAAGATAAAATAATTTTTTTTGCTGTGGACGCAGACATTTGTAAATGTAATTAAAAAAGATGAATAAGGCAAAAGTACAGAATGACAAATTTTATTGTTGGCTATTTCAACACAGATGTTTTTTGTCCTGATATTTATATGATCGGAACGGGGAATGAAACTTTATATATGCTGTTCTCCTCAGCTGGTAAAACATGCATATGCTGAAACTGACAGAAATAAAATGTGACATACTTTTGAATCATATTTATCCTTTAATCATAGTTATAATGATGTCTTAATTCCATAGCAAACATTTTTGGCTTCTCTGTCCCAATACTTATGGAGGACCCTGTTTGTGTATGTGTGTATAATATATTAAATAGTGCTAAAAAGATCTATGTTTAAAAACTACAACGCTTCTGAAATACTAGGTGCTATTCAACATGATTGTATATTTTCAGTGTTTTAGACTGAACGTTATGTACAGCACGTTGCTGTTGTATACCTACAGATCAGAAACAACCACAAGGTTAACAAGGTTAAAAATACCCTATAACTTACTTTTTTAAAATCTGTTTTACAATATTAACTTTAAAATAATAACGACTTCCCATGTTGACCAATTGTTTCCTCAGGCAGATTTCTTGTTTTTTTGTGCGGCAGGATGAACACTTAATACACGGTTTACATTCAGCAACAATGATTGGCTGAAATCAAAACGAGGTCGGTGAAATGGAATGGACCAGGCAGAAAGAAATCTGCTGGGTCTTAAAGCCCTCCATGCACACAAATAGTCCAGTATGACCAAAAAATACGACTGTTAGGCAAAGAAATGAACACATACTCAACTTAAATATAGTTTATTGTATTAACAGTATAGTTTTTCGGCACAATATATTACACTTTTTAAAGTATGTGTGTAATTTATTTAGGTTATTTTCGATAATAAAACTACAAGAAAACTTACCTGAACGAGTGGGTATCCAGCGGCTTCCACAGTGCTGTTAATGAAGGGAAACCCCATGCAATTGCAGTGTAGACAGACTGCACATGCGCAATGACATGACGTGAAACCACTGCATAAAGAAATCTAAATTTTAAAGTTTCCTCAACTTGATTGTTTATATTTCCATCCATCCATTTTCTTCCGCTTATCCGAGGTCGGGTCACGGGGGCAGCAGCTTCAGCAGGGATGCCCAGACTTCCCTCTCCCCGGCCACTTCCTCCAGCTCTTCCGGGGGGATCCCAAGGCGTTCCCAGGCCAGCCGAGAGACATAGTCCCTCCAGCGTGTCCTGGGTCTTCCCCGGGGTCTCTTTCTGGTGGGGCGTGTCCGGAACTCCTCACAAGGGAGGCGTCCGGGGGCATCCTAAATAGATGCCCAAGCCACCTCATCTGGCTCCTCTTGATGCGGAGGAGCAGCGGCTCTACTCTGAGCGCCTCGCAGATGACTGAGCTTCTCACCCTATCTCTAAGGGAGAGCCCAGACACCCTGCGGAGGAAACTCATTTCAGCCGCTTGTATGCGCGATCTTGTTTTTTCGGTCACTACCCACAGCTCATGACCATAGGTGAGGGTAGGAACGTAGATCGACCAGTAAATTGAGAGCTTTGCCTTTTGGCTCAGCTCCTTCTTCACCACGACGGACCAATACAGAGCCTGCAGACGCTGCCCCGATCCGCCTGTCAATCTCCCGTTCCATTTTACCCTCACTCGTGAACAAGAGACAGAGATACTTAAACTCCTCCACTTGGGGCAGGATCTCACTCCCAACCCTGAGAGGGCACTCCACCCTTTTCCGGCTGAGGACCATGGCCTCAGATTTGGAGGTGCTGATTCTCATCCCAGCCGCTTCACACTCGGCTGCGAACCTATCCAGTGAGAGCTGTAGGTCACAGGATGATGAGGCCAACAGAACAACGTCATCTGCAAAAAGCAGTGACCCAATCCTGAGCCCACCAAACTGTACCCCCTCAACGCCCTGGCTGCGCCTAGAAATCCTGTCCATAAAAATTATGAACAGGATCGGTGACAAAGGGCAGCTTTGTCGGAGTCCTACTCTCACCGGAAACAGGTCTGACTTACTACCGGCAATGCGGACCAAGCTCCGACACCGGTTGTACAGGGACCGGACAGCCCTTAACAGGGAATCCGATATCCCATACTCCCAGAGTACCCCCCACAGGACTCCCCGAGGGACACGGTCGAATGCCTTCTCCAAGTCCACAAAGCACATGTAGACTGGTTGGGCAAACTCCCATGCCCCCTCCAGGACCCTGCTAAGGGTGAAGAGCTGGTCCACTGTTCCGCGACCCGGACGAAAACCACACTGCTCCTCCTGAATCCGAGGTTCGACTATCCGACGGACCCTCCTTTCCAGGACCCCAGAATAGACTTTCCCGGGGAGGCTGAGAAGTGTGATCCCTCTGTAGTTGGAACACACTCTCTGGTCCCCCTTCTTGAAGAGGGGGACCACCACCCTGGTTTGCCAGTCCAGAGGCACTGTCCCCGATGTCCATGCAATGTTGCAGAGACGTGTCAACCATGACAGCCCTACAACATCCAGAGCCTTGAGGAACTCCAGGCGGATCTCATCCACGCCCGGGGCCCCGCCACCACAGAGCTTATTGACTACCTTGGCGACCTCGGCCCCAGAGATGAAAGAGTCCACCTCTATGTCCCCAGACTCTGCTTCCTCATCGGAAGGCATGTTGGTGGAATTAAGGAGGTCTTCGAAGTACTCCCCCCCACCGACCCACAACGTCCCAAGTCGAGGTCAGCAGCGCACCATCCCCACTATACACTGTGTTGACCGTGCACTGCTTTCCCCTCCTGAGACGCCGGATAGTGGACCAGAATCTCTTCGAAGCCATCTGGAAGTCATTCTCCATGGCCTCCCCAAACTCCTCCCACGCCCGGGTTTTTTCCCTCAGTAACCACCGAAGCTGCATTCCGCTTGGCCTGCCGGTACCTACCAGCTGCCTCCGGAGTGCCACCAGCCAAAAAGGCCCGGTAAGACTCCTTCTTCAGCTTGATGGCATCCCTCACCGCTGGTGTCCACCAACGGGTTCTTGGGTTGCCAACGCGACAGGCACCGACCACCTTACGGCCACAGCTCCGGTCGGCCGCCTCGACAATGGAGGCGCGGAACATAGTCCATTCGGACTCAATGTCCCCCACCTCCCCCAGAACGTGGTTGAACCTTTGCCAGAGGTGGGCGTTGAAGCTCGTCCTGACAGGGGACTCTGCCAGACGTTCCCAGCAGACCCTCACAATACGTTTGCTGACCGGCATCCTACCCCACCAACAGAGCCAACTCACCACCAGGTGGTAATCAGTTGACATGTGGCCGCAAGACCCCCAACAGAACGATGGAGTCCCCACGAGGGACGTTCTCTAGCGCCCCCTCTAGAGACCCCAAAAAGGGCAGGTACTCCAAACTGCTGTTCGGCGCATAAGCGCAAACAACATTAAGGATCCGTCCCCCCACCCGAAGGTGGAGGGAGGCCACCCTCTCGTCCACTGCGGTGAACCCCAATGTACAGGCCCCGAGCCGGGGGGCAATAAGTATGCCCACACCTGCTCGGCGCTTCTAATCCGGTGGCAACTCCAGAGTAGAAGAGAGTCCAGCCCCTCTCAAGGAGACTGGTTCCAGAGTCCAAGCTGTGCGTCGAGGTGAGTCCAACTATATCTAGCCGGAACTTCTCAACCTCATGCACTAGCTCAGGCTCCTTCCCCGCCAGAGAGATGACATTCCACATCCCTAGAGCCAGCTTATGCAGCCGAGGATCAGACCGCCAAGGCCCCTGTCTTCGGCCACCGCCCAACTAACACTGCACCCGACCTCTTTGGCCCCTCCTACAGGTGGTGAGCCCATGGGAAGGGGGACCCACGTTGCCTCTTCGAGCTGTGCCCGGCCGGGCCCCATGGGTGCAGGCCCGACCACCAAGCGCTCGCCATCGGGCCCCACCTCCAGGCCTGGCTCCAGAGGGAGGCCCCATTGACCCACGTCCGGGCAAGGGAAAAACGTTTACCAAAGTTTGTATTCATCATAAGAGGTCTTTTGAACCACTCTTTGTCTGTTCCCTCACCTATGACCAGATTTCCAAGGGTGACCATACCAGGGGCATGAAGCCCCCGACAACATAGCTCCCAGGATCATTGGGACACGCAAACCCCTCCACCACAATAAGGTGGTGGTTCAAGGAGGCATTGTTTATATTTGTTGGACAAAATAGTAGTAAAATCCAATTAAATAGATTTTATAAGTAAATTCAACACTGTGCTCAAGAATATGTCGACCTAACTTGGAATTTTAAATTGAGTTAACAATTTGTAAGTTGGATTTTTTACAGTGTATGCAAATGTGCCTCCGCATATGAAGGTGTGTGCGGATGAAGCTGTGCTGTGAACCATTGTCCCAAATAGGGTGAAGACATTCTAAAATTCTACTATCACAATGCTGCCTTTCCATTCATTAACTTCATATAGCATAACATGAAACAGCAGGGATATAATAATTTCAACACTAGCTTAGATTTTACACTCTCTTATTTACAGATTTAAGAACCTCCCTTGGTTATGCAAACCTGAAACACAGCTATGTATGACAAACAACACCATTAAACTGCATTATGCTGCGAGATTAATCGAAAGCAAATCATTATGTTTCGTTCTATCTTTATTACTGGTAAGAGATTCACAAGGCAGTAATGAACTGTCAGACTTTTGAATGTGCCATAACTAGCTATAGTAATGATAGCATGATTGCTCATTATTCACCACATGCTATATCCAGCTGCAAAGGAAGAAGATCCTAATCCTTTTTGGGATGCAATAGACATAGATGCAAATGTGCTTCCAGCAATAGAATTTAGGATTTTTTAGGAGAGCTCTTCAGTCATCATGCCATTTTGTTTAAGCCGTTTGACAGCTTGCAGTTCATTATTTAAAGCTTTTATTTCATACACTCATGCCCACTTCAAGATTTCCAATCTACATTTTATCATGTGTACATTCACTGGGTTACATCTCAATGGTTGAATAAGCAGTAGTTCACTTTTTTACCGGTTAATGATGATATAAAGCTAACCAATGCTATAAATAGACTTCTGTTGCTGTTGAAGGTATAATATAATCCAGTGAAAAATTGAGAGAGAGAGAGAGAGAGAGATCAAGGAGGTTAAGTGGCACTGATGTTTTCAATGTCATGCTCAGTACATTACAGGCCATCCTTTAAAAAAAACTTTTCAAATAAGTCAACCAAGCCAGAGTAATCTCTCTATAGTCTGACTGGGGCAGGACAAATAATTGCATTGCTAGTGGTCTGCAAAGCTCCATCCGGTTACCCAAGGAGCTTGGCATAAAATTCAGCTGTGGAATTTAGGATTTGAGGAGGTGGAGGGGTGAAACTAGGTCATGTAAAGACTGGGTCCTGACAAATCTTGCTTTGTACTGGCTGCTGTATAAGGAGTGTCACCACTACCACTGAAATGCTGGGGCTCAGGAACAGCGACATTCCTTATTAAAAAAACAATTTAGAAATTACATATCAACTACGCAAATTTCTTTTCCAAAGCCAAGCTTGGATTGATTTGGACATGCAACCAGCAGTTTAACCACTAACCTTGTGGCTAAATGTAACCGCACCTTTATTTGCTAACTACTCGCCATAATGTTTGAAATCTTGTACCTTTCAAACATTGCAAAAGCTTCAGAATCTTGTAGATCACAATCTGATACATTTTCCACACTTGCATATTTATGTGTTAAATGAGGCAGATGCAAATGCACTTTTTAAAAAATTATTTTTGGATCTTCACCACCAGGTATGACATCATTCCCAGGCAATAAATAGGGTATGGGAACAATTTGCATAGTTCATCCTCCAACCAAGAGGCCAGGATCGCCTCCATTTTCAGTTAAGACCAATTTCCTCCCTCCCAGTTGGCTATAATTCAACCCACTTTTTATGATATGCTACCTACAGTATAGTCATTTGCATATTGCATATTCGTGACCACATACATCAATTCAGGTATGTCAGGTATGGTTGAATCTGATCAGATTCCTTGTTCAATAAGCTCTATTTTGAAGTTTATTACTCTCTCATGTGCGGTTGCTAATATACAGCTAATGCAATTTTGTTCACAAAAAAAAAAAGTCAAAATCTTATTTTTTTGAATATTGAAATGAGTATTCTGTGATGTATGCACCCTTCATTTAAGTGCTTTATATAGTCAACTGCAATGTACATATACTGTACATAAACACAAAAATAATACACATATATGATGCATTATTGAAGCATGTGGAATAAAATTATGTTTTAAACTTTGATTTCTACTGGATTGCCTTGGAAGCTCTTTTTTAATTCAGCTGTAGATGTGTGATTGGGATAAAAGATCTAGAAGCAGGATACAGTACTGTATATACAAAACATGTATTCTATGTAAGACAGAGACAGCCTATTTAAGATTTCATTAACAAGCAATACAACTTTTCACTGAATCCTAAAACAAGCTTGAATTCAAAAAGGGAAACTAGAACTGGGGTGACACGTCCCCTCTTCTTTGTACCTGAAAGTAGCAGAGCTTCAGCATTTTGTTGTGTCATTAAAATGTCAGTGGCAATAATTCACCCGAAATATTCTCCAAACACACTCTAGTTTAAAAATACTGCTGAATAACATGGTGTTTTTGTATCAGTCGGAAAATTTTCCTACAAAAAGCAATTTTAAAAGGCCAACGTTTGACCATCAACGTAAAATTATGAGCGCCACCCTCATTTATAAAAACAACCAACAAAGCCAGACAGAATTTAATCTCGTGCCCCATTGAGAAACTGATCTACTTTTTCCTTTTGTGCAACACAAACACTTGAGACTATCTGCATCATAGTCTAAAATCAATTGAGACTGAATCACTGTGATTTTGAAATGTCAAGCTATAATTCAAATGAGCAACTCCAATGTGTAATGTAACATAGTGAATTCATGGACACAGTAGTCTTTTAATCCACACCCAAACCGTGAACTCGGGCAGTTCCCCTTAGACTTCGTCAACATAAAGTACCATTGTTGATTCTTGACTCTTTTTTTTTTTATTTTTTTTTTTTTATGATAATGATCTTAATAATGATATGCCATTGGGCATTCAAGTAAACGATGTAGTCAGTTAGAGTTGGTTTTGATATATTACAAAAGAAAGTTGAAGTGAAGTGCTAATGGTGTGTGTGTGTGGGGGGGGGGGGGGGGTGTTAGTGTTTGCAAAAATATGCTATGGTACTGTACATTGTCAGGCTTGGGTGGGAGAAACATTTTTCTAAGAAGAATTATTATTATTTCTAAATAGCATTATTATTATTATTATTATTATTATTATTATTTTCCATTTCTGAAATTCAAACCAGTACTGTATGTAGATCTCTCATCCTTAAACAAGAGCTTGTGCAATTATGGAATTAGCTGCTTCTGGTGTTGTGTCACATTACTCAAGTATTTGCCTTTATTGTACCCTTAGGAGAGACATGGCCTTAATCTGCATGGGGTTGATAATGACATTCACAGTAGCTTAGTTAAATGAATTTCTACAACAGTATTAGTGAATTTATTTATTTATCACAGCAGCTTCTACCATAGTGCCATCTACTGTAAAAGTCAAATCACAGGTTTATATTAATATGCTTATTTAAATACATTATTGAAACTAATTTACAGGGACGTCCCAGGTGTGGTGATCTTTCCACAAATCCAACCTGGGAGGGCAGGCTTGGGCTCTTTATCTCCTGGGTCTTGTGTGCGGCTGGCTGTGGTGCATTGGGTGATGGCTTTCTCTCATGGCTAACATTGGCTATTTTGAGTTCGATGCATTGGTTTTTCTTTGGAATTGGACTGGAAGCCTAGTCATCCTCCAAAATGGCATAAACAAGACTTGGGTGAACATGATCCTGTCACATGTTTACTGGCATATAATTAATAATCAAAGTTATGTGCTGTTAATATACCATTCTTAAATAAATAAACAATTGTAATGGTGGGCAAATAGCTGTAGTATAAGAGGAATAAAATACAGGATGTTATCTAATAGAAAAAAAATATATACATATATTGCTTTTATTCCTATAGCACGCCTGGTCATGATTTATTCCTTATGTTTGTGTTATGATATAGTGCATTACTTTTTCCACTGTAGCTCAAATTATGGCATGTTACCATTACTTCATGAATGTAGATGAATCATGTCAGATTTAACAACTGGAGCTTTCACATTTGAAGCAGCTACTGTAAGTAATGCATCATTTAGCATACTCTGTGAGTTGTGGTGTATGTTATTAAGTGCTAGTGTGTACATATGAGTGATTTAGGGGGAGCACAAGGCTATTTCAGCTCAGGCAATAAGCTGCTGTGTCCTGTGTGCCAATATGGAGATGATGGATGAGGGAGGAAGGAGGGATGATGGCAAGTCTGTCAGTGTCACTTAGTGTACTGTATGTAAGCACTCCAAAGAAGAATGTTGTTATTTTCAGCACATGCTAAGTATCAGGATATAAATGATAGGTAACAGGTAATAGTTCCACATCGTGGATCAAAGTGACAGCAAAGCACACTGGCCCATGTGCACTTACAGAAACAGTGTGAGTTCCTAAGGATGCTGTAATGCATTATAAATTTCTTATGTTACAGGAAAAAACAATGCTTGCATTTTGTTTTCTTCCACTAGAGTTTCATATAAAGTAAAGATTTGGTTTATTAATATTCTATGTTTTATGATGTGTGTTACATTTCTACAGCTTATTTATGACATTAAAAGGTGTAGATTAATATAAGATTAAATAATTTGTCGCATTGGCGGCACGGTGGTGTAGTGGTTAGCACTGTCGCCTTGCACCTCCAGGGTCTGGGTTCGATTCCCCGGCCAGGCTCGATTCCCGTCTCTGTGTGCATGGAGTTTGCATGTTCTCCCCGTGCTTGGTGGGTTTCCTCCGGGTACTCCGGTTTCCCCCCACAGTCCAAAGATATGCAGGTTAGGCTAATTGGCGTTCCTAAATTGCCCGTAGTGTGTGATTGTGTGTGTGCCCTGCGATGGATTGGCACCCTGTCCAGGGTGTATCCCGCCTAGTGCCCGAAGTCTCCTGGGATAGGCTCCAGGTCCCCCGCGACCCTGAACACAGGATTAAGCAGTATAGAAAATGAATGAATGAATTTGTCGCATGCACCCTATAGTACGAGTGGAATTATTTTTTGTCACATAACAGTTAGGAAGCCAGGGGTCGGAGCACAAGGTTAGCTCGGTTGCTCAACTGTGGAAGTTTGGAATTGTTGGTGCTCAAACCCACAGCCTTAACCACTTGAGTGACTATTGCTCCACATGAATTAAACACATTTTTAGGGATACCTTGAAAAAAAACGCTGTAATACAGTATGGTCAATACCCTTAATCCAGGAAGCCCATTATAAGGTTTATTTATTTATTTTTTATTGACTGATTGATTGATTGATTAATTAATTCATTAATTAATTGCATTATGTGTGTAATCATTGCTTACTTTTGAAAAGATGGCATCAAGATGACTGTGGGGAAGAAGGTATCTGGTGGAGGCAGTGTGTAATGTTCTACTTGGAAAACGTAGGTCCTGCCATTAATGTGTTTACACATACAGTACTATTGACCTACTGTAAACATTGTTGCGGACCAATTACTCGGATCTATAGAGGCCTGACCTCTTAACTTGCAGGATTTAAATAACCTGCAGATGATGTCTTAGTACAAGATACTACAGCATACGTTTAGAGGCCTTGTGGCCTCCATGTCGCAATTGTTCTGGCAGCACATGCGGTATTAGTCTAGCTCAGGTCCCAGATTCAAACATCACTTACCACCTTGAGCAAGGCCTTTAACCCTCAACTGATCAGATGCATAATTAGAAAAAGATGTAAGTCTCTCTGAAAAAGGCATCTGTCAAGTGCTGTAAATGTACTGTATAGGGAGGTGTATGTACAGTATACTGTATAAGAAGCTTATCAGAAGTTTCAGTTTCCTCTAGAATTGTACAATAGCATCTTACTAACAAACTCTTGGTCTCATTTTCCCCTAGCAAACACAGGAAGCATTAAATGAATAGTTTTGTTGCACAATAGATATGTAATACAGAGTTTATTTTATTAAACCATAACAAATAAATTCACTCTTTTCCAAGTAATAGGTCCTCTGCCTGTTCATATTTTTTAAATCATGGCAGGTACAGAGTATTTAAAGATTTCCTTGCTTCTCATCCCTGTACCCATCTCTATCCTCAGAGTCTCCCAGCTCTATGGCATATATTTACTGTTGGAGTCAGGACTAATTGGATTTTATTTGGTGACATAGGGGTCATCACTGATGACTCAGTATAGTGAGCTACTGAAAGGAAAGGTGAGCAAATATGAGCAAAATTGCCTAATCAAACCCTAAACAGAGAAACTGCAATTTAATTTCTCCAGTGATCATTGAACATCACGTACAGTACATTCTGTTTTAATCAGACAAGTTTAGAGACGCATTCAGCCTGTAGGGTGTGTGAGATAAAATAAGTCCAGAGTGTCTGTCGTGAAAGTTCACTGCAGCTCTGTGCCTCCCACAAGCGAAATTATCAGTCTGAATCAGACGTCCTGCATCCACTGAGTAAGCGTCTGAAGTCAGAAAAGACATGTTGTACATACGGTACATTGGGAGTTGAAATCTCTGTAGGACTGATAGAGTCTGTAATCATATAATGATGGGGATATTATAAGCTGGAGCCATAAGCTATCACTTGCTACATATTGTGCATCATAAGAGCTGACAAAAAAAAATCATGATTCTCCTCTCAGCATGCAGTCTGCTTGGTTTAGAGACTCGCTGCCAAATTAGTCAATATGGTGACTAAACAAATGTGAATACACTGGTGTGTGTTGGGTTTTGAAAGTGTCAGGGTCTCCTTAATGGTATTTTCTTTGATGCCTAAAATCTCGGCCACAAAACCACTTTTGGATATTGGAAAAGTGGTTAAAAAAAAATGTAAAAAAAAGTTTTTTAGTATTTTCTTTTCCCTGAAAAATAAAAGAAAGTTCTGCACGTGAACAATTACGTAGGAAACAATCCCATGAGTCCTATGTATGCATATAACCAAAAACATGTAAATGACATAGAGCATTACTCAAACACTTAAAATGTAGATATTATGTTTTAGATCTTGCTTAATGGACACCTTTCTTGTTCTTTGTTGGGGTGGGGTGTTTGGGGTGATCTGAGATGTGTTGTTTGTTTTTATCTTGTATTGTGAAATACATATAAAATTAAATATATAAAAAAACAAAACACGTGATAATGGATTAGCAGTTGCCTGAAAATAAGCAGTGAAGTGTAACCACGCTGAAACATTTTTGCTGTATGGTCAATACTCTTAATCCATCAGCCCCAGTTTTTTTTTTTGGTTTGTTTTTTTCATTATTTGTGTAATCATTGCTTACCTTCGAAGAGATGGCATCAGGATGCACTGTGGGAAGAAGGCATCTGGTGGAGGCAGTGCGATGCACTGGGCAATGTTCTACTTGGAAAACTTAGGTCCTGCCATTAATGCATTTACATGGGCTACCGACCTAAATATTGTTGCGGACCAATTACAGTGGAAGATGAATGTGAGTCTCCCAGCTCTATGGCATATATTTACTGTTGGAGTCAGGACTTGGATTACGAGCATAATTCATTCCGGAAGTGGGCTCATATTTCAAAACACTCGTAAACCATAGAAATTTTTCCCATAAGAAATAATGAAAATTCTAATTATTCATTCCACAGCCCAAAAAAATAAATACGTAAAAAAATTAACACAAAATATAAAGTAAAAATAAAACAAATTAACCTGCACTTTACCTTAAAAAAAGTAAAAATAAATCCAGACAGATAAGTGTTTCCAATTATGCGCACAGGCCCTGTGTGTGTGTGTGTTTTTCTGTCTCTTGCGCTGTGGAGTGTGTGTTATGTGTGTGCACGCACGTATTTTGACCGTGCCAGTTCACTCTCTCTCTCTCTCGCCTTTAATGTGTGTGTGTTTGTGTGTGTGTGTGTGTGTGTGTGTGTGTGAAGCAGAGAGGGGGTGCTTCACACACACACACACACACAAACACACACATTAAAGACCAGAGAGAGAGAGAGAGAGAGTGAACTGGCGCGGTGTCAAATTACGCACACGCACGCACATAACACACACACTGACGCAAGAAGCGCATGCGTGATACATGATACTCCGTGCTCGTAAACCAAGACAGTGCTCGTTTTCCAAGTCAAAATTTATTAAAAATCTTTGCTCGTCTTGCGGAACACTTGCAAACCGCTTTACTCGTAATCCGAGGCTTTACTGTACTCAGATCTATGGAGGTCTCACCTCTTAACTTGCAGGATTTACAGTAAATAACCTGTTGATCATGTCTTAGTACCAGATACTACAGCACACATTTAGAGGCCTTGTGGCATCCATGTTGGAATTGTTCTGGCAGCACATGTGGTATTAGGCTAGCTCAGTGGTTAAGGCATTGGCCTGCTGACTAGAAGATCCCAGGTTCAAACATCACTCACCACCTTGAGCAAGGCCTTTAACCCTCAACTGATCAGATGCATAATGAGAAAATTACAGGATTTAAAGAACCTGCTGCTGATGTCTTAGTACCAGATAAGACAGGGCAATCTTAATGCTTCAGCATCCCAAGACATCTTAGACAATGCTTTGCTTCCAACTTTATGGCAACAGTTTGGGGAAGGCCCTTTTCTATTCCAACATGACTGTTCCCCAGTGTACAAAGCAAAGACTATAAAGACATGGTTTGATGAGTTTGGTGGAGGATCTTGACTGGCCCACACACTGAAGCCTGACCTCAACCCCATCAAGCACCTTTGCGATGAACTGGAATGGAGATTGCGAGCCAGGCCTTCTCGTCCAACACCAAGGCCTGTCCTTATAAATGCTCTACAGAATGAACGGGCACAAATTCCCACAGAAACACTACAAAATCTTGTGAACAGCCTTCCAAAAAGAGTGAAAGGTGTTATAGCTACAAGAGGGAGACCAACTAGATATTTAAGTATATGTATTTGAATACAATGTCATTGCAGGTTTGGCCAAATATTTTGGTCCATATAGTGTGGCTTATATTTGCTAAAAATATCACTAGACATTGGCATATTTGCGTATTCATTAAGTTGTCTTGATCATTTGCAATACATTTGTCATGGAGGTTGAAGAACAAACTGAACAAATTGGATGAACTATGGTGAACAGTAATTAGTACTGTAGCCACAAACCTAATGTGGTCTTCCTCTGTTTTTCTCCCGTTTTCCTTGGAGTTCGACATATAGTTCGATATATATATATCCACCCAGAGAATGGATGCTCACGTTTTTTTTTTTTGTTGTTGTTGTTTTAAATGTCATTCTGTGTACATCCTAGACCAGGGGTACTCAAATATATAATTGAAAGGTCCATTTACCAAATTTCTATTCAGTCCGAGGTCCGGAAAAATTACAGTCCAATTTCAAATAGAGAACTACAAAAAAAGTCAAACCCAAAATTTTCGAACAGTACTCAAAAATGACATGTCCTTTTAATGTGAATGGTGACATCATCTTTGTGCCACCAGTTGTTTGAACTTGGGCATAAGAGGTGTGAGGACCAGGTGGAGGCACTGATGTAAATGTTCACTGGTGAGGATATGTGTTTTTCACCATTCACAACAGTACGTCACTGCATGAAAAGAGGTGTATCTGTACTAGGAAACTCCTGTATACACCACTGGTTTCCGGAAGTATCTACAAGTACCACTGAGCGTATACAGTGGTGTGAAAAACTATTTGCCCCCTTCCTGATTTCTTATTCTTTTGCATGTTTGTCACACTTAAATGTTTCTGCTCATCAAAAACCATTAACTATTAGTCAAAGATAACATAATTGAACACAAAATGCAGTTTTAAAATGAAGGTTTACGTTATTAAGGGAGAAAAAAAACTCCAAATCTACATGGCCCTGTGTGAAAAAGTGATTGCCCCCCTTGTTAAAAAATAACTTAACTGTGGTTTATCACACCTGAGTTCAATTTCTGTAGTCACCCCCAGGCCTGATTACTGCCACACCTGTTTCAATCAAGAAATCACTTAAATAGGAGCTACCTGACACAGAGAAGTAGACCAAAAGCACCTCAAAAGCTAGACATCATGCCAAGATCCAAAGAAATTCAGGAACAAATGAGAACAAAAGTAATTGAGATCTATCAGTCTGGTAAAGGTTATAAAGCCATTTCTAAAGCTTTGGGACTCCAGCGAACCACAGTGAGAGCCATTATCCACAAATGGCAAAAACATGGAACAGTGGTGAACCTTCCCAGGAGTGGCCGGCCGACCAAAATTACCCCAAGAGCGCAGAGACGACTCATCCGAGAGGCCACAAAAGACCCCAGGACAACATCTAAAGAACTGCAGGCCTCACTTGCCTCAATTAAGGTCAGTGTTCACGACTCCACCATAAGAAAGAGACTGGGCAAAAACGGCCTGCATGGCAGATTTCCAAGGCGCAAATCACTTTTAAGCAAAAAGAACATTAAGGCTCGTCTCAATTTTGCTAAAAAAACATCTCAATGATTGCCAAGGCTTTTGGGAAAATACCTTGTGGACCGACGAGACAAAAGTTGAACTTTTTGGAAGGTGCGTGTCCCGTTACATCTGGCGTAAAAGTAACACAGCATTTCAGAAAAAGAACATCATACCAACAGTAAAATATGGTGGTGGTAGTGTGATGGTCTGGGGTTGTTTTGCTGCTTCAGGACCTGGAAGGCTTGCTGTGATAGATGGAACCATGAATTCTACTGTCTACCAAAAAATCCTGAAGGAGAATGTCCGGCCATCTGTTCGTCAACTCAAGCTGAAGCGATCTTGGGTGCTGCAGCAGGACAATGACCCAAAACACACCAGCAAATCCACCTCTGAATGGCTGAAGAAAAACAAAATGAAGACTTTGGAGTGGCCTAGTCAAAGTCCTGACCTGAATCCTATTGAGATGTTGTGGCATGACCTTAAAAAGGCGGTTCATGCTAGAAAACCCTCAAATAAAGCTGAATTACAACAATTCTGCAAAGATGAGTGGGCCAAAATTCCTCCAGAGCGCTGTAAAAGACTCGTTGCAAGTTATCGCAAACGCTTGATTGCAGTTATTGCTGCTAAGGGTGGCCCAAGCAGTTATTAGGTTCAGGGGGCAATTACTTTTTCACACAGGGCCATGTAGGTTTGGATTTTTTTTCTCCCTAAATAATAAAACCCCTCATTTAAAAACTGCATTTTGTGTTTACTTGTGCTATCTTTGACTAATAGTTAAATGTGTTTGATGATCAGAAACATGTTGTGTGACAAACATGCATAAGAATAAGAAATCAGGAGGGGGGCAAATAGATTTTCACACCACTGTACATCAAATTCCAACAAGCTAGGATACTTCCGGATTGATACCAATTCGGATGTATCTTGCTGAGGTATCCTTCCATGGTACAGCCAAATAATCCACTCAAGGATTTTGTCAGTCACACCTCAAGCCCCATTTGCATTTTACACCTTTGCCCAACTCTGTTCTTCCCTATTGGTTTCTTATCTCAACATTGATTGGCTGTTTAAATAAAAACACTCCCAAAACCCAGACATCTATTGGGACATTACCCAGTCACTACTTTTTATTTACAGTAGCCCAACCCAAGCCCTCATAACTTAGTGACTTGATTGGTTATTGGGCCAGGGGTAGCTCAGTGGTTAAGGCATTGGACTACAGTTCGGAAGATCTCAGGTTCAAACCCCACAGCCACCAAGTTGCCACTGTTGCGCCCTTGAGCAAGGCCCTTAACCCTCAATTGCTCAGATGTGTAATGAGATAAAAATGTAAGTCGCTCTGGATAAGAGCGTCTGCCAAATGCCTAAATGTAAATGTTATTGGGCAGGTATGTAGATAGACACTATCCAACCCCCCCATTACTATATATCCCCCACATCCTTTAAAAAAATTACAATATAATTGATTCAGAATTTTTTAATTAAAACCAAACACTAATAAATATACAAAGCAAAGTAAGAATAATGAAAAAAAAAAACATACAATAAGGAAAAAATTATCAAATGTGCATTTATGAAGGTGGAATTAAATTAAAAGCAATACTAAAACAAACATGCACCAGTGCTTGTTAGATATCCAAAATAAATGTCCTTCTAGCTCGGTCCCATTAGATATTACACACTGACAGCATGGCACACAATGGCATCCTCCTCATCGGACATCAGTTCCAGTATTGCAGTTTGCCACAGTTCTCTCTCTGCATCTGTTTGAATGACCCGACACCTGGACTCCAGCAACTGCAAAACACACCATACTTACACTCAGAGATTCACCCTTAAAACACTCAGAGATATACCGAACTTAATACATAGATGAATTTGTACACTTACTTATCTTTGTCAGTTTTTAGCCTCTGTCTTAATGTCTCTTAGCTGAGACTTTCCTGGCTGAGACAAAGAGTATTTCCTCTGCAATGTCTCATAGTCTTGTAACATGCTGGATAAAAAAAATCTGATAAGTGACAGAAACAATTCAAATTATTAGAGGGACAAAAATAAAGGGACATGAAAATTATTACAATAACAATTTCTGATTACCCTTTATACACTCAGGGTCTGCATCTGCAAAAGTCATCTTTAATTCCTCCAGCAGATACAGTATGTCATCACTGCCTGATTATAAAGTAAACTTATTCTGTGTGTAAAGAGAGTAGTATCATTACTTACATTTAAAATGATTATGTAAAACCCCATACATAGCATGTAAAGAAACAACATTCTTACCCAGTTTGTGGATCATATTTATGTGGGTTGTTTTCTGAATTATGGAGGCTCCTTACAGCTTCCTGTAATGTTGGATTTAAAATGCTTTAATACATACATTTGTAAACAACACTGGTTAATTCAGATGTGACAAACTTTTAAATATGCTGGGCACCTACAACAATACAAGTAACAAAAAGTAGATGTGTAGCCAAATCCTTAGGCTAACTTAGCAAGGTATAATTTACTGCTGTATTGTCAGGTAACATGAAGCTCAACTTACCGCAATGCCCATGCTTACCGTTATCCATGCTTTTAGCTCTTCTATGCACATGGCTTGACTCTTCCTGCAGTCTTCTCTCATCAAACTTGCGCTCAAATGCATCAAGATGCTGGATAACCTCTTTGAGAAGAGCAGTGTGTGCAGCTTACTTCTCCTTCAAACACTCAAGCTGAATAGACACAGACACACTATGGCTAATCCCCCCACCGGGCTATGATAAGAAGGACAGAACTTCTTCCTGCTAGTCATTAACATACAAAAGGCCTTTACACCTTACAGCCATCACCTCTCACGGCTACGTAGTTGTGAGGATTCCTAGAAAGTTTCACCGATTCCTGTATATATCAACATACATGAGGTATCTGGTCGTTTCACAAAATTTCCTTTGCATTCTACCTTTCCAAGCACCCTGCCTCATACAACTGGCAAACTTAAAGTTTAGCGGGGATTTCCCATACCATATTTGTCGGATACAGCTCTTTTCATGCAGTGCGTTACAAAACAATTTTGTGAGAATTTGAAGGGCCATTTTCTGCAGGACAGGAACACTTGCTGCAGTAACCATCTTTGTACAGAAGGCGAGAAGGTGACCACTTTTGATTGCTAGATTAAGCACATTGGTTTTCAGCTTCCCACGTGGAGCACGAGTGCATATTTTTCTGTCCACTCACTCTTAAATTAGCTGTTTCCAAAATCAACTTGTATCAATGGCCAGCTTTGAGCACAACATTAGGATATTAAGGACATATTATAATAAACAGAATGAGTAGCTCACCTCTTATATCTTCCACGAGTCGTTCGTTCTTTTGAATCTACTGCACCGCATAGTGCCTATGGGAGTCACGTGATAAAGGACCGAACAACTCGGGACTTGACGATTCATTGAGAACCGTTCAATACATAGGCTACGGAGGTTCTGCGATGATTTGCGCATGCGCACCCAGTAGAAAATGAACTAATCACTCTCGGAGATGACTCGTTCTTCGAGTCACGTTAAAGATTCGTTCAAAAAGAATTAATCATTCATGAACGAACCATCGCTAGAAGACGCAAAGATACATCGCGCGGAAACACAGTTGTGCACTTCATAGAGAACTCATTTGGATCATGATTAAATTAGCATATTTGTTTTGGTGCCGGTCCAGATGTAACCGTATTTGGGTCCGGATGCGGACCGGAGTCCGCCTATTGAGTACCCCGGTCCTAGACACTTTGTGTGACAATCCCAGGAGATCAGCACCCACAATCATGCTACAGTCAATGGCACTGAGATCAAGTTTACTCCCCATTCTGATGTTTGATGCTCTTGACCTGTTTTCTGATGATTTTATGCTTTTCACTGATGCCACATGATGCGCTGATTGGATAATTGCAAGAATGAATACGTGTATTTTGGAGCTAGTCTAAATAATACATAGCAATAAAATTCGACATCACTATCATCAACATGAAGAGATTTGAGGAAGCTACAGGTCCTTGAAGAGATTCTTTACAGGAAAAAGTACAAAATGATGATTTACGCACATACATACAGTATAAAGATTTTGTCCTCATCACAAAGTTGTGAGACTCTAATGTCGGCATTATGGGATATATTACCTTTTGCATCTCTGTCACCAAAGCAGCCATTTTCACCCTGGCTTGCTGATACATCATTACTGTACATGTTTCCTCTGATACATGGTTATTTGAAAGGGAATTGCCTATAACAGCTTATCCTCCTCTACTTTGTCCTCAGCCAATTCACCTTATTGCCATAGTTACTATCAGTTCATGGCTAAGGACCATGCTTCAATATTTTTCTCAGCTCATCTCTAATAATGCTGACACAAATGTCATCCTTTATGGATCCATCTTCTGTGTTAGTGCCCACAGGCCAGGATTATGGGCTTATAACTCATATTGACAGACTACTGGAATGTGATTCTTCCTGCTTATGGGCAAAGACAGGAGGAGCAACATTCTCAGACACTCTGTCCTCAGACACTCTGTCCTCAAAGTACATTATTTCATAACTCCACATAACATAGGCTAATATTCTTCCATAAAAATAATTCAAACTTCAAGGGCAATTTTAGTAAGCTGAATAGAATGCAATTAAACATTATGGTTAGGATTATTATTATTATAAACACTAAACTCTATAAGCATAAGGCACAATGCTCATGAAAAAATCTCAGTATATATATTTTTTAAACCAGCTAAAACCCTCTGCATGATCAAATGCGGACATTTTGTACTAGTTATAGTTCCAAAAACCATGTTATACAGCTAGTTTTGCCTGTAATCTGACTGGAAGAGAGAAATTCCATGAGTGGTTATATGACGCATAACAGAACTGGGATGTTTAGCTATATATATCATTCCTTATCAGAGGTATTCTAACAATGATTACGTTGGCTGTCTCTTGGCATAAATTAGGTTGGTACAGTTGCTTGCCAACTCCCACTTTCAAAACCAGTCATAGAAGCACTTTCAGCAAGAAAACTCATCTGATAACATTATGTCACCTTAGGTAACACTTTGTCTAATTATAGTATTTGTAAAAATAAACAGCTCCCACACCGCATACAAACATGCTCAAAGAGAACCTCTTTAATGACACTTGATTTGCTTTACGTGTGCGCGCACACACATGATCAGAACGATATAGTAAACAGTACAGGTACATGCACGCACGGACATTGACTATACAAGCGACACATGCACACTGAGAGTAAACATGGGAGACGATTACCCACAAAATGTAGTAACTACTTTTCTTTGTTTTTGTATTTTAAAGTAATTTCCAGTAACTTTAAACCGGCAAAATCAGCACCATTGAGTACATTAAGTATGATAGAGACACCCTTGTTTCTATTGGTATACAATGTACTCACAATTCGCCGTTTTTAACTCTGGATCCGAGTTGGCCCGAGTGAGATCCTGAGGAAGAACAACAGGCTGAGAGCCCGTGCACACCGCACACCTCTGCCTAGCATCCTGCTCGCCAACGTCCAGTCACTGGAAAACAAACTCGATGACCTCAGGGCCAGGATAAAGTTCCAGAGAGACATTTGGGACTGCAACCTTCTCTGCTTCACCGAGACATGGCTGAACCCAGCGGAGCCGGACCACGCCATCCAGCCAGCCGAGTTCTTCTCGGTTCACCGCATGGACAGGACGCGGGACTCGGGGAAGTCAAGGGGAGGCGGCATGTGTTTAATGGTGAACAACAGCTGGTGCAACAGCGCGAGCATTGTTCCTCTTACATGCTCCTACACACCAAACCTGGAACTACTGTCCATCATGTGTCATCCTTTTTGTCTTCCCCGGGAGTTTACATCGGTCATAATAAGCACCGTTTATATTCCACCACAAGCGGACACGGACATTGCCTTATGCGAGCTGCATGAGGCGCTCACACAGCACCAAACACAACACCGGGACGCTGCGCTTATTGTGGCGGGGGACTTTAATAGTGCCAACCTCAGCCCCGAACTTTTATCAGCATATCACCTGCCCCACCAGGGGCGAAAGGACACTGGATCACTGCTATACGACAGTCAAGGACGGCTACAAGGCACAGTCTCGTCCACCGTTTGGTAAATCCGACCACGCCGCCATCTTCCTCATGCCAAAATACAAACAAAGGCTGAAACAGGAAGTTCCGGTTCAGAGGGAGGTTGCGCGCTGGACGGACCAATCGGTGACCGCGATACAGGACACACTCAATGACGCAGACTGGGACATGTTCAGAAACAGCTCCGATGACGTCAGCATGTTTACGGAAGTAGTTGTGGGATCCATTGGGAAACTAACGGACGATACCGTGGAGAAAAAGACTATCAGAACGTTTCCCAACCAGAAGCCGTGGGTGGATAAAACCATCCACGATGCTCTGAGATCTCGCACCGCGGCTTACAACACGGGACTTGCGTCCGGGGACATGGAACCATACAAGGCTGCGTCATACAACATCCAGAAGGCGGTGAAAGAGGCGAAGCAGCGCTACGGGAGAAAACTAGAGTCACAGCTTCAACAGAGTGACTCTAGGAGCCTATGGCAGGGACTGAGAACAATAACGGATTATAAAGCACCAACATCCGGTATGATGAATGCGGACGCGACTCTGGCAGACGAGTTGAACACTTTCTACGCTCGCTTCGAGGCTACAGCTAAAGATGCTAGCGGCGCTAATGCTAGCAGTTTGTAAGCCTCTGCAGTTTGCATACATCACTCACTCACCTGGACACTAGGAAAGGGAATTATGTTAAAATGCTCTTCATCGACTACAGCTCTGCATTTAATACCATCATTTCCTCCACACTCACCACCAAGCTGGAGCACCTGGGACTCAGCTCATCTATGTGTCAGTGGATCTCCAATTTTCTGACTGGCAGACCACAGGCAGTAAGGATGTCTCAGCCTCACTCACTCTCAGCACTGGAGCCCCGCAGGGTTGTGTTCTGAGCCGCCTGCTGTACTCTCTGTACACCCATGACTGCGTGGCCCTTACCAACTCCACCACCATCATCAAGTTTGCTGACGACACTGTCGTGGTCGGACTGATCACCAGCTATGATGATTCGGCCTACCTAGAGGAGATTGGAAATCTGGAGAACTGGTGCAAGAGGAACAATCTCCTCCTGAACGTCAGCAAGACAAAGGAGCTGATTGTGGACTTTAGTACAAAGCAGGAGAGGAACTACCAGACCCCCGTCATCAACAAGAGCCCAGTGGAGAGCGTGGACAGCTTACCTCTGTGTTCCCATCACGCAGGACCTGTCTTGGTCTTGTCACATCAACACCATGGTGAAAAAGGCCCAACAGTGAATCTATCACCTCAGACGCTTGAGAGACTTCAGACTGCCCTCTAAGGTGTTCAGGAAGCATCCTGACGGGTAACATCACGACCTGGTTTGGAAACAGCACCGTGCAGGACAGACGAGCTCTACAGAGAGTGGTGCGATCAGCTGAGCGCATCATCTGCACCAAGCTCCCTGACCTGCACTCGATATACAGCTAGCGGTGCTGGACCAAAGCCAGGAAGATAGTGAAGGACCTCAGCCATCCCAACAATGGACTGTTTTCTCTGTTGCGGTGAAATGGGGGGTTCGTTGGATAACAACTTTAAGTGTGAAACGCAGTAGGCAGTCGGTTAGAACTGAGTGAGATGGTTTCTTAATTGAAGAGAAGCACTCGGTAGGTTGAAAGAGATCTTATTTACTGAAGACTTTTCAGGGATACATGCGTGTGGTTTCTGAATGAATTAAACAAGAAAAATAGACTTAAATATGAATACAACAGTGCCAAGTAAACAACACAACATAACACTATGTTCCTATATAACATAGGCGCTTATACGCTAAATGACCACCAGAGGGCAGTATCGGCACATAAGTGCGGCATAGCGGCCGATAAACACGGCTGTACTACCGGCAATAACAGTCATGGCATATCGCTCAACACTAACAAGAAATAAAAGTGATAACTTACTTCCTATGTACGCACACTGTAACACAGTATAAACATCAACTTAACACATTAACTGAAATAACTAAAGGGAAGCTGCTGAACTCTCCATGTTCTCATATGCACTGCATCTCTCTTCCTGCCTGCCATCTAGCTCCGCCTCCTCATGACATGGCAGCCGTGCTGCAACTCTGATTGGGCAGGATCTGCTAAGTCTTAAAGGGAACCAGGCCTTTTGTACAGCCGCCCCCGAGTTCAGGAACTGAATTCGCTCATTTAACAAAAGGTCTGTTTCTGGTCTTAGTTATCCTCGGGTATGGTTGGAAGTCGGATGAGACGGGCCACAACTCGTGTATAGGTCTTCCCCTTGACTTCTACACTGGCAGTCCGAACGCGACCATCAGCACCTGGGAAAACCTTAGTGACTCTGCCTACTGGCCAGAGGGCCCGAGGAAGTTGGGGGTCGATGATTAAGACTACATCTCCAATTTCTATCGCCTTCTTCTCCGTTCTCCATTTCTGGCGTGCTTGGAGACCTGGTAAGTAATACTTCAGGAAATGCCTCCAAAAGTGGTCTGCAAGCAGTTGGCTGTGACGCCAGCGTCGCCGACTTAGAGTCTCCGATTCCTGGTAGATTACTTGGGGTAGTGACGCGTCTCGACGGCCAATCAGGAAGCAGTATGGGGTGATCGGGTCAGGGTCAGCCACGTCAGAGGAGGTATACCCAAGAGGCTTTGAATTAAGGATGCCTTCCACTTCAATCAAGACAGTCCTCAACACTTCTTCAGTAACAGTCTGGGCTCCAATGCTTACTCTCAGAGCTGCCTTGACAGAACGGATCTCCCTCTCCCAGCATCCGCCGAAGTGAAGAGCACTTGGTGGGTTGTAAGTGAACTTGATCTGCTGCTCAGCAAGATGGCTCTGTAATTCATCTTGGAGGGTGGCAAAGGCCTTATTCAGCTCATGTTCCCCTCCCTTAAAATTGGTGCCTTGGTCACACAACAACTCATACGGTTTGCCTCGTCTAGCAATAAACCGTCGCATAGCCATCAGGAATGAGTCAGAATCAATACTAGTGAGAAGATCTAGATGGGTTGCTCTTGTCGTCATACAGTTAAAGATTATGCCCCACCACTTCTCATTACGTCGGCCAATCTTAATGAGGAAGGGACCGAAACAGTCCATGCCAGTCGAGTAGAAAGCTGGGCGGAAGTATCTCTGTCTAGTGAGGGGTAGATCAGCCATGAGAGGAATTTCTGGGCGGCCCTTCCACTTCCTACACTCTATACATTGGTGCTGGTGTCAACGGACAGCTTCTCGCCCTCTAAGTATCCAGTACATCCTTCGAATTTCTGCAAATAATTGCTCGGTACCTGGATGGTGCAGCCTCTCATCATAGTCCTTTATGATTAGTACTGTGAGTGGATGTCGGGGGTCAAGGATGACTGGGTGAACGGCATCCTCTTCCATTACCTCACAGTGGCGTAGACGTCCTCCTACCCGGATAAGTCCGGTAATAGCATCAAGCTCTGGGGAAAGGGTTATCAATCTGCTCATGGATGATATAGGTTTCCTAGCTGTCAAACGACTCATATCATCAGGAAAGGACTCGGTTTGAGCTTGGCGGAGGACTGCATTTCGAACGTCCATCTTGATATCAGCACTGGAGGCATAGGCCGCCCCATGAAGCTCCTGTCCGCAAGCGTCCAGGCACTCTGCCAGCGTGTCATAGTGCTGCAGCTTAGATGAGGGTGCAGTCGTGGTCACTAACCCAGAAAAGGATGAGGGTCTTAATTCGCAGCTTGGCTCTCCAGACGATAAAGCAGGCTGCTCAGGCCAACTATCAGGGAGTAATGCAAGGAATGTCGGCCCCTGGCGCCACCGGCTGCTGGTGGAGAGTTCACGCAGAGGCTTGCCGCGAGTGATGTCGTCTGCTGGGTTGTCTGCAGATCTGACATAGCGCCAGACAGCGGATGCTGTCATCTCCTGGATGTTTGCTACTCTCGTTCCCACAAACACCTTGTAACGACATGAGCTGGATGTCAGCCACGTGAGCACAGTGGTAGAGTCAGACCAAAGTGTAGTGGAGCGAATGGGAATGGTGAGCTCTGCGGTTATAAGCTGGGATAGTTGCGCTCCGCTAAGGGCGGCACATAACTCTAGACGTGGTATGGATTGTTGCTTGCATGGGGCAACGCGTGACCTAGCGGCAATGAAGGCCACTTCGACTTGGCCCTCGTTATACTCTGTTCGCAGGTAGGCCACAGAGCCATACGCCTGCTCAGAGGCGTCGCAGAATACGTGGATATCATAGTTGCAAGGTTGATGGGCTTCTTGTGAGTGAGAGTAGCACCTGGGGAGAGATACCTCCTCTAATCCAGTTAGCTCCTGTTCCCATTCCTGCCATAATACAAGCAGGTCCTTTGGCAACTGTGGATCGTCCCAGTCGCGCCTTTTGTCCCACAGGCGCTGTACCAGAATCTTAGCCCGAGTGGTGTAAGGGATAAGATAGCCAAGAGGATCATATTGGCTTGCTAGCACTCGGTAGATCTGACGCATAGTTACTGGGGAGGAGCGTTTGGCTCGATGCTTATAACGGAGTGTATCGGACTGACAGTGCCACTGCAGTCCGAGTGTGGACTCATGTGCATTTTGTTGTCCTTGACTGAGCCAGAGGTCACAGGTATTGGATCTGGATTCAGTGGGGAGGTGAGTAATCACTGATGGACAATTACTGGCCCATTGTCGAAGCTCAAAGCCTCCAGTAACCAGAAGTGCTCGCAGATGATCAACTAGGTCTTTAGCCTCTTGGGGGGAGGGGAGACTGTGCAGGCAATTGTCAACATAAAAGGATCTCTCAATTACCTCCCTGCATTGGTCTCCCAGCTGACTGTGATCCATCACGTGTCTCTGCAGGGCATATGTGGCACAGCAAGGACTGCACGTGGTGCCAAAGGGAAGCACCTGCCACTGGTACACATCAGGGGGCCTTTCAGTCATCAGATCTCGCCACAGAAAACGGAGCAAGGGCATGTCACAGGGAGGCAACCTCACCTGGTGAAACATACCACGGATATCACTGCTTACTGCGACAGGGTGCTCTCGGAAGCGGAGCAGTACTGCTAGCAGTGATGGACCTAGTGTAGGTCCTGGAAGAAGGAACTCATTAAGGCTGTGGCCTTCAAACCGGAAGGAACAGTTATAGACGACCCGGTTCTTGCTATTGTGCTGCACCATATGGTGGGGAATGTACCATGACTCTGTAGCGCTATCCACCTCGCTTGCTCTCAGCTTGGCCACATAACCTGCCCTTTCTAATCTGACAATCTCGGCTTGGTAGGCAGCCGCCTGCTCTGGGTTCTTACGGAGTCTCTTCTCGACGCCCCTGAGGTGAGGTAGAACGGCTTCCTTGGGCATAGTCAGGGGTGGCATACTCTGGGTCCGAAGAAGCGGTGTGGCGTACCGCATCGTACCATCTACTTCCACTTGCACAGTCTGGTCCTGCAGAAGCCTGATGGCTTCCTGATCTAATTTGGATCGTGTCACTACCTTCTCACTGCGGTAAGGAATCATGTCCATCTCCCATAATCTCTCAACATGAGCAAACAAGTCCGCGTTGTGGACAGCGGATGTGAAGAAACACTGTTGTGTGCTGATCTCACGACGAACCTCATGAGAAGGACCTTGAAGGGTCCATCCGAGGCGGGTTTTAACCGCTGCCGGACCTCCTGGTGGGCCTAATCGGACTGGTTCCACTGGCGTGATGAGATGTGGACAATCTGATCCGATCAGCAACACGGGCTGCACGCTATCCATCGGCTGCAATGGAAGACCAGCTAGATGTGTATATCTCTGCTGTAGGGAAGCCACCGGATAGGTATGTTCGGCGAGGCCTAGTCTCTCAGCTGTAAATGCAGGCTGGATTAGGTATTTCTTGTGAGGTTGAGACACGGGTGATACTGTGAAGGAGACAGCCACCCCATGAAGCACCTGCGGTTCCTGCCTCACTGTGCGCAAGATCAGGTCTTCTGGCTGGCCCTTTAGATTCAGCTGCTTAGCCGCAGCATAGAGGAGGATCGTCCTCTCGGATCCATCATCCAACACTGCGTATGTTTCCATGGATGCATTTTCATTTGCAAGGATCACTTTACTAACTTTCAAGAGGACTCTGCGACTACCAACAGCACGGTCTGCATACAAAATGTCTTTCGTCGTACTCACAAGACATGAATTCTCCTTAGGTTCCGTCTCTGCACTGGTAATCCCCACTCGCTCATTCAGGTCATGTAATATAAATAGGTGTTTCCTGTTACAAGTCTTGCAGAGAGCCTTCAGTGTGCATGTGGATGCATGATGATTACGGCCACACCGCCAGCACCTGTTATTCTTGCGGTTCCATACCTCTTTCTGTTCTTTAGTCAGCTCCTTGAAGTTGGGGCATCCATTATGGAAGTGACTAGCATTGTCACAATAAGGACAGTAGGTGCGGGACTTCTCTCGGTTCTTGAACAGGTTAGACTTGGGCTCTGGCGCGAGTGTTCTACATTCGCTGACAGCAGTGGGCTCCTCAGCACCCAACAGGATGCTCGTAGATCTGTCGGTGGGCTTGGTATCGTGATGGCCTTCCCTTCTCCTGATAGGTACGGTTGGGGCATACATGACTAATTTCGCAGTGTCATCTTGGACCTGAAGCTCGTATTCTAACCAGTTTGCAAAGTCGAGAAGGGTAGGGACTGTGATTCTGTACGGGTGAATGTATCTCTTAAAGCTGATCTGGAGTTCGTGAGGAAGCTTACTTTGGAGTCTGGACACATGTGAACCGCATTCTAATTCCGCTGTTCCTTCTGAACCCAACTGCTCCAACATACTCACTAATGAGCGCACTCGCAGGGCGAAGAGCTTAAACGCTTTCACATCACCTGGCTTAAGATTGGGGCCTTCCAGAACTTCCGTGACCAGCTTGTGTGGCTGACCATACATCTTCGTGAGAGCGTGCATCGTTTCTGTATAGGGTCTCCCTGAGTTACAGTAGGAGTCTGCCACTAACAATGCCTCTTCTAGCTTTAGGTGATCGGTCAGAATCTGATACTTGAAACGCTCACTCGCATCTGCTGGCAGAAGATTATCTAGTGCCATCCGTAGTCTGGAAAACTGCCTGGGGTCGGCTGCTGTCAGGCTGGGAATAGTTGGCTTAGGTCCTCGATATAACTGCTCTTGAGCACGCGGCACCTCCCTTCTAGGTGTCATCTGAGAATGTGAGGGTAGGCTGACATCTCCCTCCCCCGGGGGCTGACCCTTTCGAGTACCAGTCGTCACACTGCCGTACTGTCGTGCTCCTTCAGACTGAGCTGTGTAGGTATATGGCCGCTGATGGACTGTGTAATGACTCTCATCATCATGTGGAGACCTTGGAGAAGGTGTAAGGTCCTCCATCAGTGTCAATGTGTCACACTGAGCGAACTGTGGTGGAGGAACTTCGTCAGCGTACGCTGCCGAATCTCTCCGACAACTGACGGATGGTGGTACATGAGTGCGAGGGGCTGGTACTGGTGTCGCTGTGCGACGAGGGGTCTCCAATCTAGTGCTGAATTGCTGGATTTCCCGTTTCAGCCAGGCGTTCTCTGCCTTTGTCCCTCGCAGCGTAGACAGGATCTCTGGTAGAATGCGGCTGCGAAGCTCATCGTTATCCCTCTTCATTTCGAACCACATAGACTTTATATCAGACAACTGTTGAGTTCGAAGTAGGTACTCTCCGGGCTCTGGTGACACATCTCCTAATGGCCCTGGCCATGCATCTCGGATGACTAGCTCGTCGGTGTACGAGAGCTGACTCCGCGGGGATGACGATCTTGAGACATTCTCTGATATGGGTGCAGCTGCTTCCATTCTAGCTTCATTCGGAGGTATAACTGATGGCACTCTCCTCACCGAGTCAGTTCCTCTAACTTGATAATCTGTAAGATATGTAGGCGGCCTTATTTGTCGTCTGGGTCGGACAACAGGAGGATCTGACTCATGATGGGACGTCATCTCTCTACTGTGATTCACAATCCGGCTCGAAGGACCACTTGAAATGGGGGGTTCGTTGGATAACAACTTTAAGTGTGAAACGCAGTAGGCAGTCGGTTAGAACTGAGTGAGATGGTTTCTTAATTGAAGAGAAGCACTCGGTAGGTTGAAAGAGATCTTATTTACTGAAGACTTTTCAGGGATACATGCGTGTGGTTTCTGAATGAATTAAACAAGAAAAATAGACTTAAATATGAATACAACAGTGCCAAGTAAACAACACAACATAACACTATGTTCCTATATAACATAGGCGCTTATACTCTAAATGACCACCAGAGGGCAGTATCGGCACATAAGTGCGGCATAGCGGCCGATAAACATGGCTGTACTACCGGCAATAACAGTCATGGCATATCGCTCAACACTAACAAGAAATAAAAGCGATAACTTACTTCCTATGTACGCACACTGTAACCCAGTATAAACATCAACTTAACACATTAACTGAAATAACTAAAGGGAAGCTGCTGAACTCTCCATGTTCTCATATGCACTGCATCTCTCTTCCTGCCTGCCATCTAGCTCCGCCTCCTCATGACATGGCAGCCGTGCTGCAACTCTGATTGGGCAGGATCTGCTAAGTCTTAAAGGGAACCAGGCCTTTTGTACATGTGGTCTGGGAAGCGATTCCGCTTCCTGAAGGCCAATACAGAGAGACTGAGGAGGAGCGTCTTCCCGCAGGCAATAAGGTCTCTCAATCACACCACCGCACGGGATTAATAACATCTTTTTAAACTCCCAACATTGACGGGACAATCATGGACACATTCATACACACTTGCACTACATATTTATATATCTGGATTATTGCACAAGACACTTTAATAAGTCACTTTTTATGCATATTTGCACAACCCCTGCCACTTTCAAATATTTCTATATTTCTATATTTTGTAATATTTTTTATCGTGCCCTTATTTGTACAGTTTATTTTAATAGTTACATTTATTTTCTTTAGTATTTCTTTTTATTCATATTTATTCCTTACGCATAAGTTTTTATTTTTTATTTTACATTTTTTAAGGTCACTGGCGGTCGTATAAGCATTTCGTACTGTGTATGGCTGTGTATGTGACAAATACAATTTGAATTTGATAACCCGTGAGAGAGAAGAACTGTTGGCTCAGTTGTGATCACGTGATGCTTGTCAGACAAAGCGCATGCATACTACTTGTATGTCAATACCTCACTTGTTTATTATGTTAAAATTTATTTAAAATTTTTGCTTTTCTTGCAAAGGCTCGCAGACCAAGTTACTCGCAATCCAAGTTACTCGCAATTAAAGGTTCCACTGTATATATCCAATATGAATATGTACAGTATGAACATCAGTTCCTTGAATCCTGACAATGTCACAGCCTTCTGTGAACAGGAAGCCAGCAAAGCAAAACTCAACAACATCCATGATAAAATAATTAGTTCAGTCACTTTTTTTCTTTTATTGTTTTTTGATTAAGTAGTGGTTTCTCCCCTGCAATTCAGAAGGCCCAGGTTCGATTCCCCCAATGCCTAAACCAATGGATGCAATGCCGGTCCCAAGCCCAGAAAAATTTGAAGGATTGCATCATAGAACCAAACCTATTTGTGTGCGGATCGAATGGTCCACTGTGGCGACCCCTCGACAGGAGCAGTCGAAAGACCAATGTTAAGTGACTTATACATTTTTTAAAATGATATCGACTGTCAACAGTGCGGTTTGCCATTTTGAAAATATGGCAGGCAGCCATGCAACAGTATTATTAGTGCAGGACATTAACAATATGAGAAGACACACAGCTTGCAAAATTGTGAAATACTGACTGATTTTCACTTTGGAATGCTTTTCTTTATGTTAAACGTCTCAGGTTACTTTTCTGTAACCCTGTTCCCTGAAAAGGCGGGAACGGGATGCTGCGTGAAAATGCTATGGGAACCATTTTCTCATGTTGCCGGTTGTGAAGTATGTGTGTGCAAACATGGCAGATTTTTGGCTATATATAACCTCGGTCAGGTGACGTCATCGGATTAGACACAGCTGCAGGTTATAAATACTAGTGAGCTGGCAACAAACCTCAGATTAATTTGTCTGAAAGCACGTCCGGTCACGTGGTAGTGCGGCATTAGGACGCAACATCTCGTTCCCGCCTTTTCAGGGAACAGGGTTACAGCAAAGTAACCCGAGACGTTCCCTTTCAAACGCTAATCTCGATGCTGCGTGAAAACGCTATGGGAACGAGAATACCAACGCTGCCGCACTACAAGTGTCTGGACCCCCAGGTTGTGTAGCATGTGCGCACAAGGCCAGGAAGTCTCAGATCTATGTCTGGGAAGCTGACTCCAGGACTCGTGAGCCCGGAGTAGCATGGACATTCAGACTATAAAATCTTACAAATGTGTGCGGAGAGGACCAACCGGCCGCGTCACACACTTGTTGCAGGGGAATACCTCTTGCAAGAGCAATGGATGAGGCGAACCCTCTGGTCAAATGAGCCCTGACTCCTAGAGGCAAAATGAGTCCACACGCCTCATAGGAGAAGGCAATAGCATCTCTCACCCAGTGTGACAAAGTTTGTGTGGTGGCGGCCGCCCCCCGGTTGCGGCCTCCATAACATATAAAGAGTTGCTCTGACTTACGCCACTGGCTGGTGTGGTGGACATAGGCCTGAAGAGCACGTACTGGGCACAGTAGGTGAAGTATCTCCTGCTCCGAATCTGCAAAAGGCGGAGGACAGAAGGCTTCCAGGACGACAGGGTGCATGGTTGAGAAAGGAACTTTCGGTAGATAATTTGGGTGAGGATGCAAAATGACCTTGACTAGCCCAGGGTCAAAGTCCAGGCAAGATGGTGAGACTAATAAGGCACGCAGGTCTCCGATCCTCTTGAGAGAGGTAATGGCCTTAAGAAGAACCATCTTGAGAGTCAGAAGCTTGTCGGGCGCTGACTCTAGTGGTTCAAAAGGAGTGTCGATTAGACCTTTGAGCATGATAGATAAATCCCACGAAGGGACCGTGGCTCTAGTGAGTGGCCTCAACCATTTAGCTCCACGAAACGGGCAACTAAAGGGTGATTTCCCACAGTAACCCCTTCAGTCAGTACGTGGCAGGCTGAAATAGCGGCCACGTACGTTCTGAGGGTACTAGGGCACAAGCCCGAGGACAATTTCTCTTGCAGGAATTCCAGCTCTGAAACGATTTCACAGTGGACTGGGTCCACCTGCTTTGCCATGCACCAGCTTTCGAATACCTTCCATTTGAAGGCATAAATTCTTCTAGTGGAGGGCGCCCTAGCACTTAGGATGGTGTTAATTATGCCGGCTGAAAGGCCAGCTTTACTTAATTGGTCCCGTTCAGGGGCCAAACGTGAAGTTCCAGAGCTCGGACCGGGGATGAAATATTGCCCCTGCGCCTGAGATAGAAGATCCCTCCTCACTGGAATCATCCAAGGTGAGCTGTCGAGAAGAGATATTAGCTCTGAGAACCATACTCGGGCCGGCCAACGGGGCGCTATCAATAAGAGGCGCAAACCGTGTTGACAGACACTCGCCAGGATTCATAGAGGCGTAAATTGGGCCACGTATGGGCCATCGCGTCCAGACCCAGGGGAGCTGCATGAGTCAGAGAGTAGTAGAGGGGACATTGCGCAGTCTCCTGGGAGGCAAAGAGGTCCACCTCTGCTGTAAAGAATCTGTAAAGAATCTGCTGTAAAGAATCTCACCCAGATTCGAGTGACTTACTGTCTGGACAGTAAGTCTGCTCCCACATTCCTGTATCCTGGAATGTGAATTGCCCTAAGGGACAGGAACTTGTCCTGACCCCAGAGCAGAACCTGATGCGCTAGCTGGTTCAAGCGGCGCGAATGCAGGCTGCCCTGGCGATTTATGTAGGAGACTACCGATGTGCTGTCCACCCGCACTAGGACATGGTAGCCTCTCAGCTGCTGGAGGAAATGCTGTAGAGCTAAAAATAGAGCCATCATTTCGAGGCAATTGATGTGCCATGCAAAAAGGTGGCCTCTCCAGCTCCCTGGGGCTGGACGGCCAACCAAGACCGTGCCCCAGCCGGTAAGGGAAGCATCTGTCGTTAGCATTTTGCGACGACAAGATGGACCTACAGTGGGACCCAAGGTGAGAAACAGGGGTCTGAACCACATAGAAAGGGTATGAAGTCCTTCACGCGTAACCCTTATTCGCCTTCGGGGATTTGTTCTCGTGTGAACTCCCCTGGCTCTTAGCCACAGCTGAAAAGCTCTCATGTTCAAGAGACCCAAAGGTATCACAGTGAATGCAGCTGCCATGAGGCCTAAACATTTTTGTAAGCTATGTACAGTTACTTCTTGGTCTAGCCTGATTTCCTTCAGAGCATTGTTTATGGATTCGACGCGAGCGGGAGACAGATGTACCTGCATAGCGATCGCATTCCACCTAACGCCTAAGTATGTTGTCATCTGCGCCGGAAAGAGAACGCTTTTCGTGGCATTGAGTCTCAATCCCAGCGAATGAAGATGAGCTACAGTAGGACGACATCCCGGTGTCTAAGTCCTAGCTGCTGAGACTGGGCCAGGATTAGCCAGTCGTCTATGTAATTCAAAATGTAGATGCCCTGGAGTCTCAAGGGAGCCAGAACTGCATCCATGCATTTCGTGTATGTGCGGGGTGATAGGGCTAGACCGAATGGAAGGACCCGAAATTGGTAGGCTTTTTCCCCAAAAGCGAACCTCAGGAACTTCCTGTGCTGTGACAAAATTTCTATGTGAAAGTATGCGTTCCCTTTAAATCTATTGTCACAAACCAATCCTGTGGTTGGATTTGTGAGATAATAGTTTTTATGGTCAACATTTTGAAGTTGCATTTTTTGAGATAACGGTTCAAACCGTAAAGATCCAAAATTGGACGCAGTCCCCCGTCCTTCTTGGGGACCAGGAAGTACCGATTGTAGTAGCCTGACTCCATAAAAAAGTAACTCGGTAACTTTTACTCTGAGTAAATTTTTTAATGAGCTACTTTTTACTTTTACTTGAGTAGATTTTTATAATGGTAACTTTACTTGTACTTAAGTAAAATTTCACTGAAGTAACAGTACTTGTACTTGAGTACAAAATTTTATTACTCTTTCCACCTCTGGTCACACACACACACACTCTCGCTCCGCGACCGGCACTAGGACCCGGAAGTAATGCGGGCGCGAACCCGGAAGTATAAGTGAAGTAAACAAACCACCGCATACAGCTTAGTCGCTGAGTTCGCCATGTCGGTTCAGATTGTTTACTTTCTGATTTGAGTGTGTGTTTATAGGACGCGGGTTAAATATGTGTTTTTCCCTTGCTCCCCTACTGTGAGAGTCCTTAAACTAATTCGCGTGGTTATCCTGCCACCTCGCATGTTTCCGCGTTTGGGTTTACCGTCCACGCTACAAAGGGCTAACGGCTAATCGCGAAGTCTTCTGATCATCCGTGGTTAGTTCGCGACAGAATGAAGTATAAAGATATAAATAATATATATATATATATATATATATATATATATATATAAACCGGATTTCAAAAAACTTGGGACACTAAACAAATTGTGAATAAAAACTGAATGCAATGATGTGGAGATGGCAAATGTCAATATTTTATTCAGAATAGAACATAGATGACAGATCAAAAGTTTAGTCTGAGAAAATTTATCATTTTAAAGGAAAAATATGTTGATTCCAAATTTCACGGTGTCAACAAATCCCAAAAAAGTTGGGACAAGTAGCAATAAGAGGCTGGAAAAAGTAAATTTGAGCATAACAAAGAGCTGGAAGACCAATTAACAGTAATTAGGTTAATTGGCAACATGATTGGGTATAAAAAGAGCTTCTCAGAGTGGCAGTGTCTCTCAGAAGCCAAGATGGGTAGAGGATCACCAATTCCCACAATGTTGCGCAGAAAGATAGTGGAACAATATCAGAAAGGTGTTACCCAGCGAAAAATTGCAAAGACTTTCCAGTTATCATCATCAACTGTGCATAATATCATCTGAAGATTCAGAGAATCTGGAACAATCTCTGTGCGTAAGGGTCAAGGGCGTAAAACCATACTGGATGCCTGTGATCTCCGGGCCCTTAAATGACACTGCACCACAAACAGGAATGCTACTGTAAAGGAAATCACAGAATGGGCTCAGGAATACTTCCAGAAACCATTGTCAGTGAACACAATCCACCGTGCCATCCACCGTTGCCAGCTGAAACTCTACAGTGCAAAGAAGAAGCCATTTCTAAGCAAGATCCACAAGCACAGGCGTTTTCATTGGGCCAGGGATCATTTAAAATGGAGTGTGGCAAAATGGAAGACTGTTCTGTGGTCAGACGAGTCACGATTCGAAGTTCTTGTTGGAAATGTGGGACGCCATGTCATCCGGACCAAAGAGGACAAGGACAACCTTGTTATCAACGCTCAGTTCAGAAGCCTGCATCTCTGATGGCATGGGGTTGCATGAGTGCGTGTGGCATGGGCAGCTTGCATGTCTGGAAAGGCACCATCAATGCAGAAAAATATATTCAGGCTCTAGAACAACATATGCTCCCATCCAGACGTCATCTCTTTCAGGGAAGACCCTGCATTTTTCAACAAGATAATGCCAGACCACATTCTGCATCAATCACAACATCATGGCTGCGTAGAAGGATCCGGGTACTGAAATGGCCAGTCTGCAGTCCAGATCTTTCCCTTATAGAGAACATTTGGCGCATCATAAAGAGGAAGGTGCGACAAAGAAGGCCCAAGACGATTGAACAGTTAGAGGCCTGTATTAGACAAGAATGGGAGAGCATTCCTATTTCTAAACTTGAGAAACTGCCCAGATAGCAGAACAACATTGAATCATCGTTGAATCAACATTAAAGCATCAACCAACTTGTTATTGAATCAATGTTGAAATTTCAATGTTAAATGTTGATTTTTCATCAGGTTTGCACCTTGAAATAATGTTATTTCAATGATGAAAAATAGATCAAGATGGGCATAAAATCAATGTTTGTTCAACGTAAATTCAATCACTTATTTTACATTGAATCAACATTGAATCAACATTGAAACAATTATAGTTTAGTCTTGCTTTATGAACAGCAAGATTCTATGACAGTAAATCATGTCCGTTTTGATTTATTTCTTTAAATCAGAGACCATGTAGGGCTGAAAAGCTTTTTTTTTTTTTTTTTAAACAAAAAGTCAGTAACTCAACATCCTTCAGTTTACATGTAAACATATTTATTTATGCTCCATACCCATTTAAACAGGAAGTAACATCACAATTACAATAAAACAACTATATAATAAAACACACTACAACTTACAAATTATTATAAACTGGATGACAATATGACTTTTTAGAAGAGAACTATTAGAAGAGATTGTTAATTCTGAATTCATAAAACAGAATCTAACTGCTAAGAGAAGAGACTGGAAAACCATAATATAAAAATGGCAGCCTGCCTCAGCAAAATTCAGTCAAATGCAAATAGAAACAACCAAGTCAGAAACACAACAGATGACTGAAACATTATTCGTAAGTTGAAATGTATTTACTCAGCAAAACAGATGATAAGACACAAGTCTGAACTTATGGTTTTCCACCACGAGCAATTCCCCCCAGCCGTTCTGGAGCATAACGAAGCCATTTCTGAACTGTTGAAGCAAAGAAACTCTGTGGCCTCCTTTTTTTCAGCTTTCAGCTGTTGTTGTAGTAGTGCATCTAAAGAATGAAAAACAAACAAAAGGTTAGAACTATACAATGCTCTAAAAACTTGGAGTGGTAGTTGTTTATGAATGACAGAAGGTGGGTCCTAAATTTTTGGAAATGTGACTTTTACAAATGTACAGATATGCAACATATGTTTTGAAATGTCCTACAATCTTCCATAGATACAATGCACACATTAGATTTTTTTTAATATACAGGTCCTTCTCAAAAAATTTGCATATTGTGATAAAGTTCATTATTTTCTGTAATGTACTGATAAACATTAGACTTTCATATATTTTAGATTCATTACACACAACTGAAGTAGTTCAAGCCTTTTATTGTTTTAATGTTGATGATTGTGGCATACAGCTCATGAAAACCCAAAATCCCTATCTCAAAAAATTTGCATATTTCATCCGACCAATAAAAGAAAAGTGTTTTTAATACAAAAATAGTCAACCTTCATATAATTATGTTCAGTTCTGCACTCAATACTTGGTCGGGAATCCTTTTGCAGGTACTTGTGTCTTGTGTCTCTCAACTTTCTCTTCACAATATCCCACAGATTCTCTATGGGGTTCAGGTCAGGAGAGTTGGCAGGCCAATTGAGCACAGTAATACCATGGTCAGTAAACCATTTACCAGTGGTTTTGGCACTGTGAGCAGGTGCCAGGTCGTGCTGAAAAATGAAATCTTCATCTCCATAAAGCTTTTCAGCAGATGGAAGCATGAAGTGCTCCAAAATCTCCTGATAGCTAGCTGCATTGACCCTGCCCTTAATAAAACACAGTGGACCAACCCCAGCAGCTGACATGGCACCCCAGACCATCACTGACTGTGGGTACTTGACACTGGACTTCAGGCATTTTGGCATTTCCCTCTCCCCAGTCTTCCTCCAGACTCTGGCACCTTGATTTCCGAATGACATGCAAAATTTGCAACCTGTAGCCCATTTCCTGCACACGCCTGTACACGGTGGCTCTGGATGTTTCTACTCCAGACTCAGTCCACTGCTTCCGCAGGTCCCCCAAGGTCTGGAATCGGTCCTTCTCCACAATCTTCCTCAGGGCCCGGTCACCTCTTCTCGTTGTGCAGCGTTTTCTGCCACACTTTTTCCTTCCCACAGACTTCCCACTGAGGTGCCTTGATACAGCACTCTGGGAACAGCCTATTCGTTCAGAAATGTCTGTGTCTTACCCTCTTGCTTGAGGGTGTCAATGATGGCCTTCTGGACAGCAGTCAGGTCGGCAGTCTTACCCATGATTGCGGTTTTGAGTAATGAACCAGGCTGGGAGTTTTTAAAAGCCTCAGGAATCTTTTGTAGGTGTTTATAGATAATTAGTTGATTCAGATGATTAGGTTAATAGCTCGTTTAGAGAATCTTTTCATGATATGCTAATTTTTTGAGATAGGGATTTTGGGTTTTCATGAGCTGTATGCCACAATCATCAATATTAAAACAATAAAAGGCTTGAACTACTTCAGTTGTGTGTAATGAATCTAAAATAGATGAAAGTCTAATGTTTATCAGTACATACAGAAAATAATGAACTTTATCACAATATGCAAATTTTTTGAGAAGGACCTGTATGTGTTATTTCACAATCTGCAAATGTTGTCCTACAATGTACATATTCAATGCTATGAAAACAAATATACTTAATGTAACAATGTAGTCTTTTATGTGCAAAAAAAAAAAAAAAAAAACCTGTAGGACCAAAAAAAAAAAAAAAAAAAAAATCAATCCGTGGCGACGGTTTTGCAATTTGTCCCCCGCACTCACAAATACTTAAAACTGTTCCCTCAGTTTAACAAATCGTGGCCACGGATTAACAAACTGTATGCACAAATTTCCAACCCGTACGCTCAGATACCGTACTGTGCATATTTATTCTTAACGTGAAGACTTATTTTGGTGATTTTATTATAAGCTTTTTACCCAGAGTTAGATGCATGCTGCACTGTTAATGTTATTATTAAATAACGCCTATTATTACATTGCATTTAGTTTGAGAGCAAAGTACTGTAATGACAACATAAACTGTACATTATTTGTTTTGCATTGCTTTTTACCTTCTCCTCAAACTCACACTGCATGATTTTCAAAGTCATCGGATCACCATTGTTTTCACACTGTACTATCTGTGGTAGCATTTAGTTGCTGCTGTGTTCACACTGCACAATGAATTGGCGACAGGAGATTACACACTGCATGACTTTACAATAGGATGAATCGCCAACAACTCTGTCTGGTGTGCAAGCTACAGCCAAACGCACACAAGAAGTGATAAGGAAACAACCCAAGATCATGCTGACATTGTGGTCTATAATTCCTCCCCGAACAAACAATAATTAAAAAAAGATGACGTCCTTGTTTAAGATCCCATATGGTCAAAACTGAAATTTCATGGCTTTTTTCATGGTAACTGAGGTCTAGGGGCTATGTAACTACCATATAATCAATCCACAGTAGAATGCACACAGCTTGCATAAAGTAGCTCTGCCTTTTCACGAGCTGCTGTGACGTCCAATCTACTCAGTCACCGCTTTCAGTCACCATCAACCAGCATCCCACCCTTCTTTTGCCAAAACATCACGTCCATGCCATTGCTGAACAACAATAACATGAAAACAAGTCGAAAAACGCTGTTCAGTCGATAGATGTCGAAACTACATCATTACACAGGCTTCCGAACAACATTAATATAAAAGACCATTGGCACGTCAGCTTCAGCATCTTTCACACAGCCATTCCATTAAACTTTAAAAATTTACATTAAAAATTTTATTTAATTAATAGAAGTTAATTGATAAAGAAAATCTATTTATGACATTATTTTTGACAGCATTATGATTATTTATTAAAACTTCAGACAACAACAATTAGTGCCACGAGGTTATTTGCAACACTATATGTTCTACAAAATAGAGGACTACACACCTTACAGCGCAATATAATGTGGCTTTAGAAGAGGAAAGGTAGGATTAAGAAGTGAGCAAGTGATGAATTAGTATTATAGGTCCCAAGCAGATACAGTAACAATAATGGGTGCCCTACCTTATGCAGTCTCCATTGATGGCTAATAAACATTGATACAAGTAGGCTATGGTTAAAGTGGTGAACTTATAAAGTCTTAAATATTTTGTTTTCCCTTCTCAACGCATTATGCATTTACTCACCAATAATGGCTACCTTTTTAATTTGGTCAAGTCTCCAAGTCGAAGGTGCCCAGCAGCAGATTCCGTACCATGGCAGTAGCAGAGGTGGCAAGGCGGGCTGCTCTCCACGCTTCTGCCTGGCAAAACACCCCAGAGCCCTTTATAACTTCAATCTGAAAAATTATTTCACATCACAATATTAATTTATTGGCAACTTTTAGAAACTTTTCATGTTTCATACTGATTCTTATGTTTAGCTTCCCAATAGTTAATAGGATTTTATGTATAAATGCAGATTAATGATAATCTGGACATTCGTTTACATGCAGGGTAAAACTGCAACAGGAACAGTACAAAATAAAAACTGAAAAAAGACGGACATTCAGAGTAAAACAGTGCAAGATAAAAAAAAAAAACTGTACAAAACATACATGCAGGGTAAGCATTGGTGGGAGCAATGTACAAGCAGTGTAGAGAAATATTTCTGTACGACTTCATTGTTTTGTGCTGTGTAGTATAGTATTGTAATAGCTGATCAGAGTGATCAACTCCCCATGTGCTGGTTGTACGCAGTCACAGGACATGGAAATGTCTTTGTAGTCCATGTACCTTGTAATTTCACCCTCATCTTCACCGCGTCTACTGTAAAGCAGAATGGATGGTAGAACAGGTAGATACTTCTCGTGTGTCCATCCACTTCACAAATACAAGAGGTCCATCTGAACGGAGCTTGCGTGTCCTGATGTGAGGGGCTGGTGAAGGCAAGGGTGATGCAGACACATTCCTAAAAACAAATAAATAAAAAAATGTTAACCTATACTGTTCAGAGTAAATGGATGTGCAATTAATATGGATGCACAATATATACAGTACAGAGATGACCAAAAATGTATCCACACTTCAACATGAAAAATATACACCTCTCTTCTGTAGGTCACATGACAGCATCAATGATGGTGATAGATAATACTACACACTGCTGCCATAATTCAATTTGAGTTTTAAAAAACACCATCCACTGGACATTACACACATATTGAACACATTCTAAACAATTACATCTTATCAGGTATTTGTAAATACACGCTAAACAAAAGGGATTATATACATTTACACCAAAGAAATATTCATAAGCATCACTTAGCTACATAAGGCAGTATTTTAGCCACCTGGAACTTGCTTGTTTGTGCTAAATAACATTACTGATAGCAGTGTTATAAGCTAACCAAAATGGAGCCAAATACACATTAGCAACCATAATCTAAAGCTATCCAAAACAAGGTGAATATAAAACATCTGTAAACTCCATAAGGCATTAGCTTAGCCACCGGGAAATATCATGTTTGTGCTACATGAGGCAGCATGCTAGCATGATTTACCTAAACTATATAAATGGCATTGAAAGCCAATGTGTCACACAAGCTGACAAGAGCTAGCTGTAGTGAGGAAAATATTTACTAATATTAGTTTAATATTATCAGAATAAGAGTTATATAAGACTTAATAACTTACCCAGTGTAGGATGGGTCTATTCTCTGTTCAAAATGCTCCCGTTCGTCGTCGGAGTCACACAGTCTTCTTCTGAGGTAAATGTAAACTTTCCAGAACATTCTGAAGAGTTTCCTCGGATGTGTAAGCGCGTGCCATCTTCCAAAACGTGCTGAAAACTCACTGAATCGGAGTATTTTCAAACCTGTCTCTCTGTGTTCGTTTTTTCATGCCGGTGTCCGGGGGCGTGGTCTAGTATGTAAATTACCCGGACTGATTTCCGTGTGATTGGCGTGTGGGCGTGTCCTGCCTCGGGTCATTAGCATATAAGTGTGACAGAAATTCTGTGCCTCTCCTTGGTTTCATACGGATTACATAAACTGAGAATATTTGTTTTCAATGTGACTTGCATCATTTAAAAGTAGACACTTTAAGCTTTATATAGATATATTTCTCATTTCAGTTAATTTTAGTGACGTGTTTCAAAAAGATTTTCACGGAGACTGAGGTTTCATATATGTGCATATATCCTCATATACTGCATGTGGCCAATTAGGATTAGTTTTTTGCATTTTTTTTGTTAGTTCTTAGTTATTGCCTTGATAATAGAAAATATGAGCTAGGCATCATGTATGACAGTTGCCAAAGTGTGATATGAGCTAAAATGACCAGATCCTGCCATAGGAGACATATCTTGTATGTACATATACAGTAAGGCTTATATGTGGATATAAAGAAGCAATACAGGAGACCTATATGGCCTGTATATGCACATATATGCACCTCAATGTTGCCTACATGTGGCATATATACGCATATATGCAGCATATATATTATCATATATGTGCATATATACTGCATATAGGTTTCATATATGCGCATATATCCTCATATTTACATTTACATTTAGGCATTTGGCAGACGCTCTTATCCAGAGCGACTTACATTTTTATCTCATTACACATCTGAGCAGTTGAGGGTTAAGGGCCTTGCTCAAGGGCCCAACAGTGGCAACTTGGTGGTTGTGGGGTTTGAACCTTAGTCCAATGCCTTAACCACTGAGCTACCCCTGGCCCCATATAGGTTCGGTTATATGCGCATATATACTGCATATAGGTTTCATATATGCGCATATATCCTCATATAGGTTCTTTCCATGTGGGGCACGCACACTGCTCTGGGTCAGACACAGACAACGGGAAACAGGAACTAAGGTCTCAAACAAATGCTTCCCAACAGAATACCGTAGGTCGGATCGCCAAAATTCTTTCACCGTGAGTGGCAGGAACTTCCAGACTACAACATATTGAATTCTCATGCCTGTAGAGTGTATTATAATGACGTGGCGACAGTGTAAAAACACCCTCCGATGTTAAATGCGAGCCGAAAATTGAGTACTTTTGAACGGCAAACAGGAATTAAGCTCTCAAGTGAGTAAACTAGACAGCAAGGTAAATACACAAAACTTACCGTCAAATTATTTTTTTTCCTCAATATATATATATATATTATATATATATATTTTTTTTTTTTTTTTAAGCACCATGGCAAATCTCTTGTAGTCAATTTTTTAACCTGTTTTAAACACATACACACATGCATACACATTTTTATAGAAATGCACTTAGTTAATTTAATTTGCCTTACATTGTTGAATGAGGATGGGTTCCACAACCAAAAATCAACATTGATTCAATGTTTGTCTTTTCAACACTGAAAAGCATTGAATTATCAACATTGATTCAACATTATTTAGCATTGAAAAATCAACCTCAACCAAAATGATGATTCTGATGAAATTTCAACATTGAATCAATGTCACCTTGCTATCTGGGTGGTCTCCTCGGTCCCCAGATGTCTGTTGAGTGTTGTAAGAAGAAGGGGAGATGCCACACAGTGGTGAAAATGGCCTTGTCCCAACTTTTTTGGGATTTGTTGACACCATGACATTTTGATTCACCATGTTTTTCCCTTAAAATTATACATTTTCTCAGTTTAAACTTTTGTTCCGTGATTTATGTTCTATTCTGAATAAAATATTGACATTTGCCATCTCCACATCATTCAGTTTTTATTCACAATTTGTTTAGTGTCCCAACTTTTTTGGAATCCGGTTTGTATATATATAAAGATATAAGCGGGTATAAACATAGTAAGGGCCCATCTGATTGGTCAAATTTGGACACACAAATGCTTGGCAAATAAAGTATTTATGGCAACTCTTTGTGATATGGTTATCGCGCATGCCATTATCGCGATAACGATATTTTTGCGATATATCGTGCAGCACTAGTCTGCACCTCACATCAGGACACGCAAGCACCGTTCAGATGGACCTGTATTTGTGAGGTGGATGGACACACAAGAAGTATTTGTCTGTTCTACCATCCATTCTGCTTATAAGGTAGACATGGTGAAGATGACGGTGAAATTACAAGGTACATGGACTACAAAGACATTTCCATGTCCTGCCTGTGTACAGCACATGGGGGTTGATCTCTCTGATCAGCTATTACAGTACTACACTGCACAGCACAAAACAATGAAGTGGTACAGAAAGATTTTTCTACACTTCTTGGACATTGCTGCCACCAATGCTTACCCTGCAGGTATGTTTTTGCAAAGAAAAAATATATCTTGCACTGTATTACCCTGTCCATCTTTTTTTTCAGTGTTTATTTTTTACTGAGCCTGTTGCAGTTTTACAGTTTATATCCTACACTGTTTTTGGTTTGCACCATTGTACCCTGAATGTTGTTTGCACTTTTTTATTTTTGCATTTATTTTGAACTGTTCCTGGAATTTTTGCAAGTGAATCTTAAGTTATTCTAAATAAACCACACACAAAGAAATATGTTTCTGTCCTCAAATTATTTTCTTGTAACACTTTCCTCTGTCCCATACCTGACTGAAAGGGGTAATTATACAGCTCATTATGCTGGCCTTTGTCTTCTCTGGTGTGAATTACAGCATTATTCATGATCATTCACGCCTCCTCGCATACGGCCTTTCTAAACATAAAGTGTCATTTTCTATAAATGAGTGAGGGAGGTGATTGTCACATCATTTTGAAGTAAAACCTCTACATTATAAGATCCAGGTGACAAAAGTCTTGTGCACAAATGTCATGAATGTGTTTTTTTGTCTTATTTCAGTGAGTTGTTTTTTTTGTTGTTTTTAATAATCATGCATAACTGTTTTTTTCTCCAATATACGAACTTGTACATATATGCTGCTCATATATTATTGTTGCCCAGTTTGTGCTGAATAAAATGATATCAGACTTTAGACATTTATATGTTTATAAGTAACTGAAAAATACATAAATGTCAGGACATGTCAGAATCTCTTCAGGGCTCCAAAACACCCTCAGACTCTTAAGGGTTAATGTTAGATTAATGCTTGCTGCACACGCAATTCACAATGTCGGTTGAAGACAAATGATCTGAGGTTTGTCGCCGGCTCACTAGTATTTATAACCTGCAGCTGCGTCTAATCAGATGACGTCACCTGACCGAGGTTATATATAGCCAAAAATTTGGCATGTTTGCAAACACATGCTTCACAACCAGCAACATGACAAAATGGTCCCCATAGCGTTTTCACGCAGCATCGAGAGTAGCCTTTGAAAGGGAAATGTGGAAACACAGTTCTGATCACAACTACAATGGCATCTGATGGGTTTTCCACTAATCATCACAGTTTGTTCCTGTATCGCCTCATTACTGAAGTAAATGTGTACAGAAACCCTTAAAATTGACATTCAGCTAACAACTTTTGATAAGAAACTTTTTGGTTTTTAGAAATTTTAGAAATGTTCAATAATAAAATGGAGAAGATTTCAAAGGAGAGAATACCATGTGAGGAACCCTGTCTTGTGATTTCCACTTTAACCTTTGGAAGGCAACACAGTGAATGCTGATACATGAATGACATTTCTTCAAAATTAGATTAGCACAGTGGGCACTAAGCGTATTGAAAATTTTACTTTCCTGCATTTCTATGCTGTCCATACAACATAGTTACCTGTTGCATGATACTGTGTAGATAACTAAATTATTGGTTGCACTCATTAGATCCATATGCACAGTAGCTTCAATGTACCTTCAATCCTGCTAGCATGCCTGCTAACTAGCTCTTTTAAACAAACAAATATGGTAAGGGCACAATGTTATTGGAAGATTACACACTATTCTTAGGAAGCAATTAAAACCCTTTGATGAAGATGATTTTTTACTTTTTTGTTTAACTTTAGGTTTGTCCACTTTGCAGATTTCCACAAATTTCTAGAATGTTCATTTGGAATTAGCACATTTAAAACTATCCTAGTCTGTGACTTGGTCATTCCCTTGAGCTCTGCAACTGTTTGTGATTGTTTGTTGAGTGTTTTTAGCTGTCAACAATTGTTACCAACAAGCTAAAAGACACATCAGCCCACAATTAATTAATGAGATAATGTGTATGTGTTTGTGTGTATGGAGATGATGCACAAAGCTTCCCACACATTGATGACTCATGAGAAACTAATGTAGTGAATCAACAATTAAAATGATATACATGGAAACAGATCTGCTACCCAGCTTTGTTTTATATACTGTGAAACAAACACAAAAAAATGCTTTATTGAATAATGTAGCTGTTTTTCACAGCCAACTAGAAAGCCGAGCCATAAAAGATATGGTAAATTTGAACTAAATATGTTTGACCCATCTGCACACTCTCCTTAAGAGTTCTTAATTACATAACGTGAATACCTCTATTGGTTTCACTTAAAACCTCATAAAGGAAACCCATTACGCAAAAATAAGTTTTTAGTCATCTTAGACATTTATATCAGTCTGCAGTGTGGGAGGGGTGGCTCAGACAGCTAAGGTTGTTGGTTTGGGGATCTGGGAGCCGGGTTCGAGCTGTGTTGTTGGTGTGTAGCCGCACCCTATACTACCCAGCCACTGCATGGAGTGCCAGTCCCAAGCCTGGTTAGAAACATGGGAGGGTTGTGTTAGGAAGGGCATCTGGCATAAAACCTGTGCCAAGTTGTGTGTGGACTCATGGTCTGCTGTGGTGACCCCTTGTTGGGACCGACTAAAAGAAAGTTTGCAAAAAAATATATATATATATTCTTATCCTATTTTCCTATTTGATTGTTGTATTTCCTGGTGTTTAAATGAGTAAATTAGAATTTCTCCCAAAGTTAATCTCATATTTGGACAGAAAAAACAACTGGTCAGATTTCTCCAGCTATGCCATTCTCTGGGTGGCAGTTTTATTTCATAATCTTGGAACAGCAAGATGTCATTAAAGGGACGTTGCATCAAACCATCTGCTTTTTCCTTCATGAAGGAGTCAAGTGTTCTTTTCGCTCCTATCCTCTAAAGAAGTGAAAACAGAGTGGATTTATTTTATTTATGGTGGAAATCTTCTGACAGCTATCCCCAAAGTTTTATCTGTGTACTGAACATTTTAAATGGGACTGATTTTTTTCATGAGGGATAGTTCACTTCAGTACTGAAGCTCAAGAATGGATTCAGTTTTTTGTGACTCAGCTCCCGATGATGAAAGTGTTATCTGCTTTACATTTTTTCTACCGCTTATTCAAATTTCCCTGTCATACGAAATTGGACTTGCCACAACAATAACTTGAATGGCATGAAGAAGCAGGATAACTGTTTGCACTGTAAAAAATTTTCGTAATTCTAACAGTAAAATGTCGTATAAATGCTACAGAATAAAACCATATTTCACAAAACTTGGGATAACCGTAGAATTTACAGTGAAAAACTGTAATTAGTTTTACAGAGTAAGACCTTAAATTTAACAGTTAAAAACATATGAAAATATGGGTTATTGCAGTAAAATTTATGATATACTGTATTTATAAAAAGGAAACTCTCAGAGAAGGTATTTGTTACTAATATCATGGTGCATCAGTTTATTTTTTATTAAACCTTTGTTGGTAGAGTTTAAAAATCAGAAAAATATCTTCTCTGTAAAAAATAAACTTTAAAATTTTATGGTAAAAAACTGGCAGCTGTGATTGACAGAAATGTACCATAAAAAATACGGGAGCAGCGTTATTGGTTGTACGGGACTGCACTCATTATACTGTATATTTTACGGATTTTAATATTTTTTTCTACGGTTAATAAATAAACCGTAAATTTTCCGGTAAAAAACTGGCAGCTGTGGTTGCCAGAAATTTACCGTAAAAAATACGGTAGCAACACTATTGTTTGTACGGGATTGCACTCATTATACTGTATATTTTACAGATATTAATAGTTTTTTCTACGGTTTATAGCGTCTAATTTACATTAACCAAGGACTTCAAATTTGTGAATGGTATTCCACACTTTGATGACTGTGGCGAGGACAGCCGCTAGAACGCGCCACTTTGTCCACCCCCACCGCCATACTTAGATGGTCTGCCCAAAAAAATGTCCACCCTGACATTTGTACTGTATATTTGATTTTGAGAATTTAAATATTGTTTTGCTGTCTTTATTAAAAAATACATGGGACCATGCTCATGTCCGAGTCATGAATAACTTTTGATGGGTTTTGATGATTTGATTTAGGTTCGTATTCATCAATTAGTATAAAAGTACTCTTAATAGTTTCTTAACAGTAAAATCCGAATGCTTAGCAATGTAACTTCTATCTCTTTTAGCTTCCAGCTAGTGTGATAAACTGATGCTTTCGGAGAATTGCTGAATGAAACAAATAGTCCAACAACAACGACAGCAATTGTGTAGCAAGCATGGTAGTGTAGTGGATAGTACTGTCGCCTTCCACCACCAGGGTCCGGGTTCGATTCCCGGACTGGCTCGGTTCCCATCTCTGTATGCATGGAGTTTATATGTTGTCCCCGTGCTTGGTGGGTTTCCTCCAAGTACTAGTCACCCCCTCCCCCAATATATAGGATAAAGTTGTATAGATGATGTGTGTGAGTACTGAGCTGTAAAAAAGTTTGAAATAAACCGTTATTATTACAACATAAATCTTTAAATTAGACAGTTCTGATCTGTAAAAAACATGGTTATGATCCGTATTTGAGGCGGCACGGTGGTGTAGTGGTTAGCACTGTCGCCTTGCACCTCCAGGGTCTGGGTTGGATTCCCCGGCCAGGCTCGATTCCAGTCTCTATGTGCATGGAGTTTGCATGTTCTTCCTGTGCTTGGTGGGTTTCCTCCGGGTTCTCCGGTTTCCTCCCACAGTCCAAAGATATGCAGGTTAGGCTAATTGGCGTTCCTAAATTGCCCGTAGTGTGTGAGTGTGTGTATGTGTGTGCCCTGCGATGGATTGGCACCCTGTCCAGGGTGTACCCCGCCTAGTGCCCGAAGTCTCCTGGGATAGGCTACAGGTCCCCCGCGACCCTGAACACAGGATTAAGCGGTATAGAAAATTAATGAATGAATGAAGGATCCGTATTTGTTACAATGTAAACCCTGGAATTTGGCGGGAATAAACTGTTTTTATAACAACATAAACATGTTATTTAGACAGTTATAAACAGTAAAAAAAAAAGAAAATCTGTAAAAAAAATTTACGGTAAACTTCTGACAACCACAGGCTGCCATTTTTTACCGTAAAATTTACGGTTTATTATTTTTTTCGCAGTGCAATAACGGTGGTACCGTATTTTTTACGGTAGAATTCTGGCAACCACAGCTGCCGTTTTTTTACCGTAAAATGGACTTTTTTTTTTTTTTTACAGTGTGGGCTTGTTTGGGATAGTCAGAATGTACCAGAGAATTTGTGGGAATATTTTCCCAATAAGTCAATAAGTCAATTTTATTAGAATAGTATATCAGGATAGCTGTAACTTGTCTAAAAAGAGGAAGGAGCAAAATAAAAGTTGATTGTGGTCTAGTGTAATGCCACGGGTCTGGCAGCAGACAGATCAGCAGGCAGCTACGCCGCGGAGTTATGAATGGGCGGATCCGTGGCTACCTGAAAGGAATCACCACTAGAGGGCACTGTTTTGTTCTTTTGTTCACTGTTTTGGTTTTGCAGACTCAGTTTCCCAGAAGGCACCTCGGTCAGGTAGTTAGCTCTGTGTGTCCCTTAGATTAGCCTCCATGTGTTCCTTAGATTAGCCTCCATGTGTCCCTTACATTTGCCTCCATGTGTCCCTCAGATTCGTCTCCATATGTGCCCTTAGATTAGCCTCCATGTGTGCCCTTAGATTAGCCTCCATGTGTCCCCTTAGATTAGCCTCCATGTGTCCCCTTAGATTAGCCTCCATGTGTCCCTTAGATTAGCCTCCATGTGTCCCCTTAGATTAGCCTCCATGTGTCCCCTTAGATTAGCCTCCATGTGTCCCTTAGATTCGCCTCCATGTGTCCTTTAGATTCGCCTCCATGTGTCCCGAGCTTATGTGTCCCTAGTCTCCAGTGTTGTGTTTAGCTATTAGGTAGGTGTAGCTAAGTGCATGTGAGGCTAAAGACATGTTTAGCTAGATTTATGTATAGCTAACTGCCATGGTTGGCTAATAACCATGTTTAGCTGATTGCCATGTCTTTAGCATTAGTCCTGTCTCGTGTCTCTAGTCGTGTCTCTGGTCCTGTCTCTAGTCTCTCGTCTTGTCCCCGTCTTCAGCTCCATCCATAGTTTGTGTATGTTTTGTCAGTAAGCATATGTTTCAACATAGTGCTTATATTAAGTGTATGGGTATTAGAGCCTGTGTTATGTCAGTAAGCATATGTCTTAACATACAGTAGTGCTTATATTAGGTGTACGGGTATTAGTGCCCAAAAAACTGTTAAAAAATATATATATAAAATAAATAAATAAATAAATAAATAAATAAAAAATCTGAAAAAAACTAACATACAGTTCTTTAGTCCTTTACAGAGAAACATGCTAAAAATAGTAATAAGCATATTTTATGAGGATGGAAGAACTTTTTATTTATAACTCAAGTGTCTTTTAATGAAATTAATTAGTTTATTATACAGTATGTAGAAACAAACCTGTAGAATCCTATTATTATTATTTTTTAATAAGGTTAGGTTTGGCTTTGCATGGTGAACAGAACCAAAGGGGAAAAGGAACCTTTATACAGTATGTGCTAAATGCACCACCACGTTTAGATAGAATAGATAAAAGCAAACTAATATCTGAGTCGTAACAAAAATATTCATAAATCAAACATTAAAGCATGTAGTTCTGCATGAATATATTATTTGACGTGCTAACAGTGTAAGTTGTGAAGTATGATGCCACACCTGTGACTAACTTTCTAAAGAAAATATTTTAAAGTGCATAAAAGGTTAACAGTGTGAGTAGCAGCATGTGTGTGAGACGTGATGCACCTCCTGTGGGTGGAGTGTGCCATTTAGTGGAGCAGATCACTCTTTCAAAGTTTGTTTACAGGAGAGTAGCTTCTCAAATATTTCACCTCATGAATAAATTACTTTGGGATGTAAGATTTGAAAATGTGAAAATACATAAATACTTGTGGTGGTGTAATAGGTAGCACTGTCGTCTTGCACTTCCAGGGTCCAGGTTCGATTCCTGGCCAGATTTGATTCCCTCCTCTGTCTGCATGGTTTTCATGTTCTCCCCATGCTTGGTGAGTTTTCTCCGGTTTCCTCCCAAAGACCTGAAGATTGAGCTAATTGACGTTCCCAAATTGTCCATAATGTGTGTGTTTGATTGTGTGCCCTGCGATGGGATTGGCACCCTGTCCATGGTGTACCACGCACTGTGCCCTAGGATAGACTTCAGCCCACCTGCAATCCTGAATACAGGATAAAGCAGCATAGATGATGAGTAAGTGAGTGTTGCATACAGTGGAGCATAATTTGTTCCGGAGGTGTGCTCGGATATCAAAACATTTCCCCATAAGAAATAATGTAAACTCATTGGCCGAGCTCTCTGAGAGGGGAGGGATGAGAGGTACTTTGTGCTCCCACATTAATCACGGCTCTACAGCCAATCAGGGGAGTCTGTGAGCTCGTGCAAGCGGAAGGAGCGGATAGTGCAGTCCTTCGAGTGTGTTATGCCGCCCCCAACGGTGCATGAGCGAGCAGTTTGAAAAGATGCGGTCAGCTGGCGTCACATAGTCTTTGGCCCTCCCGACTGAGTGGACAAGTAGCCTTAATGTGGGAGCCCCCTAGTGATGGGGAGAAAATCAGGAAAAATAATGAAAACTCATTTCACTCATTTCATTTCACTCATTTCACTCATTCCATTCATTCCACAACCCCAAAACATTTATATATAAAAATAATTAATACAAAATTATATAGTAAAAATAAAACAAATTAACCTGCACATTCCCTTTGAAAAAAGTACAAATAAATCCAGACAGATAACTGTTTCTGTTAGTGTTTGTGCATGCATGCGCTGTGTATGTGTGCGTGTGTGTTAGAGAGATTAAAGATCCATTTTCTCTTTCTCTCTCTCTCACACTGTTTGTGTGTGAGCATCATTAGACACCGTGCCCCCCCCCCCCCCCCCCCCCCACACACACACACTCTAGCGGAAACAAGGCTCTGTTGTGATTCTTTTCAATAGTAATGTGCATGTTAATTTGTTTTATTTTTACTTTACAGCAGTGATTCTGTTGTGTGCGTGCACTTAAGTGTCATTAGAGATGTTCCTTGTTAATTTTTCCACCTTAGCGAATCTTATCAAAAGAACGTGAGTAAAAGTTAACACAAGTTTAAATTTATAGGAATGCCCGAGTCAAATAACCTTGAACAGGGCCACCCAGTCCAATCATAAAGGGTAAATCTACTGAGCTGAAAGGGGAGTCACGACCAGGAACCTTAGCGCTGAGCTCAAAAACAGACATCAACAGCAGAGGACTGAGTGGCAGAGCAGAACACTGGTCCTGACAGTGTCTCCCTCTGGATAAAGAATCTCTCCTGGCCTTAGGCAATGACCATTTTGACTGTTTTCACTCAAACACTGATTACAGTACATGCATCCATAAGACATGGCCTGCATGGTCTTATTCATATTGAAGCAGATTGCGCTATCTCAAAAACTCAATCGACTTGAAATACCATTTAAGCAAATGTGATATACTGTAGATAATTGAGATAAAAGCTACAGTCCATTAAACATGGTGATTATATACATATCCATTACAGGCAAAATCTTGTTTATTTCTTTTTTATCCAATAAACTGCATAATTGAATGGAGACACTGGTTCTGGTACTGGACAGTCCCAGAGAATTCCAAATAATATTGACCGTTAGATTTACTACTTCTTTTTATTTACTTCAGTAGTAATTAAATCTTTCATTGAACATACTGTAGTAGGGATTTTTCTTCCTGCCCCATATTCTTCCACAATTTGGTCATATGCCAATTCCCATCCTCCAGCCAGCTCTCCCTTATCAAGCAACAGCGACCAAACTTCCTAAGAGACATATGAACCCAGCAAATCTGCTACAAATGGCTGTTGCATGGTCAGGATTCTTTTCACAAGTAAATGCTTTTCTGCTGCATCAACTTAGAAAGAACCAAAACACAACAATACCTTTCAACTAAGTGGATGAGCACGTTAAATGCATTTTAGGATATACGCTCTATCAATGGTTTCTTTATATTTCATACATTGGAGGACTCGAAACCAGTCTCCAAAAATTTTATCTGTTTATGTCTGTATGTACTGTATGTCTTTATATCTTTATATTGGTACAGTATATCTGTCCAACCAGAGTTTGTCACCCTGGACACAATTTAATAAACCTTTGACAGTAGTTAGGTATTTGCCTTAAACATGCACCATAAATTAAATTAAAACATTAAGTAGAAGGGGCATTAATCAGCAGTTTTGTAACCGCCACTATGAGATAAAACATGGGTCATTAGCACAACCATATCAGCAGCCGTCCAAGGTGAGGGAATACTTGAACTGAGACCTCTGCGTGATGCGGTAAAATCAAAATGTTATAAACAGTTATGTTCCATATGTAATAATATAAGATGATATTTGTTTACTACTTGCTTAATGTAAAAAAATCTGCACCAATAGATAATAATTAGAAAAGCTGAATATTTTTTACTATTTCTTTCACTCCCAAACAGGGAGTGTATTCGGATGACAACAAAAAAAGTAGAATTTTGCATAACCAAGGCGTGATATATAAATATATATATTTTAAAAACATATATATATATATAATATATATATATATATATATATATATATATATATATATATATATATATATATATATATATATATACACTCAGCAAAAAAAGAAACATCCTCTGACTTTCAACTGTTTTTACTTTCAGTAAACTTAATGTGTAAATATTTGTATGAACACTAAAAGAGTCAAGACCAAAAGACATAAACTAAAAATGTTGAAGTACTGCAGTGCATCTCCTCCTCATGGACTGGACCAGATTTGTCAGTTCTTGCTGTGAGATGGAGGGATTGTGTGTTCCTGGTGTGACTCGGGCAGTTGTTGTGGCCATCCTGTACCTGTCACGCAGGTGTGATATTCGGATGTACCCATCCTGTGCAGGTGTTGTTACACGTGGTCTTCCACTGCGAGGATGATCAGCTGTCCTTCCTGTCTCCCTGTAGCGCTGTCTTAGGCGTCTCACAGTGTGGACATGGCAATTTATTGCTCTAGTCACATCAGCAGTCCTCATGCCTCGCTGCAGCATGCCTAATGCACATTCACGCAGATGAGCAGGGACCCTGGGCATCTTTCTTTGGGTGTTTTTCACAGTCGGTAGACAAGTCTCTTTAGTGTCCTGTGTTTTTAGAACTGTGACCTTAAATGCCTACTTTCTGTAAGCTGTTAAGGTCTTAACGACCATTCCACAGGTGCATATTAATTAATTTATTATGGATAATTGAACATGCATGGAAAACATTGTTTAAACCCTTTACAATGAAGATCTGTAAAGATATTTGGATTTTTGTTGAAACAACATTATTGTTGAAATACACAGTCCTGAAAAAGGGACGTTTCTTTTTTTGCTGAGTATATATATATATATATGTACAGGCCATAAGTTTGGACACACCTTCTCATCTATCTCTCAATGTGTTTTCTTTATTTTCATGACCATTTACATTGGTAGATTCTCTTGAAGCTCATCAAGAGAATGCCAAGAGTGTGCAAAGCAGTAATCAGAGCAAAGGGTGACTTTTTTGAAGAAACTAGAATATAAAACATGTTTTCAGTTATTTCACCTTTTTTCTTAAGTACATAACTCCACATGTGTTCATTCATATTTTTGATGCCTTTAATGAGAATCTACAGATGTAAAGGTCATGAAAATAAAGAAAACACACTGAATGAGTGAAGGTGTGGCCAAACTTTTGACCTGTACTGTATACAGTGGCTTGCAAAAGTATTCGGCCCCCTTGAACTTTTCCACATTTTGTCACATTACAGCCACAAACATGAATCAGTTTTATTAGAATTACACGTGAAAGACCAATACAAAGTGGTGTACACGTGAGAAGTGGAACGAAAATCATACATGATTCCAAACATTTTTTACAAATAAATAACTGCAAAGTGGGGTGTGCGTAATTAATCAGCCCCGTTTCTGAGTACTGTCAGTTGCCCATAGACATTGTCTGATGAGTGCGAATGACTAGAGTACACCTGTGTGTAATCTAATGTCAGTACAAATACAGCTGCTCTGTGACGGCCTCGGAGGTTGTCTAAGAGAATATTGGGAGCAACAACACCATGAAGTCCAAAGAACACACCAGACAGGTCAGGGATAAAGTTATTGCGAAATTTAAAGCAGGCTTAGGCTACAAAAAGATTTCCAAAGCCTTGAACATCCCACGGGGCACTTTTCAAGCGATCATTCAGAAATGGAAGGAGTATGGCACAACTGTAAACCTACCAAGACAAGGCCGTCCACCTAAACTCACAGGCCGAACAAGGAGAGCGCTGATCAGAAATGCAGCCAAGAGGCCCATGGTGACTCTGGACGAGCTGCAGAGATCTACAGCTCAGTTGGGGGAATCTGTCCATAGGACAACCATTAGTCGTGCACTGCACAAAGTTGGCCTTTATGGAAGAGTGGCAAGAAGAAAGCCATTGTTAACAGAAAACCATAAGAAGTCCAGTTTGCTGTTTGCCACAACATGTGGAAGAAGGTGCTCTGGTCAGATGAGACCAAAATGGAACTTTTTGGCCAAAATGCTATGTGTGGCGGAAAACTTACACTGCATATCACCCTGAACACACCATCCCCACTGTGAAATATGGTGGTGGCAGCATCATGCTCTGGGGTGCTTCTCTTCAGCAGGGACAGGGAAGCTGGTCAGAGTTGATGGGAAGATGGATGGAGCCAAATGCAGGGCATTCTTGGAAGAAAACCTCTTGGAGTCTGCAAAAGACTTGAGACTGGGGCGGAGGTTCACCTTCCAGCAGGACAACGACCCTAAACATAAAGCCAGGGCAACAATAGAATGGTTTAAAACAAAACATATCCATGTGTTAGAATGGCCCAGTCAAAGTCCAGATCTAAATCCAATCGAGAATCTGTGGCAAGATCTGAAAACTGCTGTTCATAAACGCTGTCCATCTAATCTGACTGAGCTGGAGCTGTTTTACAAAGAAGAATGGGCAAGGATTTCAGTCTCTAGATGTGCAAAGCTGGTAGAGACATACCCTAAAAGACTGGCAGCTGTAATTGCAGCAAAAGGTGGTTCTACAAAGTATTGACTCAGGGGGCTGAATAATTACGCACACCCCACTTTGCAGTTATTTATTTGTAAAAAATGTTTGGAATCATGTATGATTTTCGTTCCACTTCTCACGTGTACACCACTTTGTATTGGTCTTTCACGTGGAATTCCAATAAAATTGATTCATGTTTGTGGCTGTAATGTGGCAAAATGTGGAAAAGTTCAAGGGGGCCGAATACTTTTACAAGCCATATACACACACACATTTTTTACAGCTGCATTGGACACTTTCACAGGTGTGACATACTGTAGGCATCCTCTTCTGCGTTTTTAACGAAAGCTATTGTCTGTCCGAAGACACTCTGAAGTTCTTATAATTTAGGTAGGTAATGTCCAGGAGGAAATGTAATGTAAAGTAATTCTGTGTTTTATTTTCCTTATATTGTTTAAGTGGCGAATGTTCTTGCAAAACCAAAAAATTTTTTAAATGCTAATGTGATAATCTGTACACACAAGACGTTTTACTCACACCTATAATCTTTTATTCCTCTTCACGCCAGTGAAAGACAAAAAAACAACCTGCCTCACTCTACAGACCTCTACAAGGTCTGCATCACTCTGCATGTTACACATGTTAGTCATCGTGAGCATGCTGTCATATCACTCATGCACTTGTCTGAGGTACATAAGGGAATGATATATTACTTTCACAGTATTTGCATGTCATTGAAATCCAATGTTCTTTAAAATAAGAATGACACCGCTGGTGTGATCAGCGTCACTGGAAGCTACTGATAAGTGATCATTAACGAAACAAGCTGAAAATAACTCCTCAGTGCTTATTTTGCTTATTACTCATTCACTACAGAATGCAAGTTACATCAAACGCCCACCTCCACTGCAGCTGTGTTTGCTCTAAGTCATTTTATAAGTCATATATTATGCTATGACCATGCAGCTGCAACACTTATGAACAGTTTATTTTTATTTCTTATTATAGAAATGCACATTTCTTTGAGAAGGGGATGGTATTTGCAGGCATGGCATACTCGTATTCAGATAAAAGAGAATGTTATGTGTTTAACAACTGCAGCACAGCGGACTGATGGGAGTCCATGGTCTGGTGAACTGGGAAAGTGTGTGGTGAATACTGATCTGTATGTAGAAGCAACACAGAAGGGAGGTACACTAGAACAGTGTAATTACTAGTGATGTATGGCATTATGTTTATGCTAGCACTACTTAATAAAAGGCACATTTTTATAGTATAATAAGCCTACTCAGTGATGACTGGTCATGATATTGGATGGGTGGACTAACAGCTATTAACAGCACAGCAATGCATTACTATCACAAGATCTCATTGATGGGATGATAAGAACGATATGGGACAAACCATTATACATACTGTACGCTGGCATGTTAACCCCAAATACCGAGCATGGCACACAGTAACCCATCGTGATATTAACTTCTGATTAGGAGGTATTTCAGCTCATGTATTGTAATCACGCACATGGCTGGCACTGGAGCAGAGTTCATGTCTTGTCCCCCTGTCTACCCAGGTCCTAGACGCCACATTGATATTCACATGCTCCAATCAACAGCAGATCCTAACATGCCATACAGTGACTTGCAGGCCTCTGGACCAGGTCTCTGAGTTCTACAACTCAACATCATCACCCCGTGATACTTGTTTGGTTGCATACATCTACAGTCTGCTTCAAAGAAACAATTACTTTGGAAGAATAACAAGCCGAAAAGACTTGCTTGAACCAGGCCTTATGTTTATTGGCCCAACACAGACACTTCTGCTTGTTGTTCTTCTGAAGTAATGGTTTATTTGCCACAATTCAACCATGAATGGCTGACTCATGCAGTCTGTGTCTTTTTTACACCTAGAAAGGGTAAAGAGACGGTTCCTAAATATGTGGTTCCCACTGTGTAGCATAGAGGAGGGGGTGTAATGGTGTGGGGGTGCTTTGCTGGTGACACTGTTCAGATCAAAATAAAAGGCACACTTAACCAGCATGGATACCATAGCATTTTGCAATGACACAACATGCCATCTGGTTTGCATTTGTGGAACCATCATTTGTTTTCCTTTGTCCATGAACATATTTGCCCATGAAGGAGAGTGATGGAGTGCTACACCAGATGACCTTCACAATCGCCTGATCTAAATCCAGTTGACATAATTTGGGATGAGTTGAGCTGGAGAGTGAAGGAAATGTAGCCAATATATACAGTGGAACTTTGGTTTGCACGCATAATTCGTTCCAAAAGTGTGGATATCCAAACACTTGTATATCAAAGTGAATTCCTCCATAGGAAATAATGGAAACTCTGACAATTCGTTCTATGATAAATAAAAATAAAGACAGAAAAATAATTAATACAGAATATAAAATAAGAATAAAACAAATTAACCTGTACTTTAAAATTTAAAAAATGTAAAAATAAACCCAGACAGATATGTGTTTGTGCGCGCACACGCTATGTACTGTATGTGTGCATGTGTGTGAAGCTAAAGAAAGAGGAGAGGAGAAATGAACCCCTCCCCTCGCCCTGCTCTTGTCTTACACGGTAACCCTTCCTACTCTCCTATTTGAGGTTAAAGATCCATTTTCAGCCTCCGAGTGGCGCAGTGGTAAAGTGCTCGCCCTATCATCCGGAGATCGCTGGGTGATGCTGTTTTCTTCTCACAGCCGGAGGCGTAGAGAGAGCTGATTGGCCGAGCTCTCTCAGGGGGGAGGGATGAGAGGTACTTGCGCTCCCACATTAATCACGGCTCTACAGCCAATCAGGGGTGTCTGTGAGCTCGTGCACGCGGAAGGAGCGGCTCTCCTCTGAGTGTGTTACTCCGCCCCTAATGGTGCGTGGGCAAGCAGTTCGAAAAGATGCGGTCGGCTGACGTCACGCTGTAGCGTCACCGCAACGCCAGAGAAGGACAGCCAGGAGAAAGAAAAGGAAGGAGCACCACTGCCCGCTTCTACTCCGGCCCAGGCCGGACCTTCCAACGCCCAACCCCTCTCTGCACCCTCTCAGCTCTACTATGCCTTACCACCGAAAGCGGAACCTCCTCAACTTACCTCGGAGCAGTCAGCCGTTCAACCCAGGGACCTCGTCGAGGCACCACGACCACAGCAGGAAGGTCTCCAGGTGGCTCTACTGGCCACTGTGGTGGACGTCGGAGAGACCCGGAACCAGGGGGTCTCCTTCGAACGCCACCAGGGGGCGCTACATTGTAGAGTGCCGAGGAAGAAAGGGGGAGCACTCCAGCTGGTAGTCCCACCATCGAAGTTACTTACATGACTTTCACCAAAAGCGGGTGGCCACCGGGGGGGGGGGCTAAAAACACTACTGAGCGTCCTAGACGTCGCCTGGTGGCCCACCATCCGAAAGGACGTCTGGCGGTTTGTACAAGCATGTGGGGTCTGCCAGAACTCCCGGAGCGGGGCCAAGCAAACCAGTGGCCAGCAGAGAGTGGCCACGCCCGTCGCCCCTTACGTCGCCCCTCACCCCTGCAAACCCAAAGGAAGATCCGGGAGTTACCACCTGCCAGACCTCACCAGGGACCGCTGAAGCAGCTGACCACCCAACAACACACCACAGAGCCAGCCACATATCCATCATCGACCAACCACAGGATCACAGCGGAGGAAGAGACCTCACCACCAGCAGGTCAGCCAGCCAAATAAGCCAGCTACCACAGTTCCCGGCAGCACAAGGTGCCAGAGCAACCGGGTGAGCTGGTTTGGCGACGGACACCATCTATTCCCTCTGCCCATCAAAAACTTTTCAGGTGAGCTAGTGCCCGTTGGGAGGGTCCAGCAAAAAGACTTTAAAGAGAACCAATGGACTGACACTAGGTCTGGGAGAAACCCACAAAGCCGAGTGAGTGGTTTAGATAATGCGCTAGTGCGGTCCTCTCCTCACACGCCGGAGGCTGGGGGGGGGGGGCGTCTATGTAGCGCGGCCACATAAATGGGCAGTTAAATAGCAGGGGAATGATTAAAGAGCTAATGTTGCTCACCTGCGCCAGGAAACGTGCCCCATACGGTTATTTTTTGTCCCCATGACGACTTTGGTTTGGTTCCGGGGTTAAGCTCTCGCGCGCATGCGCAGTTGTGCCGCGAGGGAACCCCGATGACCTATCGGATCACGTGTTCCGGTATAAAGCCGGAACCGGCATGACAATCGGGACGGAGAGATTAGATAGCGCATTGCATTTTTGATGAGAGAGAGAGAGCCTGGGTGGACATTCTGTGGATTACTTTTCCGGATTTTCATTCAGTACCCTTCTCATTCCGTTTCCTCATTCTCCTGGATTTACCATCTTTTCCTGGTGAGATCGAGCCATCTCTCCCGTACACCATTACACCCTTACAATAACACGGACTTGGACATTCATACATACGCACGCACACGTACGCATACACTACTGACATTGTACATGTTTGTTTATATTTTGTATATATAGTTTTTTTGGTGCACTTTATTTGTTGGTTTGTATATATTTTCTTTTGTACATAATACACTGTGGTTTGGTTTAGTTGTTGTTGTTGTCGTGCGTCTGTCCTTGCTCCGCGAAGGTTGCGCAATACCGGAAGTAAGACTTATCAGCCCGTATTTAGATTTAAGACCCCTCTAAAATATGATCCAAGCATTACAACGCGGTTTGGAGGAAACACGTGATAGTCTTCGCCCTCCCGACTGAGTGGTAGTAGTATAGACTTAATGTGGGAGCCCGCCTAGCGACGGGGTGGAATTGGCCATGACTAAATGCAGATAATTTCCTGCTATCTGTTTCACCCAGATGAGGATGGGTTCCCTGTTGAGTCTGGTTCCTCTCAAGGTTTCTTCCTATTACCATCTCAGGGAGTTTTTCCTTGCCACTGTCGCCCTCGGCTTGCTCACCAGGGACTATCTGAACATTTTGATTCATACACATTCACATTCCATACAAACTTAAATAATTCTTTTGATTGTGTAAAGCTGTTTTGAGACAATATCAATTGTTAAAGCGCTATACAAATAAAATTGAATTGAAATTGAATTAAATTGGGGAGAAATTGGAAAAAAAAAAAACGAAAAAAAAAAAGATCCATTTTCTCTGTGTGTGAGAAGAGGAGGGGAGAGAGGAGGGCTGATTAATGACACACATGCACACACAGGCAGACAGAGAAAGAGAGAAAATTGATCTTTAACCTCTCTAATGAGACCTGCTTTTGGTTTATACGTGAAAAGACAACTTTCATGCACACAAACACAAAATAAAAGATGCTTTGTGCGCACACACATGGTCAGAGTGTTATACAGTAGTAAACAGTACACGCGTGCATGTTGATTATACCAGTGAGAGACGCGCACTAAGACCCAGCAGGGGAGATGATTACCCAAAATTCCGCAGTGCGAGAGAGAGCAAAACCATTGGCTCAGTTGTGATCACGTGACGCTCGGGGTCAAAACAAGAAGCGCATGTGTGGTACATGATATTCGGTGCTCATAATTTAAGACAAGGTTTTCAAGTCAAAATGTATTAAAAAATGTTGATCGTCTCGCTGAACGGTCGCAAAACGCATTACTCGCAATCTGAGGTTCCACTGTATACAGTATATTTTAAAAATATAAAAGCCATAAAATGTCTCCTTATCATTATTCACCTGATAGCAGTCACATTTCTAAATTTAGTTATCTCTGAGATAAGGAAGTGTGAAGACACTTTTCACAGCATGCTCATTGTCATTTGCTACTTAAGTCATCCAAAATAATTAGATGCTGAGCAGCCTGTAATTCAGTTAAGACTCCATTAAAACCTTCCTTCAAAACTGATTAATAGAAAGGCAACATATTAATGTTAGAATGAAATTCATGCATCACAAACCAATCGCTTTTTACAAGCATACAGTAGATATGATCAGGGCGGCACAGTGGCTTAGTGGTAAACACTATCCCCTTGCACTTCCAGGTTCTGGGTTCGATTCCCACCTTGGGTCTGTGTGCATGGAGTTTGCATGTTCTCCCCGTGCTTGGTGGGTTTCCTCCGGGTACCCCCGGTTTCCTCCCAAAGGCATGCAGATTACGCTAACTGGCATTATTAAATGTGAGATTGTGTGAGTATGTGTGTGCCCTGCAATGAATTGCCACCCTATCCAGGGTGTACTTCACCTTGTCCCCTAAGTTTCCTGGAATAGGCTCCAAGCCCCCCACGACCCTGTATAGAAGATAAAATGTATAGATGACGAGTGAGTGAGTGAGTAAATGAGAGGACTAACTATTTTTAAAACTGAAAGTTACTGTATAACTAATAATAATTAATAAATTAAAAAAAGATAAATAGCTCTCAAAGTACCCACAATTAAGGAAGCTGATTAAGGCACATTTAATTTTTAACCCTTGTGATTGTTCTGCAACAGATCGCCTAGCAACATAGTCCATAAACTATGTACTATATCCGTTAGTGCTTAAGCCTGTAAAACGTGTTTCCTAAATTCTAGTCAAAATATACAGAAAATGTGGAGCTTAATTTTCTTTAAAACAGAAGTACACAAATAAATCATGGGCCCCTAAAAAGCTTCAAGAAGAGCAGTAATGAAGCTTTCTATCATTGTTTAACATCTGTTGTAGAAGTGTTCTATATTGAGTGCAGATAGCTATATTTCTTACAGCATCAGCTCTCTAGCAGCTCTAAGATTGGGCTTTCGCCATGGCTGGAATGTAATCCTCACAGGGACTTCCATCACAGATCCATTCTCATTTTCTCAATAGAAACTGAGTGATTAATCAGAGCAGTTCATGCCTCTTCCCACTGCTAATGTTTTACAGTCATGCTCAAGCTTAATTACTACTGTAGAGTGAACAGAGCTGAGTGGTTGTCTTACTCCAAAAACTCTCCACAGTAGAGAGGTTATAGGTGGATACCCGTAAAGGTTTCAATGTTTGTTATGTCCAGTTTAATCAGACCCATGCGAAAGGGTGATATTTCTTTCTTTACATTCTGTAATGCAAATAGACTGAAAGGCATGTTTTTTAATGCAGAAGGACACCCAACTATGCAAGGTGAATTAATTACTAAAATGTTAATGCTTGCTATGATACAAAAGGTTTAAGAACATGATGCATTGCAAGTAGGGACTGCATTGCTGTAACTATAAATATATATTAGTTATTATTATAATTAATATTATACACTCAGGAGTTTAATGATAAATATGTATATACTTCTATAGTAACCATTGTATAAGTATGTATATTTTATACATACTTATACAATGTAGTATTGTACAGTACGTTGTATAAGGGGCCAGTGGTAGCTCAGTGGTTAAGGCATTGGACTATGGTTCAGAAGGTCCAAGGTTCAAACCCCACAACCACCAAGTTGCCACTGTTGGGCCCTTGAGCAAGGCCCTTAACCCTCAACTGCTCAGATGTGTAATGAGATAAAAACATCAGTCGCTCTTGATAAGAGCATCTGCCAAATGCCTAAATGTATTTTTATACAATGGACTATACTAGACTATACAAAGGACTATAATAGTCCTTACCTGCATTGTACTATGTTCTTAGACTTTTTTTTTTATCATAGCAAGCATTAACATTTCAATAATTTGTGGAGCTCCTGCAGGGGGTCTTTTGTGCTTTTTTGCTCAATAGGCCAATGAACCTCAGGCATCCATGGCCCTGTAAATGGCCATGGCAAAGTATTTATCAGGTGTCCTCATGCTTGGGAGATAATAAACACTGCATATCAGGAACACCTCACAAGACCTGTTTTTCTGAAGCTCTGACGCAGTCATCAGCCTTTACAATTTGCCCCAAAGTCAGTTAGATCCTTTTGCTTTCCCTATCAGCTTTGAGAACTGACTGTTCGCTTGTGACCTAATATATTCTCTAATTATCTATCTATCTATCTATCTATCTATCTATCTATCTATCTATCTATCTATCTATCTGTCTGTCTGTCTGTCTGTCTGTCTGTCTGTCTGTCTGTCTGGTAAAGATAATGAGAGAGCTGGGTAAACTTTACATAATGCCTCTCAGTTTATGCGTACTATGTACTACTATATACATTTAATAGACATCCTGTGGTCATGGAGATGACAACACATTATTCGGATTGATCATATAATGTCTTCTAAACAGTAATAACTACAGAGACATAGAGAAGGCAAACTTTAAATTGTAATAATTTTATATATGTTTTTATTTTAATATTTATCTTAAAAATATATATTTCTTTAAAAAAATATTATGTAATAATTATTACAGTTTTGTAATAATAACAACAAAACAAACAAGGGCAAATCGTACTCGTAGTCCAAGAATCAGGCAAGGGTCGGTGCCCAAAATACCAGATGAAAGTCATACACTGAAAAGATGTTACAAATAAACATGGCCTGGTAACTCACGGGAGCGTAGGTATACTTCACACTGTTCCTCCATTGGTGGGTCCTATGTAAACACCCGGGTAATTGGATGCAGTTGTGCTTAGAACTTACAGTAAGTGACATGGAATGTGTCTGTTGGGAGTTGTAGTTTGTTTCCACCATGTTCTTATGCGGATTTGGCCTTGAATGCCTTGCAATTTTTGCTGGCCTGACAATATAATGAATGAAATATAAATAGGATTAATCCATCATATTTCATGTTCCATTTAGATTCACAGTGAAAGAGGCAATTTACAATATAGAGGACACTAACAAGCTAAAGGTGAGTCAAGGCTGTACCATCGCTTTGCTTAATTAGGCAGAAAACAAACAGTACTTAAAAGATTATCTAAGACACGGCAAGCCTCTGTTAAGATGTCACACTCCAATATGGCCCATATGTTCACCTGTAGATGATGGCTTTGGTCCAAGTGAAAGCAATCAATTCAAAAGAAACTATCCTACATCAAATTAAAATTAAAACAAGATACAACAGTAGCAAAAATCAGGCCAACAATGCTCTCAAATCATGCACATACATAATAATGACAATATGGCATGTTTCAAATTCATTATGTAAGGTGTGCTACTATTCATCTATTAGCAGGGGCAGACACAGACTCCCTGGCAGGGTGGTGAAAAGGTCACCTCTTTCTCTGAATAGGGAAAAAAATAAACGAAAGAAAAATGGGCCATCTCAAGAACATTAACTATTTTTTTTACTATCTAGGAGTCTAGATGACTCTTCATTTCCCCCCATATAAGAGAACCCTATAGGCTCCACATCTTGTTTTCCCCACTGCACCCTAGAGGGCATTTCATCTCATTTTCTTGCATGCAGGCGAACCATAAGGTGCTGCTTTAAATATTCTGCACTGTAAGGGCTAGAAGGACACCCTAGAGGGCACTTCTTCATGTTTCACACATGAATTATCATCCTCAAGAGCACATAATCATGTATTCTCATGCGTCGCAACACCCAAGAGAAATTTTCATCATGTTTTTCAATTTTAACGGCAGTCATTTGGGTACTTATATACAGTAACATTTGTACTTAAATGTACTTAATAACATTTTCTCCACTGTACAGGTATCCAAGAGGACACCTTATCATGTTTTACCTACAGTACATCATTTCTACTATGCAAACAAGACATTGCTATACCCTGGCTTGTGCCCTGCGATATACTACAAACCAGATTCCAAAAAAGTTGGGACACTAAACAAATTGTGAATAAAAACTGAATGCAATGATGTGGAGATGACAAATGTCAATATTTTATTCAGAATAGAACATAGATGACGGATCAAAAGTTTAATCCGAGAAAATGTATCATTTTAAAGGAAAAATATGTTGATTCCAAATTTCACGGTGTCAACAAATCCCAAAAAAGTTGGGACAAGTAGCAATAAGAAGCTGGAAAAAGTAAATTTGAGCATAACGAAGAGCTGGAAGACCAATTAACAGTAATTAGGTTAATTGGCAACATGATCGGGTATAAAAAGAGCTTCTCAGAGTGACAGTGTCTCTCAGAAGCCAAGATGGGTAGAGGATCACCAATTCCCACAATGTTGCGCAGAAAGATAGTGGAGCAATATCAGAAAGGTGTTACCCAGCGAAAAATTGCAAAGACTTTGCAGTTATCATCATCAACTGTGCATAATATCATCCGAAGATTCAGAGAATCTGGAACAATCTCTGTGCGTAAGGGTCAAGGGCGTAAAACCATACTGGATGCCCGTGATGCCATGTCATCCGGACCAAAGAGGAGAAGGACAACCCAAGTTGTTATCAACGCTCAGTTCAGAAGCCTGCATCTCTGATGGTATGGGGTTGCATGAGTGCGTGTGGCATGGGCAGCTTGCATGTCTGGAAAGGCACCATCAATGCAGAAAAATATATTCGGGTTCTAGAACAACATATGCTCCCATCCAGACGTCATCTCTTTCAGGGAAGATCCTACATTTTTCAACAAGATAATGCCAGACCACATTCTGCATCAATCACAACATCATGGCTGCGTAGGAGAAGGATCCGGGTACTGAAATGGCCAGTCTGCAGTCCAGATCTTTCCCCTATAGAGAACATTTGGCGCATCATAAAGAGGAAGGTGCGACAAAGAAGGCCCAAGACGATTGAACAGTTAGAGGCCTGTATTAGACAAGAATGGGAGAGCATTCCTATTTCTAAACTTGAGAAACTGGTCTCCTCGGTCCCCAGACGTCTGTTGAGTGTTGTAAGAAGAAGGGGAGATGCCACACAGTGGTGAAAATGGCCTTGTCCCAACTTTTTTGGGATTTGTTGACACCATGACATTTTGATTCACCATATTTTTCCCTTAAAATGATACATTTTCTCAGTTTAAACTTTTGTTCCGTGATTTATGTTCTATTCTGAATAAACTATTGACATTTGCCATCTCCACATCATTACATTCAGTTTTTTGCACAATTTGTTTAGTGTCCCAACTATTTTGGAATCCGGTTTGTATCTAAATAAAAGAGGTTTTGTCTGTACATTGGTAAGAACTCATTGTTTTAATGATATCTTTGCGTTTCATTCATTGAAGGCCCCAAAATAAGTTTAAAATTTTTTCTGTCTGTATGTCTGTCCATATGTCTGTCTGTCTGGTTGTATGTCTAAAATTATAAAACAAAATGTATGAAACCCTGCTAGGTCTTTGGTATTTGCCAGAAGTTAAATTTGCACCAGTTTATTTGACAGAAATAATTCAAGTAAACTTTATAAGTACGCTTAGTATATCTATTACTGTATGTGCTTTGATTCAGCATAACACCAAACCACAAGCTTTATCTAATATCCATGTTGTGTGTACTTAAAAATTATCAAATTATTACGTGTGTAACTGAACCACGAAGAGTTGTGAAGGAGTCTCCTGACCCACTTCACAAACAGCCATTTCTACTTTTCCATAATGCACAACGATTGCCTTCACATGCCTAATTGGCCCTGTTTGTTCAGCCTTGTTTGAGCTCTGCATGTTTCTTAATTGCTTTTTTCTGTGTCTGGTAATTACACATGATTGCTCAAATGATGGCCATCTTATAATGCTAACCGAGCTCTCAAGAAGAGCCGAGTAAAAAGGACTCGCTTCGATTGGCAACCTAATTGGTATTTGTGAGGTTGCTGAAAAACATGTTCAGTGTAAATTCTATAAACGGGGTCAGTACTGTACAAGCTCCACTTCAGACAGAACACAATGCAGAGAGGAGGGGGAAGAGACACTGCAGATTAATGCAGAGGAAGATCTCTTCTTTTTTTATTTTTTTTGCAGATGAGACAATGGAAGGATGTACCCTTTACACGCTCTGGTGTCCAGACTGGTCCATGGGGTACAGTGGGGGAGAAAAAGAGTTCTGTTCATTTGTGTCCCTAAAGATTCTATGTAGAAACCTAAAACAAAAGGTTTCTATATCAGAATTGTTGCAAGTAGAACTCATGATGAAGCTAGAGTCATAATCAATACTCAGGCACTTTCTGAAGCCAAACGTCAGTTACAGTTATCCTATTGAAAATTGGTCTAGATGTGCACCTTTCACTAGAGAGTCTGGTACTTGAATACGTGTGACCTTTTTTTTTGCCTGGCATGGCACATTTAGACATTTGACAGATGCCCTTATCCAGAGCAAATTACATTTTAATCTCATTATACACCTGAGAGTTAAGGGCCTTGCTCAAGGGCCCAACAAGGCAACTTGGTGTCTGTGGGATTTGAACCTGGGATTTTCCACCATAGTCCAATGCCTTAACCACTGAGCTCTGACACATGACCAACCAACAGCCATTTTTCCACATATACCATCTGCAAAGTTTAGTCATTTAGTCGTTAACACCTTGAACCTCCAGGGTCTGGGCTTGATTTCCGTATCGGGTCTGTGTACAAGGAGTTTGCATGTTCTGCCCACGCTTGGTGGGTTTCCTCCGGGTGCTCTGGTTTCCTCCTACAGTCCAAAGACATGCAGATTAGTTTAAATGGCATTCCCATAGAGTGCGAAAAAACGGTGTTCAAAAGATATCAGATGGTCTGTGGTCTATAGGTGGAGCATCCGAAGTCGAATTTTGCATGGTCTACAAATGTACGTTTGTAGCAGGTTTCTCAAAATAAAACCTGATGTAAGTAGGTATGAGGCCTTGTACATGCAAAGTACATGCTTCAGTAAGAAATTAGTCAAAATGTATTAGGTTTCTAGCCATCATATTTTTCCAGGCCTTGGTTGACAGGTGGAGCTGTATGTTAATGGACAGAGCTGCCTTTTGCTTGTGTATAATTTCCTATACAAGCTTTTCACTTTGCATTACTTGTCTTTTCTTAACACAGTAACTTTAAGGATTCTGCATAAAGTGGCTCAACAACTATGACTAGCTGATTATTTACTTCAGTGTCCTCACAGATGCTCCTCACGCTTTTAGCCAAATTGCCAACTTGGTCATTACACCATGTCCTGCTTCATCTTACATGATCCTCACGCAAATCCAAACCATAGCTCTGAATATTAACAAGGCCGCTTGATGCCTCCCTAAGGGGTACACCAGCTCCAGTAAGCAAGGTGCGAATATTACTCTGTCAGTTGTGCAAAATGAGCTATTGTGGTTATGCATCAAAGGAAGGATTATGCACTCGGAGTGGAGAGTCAGTCCATGGCAGGAAATAGAATATGCACTGTGACTCTGATTAGTGCTAAAAATGCAATCATAAACCTGCCCACATGTATTACAGTGGCTGGAAGCAGGAGGATATATCACATGAAAAAAAAGAGAAACTGCTGAATATTGTGGATGATGAATATCAAACTTAGATAGGAATTACAGATTCAAAACATATTTATGATAATGTTAATTTGGAGTGCTACACTCATACAGTGTTACAGGAACTAAACTTTGTATTTATCATATAAACAGTATTTATATGAATCAGCTTATAGGAATAGATTAGACAATAATGAAAATATTATTTGTCCAAAAAAAAAGGGGGGGGGGGGGTTAAAAGTTCAGAGAGTGTAAATGAAGGGGTCTTTGTGACTTAATGCCTGACTATAGTGGGTCTGTTCATATCGGTTCTCGCAGTGGTAAACCATCAGTGAGTCCCCTACAGTATGAAGGTAAGATGCTGGTAAAAAATAAACATATTAATGAGTACATTATAAAGTACTTTCAGTGTTTATTGATTTATACATTTATACAAGATTTATCACGTCCATACAAACAGTTATGTTTGCTCAGGAATTTCTGCTTAGAATGATTTCAGCCGGATTGAAGAAACATTAAGCATGTAACCGCAGCTCTAGTCAAGCACACTTATTACACGAAGTAAGAAAATTATACATAGACTATTGGAGAAGCCCCAATATTGGAGAGTCTGTAATATAGTCTTTTAGAGACAATCGTGATCAGAATGGGAACAAGCAGACATCACCGGTGACCTGTCTGAATAACATAAAGTAGAACACTCCTCCAAGCCGTCACTGAACGTGACATGTTTCTCTCAGTTGACACCCACATCCCAGCCCACACCACACCCACATGCTGAGTCCTCCTCACATGCAGAGGCCTGCTGTCTCATCACTCTTTAGCTCAGCCTTCTAGTGAACATGCAGCTTGGGAACAGTCCGTACTACACTCTGCGTAGTGACTCACGACTTGTCGCTCTTTCATGGGGAGAGAGATGAAGTACTGTACTTTTCTTTATGGCCCTCTCACAGGCTGCCGTGAGTCACTACGAAGCCCTCCTTATGTCGAGAGGAGGCGCTGGAATTAAGAGCCTGCTGGACCTACAGACATGAATCACAGCCCTGAATCAATCCGGCCGTCATTGTGCACGCACATCTGAATTACGGCAACCCGCTCCCGCCCCACGGTTGCCATGGTTTCAGGCTCGTTCGTCACAGCCAGTGTGTGCTAGGCTCCCAGTAGGACTGAATAGCGGGGTGAAAAATTCGGAGAGGTGAATCACAACTTTCTACTCAGATCACAATAACTCCATTACTAATAAATGAAACAGGATATTCTTCAGAGTTATCTGTCCTTGTTAAAAGAACATGGGGTATTAGGGAAAAGCAGTGAATACTTAATATCGTAGGTAGTTATGATTCATCGATTACGTTTTGAAGGGAAAAAAATTGAAGGTACAGTACTACTGCCCTGACAACTGCAGCAATACAATAGACAATACTACAATTGTTGTTGTACAAATGTTGTTATTAATATTTAAGTATCACCAAGGTTATGGTTTGACTGGCATTTTTGCTGGTGTTTTGGGGTTTGCCAGTGTGTTGTGGTTAGTTAGGAGGATTGAAAAGCCTTTCACTTGTTTGCATTTATAAGGAATGCAGGATAGAAAAGATTCTGAAAAAGTTTGCCTGTGGTTTTGTTTATTATTTCGGGATTGTCACCATGATGTTCTCCCCATTTATTATATAACAGTTACTGTTTTCGTCCTCTAATTTGATGCATCAAGTGGTGTCCAAACACCACTTCACACTTCATGTTTGTCACATGACTTTTCTGAAGCATATAAATATTAAACTGGATTGTAACAAGCCAAAAACAAAGCAAAGCCTTGGCAATTTATTTGTAGTAAAGGCTGAATGTGTTTATAAAGGGGTTAGCAGTGTCGCCTTGTACTTCCAAGGACCAGGTTCGATTCCTGCATGGAGATTGCATGTTCTTCCTGTTCTTGGTGGGTTTCCTCAAGTTAATTTAATTTCCTCCCTCAGTCCAAAGACAAGCAGATTAAGCTAGTTGCTATTCCCAAATTGCCCGTAGTGTGTGAATGTATGCCCTGCGATGGATGGGCACTTTGTCCACGGTGTCCTGGGATAGATAAGCTCTTGCCCTCTTCACCCTCTGCAACCCCTTATACAGAATACAGCGGAATGTCCACCAGATAAGCAAGTCACATTTCTTTTATGCAGTTTCATTATTTTTATTATTTTTCAGCTTGGCAACACTTTTTCCAAAACTTTTAATTAATACTAATCAATGCAGAGCATCACTGCATGGTATAAATACCGAAATACCAAATACCAGTTTCATAACAATTCCCAGTTTTTCTTAATTTCCTCCCAGCTTTCAAGAAAGACTAAAGGCACAGACATGAACCCTGCACCAAATGTCAATGTCTTATACTGAAGAAAACAAGTCATCATGTATTAAATGCCTTGGCTTTATTCATACCCACTCAGTAGTAACCCTGAGCTTAATGCAGCTTGTAAGACATGTTGTCCTCAGGGATGCCCCTGTATGTTGGTCCTCATAATAGCAACCCATATGGGAATGACTCACCTGGCAACGTGTGTTAGTTCTTCTAGCAATAGTTCTTCAAGACCCTTCTCTTCCAGTAGGCTGGTACTGTATGACTGCACCATTCAAGAAACAACCTTTACCTACTGATGAGCCTTTGTCACTGTTAAAGTATTAGACAAATGTGATTATATTGAAATTGTATAATAAATATTTGGCTGCCAGAAGCCACATTTATTTAGATTAATTTGTATTGAGATGTGAATGATCTTGATTCTTGGCTTACAGAAGTGGAACCCAGTGTGGTCTTCTGCTGAAAAAACTGATTGTGCTCCAGGGCTTGTTTTTTTTTTTTTCTAAGATACTTACCCTGGGTTTTAAAGGGTTGGTATTTAAGTTATTGCCAGTGTTTTGGTGCCAGAGTTTCTGTGGAGCCATCCCTCGATGGCAAAGGGGGAACTCAAATCATAGGTGGTTTAAATATGAATGTTTTTAATGTTATGGATAATCAGACTATATACTGATGTATGCTGTGCAGTCATTCTGCCCCATAAAGAACAGTTCAAAGAAATCATTGAAAGATTAGTGTATTTAAACTTCTGACCGCAACTCTACATGGTCCGTTGGCTATGATCTTTGGTTTAAAATGTGCAAAAATCAAACAGCAATCAGTACGAGCCTGTGGTATTTACTTTAAGAGTGAATAAGTGGGCTTAAAACCAAAAAGTTCAGGTTTCCATGCATTTAAATTAAGCTCATTACACCTCTCGTAACACCAAAATGTGCTACATTGACGTCATGGCAATCTGTGTGCTGTTCTCGCACATCCTATTCTATTCCAGGCGGACACCCATAGAAATGTGACTTTGCACCAAATTCATTAACACTGATTATTTTTACACAATCCTATAGATTATAGATGCATGCACAGTGACACAGTGATGGGTTCTGTGACGTCTCAGCCTAAAGCTTAGGACATTGGCAGTGTTCACACTCTTGATATGGCTTTACATCTGTAGCTTTACACCCACATATTTGTCCTTTAGGACATGTTGTAGTCACAAGACTTCATTCTAAGTTAGAACCTAAAAGGAGTTAATGTAGTGTCTCTAGTGGGCCTCTGGAGTAATGTTGATGATTCTGAAGATAATGACCATCTATAGACCTTCTTACCTTCCTATAACTGATTATGAGAAGAACAATATGTGACCCTGGTTAGAAATTATTCATTGACTGTATGGCTCACTTTCCACTGTAAAACAGTGTCTCATGGAGTTTTACACTACTGAATATTCACCACTTTTTCCTCAATTTTCCTTGCACATTCCAAACACATGCAGATTAGGCTAATTGTCATTCCCAAATTGCCCATAGTGTGTGAATGAGCGTGTGAGTGTGTGTATGTGTGTGTGCCCTGCGATGGTTTGGCACCCTGTCCAGGGTGTACCCCGCCTTGTGCCCTAAGCCTCCTGAGATAGACTCCAGGGTTCTGCGACCCTGAATATAGGATAAAGCGGTATAGAAGATGAGTGACTGAGAGTGTTTGTCTAGAAGTGATAGTGTTTTTAATCTTTCATCAAATTTATTTGCCATTTATTTTTATATTGCAATAAACAGGATATTAAACCTATTTTTACTCACTTCTAGCTTCTCTTTGTGCAATTTTATTCGGATTTCATGCATTACTTTTAAAAAGAAGCAAATTAATTTATCAGCAAAAGAAGGAACTTTAAGCATTTAAACTTGTAATACTGTAAGTATAAAATTAGTCCAAAATCTGTCAATAAGAAGTTGAATCTAATGTTCAGTGGTATAATAGGAAATACAAGAGAAGTGATTATCTATCTAAATAAATGAAAGGTTTTGTCTGTACATTGGTAAGAACTCATTGTTTTAATGATATCTTTGCGTTTCATTCATTGAAGGCCCCAAAACAAGTTTAAAAAAATTTTCTGTCTGTATGTCTGTCCATATGTCTGTCTGTCTGGTTGTATGTCTAAAATTATAAAACAAAATGTATGAAACCCTGCCAGTCCTTTGGTATTTGCCAGAAGTTAAATTTGCACCAGTTTATTTGACAGAAATACTTCAAGTAAACTTTATAAGTACGCTTAGTATATCTATTATGTGCTTTGATTCAGCATAACACCAAACCACAAGCTTTATCTAATATCCATGTTGTGTGTACTTAAAAATTATCAAATTATTACGTGTGTAACTGAACCACGAAGAGTTGTGAAGGAGTCTCCTGACCCACTTCACAAACAGCCATTTCTACTTTTCCATAATGCACAACGATTGCCTTCACATGCCTAATTGGCCCTGTTTGTTCAGCCTTATTTGAGCTCTGCATGTTTCTTAATTGCTTTTTTCTGTGGTATAATAGGAAATACACCCAATTGCACCCATCCAAGGTGTACCACACCTTGTGCCCTCAGTCTCCTGGGATAGGCTTCAGGCCCCCCCCCCCCCCCCATTTTAATTTTTCTGGTCCAGCTCAGGATATAATTATGGATATGAAATAATTATGATCATGCATTTATGGTTAGTGAAAAAGAAATCTTGAAACTAGTACAGGAACTGGCAAGGACGCATAACTGCCACTAGATGGCACTAATTAGCCAGGTTTGAGATTCCACATGGAGGCCATGTCACACATGAAAGTAAAATATTACTTCTTTTAGGCAGGACTTCTCACATTTGCAGTTAATGATTTTAACTGTAAAATAAATCCAATAACATAACTGAATATTTTTTAAAAATAGAGATTACACTGTGGCTCCGCTCATACATTACATATTAATATGTTGATGTTAGTCTTTCAGCTGTTCCCATCAAGGGGTCGCCACAGCAGACCATCCAATCCGCACAACAACTTGGCACAGGTTTTTATGCCGGATGCCCTTCCTGACACAACCCTACTATTTTATCCAGACTTGGGACCAGCACTGCATCCAGTAGCTGTCTGGGAATTGAATGGCAGGCAAGAGATCTACCACTGAGCCACCAATGGCCACATATATATTAATATAAAACATTCAATAATTATTTGTTACATGTACTGTACCTTACAGCACAGAAAATTTTTCTTTTTTTCATATAATCCAGTTAGGAAGCTGTGGTCAGAGCGCAGCGTCAACCAGGATACAGCTGCCCTAGGGCAGATAAGGGCCTTGGGCTCACCCGTCATCAGTGGCAACTTTTCCAGAGCTGGGGCTTGAACCCCAACCTAACCATCATTAATTTTTTTTTTTTTTATAAATACAGTATATATAGACTGTAAATATAGTGACCTTTATTTAAATGTACTAGACATAGATATATAATACATTTTCCTTTTTAAATAACAGAAAAATGTCTGTGACAATGCCTGAGGTTTAGTTTAAGTAAAAAAAAAACTGTGGGGTGGCTTGATGGCACAGCGTGTAACAAATCACAGCTCCAGGGTAGACGGCTTAATGTCTGTGGTTCACATTTCACATGATCGATCATATGATATCCAGATTCACTACAAATAAATCCCACTGAGTTCGACTTTTACAGTACATGAGCATTTACATGTGATTTTACATCCCTGGACAATAGTTCAGATGATTTACTGTATAAGCGCTGACATTTCAGCGCAAAGTACTAAAGAATGGGGAAATTAGTTAGTTTTCTAAATCCAAGTATATATGGTCCCATGGCATTCATCAATCAGTCAGGAAGCTGGGTTGGACATCATGACTAACATGTGTGTGCGTGTGTGTGTGTGTGTGTGTGTTTGTGTGTGTGTGTGTGTGTGTGTGCTTTTTCCAGACTGTTATTCATAAGTAAGTTAGCTTGCTCCAAACCAGATTTCATATTCAATGAGGCACAACTAATGTTTATAAGTCAGTAAATAATAACGAAGATTACAATTATGTCCATCTCACTTTAAAAATGATCATAGGTAAGTGTTGGGTCATATTAGGTCAAATATGCAGTGATGGAGATGTTAAAAATTTGTATAGCCTCCTGACTACCGGCAGTTAAAATTGGTCCTCTCTAGAGGACATTTGTAAACCTGAATATCTCCCATATCCTGCATGGTCCCTAAAAAAACTCCTTGTGTGCTTTAAAGAGGACATTCAGCACTTTTAAATGATACCAGATTTATAGAGGTGGGGCTTTGGGAATGTCCTCTTCCGCCTTTAGGAAAATGGCATCTATCACCACCAGGACATTTTATGTAAAGAAGAAAATGTAAGTGCTTAATCTTTTTTATTGATTAAAATTTTTATCTTGAAATGTTATTGTTTTATTTTACAAGAATCTCTAAAAATTATTATATTGTAAATGTATAAATGTACCTTAAATTTAAATTACAAAAATATTCCTTGTAATTTCCTTGTTGTGTTCATGGTTCGATTTCTGATATACTAACTTCCGTTGTCCAGTGTGGTGGACACAACATATTGTGATCATAAAAGTTAAAAAAAAAAAAAAAAAACCTTGTCAGTATGCTCATTGCCTTTCAAACAATTGGAAAAAGGAAAAATAAAAGTAATTTGATTTTTTTTCCCCCTGGTAATCAGGAGGATATTCATAGAATGTGGGTCTGAAATGTGTCATTTCTGTACCTGTATAATACTGTACAGCAGCAAGCCCTTTGGTTCACAGCACGTAGGGCACTTCTACAAGGTAGATGCTAGGCACATTGTGCTTGATGTAAGAGATGGTCATAGCACCATCATACACATTAAGGTTGAATCTAGTCAAGTGTGAGTAAATATCTTCTTTATATTAAGGGCATTATCATATATATTACACCCATATTCATATATATGTGACAAAATCTGAATTGCACCATCCACCTTGTCTCTAGACAATAAAAGATTTAGTTCTGTCTAGTGTGTTAATCATGCACTTCATGTAAACTTGTTCTTCACATGGAAATGAAGAAGTGAGGGTTTTTTTAAAAGAGTGTGTTATCCTGCATGCACGAAAAAATGGCATTCATAATCAAAGAGACATGCCAGCCCCATTCATGTAAAGAGCAGTCTGAAGGAAATTTGGGATGATTAAAGTATTCATGAATAAAGAATTATGAGTTTTTAGATATGAATGTGTTTAATGTGAATTATTCTTTATCTTTTCGAAAATATTTGAATCAGCTAGCAGTTCTCATGACAATCAAGTTTCTCATGAATTGACAATTCCCTCCTACTTTGTGAATGATGACATTTTCTAGCAATAGATGAACATAATAAATAATCCAAAAAGTCTTAGCCATAAAACATTTAATTTTTGTGCTGGCAGCATGTCTTGACTTTCAAGCACATTTATACAGTACATTCACAGGCAATATTTACATTAAATATGACTGCTTGCCTCTCTGACTTCTCTGCATGCATTATGGTTATTTTTGTCTTTAAAACCAAGAGCTATTCTATAAAGACCTAAAATCATACATTCCATTTACAGTGGAATATTATTATAGTCATGCATATACAAATTACATATTCATAAGATGTGGGAGAAGGCTGTTCATTTCCAGAATATGTTTTATTTTTCTCACACACTGAATTGCTGTATTCATTATTTATACAGTCATGTTGACCTTTTATAACCGCTCTTTTTATTCAAAAGGTTTCTTTGTGTAAAAACAGTAATAATCATCTGATCATAGTGAGTCTCAGTTTTATGCAAATACAAATACAACTTCAACCAAACAACATATAATTACTTTCTGTGAGGGTTGCCCACTAGAGGGCAGTGTTTTAGTTTGTAGTTTTTGTTTCTAGACCCAGTTTCCCAGAAGCCTCCTCAGTCAGGTGATGTGGATGCTCACCTGAACTGAGGAGGCTCATTAGCACTGTTATAAATACCTGTTTGTTCTGGGAAACTGGGTCAAGCATTAATTTCTGTTATGTGGGTTTTGTTTTAGTTTAACAGTATGGTTGGCCTTTTGGTTTCAGGAGCACTTTAAGTTAAGTTTGTTTATATTAAGATGTCCTTGTCTCTGTGTCTCCTAGCAGGATTAGCCTCTAGGAAAATTAGCCCTTTGTGTTTACCCTTTTGTTTAAGTAACCCCCATTGCATGTTTAGCTAGTAGTCTGTTTAAATACTAATGAGGGTGATACTAACATGTTTAGATCTTAGTCTGTCTAGTCTCCTTGTCTGCTTAGCTCTTAGTCTGTTTAGGTACTAACATCTTTAGCCACTAACCTTTAGAGTTCTTAGTCTGTTTCATACCTAGTCTGCTGTGTACCTTGTTTGTTCAATCCCTTGGGTCGCAGGCTACTAGCATGTTTAGCCATTAGTCTGATTAGCTATGAGCTAGCTTAGCAGCTAATGTGCAGAACGGGTGGTAGACCTAGCCAAGCCTGTCTTATGTTTGTTTATCCCTTGTGTCTAGTCCATTAGGCTGTTTCGTGTCTTGTCTTGTCCAGTTTGTATCCCATGTCTGTATTGTGTATCAATGTATGTAACCCCTAGTCTTATGTCTAAGTGTTTGAGTTCTGTTTCTTATGCTCCAAGTTTAAGCCAACTTCCTTAGTTCATGTTTTGTTCATGTTTGCTTTTTGTTTGTTTGATTCTCATTAAAGACTTTTTCTGTTTCACTGCATCCCCTCTGCATCTATGCCTCAACACCAAGCCCACAGTCCAACACGATAACAGAACGTAACACTTTCTTTGCGCCATTATTTAAAAAGAACAAACATACAAGCTTCCACAGGATTTAAGAGTATGTTGCAGCCAGGTGCTACTAATCATCAGCCCTAGGATTAAATGATCAGCAGGTGTGGAGACCTCTATAAAAGCAGTGAGGCAATTTTGCACATCAATCTGGAAAGGGTTATACTGTAAAACCATTTCCAAACAATTTGAAGTTTAACATTCTGTAGAGTACTTTAAGTTACTGGTGAATCATGGGGTAGTTAGTATTGTCCTGGCTTCATTTTTGTTAAATACATAATGACGCTGTGAAAAAAGGTATACTGTACAGTGGTTCATCTCAGGTTCTTTGTACCTAATACTGAGACCTGCTAAGATCAGATGTTTTTACACACACAACATACAGTAGTAGAGTTAAAAGAGGGGGTTCAAATTTTTTTTTTTACATGATTAGTTGATAAGTATTTATTTAAACATTAGGTCAAATCATTCTGAATAGAATAGAAAGCAGAACAAAACCAATATAGAATATGATACAGTAGAATGGAATAAAATAGAACAGCAAATAGTAGAATTAAAGTAAATGAAATAGAACAAAATTAAATAGAATAGAACAAACTAGAATATGTAAAAGCACAGGATGGAATTGAATTGAATTGGATAGAAGAAAACAAGAGCATTTTGTAAATAAAATTGGACAAAACTAAAAATTGAATTAAATAAAAATAAATTATACATAAAATAGAATACAAACAAAGAGTATGAATAAAGAATTTTACTTTTTTTTTTTTTGTTCTGGAGCTTGATGGGCTCCAGTTTCCTCTCACAGTCCAAAGACATGCAGATTAGTCTAATTACTATTTCCAAATTGCCCGTAGTATGTGTGTGCATACTTGCTCCCTGCAAGTATAGAACCCCTCTCAATGGTGTACCCTATCTGGTGCCTCTAAGCCCCTGGTACAGTACAGACCTCAGGCCTCTAAGACCATATAGAGGATAAGCGCTATAGAGTGAGTGAGTGATTAAATAGAATTACACAAACTTAATAAAGGTAAAATGAATGTCAGTGCTTTATGCAATCATCATTTGGAAGTGTAGAATTAAATTTGATGTTTTAAAGCAACTTTACATCAATCAGGCAGGATTAATCCCTTGCATAATTCTCACTTTCTGACAGCGGCGCTTGGCATCGAACAGCAGTTCTCCGAATGCTTAGTGGCCAACTAACATAAAGTGTATTCATAGACTGAGAGATACCTGGGATTAGTGGAGTGCTTGTGTGTTGTTTATAGAGTGTGTGTGTAAGTGAGATTAGGTGATTGTGATCAGTAAAATCAATCAGTGCAATCAGGTGACCGTTACTGTGACAAGTGCATATGTACGTAGGCTGGGTGTTCTGCAGTGCTGTAACCATATTTGTAGGTCATGAAGCATTCCAGGAACTGGAGTCTGATGCAATTCTGGTGTTGCCATTACTGACCAGTGAGTAGAAGAAAGATAGTTTAATTACAAATGCAAGCAATATCCAAAGTATTGGAAGAAAGCTAAACTCAAATAATATGGAAATACAACAAAGCAAAGCAGAAATGACGGTACTATACCGTATGTCTCACCTCTGCTTGGTATGGTTTGGAATTATTGTCCAAGTCTTAAATCCATCTTAACAGGGGGATATTGATTTGTGTTTTATATTTACCTCTACAGTTCCCGATTTCATTAATATTCTATTAAAGTTACTGTGTTGGACTCACTTTGAACGGCAGGTGTGGAATCCTTCACCATCTGTTGAGCAGGTCTGAGCAACAGTTCTGAGAATTTCTTTCTGCTGTGAAAACATGGCGCAGGCCCAAGATGGGGGGGTGCTGGCAAGATCTTAAAGGCCTCACTACCTGGACAACGTGCCTGGAATGCTATTAGGAGCTCAAGAACAATGGATAAGAGGCGTTCATGGCAATACATTATTCGGGCATGGATGCAGATGTCTTCTTTCTGATTCCACTACTGCGTGAAGCTCATGCGAACTCTTCTCTGCATAAACACATATTACAGCTAAACAATACTTCGAGGCATGTTATTGATTTGGGATTTTATTATGTAGTCAGCAATCAAGGACACGCACAGAAACATAGAAAAAGCTTCCTGCATTCTTGAGCATGGTTGCCATGCAACTCAGGCGTAAGGATTCTGGCTGTAATGTGAATTCTCTTCGAAAAATAGAGAGCTATAAATACGATTTAGAATAATTAGCATTGCTGTAGCATAGTTACAGCATTGTATCCAGTTTAGCCTTGGTTAATAATAAAGTTTCACGGTGGCGATAGGCTCAGGTGCTATGCTTTGGAGCATCTGTATGTATGGCAGTCATCCAGGAAATCTCTCCCTGTCTTTTTTTGCCCCCTTTCTTATTTTTTACTGTTCTGCAGATGTTAACACACAAGGATTGGAATCAGGGTTGGTCAGCTCGAGATGCCATGTCACATATGCCCTTCCCTACTCAGCTGACCCAGTGAATGCTTGGCATGCCAGGGGTCTGTGGCAGCTGTGAATGTGTGAGTGGTGTTTATACCAGGGTCTTGGCAAGCTCAGGGGAACATGTGGGTGAGGCTGAGCTACGCAGACCTGCTAGAGCTGAAGTCACTGAGACCCCATGGCTATGGGAGCAACTTATTGTGATGCGCCAGAAATTCCCAGGCATCTGTGGGATCTGTCTGTTTATCTGCTAATCCATTTGAGAGTAATACATGAAAGGAAGTAAACACAGGACCCAGGATAAGCCATGACAGGGATGGGTTTTAGGACAAAAGGCATTTATCGGCTCCCATTTTATACAGAGGCAAGCTACAGTATACAGTACCACCCTTAAATTCTGTAAGGAGTCTCAAGTTTCATTACCTTGGAACAGTCAGCAAGTCTTCAGCACATTTTCTAGTTTTTTTGGTAATAAATCAAACTGTGTGTTTGTGTGTACATGTGTGTTCAAGCATGTGTGTGTCTTTAGGCTGTTGAATGGTAATAAAAGGTATATTAATTCAATTCAATTAAATTCTTTTTTTTTTTTTTTTACATGTATCGCACTTTTAACAAATGTCATTGTCGCAAAGCAGCTTTACACAATCCAAACTATGGAAGTTTGTATGAAATGTGAATGTGTAAGAATCAAAATGATCAGATTGTCCCAAAACATAACGGCTTGTCGTTCTTGACTTAATTCTGTAAAAGGCAAATAGCATTACTTTACATTGCTGTTATAGAAAAAGTAATCAACTTTAAGATGGTAACAATTCCTCACTGTGCCTGACTTGTACATGTAAATAGCAGAATGAGGAAGGAGTGTATTCTGTATTTCTTAGAAATGATATATGAATAGAAAAATATTAGGAACATCTTTTACCCCAAAACAAGACAAATCTTGATAGGCTCTCTTTTGTCTCTTTATAGAAAACAAACTAGCTGTTACTATGGAAACTAAGTAAATCAATAGAAACCTGCCTGAGCTTATTATTATTATTATTATTATTGTTGTTGTTGTTGTTGTTGTTACAGTACAAATTAATATCAAATTGATATAAAATTTTATCTTACTTTAACACAAATCATTACAGATTTCCCAAAGAAATTCATGCATAGCTCATTCTCTTCTTGTGCACTTTTTATGAGAGAAAAAGAAATTACTTTTTACTAAGAGCTTTAAACAAAATTGTGTAAGAGCGGTACTGGTTTAAGGAATTTGTAAAATCCCTAATAGCTTTTCTGTATCTTTTACACTTTGCTACTGATTGTTTCAGTCATTCTTAATCCTTCTTATGAAGACAAACTACAGGTGTTTACTATAACCATAATCTGGCCATCACTTTACACATAATTTTTGGAATTGATTTTCCAGTACAGATTAAGCTGTGGATTTACACATTGCCATCGTAACACCTGCGTAGTGGCTGAGATGAGGCAGAAGCAAAAAGCTTATGATGATACCAGACTTTGCTCAGCTGTATGTCTAAGACAACCCAGAGAGTGGAGTATAGAGATTGTGCTGTGATCAGATTTACTTTTTACTCTGACTGTGAGATCTTGTTACCTAATTAGAACTGAAATGCATCTGGCACAAACGGCTCTGGAGTCATCTTTACGCATCGTCTAATCATCCTAAAAGTTGTAAATATAATTTTTATTTATTTGTTGTAGACTTTCCTACAGATCGATTGCTTGTTATTATGTAAATATTAATGCTGTGAAATATGAATTAATATAAAATATTGTCATGTCATTTTTTTATTACAATTTTATGTGCAATATGAACCAAACTTACTAATTAATCTGCAAAATAAAGCAAAATTATATATAGATGTACATGAACAATGTATACACTGTATTTTTTTCTGCAAGGAAAAAAAATTATTTAACATTAAGGGAAATGTTGTCGGTGTCAATGCCTTTTAACAGTCAGTAACTTTTCTGTAACATGAGTTTCTCATTTCTTGTTAATACCACAAACTTCTTTAAAAATTACAACATGTGGTTCACTTTTTTTTTGTGGTTTAACCACAATTTGTGATTAACTTACAAATTGCTGTTAAACTTTTAAGAATTGTTAACTTACATATAATATGGATACAACATACTGACATAAAGCATAATCACAAATGTATCAAATATTTTTTTTCTTTTATAATAGTTTTATTAAGTGATCTGATTTTGTTTTTATAATCTGTAATGCACAAACCAAAATCACACTTAATACAATAAAGTACGTGCATCCTTGTAGTGTCTGAAGCAGCTGTTTTTTTTTTTTTTTTTTCCAATTTTAATTTTCAAGTCCCCACATTAACCCTGTTAAAATCAGCACTGTGTGACGTTTCTTGATGGATCTTTTCCATGTTTGGGCTTTCTGCTCTTGCCTCAGTCATGGATGGGCTGCCTTTCTACAAAGCTTGTACCAAACCAAATGCAAGAGGTTGCCAGCTGCGCCTAAAATGTGCCTTATAATCATGACTTCCTTTTCCGGGGTCGTGTGCCAAAAAATATACAAATACTTGGCAATAAAGGAATCAAGTAAGTTGATCCCACCCATGAATCAGTTGTACATTTTAACAGTAGATTGCCTGTTCACTTAGGGCTCGGTGGATTTGTCATTCATTTTGGTGTTTAAAAAGAACTTTCATGCAGAGTTTAAGATATGTCTCTGTGTTGATTGATCTAAATGCAACTCTACGATTAAATCATTTTTATTTATTGTTGTTTTATTTATTGTATCACTGTTGATGGTGTGATCAGCCATATTGGCATGATATCTTATTATTTATTTAGGGTTATGAAAATGGTGACTGTCATTCCAAGTAGGAAGTCCAGGGCTAGAGAATATATTGTAATTTTTTTTTTTTCCTAGTCACAAATGCATCTATGCATTTCCAGTTACCAGCAGTGAAAAAATTGTCTACGATTATGCAAAATGTCTGTTAAAGGGCAATAAGTTAAGTTCTTTGAAAGTTTAGTCATTGTGACTCCCTAATTCATGACCCTTACCCTGACTCACTGATTCATCCAAAATCACAAGATAATCCCTTGTCATGGATACTTTTTTTGGTTTGGTCGGTTTTTGTTAGATTTTTTTGTATTCAATTCTTCATGTATTAATTCTTCATTTATTAAAGTGAACTGTGTTCTTGGAAATATTCCACTGGAATTGTTCTTAATTCAAGTTAAAAGCCTTTATGGGATTAAATATGAATATGAATAAAAATTAATCAAGCTATGTATATGTTTCATACACATAAATACTGAAGTATTTCTTCAAAAACTATTTAGAACAGTGCTAAAATCCTCTATTCTTGACATTAAAATCCTTCACATGATTTATAAGTATTTTTTGTTAAGTTAAGGTGTTTCATTATAAAACCTAGTTACATGAAATTTGGTGGTTTTAACTAATAGATCTTTGTAACTTTGCTTAGTCAACTGGAATTCTATGCCAGTTAATGTTTGATTATTTTTAGAAAACTTTATTAAAGTATGACCATTCTGAAGCCAAAGCCATATAAGCTACTTTTAAACACAAACGCCTTTTCCAGGTCTAGGCTAAATACACGTAGTTTTATAATATTGACCAAAAAACAAAGACTTTTGGCCATTTTCAAAACCTTCCAAGACCTAGGTTGAAAATTATTTCTTTATAAATCTAAGGAAATATCATATTTACATTTTTGTCAGTGATTGACATGGTTGTTACTTTCTCAAGAGAACTGGTTCCTCCAGCAAATATGTACAGTATCTTAAAAATTAAAAGTCATGCAGCCCATTGTTTTCTGTCAGATTGGATCAAAATAGCCCCAAGAGTCCTGAAGCATACTTTAAAGCTTTAGAGAGCACTAAATGAATTTCAGAGCTGATTTCATTTGAGCAAGCCTCTCACACAAAGAACCAATTGGATTTGGATTACAAGACATCTGTTCTGGCAATGCAATGATCCTATTCATTAAGCAATCAGTAGATCATTATACAGACGGACACTAGCAGAAACAACCTTTCTGTAAAGCATCTACATTTTAAAAAATAGCTACTGCTGTTTCTGCATAATTATACCCATGACATTAAATTTACAGTCCTTTAAAAAAAATAAAAGTAAGAAAAAGTTGTGTTGAGTGCATGCACTAGTCTAATTTCTAGGACATACAAGGGTGAGTCAAAAATTATCCACACTCTGGTTCGTAGGATTTACTTTAATTAACTTTTAGAAAAGAACAATATAGTACATAATTTTTTAAAATCACAATCTCATTGCTTTTCAATATACTTTGTCAGCAAGTTTTCATATCCTCTCATTAAAAATATTTAGGCTATGAGCCATAAATGTACGGGGTTGCTACTTTTCAGGTCTACTGTAGGTTCAGCAATGTTATGTGCCCAGAATTTTAGGTCAGCTGACGACCTGAATATACTGAATGACTAGGTTCATCAATCAATGGATTTTTCCCTTCTCTGATGGCATGGGCAAATTCCAACATGGTGCCACGATTCATCAGGTGTAAATTGTGAAAGGGTGATTCAGGGAGCATGAGACATCATTTTCACACATGGATTGGTGAAGACTTTAACTCCATTGAGAATCTTTGGGATGTGTTAGAGAAGATTACCGCCGCAGTCTGACTCTGCAAGATTGAAGAGTTGGTCTTCTCCAGCACATTATTTCTGTGCTTATTGCTTATTGAAATGATGCCATGGTAATGCGTAATCAAAGCAAAACAAAATATTAGAGCATGTGACTTTTTTTGCCAGGCAGTGTATATGATGTAAGAAAAAATAATAATAGAAAGAAATTTAGTCAACTTTAGTCATAATGAAAGTGAGTAAACGAATCAGTAATTCTGAAATTAGCATTAACATCTGACTATGAGCCTCAAGTTTAATTGCAGTGTAAATGTTGCTCAGGTCAATCAGGTTGCGGCTTTGTTGATGTTTTAGTCATTTTTAAAAACTGAACTATTATTCTATAAGTATTAGAAAGGGATATTTTATGATTTTTTTTATAGCTATTTGCTTCTGGAACAGTCCACTCTCATATTTACCAGCCTCTTAGAAAATCTGAAATGCATTTTTGGCATCAGGATATGCTTAAAGAAATGTTCTATTTAAAAAAAAGAAGTATTTAGCATTTTGTATTTTCTTTGTATTTTTTAAAGAAAGTTTAAATTTTCACTTTTTTGCAAACCAGATTTATTTAATTATATACATTAAATATCTGAAAAAATACACATATTTAATATATAAGGAAATGCACAGATTACAGTTCAGAAAATGCCCAAATGATGTCGCAGAACTGCTTTTAGGGTGGGATCTATCCTACTCGGGGAAAATGCTTCTCTCGTTTCTTGCCGTATAGCTCATAGTCTCAGAACAGGCCTAGTTAATCTGTGACTATCAGTGGTGTCAAAAGTATTCACATTCATTACTTGAGTAGAAGTATAGATACTAATGTTTAAAAAGACTTCTTTAGAAGTTGAAGTATCAACTCAAGCTTTTTACACAAGTAAAAGTGTAAAAGTACTGTTTTCAAAACTGCTTAAAATATAAAAGTAAAAGTAATGTAAGGGGGGGAAAAAAGCATTAAGGATAAAAGCTTAGGCTGTGCCACGGGCCTATATACTGCACCAGAGGTGTCAAGTAACGAAGTACAAATACTTCGTTACCTTACTTAAGTAGAAATTTTTACTTCTACTCCTTACAATTTTAAACAATTATCTGTACTTTCCACTCCTTACATTTTAAAAATAGCCTCGTTACTCTATTTTTATGATCAGAACGCGCACAACGCCCCCCCCCCTCCCCTTGCATGATTAGAAAGCGCAACCCCCCCGGTCGTATGATCAGAATGCGAGACCTTAATGCTTTTTTCACCACTCACGGTACTTTTACTTTTATACTTTAAGTAGTTTTGAAATCAGTACTTTTAAACTTTTACTTAAGTAAAAAGCTTGGGTTGATACTTCAACTTCTAAAGAAGTATTTTTGAACCCTAGTATCTATACTTCTACTCAAGTAATGGATGTGAATACTTTTGACACCACTGTACTGCACTAACACGTCATAAAAAAAAAAAGAAAAATGTGTTGTTTTTTTTGTTGTTTTTTTTAACGGCCATAGTGATTTAGGATACTGTATATGGCAATTGAAAAAGAATAAATTTTAGTACAATGCAAATACATTAAAGAACCATATATGTGTACTACTGAACATTAACATGTTTCATGGAGAAGAAGATATGATAAATAGTTGCCTATAAGCATTTTAATGATGCAAAAAGTCAAACTTCAGAACCATGTCATCAATAAACTTTATTGGAATGTAAATGTACATCCAAGCTTAGCTGCAGGAATCTGTGAGGGCAACATACAAGAAAATTAGTGTACAGTACATACCCAGGGCAGGCTTAGTAACAATTACCCTTGTATGGTTGCCTACAGTACAATAAACATTAGTGCTGTCAGAATGAATGATTAATCCAAGTAATTAATCAAAAAATTATATATATATGTCCTCTGACTTTCAACTGTTTTTACTTTCAGTAAACTTAATGTGTAAATATTTGTATGAACATTAAAAGAGTCAACACCATAAGACATAAACTAAAAATGTTTCACAATGTGTCCCTGAATGAAGGGAGGCTCAAAATCAAAATCAGTCAGTACCAGTCAGTATCTGGTGGCCACCAGCTGCTTGAAGTACTGCAGTGCATCTCCTCCTCATGGACTGGACCAGATTTGTCAGTTCTTGCTGTGAGATGGAGGGATTGTGTGTTCCTGGTGTGACTCGGGCAGTTGTTGTGGCCATCCTGTACCTGTCACGCAGGTGTGATATTCGGATGTACCCATCCTGTGCAAGTGTTGTTACACGTAGTCTTCCACTGCGAGGATGATCAGATGTCCTTCCTGTATCCCTGTAGCGCTGTCTTAGGTGTCTCACAGTGCGGACATGGCAATTTATTGCCCTAGCCACATCAGCAGTCCTCATGCCTCCCTGCAGCATGCCTAATGCACGTTCACGCAGATGAGCAGGGACCCTGGGCATCTTTCTTTGGGTGTTTTTCACAGTCGGTAGACAAGTCTCTTTAGTGTCCTGCGTTTTTAGAACTGTGACCTTAAATGCCTACTTTCTGTAAGCTGTTAAGGTCTTAACGACCAATAGGGTGTCGGAATGGTATGTTTATACTTCTCATCCAACCACAATCAAATTCGCTCCATCCGGATGGCGCGATTTTTTTTTTATGACATGCTGAAATAAAATAGGAGTAACGAGGCTATTTTTAAAATGCAAGGAGTAGAGAGTACAGATAATTGCGCGAAAATGTAAGGAGTAGAAGTAAAAAGGCGGCTGAAAAATAATTACTCCAGTAAAGTATAGATACCCCCAAATTTCTACATAAGTAATGTAACGAAGTATTTGTACTTTGTTACTTGACACCTCTGGTGACTATACAGAGCTCAAGCCAGGGAGCAGAGATACAAGCTAACCTGATCATCTGCAACACTCAGGTTGAAACAGAATGAGACTGTGTCTGTTCCCCAAGCTAAATAAAAATGTAGAAAGTCTGTTTTGATCTGATCTGAAGCAGCAACTGTTAAATAATAGATCTCTCATATCTACAGTTGTTACAGTATCTATCAATGATCAGGACTTTCATTGAAAGTTATTGAATATGGTTAATGAAAACTGATTAAACCGAATGAGTATTGTAGAATTAAATAAAGCTAGTCCTCCTGGTCACATTAAAAAACATCAGCCTCAGCTACAGTAACGGGTAGAGGAGGAGGCATCACAGTTACAGTATTTCTTTTTTTATTTGTTGGTATAATATTTTATTGAGTCTTACAAATATTACTTTTCTACAGTATATTTATACATACAACCAGACACACAGACACATAAAATAATTCATAACAAATGACTTAATTAAATAATTGATTTAAAGAAAAAAAACCTTTCAAGTGCACATAATAAACTCAAAGTATTTTCATACCTTGTTGCTTAAGAAATGTTATTAAAAGATTCCATACACTTTCAACACTTTCAAATTCATTAGTTTTTCCAGTGTTATTCAAGATGCCTTCTCCTTTATCCCATATTTTGATCCATCCACATGCCAAGGTCGATGAATAGTCCCCACCCTGGAGATATATTTGTCGTTTCTATGGCTTTTTACATAAGCGTTCGGGTTACCAGCTCAACGGCCAATTGTCTTTCACACTCTCTGGCAATTTGGGAGCGCCAGTTAGCCTAACCTGCATGCCTTTGGACTGTGGGAGGAAACCGGAGTACCCAGAGGAAAACCACCAAGCACAGGAAGAACATACAAACTCCATGCATGCCAACCTGGGGCGAGAATCAAACTTGCCACCCTGGAGATACGAGGTCACAGGGCTAACCACTAAGCCACCATGCCACTGTTCACTGGAGGCATGTCCTTTTTTATAAATTTCAATTTCAATTTGCCACAATGTGAAAGGTTTCCCGGGCCACCACGCATGTACATTTACTCCATTGTAATTTCAACGTCAGCGATGTACGCGGTAGCCATGGGAACTGCAACGTGATTGGCCTTCTTTCAGTCGCGAGGCACCTACTGCCTTACTAAATAGTGTGTGAGAGTAGTGCTTGAGGACGGGTTACTATAGTTACTACATGACTTCATAGCGTTTTAAGTAAGCGTATTATTCTTTCCACACTACGCACTACAGCAGTCGCGCTCTCTCTCTCGCTCTCTCATCCTCCCCACCGCGCGTTACTTTGCGCATGTACGGCTCACACACTCCACATTACATCCACACCAAGATGGCGTTAACGCGGCTGGCTTGTGTTCTGCTTCTCCTCTCCATACAATGTGAGTAATATTTCTATAGTATGTTTACCCTTAAAAAAAATAAAAGTATATAATAAAAGGGAATTGAGGCAAGTTGTTTTTGTTTCTGGTCGTTTTCACGCGGAAAGCATAAAGTAACGTCAGTCGTTAGACATGTTTGAGAAGCGTCTCCCTAGCACTCTTAAGCCAACTAAAACACAGAATTAACGTTAAGCCAGGCAGCTCGAACTGTGTGTATGTGTGTAAATACAAGCAGAAGTCATGAACTAGAAAGTAATGTATGAAGTGAAGACAATTAGCTCCAGTGTTTTACTTCGACTTGTTTATATGTATTTATTGTTCTTTTCTTTCCTTCTTTTTTGTAACTTGGAGTGGCAGCGTTCGTCAAACCGTCTGAAAAGTAATTCCGCTTCGAAATCTTGTTTCGTTCCCTTTTTTAAGCATTTAATTATATTTTATTCGATTCTGGTATTGATGAGACTATGACTCGCTTAAACTGTTGTTCCAGACCTCAAGTAATATCGGCGTATTAAAAAGTTTTCGCACCCTGGTTACCAGAGAAACCGACATCCGAATAATTCCGAGTCATATCTAAGGGTTTCAGGCTTTCAGCTCATTAGCCTAGCTGTTTTCCAGAACGTTCGGTTTGAGCGCGTGAGGGAAAGTCTTTAACGGTTTACTGATGCGGAATAACGGTTTTGTCTGATGGTGGCTGTAGCTACAGGCGAGCCTGAATCTCCCTCACTCGGACCTGTGCTGATTACACTAGGAATATCACCTTTTCTTGGTTAACTTTTTTTAAAGGGATATATTAATCCGTTTTTTTTTTTTGTCTAGTCAATGTTATTTTATCTGAGATTAGAAGAGCGCATTGTTTACCTTCGTTAATGTCAGTTTCAGGAAACTGCACTTTAGTTCTTATCTTATCCTGTCCTTATCTTATAACCAGATAGTTGTGGAGTTTCAGGAAAAATTGATAACTTTACTAACCTGTAATATTCCCATCCCATCACTCTCAGGAAGTGAAATGTACTAACTGTACTTTTCAGTGTCTATTTATTATGCCGTTATTAAATTCTAAAAAACTTTTTCATTACACAGAGGATAAGCATGTGCCTAGACTTAGGTAATATATCCATCTGAAAGTACATTACTTCATCACTGTCATTTTGTTAGTCAAGTTTTTAAATATATACTGTATGACGAACACCAAACCATACAGCAATACATATACAACCATACAGTAACACTCTAATTATGGTCTAAATTAAACAATCAAATAATAATAATAAAAACTTATAAAAGCATACTAAGCAAGAAGAAGGACAGTGTTTTTTTTTGTATGGGAAGCATGTATTAATGAAGGACAGTTCTTAATATTATGGCAGAGATTTGCTCCTTTATTGAAAATTGATGTTATGATGTGAATTTTGCACTTTTGGAACATTTAAGAGACATCAAGCATACATATGTGTGTGTTAGGTGAACCATTTTACGCTTTTAGAAAACATATTTATATGAATTTGTTTGTTTAGGGTGTAACCCCACCTTTTGTATGTTATAGTTTGTTGATTGTTTGATTGATTGCTTTATTGATTGATACCTTAAAAGCCTCTTGTGCTGGTCAAGCCTTTAAGTGCTGTGGAGTGAAGGGAGTACCTAGACTGGAGGAAGTGCTCACTCTCTGTGATCATTCAAGCGTGGGGACTGGTTTCAATCACCCAACATATAATTAGCCGTACTGTAAATCTGTGTCTTTTATCTTGTTCAGACTCTTGCTCCTTTAAAAAAAAAAAATTTCAGAGTAATTTAAGTTTTGCTTGTTCGAAGACTTAAAAAAAGAGAATAAAATATAAACTGCAAAGTGGGTTTGTTGAGCCAGGAAAAGTTGTTTAATCCAAATTCTCCCAAAGCTATAAATAATTCTAACAATTTGAAAAGTACTGTAATATTTTGAGGGAGTTCCTGAGAACCAGCAAATAAGTGTTCTAACGTGAAGGCTACGATTCAGTTTATTGCGCAAATGTTTAAAAGCTGTGTCTCTTTAACGAGCACTGGTGCTCTGGTTGTTATCTAGTGTTCCATGCCAGATTCAAGCAATGCCAGGGTTCGCTAGAATTGGGCAAGTGTAAGGTAATGGAATTAGTTTCGGCATTGGGTAAACAGTTATCATTACTTTTTGTCATTTACAATGAAAGCCAAATTCAAGTAGGAGATGTCTGTGTTTAGACAGATATATAAGTATTAAACATCGGGCAGGAAATTGTGAAAGGATGATTTAAACGCACCACAGGTAGGTAGGTTTTCTACAGGTATTAACACAATACTCTGCTATAATCATTGCTTATTAAACATACAATGAAATCCTTTTTTTATATTAAAGTTTTATCAAGAGGGTGTCATCGTCCATAAACATGTTACATGCGCTGTTATATCCATATGTCTGATCAGTTAAAAGCTCAGGTAGGTTGTGTTGAATTGTTTTGATATGGTTCATAATCCGGTAATAAATCAACAGTTAGAGAAAAGAGAAAGTGTTGAAAGCATTTCCCCAAGAGGTGCCGTGTGTCAGCTGCTTTCCCTCCCACAGTCTCGGAGCAAATGTGCTCTAGGGCTGTGTGAAAAGCTCGCTGGTCCTCCTGGATTACTCTTCCGCCTACAGGCTCTGATTTTAGAAAGCAGTAGAGATAATCGAATGTCACGCTTGAAACTCTTCCTCTCACATCACTGTATGTGGGAATCTTTTGAGGTTGTTTTTCAGTGTCACTTTCAGAGTTGATGCGAGAAAAGGCACACCTGTCTCCACAGCAGGCTCCTTTAAAAGGTCGAAGGCCATCACATGTAGCTGAACGAAATGAGATCAAGTATAGATCGCACAAAAGGCAGGTACGAGGAAATTCCTGTCATGCCATCCCCATAGTCTAGCGGAACTTCCCAGACATTGGGCACCAAAGTAATCCACATGGGTACCACAACAGTCAGGGCGTGATGAAACGTGCTGAGTCTAGGAGCAACAGGAGGCCGGCGCGTCTGGTGGCCCATCCGCAACGTAATGGCCTGAAACAGCTGAGCGCCTGTGGGCCAAAGTGGCTGGAAGATGGCACTCACACGGAGGTCAGAGAAATATCCGAGGCAGCTCGACACACCACACAGGCTCAGCTTTGGGAACAAATGTGGAATGTGGTCCCACAAGATCACAGAACAAATGGAAGCCTACAAATATGCACAGGATCAAAACACTGCACTGAGAGTATTATATTGGCTTGTATGTGCCTGGAAAGGATAAAAAGGTGTAGGTTAAAGTGAGAAATCCCTCATTTATAAAGCAGAAGTAAACATACTATTCCAGCTACTAGAGAGGTATTTTTTCTAAAACATTGATAAAGAACATTATTTATTTACCAGGTTATCTAAAAAATATTTCTCACATTAACAAATAAGCATAAAAAATGTTCATTCTTGACTTGATGCAACATAAAACAGCAACAAGTGAGTCAAAGGAAGTAAGCTCATTCATGTAAACCTGAAGATATCAAAAATAAAATCATGACTGCTGTTGTGGAAATGTCATCTGATAAACTCATAAAAGAGATCTCTGTGCAGGACACTTGAGTTCATCTATTGCAACATTCAAAAACCAAGTCTACTTGGAGCTCACTTTGCGCACAGTGGCACTTTCTTACTGTCATACATGGGCCACTTAATTCCATTTTAATCCTACACAATTCTGTGCTTCCACTTTTGTGATCGCAGTTTCTTTGTCTATATAGTTGCACATGTACCTGGGACAAGAAGTTTTGTTTTTATTGATAGTTGCGTAACAGGAAGGAAGGTTTATTGGAAGGTCAGACACTTTAAACTAAGTTTAAACTTAGTTTGCTTGCTACTGTACACTAAACTTCACCACATCTCGTAGTTAGAAGAACAGCATTTACCAGCTGGATTAATTAACATGTACAGTTGAAATTTTCAGAAACCTGAACTCACAAATAAATAATAAAGAGAGGACATAAAGACACTAGCCAGACCTACTTTACATACCTAGTTTATGAGATGACGTAACACTATATCTCATAGCTGAAATGTTTGACCAACTTTTTTTTTTTTTTTAGATTGAAATCGGAAAAATGTGTGCAATCAGTGTCTAATCAGTTAACAACCAGTACACTGCAGCTTGATGAATTTATGGTTTGTCAATACTTGACACAAAGGTCTTCTCTTGTAAAGTTAAACGAAGTTACTGTTTTTCATTTCTATTTCTTCTATTATTTTCACTTGGTAAGTAGGAACAGATGGAGCGAGAAGCTTAGACCATACACATTCATGCTTTAGGAATTCTAACCATGTGCATTGCCCAAACGTCAATAAAATGTCAGTGTGTAGCTGCACATTGATCAAAATAGTGCATGACTTCTGCGCTGAAATTACTAATGCATTTTCAAAACAAGTGCAGCTCGGCTCTTACAGTCAGAACAACATGCTTTATCCCCCCCCCCCCTTTCCATGTCTGTTGAGTATTTCTCAGCACCACGTCGGACATTTATTCCAATGTTGGCAGAGGGTCTTGGGTGATATTGTCTTAAAAATGTCGTTAATCATTTAGAAATCTTCATTTAAGTTAGGGTTTTTGCTGTTCTTCTCACAAGTTCACTCTGAGGTGAAAGTGCTAGTGCAGCATTCCTAGAGTGTGTGCAGCCTTGCCAGCGGCCTCTCACACAAACACTACTGCACACACATGAGTAAATCCACGGGCTCTGTGTTTCAGCAGGACTCTGTTAGTTCACACAGGGATTTTTAATTACACATCAACCTGAGTTACAGTGGAACTGTATCAGGTACAAACACTTTTATTTATAGAGCAGAAAAAGTTGCATTTTTCTTTTTTCTTCTTTTCCCTTTTTCTTTCTTTTTTTTCTTAATGCAATTGTGTTGGATACTTAAGGTTAATTATTGTTTCTAAAAGTAGGCCATATCATCTGACTGCCTCTGACATTACACTGCCTGCTTTAGCCATCTGCAAAAAAAGAGCTTTATTATGAACAAAAGTTTATTAAAAATGTAGTAATAATCTGAATGCATTACACTTCATGATATGTCAAAAAGAAAAAAAATGACAGGAGACTCATCAGACCCTTCAGTCATACTGTTAATGTCATGACCATCAAGGATGAAGCTTTACCCTCTTGAACAAATGTCTGTTTTTTTCTTCTTTTTTTTGTATCACCAGTACCGCCTTAAAAAAAAAAACAGACTCATGCCAAATTTAGCAATCAGTTCCTTCACAGCCAGTAAAGTTATTTGTCTTCTGTTGTAATCATTTAAGAGCAGTGTGTCATCAACTGAAATATCTACAGTATTAATCAGAGAGAGATATCGTTACTCACTGGGAAAGAAGAGCTGGAAAGTTTTGCGTCTGAGTGGACTAAAGTGAAGTGTTTCCATAACTAGATATATGTGATTTATCTTGTCAAAGCTGGCAGACTGGTATAGGGGGTGTCAGAGTTCTGTTTATACACTGTACAATGATTGGACAAGTGAAAAAATTACAATGAATTAAAGATCGTTTTTAATCAACCCGCATTATTCACTGTAATTCGGTTGTTCAATGGAATTTTTGGAATCTAATTTAAACAGCTAGTAGTTATGTAACTGGTAGGATGCAATTTATGCATGTTTCAGAATTAGATTAAACAGGGTGCAAAAAAATAATTGAACAAACTCGTTTGACCATTTAGCTGCACAAGCCTGACATTTTTTGGTAGATTATGCTTGTTTAACTTTTTCAGACAAATATTTAGCTAGACCTCATCAGTGTTTTAGTCAAATGACAGGAATTGTATTTAGCAGGACAGACATTGACTACAGTCAAAAACAGTTTTGCCATGCTGACACAAAACTAGAATAATGTGGTCACTTAGTTTTACATTTCCATGCAATTCTTAAAAAAATCTCAAGAAACAAATACTAACAAAAAACACACTCAGACCAGAAGAGAGACTAGTGAATCCTGTGTGTGTATATTTAGTTTCCATAGGCTTACATGATTATACCTTACAAAAAATACTGTTTCTTGCTCTGATTAGACGTCTTACTTGCTTAAAGATAACTGATCGTTAAATCAACTGAGACAGACCAAACGGAAAACCTTGTATTCCTCCTTGGCGCAATCAGTCACTCCTCCATGAAGCGAAATCCACATTAACACCAGATTTACTCCGTGTATTTAACCGACTGGTCAGATTGCACCGACAGATTGTTGCTGGACCATCTGGCATGTCTGAGATAAAGCTAACACTTTTTTTTTTTTTTCACTTTATTCAAATGAAGACGGCTTTGGAAACACTCTTAAGGGGAATCCTCCATGCTGTCCTCAGGCTAATCCCTCTGTCTCATTCTGTGCCTGACCAGAAATGTAAAAACAGGCCCGCAAATGCTGTATAAATAGACAAGTTACATGAAACTGTTTTAGCAGTGAAGGAAAGTGTTTATTCTCGTGTAAAAATGGAGACAGGGTTGAGTCTATGCGATGGCTCAGGCCTCGTAACAGCATGTACTCAGCAGTGTTGCTAGTCATGAGGCTGCATGTGCTTGGGTCAGTAAGTGCTTTAGATGTTTGTCAAAATGCTTGACATTAGTGGGCAGCTTGTTATCCACTGACCCAGTCATATAGGGAGGTTGCAGTACGACACTTATAGCTTGCTTCCTATGCTTACAAAGATTGAAGGATGTCAGCAATTCAAAAAAGAATAAGGTATTTTAAGTACTAGACACTAACGTATAAAGGTCCATCCAGTTTCTATCTACATTTTTCTGGATGTCATCTGTATTTTTGTAATATCTTTTCCATGTTTGAAACTACTTATTTTTGTAGGATGCTAAATAAAAGTGTTATTAATCTCAGTTTTGCAGTTCAGTATTACAGTATATTAACCTATATAACTGAGTGTGCTGTTTTAGGAAAGTAATCAACAACAAGGCAGTGCACAAAGCAGTGCTCCTGTTCTACCACTCATAGTTGCGTGTGGTGTTTTCTTCTTCTACCAGTTACAATTTATGTATGAAAGGACAAGACACCATACCTATTATCTACTTACAGTATACTTACATTTATTGTTGCGGAATATTTGAAAAATTATTTTTTTCCTGTTTGTTTCTTTTTTTGGTAAAAAGTTAATAAGATAATAATTGCATCGTGTCACATTAGACATGTCTGCAAACCTCTCCTTCTTTAAGACTTCACTATGTCAGAAAACCTATGAGTCAGTGTTTACCTTCTGATAGAACCAAATAAATGTGTGGTTTAAATGTGTTTGTATAGTAATAGGGTACTAACACTCTTGTCATCAAGTGTGAGGAAGGGGTGAGAACCACGAGTCAGAATTCACCATCATGTACAATGTTCGCAGCACCTTTTACAAATTAGGGTTATTATTTCTATAAAAATATAATAATTAATTGGACCTTAGTTTTTAAGGTCACATTTTTAAGTTGACTTAAGTTTATTGCCACATAACGTTGCTGAGCCTAGACCTGACCAACTGAAGCAACCCCATATCATAACACTTCCTCCAGAGGCTTGTACAGTGACCACTATGTGTTATGGGTGCATTGCTTCACATGCTTCCCTTTTTACCCTGTCGCGACCATCACTCTGAAATAGGGACAGTCTGGATGAAAATAATTACAGTAATTTGTATGTTTTGGACCCAAGGTAGGAAAGTTCAAAGTTGAAGACTTTGTGGTTAATGTGATTAATCTTAAACAATAAGGTTGATATCCTAGTAAGGGGCTTCCAGAAGATTTGGGATATCAGTGTGTAAAGTCTGTGTTAAAAAGAAATAGGCATTTGAACGTTCCTCATGAGTGCTGTAACCATAGATCTGAAACTGAGATACATTCTGTCCTGATGCTACTGTACATCACAGTTCTTCTGTTATCTGCATGTTGTACATGTCTGCTAGCATGTCTGAAAGTATGCACGTTATCTCTGATGATTAGCTCAGAGTCATTGGGTTAAGGATGTTTATGGCATGGATGTTATCAGGATTTACAGTTAACCTTAAAAGGAGGATTATGATAATTCAGGGTTTCCTGTCGGAAATGTATCACTTGCTAAAAAAGATGTGACCAAACCCGGAAAAAAAATTCCTTTACCCCTTTAAACTTTAACGGAAATGTAAGCATTTTAACTTTCAGAATGGCGCATGTCTTTACCAACCAGTGTAAAAAGATGGGTAACGTGTAAATACATAAGATATCTGGAGAGGAAGATATAAAAATTGTAAACAGCAAAGAAACATAGACATGGAAATGTCACATTATAATGTATGACCGCATTTCCATGCAAATGTCAACCTCAACGTGGACACAGAAAAGTGTGGGCAGAGGATAAAACTCTGTGCAGCTTCCTTTATTTGCATTTCATTCAACTCTTCCATGTTCAGTTGTTCATAACACAGCTGTGTGATTTCTCTTTTATCTGGAAAGATTCTTAAGAGTCTTATACGTCACATCTGTAATGCGAAAAAACTCATTGTTTAAAAACAGACTGCTGTGATGTCGCCTTGTGTAGACTGTGACATGGAAGAAACATGAAGGTGAACTCTTTCATTAGAAAAACTATCCCAAGGTGTATAGTTAAGTATATTTACAATAGAGACCTTATCTCAGTGAACTCCTGTATGAGGGCAACAAACAAAAACCCCAAAACAAAATAATCATCTATTAATCATAATCAAGGTAAAATGTTCAGTTATTCGTGTTACTGATTTGAGGTCACATCACCAAGCACGATGTCAGGTTTAAGAAAGAGAACTAGGGTGAATAGGACATGTATGTTTTCTCTTTCAAATAGCGAATTGTCTTTTCATTTAACAAACTGATATGCCTGCATGTTGATTAACACTTGGATATAGTAGTGTTGCGTGGTATGCCATTACTCAAGAAATTACAGCAGTAGAAGAATAAAAAAAAAAAACAGTACCATACCAGCATTTCAAAATAGTTGTAAAAGGTAATCCTTTTTACTATGTGGAATCCTATTTGAACTGCTTAATAGGAATGTCTCTCTTTAAGCACAGTGCTGACAGCAGTGACGTTTGTGTGACACAGCTGAGGGAAAAAACTGATTTTGTAAAATGAGCCACAGGACCCTTTAAAAAAAATTAAGTGGCTACATGAGCAACCGTAGGGACTAGACTACTAGAAATACCAGCAGCAAAGAGGCGACCTAAAGTGTGAAAAATTGGGATATGTTGATATATAAAGTGGATAAAAAAGACAAGCGCTTAAACACAACAGCAACCACCTGGAACGTGCTGTTTTAAGGTTCAAAAGGTTGCTGTGCTGTTTTAAGGTTTTAAATTAAAATTTTATTTGTGACATACACAGTCATACTCAGTATGATATGATGTGAAATGCTTATAAGACTGCTGATGGCCTCAAGCTTTCAAAAAGAAAGTTTCAGTGTGAAAAAAGAGAAATAAGCGAATTTACAAATTAGAAATATAAGAGAAATATTAAAATAAACTTTAGATGTAAAGGACTTTTAAATGTACATAATGTACAGGCAATTTAAAAATAATGAAAATAAAATGTAAATATAGAGAATATATGATAAAATAATAAAAAAATATTTAATTAAATATAGTAGAGTTGAAATGTAATGTAGTGTAGTGGTGAACCGTGTCCAGTTATGTGCACGATAATGTGCGGATTAAAGTGATTCCTTAGTGTTTTTCAAGCTTCAGGTCTGAAAATAATTCTCTTCTATTTCACCTAGCAGAAGTGTTCAGGATTTATCAGCAATAACCCGGCCTAACTGTACATTAGCATTCGTAATGTGGATATGACAGATTCTGTGATAACCTTAACATGGTGGTCTGGTCTCACCGTGCTGTCCTTTAAGTGTGAATCCAATCCCAACATCCTTAGGGTGGGTTCCAGCTTACATTTTTCATATCTACGTACCATATGTTCGTCATGGTACTGTCATGTCTAGGTGAAATAGGCCTAGTTCCAGTTCCACTTCCTAGTTCCAGTACGAGGCGTTCCTATAGTCCTCAAGTATTTCCGAAGAATATAAAAGGGTCCTACGGGTCACCTTACTCTCAAAAGCAGCCAGTCTCACTCACTGTTTTGAAGGTATTGCGCATTTAAAAAGTGCATGACCTGGGCAACTATGTAAGATTCTACAAAGCTTAAAGTTGTCAAATTTGCAGTTTTGAGTATTTAATGCACCGCAGTGTTCAAATATAGTGTGAATACAGGATTTATTTACCTGTTATAGAATATGTATTTAAATATTTACCTCTTTTTACAAAAACGTTTATCAAACCAAACAGGATCGTCTTTAAAAATCAATCAAGTGTCTACTCATTCAGTACAAATCCAGGATTTGCCACATTTGTGAAGTTAATACACATACAGTAGTTAATACACATACAGACATACAGGTTACATTCAGCACTTATTGTCCTTCGGATGTTACAAGAGCACAGGCGTGTAGCTCGTGAAATATTCACAGCAGGATACACTGGCCAGAGAATAGAAGTGACAAATTATTAATGGAGAAAAACATGAAGAAAAATATGAAAGACTGTACAAGAACAATGCCTTTTAGCTCTATCCTGAAGAGGTTTGACCACAGTGTGCAAAAATATATCATAATATGAAATTAAAAGAAATTTTCATTAAACAATTTTCTCATAATAGTATTATGATTAGGGTTGGGTATCGTTTTTTTTTTTTTTTTTTTTTTCAATACCGGTGCCAAATCGATACTTTTAAAGCGGTACCGGTGCCAAAACGGTGCCTGAACGGATACTTTACAAAAGCCACAAAATTATGGTGGATGACTTAGAGAATACATTTTTATTGAACAAAAAATTTTATGCTTAAAATTTAACAATATATTAAAAGTTTATAAGATTCATATGTTAGCAATTCTTTTGCAGAAATTTCACCATATTTGCCTTTTCTGGCAAAATATGACACCTTTCCTGACTTACATGTATAGCCTTCTTTGTAATGGTAAATGGGGTCACTGTTGTAGTACTACTAGTACTAGCTGGAAAGCCATAATTATAAACAGAATCCATGTTACATTAGTATTTTACAAATCGTTTGACCATTTGTTAGCATGAATGCAAGATTTGCATTTTGCAATTAACATTACATTATCTTACTACTAACCTGTGGAAAGGCTGCTGACGGCATCATAATTTGTGGACTCCTTTTTGGGTCGTCCACACCGATAGTGCAAGCTGTTGTCCACAAGCTGTCAAACACGGTGCATCCCTCTGCTTTTAACTTTATTCCGTGTATTTATTCTGCTTTTAACTTTATTCCGTGTATTTATTCTGCTTTTAACTTTATTCCGTCTGCCCTCGAATGTTTTGTTTTGTAGATTTGACGTGTTTCCGCCTTTACACGCAACTGCTGTAAAACATTTGCTGCACGTCGCGGTGCCGGAATCCTTTCTTGTGAAATACAGCCACACTTTCGACCGTTTAGTTTTAGGCATTTTAACGAAAGTTGTTTAATTTAGCAAGCTACAGTAAGATAGCAGTAGACCGCCTGCTGCCGTCAGAGCGAGTGTAACGTTAGCTGCTGCATTCACGTGCATATCGGATGGTCTCATTTCCTGATGATTTGTGCTTTTATTTTTTTTATTTAATCTAATAAACTATTAATTTACAAAAATATATGAATCTAGAGAACAAATATTTAGATCAGGCATGTAAGTGGCACCGAAATTCACAGAAGTTCTGTTTCGGTCCGGTACATACTGGTTATATAGGTACCTAGGGATTATGAGAAGTACTTAATAAACCTAGCAGGAACTAATTTGTCTTGTCTGTAACTGTAAACAAATAAAAGGGTGGGCCAGGTCATCTGACTTTTTTTTTTTTTTTGGGGGGGGGGGGGTGCATGGGGATGTTTACAAGTTTAGAGCTGTGACAATAATTCCTGTCAATTTGCCCTTGATTATTTTCTGAGATCATTTATCTTGTTTTTGATTTCAATTCAGTTCAATTCAATTTTATTTGTATAGCGCTTTTAACAATTGTCATTGTTGCAAAGCAGCTTTACACAATCAAAATAATTATTTAAGTTTGTATGGAATGTGAATGTGTATGAATCAAAATGGTCAGATTGAGCAAGCCGAGGGCGACAGTGGCAAGGAAAAACTCCTTGAGATGGCAATAGGAAGAAACCTTGAGAGGAACCAGACAGATTTCAAATGTTGTTCTGTGGCATAAAAATACAAATATTTCCTTTCAAAGGAACATGTTTCTCCCATCTCATTCGGCTTGGATTGGAACATTCATCATATGTTGTTTTATGCATATTAATTGAGCCTTCACTTTGAATTTATGTTTTTGACTAGAGGAGCCTTTCCAAACCGCCCTGAGCACTTTGAGCGATGAATTGTACACAGCGAGGTCATTCATGTGCAACTGGCCAAGCTTGATTTCAGATCACCAACACTTAGTATCATCCCATTTCATGTTTGTCTTGAGGCAGAATATTCTTGTTAGTTAGAGTGTGCTGGAATGACAAACTACAGTACAATTCCCAGACATTAGGTTAGTTACATAAATACAAAAAACATAGGAACTCTGGGGTCATTATGGGTGGTCACAGAAGCAGAGAGACATCATTCATTTGGCTTGCGTTTATCTTGGGTGGAGTTAATTACAGTACCGTGTGCCGTTGAAATAATTCAGTACAAAATTGGACTGAATTGGTATTAATGGACTTGGGAATACAACCAACTTCCTTTGAGATGGTTTACTTTTTTCTCTGTGACTTGCAAAGAGACAAGATAGCACATAAATAGTTTGTGTTATCATGACTGTGATATAGTTGCTTGGAAATCAGAAATCTCAGATTTGCGAGGGGTAGGTTGTGTTATGCCTTCTGGTTTGTTTAGTTTCCCCCCCCCCCCCCCTGATTTTCTCACTGATATAGTCATAGCCAGTTCGCCCGTCAGACAGTTCTCTCGATCACATGACACGGCTTCCTACCAGCGTGGGTGAAGGACGTGCTTCATTCAAGGCTTGTGAAGTCAACTGAATGTATCTCTCCACAGATTGGACTTGAAAGGCCATTCTGCAACTATCGCAATTTTACAAATATCCTGATTTGATATTGAAATCGTCAGTGTGGCGATACAAGAATTGCAACATGAAAGAATTGCAATACGTAACTGAAACTAACTTCATCTAACTTCAGCTTGCATGACTTCACAGATGCCCATAGTCATACCACTGTTATTAATAAGGGAAGCACTGCCAGTTTTGCTTCCTAGGACTTCCAGCCATGTCATTATCATGATGTAAATGCATAATCCCCAGATTATATGGTTAGTTTTTCTCTTGTGCCATTCGGAAAAGCCAGATTTGCAGTTTATTAATATGCACAAGTCAAATGAAGAAAAGTACCTCCCTTGTTGTAGGTTGAATATCTAGGATTCTCATGTTAGGCCGCTATCTAGCAATGACAGTTAAAAAAAAGGGATTAAATTGGTTCCTTAGTGTTGGTCAAGCTCAGATCAGAAAAGCATTACGTTTTGCACCCAGCTGAGTGTTCGGGAGTTATCTGCGGTATACCGGCTCGACTGGACATTAGCATGGTTGATGTGGATACGACAGACTCTGTGATAGTCAAAAATGGTGATTAGGTGGTCTGGTCTGATTATGGTGTCCTTTAAACCATAGCTTTCGCATGGTAATGCCATGCCTAGACAGAATAGGCTTATTGCCTCACTTCAGTTTGAGGCATTCCCAAGTATGGTATGAACCAAAATATACAATACTGAAACATGCGTATCTCGCATTTGCGTTGTCAGCGGGGCATTAACTCCAGACATGCGTGTTCCCAGTAGTGAAAAGAAAATTGTGGTTTGCATTTGTCACACACTGGATATCCAAAGAATATAAAAGGGTCCTATGGTTCACCTTCTTCGCAAACCAACCACCCTCAAGCCTCAGATCCTGAAAGCATTTCCTTTTATTTTTGAGAGCAATAGAACATCAGATGTATCTGTAATTAGTGTTTGAACCCATGTAGCTTCCCAGGCACAGATAGACCACCGGGAAATATTACAGTAAATTACCTGGGCAGAATTTTTCACCCACCAAATGCAGCAGCTTTATATCGCTTCGTGAACTGGTGATTTAAATGTAGGGAAATGGTTTACAGCACATTTGCACCAAATATTTTATCCTGTGAATGTACTGTAGTGTAATGTTACATACATTTTAAAATTATGTAATAAACATGTTAATCTGGAAAAGGCTGAAATTTTAACACTGTTATTGCTTGTCCTACGCCGCTGCCCGGTCCGCTTCCTCCCCTAGCCCTCTGGAATGTCCACATTTGTTTTAGATGCCCGCAGGACCAATGGCAGCAACCTCTTAGGATTTTAGTTGACTAAAAAATGCGCCAAGCATTTCCCAAACGACAGGGGATCCTCCCGAGCAGGTGATGGAGGGCTTCCTCTTCCCCCACTAGCCCACATAACTCCTCACCTGTTTCACAACATTCCCTCTCAGGCCTCCTCCACTAACTATTCCAGTCTGCATCTGTGATGGTGTTTATAAAGCTGACTCACACAATGGATTATTTTAAAAATGAAGTTCACTTGTTCACAATGTTTTCTTTATAAACACTTCAAAATAACACTCTGCACCTTTTCAGTGTTTAGAAGTTTATTGACTTGACAAGGGCGTTGATCTACGGTATACACTACAGTGATTCTGCTAAATAAAGTTTAATTTACAAAACCACTGGACTTACAAACTTACTTAAAAACACAAGACGTTCTACCTGGATGAATGAATCTCCACAGACATACAGTGATTCAGATTTTTCAAAGTGAGATCTACCGCTATGTAGCACTCAGAAGTGATCGTCATTTAGTCAAAATCCAATTTAATGTCATTTCATGAATGAAGAAGCTGACAAATGCATGATCTACAGTATAGGGTGTTACAGAGGAGTGATAAAGCCTAAAACTAGAGTAGCTGACATTAACTGCAAAGCAACATGATGGTGCGGATTGTTGATGATGCATGTAGTGAAGTGTATTATGGCAGTCGATTAACAGAATAAATGAAAATCTGTCATTTTCAATGGCTCAGTAACATCAATGCAGCGAAGTATCCAGCATTTGAAAGCAATCATCATAAAGAGCGCTTTGTAGCAATACTACATTGGACATTCTTTGGAAATGGGAATTGAGAAGTATGTTATTTTTGGCTTCTGTGCGTTTTTTGAGACATAGAACAAAGCTTAAAAAAAAACAATGAACAATGTACATCCTTTGTTAACAACAAATTATGCAGTTTACTGGGATGTACCGTACGTCTACCTCCTCGAAACTGTACAATGATTTTGTAGCCGAGACACAGACATTGGTCAGGAGCAGAAAGTGAAAGTTGCAACAGTTCAGGTGATCCGATCCCACCCTGTGGTGTAGGTCACTGCTGGAGAAAGCAGGACGGTCACTGAAGGTTAGAAAAGGTTACTGTTTTGCATTGACCTTTCACCTGAATCACCTGTTGCTCTGGATGTCACCAGTTTTCACTCAGATTTCTGTGAGCTATGATCACGGCGTGGTTCAGAGAAACATTGTGAAGTCAGAACAACTAATAATCCAAAGTTACGCATACTTAAAAAATGCGTATAAAATTTATAAATTTTTTCAATCAAAGAGATTTGATGCTTACTAATTAGGTTGTACCTAAAAAAAATTTGCTGTTGTAGTATTTTTTGCTATGTCACAAAAAACAGAGATTGTTTTCAGCTGGTTTTCTTTATTTTGTTGTATTAGAGCCTGGACTGAGCTGAACCTTTTTGTTTCACATTTGCAGATTTGCAGAGATTTGCATAAACGTATGCCTCTTTTGTTGCTTTCAACCATAGGAAGTAATTCAGCAACGGATTATAGTTCTCAAAGAAATCGATGCATGATGCTATATTTACATTAAAACATCATGTGAATGTACAGTTGCAAATGCTGCCACTAAGAGGAAAGATGAAAACTAACAAAAAACATCCACTTTGTGTATTTGAATATGTTGAGATTTAACCGACACATTTTTCACAAATTGTAAGCGCAATAGCTTTGCTCTGTGACCGGTCAGGAAGTAAACCAACACATTCAGAGGTCTATCTGTGGCGGAGAGTTTCAACACAAAAGACGGCTTTTATACAGACTAGCAAACAAAAGGCAATTAACTGGAGCTGCTATTGGGGGGCCACTGCTGCACAGAACACAAGGCGTGCAGAGGGATTTGTGCTTGGTCTGCTGTTTTAGGTCAGATAATATCTCCGAGAACACACTGAATGCCTCTACTCATCTCATTAGTTTGTGTTTATGAGCTTCCTGCTGCTGGCACAGTTACAGTCCAGTGAAGACAACGGGGTTACTCAAGAATCAGAGCTGAAGGGTTTTAGTCTTTATTAACTGAGTTCTGTTTATGAGTCATGTTATATGATTTTTTTAAATAGTATGTGATACAGTACAGTAAGCGAAATGCAATTTCAGTGCGATAAAATATTCAGAGAGCATTGAACAGTGTTCATAGCGCATTTCACATTCATCTGGCAATTTAACACAAAGCACCAGTCTCAGGAAATATTGTTGATAAGTTTATTACATCTGTGTGTCAGATTTTACACAGTACGTATTCTGTGCTCTTTATTATTGCAGTACATTGTGGGATTTTATGAGTGGACTGGATATTACCCGGCTAAGCAAAAACTCCCAAAATAGTGTACTAGATAATGGATAGCTGTTAGGGTGTGGTCTGGGATATACATATTCTCTTATCTCTCTCTCTCCCTTCCTGGTTCCCTGTAAACACTGAACATAAGGAGTGAGCGAGGATGACTTCAGTTCAGTTGACGTCATATCAGTTGTATAAATAAATAAAACTCTGATCTAGCACAGTTATTAAGATGACCTAAAATTAATTTTTCCCACTTTGATGCTCCCTCTTAAGCAGGAAGTAAAAGGCATTACAGACCCCCCCCCCCCTCTCTAAATCAGCAGGTCTCCAGCAGCCATGTGGTGCTGTTATTCAGCTGAATACATTCTGCCAATGCTGGAGTTTTCTAGTCTGTTGTTAGAAAAGTTAACAATGAAAACAATGAAAAACTTCTAAACCTGTCATACGTCAACCATGCATGGCACCATTGGCACAGCTCCATTCTCGAACTATACCTGATATAACTAGTGAAGAGTTTAGAGAACTGAAGCGATTTCATTAGAGCGTATTAGGGAAGACAAAAAAAAAATCAGAGAAAACACTCTTCACTGCATTAATCAGTTTATGTGGAGCATTAGAAAATAAATCATATCACAATGTGTACTGTAGGTTTCTAAGAAATAAATGTCCTTATTAGGGGTGGGAATCGCCAGGAAACTCCTGATGTGATGATAAACTAGTGTTTATTTTCCTCCTACATGATTTTACAATGTTGCACTATTGATGTACACTTTACGTTGACCTGTGTTGTGATGACGCCACTGGATTTAAGTCTCATCAGAAACACAGATTTGTTTCTGTCTTGTGGTATTACAAGCTGTGCCATCCAAAGAAGGAAATATTTATTTGTTTCAGCAGTAATTTATTTTCCACGGCATTTACAGAAGGCCCCGGTGCAAATTGCATTCCTAATTAGGATTAAAGAAGAGGTCAGTCTACTTAGACGAGAATGCGAGGCATTTGCAGCAAGAGCGGCTGATGCCATCTGTGCAGAGAACAGCGCGTGGCTAATTCTGGCAACGGCAGCGACGCGATTCACAGATCTCTGTGGCGACAGCTTCCTGGTGAATATGGGATCCTCGCCTTAAAAACAACATGCTCTGACCGAATCCAAGTTGTCGAGCGCATTTCTTTCATCAGACAAATGGTCCTGAAGCACTTTCTTTGACAAGTTGTTTTGTCTGAGTCCTCCACAGGCCAGGAGGTTGAAAAATGAGCCATAATTAGATCCTATTAAAGGGGATGGTCTCAGCTTCCTGAAAATGGCACCATAACGCTCAGACTTACCTGTAAATGCAACAAATTAGTCGGCTGTGCGCTCTCTGCCTGGCATAGACAGCAGCTATAAATAGCCAAGGCTTCCCGAACACTAACTTCTCAAACCCCTGAAGAATAACTCACAGACCTGCTGCCTCCAATTGTCTACTAAATCATGACTTAACTCAGTCTGACAAAGGATTCAATTACGTTTTTTTTTTTCTTCCCCCTGAAGCTGAATGTGCAACCTCATGAGTGTGTGGTTTCTCCTACTGCAGCATTCTCCCATTCCCATCATCTTCCTCATTTGTTCAACTGAAAGAATTCAATAAGTGGTAATAACTACTTTCAACTGTAATGTTTAAAATCCAGACATACTGTATAATCGTTGGGTAGAAAAAAACTAAGGTTCACAGTATCCCGTCTTTGGCATAACCACCTCTGCTTTTCCTCCTCTCCACTGAACCACAGGATGCTTTCACACCTATTAGTCAGTGTTCCGAGTCCAAAGCAGCGGGAAATTCATGCTTTTGGTTTGTTGCTCTTTGGCTTTTACACTTTATTAAACAAACCAAAAAATAAAAATAAATCAGCAGCAACAACAAAACAATCTTGTAAAGCCCAGGGGATGTATTGTATAGGGGTGGACATTTGGACACACCTTTTAACTGGTCTGTCCACATGGTCTGATTTTTATTTCTTAAAACTATGCTAAAGACATTCACAGTCTCGTTTGAACAGTTGATATTGAAATGTGCCTGCAACGTCTGCTCTCTAAAGCCTTCATAAAGGTGCTGTAAAGTGGTGATTTCTGAGGCTGATGATGCTAAATGAACTTCTCCTCTGCAGCAGAGGTAAGTTTTACTCATTCTTTCCTGGGAGGGTCTTCATGAGAGCTGGGAGGGTCTTCATGAGAGTTTCATCATGGTGCTTCATGGGTTTGCAAATGCACTTGACAATAGTGTTCTTGCAAGAACTGTTCCAGAACAGCTGACCTTCATGTCTTACAAAAGGAACCTGACTGTTCCTATTGTTTTTATTTAATTACCTCACACTACAGTATACTGTATGTGGCTCAATGGTGGGTTTCTCAACTGCCATGTGGAAAGTCTGTGTTTGATTCGCAAGGTCAGGAAGCGCATTCGCTGTCAAATCTGTGCCAAAGTCGTGTGCGAATCGGATGGTCTGTTGTCTCTTTTCCCTCGACTGAGCAGCTGAAAACTAACAGCAACCCAATGCCATATGCGTTATTTCATAGTTTTGAAAAGATCCAGTGTTGTTCTGGAATGTAGGAAACAAATCGAAAATTGTGTCCAAACATTTGACTGATACTGTACTTGCAGCAGAAAAGACCCAAATGTGCAGAACACAAAATATTTCTACAGTACTACCGCTACTCTGTTTTTTTTTTTTGTTTTTTTTTTTTTCCTACAGAGGAATTCTCAACCCAAATACAGTTTGTTTGTTTAATTTCCTGATGGCCGTTTCAGAGACAATTCACTTTTATCACTGCAGTCATACTGCACAAGAGGCCGAGACGCAGACCACAAGAAACACCAGGGTTCCCTTTAAGCAGAATAAATGAAACAGCCGTAATAAACCACACCACTTCCTGATTGTAGTGGTAATTAGAGGGCCAAGAAGTATACAGTATGTTTTTCCAAGACAGCCGCTTGGTGGTTGTCCATCAGAATGTCAGTGGTCTTTTTAAAATCATTAATTTAACTGGTTAATGAAAACTATCAGACTCTGTATCGTTGATGATGAGGGACGTTTCAGAGACTAGTACACAAAATTATTTTCTTCCCCCTAAGTTGTAAAGTGGATCAGCCAAGTGTGTGATAAGATTTAAGATGAAATCTTTCTTTGTCTTTTCCAGTTTCTGATTTCTCTGTTTCTTACAGCATCAGACGATGCTTGTGAAAGCTTTTGTTAAAACCCTGTACGGTGTCATTCATTCACAATAGTCATCAAACACTGCCTTGATTAATTTAGTCTTCCTACACCACGACTGTTACAATCTGTGTCACAAAACAAAGCCATATGCAGTCCTGGGAATTAACGTGACACCGAGCAAGCAGTCTATTTTTTTGTACTCCGAAATGGCAGAGCCACATCTATGTGGAATGAGTGAGGAGACGGGGCTGAGGTGAGCGATTAACTTCACCTTTTAGTTTGAGGTGTTGTTTCAAGTTTCATATCATAGTGATTTTGTGGTGTGTTAATCAAGAGGCCCAGCTCACAAACGATCTGCTAAGAGTCGAACTCCCGTTCCAGTTTAGCAAGTCATCTAGGATATACAGAACATCTAAACATAGGCTTCACTTTCCGCTCAAGTTAACGGGAGGATAAGTGGAAGTGATCCTTCAGACTTGAACACTGAATCAAGATGACACGTTCCCAGACACCCAGTGAGACACCGCGCCCCTCTCATTGCCACAGACTCAACTCTGACCTGCGTATGATAAGAGTCTCCTTTTGGAGTCAAGAGGATTCAGTCAACACAAAGCCAGGTAGCATCAAATACACCAGCAGTGTAGATCACTGAACAAGTTCATGTCTTGGACAACCTACAAAAATAAGACTCGCATACATTTTGCTCTTTCTTTTTTGTTTATTTAATTGCTGTGCAGTGAACTCTACCGCTATTAGGCTTAAAAAGAAGCATGGTGGTTAATGGAATATCTGAAGGTGCTCTCTCTGCAGGGATTTTTCTTATCTCCGTGCTAATTGTAGCTTGGAATGGGAAAGAACAACACGACCGAATCACTCACTCCCAGACTTCCATTTAAGCTGTGAAGGGGGGAAAATTACAATTTCCCTTGTTTTGATAACGTGAATTTAGCTGCGTTAGATGGAATGTCTCTCTCAGCGGTTGTCAAATTCGTCTCATCAAAATAAAGAAACAGACTCGATATGCCGAATAAAAAGATGACTCAAAGGTGCCATAAGTTTAACTGTGCTTTCATTAGCCTGTGTCTCCTCCAACGATTTGTTCTGGCCGTTTCAATCAAGCGTGGGAGGCAAACAGATGGTGTGAGGTTCATCTCCAAACAGGAGGTCATTCTTGTCATTAAAAGAAACAAGGAAAGCAAACGTCCTGCTCTTCCTGGGCGTATAAACAGTGTTAGAGGTGAGGGGGAAACATGCTGATCCAGTCAGGTGCACAGGACGAGATGTTTCAAGCTTGGAGAAGGTTGTGAAAACACAGCTCGCACACACACACACACACACACACACACACACACACACACACACACTCACACACACAGGCAATCTGAGAAAGCTGAAATCTCTCTTCTCAACATTTTTGTGCCTTGAAAGTGCTTTCTTTTCTTCTTTCCATCCCAACAGGTGGCCTCTCAGAACTGAAGGTTATTTGTTTTGGGTGTAGCCAGGATTCTCACACTGCTGTCAATTACGGGGAGCAGATGGCTCGGTAGAGAGTCTGCAAAATAACATGCAATCTTTAAGCTTTTGCTTAATTGCATTGTCTGGAGGGACATAACCGTAAGATGCGCAAGACTTATTTTCACTAATGAAAGTGATCTGAAGTCAAGAGCAAAGTTTCAGCCATGTGATAAGATGTTACTTAACTAGAATCATGTTTTTTGTTTAGCGTGAAAAAGAATACAGTTGCACCCGTGCTCTTCTCATGAGACGATTTACACCAAAGAGTTTGTTAATCTACAGACACACTCGTCATGTGCAAAGCTCCATACACTGTTAGACGGCGCAGGGAAGTAATCGAAAACACAAGCCGATCCGCTGTTGATGGTGTTTATTTCCACAGCGCTCAGTCAGATTAATCTCTGAGGAAACATTCACCCTTTGAACGCATGCTGTAGCATTGTGACGTACTCTGTACTCTGTGCAATAAAGCAGCCTCCCAGCTGAGACACAGTGAGCACGCAGGAGTTCAGCGGAGTGTCAGCGGAGGAGGATTTGCGACCCCTCGTATTGTTCGCTGTAACATCCGGGCATATCTTTTGTAAAGCAGCAGGGGTGAGAAGGATTTAAAGAAAGGCTCTCCGGGAGCTCAGACAAAACTCTGGGTAGTAAAAAGAGTTGCAGAGCTCCATCCAAACTACTGCACGTGACGATTGCTGGAGCATGTAATAAATGGATCCATGGATTTATTTTATTTTTTTTCTTGGTGCAGTGGATTCAAATCAGTGCAGCGGTTTAAAAATAACACGAATATTATCCACTTCACGCATTGCTGAGTGAACTGGATGTGTCGAATGCTTCCTGAAAAGCTGCAGAGAGACAGAATCTGCCTCAGATTTTTCACCCACCCCTCTCGCTGTCTCTCCCCCTTCCTGATTACAGATCTCATGGTGATCTTGGGTGTGGTGCTTTTACACTCCCTTCTGCGGGGGCTGACAAAAAGCTGTTTATCCCAATATATAAAGTACTAGATTTCTTGGCACCTGCAGTTGTCCTTTTTTTTTTTTCCCATCGACCACTGGTCCAGGACCAAAGACTCCAGCTGTATAGGATCTACTCACGCCAAAATAAGGGAACTTGTTTCAGTGTCACTATTTCTACAAATATACAATTCTACAAAATGTACCAACCCAGAACTGCATTTTTAAGAGTACTGAAGAAAACTTAAGAACCAAACGATCCGAGCTAATGTACACATTTCTTCTGCGTTGTTTTTTTTAGTTTTTTAGTTTTTTTTAGTTCATTGCAGTGTCGTGGTTGTGGGCTGAAATAACTGTTGTTGTTGTGCCTCTTCCAGACATCTTCAAAGTAAGGATTAACCTTTTCGACTTAAAAAAAAAATTTTATGTTGCCCTTACTGACAAAACATGCTATAACTTTAATATTTCTTCTAACTTATTAAGACTCAATTATTGATATTTTTTGGTCGAAACTTTTGTGTACCTAAACTCCCCAACCGACACAGAAAAACAAGTGATTTAAAAAAATGAAAAAGTGTTAAATTAATTATGTAAAATGTCTTTTTAGTCACTTCTAGACAGATGAGTCTCCAGTGTGTGTGTGTGTGTGTGTAAACAACAAATCTGTTCAAAAACATTCCATGTTCTTTTTTTTTCTTTTTTCAGTTTTTGTATTCTGAGCTTAAACAAGCCAGTTAGATTTCCCCCTTAATGTGACCTCATACTATCAGAGGAAACCCCGCCCCCTCCCCCCAACATGTTGCTCTGCTCTGCTGTTTTGATTGGCCTCCCTGTAGCAGTAGCTCATTTACATAAGGCACTGAAATAGTGTGTTTAGAAGAGGAGTGAAACAGGGATTTCGATGTTCATATTTAAACATATTGAAATAAACACATATTTATTGAAACAAATAAAAATATTATTTATTCATTCTGAGGGCTACTTCAACTGGATCGTTTACAGGTAAACTTTCGGGAAGCTCTGAGACTTATAGGACAATATAGGACTAAGAAACTATATAGGACATTTAATTATTTATACATTATTTATAGGAGAAGCACTTTACATGAACAAGTCCACATTAGCGTACAGGAATGTATGAGAGAAGGTATTTACAATTATGTTTATATGTTTTGTCTTTTTTTTTTATAGGTTAATATATATTTTGTGCTGGAAAAATTATGCATTTGGGGTGTAAAGTAAAAAGTACAGGAAAAAGACACGAATCAGTTTATACTTCAAATCCAAGGTTGGATTTAGCTAGTGAGTGGAACCAGCTTACAGTTTGGACTATTGTTGCTATGTGTACTGTGGAAGGATGCTGAAACATAACCATGAATCAGGATTTAAGCATTTCCTCAGCCAAGCATTTGCTGTAGACCGTCCTTTTTACGCCAGGTGTTTTTGTTCTCACTCAAATATCCCCTTTGGGCAGTGTTGATCTGTTTTGCCTTGCCAATTTCTATCGATTTATTTATCCCAAGAGCCATATACACCGCGTTCCAGATTATTATACAAATTGGATGTAAGTGTCATAAACATTAAATGTTTAGTTTTTAAATTAAACTCATAGATGGTGTTGTGTCTCAGGGCTCTTTGGATCACTGAAATGAATCTCAGACACGTGTGATAATTAGTTTGCCAAATAAGCCCAATTAAAGGAAAAGTACTGAAGAAGGTTGTTCCACATTATTAAGCAGGCCACAGGTTTCAGGCAATATGGGAAAGAAAAAGGATCTCTCTGCTGCCGAAAAGCGTCAAATATTGCAATGCCTTGGACAAGGTATAAAAACATTAGATATTTCATGAAAACTTGAGCGTGATCATTGTACTGTGAAGACATTTGTGGCTGATTCAGCGCACAGACAGGTTCATGCAGATAAAGGCAGAATGAAGAAGGTTTCTGCAAGACAAATTCACCGGATTAAGAAGGCAGCTGCTGAAATGCCATTACAAAGCAGCAACAGGTATTTGAAGCTGCTGGTGCCTCTGGAGTCCCGCGAACCTCAAGGTGTAGGATCCTTTAAAGGCTTGCAGTGGGCCCAGGCATACATGAAGACAAGTTTTTAAACAGTCTTGTTTACTGATGAGTGTCGTGCAACCCTGGATGGTCCAGATGGATGGAGTAGTGGATGGTTGGTGGGTGACCACCATGTCCCAACAAGGCTGCGACGTCAACAAGGAGGTGCCGGAGTCAGAGCTGGTAGGCACCTTTAGGGTTCCTGAAGGTGTGAAAATGACCTCTGCAAAGTATATTGACTTTCTTCCATGGTACAAAAAGAAGAACCGTGCCTTCCGTAACAAAATCATCTTCATGCACGACAATGCACCATCTCATGCTGAAAGGAATACCTTTGTGTCACTGGCTGCCATGGGAATAAAAGATGAGAAACTCATGGTGTGGCCACCATCCTTGTCTGACCTCAACCCCATTGAAAACCTTTGGAGCATCCTCAAGCAAAAGATCTATGAGGGTGGGAGGCGGCTCTGGGAGCAGCTCTGGGAGGCTATTCTGACATCCTGCAAAGAAATTCAAGCAGAAACTGTCCAAAAACTCACAAGTTCAATGGATGCAAGAATTGTGAAAGTGATATCAAAGAAGGGGTCCTATGTTAAGATGTAACATGCCCTGTTAGGATGTTTTTGATTGAAATAGCTTTTGATTTCTTTAAATATGACCTCATAATGCTGCACATTCAAGCCCATTTTCACTTCTTTACAACCTATAAAATATTTTAACTCTATTGTGCATAATAATTTGGAACAGTGCATTTTAATTTTTTTTTTTTTTCGTTTTTTTTTAAATAAATATTGTTATCATTAGGAGGTTTGTTCAATAAAATTCAAATTATACCCTAATAGTTGATGACTAGAAAATTATACTGACTGTCATTTGCATTGACTAATTATGAAAATCAGGGAAAGATATCATTTGGAACATGGTGTATGTATCAGTAATTGTTTTTTATTTAGTTAGGGATTTTTAACCCGCAACCCCCGCTTGCATCTGAACAAGACACTTTTCACAAGAATCATTTTTGTAAGGAGTAGAAGAATAAAACATGGTCCAGATTTTCAGGTCCGGGTTCCAGGTGCACAGCGCTTACGCTTAGCGAACCCTATGTAGGTAATACTTCACCTGACTTGTTTTGAGGACTCAATTATCCTATGACTGGCATCAGTGCTCAGAGTTTTAAAGTAGCACGACTGTCCCTGACTGTGTAAGAACCAGATAAGCAACCACAGTGGGGTATCCGGGTGTTGGTGTTGGTGTCAATAAGGAGGAGGTGAGAGAGGACAGAAGATACCTACAGTCTCCAAACACTGCACAGGATGTTGTTGTTAATAGCATGTGTGTTTGTCTTGGGATTAATATTTTCCTTCCGAAAGATATGTTTCACCTAGTCTTTTTTTTTTCTTTCTTTTAACCATCTTTTAAAAGCCATTTTGTTTCTGATTTCCAAGCAGTTCAGTGTAATAGACTGAGAGACATGATGCGTTCTGACTTGTTTTTCACACTTTCCTGGAGATCTTCCGTTTTTAGATAGTCCTTGTAACCTTTTAACTGGATGTCAAGATCATTTAAGCACCATCCCTCCACTGAAACTGACAAAAAGGTCTCAGAGAAAGGACATTTCAGACTAGTGCTGTGACCTTGTATTTCACCTGATGCTGTTTCCAAGGTAGCACTTGTTTTGTCTGGAAAAATATTACTTATTGTTATGCCAGACAGTTTACTTGTTAGAAAAATACACATTCGTGTGAAAATACAATAAATATTTACTTATTCGTGAAGATTTTTCTCTTTGAAGTCCTGTGAATATGTTCAGTTTTTGTCTGGTTTGATTGATTCTTTGTACTTTCTTTGTACTTTGAAACAGATGAAAACCTCGAGAGTCTTGGCCCGAAATTCTTTCATCAAAGATTCATAGAAATGCTTCTTAGCGATCAGGGAGCCATTAATGTTTCGGTGTTCTGATTAGATTTCTAAAACAAAGCACCGTGAACCACATGTTTGACGTTGGTTGAGAATTTCCAGAGCGAATTCACCTTGTACTTCACCATCCTGGCAGGGTTTCAAGCCGTGTGATCCAGGAGGCTGGGAAGTATGAGACACCAGCAGCCTAGAACATCTTCAAAGTGGACAGTGTATTTTTATAAAGGTTACAGAAACCAGATGTTGGATGAAGCATGCACAATCAAAACTCAGGCTTGGTGCATTGTGCCTGAGTGTTAACCACAGTCACTTCTAAATCTCAATTCAAATGCTTAAAGCACTTCTTTTTTTTTTAACATACCTCACACTTAAGCTCTTTTTTTTTTAAAAAAGGTGATACATGGTTTCAGGACGTGTTCCTGTGGCTTGCTTTCATGACATTGTTTAAGAGGAAATAGAGAAGAGCAGGAAATGGTTCTGCTCACTTCCTTACCTTAACATATGCATGGGTTGGCTTTAAAAAACACCAGGTCAGGATTTGCTTCATTGTTTCTTTCATCCTGTTTTGGATATCCACAAAGATATAGCTAAAGAAGCCTTTAAACTCTATAACAAACCCTAAAGGCTGTGAGGTTTGTATTTTCTCCTTCTTTTCCATTCCAGGCTTCTGTTCGCACAGGAATGAGCCCCTGTCTGGTACAGAGCTGCTCACGTCTGCCTCTTTTCCTTAACAACTCACTAAGCATGTGCACATTTAGCAGAGGCCCTGTAGGAGTTCAGATGGGGGATAAGGAATGGTAGCCTTTAAAGAACAAAAAACAAACATCTTACAGACAGCGAATGGATTGTAGCACAAAATCAAAACATAAACCACACAGTGGAAACGACGACTACAACAAAGCTTCTAGGGCAATTATTGAAAAGAGGATAGGAATAGCACATTAATGACAACAACATAGTGTTATATTCAATTTATTTCGTTAAGCAAACGTATTTTACGGTCAAATTTAAATCGAATCGATCACATGATCAGGTCATGTGGCGTCTAATAATAATAATAATAATAATTTCACATGGTTTAAACCAAAAGGTGACGTGTTTGTCAGAGTTAAACTAAAAATGGTCGGTAACAGATCTGCCAGCCGGACGGAGGGATGTAAAGAATGTGCGAGGGTGGGGTGCAGGCTCTAAGCACTGGGGGCTGAGTGTTAATTGAGTTTCAGGAATTTTCTGGAAGTGTCCGCTAGTAGACATCTCCAATAGCTCCAAGCTCCAGTGTGATGGCAGCCTGAACGATTTCACCTCACATGAGCACATGACCCTGTGTTACTGTGTTAAAGGGGAAACTTGGCAAACATTACAGTGCTGTTAATTCTTTCTTTCTCTTCTTCATTACAGGCTATGTCAGCATCTTGGCAGTGGTACTGAAAACTGCAAATCCTTCACCATGGGCCAATGAGTTTGAATGTAAGCACAAGAGGTTTACTTGCCATCCAACGTGGAGCAACTGCAAATAAAATGGTTTTCTCATGTTAAGGCTTTTTATTTAAATGCATAAAATTTACTTCTTTTTTTTCTGCAGCAATCGAACTGTCCTGTCAAATAGAGTCTATCTCCACGACCCAAACCAGAATCGAATGGAAAAAGATTAAAGATGGGAAAACAAGTTATGTCTATTTTGAAAACAAAATATCAGGTGATTTTTTTTTGTTTGTTTTTTCCACTGTAATTCTTAACATGATATTTAATAGTTACATTGATAAAGGATATGTAAGTTCCAATCCTAAAGTGAGTATTTGATTACTTGTGGCTTTTTTGTTTCTTTAGGTGATTTGAAAAACAGAGCAAGACTCCTAGAGCCTGCAACGATAGTCATCTCTAATGCAACAAGATTAGACACAGCATCGTACCGCTGTGAAGTCACGGTGCCTCTAGACCACCACAAAAACTTTGATGAGATTGTGATAAACCTCACCATCAGAGGTGAGAGACACTTCACAGTCACGATCATTCACACACCATACGTGCAGGCTAAATATAATAACTAGATCACACAGAACAAAGCATGTTGAAAAGATTTTCAGCATGAGCGTAGTGTGGATACAAGTGCTGGAGTGATGACAGGATTGTCTTTATGATTACATCATCAAATTCTAAGTTACAAATATACTTTATTTAAGCGATATTATCCACTGAAGCGGTGTGAGACTGCTTTTATGAATCTTTAGGGAGCAATCAGAACAGAATAAGTATGAATCAGGCGGATACATAAAATGATATGTAGTGTGTCACAATGCAGCTCGACAGAGATAGGGAGCAGACGAGAAGCGTTTCAAACTGAGAAGTTTAACTATATATATCACTCCATGTCACAGGTGTTTTATCAATCGTTATTTTCACTACTTATTTTCAGCTACCTGACAAAAACCACATTCAAAACAGTCAAGTCATGGAAGCACGTTCAGCAAAAAACACATCTGATAACGTTATGTCATCTTCTACTGTATGCGCCACATATACGGTACTGAAACTCAGACACACTCAGCCACAGCTCCAGACACACGTGTTCCCAGTAGTGAAAAGGAAGTTGTTTTGTGCATTCGTTGTCGGAAATGGGAAATGAGTCTCTCGACGGAGGAAAAAGTATTCATAGTTAGGTCATATTATTTCCGTTCTTACAGAAGTGATCGTAAATGGGGACTGAGTTTGAAAAAGGCGGCAGAACAATTTCTTCACATACCCGTCCCATTCCCCCCCGATCTCACACCACCTGATGACAACTTGTGGTAAATGTAAAGGAGAGTGTGTTCAACTGTAAAGATCAACCAAAAACTGTGCCTGCATTACAAAATTTACTCCTGTATATATATACTGTATATACAGTACAGACCAAAAGTTTGGACACAGCTTCACTCATTCAATGTGTTTTCTTTATTTTCATGACCATTTACATTGGTAGATTCTCACTGAAAGCATCAAAACTATGAATGAACACATGTGGAGTTATGTACTTAACAAAAAAAGGTGAATAAAGAATAAAGAACAGAGACATGTAGAAAAAGCATTGAAACAATGTCACTACCCTAAATGGGCTTTCACCAAAGCACAAAAGAACAAACAAAATGACCCAAGACCAGGAAACACCAAGAGTAAAAGACCTAGAAGAAGTCACGTTGTTGTTCCATATGTGGCCGGATTGTCAGAGAAATTCCGGAGGGTTTTTTCTAAGCACAACATCCCGGTGTATTTTAAACCAAAAAATACCTTGAGACAGATGTTGGTCCACCCAAACGACCAGGTCCCCAAACATCAGAAGTGTAACCTGGTATATGCAGTAAAATGCACAGAGGAGTGCAAAGATCTCTATATTGGGGAGACAAAACAGATGCTTAGTAAACGTATGTCGCAACATAGGAGGGGGAATTCTTCGGGACAAGTATCGGCTGTCTTCACCCATTTACAAAAAGAGCAACACAGTTTTAAGGATCAAGATGTTCACATTTTGGACAGAGAGGATGGATGGTTTGAGAGAGGCGTTAAGGAGGCCATCTATGTGAAAGTAGAACGACCTTCTTTAAACAGAGGTGGGGGACTGAGACATCATTTGTCCTCATCATACAATGCTGTTTTGAGAACATTGCCCCGGCGCTTTGCAGACAAGCCAACTGACTCCCCCTCATAGGCAGGAGAGGGGAAATCTGCTTAAGCTGCTGGAGCACCATCTTCTCTGGCACACAATTGGACTAACACCTGTCATGTGATTTAGATCATGTGACCCCTTTGTGTCTACATTTGCCAGAGTTACTTCCTGTGCACCAAACAACTGATGAAGGTGTTTGGATGAACACTGAAACGTCTTGTGTTTTTAAGTAAGTTTGTAAGTCCAGCTTTATTTAGAAGAAACTTTAGAAGTCCAACTTTATTTAGAAGTCCAACTTTATTTAGAAGAAACTTCTACCTGGATGAATGAATCTCCACAGACAAAAAAAGGTGAAATAACTGAAAACATGTTTTATATTCTAGTTTCTTCAAAATAGTCACCCTTTGCTCTGATTACTGCTTTGCACACTCTTGGCATTCTCTCGATGAGCTTCAAGAGGTAGTCACCTGAAATGGTTTCCAACAGTCTTGAAAAAGTTCCCAGAGGTGTTTAGCACTTGTTGGCCCCTTTGCCCTCACTATGTCTTTACCTTCTGTCCAGCTCACCCCAAACCATCTCGATTGGGTTCAGGTCAGGTGACTGTGGAGACCTTTTTTTGTTAAGTACATAACTCCACATGTGTCCATTTATAGTTTTGATGCCTTCAGTGAGAATCTACCAATGTAAATGGTCATGAAAATAAAGAAAACACAGACAGATAGATAAGAAGGTGTGTTCAAACTTTTGGCCTGTACTATATATATATATATATATATATATATATATATATATATATATATAGCACCCCATAAAATGTTTATAGGTTAATTGTAGTTGCTCGTATCCCTGCCGAACACAGAAAGCGAATAGTTGTATAGTACTAGTAATAGTAGAAACGGTGTTGTTAGCGTTCACCAAGCTGGCTGTAAGCTGAGCTTGGGCACACTACCCTTACAACCCTTGGCGCACATTCGAGGATGCTTTTCGACCTGCCTCAAGCTCGGGCGTGTCTGAGGCTAAATGGGGAAAATTGTGAAACTACATCTGAGTTTAATCAGGCAGCTAAAAGGGGAAAGCTCACCATGCATGGCCTTATTGCTTACAGGCCTTATAGGACTGCTTGCACCCTTTTTTTTTTTTTTTTTGATTGATTGATTTGTTTTCTATGCGAGCCTCACTTAGGTTATTTCGTTTCTGTTTTGCAGTAAAGCCAGTGACTCCGCGGTGCTCCGTGCCTGCATCTGTGCCGGTGGGTAAGTCAGCCGAGCTGACATGCGTGGAGAACGAGGGCTCCCCCGAGTCTCATTACCAGTGGTTCCGCAATAAAGAGGAGATCCCAGTGGACCACAAGAGCAGCCTGAAGTTTTTGAACTCATCCTACGTGCTGAACGGCAAAACGGGCTTGCTGGTGAGCACTGGGAGGAATGGGAGAAGTGATATTTTAGGGAGCCAGTTGATGTGCAACGGATCCAGCCATGAAGGGAATCTGCTGTACTGACTTGCACTTTCCACAGTGCCACACTCTGCTGTTCACACCCAGTGGCCCACCCTGTCACTCAGCCTTCACAATGCCTTCTAAATCCAGTCTTGGCTGTCAAAATCTCACATTGTTTATTGAAGGACAGTTAGCGTTCCCTGAATGACTAAAGGGTACTTTTACATGTGAGGTATACGGTCTGTTTGAGACCGTTTGAGAAGAAAACACAGAGGTGTTTTCTTCTCGGTTCTCAATTCACATTTGAATGCAGACCAAAGCAATTAGTCAGAGATTATCCTCTGATTCGACTGGAAATACACTTTAACAAATTATCATGGAGGAACACACCATGTTTCATGCATTATGGGTTGCGGACAGTTTTTGACATTGGAGCTGCTGATCAGACATAAGACATGAGCCAGACAGAGCTGGAGCGCTGTAGAGATGAAGACTCAAAATAGTCTACATGCAGTTAATAATCAGGTTTTAATTTCTTCATTGTTAGCTTTTTACCTGGGTTTATATTAAATTTTATATAAATTTTCCATCTCAGAAATGTAAATGCATAATACAAAAAAAATGTTTTATGTATTATATAGAAACTAAATATATTATTTAAAAAGATTTTTTATACTGTACATCCAGAATGCATTACATTTCTGCAGGACTTCACATTTGCAAGCAGTTCTATGGCATATTTAACTTCTCATGTCAAATAGCAGCTCACATACCCACAATTTCACAGCGGCTAATGCACTTATGTTCAGAATTGAATTTGCACTGCATAAGGAAAAAAGAAAGAAGTTTGTGCTCTCACGTCCTGTAATGGGAAATAGCTCTAAATACCTGAAAGGAATTAAATTTAAACATTTTCTGAAAAAGATACACTATGATCGTCTACAAAGAACCTTTTAAAGGTTTCCCTTATGGAATCAGCGTCCAGTGCCACATTTAACCTTTTTTTGTTTATGTTTAAGAGTTTTCATGACTCTTTTTAGTACTTTGGAACTAAGATTATTGAAAGCATACAGGAACAAGAGTTTGATTTGTACACAACTTCAAATTAGCCAACGAACATCACCAAAGATAATGCTAAAGGAAAAACTTTTTGCTATACATTATAATTATAATATGATAACATTATTAATATTATATGTCTTTTTCTGTAGTGTATAAATATGTTTTGGCAAACTATATATTTTCGCTATATTTATTTATTTATTCATATTTCAGACACAAAATGGCTTCAAACCTAACAACCTAACAATAAATGATAGAACGAAAGCCAAGCATTGAACATTTGTTCCAATTCATGCTTTATGTGTATACACATATATATATATATATATATATATATATATATATATATATATATATATATATATATATATATACCCCATAAATAACCAGGTAATGAGAGATTTATTATGCCATTATTCTGTAGCGATTTAATGCAGTGAGGAAGGAGGATGCCGGGCAGTACTACTGCAGAGCCAAGAATGTGGCAGGAGTTGCCGAGTGCAACCCACAGATGATGGAAGTCTGTAAGTCATTGAGTAACCTTTAGAAAATCCTCACATTACTAAATTGTGATTCATGTGAATCAAGTGTGCAAACTTCAGGACTATCCTCATGGTGTGCCTTTTGTTATTCACAGATGACCTGAACATTGTTGGCATCGTTCTGGGTGTGCTGGTGGTTGTGTTGGTGCTGTTGTGCATAATAGTGGGCATCTACTGCGCTCACAGAAAAGGGTTCTTTGCCACTGAGAAACAGACAGGAAGCAAGTAAGCGACAAAGGAAGAGAGCCTTTCCTGCTGATTTCATCCTGATTCACAGACACATCCCGCAGCTGTTAACTGCTCTTTGACTCCCCTTTCTCAATCACGTCTAATTTTGTCCTGAGAGGTCTTTTTAAGGTTCGGATTTCGGAGAGGTATTCACACAGTCAGGCTCTTGAAGTATTATAAGGAAGGCAGAGCATAACAAGTATGAGAACCATAAAAGTGTCAGTGTTACAAGTAAATAATACCCGTTTGTAACACATTTACATATAAAAGAATTGGCACTCATTATCCACAGTGAATCTTCTATTATGTGTTGCCAAGAGTAACACAATGCAAATACAAAGCAACTGGAGGTCAGTTAGTTTTAGTGAGAGCTCGCAATTTCTGTGAATTAGTAAACTTTAGTAAACTGGAAATTCTAAACTTAAATTGAGTGGCACATGGCAGAAGTACACTGCCCATGTGAAGTACTTAAGTGTTTACATAAGAAATAAAATCATGATGTTAGTACACATGAGTTTCAGAATATATTAACATGCTGAGGCAAGGCAAGAGACTGGTGTCAGTACTCATATGTTTATAATGTACATTATTAAAGTACATCCACATGGTACAAGGTTTTTTTAAAACTTGCATTGCTATCTTGTCAAATTATTTATTTATTTATATTTTTTATTATTTATTTCCAATATAGGCATAGAATGGCCATTCAGGGTGGCACGGTGGTTTAGTAGTTAGCACTGACGCCTTGCACCTCCAGGACCTGGGTTCGATTCTCGCCTTGAATACAGAATAAAGCAGCATAGATGATGAGTCAGTGAGTGAGGTCAGACCATGATGGTGTCCTGATACTTTTCTAAGGAACGACCAACAGTTTTCCACAAATTCACGTTTTTTTTTTTTTTTTTTCCCGATTTGGGACTAGGTAGCTGTATCGTCCTCAATTTGGCACGGGGACCCAAGAAAGTTCAAAGCATTCAGCTTGGAACGCTTTCAACATTGTTACAAAATATGCACCCTTTTGAGTTATGAGGATCTGTTTGGTACCCATACCATATGGTTTTTTTTTTTCACCTGACTCCTAGCTTGCTAATTTTTGGTTTCAGACACTTTATAAAATAATTCACTACTGTCATCCCAAAAGTTTGAAGCCTCCTCTCTCAAACAATTCAAGGTCTGTATAAATAAATTGAATGTGAGTTTGGCATTACTGTATATACAGTAGGCAATATACAGACTCATCATATATTTGGAACTGTCGAGGCTAGAACCGGGACGTTTTCAGCATTTCACCCAGGAAGCGGTGCAACACTGCTGTCCTACTGCAGTCCAGAAATTGTTTAGTTAAGAGACATTAAAGTATGTCTTTTCGAGTTATCTTGTCGTCCTAAAGACACTAATTTCTAGACCTGGCAATAAACAAATCTCCTTTATTGTTTTCCCTTTCGTTTGTAAATACTGCAAGCATTAAAATACTGCAATAAATCAGAATGGAGAAGGTTTAGAAGATAAATGAAAATTTTGAAGTGCTAAAAAGAACTAAAACAATGTACAGCCCATTAAGCCTCACTACATACCACACTGATCCGTCTGACACACAGTTTGCCAGGATACACCTGGACTCCGGCTGTCATTCGTGGATTGTTTTAATAGGCATTAAAAATAATAGACGACTGCGGAGCCATCACCCTCTCCTAAACCCCTTTTTAGCACACTATGAGATGAGTCTGCTACAAACCTCCATAGATATTTTCAGCATTAACTAATTCAAGCCAGTGATTCATATCAATCTGTGTAATGATGTTACTAATCTGTGTTTTTATTTTTTCTAGCTACAAAGCACCAGGAAAGGCTGATGGAGTGGATTACATTCGAACAGATGATGAGGTGAACGCGGTTTATTAACTCCACACAGATTTCTGTAAAATATAAATCTCTCTCGCATCATTTGCTCACTCTGACCTTTTCTCTTTCAGGGCGATTTCAAACACAAATCATCATTCGTTATTTAAAATCCAAGAGAGACGATGAGACGATAAAGAATGAGGGACAACCACACACACACACACACACACACACACACAAACATGCAGACATACTGAGGAAAAAGACTCTAAGCTGTGCCAGGTCATGGTTTACACCACAGCACATTTGCTACAGTACAATTTATATTTGCCAAAGTGGACAAAGTCCCATATCCGCCTAGAAGCATTAATCTCCATAAGACCACTGGAGCTTTTCCTCTTTAAACTTTAAACTTTTTTGACCCATTTCTTCACTTTGATTTCTTTTCAAGCTTCAGCAAACATTTTGCTTTAAATTGCTTGTCGTTGCTATTACTTTTGTTTTGTACCAGCTAAATGTGTCAAAATATTTTTTGATAGAATATATTTTGAAATTCTTAGAGGTTTACTTTTTTAAAAAAATATATTTGTAAATTACTAACATGGAAGCCAGTATATTTTATAGACCACTTTGGTGTTTGAAAAAAAAAAAGCTAATAATTTCTGACCAGTCTGTAGTTTTCTTTTAATAAATTATCTCTACATTTGTGACATCTGTTAATGCTCCCATTTGAGTCTGAAATCAGGGCTGGATTTAGGAGGGGTGCTAGATTGGGCTTTTTTTATTTGACATCTCTGGCTTAGCTGTATATGGTCAAAAAATAAAAATAAAATAACAAACTAATTAAAGCACCCCTAATCAACACCAGTTAATTCCGGCCCTGTTTGTAATTTAATATCATATCCGATGAAGTTTTTTTCAAAGGTCTTACCTACTTAGTTTACTGTTGCAGGCTAAATGGTTTTAGCGTAGGGTTCCATGTTAGCATTTGTAGATAGTCTTAGACAGTAAAAATCCTGCTTATTTTGCTTTTTTCTTTTAAGCCATCAGAACACACTGTAAACTGCCCGAGCTGTGCGTCTGTTCGTTTAAGTGTCCTTGATGATCATGTACATAGTAAATATACTGTCCATGTAGTATTTTTTTTATTATTTTATTTTATTGTTCTTTTACTTGCTGAGTAGTTTGATTATTATGTTTTTTTTGTTTTTTTTTTATAAAACAGGGTTTTTAAAAATATTTGGCACAGATAGAAACAAAAAGCTGTAATGATTGTACATCGATTCACTTTTTCTTCCCTCTTGTTGGAATCAAAATAATTAGATAGAAATTGTCTAGAAAGAGGCAAATATGACACTCTTTTCACAACTTCAGGTCAAGTAATCATGTGAGAGAGAAGATCTGCCTTACAGTCTGCATTTGATTTCTTAATCAGAATGATCTACAATTTACACAAAAGGTCAGATACACTTCATGATCTTCAAAGTACAATCACAGCAAATACAACCATGTGTAATACATAAGTATTTCTTTGTTTGTTTTGTTTTCCATATTTGAGTTGATTCATTACTCTAAACATTAATCATTCCTCTTGAGTGCCTTTTAGTGTGGTTGTATGATAAAGATAATGTTGTTTTGTGTTCTATATAAATAGTGGCTTGTTATATACTGTGACGTACAATTGGAAACATCACTGTCCAAACTAACTAATTTTCTAAAACATTTGTATACAGTAAATCACGGCAGGTGTTTGAGAGGAATGATACTGTAGGTTACTCTGATATACAGCACATATCCAACTCTGGTTTTATGTAAATAGATTTTTTTTGTGCGCTGATTTAATGACTACCTTTTTTGTCAATGAAGTAGAAATACAGAAATAGAGCTTGGATATTGTATTGGTGCCTCAATATTGAGTGACGTGGTGTTTCAAGAAAGACACTATTAGTTCACATAACCATGTATCAAACATAACCAGTTTGAAAGCTTGTGCGTTGAGGTAAAAACAGAATGCGAACGAGGTGAGATTATGTTTAGTTGGAGTGCAAAGCTTATCCAAAAATTACCAAAAGGAATTTTCTGGAAATTCCTGCATTGAGGTTTTAAAGATGTTTTGAAGAACTGTCAATTGAGGTTAAATTTACATATTGTGCCCTTTCCAGTGCGTAAACAAAATTTCCTTTTCGCATTGATTTTAGGCTGATATAAATCCTGTGTGAAATCTTGAACAGTAGCGTATGTTTGTGATTAATAAAACTTACTTCTTAAGACTTGTTGTTGCTCCTGTTTTATAGTCTGGTGGACAAAGTGACAAAAAGCAGACAGTGTGATTTATAGTTCTTAGCATGCTTTGTGTATTTAATGCACAAAAATTTATAGAGTTTACACATAAACTGAAGGAATTTTTTTTATAAATTACGTGGAAATTTTGCTGTCAGAAACTTCTTGTTGCCTGGCTCAGGCTGACAGGAAGGCAACAGCACCTGAAATAACTGCTCGTTAAAACCATGCTGAGCAGAAAAACATCTTAAAGCACATAAGTCTATTAAACCTTAAAGGTGGTGGACTACAACAGACCAGTTCCAGTCCTGTCAACAAAACTACAGTGGGCATCAACTCACCAAAGCTGAAAAGTTGAAGATTGGGGAAAAAAAAAAACACTAGAAGGTTTGCTCAATCTTAAAAGTATATATTTGGGGAAGTCTAATCAAATAAATTTTACATAATATAACATGAGGGCTGTACCGAAAGAAATTCAAATATTGTCATAACATTTTTACTATCTGCTAAGTTGTTCAAGCTGCACATGCTGGTAGAATGACTCCTCTGCTGTACAAAGCTACTATTCAACATAGTTTCTATTACAAGAGAGAAAAATGTATAATAAAAAAGTTCTCTTCCGCAGCTCTCGTATACAGATAGTAGAACTGTTACACCACTAGTAGTTTGAATAATCAATTACTTATTACTATGTCTGCTTCCTATCTCAAACATTCGTACTGTAGGTGACTGAAGTTTATTATTATTATTATAACTTATCATTTGGTAATATAAGCAATAGAACAGAATCAGGGTATCATGGCGCTGGAGTGCTTTAATAACTGTCTATGGGGTCCTCTGGTTTCCTCCTATTTCCCAAAAGCATGCCAGGTACTGCAGGTGGAAAAAATATGATAAATTACCACTGGGTGTGAAGGTTCGTAAAATAAACAGGACATATTCTTGCCTTGTCCCCAGTGTTACCAGGAAAGGCACTGGTTCCACTGTGATGCATGATTTTAACCAAACCATTCCAATAAACACCAGAAATGTAAAAATTTTCTACTTTTTTATACTGTAGATGTAATGTTCCTCCAAAACTAATGACATGACTATCAATGTAATGAATTTGAACACTGACCACAAGGCAGTAAAATGGTGGAACGGAGAGATATAAATGCTATATCCTCTATAAGCATTGGTTCTATATCAGTCTTGATGCTTGATGCCTTGGCCTTTTGTTGTAGACAAATGTTAGCTCAAGTGAAGCACGAGTGCCTTATTTGACCACAGGAATGCTGCTTTGATTCCATCACACATTCAGACCGAAAGCACGCAAGAGCATCTGCGTCCCTACAAGCGCAACTGTTTGAATGTGGTTAGACGTGCCTTACAGTAAATCCACTAAGAAAAGAGAGAGAGTGAAATTCAGGCCAACTACGCTTCCAGGGAACAACATCTGTTCAGCAGTTATGAAATATATGTTTAACCCCTACCTAATAAAGATGACAGAGGAGTCAACACTACATTGGAAGCAGTCTACATGGTCATGAGGGGATGAGTCACTAAGAGGCCTGATTCAGCTGGACGCGGCTGTTCCGCTTGTAAGGTCTTTCAACTTCTTTATCAACATCTGCAGGCTGATTTAAACGTCAAATCCCAGTTGCCTGTCCTTCTCTTTCAGTGTGACACTTCTCTATGGCAGACTGACCAAACTGCCAACAGCAGCAGCCAGCTGGATTTGCTCTCTCTGGATAATTTCATTTCAAAATGTTTCTCCAGAGATGCAGCACGTGCAAGAGCTTTGAAGGAACCAGGAGGTCATTAACCTCTGCTTTAGTGAACTCCCATGTGACAACGAATTAGTTTCAAGCAACTATTGCTCATGATCATAGATTTTGGAGTGGGAGCTACAGTATCATACTTGACTTGAGCAACCCAAAAAGGAGCTGTTTAGATGTGACAACATACTGTACAGTAATGAATGAAATAGCCAAAACATGTTTTTATTTTTCTTTCTTAGCACTGGCATGGGAAACAATGCGACTAGGGGAAAGTAAAAGACAATGTTAAAATATAGGGAGTCACTGATCAGGGAAGGAAGCACTTAAGTAAGACAGACGTTAAAGGACATGGAAGCTGAGGAGGGAGCAATCTATAGGTGGCAGTGCTGCAACTTACAGAGCTCCAACTAAAGACCCACAGTGTGTGGAGGTTCCAGATGAAGCTGACAAAGAAGCATTACACGTTCTTAAGGAAAGTTCGTCTAGAAAAAATTGGCTTTAAGCGTCCGGGAAGATGAAGTAGAATGAGACCTACAGTTGGTGGTAATGTAATCTACTAGATGTCAACCGCCATTAAAAAACAAAAGTACTGTAGATGAAGAGGAAGAAAGTAAAATGGGGTACAATATCCACCATCTTCCTTTCCATATCCAGACCATTCAATATACAGTACTGTGTCTTTGAAGAAATTGACTTGTACGTAATAACCATGCTGTCTCGACCTTTGTTTGTAAAAAGTTATTAGCTTGTAAGTGGCCTAGAGCCTATCCCAGGGGACTTACTGTAGGGCATTAGGTTGCATACACCCTGGATACGGTGCCAATCCATCACCGGCACAAACGTGCACACACACACTCACGCTACAGGCAATATGGAAACACCAATAAGCCTAATCTGCATGTCCTTTGGCTGTGGGAGGAATACCTAGAGTAAACCCACCAAACACATGGAGAACAGGCACACAAACCCTCACACAGACTCTAGACGGGACCTCTTGACCCTGGAGATGCAAGGCCACAATCAGAGGTGGAAAGTAATGAATTACTCGCATTACTGTAATTGAGTAGATTTTTTGTGTACTTCTACTTTTTAAAGTAATTTTTTAAATCTGTAATTTTACTTTTACTTAAGTATGTTTTGTTTGAAGTATTGTACTTCACTACATTTTAAATCATATTCGCTACTGAGTAAAAAATAAATGAATGAAAATGAAAAATAATGAAAATAATCCAACGGGGAAGGGAAAAAATTGCATCCCGTAAACCACTGCGCTGATTGATTGATGGACGGGAAGAACAAACGCGCTAAATTCACAAGAACGATGGAGATGGACAAAACAGATGCCGGTGATGCAGACACATACATTTTAAATACATTTTTAATGAGCTACTTTTTACTTTTACTTGAGTATATTTTTATAAGAGTAACTTTACTTGTACTTCAGTAAAAGTTCACTGAAGTAACAGTACAAAATTTTATTACTCTTTCCACCTCTGGCCACAATGCTAACCACTATGCCACCGAGCCACCTGTATTAGATTTAATTCTGATTCATTTCCTTTAAGCAAGCATTTGGAGGCCACATTGTGGCAACACTGCTGCCCCCAAGGGATGCCCCCATCCATCCGTCTAGGAACCTCTCTTGTCCAACTAGGGACTGTGGAAGCCAAATTTTACCATTGTATTTATTCCCATTTTTCTGATTATGGTAGGACATCCGGTTAACATTCACATGCACATTCACACACTACAGGCAATTTGGCAAAACCAATTAGCCTAATCTGCATGTCTTTGGACTGTGGAGGCAACACCACAGTGCCAACCACTAAGCCACTGTGCCACCTTAATTGGTGATTGGAAGGTGCAATAAGGGATCCATGTAGCCAGAAAAGGCAGGGAGCACAAAATATTAGATATTAGATATTATAATATCATTTTTTATTCTTTTAAAATTACCCGTAGAGGCCAATGGCTTGGTTAGATTAGATACTGTACATTTTCAGAGGGATGAACTAATAGACATACAGTATAAGAAACCAAATAGGACCATGAGGAACATGTGAATGTACCATCACCATACTAAGGGAACATCTTAAGTGTTTAAGGAGAAAATGAAGTGTCTAACAGCAAGCAGCACACCCTGGTGGTGATAAACACACCATAACAATCACAACCAGCTAGTTGGCCTACTATATTTGTTGAAGCTGGAGATAAATGTTTAGTTCATTATTCTGCCAAAAAATGAGGTTATCTAAACTGTCTACTGACTGAAACGACATCTAATAACTGATTTTTCCATGTGGTGAAACACTATTTAAAAGCTGTGGTGTCTATCATTCCAAATAGTAAAATCTGCCATCCTCCCACTGTATGTTTGCCTAAAATTAATAGACCACAAATGTATAACAATTTTAAGTGTATGCAATAATGATTCACCTGATCATCACACTCATACGTGCTTGTCAAATAGAACATTTCAATGATTTTTCCTATACCGCTTTATCCTGTATACAAGTTCGTAGGGGACCTGGAACCTAACTGGAAACTTTGGGCAAAAGTCGGGGTACACCCTAAACATTGTGCCATTTTAGACATTTATATGGAGAAGAACCAAATATGAGCAGTGTTGGGTGTAACACGTTACACAGTAACACGTTAGCGTACTTGGATTACTTTTTTGATGTAACAAGTAATCGAACGCGTTAGGTCCGCCATTTAGGCTGCCTGGTTTGGGAATTGCACAATTTTGGATTTGCAAAGCCACCAGCGTTGTGGATGACCACACACACCTGACACACACTCTTCACTCTTCTGCAATCTGGCAAAATGCACTGAAGCATTTGTGTCCTCACAGCCAGATTGTGTAACAGTGTTTACCCCAAGGCATCAGACACCTCAGTATTTAGGGACTGGACTAACATCACCAACAAACACACATGCACACTAACAGACATGAAGAAAAACACTCTTGCATAAAACAATTTAGTGCACATTTCTTTCATGAGCTGCTGCTGTAGACAAAATGCGGGGCCAGTTTGACCACCTAGATTAATGCTGCAAAAAGGGATCTTATGTTTACACTTTGTATCATTTGCTACTATTATTATATTATAATTTCTTCTTGTACTTTAACTCACAGGAGAGTACTGTATATAGCACAGGAAACTGGCTGACATAATTTACTGTAGCTATTGATTTGTCATTTTCATAGAGATTGTACAGTCTTACACTGTTTGCACACCAGCACTTTATTGTACACTCTGTATTAAATATAATTATGGGCAAACATTGTGTTTTCTCTTTTATTGTGTACTGTACTAGCTGTATATTGTTGAAGTAACAATAAAAGCCATATACCTTGACATAAGAAATAGTAATTTACTACAGAAAAATAGAATGAATGTAGTATTGACTGTGTTGAAAAATATACTGCCTGGCCAATAAAGTCACACTCTCAAAGATTCTATTCAGTCAGCTTTAGGTTTGATTGTTTTACCCATTCTTTTGGCTAGTTCATGTGTGAAAATTATTCCTCATGCTCCCAGAATCATTTATTTATTTTACATTTTTACATTTTGAGTCCTGGAATATGCCTGTGCCATCAGGGAACAAAACTCCATCGATGTGATAACTTGGTCATTCAATACATTCAGGACATCAGCTGACTTATTTTTTTTGCCAGAGGACGTTGTTAAGCCTAAACGTGACCACCTGAAGCAACCCAGGTTCATAACACTGCCTCCAGAGGCTTGTACAGTGAGTACCATGCATGATGGGTGCATCGCTTCATGAGCTTCCCTTCTTACCCTGACGTGCACATCACTCTATTATAGAGTCAGATCTGAACTCATCAGATCACATTACCTTTTTTCAATCATTATGCTCGCTAGAAAACTGAAACCTATTTTCTGATTAGTCTCACTAAGATGTTTAGTCCCAGTCTTGTCAGTTCTCAAAACATTGTGTGTATACTGTAGAAATGCTCCTATTTTTTGTCATGCACACTCAGTCCCTGGCCGGCACTGGGACCCGGAAGTAATGCGGTCACGAACCAGGAAGTATAAAAGGAGTAAACAAACCACAGTACAACGCTCAGTCACTGAGTTCACCACATGCCCTGTCGGAATCGTTCACCGAATCGTGAGTTTTTTCCTGATTGAGTGTGTATTGTTAGGACGCGGGTTAGATTGTGTCTTTCCCTTGCTCATCTGTTGTGAGAGTCCTTAGATTAAAGAGCGTGAAAATCTTGCCTACTCGTGTTTCTCCGCATTTGGGTTTACCATTCACGCAACAAAGGGCTAACCGCTAAGCTAGGTCTTCTGGTCTTCCGAGGTTAGTTCTGACAGAATGACTGAGCCTAAGGCGGTAAACCCAGCGGATCATGCGCGCCTATGTGACGTGGTAGATCAGCATGCCGTGCTCATTAACCAGCTAACCGCGGAGCTCGCTACTCTGCGCCAGGGTGTCCAACACGTCGCGCCCTTGTGCCGCGAGGTTGCGGAGCTCAGGCGGGAGAACGCAGATCTGCGAGCGGGGCTAGCTGGCGTCGAGGGCGCGGCTAGCTGGTCTCCCGTCGCGGCGGCCGTGGTAGACTGCTTTCATCACACCCACAGGACATTACGAGAGCCTGGTCATCCCCTCGGCCTTCCAGCAGTTTATAAATGACGTCCTCGGGGACATGCTGGGCCGATGGGTGTTTGTCTACCTGGACGATATCTTAATCTACTCTCACAACATCGAAGAACATATCCAACATGTACGTGCTGTTTTAAAGAGATTGCTCGCTCACCAACTGTACTGCAAGCTGGAAAAATGTGCTTTTCACAAGCACTCCACCACATTCCTGGGTTTCATCATCTCGTCCCAGGGTGTGGCCATGGACCCGCAGAAGCTATAGGTTGTACGTCACTGGCCCCTACCCAGGACACTCAAACAGCTTCAACGGTTTCTCGGGTTTGCGAATTTCTATCGTCGCTTTATCCGGGGATACAGTATAGTTGCCGCTCCATTAACCACATTGACCAGGCACTCATCTCATCCATTTCTAATCACCCCAGCTGCCATCGCCGCCTTCAAAGAACTCTGCCACCGATTCACCACCGCTCCCATCCTTCTACACCCTGATGCCAACAAACCCTTTGTTGTGGAAGTGGACGCATCGGATGTGGACGCCGGCGCCGTTCTCTCCCAGCGAGGTCCAGACCAGAAACTGAACCCCTGCAGTTTCTTCTCCAAAAAAATTTATCCCACTCAGCAGCGATACGGGGTAGGGGACCGCGAGTTGTTGGGCATAAAGTGGGCTTTGGAGGAATGGCGTCAATGGCTCCAGGCTGCCAGTTAGCCGTTCATCGTCTGGACCGATCACCAGAACCTAATCACCATCAAGAATCTGAAGCAGCTCAATCGACGACAGGCACGGTGGGCACTATTTTTCGAACAATATAATTTCCATCTGTCATATCGCCCGGGGTCAAAGAACACCAAGGCAGACACCCTATCACGCCAATATGAGGACGACCTCCCCCAGGCGGACCCCGTGCCTGTCATTCATCCATCTCGTATCATCGCACCCCTCCACTGGGACTTGGAAACTAGGGTCCGCCAGGCACAGGCTACAGACCGAACCGGCAGGCGTGCCGCCTGGACGACTCTACATGCCACAACACCTAAGAATGGAGGTTCTCCAGTGGGGTCACTCGTCCACCATCGCCGGACATCCAGGAACCCGATGAACCCTCATGTTCATCGGACGGGCATTCTGGTGGCTCTCCATTCGGAAAGACACCATCGAGTTCGTTCAGGCGTGCCCGGTGTGCGCCAGGGCCAAGGACACAAACCAACCTACATCCGGAGAGCTCCAACCACTCCCAGTTCCCCGTCGGCCCTGAACGAACATCGCCCTGGATTTCATCACGGGCCTGCCGGCATCAGAAGGAAAGAACACCATCCTAACCATCATTGATCGGTTCTCCAAGGCCGTGCACCTGGTGGCCCTAACCGGACTCCCATCAGCAAAAAACACAGCGGAGCTGATACTGGAACACGTAGTCCGACTGCATGGGTTCCCAAAGGACATTGTCTCGGACAGGGGGCCCCAGTTCACCGCCCGGTTCTGGAAGGCCTTCTGCCGTCTGATCAATTCCACCTGTAGTCTCTCATCAGGGTACCATCCCCAGACTAATGATCAGATGGAACGGACCAACCCACAACTGGAGCACTACCTGAGGTGCTCTGTTTCGGATCGCTAGCGCTCCTGGACCCGCTACCTCAAATGGGCCGAACTCTCCCACAACCTCCACGTCTCCTCAGCCACCAACCTAAGCCCATTTGAGGTTTGCCATGGTTTCCAACCTCCGATGTTCAATCATCAAGAACTGGAGGTTGACGTACCATCTGCCCAACGGTTGGTCTGTAGACATCACTTTACGAATTAACCCTGTCACCTACCGGCTCCAGCTGCTTGCGGCGCTCCAAATCCACCCAGTCTTCCATACATCACAGTTAAAACCCTTCATCACTTCACCCATGATTATACCCACCCCTCCTGCTCCTCCTCCTCCCCGAATCATTGACGGCGGTCCCGCCTACACCGTGCGACGGATCCTCAATTCGCGCCCTCGGGGCAGAGGTACCCAGTACCTGGTCGATTGGGAGGGCTACGGCCCCGAGGAGCGGTCTTGGGTCCCAGCATGTTTCATCCTCGATCCTGAGCTCATTCGGGACTACCGTCACAGGGTATCCTCCACCCCAGGACCGTCTGGAGCCGGTCCTGGACAGGGGGGTACTGTCATGCACACTCGGTCCATGGCCGGCACTAGGACCCGGAAGTAATGCGGTCACGAACCAGGAAGTATAAAAGGAGTAAACAAACCACAGTACAACGCTCAGTCATTGAGTTCACCAGATGCCCTGTCGGAATCGTTCACCGAATCGTGAGTACTCACCTTTTTGGCGTTTCTTCCTGATGCGGGTTAGATTGTGTCTTTCCCTTGCTCATCTGTTTTGAGAGTCCTTAGATTAAAGAGCGTGAAAATCCTACCTACTCGTGTTTCTCCGCGTTTGTGTTTACCATTCACGCAACAAAGGGCTAACCGCTAAGCTAGGTCTTCTGGTCTTCCGAGGTTAGTTCTGACACTTTCATTATTAAACAAAGCTATAGTTTTTAACTATTACTTTTTACCATGCAACTTCTATAAATTATTAGATTTATTTCAGACCGCATTTCTTCCACAAAGTTGACGGTTCAGAACTATCTTAACTTGTTGTTTTCTTTGCTTGATGTTGTTGTTGGTCTTTTGGCTGCTCCTGTCAAGTGGTCGCCACAGCGGACCATTTGATCCCATTTTATCCAGGCTTAGGAGCAGCACTGCATCCAGTGGCTGGGGTTTGGGCATTGACTGGGAACCCGAACCTTGGCCTTCCGCATGACAGACAAGAGACCTACCATTAAGCCACCAATGCCCCTGTTTTCTTTGTTTGATGCAGCCCATTAATTTGACTCGTCTGAAATTTAACCTTTTTTTTTTAGCCAGGGAGTGTAAAATCAAAATACAGGTTTAATAAAAAAAAAAATGAGTATGTTTTTCCATAATAAGCTTAAAAACACATTGCAAAAATTCGGGCATACCTGAAATTAGGACACACATCTTCTGACAAGATTAACAACTTACATGCGCTATACCAGTGGTTTTCAAAGTGTGGGGCGCGCCCCACTAGTGGGGAATACAGACATGACAGGTGGGGCGCAATGAACGGGAGGAAATTAGTGGAAAATAATAGGAAAGTACCTATTCTAATTCGTGCTTTTCTTTATTGATAAACAATCACACACAAATAAATGGATCATTAATACAAGACATTGAATTGAAACCTGCCCGACCCACTGGGCAGCGCTGCGCGACTCTGACAGAAATAGACCACGCCGACCATCAAAGTACATTTTACCCCGCTGGGATGCGCACGTACAAACCAGGCATGGCAAGGCGGAAACAATATTAAACAGTCCTGACATTTGAAATTGTTTTTAAATAAAACACAGTGGGTCGCGCAGGTTTGTGATTCAAGCGGCGCTGCACGATCCTCTGGGCTGCGCAAATAAACCAGATCATCACTGCGCTATCCAGATTTGCGCAGATATTTGGATCAATCGGGTGCCACGGTTTCGTCCCACTTTTGATGTGTTTGGCTTCACATACACTTCGACAATGGAAGAAGACGGTGCAGCAGCAGTGACTTTACTTACATGTGACGAAACGAAGAACGAGGAGATTGTAAAGAAAAAAGCTGCATCGTCTGTGGTGTGGAATTAGTTTGGATATAAGAAAAGTGATACGAATGAGACGAACGTGATTTGCAAGGTACGCAAGTGCACTGTTTTAACAAGTGGTGGAAACACATCAAACCTTTTCTATCATCTGAAATCCAAGCATCCAAACTAATATGGCCAAAGTAAAAAAATGCGGCAAACCTCAGCAATTCACAGTTTAAATAAAATTACATTATGTAAAACAGCTTCTTTGTGTTTGAATTTTCATTTATGCATTTTCAGATACAAATTGCTATATTGTGATATATATCGTTATCGAGGTAGAAAATCGCTTCTATTGTGATAGAAGATTTTGGTTATCACCCACCTCTAATGAAGCCTATCTTGAGCTTGCATTCATGGTGGGGGCAGAAGAGAGACCAGAGTGTGTTTTGTGTCTTATACCGCTGGCAGCAGACCGCATGAGACCCAACAAATTTGAGACAACACACTCCAGTCACGTTAATAAGCCACACGACTTCTTTCAAAGAAAGCTGGCAGAATACAGACAGCAGGATAATCGCATGGTAAAATCTGAATCAGTGGACAGCAAAGCACAAATGGCTTCAATCAAAGTTGCATACAGAATTGGCCAGTGCAAAAAAACTACAAACGATTGCTGATACTAATAAACATGGGGTCAATTATACAAAGATATGTGACAACATAAGCCTTTTATAACAATTGCACGTGTATTTTATCTGTTTTTGCTTTTACTTGGTGTTGTTTGATTTTATTGGTTTGGAAATTGATATTTCAATAAACAGTAAACTTGGCCGATTTCGTTATTATTTTGTTGACAAGTGGGGCTTGAAAATTCACTCACCCCCTTAAGTGGGGAATGACAGAAAAAGTTTGAGAACCACTGCGCTATACTATCATTAGCTTTTAAACTCTTGGATCCCCGCATCCTCATATGGAATATACTTCATTCTGTCTAACTTAGACCTGTTGTCCTCATTAGTAGACACTTTATCATTTAATCATAAGCACAATAATGTACACTAATTAGTAGAAACACAAAAGGGTGTCAAACTCTATTTTCTATTTTAAGACAATGATTAGATTTTGTTCTTATGTCCTACTGATATATAAAATGTATAGGGAAAAATAAAAATACGTGCAAAATTAAAACCTGCGTATTAATTAATTGAAAGTGACAGATTTTATGCAACACATTGAAAGACGATACAGAGAAAATGGACAACAGCAACATTTTTATTGCAACTGATCAAAGTGTTAACAGGACACTATATTCAAGGGCATTTGAAATGGACATCCTAATAAAGCTGGGAAAACAACCTGCAGCCATTCAATTTCATATTTATGTTCGAGGAATTTTCAGAAATATACAAACAAAAAACTGACATGATCAAAAAATGTTCATCTGTGTGTGAGTGTATGTATGTAAGTAAACTAAATGTCATTTCTGTGCTTTGTGGTTTTACCCCAGGTAGTCTGATTACCTCCCACTGCTTGACATTTCTGGGTTGCCTACAGTGTGTGTGTGTATGTGTGTGTGTGAGGCTGGCCACCTCATCCAGGCCACACCTCACCATGTGATCTAAACTCGTGAGCCACATTTAATCTTTAAATGAGTCCTTCTTCATATTTTAAACAGCTAAATTGTATTACATTTAGGCAGACGCTCTTATCCAGAGCGACTTACATTTTTATCTCCGTACACATCTGAGCAGTTGAGGGTTAAGGGCCTTGCTCAAGGGCCCAACAGTGGCAACTTGGTGGTTGTGGGGTTTGAACCTGGGATCTTCCGAACCATGCCTTAACCACTGAGCTACCCCTGACTCTGTATTAAGGCGGCACATTGGCTTAGAGGTTAGCACTGTCATCTTGGACCTCTTGGTCATCTTGGAGTCAAAGATTTAATTCCTTTTTTCCTGTTTTCCCCGTGCTTGGTGGATTTCCTTCTGGTTTTCTCCAACAGTCCAAAGGCATGCAGATTAGGCTAATTGCCATTACCTAATTGCCCGTAGTGTGTGAATGCGTGTGTGAATGTTGACCGGATGGGAATAAATATATTGGTAATCACAAGTGGCTTCCAAGGGCCCTTTTGAGCTGCATAGGTCCTACATGGGTAGATGGAATTGTACTGAACACACTGGTTCTTAAGGGGTTAAGTATTTCACTCGATTTCCATCACCTTGTTTATTTCATATCCGCCCAGCAGGTGGCAGTATTACATACATATATGTTCATATAGGTCATGTGATGGAACCCCGTTTTCTGTCGCGGGAACTAGTAATGAATCGTTTTGATGATTCGACTCTTTGGAAACGAGCTATACAGCGGAATCGAAGCGTCTAGAAATAGATGACATTAAACGAGCCGCTCGGACAGTAGAAACCGAATCAATCCCGAATCAACCGTCTTTAGCGAGAACATGACCGACTGTCCGAGCGCTCTCCTTTATTATGTTTAGTCGCTATTTAAGTCGGGAATAAATTATATTTTATACGATGTTCAAGGACTTACGAGATGACTGTCAATGAAACGACTTGCACCTGGTCTTTTCGGTAAGATATTTTACTTAGCATCACCTAGCCTAGCTCAGTCATTGTAGCAGAGCCGGCTGGCTTGGTGCATTACCCAGGCCGAGTCCCGAATCCCTTACTGCCGGATATGTAAGGCACTAGGTAGGGTGCAAACGCCATTGGTTTATTCCCTTTGTAGTGCATTGATGTAGGGACTGTGTGGATATTTAGGATACAGTCTGCTAATTATTCAATGGGAAATTCTCTGCGTATCATTTATTTATATTCTTAATTAAGCTATATAGAAATATATATTTTTAGTAAGAACGTAAAACATTTTTTACACTCGTACTGTACATGTTTTTGTACGTGATTGATTACTATAAATATTACACATGCTGATACCAGTTAATGAATTAACCAGCACATCTGTCCAGATGTGCATAATTAAAATGTATTAGTTTATTTTGTTTGTTTGTTTGTTTGTTTGTGTATTAGTATTTTTCTTGGTAATAAAATTGAGGAAAATCAAAAAGCTGACCTTAAACAATTATTCTATCTCGTTCTTCACTTTCCAGTGTCATAGTAAATAAACTATTTATTTGTTTTATAAAGTAAAAACTAAATACATCTGAAATAAAAACAAGGCTTCTTTGGGTTAAATTGTGTTTCTGTAATTACAGGTACAAGCAATGTCAGTGTAAGAAGGCCAGCAAGGAACAGGGTGTGTACAGACTACAGCAAGGTACTGAAGGTTTTACTGCCACGTCCTAATCTAATAATCATCATAATGATAATAATCATAATAATAATAATAATAATAATACTGCTATCACTACTGCTGATACTGATGCTGTTACATCATTTAAGATTTAAAGATACTGTAGGTATGTGTATATACAAAAGGGCCCAAAAATTTATACACACTTCAACATGGAAATATATACGTCTCTTCTGACGGTCACATGACAGCTTTAACAATGGTAGAACTACTGAGGTCTTTAGAGGAAACATAATACGACACATCGCTGCCATAATTCAATTCAAGTTTTAAAAAAGATAACAACTATTGAAGTGTGTATACATTTGTGTGTGTGTAAAATACAAAATGTATTGCTATACTGTACATATATGATATTATTCTTATTATTATGTTAATATAATATACATCATATTATTTTCCTGTATATACATATACACATACACTAAACTCTAAATCTAATTTTTTGACAGCATCAGTATCAGCAGTAGTAGTAATAGCATTTATTATTATTATTATTATTATTATTATTATTATTATTATTATTATTATATAATTCTTTAATTATTATGTATCTATAACATTTTTAAATAGCTTATTCATACTAATTATGTAGTAACTTATAGTAGTTTAATAATAATAATAATAATATATTTTTTTATTATTCAAGGTTTACAGGTATAAAATATACATGTAAAACTACTTGAAAACTACTTGGTCCATGTTATCTTTTTAAAAAAATCTATTTTAAATATTTCTTTTCACAAAAAAGCATACTTTATTTGTACATTTTGAGCTTATCATTTTTTTTCTATTAGCATTTTTTTTGGTTGTTGGTTAGTTTGTAAAACATAACAATCAAATTAATCAGATAATTATAGAGAAACCTAGACTTAATAAATGCAAATATCTTAAAGCATAATATTAAGTTTAACTTGAGGATACCTGTGATGTAGCTCAAGCTGATATTACTGGCTGTTGCATCAACAGCCTCAAAAGCCTAAAATCAAATCACTTCAGAATGAAAGGCAGTTTACTCTTACTAAATCAAATTTATGAATTTTATATATTAAGTTTATAAAATATAATTTTAGACAAATATATAAAGAGTTCAAGTTGAGTTTATTTTAAAAAGTGTTTTCTGGATGAACACAGAAACACAGACCCATATCTTGTCCTAATGAGAAATAGGAAATGTGTGACAGAATATAACATTATAATGCTTTTTTGCAGTGTGTAATATATAAAGTTAAAGGTATCAACATGTTCCAAAAATGAGAAAAGGCTGTTTAATTATATTTTCATAAAATGTCCAATGACCTATTTATACAGTCAGTCAGTATACCAATCCAACAGTATCATACAAGAAGAGGGAGTGCTGTTGTACTGAATATCATCTGATATTCAGCGCAGACGCACTACCTCAAGTGTGATATTGCTTTTACTCAACAGTCCCACACAAATAATTTCTTATCAACAACAATATTTTTCTGTCTTTAACCAGATATTTTGCTTTGCCAACACATATCTTTTTGAGGCTGGTAGAACTAGCTAATTGAGCTGGAGACCGACAGTTTAGTGACCAACAGTCAATGTAATTAACAGGGGTGAAAATGTTTTTTTCTGGTACTGTGTACCCAAAAGGTGGAGGTAATAAACCATAGAGGTGGTGGACAGTCAGTCCTGGGAAACATGAGGTGTACTTTATATTCCGCTTTAGAGTACCAGCTAACTTCTGGGTTTCTAGGGTTGCATCCGAAATAGCATAAAATGAAAAACTAGTGTGCTGTAATGTGTGTACAGACCCTTGTTCCACACGACAAGAAGGTCTCTTGATCAGAGGTTACAGAGGGTTGTTACCTTTGTAGCTGACGTTAACTGAGAACAGAGAACTGAGAACAGAGAACTGAGAACAGAACAACAGGGATGCTTTAGAGGCATTTCAGAACAGCGTACAGGCATTTATTGAGGAGAGAAATTGTTGTTTAAGATGACTTAAAATGATCACCACTCGTGGAACACCTCTCGTCCAATCAGATTACTCTGTCGGAACTAACCGTTGTATAATCTGCAATATCATGTGGTAAAATTAATGAAAATATCCATGTTGTGTTGTTACACCCAGATCTAGCAGATCTACCAGCTGTGTGTTTTTTTCTTTCTTTCTGATTGCTCAGGAAGCAGCGTGAGAGCCTGTTGTTGATGTAACTGGCTCTGTGTGGGAAAACGACCGCCACCGTGGAAGAAACCAGCAGCACATGGCACCAGGCCTACACAAACTCGGGCTACAGCCCTGCGCTAGCATCACCCGAACACTTGTGCAGGGCCTGTGGAGGCCACGTCGACGCAGCCAGCAGGGTGAGCTACACACTTCTCACCATCATGAGAGTCTGCTATACTGTACTGTATATTTAATTATTCATATAAAAATTATGTATGATTTAATCACTGTTCTTATTTGGTTTTAATCTCGGTACGTTTGAATTCTTGAATTGCGATAAATCTTACAGTATAATTAAGGACATTTCTGTGACGTGGAGCATTAGAACAAAGATATTAAATACAATACAATATTAAAGTTAAGATTCACAACGCTTATAATGAAGTTATAATGCTTATCCGAGGAAACAACAAATCTTTCCCATTACAGGTAAGAACGATTTATTTTCACAGCGTTTTTACACGCTTGTGTGAGCTGATTGATTTGAATTATTCTCAGTCAGTTGGAAAGCACAGTTGTAAAATAACCTTTAAATGATAACCTCTGGAACGCACCAGTGTAATAATAATAATTGTGACACGCCCCAGATCAGGTCTCAGATGAATTTGCTGCGTTGCAGGTAGCTGTAGAGCATGTCAGATATCGACTAATCAGATTACAGTTATTTGCGGCTCAGCATGACGGCAGACATTAACTGATTCCTCGTTCTCCTGATACAGAATGTGTGTGTCGACTGCAAGAAGCAGTTCTGCGGCCGATGCTGGGTTCAGCCTGAGCTCGGGCCGGCGCTGTGCCAGACGTGTCGGCGCTTCGTCGGGACTCGGTTCGAGCGCAGCCAGCTGATGGGTCTGAAGGTGAAGGAGCTGCGTGAGTACCTGCACCTGCATGACGTTCCCACTCACACGTGTCGTGAGAAGGAGGAACTCGTGGAACTCGTGCTGGACCAAAAGACACCGAGCAGCAGCAGAAACAGTAGCAGCAGTAGCAGCTGTAGTAACGGCTGCGGCAACCCTGTCCCTCAGCCAGCCGCATCAGACGCCTCGCAGTCCGATACGACTCCATCACGGGCAGCCGAGGAGCCGGAGTCTCTCACAGAGGAGGAGGAAGAGGAGGACGAGGAGGAGGATGGAGGTGAAGACGAGGATGAGGACGATGATGACGATGAGGTGAAAACTCTTGTCAAGTATTATCTTTTCTCTTAATAACTGTAAGACGTTATTATATCTGTTTACAGGGTAGGTTACTTGATATGGGGAAATCCATAGAATTAAATCTAAAGTAGAAATGGTTCAAAAAACTTTTTTTTTCTGCAGCCCTAATTACAGGACGCTCTATAATATCTAAAAATACGAAGGTGAGTCAAAAATTATCAGCACTTAAAACTTGTATTGGCCGCACCGTCTTATCAGCATTTTCGTTCGAGGCTAGTCTCTCAATCATTACTGGTGTCGAGACATGGATTCATCACTACAAGTCTGAGAGTAAACTACGAGCGTATGGAACTGAAACATCCTCAATCGCAACCAAGAAAAAGTTCAAAAGTCAACCATCAGCTGGAAAATCTATGCTTACAGATTAGTGGGATTCTCAAGGGTCAGAACTGGAACATTATCAGGAAAAAGGTTCAACAATCAACAGAGCTCGTTACAGTGAGAAGCTTAATGAAAAAACTGAGACTGCTATCCAAGGCCATTGTGATCTTGAATGTCCGCACACTGTCAAAAAACTTTGCAGTCCTGATCTTGTTCCATCGGACTTCCACCCGTTTGCTCCCTTGAAAGCACAAGGATGCTCCTTCACAAGGATGAAGATTAATTTCTGATTCATGTCTGAGTGAGGACAGCGGTGCGAAGCGAAAGCTTGTTGACAGATGGACAAAGTTTATCGAAAGGCGAGGGCCTTTTCAAAAATGTAATAATTTAAATTAAATCTACAGCCAGAGTTCGGATACTTTTTGACTCACCCTCGTAGAAAACAATAATCAGCTTTGTAGCATGACATGGTTTTGCGTGTGTTAGTCGACAGACAGCGAGGAGACGCTGGTGCACAGTCGCAGGGCCTCTCTGTCTGATCTGAGCAGCGTTGACGACATTGAGGGTCTTACCGTGCGACAGCTGAAGGAAATCCTGGCTCGCAACTTTGTCAACTACCAGGGCTGCTGCGAGAAGTGGGAGCTGATGGAGAGAGTTACACGTCTGTTTAACGACCAGAAAGACCTCCACAACCTGGGTAAGTCACTCATGGGTTCATATGGATTTGTGTCCATCGCACGCCGTGACTTCAGGTTTAGTTTGATTCATGCCTTTTTGTCTGTATGAACTTTTTTACCGTTTGCCAAAAAAAATTTTGACTTAAAAAAATTTAATCACTCAATGAGATTTGAAAAACGGTAAGGGAATTAAATATTGCTATATAAAATTAAAGAATAAAAACTGCTTACGTGCCTGTTGCTTATTTTGTTGTTTATTCGCAGTTTCAAACACTAAAAACGAATCGGGCACAGGTATGTATAACTTGTACAACAAGGCTACTTTTGAATAAAGAAATAAAACAGTGAGCCGTGTATAACATAGAAAAAATGTGTGTTTCTGTGTCAGTAGCGGAACCGGCCGAGCCGAGCGGCCAGGAGGAGAACCTCTGCAAGATCTGCATGGACTCGCCCATCGACTGTGTGCTGCTGGAATGCGGCCACATGGTGACCTGTAGCAAGTGCGGCAAGCGCATGAGCGAGTGTCCCATCTGCAGACAGTACGTGGTGCGCGCCGTGCACGTCTTCAGATCCTGATGGAGCGCCATGAAGAGCCCGAGTACCTGGAGCGCGGTCCTTTAATATCCACACACATTCCACGTACCGTCCCTGTATGGAGGTCCTGAGAGACGCGAGGCTCAGTCACCGCTCCGTTATCGATTCCTCCGTGACTTTTCTTTCTTTGTATCCTTTTCCACAATCTGCTATGGTGGTTGACTGTGAATGGACACATTTGATGGCTAGCTAGCTCTCTAGCTAATTTTCAGAAACTGGTCATAAAATAACATATCATAAATCATCTATCAAGCAAGGTAAGAGCAAGCAAGCTCACCTGATCTAGCGACATTACGTCTTCTGTTGTAGTTAGCTCGCTATCATAGCAAAGCATTGCTAGGGTTTGGGTTTGTCGTTTTTCGGCTCCGGGGAAGAAAGAGAGCCTTAGGCGATTTTCCATAGTCACCATCTAAGCTGCTTTCCAGCATGTATACATGGTGAGTGTGTGGAGTTATAGTATATTTTTTGTTTTGTTTGTTTTCTCATCACTGCACATTATTATGCCTTTGTTGTCTTATCTCCATGTGTCTTTATCGCACATGGGCGCTGCTTGTTAAAACGGAAAAATTTATACCACAGCATTGCGGAATTCTCGACTCTGATTGGTCAGAAGGTAATCTAGGAATATTAGCAATCTGGCAAAGAAAAACGTGTGAATGTTGAGATTTTTCAGACTATTTGGCGTTTATGGAAGGAAACTACTGAGCAGTTTCAGTAGATTTTTCCATGTCATTTTTCTCTCCATTTCAAGCTGCATTTCTTTCTTACTTATAAACTTCCAGAAAAGGAAACAAGAAACGGGTGAGGGAATACACCGTTTATAGCTGCTATATAAACGATAATCTTGCGGATGTAGTATTGCTGTGGTATAAGAGGAATTAAATACTCTGTTGATTAATTTCTGTAACAGCACACCTCCAAGTGTTTTGTTCCTTACTTTGGTTATGGTTCATTGTGGTAACTGCATGTTTTCTCATGCCATTAATAGATGACTTTGGTTAATGCACTGTGTTTTCTGAGCTTGGGAGTGTTTCTGACCGCTATAGTGAGGAGAAAAAGTTTTCAGCTCGTGTGTAGGCTGCATGTGCATGTCTATAATCAGGTGCTACTTTCACTTCTTTGCTTTACAAATCCGATCTCATGGGCCTTATATGCAGAGTTGTTTTTTTTTTATGTCAAAATTCATCATACATAAGTGGCACAATGGAATATAAATATTAGCTTTGGGTTCACAGTGACAAAGACATGAAGATCGATAGATGAATCAAATATAATTATGGGTCCTTAAATTGCTTTTAGGAACTAATTTGTTTCTTTACAATATTCATGTAGCAATAATAATTCGCAATTTGGGTACTCACAATTTTTTTTTTACTATGAATCATGAATCACTTGTTACTCTGGTTCAGAAAATTCTATTAGATGCGTTAATAAATCAAAAAAATGTGATAGAAGGAAGCGTACACACAACATAACCAAAAACGTGAATCACGGTTTCGCGATTGCGTCCGTGTATGGTAACTTTTGACGAGAAAACAACTCTACATCTCTCTCTTTTTTTTTTTTTCTTCTTCTTTTTTTACATTTTTTAATTTCTTGTACACTAAATCTCCGCGATGCATTTGCAAGACGTTCACAGTGTGGCGAAGGTACAACTTTACAACCTCGTCACCTCATCTTATTTCTTATGCACAGTAGACCGTTGTGCTGAGCTGGTGGTTTCTGGATGGTTCCATGGTCTTCCTTCAGATGCGTGCAGCTGTAACACTAGCCTTGGTCTGTGTTTAGTCACATGGTGCTCTTATTACTGCCCACGCGTCCACTTAGTGCTCTACACCGGAGAGCTTTTTAACACACTCGTAGATACGTTAACACGGGGGTTCTCAATCTCCAAACCAGGGACCACGTTAGATGGAAAATCTAATTCCAAAAAGAAAAAAAACGATAAATAAAAGAAATTCTATTACCTGCTTCAGTACAGGTTTATTTATATCTGTGTTTTTATTCAAATCTTCAAGTCTCTTTGTTTAAACATTTTGGCTGTTTATTGGAAATGTAGTGCTTTTTATTCCTTAACACTCAAAAAACGTTTTTAATTAAATGTGTTTTGACGAATTATTCGCAGGTTCCCCTGTCTATGCTTTACAAACCCCCTAGAGGTCCCTAGATCCCACTTTGGGAACCCTGGTGTAACACCAATGCAACATCTTCTGAGACTCCAGTAAAATGTATTTATAGCTATAATTGTAAATAAGCTGTTTCCTTACCTTCTGACTTTTCAGTTAATCAATTACTACATTTTCATTACTACATACTACTAACATTTTCATTAGGTAATACTACCTGTAGTGTTTTTTATTATTATTATTATTATTATTATTATTATAATGAATGTACTTTAGCAGCACTTCTGGGCCAATCATCGAGCCAGAATCTAATGTAGTAGCGTATGCCATATTTAGTTCCACTGTAGGATTTAGGCATAGCCATCTTCTGTCTATTTAGAGTGAAAAAAATGTGATAATGTGAATGAATCATATCATTTTCAATATGCAGGGAAATTTCATATTCAGAAACAGAGGAACCAAACTGTACTTTTCCTTGTACCATGAAGGGGACATGTTTTGTACCAGAAAATGTAAATCTAGCGTTTACAGTGGGTGAGATATCATCCGAGGTACAAAAATGTACCTTGAGGACCACTAACGGACCTTTAAATATACTTTTACTCTGAAAGCTACTCCACACGGATAAAAATACATAGTTGAGGTACAAAAGAAACACTTGTGATGTCATAGTATAGATAAAAAAAAAATTATGACATTTCTGATTTTCAAACATCAGTATTCCCTCACAAAATTAAAAGGTACAGAAAAATATTTGTATGCTATAAATATTATGTAGAGATGGGGGGGGGGGGGGCTAATAAGTTATGAATAGTGATTTTTATTGTGTGTGGAGTATTGCCACACTGACTCAAAAAGGTTTAAAATTGTAAGAAAATTGGGAGGGGGGGGGTATAATATCAATTTGGGATATTTATAAAATCGTGATATGTATAAAATCGTAATTTTAAAAAGTATCATGATGAGATCGTATCGGGAGCGGACTGCTGATTATCGTCCCTAATATTATGTAAGCGACGTTCTTTTTAGACCAAAAAAAAAATATAAATGAAAGCTGCCCGGATTTGCATGCAAAAAGACCCAAAAAAATAGGTGCAACAGACAAAGTCCTCAGAAGAACTGTGGGTGCTTCTACAGGATGCTCAGTAAAACGTAGCTAATTTGCATATAAAACACAAATTATTCCTGAGACTAAAGGGTCTTTCCTTTACTGTTTATTTCTTGACGCATCCTTACTCAACAAAATGTATTTGCCTGTGCCTAAGACTTTTGCACAGTACTGTATATGATTTGACCATCAAATTTCAGAGTAGCATTTTCACCCAGCCACACTGCACTGTTTATAAGAAAGGTTAAACGGATACTTTAACATACTGTACTATGTTACATGTGTAATATATCTGCGATGGTATTTAGTGTTTTCTTTAAATATATCGTGTCACATCTAATGATGTATCTAGACCATTGACAAACTGCTATAAATCTGTAGTATGCACATAAATATCTCACGTTTGAATATTGTTCTGTGTTTCTCCCTGATAAGCTGATATGCAAATAGTCTTATTAAAGCCAAGCTTGTGGTGATGAATAGGGAAGCACCGATCCAACACTGAGTATCAGACCAATATTGTGCTGAAACATTGGATCTTGATCATGATCACAAAGGATAAATCGACCCATATGATCTAATAAGAAAAAGTCTGGCGGTCTGGGAAAACCCTTCACATATTGAATCATATATTTTCACTCTGTTTACACGGAGAAAAATTAGAATATTGCATTAAAGATTAAAGTTTGAAGCGTTGTGGACATTTTAATGATCCCGATCTGATTACAGCCTGAATTGATATAGCTGTCATATCATACCTTAACATAGCATTGATATATTAGTCCCCATTCTGATGTTTAAGTCCCTTGACCTTGATCTATATGATATGCTATGGTAAGGTACAGTATGAGACCATCAAATCAGCTTTGTGGACTTATTTAATGATAATTATCTGATTCCAAACTGAATTGATAACGCTGTAATATTAAACCTATCATATAGGTGAAGAGACTCAAACTTCAGAATGGGGACTAGACAGGGACTTTACCAATGCTATGGGTATTGGTGCCGAGTGGAATAGTTTGAGAAACTGCTGATCTCCTTGAAGTTTCACACACAACAGTTTCCAAAGTTCACACAGTATGGTGCTAAAAAACATCCAACGAGGGCCAGTTGTTTAAGCAGAAACACTGTTGGTGAAAGCGATCGTACGTAAGAAGAATCTCCAGCCTTTTTCAAATGATCATGGAGCCTACAGTAATACAAATGATCACTATTAGCAACCGCCGTGATGAGCAGAAAGGCATCTCCGAAAGCACAACAGAGGCTACAGGCTGCAACAGCAGAAAACTACATCGGGCTCCACTCCGCTCAACCAAGAAGAGGAGTCTGGGGCAACAGTGTGTGCGGCTCAACCAAACTGGACAATGAACTGGACTGAGAACAAATCAGACCTTTTTCTTTCTAATGTTAAACTGGCCAGTTTTGAAGAAGGTGCAATACACGTTGTGTATTGTGAGATGCTTTTCTGCTCAGCATGGTTTACTATTTAATAACCAAAGCCTTTTTGTCAGTTCAAACCACTCGAGCTACAGTATTTTCCTCTGATCTCTTTTATCAACAGCACATTTCTTCCCACAGAGCTGGCCCTCACTGGTTGTTTTATTTATTTATTTGATTTTTTTATACCACCTTTAAAAACCCTGGGACATCGGCTGTTTCTAAAATCCTCGAACCAGCCTATCAGCACCGATTTGTTACTGAAGTGCCACTTTTTTTCTATTCTGATTCTTGATGTGAAAATTAACTGAAGCTCCTCACTTGTATCTGCATGATAGATGATGTATTACGCTACTGCCACATGATCGGCTGATTAAACAAATGCATATATGTTAAATGAAATGGCTGCCGAGTGATCACATGAATGATGATGACTATGAGAGTGAGTCAAAAATTATCTGCACGCCGGTTATATTAAAACTTCTGTTGGGTCCACTGTTTGATCAGCACTTTCCGTTCAAGGCTTCTTTCTGCCCGGTCACAGGTGTGCAGGTGTGAATGTGTTACATCAATTCGTCATTCGTCATTGCGGAGCGAATAAAAATGGCTGCCCCGACTTGCCGATTAACACAAAAGAAGAGTGAAAAAAAGAAAATTGAAAAGTGTTTTGTCGTTTAAAGAAAGTCGCACAAGATGTCAGCCATCAAGAAGGAGCCGGACGCTCGTCCACGTCAGATGACAATATTGCATCCTCGCTGTAGTCCTGATCTTGCTCTAATCAGACTTTTACCTGTTTGGTCCTCTGAGAGCAACCGTACAAGGACGAAGTGTCATTTCTGATGAAGAAGTGAAGACAGCGGTGCATTCATGGCTCGCCGCTCAACCTAAAACATTTTTCAATGAAGGAATACGAAAGGTTGTTGACAGATGGACAAAGTGAATTGAAAAGCAAGGAGATTACGCCGAAAAAATTGTGTATTTGTCTTTTCTAATTGTATTGAAATAAATTCTACAACCGACGCGTGGATAATTTTTGACTCACTCTCATATTTTGCATTTGAAAGTAATTAATAGCATATGAGGCATGAACATTAACAAGTGAAGATGCTTTGGGTTTGGGCTGATACTTAGATGTGAAACTGGTGAAATTCCTGTTGCCTCCCAATTTGGGAGATCACAACACATTCATGTCACTTTTATTAGAGATTTTGTTGATGGATTTTTAAAGTCAGTTTTATTGCCACGTCATGTGTCATCAGAAGAGAGTACGGCATGACTGGGCCTCGGGTCTTGTAGTTAAATCGATCAGTCTTGCATTGATGCGGATAATCAGGTGAAGTCAGAGGCTTGAATGATTCATCCATTAGCGATCAATGAGTAAATGTGAGAATAAGTGGCAGTGTTTAATAACATCACTAGTGACCACTATGTAATCTACTACTGGAAGGTCAGCTTATGTGTGTAACCAGTAATAGTGAAATTCACTACTGATTCGATTTTAAAAAAGGTGTATAATGTATTAGGCACTTACATCGATGATGTCATTTTGAAAAAGTGAACTAGATACCCGAAAAGTATTTATGTGCCGAATTGTTCTTTCTAACTAGAAACCTAAATGTCAGTATTGTTAATATGAATGTGAACTGAATCAAATTAAGTGACAAAACGTATACGTAAAATGTTTTAGTTTATCGGAAATGACACAATCGTGGCGCAGTATTCGGAAATACTTGTTGTCAAAGACTACAATATATCTATGTAGAAAATAATGATGAAAAATACTAAGAAGAACAAAAAAATGATGTGTATCCTGACTAATCTAATCATGATGAGCATTAAAAAAGGAAGAGCTATCCTTTTACTGAAAAATTATATGTGAACAGTACCTAGAATCGGTCTGCTGAATATGCTTGAATATGTTCAATTTTGATTATGCATTTTATTTTTGTGTGTGTGTTCTTGTGTCTTCAAAATACTGTGAGATTATTTCCGCAGACACAATTTCAACTGTCTTGGATGTCTTGCTTTACATTTATCATATAACAGGCATGTAAATTTGACAGTGTTGTCTTGAACTGACTAAGCAGTGAGGCGAATGTGCTGAATGCTGAATTTATTCTACACACTACAACGCTCCCGGGGTTTATAATTACGTGAAATGATATATTTTTAGAATTTTGTTACTATACACTGTTGTTCTTGTGCAAATACTTGGTTTGACAGTTTTGTATCAATAAAGGAACTTATCTGTTCTGAATTAAAACTGTCCTCTTGAGCATCTGTTGTGTGTGTCCTTGTCGCTGACGTTTATGCTTTGGTTGTACTAAGATGTTTATGAGCTCGTGATGAAATGTTACCTAAGATAAAAGAATTACCAAATAAAAAAAATTTGCCAAATGGATCTTTTTAAATGGAAGGAAAAAAAGCCATGATGTGCCCTTGAGTCTGTTGCTGCATCTCCATCTAGGCAGCCATTACTTAGATATACACTATGCATATACTCATGCACATACTCTGTAGCCTTCTAAGCCTGTATGTAAGAAAATGTGAAGTTCCCTCTAGGTGCATGTACACTGTGGACATTTGAGTCAAGAATCAAATTACTGTATTATCAAAAACCTGGTAGGATAGTGATGAAGAAATGTGTTCGGAAAAAAATGTAACACTCAAACGCTTGGTGAAGTTGCATGATTTTAAAAAATCATCATTAAAAAGTCCATAAATATGATTAATAGAGAAAGTAAGAGCATCTCCATACACGTACAATGTGATGAGAACTCAAAGTGTGAGGTGATGAGACTAAACAGCTGTGTGGCCATAAGAAAACCACATGTTAGTGAGACTAATCAGAAAGCCTTCAATTTGATAGGGATCATAAAGACTGGACTTTGGAGCAATGCAAAAAGGTCATGAGGTCTCATGAGTCCAGATTGGTTGAGCAATGGCGTGTCAGGGTAATAAGGGAAGCGCATGACGCGATGCACCCCTTATGCATAGTGGTGACTGTACAAGCCTCTGGAGGCAGTGTTATGATCTGGTGTTGCTTCAGTTGGTCAGGTTTAGACTCAGTACTGTTTTGTGATAATAAAATTAAGTTAGCTGATGACTTGAATGTACTGAATGACCAGTGAAGTTTCTCTTGATGGTACAAGCATATTCCATATACCAAGTCTCGTTTTCTTAAATGAACTGGCCACCACATGGTGTTCGACTGTAGTTGAGCAGATATTCTTTAGTACTGTAAGAGGGTGACATTGTTATTTTTTCACTCTTGCCCCTCAGACAACCTGTGTCTGTCCTTGTATATTAATAGAAATGAATATACAAGTAAATATTTAGAATTATTTATTTAAATAAAATATCTTTCACAACACAGGTTGTATCATTCACAAATATATTCACAAATGTTTGGTGGGAAAAAAAACCCCTAAGTTTTCCAGCAGGGGGAGACAAAGAGCACAGGTTCATACTAGCGTATTAAAAAGTACGCCAAAATAGTATTAGTGTAACCTTAAGGCACTGCACTTGGCATACTTGTTAGTGCTGTAGTATGCGGTCTGGGAGAGCGAGCACCTGTTTGTAATGGGAGATATTTACAAATCCGTTTCACGTAATTTTAGAATGTTGTTTCGTTCGACTACGTTGATTTTCAATAACATTAAAACTGAATAATAATAATAATTCCGCTTATATAATGCTATTTTATGACTAGCAGCGAGACCCACGTGGTATTGTTTCTGGTAACCATAGAAACCACTGGGAGAATGTGGCTGAGATTTGTTTTGGGGAAAACGCAGGCTTAATCTGTGAACGATAATGTTTATTAGTGATACTATTTCATAGATCTCTGACTGCAAAGAGTCAGATAAACTCGAAGAGAGAGAGAGAGAATATCATTCTTAAATGAAGTCAAACTGCTGTGCGAGGAGATACTTTTAGCAGAAGGTTAGTTCAGATGTTTTATTAGCAACCTAGCTACATTAGATGAGCTAGCTAGCACTGCTAGCTTAGTATACAGTTATTTATTTATTCATTTATTTATTTGTATTTAACTTGTTTAATGTTGTTTTTGCTCATAGCAACAAAAAACACTTGAAAAAAAAGACTTGTTAAAGATTTACTTAAACTGTTAGTTAGCTGGTTAACTAGCTTGTTCATTCAGGCAGCACTAGTTAACTAACTAATATGTAAACAAGTGTGAAATGTTTATTTTATTCGCAATCGATTATTCTTTTTCAGGTCATAAAGATGCCTCGCTCCTCAGCTGTAGAAGGATCTGTAAGTCTGTTTAATGTCGTATACTGTATGGTTTACAATTCTTTCTTAAAAAAAATAGTAATATTAATTAATTGAGGAAATTATATTGTTCTGTCATTCAGCTGCTTGAGATCTTAATTTTTCCTTAGATGTGATGTGTAAATGTGAAACCTGAATTGTAAATTAGAGGTTAACACTGTCGCCTTGCACCTCCAGTGTCGAGGGCTCGATTCTAGCCTTGGGGCTTGTGTCTGGGTTTGCATGTTCTCCCTCTGCTTGGTGGGTTTCCTCTGGGTATTCTGGTTTCCTCCCACAGTCCAAAGACATGCAGATTAGTCTAATTGGCATTCCCAAATTGCCCCCGATTGATTGACATCCGTCCAGAGTTTACCCTGTCTTGAGCCTTAAGTCTTCTGGCATCGGCTCCAGGCCCACCGCGACCCTGTACATCAGTATACTGTAGTTGAATTGTGAATTGTTTCTTTTTTTTTGGACACAATGAGCAAATCATGGCCATTTTTTTCTTCCTTGGACTCCCTCAGATGGTGGTGTGAAAGATTTTCTGTTCCACTTATTGAGAGTGAATAATTTTAAGCAATACAATTTGGTATGGTCCTGTAACTTTAGTAAAACACCTGCTCAGATATAAAGCTCAGAACTCCATGAACATCCAACCTATTAGAACAAAGACACATCTCCAGCAGCTTTGCTTTATGTACACTGTTTTTTGATAGAATAGGAAATAATTTCTCATTCTCATTGATTGATTGACCTCCAGGGTCTGGGTTCGATTCCCCGGCCAGGCTCGATTCCCGTCTCTGTGTGCATGGAGTTTGCATGTTCTCCCCGTGCTTGGTGGGTTTCCTCCGGGTTCTCCGGTTTCCTCCCACAGTCCAAAGATATGCAGGTTAGGCTAATTGGCGTTCCTAAATTGCCCGTTGTGTGTGATTGGGTGTGTGAGTGTGTGTATGTGTTTGTGCCCTGCGATGGATTGGCACCCTGTCCAGGGTGTACCCCACCTAGTGCCCGAAGTCTCCTGGGATAGGCTCCAGGTCCCCCGCGACCCTGTATATAAGGATAAAGCGGTATAGAAAATGAATGAATGAATGAATGATTTTGTGCAGTTCATTGTGCAGCACATTAGTGCAGGATGTAATATTGCTGCCTCACAGCTCAAAGGTTCTCCCGTTCAATCCTGAACACACTTTAGTCTCCAGTTTTCTCCAGACTCCCAAATATGGGCTTGGTGACGCTTTTGGATATGAACCTCCCTTGCCCATTTGCACTATTATTTAGGTACAGTATGTTTTTTATTTTTTTTTTATTCCTGCCATCTTTCACATAAATTCTGACTTCTAACTACACAAAATAGTTAAAGACGCAGTGACCTTTAAATTGAAATTAAAGGTTGCCTGAAAATTTTATAATCTCATGAATATTATATTCTCGTGAATGAAGCCATAAAACGATTGACATTTACAGAAGGCTTCAAGCACAGCACAGTGATGAGAATCTTAACCACAGTAAAACAGTTAAATGAAGCAAACTTTTAAATAAGGCCATACGTCCCTGAATGATGATCAGACTGAGGTGGCTCGCATCACACTGTAGCCGTTTATCTTCGAAAAATGACAGATAACTTGTTGCCAACTTGCAAAAGAGACGCACTGATCTCTGGTAACTGTACATGCAATCATTCCTGAGCACCACTTGCACAGTACAGGAACTCAACTGGGAGATATTGCCACATCCCCATACAGTCCTGACCTCGCTCTGATCCATATCCACATGTTTCAGTCATTAAAGGGAGTCAAAGTTAAAGGAAGATCAGTGTTTCAGACATGAAGCAGGCAGTCCAATCAGGAGAAAACATTCTACAATGATGGTACTCAAGCACTAGTTAAACGCTGGGATAAGTGCATTAGTGCAGCAGGGGATTATATAGAAAAATAAAGGTAGTTTTTATTTGCATAATTGTTCTGTCATTCTGCTCAGCAAAAGTCCCGGTTTGACTTGAATGACCCTTGTAATTATACCGTCAGTAATGTAGCATGTTTATTCAGAAAGATTCCCTTTTTATATAAGCCTTCATGGGTTTTAGCATAGGCAGAGAATGTACCTAAGCCAGAGATACAGAATATATCTTAAAGCATAATTTGCAAATAAGAATTAAATCAGTGAAGTGAGTAACAGTGTCTATCACTAGAGGGTGTGAGCAGATTTTTGTTTTTAAGAACTGGTATGTTAGTATCTGATTGAACTGATCACAGCTGCATTATTTAAAGCAGAAACACATGCATTAATAACTACATTTCTGTGTTCAGTGCTTCTGATTTACTCAACATATGTATTACTTGGGTTACTGCCTGAATCAGGAAGTATAATGCGTGTCAGGAAGGATGTGGTCTAGTGGAGAGTTGTACACAACCAACCGGTGGAGAGAACTGAGCATTAGTAATCGGTATTGTTGTGTGCTGTTAAACAGCATCGCCTTGAGCTGCCCTATGATTTGGTCACATTCACCGTGAGAAGACTTCCTGTGATTATGTAAGAGGGGAATTAAAAAAAAAAGTTCTTTGGGCAGATAAAGTTCCATTGAATGAAGTAAAGAATAAGTATGATGGGGGCGTCTGTTTAAGGAAATTAATCAACAGTGCAGTGCGATGCAGTCTCAACAAGACGCAGCCTGTAATTTTCTGTAGTGACACGTTTGTAAAGCAAGTAAGTTTCTATTATTATTTATGCTATAGGAGTCATTCCTTCACCTCTTTAGATCTGGTGTTGTTGCACCACAGAGATTTGCCAAAGACTACACTTTAATATATTATAGTATGTAATGTTTGTATTTAAACAGTTTAAAGTAATACTTAATGTTGTGGAACGTCTAAATGACAAATTAGTTACTCATTAAAACTGTGGTTATTCACCAGACTCACTCTTTTTTTTCTTCATTGAATGACATTCCCTCTCCCTTTTTCTTAAACCTCTCGTCATTATTATTCTATTTTTCATGTTACAGCGAAAACTACAGTACTTTCCAAACAGTGCTGTTATAAAAAAAAAGCTTAATGCACACCTTATGACCAATCGGATTTGAGGATTGAAACTTTTTTCTTTTTGGTAACTCAGATTTGAGTGTCTTGGCCATGATTTAATTTGGGTTTTGATACTGACTTCACAATTTCGATTAGCTATTTTCTTAATATTTTGAATCAAATTTTAATCAAGTAAAATTAAAAGACTTAATAATAATAATAATAATAATAATATATTATTATGATAATGAATAATTAACAATGCAAAACAATGGTTTTATTTGCACAAAAAAAGAATTATGTAAACCTAAAAGTGATTGCTATGAACAGACTTTTAATATTGTACAATAGTCTGCTACAGCTTCACAATATCTGGGGCCAGGGGTAGCTAGGGTTAGCTACCCCTGACCCTAACCCTAACCCAGTGGTTAAGGCATTGGACTACGGTTTGGAAGATCCCAGGTTCAGACCCCACAACCACCAAGTTGCCACTGTTGGGCCCTTGAGCAAGGCTCTTAACCCTCAACTGCTCAGATGTGTAATGAGATAAAAATATGTAAGTCGCTCTGGATAAGAGCGTCTGCCAAATGCTTAAATGTAAATATCTAAAAATATATACTGTATATGAGTACATGTATATGAGTGTGTGTGTATATATATATATATATATATATATATATATATATATATATATATTTTTTTTTTTTTTTTTACAAAAATTTACATGAAATTAACACAGTGTCTGATACAGGGACTTGATGCCCAGTAGGTTAAACTGCTCGCCCTATCATCCGGAGATCGCAGGTTCGAACCCCGGGTGATGTTCAATTGGACACGACTAGATTGGGGAGAAAATCGGGGGGAAAGAATTGGGCAGGACTAAAAAAAATTTTTTTTTAAATGCTGTTAAAAATACAAGTTGTCCGAATAATTATTTACCACTAAAATACAGTAAACAGTACAAAATCACAGTAATAAACTTTATATCAAAATACAGCAATTTACTGTAGTCTATTTCTATAGTACAAATACTGTAATAAAACAGCATTTTACTGGCAAAACTGCTGCCAGTAATTTACTGTAATTTTACATGAAAATTTTTTACAGTGCGGTGTACTATTCCACTAACTAACTATTCACACTTTGAAATGAGTTTGTATTGTTTAAATGCTGCGACCTGGTTTTTAGGTGAGAAAACTGATGTATATTAATTTTTTCTTTTTAGATTTAAAATTGTACATATTACAAGGAAAAAAATAATATCGAGTCGGGATACTTACAAAATAGCTATTTAAATCGAATCAAGACCGAGGTATCGTGATAATATATCGTATCGGAAGGTGACTGGTGATTCACGTGCCTAGAAAACAACCTTATTTGTGCTACCTTTACTGGTAGTGTCTAGCAGTTTTCTTAAAGTTTGTAATTCTCCTTAACTGAGGTATTATCGATTGCTGATTATGTTGTGGATGTCACTTTAGCACCATGTGTTTTTACAGGCTAATCTCTGAGGTAATGTTCCGTATGTTTCCAAATTTCCGGCCTTCAGCTTAACCGAGCTACTGTAACCTGGACGACAGCTGTGCGTTCGCGTTGTGCGCATGCGCGTTTCGACCTCGCTAGCTCGGGCTACCTCGGATCCTGTGCGCGAGCTAATGGTTTGTGTGTGTGTCTGTGTGTGTGTGTCTGTGCGCGTGCGTGCACATATGGCCATCTCACGAGCTGTCGCCAGTGTTTGTACAGTTCCTTTGTTTGCCCCAGTGATTAGCAGCAATGCGCGGTTAATACGAGGCAGTGAGTAACAGAACTAGCGGGACTCGTCCTCCCTCTCGTCTCCTCTCCTCCCGGTGTGAGAAGGCAGAAGAATGATCGCATCGTTATCCAAAGGAAATTTACTCGATGTGCTGCAGGAGGGATTCAATGAGGTACACAGCCCAAACAAACAAAAACTTTAAGTCTGAAAACTGTTTTTTTTTCCATCAACAAATTGTTGAGAAATGGTTTTGTGCAACAGGATAAACACATAACGCTGTTACAGTCTCCAAACTTGAGCTTGTCGAAATGTTAGCCCATGTTTATAAAAGTTAAACAGCTTATATCCATCTCCATATGTGCAAGTGTTTTGTTTTTAGAGATGCACCGATGCGCTAATGATGCTGTTTATCAGATTTATTAGCCTGGTGTACTGACTCGGTACTGCATTCGAGTTTTTATTTATCGATATAAACGTCACGTGACCCACACGGTGTTTACACATAGACAGTTCTGTACAGTGGAGGCATGGTGGCTTAGAGGTTAGCACTGTGGCTTCGCTCCTCGAGGGTCTGGGTTCGATTCCCGCCCGGGGTCTGTGTGCATGGAGTCTGCATGTTCTTGTGTGTTTGGTGGGTTTCCTTAGGGTACTCCAGTTTCCTCCCACAGTGCAAAGACAGGCAAATTAAGCAAATTGGCGCTAAATTGCCCGTAGTGTGTGAATGTTGACCAGAGGTTCTACCGTGGGCGTAAGAATATATACAATGGTTACAATTCCTAGATAGACTGCAGAGATTCCTAGATGGATGGATGGATATGTTATTGTATAGCACTCTATTTCTTCTTGAGATGTGAGCCATGCTGTGTCGGGTTACCACTACTTCAGTTCACTTCAATTGAAAAAGTGGTCATTGTCGCAAAACAGCTTTACAGAGTCAAAAGAACATTAGGGAACGCATATGAAAAAGTGTGAAAAAAGATGTTTAAATCAAAACGGACAGTTTGTCCCTGATGAGCAAGGCTAGGGTGGAAAGGAAAACTCCCTGAAAAGACGATAGGAAGAAATCTTAGGGGTAGCTCAGTGGTTAAGGCATTGGACTACGGTTCGGAAGATCCCAGGTTCAAATCCCACAACCACCAAGTTGCCACTGTTGGGCCCTTGAGCAAGGCCCTTAACCCTCAACTGCTCAGATGTGTAATGAGTTTTTAAAAAAATGTAAGTCGCTCTGGATAAGAGCATCTGCCAAATGCCTAAATGTAAATTAACCAGTCTTGGGAACAATACAGCATACGCATGCAAAGATTGAATTAATCATGGAAGCACACGTACTGTACCTGAGAACGGAAGTACAGTAGATTGCTGTTTAGGTGCAATGTCATCAGTTCTGTCGGTCTTCTTCAAAATCTCTGTGTGCGTGTAGCACGTGCCAATCTCATCCACTGACCTACAAATCGAAAGCTGATGAGGCAGGAAGGTACACGAGAGTGTCGCTTTTGACATTGTTCCCAAAATATCAATAATATTAGGTATAGTTGGAGTGGTACAGTAGATCTCAAAGGGCGTACATAGAATGATGACCTCAACCCCACTCAACCTTTAGGAAGAATAGCTGAGAGAATTTAGCTGAGTGAGCACAAATCTCCACAGCTATGCTCCAAAAATTAGTGAAAGGCCTCTTAGAAGAGGGGAGTAAATCTGGAATGAGATATTAAAACAGCACAATTGTGTATGATGATGGTCATAAAAATAGACAAATGTACATGACCATATCTGGTATTCAGTCGCAGCTGTGCGTTAGTGTGAAGACCAAGTGACGTGTGGAGATGCAGTAGTTCCTTGACAGATTTTGTGAATATTAATGTAAAAATGACTGTATCAGCTCAGTAACAAGTACGATCCAATCCCATCCATAGCCGTGCTTTCAAAGAAAATAATGAAGTGGAGTATCCTCCAGCAGCTTGCTTAAATTACAATCATTATGGTATAATAACTAAATCATATATTAAAACCTGTTTTTTAAAAAGGTTATATAGTTGCTTCTTTTTATTGAAATGTATAGATATGTGAGAGGACTGGCAGAATTTATACTGCATGCGTTAGCTACTAGAGGGGGTTCTTGATGTAAATCTGTCATTGTAGTTTTCCCCAATAATGTGGGATTTTACGAATTTGCAAGATTCGTCCGACACCTGTTAACACGTGTCTTGTCTATCAGCTGTCCTTCTGTGTAACCATGAAGCAGTCCAATGATTCGTTATGGGCTGCAGCTGCCTGTGTGCTAGAGGAACAGGAAACTGCAAGAAGGAGTCACACTGCAGTCAGGTCCTCAGCCTGCTTGGTCACCGAAAGAACAGACCGCACGCTTAGCGTCACGCCTGGCTGCACTGAGATAGCAACACTTTCCGGCTGTCCAGCATGGTCAGCAGCTAACTCTGCCTCGGTGCTGTGAATGCTCCCTGTGTTCGGCATCCTCTCACGAAAAAAGGCAGCCAGTCTGGACCACTCTGAACTTTCAGTGAGACAGATATGCTCGAGACAAAGCAGTCTTTGTTCTAACCAGCACACCACATGCCAAATATTAACAACACTGTTATAACACTGGTTTTAGAGGTTGCTCCGGTTTGCAGAAATATTTCTGCAATGTTTGTATTTCTGCATAATAATATCTGTATGTATAGAACAACTCCTAAGGAGTTATTTATTTATTTATTTAAAATGTAGTCTTGATTTATTATTCGTTGCAGTACTGTAAAGGAACACACTGCGTTTCAGTTGTCCACCTTTTTTTTCTGCAAAAAAGTAACATAAGAAAAATAAACACTAATGTGTAGGGATTAGTGCTGCATATTAATCAGAAAAAAAATATTATATCACAGTATGGACCTGAGCAACTATTTAATCGCAAAAGCCTTCAATTTATTACAGGTGATAATCACACAAATAGGAACAGATATGAAGAGTTTGGGCGGCACGGTGGTGTAGTGGTTAGCACTGCCGCCTTGCACCTCCAGGGTCTGGGTTCGATTCCCGTCTCTGTGTGCATGGAGTTTGCATGTTCTCCCCGTGCTTGGTGGGTTTCCTCCGGGTACTCCGGTTTCCTCCCACAGTCCAAAGACATGCAGATTAGGCTAATTGGCGTTCCCAAATTGACCTGCCCTGCCTTGTGCCCAGAGTCTCCTGGGATAGGCTCCAGGTCCCCGCGACCCTAATACAGGATGAAGCGGTATAGAAGATGAATGAATGAATGAAGAGTTTGATGATAATTTTATTACTAATTTTATTAATAAATATTGCCAGACATCCTCTTAAAGAGATTATTTGTTCAGTTATTTGGTGTTAGCTTTGATAAATAGTCTAGATGAATACAAAAGAATACATTTAATAGTTAAATATCACAGTTAAAATTACAGTCACATTAATTGTGAATATAATTGCATTGTGACATTTTTGATAAGACCAAAAAATGCAGCGCGAGTAGGGATACACGACTTCTTTCTTTTAGTACTTGTAAAATTGTTTCAATACTTCTGCACCGATACCACTGTACTGTATGGCAGAGTGGAATTATGTTTCTGATCATTTCCTACATTTCCTAAAACATTTATTCTTTCCTTTCAATTGTTGACTGTGGTGGTGAACGTATGTCTTTCTTTATAGACTTGTAGATTTTTTTACATGAATAATCAGAATTATATTCCATACTCATTTTTTTATGTTGTGGAATATCCTTGAAAGTGTGTAAGTTTCTGTCGTCATTTATGTCATAGCCTCTACATTATAAACAGCCAGTCCGTCACTAGCCTGTCTTCTCTTTCTGTTTCTTGGAGTTAATATGCGCATCATGTTGCACAGAAATTAGTGTAGGGAGTCGTCTGTCTTTAAGATATTCCTGAGTCAGAATGTCACAGCTTTGCATTAAACTGTTACAAAGCACTAACACTGTAGACTCCTTTGATAAATGCTAAATAGATGTCTCTTTACTGAAGGATTCCCCATATAAACCTGTAAAGGCAGCTGGAACTATAGACACAGCTGCTGTTGTAGAAAATGAATCAACCCCTTTTTTAATCAATCAAAATAAACAATCAGTCTTGTCAACCCCAACACAATGCAGTTCAGCTGTGTTTATTCATTGTTCCTCTGTAATTCAAGCTCTTCAATAGATGACAAATCCTATAAAAATACAGAAATCCCAGACACAATTTCCTTGGATGATTTTTATTTGATCAAATTTAAATTTTCTTTTTAAGCACTATAACTGACATACATTTTTGTAAATTTTCTTTATTAAAATAAATGAACGTATACGGACAATTTAAGTAACATATAGCCTACATTTTCTCCATTGCACAAGGTTACAGGACTTTTTTTCACCTAAACAAATATAAAAATAAAAAGCTCTGGATTACTGGATGTAGCTTTTGTAAAATAATCTGTAAATCATGTGTTTTCCATAAGACATTACTTCATCTTTCTAAACGGCTGCTTATGTACTGCTAGGGGTTGCACGAAAGCGCTGTCAGCATAAGCAAATTGGCTAGATAGATAGTTAGTTAGTTAGATAAGCTGGTCACCAGTCATGACTAATCAATCTGAAAACTGTCCCATTTTTTTGATGCATCCTTGCAAAACCTTCTTTAGATTCCTGTATATTTAAAGGACTTTCTGAATATTTTTTTAGCTATAGGTTGGTAATTTTGGGTCAGTCAGATACATGGCAGGAAGTTATGATTACATACACTACCGTGTAAAAGTTTGGGGTAATTTGCACATTTCTTTGTTTTTGTTTAATGATTTATTTTCTAAATTCTACAACAGTACTGGGGATTTCAAAATTATGAAATAAGACACATGTAATTATGGTAATTATGTAAAAATAACTCCTGTAGAGGTAAAGTTCATTTAGAGCAGTGGTTCTCAAACATTTTCTGTCATTACCCACTTAAGGGAGTGGGCGACTTTTCAAGCCCCACTTGCCAACAAAATGATAACGAAATCGGCCAAGTTTACTGTTTATTGAAATATCAATTTCTAAACCAATAAGACCAAATAACACCAAGTTCAAAACAGATCAAATACACGTGCAATTATTATAACAGGCTTACTTCGTCACTTATCTAGAGCTTACTTTCAAAGAAGTCGAGTGGCTTATTAACGTGACTGGAGTGTGTTGTCTCTAAGTGTCTTCCTAATTTGTTGGGTCTCATGCTGTCTGCTGCCAGTGGTTTAAAACACAACACACACACAGGTCTCACCTCTGCCCCCACCATTCCCACCATGAATCCAAGCGCTACATAGGCTTCATCATGTTTTCCTTTCGGCTGGCTTTTTGGTTGATGAGGCTGATCGTGCTGAATTACCTGCTTTTTTGTGGTCCATGTAACAAATGTATCCGTTGATGTTATTATGCTCAGTACATACAGTACGCTACTGACTATTAGAATAGGTAATTTCCTATTATTTTCCACTAATTCCCTCCCGTTCATTGCCTGTATTGCCCACTAGTGGGGCGCACCACGGATTTAGAGTCACCAGCCTCAGAAATAACCCATTAACATCACCTCGGATTAGAGCTGTTATGAAGACTTTACATATCACGAGAGTAGAAGATACATCTCAACATTAACTTTTCAAAGTAGATTATTGCATATTTTGGACACCTTCAGTGTAGAAAGAAGTGAAAATCAGGAATGACCATGGAGTTAGAAAGTGATCCCAAACTTTCGAGTGGTAGTGTATAAATACCAGTATGATGGAACCTTGGATTATGAGCATAATTCGTTCTGGAAGTGGGTTCGTATTCCAAAACACTCGTAAACCAAATTTAATTTTCACATAAGAAATAATGGAAACTCAAATTATTCGTTCTGCAGCCCCCCCAAAAAATACACATGTAAATACATACACACACACATTAACGGAAAGACTGTTTTATCGAAAAAACAGAATCTCTGTTGTAAAGTAAAAAAAAACAAATGAACATACACTTTACTTTTGAAAAGAATCGCGACAGAGCAGTGATTCTGTGTAGAGCAGAGAGAAAGAGTGTGTGTGTGTGTGAAGGCGAAAGTAGGAGGGGTCTGTGTGTGTGTGTGTGTGTGTGTGTGGGGGGGGGGCACGGTGTCCAATGACATGCGCACACAGACACAAAGAGCAGGGTCAGCCTTGAGCAGACAGAGAAAATTTATTTTTAACCTCCCTAATGAGACTTGCTTTTGTTTTACACGTGTGATGTACACACGCATACAGACATAAAATAAAATATGTTTTACACACACACACACACACAGACACACACACACACACACACGGTAACAGTGTTATAGTAAACAGTACACATGTGCACGGATGTTGATTATACCAGTAAGAGACGCGCACTAAGACCCAGCAGGGGAGACGATTACCTAGGGCTGGGCGATATGGCTGAAAACTGTATCACGATATCAGTGTTTCATATCGGTCGATATCGATAATTATTGATATTTTTTATGACCCATTTAAAGTAAGGACCAGGAGAAGAATATATTATATTTAAACATTTTTATTTTAAACTTAACCTTTCTCTGATCATAGTCCCATCAGTTATTAAGACAGAAATGTCAACAACCATGGAAAAATCAAATAATTAAAATGTAAACATAAGTCTAAAGTCACAATGAACACTTAACAATTCTCTCTTAACATTTAAGGTGCAAAATTAAAAGAAAATGTAAGAAATGCTTAATAAAGTGTAATAAAATAGTGCAATGCGTTTATTATATCAGATGCCTTTAGAGAAAACTACAACAAAAATATATTTTTGTAATATATTTGAGTTTGATGTTAATTCATTGGCGGGCCACCAGGGGGCAATACCGCGCTGTATACTATATGTGTCGTGTGCACTGAATGCAGTAAAAGAAGAATACAGTTTTTCTTCATGCCTCCGTTTCTTTACCTCTGGTTGTCTCACACAAAAAGCAAGTAATATTATAGATGTTAGTTGTGCATATTGATGCAAACATAACAATTGTCATACCAAAGAATAAACTACCCGCCGTTTCACTGTATGCCATTTTGCATGTGTGGGAAACTGTTATAATGCACTACTTTTCCCCTCTCACAGTTTTGGAAGCACTAAAACTCTTTTTACCTTCTGACCAATCAGGTAGCTTATTAAAAACATTTTTTCTTGTGTTGAGTAATAACAGTTGTTTAGTGTGCATGTTTCGTGAGAACTTTTCTCATATCAGCACAAAATGTGCTCTGAGCAGTGCTTCTCTTTAAAAAAAAGTGTGAAAACTTCCTCACGAGTCTTGTTAAAATTCATAACTGTGTAAAAAGAATACTAAAAATTCTGCAACCATGAAGGGTTTAGCTTGCTGAACTTTCTAATTAAAATGACCAAATTTCACCTCACTATGTAGAGATGAAGCAATACAAGATTTCCAATTATGCAAGACATGTATTGGTGGTATCAGCAGAATATAAACATAAGCTTTTATTAACTGTTTGTGCATCAACCGATTGTTATGCTGAGCATTATTACTTTCTGTTAATTCTAATATGTGTTCTACACTCATGTTTCTATCTTGCATAGATCATAAGTCATGCTTGTGCTATACAGTATATATTCAGGATGGAGTTTATGCTGAACCCTTAAAACTTTACATAATTTAAGGGTTTCCTGCCCAGACTGCCAGCATACAGTATTAGTTACTTCACACAAACACCTCAAACACAAGCATTAGCCCTTATAATAATAGTGTTTAAATTTGTATTATCATCATCACTACAATAGTGTTTACTGGGGCATGACATTCCTGGAAAAAGTGTTGACCTTAATGTCTGTCTGGCCCTTTGTGTACATACACATTAAACAGGAGCTAAGCCTTCATTGAGTGATGAGAGTGAAAATGCAAGGTAGACAATTCTGTGCAGTTGAAGCAGGCATGTGTGAATGAAGGGGGATTTTTAGGAATTTAGAGTCTATACTGTAAGTCCTGAGCCCTAAAAAAAATTACTTTTGTGTTCATTTAACTTTCCCTGAATGTCTTTAGGTATGGTTCAAAATAGGACAAGGTTGGTAATAAATAGAATAAACAGGGCTAAACTGTTAGTCCTGGAAGCTAAATGCAAATCATAATTTTATAAAATTCGATTGTTAGTAAATGTCTGTTCATTTGCCATTAGGTTTGAGCTAAAAAAAAAAAAAAAAAAAAAAAAAATATATATATATATATATATATATATATACTGTAGGGCTGCACGATATATCGAAAAAATATCGTTATCGCGATAATGGCATGCGCGATAACCATATCGCAAGGAGTTGCGATAAATACTTTAATTGCCAAGCATTTGTGTGTCCAAATTTGACCAATCAGATTGGCCCTTACTATGTTTATACCCGCTTATATCTTTATATATATATATATATATATATATTATTTATATCTTTATACTTCATTCTGTCGCGAACTAACCCCGGATGATCAGAAGATTTAGCGATTAGCCGTTAGCCGCGATTAGCCGTTAGCCGCGATTAGCCGTTAGCCGCGATTAGCCGTTAGCCTTTTATAGACGGTAAACCCAAACGCGGAAGCAAGCGAGTAGGCAGGATAACCACGCGAATTAGTTTAAGGACTCTCACAGAAGGGGAGCAAGGGATAAACACACATTTAACCTGCGTCCTATAAACACACACTCGAATCTGAACTGACATGGCGAACACAGTGACTAAGCTGTATGCACTAGTTTGTTTACTCCTCTTATATTTCCGGGTTCGCGCCCGCATTACTTCTGGGTCCTAGTGCCGGTCGCGGAGCGTGTGTGTGTGTGTGTGTACGTGCGTGCGTGCTTGCTTGTTTGTGTGTGTGTGCGCGCGCGTGTGTGTGACAAATAGTATACTTTTATTTTTATTTTTGTTTAATAATATTTATTTTTATAAAAAAAAAAAACAGGCAAGCCAAAGAGAATATTTTGTTTAAAAGATGCTCTTGTTTTAAGACACTAATGATGAGTGTATGGTTCCACTTAAATAAAAAGTCATGTTTGAAAGTAATTCATATTGTGTTGGCAGGTTTATAGTAACAGCAAACCAGAAGTCAGAATATCTGCTGAGGGTTTTAAGTCATTCATAGTGTTTTGAAGTCTAAATATTTGCAACTTCCTTGACATATAGTTTCTTTTTAGCCTGAATTAGATTTAATTACATCAGAAGAATATCTATTACCTGTTTATTTTAGTCTGATCATTACATATGAATAAATAATTGAAAAAAATAGGCAATAATAATAATTAAAAAAAAAATGCATTTCTCTAGGGAAATGTTATATCGCAAGAAATATCATTATCGCAGTCTTCAACAACAATATCGCATATCGCATATTTTCCTAATATCGTGTGTATAAAAAATATAATGTCCTTATTTCCTTGTAAAACATTGACACTTTAAAGACTTTTTAAAATTAGGACGGATTGTAGCTGAAAGATGTACACGTTGGACATTGTGAAAAAAATGTTTTCGGGAAGAAAAAATTCATGAATGGAGTGAAGTTAAAATGTAAAAAAAAATAATAATAATAATCAACAGGGAAACTATAGCTATGTTTAACATACACACAGTCGGACGAGAACTCACAGGATTGGAACTAAACAGCTATGTGTCCACAAGAAAATCTCATGATAGTGAGTTTTATCAGAAAAAAAGTCTGCATTTGCTATGGAGCATAAAGATTGGTCTTTGGAGCAATGAAAAGAGGTCATGTGGTCTGATGAGTTTGATTTATCCTGTTCCAGAGTGCTGGGTGTATCAGTGTGAGAAGGGAAGCGTATGAGGCGAAGCACTCAATCATGTATAGTGCCTACTGTTCGAGTCTCTGGAGGCAGTGTTAAGATCTGGTGTTGCTTCAGTTGGTCGACTCTAGGCTTAACAACATCATCTGGCAAAAAATGAAGTCAGCTGATGACCTAAATGTACCGAATGACCAGGTTATTATATTAATGGAGTTTATATTTTAGGACATAAATTGTGAAAGAGCGGTTCTAAGAGAATAAGAAATAATTCTGGCCAAAACATTGTGTTGTGTAAAACGAAAGGTGACTGAAAGAAATGCTAGAGTCTTTTTGGCCAGGCAGTGTAGCTACTTGCTGTTAAAATGTAGTGCACTATGCAACTCTGTTCCTGTGCTTTCAGTTTTGTGCAGCTGAAGTTGACAGATTACTATAATTGATACCACTCTTTTTAAGGGTGTATCTGAGGATGTAAGTTTTATGTAGCAACATGAATTTCTTTAATTTGTGTATTGTTCAGTTTGAGTCTTCTGCCAGAGTTATTTTGTCTAACCAGACCTTACTGTTGTAATGTAAAGTAATGTAATGTAATGCAATGTAATTATTGTTTCTTGTATGAAATGTATGACTGAGCGTTGTCTTTTCAGCAACAACTGGTGGCGTATGTATCTTGGGTGAACGCTCAGCTGAGGAAGAAGCCAGGTCTGAAGCCTGTGAGTGACCTGCGGCAGGATCTCCGAGACGGCGTGGTCCTCACACACCTCATTGAGATAGTGGGTAAGAAGAAAAGCCAACATAATAAACGTCAAGCTGTTTACTATTTCTCTGACCTGACTATTGATAGTTTGATAACCGCATTATTTTTTATTATTTTATTTAATAAAATAATTTTGACTCTTGATTGTTTTCTTACGGTACTACATTAGGTAGTAACAAACCTCCCTACGTGCACTCCATCCTGTTTCAGTAATTTTTCATAATTTTAAACTAACACATTGTGCTGGTATTGATTTGATAAAAAAGACCTTGATTAGCTGAATCGTCGGTGTCAGATTTGGTTTAGAATTGAGGTTTTAGTGTATTGCTAATATTTTAGGGTCGAATTGTCTCCATTTACATTACTTTTTAAGGTAAAATGCGTATTGGAATATGAATTCTCACCTTAAGAACTCGCCACCAGAACTAATTAAATTTGAGGTTTCGCTGTATATAATTTAATCACAAAGTATAAATTATGCTGGATGTACTGTATTTTACACAAATTGGTAATCTGTATCTTCTTCTATTATCTACTGTATAGTCTTGTGCAAAAGTTTAGGCACCCCTTGATAAATAACAGATTTTGGTGATTTTTTTTAATTGAAAAGATGTTTCTCTTGGAAATGGAAAAAATGTACAATATTTTCAGCACACATTAATGCATAGTTACTTTTTATGTCATAAATTGCTTATTTATCAAGGAGTGCCTAAACTTGCATAAGACTGTATAAGAAAACTGTAAAGTTGGTGTATCTGTCTGTATTTTCTGTCCATATTTGCGAAAAAACTATTTGGGGTCCACACACTTCAGAGTAACACATAAAAATTTTTGTTAATTCCCAAATTCAACAGATGTCGTTGTAAAAATTTTTCAAAACACTAATGACTGTGCAATTAAATTCCACGCTACAAAGTTGTGAGCACATGTATTTCCTTAATATAAACAGAGAAAATTATACTTAAATTACAAAGAATTGCTATTTGTCTAAGAGCAACTCTTTCAGGACTTGGGTTAGAACTGTTAGTACAGGTTGCAATTGTAGTAATGCTCTTGTTCTAATAGGTTATCATTTCTGTAATACTGCACACAAGGTCCTGTATGTCAGATACCATCTGTAATAAAAACAATAATAATTAAATGAACATATGATTTATGAGAGGAGTCTTCAGTGTCAGTTAAGCTTTATTTCACTCAGGTGTAAATTTTCTGACACAGCAGTCCTCTAGATGGAGCGATTTTGGATTCTGTGTAACATGACAAGCTGAATTCTTGCCTTATTGTTTTCAAGTCAGAGACAGAAAGAGACTTAGCTGTTGCATGGATGCTCTGTTACTTTAAAAGTGATTATAAACATATAAAACAAATGATGTATTGTTATTCAATAAGTACGAATTGTAATGGTTGGCATTTTTCTGTAGTGAATAAAACCCTTTAGGATGTGCTGAATGTTTCATGAATGTGTTCAGGATATGCAGTTTTGGGAATATAATCAAGGTGGTAAAGGTAACTCCCCTTTTTTATGCCAACACATTATTTACCATGAAGTGTTGTCTTATCATTTTAGGTATGCCGGGCTTTAAAGATATCTAGTCATTTCATGGTTCATATATCAAAATATGATTAAACTGTTACCAGTGTCCAGTATTATTATTATTATTTTAGACATTCTGCTGTGAAGTTTTAATGGCTTTAGTCCCTTTTCACATGACGACATGCTGATTTAACACTGCACGTTAGAACTGATTTATTGTCAGTTTATATTCTTATTTACGCAGCTTTTTGTTTTATTTGCATGATAGCTGGCGAGCTCCTTGAGGGTATTCACTATTCACCAAAGGACAGCCAAGAGAAGAGAGAAAATGTGGAGAAGGTTTTGCAGTTTGTGTCATCTAAGCGGATACGCATGCCCCAGACATCTGCCAGAGGTGTGTTACTGACTAACTAACAAGTAGACTTGCTTCCATAGAAACATTTATCCCCTGCTTTTAACAAAAGTTCATCTCTGCTTTCGCTTCTCGCAGACATCGTGGACGGGAACCTCAAATCTGCCATGAGGCTCATCCTGGCTCTAGCAGCACATTTTAAGCCGTCTGCCACAGCCAATCACAGAGCAGGTGCAGCTTTGGGTAGAAACTCGACCTGCTCCTCAGCCAATCACAGACCTCATTCTACTATGGCCATGGCCCAGAATGCAGCAGCGGCTCTAGCCGCTGCCCGGAATGATGCGTCTCGCTCAGGGCGGAGCGTTCAACAGCTCAGACAGGACTGGCACAGGTCAGCCTTCATTCACTGTTCTTTTGACACGATTGATACACGATTATAACACTGTACTGTAAGTTGTGTTGGTTCATGCAGTTATGGGATGTGTTTGTGTTTTCTGACTTTTTTTTTTTTTTAAAGGAAATCGTGATGACTCATTGCAGCCGTTTTTCTAATCTACAGTCAGGACAAGTCACTAATATTGCACATAATGAGATATAATCACACATTATAGCCACATTTCTGTAACATTAAGTTTATTCCGTACATATGCTTGTTGGAATGTAAATCCTGGAGCTCAATGACTTAGTGCTCAGGCTTTAACAGGATGAAAAGGATAAAGAAGGGATTCTCTGTCTCACTTTAAGAGGTGTTGCTGTGTATAATGTGGCCCTCTACTGGTTGTCAGCGTTTTACACCCCTCACATACACACTTAATTCCTAACTTTAATTAGCATCCTTTAAAAATTCTGTAAATAAGCTGAGACACGCCGTCAGACATTTCATGCTTCTGATAGGAAGTAAGAAAGAGAAAGTGTTATCAATATCTGTGAAAGTGTTATCAAGATCAATATCTCACAAGCAAAAGTGCGGTTATACTGAATAACTACACATATCCAATATATCACAGTCCCACTGATATTCAGTATAACCTCATGATTCTGACAACAGTTCTCTGAATAAGGCATGAATATGGAGTAAGTAGCACTGTTTATTTTTGCTCCACTAGTGGAAATCATAGACTGTATTAACAAGAACTGGACAAACCCTATGCTAATACATTTGATTGCGCTCCATCCTTCATACCTTACACGTCGCCTTGTGTCAAGTCCTACGTATCTTGTGGTAAGTTTTTTCCCAGTTAGCTGGTTAGTTGGGGGGACGTTACTTTTTAAAGTAACTAATTACATTACAAAATTACTGTCATTAAAAGTAACTAGTTACATTACAGCGTTACTTTCTGAAAAAAGTAACTAGAGTTAGAGTACTTTTCCATTGCAGAGCGTCAGCGAAGGCCCATAATCTGTTAACTACTAATAGCCATTTCAATCTTTCCGTGCTTCGGCCCTTGTGGAAGCTCGCGGACCTTGCAGAACTTTGCGGAACGTCGGGTGGTCACTCGGAGCGGCTAACACCGCTTCTCACCGCGAGTCAAACCGCATAGGTGAGATAGGGCTATAACAGCAGGGATAACAGAGGGGCCAGGTTATCAGGGGCGGGGCGTGTAGATCGACTTTCACACACGGAATCACTGCAGACTGGCTTACGGATTACATAAATTGTCTGAAAAACGAATTACATTTTTGAAAACGTAAATAACTGAGTACTTAAATGGTGTACCTAATGCATTAGATTACTCGTTACATCAAAAAAGTAATCCAAGTACTCTTAACGCGTTACACCTAACACTGCTTAAAGCCCCTAATTATGCACAACTTTATGGCTTAATATAATTTTATCTGATTCCTATTTTGAATAGGAAATTTAGCTTTAGAAACCAGACCCTTTTTTTTTATGTGCCAGGCTGCAAACGTTTAATTTTGTTGTAAAGTTGGCCATATTAACATGGGAGTCTATGAGTATTGACTTGATCATTTGAGCAATTGCACATTTTGGCACTTTATGAAACCACATTGGTTACATTGTACAGATCTGAGGTGGAAATGGATGCAAATCATGCCACAACTTTGTCAGGTAGCTGGCTAGCCTGCTTGCAAGAATTTAATGAAGTAGACGTCCTGTTCTTTACATTCATTCAAACCAAAAGTCACACCCTTATTTTAAGTGACCTACACCTCGATGCTTTGCAGTTAAAGTTAGTTAAAGTACTTGGCGAGTATGTACCGAAACATAATTGCCCAAGATAAGAATCTGAATCTCATTTCTCAAATCTGAATGTTCAAAAGGTGTTAATTATTTTTAGTTTAGTAACAACTACAAAAAACAACAAAAAATATGCAATTACTTTAACTGTTTACTTGTAAATCTAACTTTATAAACAGTTAAAGTAGTTAATTATTTGTTTATTAATAAAGTTTAAAAAATAAGTAAATGTTAGCAAATTGAGGTGATGCACAAGGAATAAACCACTTATGGAATGCATCGACCTCTGGGTGGTAAAAAACCTCTCAGCTTAATGTTAGTCTGCAGTCATACATCCATGTCATTGGTTATTTTCAAATTCAAATTTTATTTGTCACATACACAGTATGATATGTAGTGAAATGCCGTAACGACCACCCGTGACCTTAAAAATGTAATTTAAAAAAAAAACAGTTAACAAGAAATAAATAGAACAAAATATGAAAAACTTATAAATAAAAATATATAAGAAATGAGAGAAAAATATAAAGATGAATTTAAATGGAAATAACTGGAAATGACCAGGAAGTGTGGAAATATGCATGTGTATGTATATGTCCATGGTCCATAAATGTCCATAATCTGTGCAAAAGTGCAAATGTGCAAGAATGTGCAATGTACCATGAATGTTCAGGGTATGTGCAACTGTGCATGAGTGTCCATTTATATGTATTATGCAAAAATGCAGAGAGACTCAGTCCTGTAAAATGTCCATAACTGTGAATTGTGCAACGTGCAGAGACGCAGAGATTGTTTAGTCCTGAGTATTGAATGTAACAGCACGTTGTATCATGTTTTATTCCTCAATAAATTCATCATCATTTTAGTATTATTAAATATTAAAATGGTAGCACGGTGGTGTAGTGGTTAGCACTGTCGCCTTGCACCTTCAGGGTCTGGGTTTGATTCCCAGCCAGGTTTGATTCCCGCCTCTGTTTGAACGGAGTTTGCATGTTTGGTGCTTGGTGGGTTTCCTCAGGGTACTCCAGTTTCCTCCCACAGTCCAAAGACCTGCAGATTAAAATTAAGGAATGCTTGAAGAACAAATTGCTGTTTTGGCATGATTCCATCTTTGTATAACACACTATAATCTTTTTCTAATTTAGAATTAAGAGAATGATTATATTTCTCTTGACCTACTGTTTGCTTTTAGCCAAGAAAGAGCAGCTATGGTTTAAATATAGACTCCTGAACCCTCTTTTATGGCTTTAACCTAAAGATTCACTGATTGGAACGTCCTCCAGACTGATTGCCGCTCACTCTTTACGCCCCTTAGACGAGGCTCCAGCGCTGATGAGGAGATTGAGAACCCATGCTGGAGTGTGCGGGCTTTGGTCCAGCAGTATGAGGGAGGAAACGGTGTGGATGAAACAGAGACCGGAGAACCAAGGTAAGACCTTGTGCACGTGCAGCAATCAAAAATTAACAATGTAGGTACATTATTACCCATGACCATATAAATGTTTTTAGGAAGAATAGCAATAAAAAAATAATGATATATTGATATCTGCGTAAATTAGCATACACCTATAGAAGATGATATTGTGACAGCAGCAGAAGGCAGAGGTGCGCCAAATGTGCTGTGAAGAATGTAAACATGAAGGAACTGTTCACACAGCTTGCTTTCGCCTCATGTTGAAACCTGTTCACGTGGCTCCTTCACCAGGGCACGAGATGAACAGATGAGTAAGGGTTAAAGATTACAACCGATGGCTTGTTGGCACGGCCGGGTCTCTGTCAGCCGACGAGAACAATACCAGCATTCTGCGTACCCCCTGCTCGGGGTCAGATTGGCTCAGTGCCTCCGTTGTTTGTGTTGCAGCTCTGACAAACACCCTACAGCACCTGATTACAAGATCTTCATTCTCCTCCTGGCTGGTAGAAGCAGCTGATAGTCAGGTGTGAAGTGTGAAGCTGTTTGTATATAGATGTTCTGCATTTTAGACCCATAGCTTTTAAATTGAATAAATAAATAAGTAAATAACATGTCATAAACACGTACTATTTTCAAGCAATAAATAAAATCATCATGCTATTCTAGGAAGATACAAGGGGCATTCATATCAAATGCCAGAGTGCTTGTAATGCGTTATTCATCTAAATTTAAGGATCAGGTGTGCGACTCTATAATGGAGTGGTCTCTGAGCCACCTCGGCCAGGATCATCATCCATGGACCTACAGTCTTCTTGAAGTGTTTGCACTATTCAGATGTTTTATTGCTGCTTAGAGTCTCATCAACATACCGTGGTTGAAGTCTTCTGTAAATGTCGATCAGTTTTTTACGCTTTCGTTCACAGCCCCGGTTTGACTTGAACGCCTATCGCATTAATGACTTTATCCTTCTCCTGAAGAGTTTTATTATACCATACCTCAGTAATTTGCAGAGGCTGTCCTGCTTCTAAAGATGAATTGCATTTCTTATTTATTTATCAGTGACATTTATTTAGAATCATTATTATTGCAGCTCTCTCGCCAGCCTCACATCACATCACTATAAACACAGTGATCATATTCGATTTAGAGCTCGTTATAGTTATGAGCTATATACAAGAAGGACAACTCTCTCAAAGCTTTAATCCATAAGAAAGGCCAGAGGCTATACACTTGCTAAACCAGAGTGACAAGAGAGTGCAGCTATTGAGGAGAGTGTCGGCTCTGTCTCAATCCCCACTCACTACTCTTTGAGGGTTCATTCCTAAAATCTTTTTCAAAAACAAAGGGTGATGTTTGAGTGGGAAGATGTATTTAAAAGTGAAGGTGGAAATGTTCTGTTTCTTTTTTGTTGATGTTAGAAACTGTTAAAGCTTAGTGCTTTAAAGACTCGCACATGCGGCCTGGAGGCTATCCCAGGAGACTTTGGGCACAAGGCATACGGTGATATGGTGCCAATCCGTTGCAGGGCACAAACACGCACACATACACACACATTGTGGGGGCAATTTAAGAACACCAGTTATCCTAATCAGGATGTCTTTGGACTGTAGTAGGAAACCGAAGGTCCTGGAGGAAACCCACCAAGCACCAGGAGAACATTACACACACACACGGGAATCCAGCCCTCGTCCCTGGAGGTGTGAGGCTACAGTGCTAACTACTACACCACTGTGCCACCTATCTAAAAATATTATTTGTCGAGGTTATGGCAGATCTGCAAGGTCAAGAAAAGGTTTAGAAATGATTAGCTCTTATTCATCACTAATTCCAGATAGAAAAAAAAGTGTTTGGAAAATTCCCAGATAATTGTTCCCTATAGTAATTTTTTAAGTTTCTGATGGGCAAGATGTTTTCTGTTTTTATCCTTCATGATTGGCATGATTGACCTTTATGGCCTAAATTGCCAAGTAAACAACATAGAATATTTTGAGCACGAACATACATAAAAACATTTAGGAAGTCTTTCTTAGAAAAGTTTTTTTTCTGTGATAATAATAATGAACTCTGTAACATTCTGAGAAGATACAAAAGTATGTTGGGGCCTCCAGTAAGCAGTACAGAGCAAAGCCTATTGAAGCTGACCCCGTGCCACTTCCAGTTCCCCCTGGCCTCGATCCCACCTCACCCATGCACTGTTCATAGGGAGGGAGCGAGGGAAGACTTTGAGGGAGGGATTGGGGAGATAGGAGGAGCATTAGAGGAGGGCTGAGCTGTGCCTGACATCTCAGCAAGGGAAAGCAGTGCGAGGAAAAAATAAACAGAAGGAACCCGGCTTTGTTCCGTGGCTCTGCAGTCTCTCTGACTGCGGGTAGTATGTCATAAAAATGTGGACTAGTTCAAAAGAGAAGATATTTCAACGAAAAATGGCCACATAGAAATAGAGAACAGAGCAGGATGCAGCTGCCTTGATGACAAACTAGAGCTTTGCTCCTCTGTTATTGAAGCAAAGCAGGATTTCCATATGTGCCACGTCGGGAGCAGCAGAACAGTGGATGACACACTCAAAACCTTTTAACTGTTTCACAGTATTAGCCTGGACGATGGAGGTTTGCTCTCTGTGATGATAATTTGTCCTTTAGTGATTTGTCACTGGACAGCTTGGGGAGGCTTCTGTCTCAACCGTAAACCTGTGGATGGGTCTCAGACTGGTCCCTATAGAAGAGCACAGGAGTGAGAAAGATGCAAGTGAGCAGTTTTTCTATCTATTATTACACGGATGAGTAGGAGCAGCGCTGTGGGATTGAGACATAAGCCAGCATGGGAGCTAAACAGATCAAATGGTAAGAGAGTTTTTCTTGCTCCTTACTTTTTAGCAACATAACTACATCGCAAAGCAAATATACCAAAACACTTCTTGAAGTAAATGATTGATTGCATTCCAGTTAAGGCTAGATTTTTGTATGAACATTTAAGATTTTGAGTAAACACAGTGCAGAGAAAGATTAACATTTTTCTTCATTAGTGTAATTGCAATATTTGCAATTTTGAATGTTTCCATGCTACAGTACACCAGAACTCAGAGTAAGCTTATGACATTTAAAGAAATAATAGCAACATTATAATGACTGGGAATGAATAAACAAGAGCTATTCCAAAAGTGAATTACAGTGTCTCATGTTTTGCTTGCACCTGTAATAAGTGATGCATATTATCCTCCTCAATCAGCAAACTATTAGTCAGTGTTATAGATTTCACAAGCGCCCATGTCTGTGCTTTGAATCATCTAAAGCCAAAGCTTATTTACATTTAGCCATTTGGTAGACGCTCTTATCCAGAGCGACTTACATTTGTTTTTTTTATCTCATTACACATCTGAGCAGTTGAGGGTTCAGGGTCTTGCCATGAGTGCAAATCAAAGCTGTTCCTCCATGATTATTGAAAGTGGCGCGATTTTCTGAAAATAGTCTGTTTCCAGTGCCGATGGGCTTCGCGGTCTATTTTGGTTCGTTTAGAACTCTGCATATGTGAAAGCAAACCGTACCCATGTCTGTTTACTACATTGTAACATTTTTCTGACTGGTGCGGACTAAACCAATCGAACTATAGGTGTGAAAGCACCCTTAGACTGATTATTGACTTGACCCAAGTTTACAGAGAGGTTTTTACTTATACTACCAGACCAAAATCTGGACACACTGTCTCACTCCATGGTCATTCCTGATTTTAATTTCTTTCTACATTGTAAAACAGGGCTGAACAGTTGATATTGGGATACGTCTGCTACTTATGCTTTGTAAAGCCTTCATAACGGCCCTAATCTGAGACGCTGTAAATTATTATTTTTTTCCCCCTTTTTTTTCTTTTGAGGCTGGTAACTCTAAATTCAGCTGAGGTAAGTTTTGGTCTTGCTTTCCTGGGATGGAATAGCGGTACTATTCATGTGCTGTTTACAGAGGTGTTAGGTGTGGTGTTGTTCCAAATCAGTGGCATTAAGTGGCATCTGTGTTGTGCTTAGCTTTACTATTTTATGTTAAATGAAACCAGCTGTTGCTGGTGGAATATTAGTGGGCAATTTGATCATTATCAGTGATGCTGTTTTTTCTTTTTTAACTGCAGGACTTCATATGTGTCTGGAATATGCTCTTTGATCAGAATAGGTTTAATATTGTGAGGCATTTCCTTTTTTTTCCAATGCATGGTTGAGTGTGAACAAAGAGACAATATTGTTTGTGTGTAACCATTTCAAACATATAGAATGAATATTCTAGATTCATTAGAAGTAGTGCGAAATATTTCAAGCCTTTATGGTTTTCATTTTGTTGATAAAATCCTGTGTTGCAAAACAAGTTTACTTCATTACATGAATTATGATATATTTTATGGCCTTTGGCTGTGTGCTGATGGGTTATTCAAGACCAGATTGCTTTGATAGCAGCCTTCAGCTCGTCTGCATTGTTTAATCAGTTTTTTGACATTTTCCTCCTAACAATACCTTATTTATTCTCTATGGCGTTCAGTCAGGCGAGTTGCCTGGCCAATTAAGCACAGTAATATCATGGTTGGCAAACCAGTTGGTGGTAGTTTTGTCACTGATCCTGCTGGAAAAGTCCTTCTGGAAAAGAAAATTGCCCTCTTCATAAAGATTGAAAGCAGATAAAAATATAAAGTCCTCCTGGTAGAGGTCTGCGAGGACTTTAGATATGATAAAACACAGTGGAGTCACACAAGTAGGTGACATGTCACAAATCATCACAGCCTTTTTCTTCTTTGCTCAGGTAAGATGCTTCTGGTTCAGGAGTGGCTTGATACTCGGAATGCACTAGTAGCTCATTTCCTGAAGACCTATGTGCATGGTGGCTCTTGATGCACCTCACTCCACTCCTTGTTAAGCTGTCATACATCCTTGAATCTGCTTTGCTTGACAATCTTCCTTTGAATGCAGTCATCACTGTCACTTGTGTACCTTTTCTTACCACACTTTTCCCTTCTAGTCATTGTTCCATGCGTAGGCTTCCGTACAACCGGTCTTTTTATCAGTAACCTTCTATGACTTACCTTCCCTGTGCAGGGGTCATGTGATCATATTTTGGACAATTGTCAAGTCAGCAGTCTTCCCATGATTATAGTTGCATGTACTGAGCTAGACTGAAAAATACACAGTATTTATACTGTACGAATGAATGGTAATTTACTCAAACACAAAATGAAATATATTGAGATATTGGATTTTTGATTTCCGTGAGCTGTAAGCCATAATCATCTAAATTAAACAAACAAAAAAAAGACATGAAATACTTTACTTTATTTGTAAGGAATTTAGAAAATATCAGAGTAAGATTTTCTGTGATGCACTGTGGTTTTGCTCAAGAAATATGAACAATGCTATCCGTATAGACATTCAGATGCTTACAGGTGACTTAAACTAGCATCAAAAGGCACATAAAGATCTCTGGTTACTTTGGAGGAGCCACGTGGTGCCTCAGATCGGACGTGCCTGGGTATATTTGACTTGGCCCTGCTTATCACTTTGGCTGAAGCCCTTCAAAAATAAACCAGCATTCTTTGGTAATAGGAAGTGACTGTTTCGTTCACACAGGCTAAAGTGCTGTGCCCGCCTATTCTGTAAATTCTCGTTGTCACTTCAATGATGTATGTCACTTCAACACAATGTAGAGGTTCAAATGTTGTCAGCTGTATTTCATCATCTTGGTTTTTAGTTCTCTTTCTGTGGTATGTCTGTGTCTTCTTAAAACAAGTATGCAGTTGAAATGCTTTTTCACTGTTGAACAAACATGCTTATTAATCAAATTCAAGACTTAGCAATAGTTAGGCTTCCTTTCTTCTTTCCTTTTCTTATTTCAGGCTGATACAGATTTTGTGCCAACACTTTTCTTCAGAGTCACTGTTTTGCTTGTGAGACGCATGACTTTTTGGCACATGTGCCAAATTCTGACTGCTGCAGTGTAAATACACTGTTCAGTCTTCCTGTAGTTACATCTTAGAATTAGTGTTTAATGTAGGGTGTCTAATGATCTCTCATCAGTCTAGTCATATCAGATTCAGACTGCAACAAGCACAAATATAGAGATTATGCTTTTCCTGATGGGATTCTCTAAACTTCCTCGAGCTATTTCCTGCTGTGTGGACAGTTACATAATAGGAAATGCTTCATGCTTACATTAGCAGCTTATCACATACACTGTAAACCAACTTATTAGAATATGCATGTCCTTAGTGCTGTAGTCACTTTTTGTCTATTGATATGTGAGCAATGTTGTAATCCAGCAGTTACAGAAAGGTTATGGAAAAGTTGGCCACCTTTAGCTTAGCATCATAATAGTTAAAAGCTGAGGAAATATCTCTAAAGGAATAAAAACCAGACTAGACTTCATGAATAAGAGTTTTAAAAATGCTGTATAATCAAGCGGGGCCAGGGGTAGCTCAGTGGTTAAGGCATTGGATTTAAGTTTGTAGAATATAAAGTTGCAGCATTTTTTATTTCTTTTTTTTTTTGCCGATACATCTAGCCTAGAAGATCACAGTGCCAGAAACAAACGAGATCTGTTGATGTATGACCAGCGTTGCATGTTTAAATGTTATTTGTCAGAAAGGCTCATTTTGAAGACCACCCCCATTCATGCACAAAGCTGGTGCCTATTTTAAGCACTGGGATACACTTTTACTTGATGTGGGTTTCATAGCCGCAGGCAACTGTTAGTCACTTTTCAACTTTTTGTGTTTTGGTATTAAGAAAAAGAAACGTGGATGTTTCATAGAGAGTTCTGACATCCATGCCTATTGAACTGATGATCTGTACCCCAGTTCCTTTGAAGTGCTAGCACAGTGTCTCACATCTGTGTTCAAAGCTTCTGAAAAATTCAGCTTGTTCAAGACTGTTCAAGAGAATTCTGGGTGTTAATTCTGTATACAATAGTAATATATTAAAAGCAAAGATGGATATGGTGCAGTGTAAGTTGGTGGATGTGCAGTGATATCTAAAATGGCTAATCAGCTTATTTCATGTAAGAACAAAATGTTTCTTTAAATAGTTTATAAAGAAATACTACATATACTCATAAATATTATATTTGATAAGGAACATGTGTGCACGTCATTAATTTATGTAGTTATTCAATTACATTAATGTCATTTAGCAAAAGCCTTGTCCAACAGCGACAACTTGGTGGGGCTGGAGTTTGAACCTACAACCTTCTGATCAGTAGCCCAATGCCTCAACCACTGAGCTACCCTTGCCCCAATTAGCCAATTTTAGGGAGCTCACACAATATGAAAAATTACACAAAAAATGGTGTACAGTCAGTCAACACCTGATCATTCAGTGACATTGACTGTGGCATGGTAGTTGTTGGCAGTTATGTGTGGTTGAGTATTTCATAAACTGCTTCTCTGCTGTGATTTAAAATGCAGCAGTCTCTGGATTTCATATAGAATAATGTGAATACTTTCATCTTTGTAGATTGAAACAAGTCAAAGGAAAATATACTGACGAGTTTGAACTGACCGGAAGCCTACAATAGTTCAACCGAACACTCTTTACAAACATGTTGAGCAGAAAAGCATCTCAGAACACATTAAAACTAAAGGCAGATGGTTTACAACAGCAGAAGACATTATTGGGTTCTATTCCCATCATCCAAGGACAGGAACAAGACCTGTGGGCACAGATCACCCCAAGTACCGTACGACTACACTTTCTGATCTTATTGGAAACTTGACAAGTATCCATGAGAAACTAAGAAACTTTTCCCCTGGTATCAGACGGTAGCTGATGTTTATCTAGGGATAATGAGTTCCAGATTTTATTTAAGAGAATGAAACAAGTCAGCATCTGCCTTTATCCTCGTGATGTGATCCTTGTTGACGATCCTAACACTTTTTTTTTAGAACTGTCAGACTGCATTATAAATAGAGAAGCAATTAAAACATGCCATCAAGATTTTATCCCACATTTTTTTTCCTGCACAAAAGTAGCATTGTGATGTTGTGCCCTGTGTCCAAATGTGGCATGTGTATGGAGAGGTGAGGGTATTTTTATGTTGACCGGAGTCAAACCCCACAAAAGGCCAGTATTTCTCATCTCTATAACAGTGTCCTGTATTTTAGTCCTGCTCTCTCTCTCTCTCTCTCACACACACACACACACATACAAACACACTCTCTCACTAAAGCCGCAACATCTGCCCCTATGTAAAACTGTTATTGATGTAGTAAAATAAATGTTACTCCAGCATCCGGTACGCTCACAGTTTTAGGTTGTAACATATCGCCAAGCACAGAAGATAAAATTGTAATTGTATTTCCAATCAGCAGGGTTATAGCATTCTTCATTTTTAAACCGTATACCAGGTGGGTTGTCTTGTCAGCCAGGTGTAATTACTAAAGTACTTTGTCTTTGCTCATAACTACGTAATAGTCAGGAAGTCCGGAGCAGTGGAGTGCTTTCTAACGGTGGTTTTACACAGAGGATTCAATTTCAACCATGGATCTAGTTTCAGAGTCTATAATGTTTTTTTTTTTTTACCGTATTATTTATAGCATCATTATTTTTAAAGTAGTCTGACATTCACTCTACTGTACATCTACACAGCTCTATTTGAGGCAGGACGCAGTGGTTAACCCATACCAGTAAAATAACTGCAGCTTTTAATAGAAGCTCACTTTTCAGCAAGATCTGATGCTCTCTAGAGGTATTCATTCCCTTTTCTCTCCGAATGGGCTTGAACAGATTTGTCTGTTCGACTGGTTGATGAAAAGTAGTTAATCCTCATGCAGGGAATTTAGACATGAGGACTGTATTGATCAAGGGAGCGCTTCTGTCCTGACCTTTTTTGGGGGATGTGAGTGTGAGTAAGGATCAGAGAGACTAAGAGAGAGATTTTCTGCTGCTTTGATGTGGGCTAAGAGGCAGCTGGTACATAGGGAACTGAATGGAGATTAGAGTGCGGTACCGCTCGGTCTCGAGTGTCTGCCAGAGACGCTACAGTATTTTACAGTTCGGTCAAATCTGGGACGCCTCCCTATTACGCAACAGTCAGCCATGCAACCATAGATTACATGTTTTCCGTCATGATTACCGTCTTCAGCTAAACAGAGAGATAGACAGAAGATTAACCAATTCAGTCAAGTAAACAGCCATGCTTCCTTATTTCTCAGCATTTGTAACTCCAATCAGGCACTCAGTCACAACATTTATTAAGTACAACTTCACACAGGTCATTTTGCTGGTTCAAAATTACCCTTGGTTGCTCATGGGTTGATGTGTAGATAGATCCACCCATCTATTCATGGAAGGAGAAAACGAGTGGTGGACCAATCTACAATAAATGTTACTCCTGCATTAGGTACGCTCACAGTTTTAGGGTGTAACTTAGTGCCAAGCACAGATATAGTGTACCATGTTGTCAGATATTGTGGTGGTACAAGTGTGTGTTGTGCTACAGCATTTACTGGCACATACAGTAGGATTGTTTCTTTATCGATTGGTTAGAAAATGTCCACCAACCAAAAGTATCAAGCTAACAGTAATCCTGTGTAATATAATTAATTTGCTAATGATGCAGTTAATGATTAATGAGAAATACAGTGTGAAATGTAAGTCAAGTGTTAATGAAGGTATTCGCATTAAGTTTATGCATGGATTTTTTTTGTTTCCTTTCTTTAGATATAGAGGAAACAAAGCCTAAATCTCGTTTGCAACAGTGTCAGCATAAAGTTGTACGACATTGTGGGAGGGGAACTTTTAATGAATTGGTGGTGTAGTGGTTAGGACTGTCGCCTTGCACCTCTAGGGTCTGGGTTCGATTCCTGGCCAGGCTCGATTCCCGTCTCTGTGTGCATGGAGTTTGCATGTTTTCCCCGTGCTTGTTTTCCCGGGTGCTCCGGTTTCCTCCCACAGTCCAAAGATATGCAGATTAGGCTAATTGGCATTCCCAAATTGCCCATAGTGTGTGAATGAGTGTATGTGTGGCCCCCTGTCCAGGGTGTACCCTGCCTTGTGCCCTAAGTCTCCTGGGACAGGCTCCAGGTCCCTGTGACCCTGAATACGAATATGAATCATATGAATCACCCTGGATATGAATCATAATTATCAGATTGCCCTTGATGAACAAGCCGTGGGCGACGATGGCAAGGAAAAACTCCCCGAGATGTCAATAGGAAGAAACTTTGAGCGGACCCAGACACAACAGGAAACCCATTCTCATTCGAGTCACTCAGAGTGGATGTTTCCTTTCAGAGAGATGGACTACGGTCAGTTATAGATGCCCATACAGCAGGATTGGCTCATAACCTAGCAAAACACACAGCAGTAAAATCACCGTGTGGTTATTAGAGATAGGAATCACTAGGGATCAGCCTATATGATGTTCTTGGTCTTTCGGCTGCTCCCGGCAAGGGTTTGCCATCCGATGCGCACACAAGCTTGGCACAGGTTTTACACCAGACGCAACCCTCCCATTTTCTCCGGGACCGTCACTGCACCCACTGGCTGGAGTTTGGGCATTGGCTGGGGATTGAACCCGGGCTTTTAACATGGCAGACGAGAAACTAATAATTTGCTCCTAGCAGACACAATGCTGTATGAATAGTTTACATTCCACCTGTAGGATTATAGAACAACAGCAACAATTTACCTCCTCAAATGCAAACGTATTGTAAACAAATCAATTTTGGAGTGTGATGATCCATGTAGCACAAAAACAATAGTGATACATAACGGAATAATTGTTTTCCCCTGTCTCTAGTGGTTATAGAGTAGTCTAATTTATTTTAATCCTCTCTTCTCAGCTTAAGCTCCTCCAGTCCCAACCACACACCCAAAGAGCCCACGAGTCTCTCAGTGGACAAGGGACAGCTTTTGAGTATCCAATTAGGACACGCCAAAGGTGAAGCATGTACTTGCACCTGTCTTCTCAGTAATCTGCATTAGTGTTTCGAAGGTACTAATGGACCAGGTTTTCTCGTCTTTTCAGATAGCATGACAAGTGGCCCAGGAGCAGGCCAAGAGCATGACGGGAAGTGTGTGAGTAACTCTGCCTGGGAGGACCAACTGTGGGTGCAGCAGGAGCAGTTAGAGAGAGAGATGGTGGAGGCCAAGAGGATGGTGTCCAGCCTACAGGTGAGAGGAATGAAATGCAGGAAACAGATACTGTTTTTCCAGGTCACATGTCTTAATTCTATCTGTCTAAAAACAAATGTAAATACACAGGTTGAAAGAATACATCAGAGCTCTGTGTTTTAGGGGTTAAGATGAGTTTTTGACCCTGGCTCATTATGTACTGTAGCAGCAACGTTTGCACAAAATTCAACACTCCTGCTGTTCATGATCTTTACTAAAGCTGATGAAGCAAACAGAGACTGATATTTGTCTTAGCTTTTTATAGCCAAAGTTTATGATCAAGCTCCATTTTTTTCCTGCATTCATGAAAACGTTAACTTCAGCTGTGGCCCCTCTGGGTCATGACTCCACAAGACCTCTGTAGGTGTGCTGAGATGTCTGGCACCAGGATGTTAGCAGCGGATTCTTTAGGTAATGTCAGTTGCAGGGTGGAGCCTCCATGGATTGGGTTTGTTGTCCCACAAGTCCCATGGGATCTTTTTTTTCTTTTAGATCTGTCCAGATGGGCTAGCCTTTGGTTGCTATGGACATCAATAAGCCTTGTGTATCCGTGATCCTGTCAGCAGTTTAATCAACGTTAATGTGATAATGTTATGACTGATCAGTGTTTGATGTCTGTTAAAAAAAATAAACAAGGTGTATGGGTTACTTCCTAACATGGAATAATTTGCTAATGGGATTGAGCCAGTTAGCGGTTAGTGTGCGTGCCTGATTAACATTATGTTTTTATACATCAGTTGTTGCTTCGTTATGTCATTAATAAAACACAAAATTAAAAAGGAATGTTCTATACTGTATAGTTCAACATTGACCATGATAATATTGCAGCATAAGAGCTGTGTGTTAACAAAACTTGCACTTTGTCATGCAGGATGTCATTATGCAGCCACTTTTAACGCTAAAATATATTAGTTCACTTTATGAGTGTCTGATAGCTGCCGCTACAACAGTGGTGTGTGTAATAGATTTTCAGCATCGATGCAGGTCAGTAAAACCTGTTGGATGCCACCGTGTCTGAAGTTTGCGTATGCGTTGGGTGTTTGCAGGCTTTGCTTCTCCACGGCTCTTTGCCCGGTGATGAGCAGGAGGTTTCGCTGAGCTTCGGAGAGGGAGTGGAAAATGCTGAGCAACAACTGGTATGACTTTTTTTTCTTGTTGCTGTTACAAAGAGCATGTTCTTCTCATCTTGCGATGCTGGCATTTCTGTTTTGTGTTGCTCACTTGTTTCAGCCTTTTCAGTCTTTTACATTCCATCACTCCTTCCTTTTTTCCCCATTGCTTATTTGCTCTGTCTCAGTCCGTTCTAGCAGGTTAGATCAGGTTACTGGGTGGTTAGTCCTGCTTTGTCTGAGTGTGAGGAGCAAGTATCCATTTCTCTTCCTCTCTGTTCACCTGCCTCTACTGTATGTCTCTCTCTTTCTCTCTCTCTAGCTCAGTTTCTGCCTCATTCAGTTACTGTTCAGTTGTCCTTTTAAGCACAGTGTGTTCTGCGTTCTGGTTGATACAGGTAATACTGCGCAGTCGTCTTGACCAGAGCATGGAGGAGAGTCTGGAGCTAAAGGTAGACTCTTGTTGTACTTTAACTGTATAGTATTATCCTAATGTAATATGATGCTTGTTTTTCTACTCATTTTCTACTCGGGAATTCTGTCCTGTTCTGTAAATAGAATTATGCAAGGTTTAAATCAAGTGCCAATAAGCACTTATGATGTTTTTGTTAATGGAGTACACATCAGCCGATAGTTGTTGGTTTTTTTGTTCTAATGTGCTGTGCATTGTAACATTGTTTTCCTTGTCTTGCTGTTCTCATGGTTGTCCTGTAGAAGGAGCTGTTGAGGTACAAGCAGGAGGCACGTAACCTACAAGGCGTTAAAGTGAGTCTTTGACTATCAGCACTTTGAATAGACCTTTGTAGCTGCATAACCGTTCTGCCTTTAGACCTGATTTATACTAACAAGTGGCAAAACAACTACTAACTGCCCTAAATACACTGAATGCTACCTTTTAAAATACTCATGGTCTGATACAATAGTTTGTACTCAGTGAGGCTACTATGCCTGTTTACAAAAAAAAATACAGTAAATCAGTCTGTGCTGAAGGTGCGCTGTGTTTTCAGGATGCGCTTCAGCAGCGCATGGCCGTACAGGAGTCGGCTGTGTTGCAGCTCAAACAGGAGCTCCTGCGCACCAGTATGAACCGCGATGAACTAGCAGGACAAAACGTGAGTATGTTAGCAAGTGTGCATGTAGGCGAGTAGGATGTACTTAAGGCATTGTGGTAATCAGTATGTGTTTCGCATCCTCAGGAAGAGCTTCATAAGAAACTTGAAGAGAGGAACAAGCTTTTAAGTGAATATAAGGTACACTAAGACACAACATCAATATGCTTCTCACACATGATATAACGTAACGCAGTAAAAAAAAAAAACTGGAGCAACTTAATTTACTAGTTCTTGTCACTCTATGTAGAAAGAGTTAGGACTGAAGGATCGTCTGCTTCAGCAGCATCAGTTCAAACTGGATGAAGCTCTACGCAAGCTGACAGAAAGCAGCAGCCAACACGTATGTCCTTATCCGAGGCGTTCAAGTCAAACCAGGAAACCTTCTGTTATTTCCCTATAGTCCCATGGGACACCGATGCGCCTATACCAGCATTTCACTAGTGCTTGGATACCATCGAGGTAGAAAATGTTCTCAGTACTGCAGAGCTTCATGTCTGGCTTTAATGGACTCTGAATGTCTGGGAGTGAGGGCAGGACTGTAGGGGGGAGATGCGGCAATAACTCTTAGCTGAGTTCCTGTATCGTGAAAGTAGTGTTGGCGAATGATCATGTGCACAGTTCCCACAGACAAATACGTCTTTTCCGCAAGTTGGCGACAAGGTTCTTTCGATTTTCACAGATCTGGGGTTCCTTAAAATGTTTACACGGTTCAAATGGTTTACTACTCTGTTAAGAGTCTCGTCCCTGTACTGTAAATCGGTTTTATGGCTTCATTCACAAGAAATTTCATCATAAACCCTGGTTTGACTTGAACACAACTTGTATAAATCACAGACATTGTGAAACTTTGGGCAAATCTCCATTAGCTTCAGCTGTAGCGATTTATCTATGTGTATCTATTAGTCTGACCTGCAGAGGGAGCTGGAATACAAGCAGAGGATTCTTCAGGAGCTGAGTGATCGTGACGAGGATGAGGTGAGACCAAAGCTGACACTTTTAGCCAGCTTTTATACAGTAAACAATTAGGAGCTATAAGGTTTTTTTTTTTTTTCCAGCTGCCTGGATCTCCAAGCAGCAGCTACAAAAATTCAGCAGCACCAGAGCTCAGTACGGCACGATCATACAAAGGAGTGAGTGCCAAGCGAAATCATGTATCGTAAACACAGCCATTAAAATGTATTTCAGTTCATAATCCTCAAACTTAATGGTGGTGTTTGCTTCTTCAAACAGTTAAATCTCAAATGTGTAGCCAAATAAAAAATTTAAAGTATCCATCTTTAACTCGGCAGAATTTTATACCTGGATTTACGGTAAAGGTTCCCATGGACATATTGTAATGTATTGTGTTCCTGACAGACGGAGGAGCTACAGTTGGTGCGGGATTCCCTGCGGAGTCTGAGGAACAGCTTTGGAGGCCATGACCCCCAACACCACACACTGGACACACTGGAGCAGGGCATGGCCAGCCTTATGGACCGCTTATACACACTGGAGTCACAGACCAGACAGCAGAAGAAGGTGGGGGAAGCGTTTCCTAAAACTGTGTATCCGATATTAAGCTTCCTGCTGTAAATGATATTACTGCTGGACTGAGGCGAGGCTTTTCAACTCTTTCCAGGCAAGGGCGAGGTCTCCAGGACGCACGGCTACTCATTCAGACAGAGATTCCTTGCCTTCTAGTACAAGTAAGTGTTTCTTGGAAATAAGTAATGAAGAAAACAGATCACTAATAAAGGAATAAAACACCACAGGGTAGGCCTGTTAGAGGAAATTATTCAGTTATAGAGTTAATTGTTTTCTAGTAATAGCGAACATAGAAGTGTTTTATTGATTTTTATTGGTAGGTTACCACCAGTAGTTTTTATTAATTGAACAATAATAAATCATACTTTTTTATTTGTATTTATTTTGTGTTTATTTTTTACTTTTTACTTGTGGAGCATCCAATTCAGAACTAATTCCCTCAAAAGCATTTTTTTCCCTCTTGAATTTATTAATAAGGCAAAAATGCTGTTTGTCATGGTGCTGAGAAATTGTGAATCTCTTCGAGTCTTTAAACTTTCTCTTGTCAGAAACTCTAGCTACAGCTTTACCTCCAACTGCCGCAAAGCACTGACACTGGAGACTCCTTTATTAATGTGCGATTCCCTGTATAAGCTGGTACTATTGATATGGTATATTAGAACAAATACATTAATACACTAGCAGAACTTCTGTTATAGAAAATGAATCAACACCTTCTGCCCAATCAGAATCAAGCATTCAACAGCACTTAGTTGTGACAAGCTTTAGCGCATCACACCGTTATTAATACGCTAAATTGGGTTTGCTTTGCAAGAAGGCATTTTCTGGAGGGTTTAGGTGTTAATGCTGCGGTCTGCTTTTCTACATGCTTTGTTGCAGAAATGGTCCACTCTCACAGCAGCCCTATGCTTAATTCCTCATCTTTCACCAAAGTACTCTACTTTACAGACCGCTCGCTCACACCCTTCATGATCAACATCCCTAAGAGGTGAGTAAATCTGAAAAAAAGAAAAACAAAACTTTTATACTGTATACTTGCCATAGAATAAGAACTGAAACCAAAAACAATGGCAAGCATAAAAAAAACAACGATGTTTGTTTTTCTTAGAAACGTTGCACTCCTAGAGAGAGTGGATTGGTACTGCATTAGTATGCTGACTTTACAACTTAGGCTACTTGGTTTGCAAGAGGTTTATGTGAGAGATATGGCCACAATACTGCTACACAGTTAATTATATAAAAATCTAAATCGTTACATGGACCAGTTCAATTACCTTACTGCAAAAGACCAACTCATGCAGCCCTAAAGTGTTGTAAGTAGTGCTGTTTTTTTCCCCCAAAGAAAAACTGAGATAGAAGTCTCCTTGAAATCAGACAATTGAGCTTTGCAAAAATATGAAGTGAAAAATCTGTGGGTTTTTTTTTTGGTTTTTTTTTTTTTTACATTTTTCATCTGTTTCATCGGTTAGATGAAGTGATGCAGAGCATCCCCAGAGGTGAGAGTGTGGTGATTGGTGCAGACTTTAATGGACATATTGGGGAAGGGAACAGAGGTGATGAAAATGTGATGGGCAGGTTTGGTCTTCAGGACAGGAATGTAGAAGGACAGATAGTGGTGGACTTTGCAAAGAGGAGTGAATGGCAGTAGTAAATACTTTCTTCCAGAAGAAGCAAGAACATAGGGTGACATATAATAGTGGAGGCAGAAGCACTCAGGTCGACTACATCTTGTGTCGACGTTGTAATCTGAAAGAGATTAGTGACTGCAAAGTGTTGGTAGGGGAGAGTGTAGCCAGACAACACAGAATGGTGGTGTGTAAAATAACCCTGGTGGTGAGGAAGGTGAAGAGGACAAAGGCAGAGAAGAGGACAAAGTGGTGGAAGCTGAAAAAGGAGGAATGTTGTGTAGTCTTTAGGGAGGAGTTGAGACAGGCTATGGGTGGTCAGGAGGTGCTTTCAGCTGACTGGACAACTACAGCCAATGTGATCAGGGAGACAGGTAAGAGGGTACTTGGTGTATCATCAGGTAAGGCAAAAGTGGACAAGGAGACTTGGTGGTGGAATGAGGAAGTCCAGGAGTGTATACAGGGAAAGAGGCTAGCTAAGAAGAAGTGGGACTCTGAGAGGACTGAAGAGAATCGAGGGAGTTGTGCAGAGCTGTGGCAATTACAGAGGCATAAAGCTAATGAGCCATACAATGAAGCTGTGGGAAAGAGTAGTGGAAGCTAGGTTAAGGGCAGAGGTGAGCATTTGTGAGCAGCAATATGGTTTCATGCCTAGAAAGAGTACATCAGATGCAGTATTTGCTTTGAGGATGCTGGCGGAGAAGTACAGAGAAGGTAATAAAGAGTTGCATTGTGTCTTTGTAGATTTAGAGAAAGCGTACGACAGGGTGCCGAGAGAGGAGCCAAGTGTGGTGTTGTATGAGGAAGTCTGGAGTGGCAGAGAAGTATGTTAGAGTGGTGCAGGACATTGGTGAGCGCTAAGACAGTGGTGAGATGTGCTGTAGGTGTGACGGTGAATATATCGGTAGAAGGATGCTGAGGTTGGAACTGCCAGGCAGGAGGTCTAGAGGAAGACCAAAGATGAGATTTATGGATGCAGTGAGAGAGGACATGACGTTAGTTGTTGTGAGAGAAGAGGATGCAGAGGATAGGGTTAGATGGGGGCAGATGATTCGCTGTGGCGACCCCTGAAAGGGAACAGCCGAAAGACAAAGACGATCTGTGCTAACTATAGCTAAAAAAAATTGACGACAAAACTAGACCCTTATGTAGTTTTCTGCTTTTCTGTTCACCATGTTTGTAAAGAGTGGTTATTTGAGCCATCTGATCACCTAGAAACAGTCTGATCATCACACATCGACAAGGCAGCTCCAAACACAGAAATACTGCTCACTGGAAGTTTCTAGCTGGTCACAACATTTTGTAAAAACGCTTTCCAGCCCAGGTAGTGTTATAGCTCACCTCAGGCATAAATACCTGTAGAACACGGAAGATTCAGATGCAACTCAGGATGACTTAGAAGCAAGAACTAAGGAGATATAAAACATATTAGATGTGGTAATTAAGGCTGTGGTGATTGATCCTCCAGGTATTTTGACCGAAGCTAGTCTTAGACCTCTGAAACAATTGAATTAATTTGTGGGAAAAGAGTATAATACTATGTGTCCCCTTTTAAATTAAATTTCAGAATAAAAACTTTTTAACAATATTCTTTTGTATGTGATGTAAAATCTGAATTTCTACATGTGTGTTGATGTCAGGTTGGGAGAAATTACCCTTCGAGACTTTAAAGTGGCTATAGATCGAGAGGGCAGTTACCGGTACCATTTTAAAGCTCTGGACCCTGAATTTGGCACTGTGAAAGAGGAGGTATGTTTACGATGTTCACCATGTAGAAGTGCCTAGAGCTTCATCATCATTAAAGAACACTGAGTGTATAAAAACAGAATGGAAATGAACATGACTGTGTTTCGCAGGTGTTCAAAGATGAGGCGGTGGTGCCTGGCTGGGAGGGCAAGATCGTGGCGTGGGTGGAGGAGGATCATGGCGAGGGGAGGTAAAGCTCAGAAAATGCACATGAATGTACTTTAATATCATTTTCAATAGAGTTTCTTTGATTTCCAACCAGTAGGTGAATTTGGCTTTACTAAATTGCCCATAAATGTGAAGAGTGTGTGAATGTGTCTGTGCATGGTACCTTGCGATGGACTGCTGTTTCAATCTAACGTAATAAAAGTTGCAATGCAGCTCATTAAATTTTTTAAGCAGCTTGTCCAACACTGTACAGCAGTACAGTACCGTTTGTTTGACACTGATTTTTGTTTCACGCTGTCTTTTTTTTTTTCTTCTCCTCACAGGATCTAACAGGAAGCCTGAGAAAATCCCCGCTGGGATCAGATGTGGTCGGACGGATGAACCGTGCCAATCTGTCAGAACAATTGCGCTTGTGCTGGATGTACAGATGCTCAGATCCCTCAATCAGAATTCTAAAATCCTTCTGTTCTGTGTACCTCTGTCTGTCTTTCTGTGTGGGTCTAGTGAAAGCAGGACAACAGAAGAGACACGCGGGGGTTAATTAGATGAGCAGAACGTTCCTGTTCTCAAAACAGCTGTCTAAAGAAGACCAGGCTCCTGGCCAACGACTAATCCGAGGAGCTTTTCCTTAAGGAGTTGCCATGCTGCAGACGCCTGTAGTGTCAAATTAATGTTTCACTATGACCATAAGAATTCTGTCTAGCCTTAAAAAGAACGTCTCGTCTCGTCTAGCGTCTTATATTTTATAAATGAACAACCAGAGATTTAATACTTTTTTTTTTGCAGTGGGAAAACGGTTTATGAGCGGGTACGTGTGTATTATTATGCCACGAAGAATAAGTGGACATAGAGGTGTATACTACTACTACATGGGTTCATGTAGTTTTCCTGCCTTAAATTGACAGATGTTTGAATCTAAACACAATTCACGTTATCGAGCTATGATTATTGATAACTGTTGGCACTGTAATAACAAGCTAAAGTGATGAATACACCAGCTGCCTACAGCGTAAATCTCTGAAGGAATTTTTTCCTCCATTATGATGTCAGCTAAACTGACCGAGTTAGAAGAGGTGTGTGAAGTTAATGATGTACGCTGCCTTCAGTGAAGGCCAGGCCCATACCAGCGATTTAACAAACTTCTCCTTTTTTCACCTTCTTTGTCAGTGGAATTTGTGAACTTTTCATTTTCTCAACCATTATTATTATTATCATTATTTTACTATTATTATTTTTTAAGCAAATGTATTTAAATCAGTTGGAATTCTATTGGTCGAGCAATAACAATGCTTTACTTCTGTTTCTCAACACGCAGCCCAAGCACTGAGTTTTCAGGACCAAAGTAAACGGTTAAGATATTAAACATGCTTTTTTTATTAATATATATAAAGTCTAGTCTGAGTGTTTCTCAATACCAAGAGTGTGTGAAATAGGCTTGTGCTCCTGCTAACAATGATTTATTAAATATTAAGGAGTAACACATTCAGGGACATTCAGTTATATGAAAGTGATCATTGATCCCCATGCTGAGTGGCATGACTTTCATTTCCAATAACAGCATGTCCTGACGTGTTTTATTCCTGTTGTTCAGATTATTGCAATGTTTAAAACAACATTAAAGAATGTCATACCATTTTTTTTGTCCATTTCCAGTAATGTTTATTATTGTGAAAAAGTTAGTTTCTGTTCTCACTGAAACTATAGCTGCTCCTTACTTACTTAGAGTTAAGACAAATAGTAGCTTCATAACAATAAATTGCAACACAATTGCAGGCAGAAAACATGACTGATTATTCATGACTATTACAAAGCACTAAAACTGGAGACTCCTTCCATAAATGTTAAATAAAAGTGGCTCCACAAAAAGATTTACAATTATACACTTCGTTTTAATTATGTCTGTTATTATGCTAGGCTGCAAGCTGGCGTAGTGGTTACCCCTGTGGTCTCGCGCCGTCAGGGTTTGATTCTTGCCTTGCGTCTGTGTATGTGGAGTTTGCATGTTTTTAATAGGTTTCTTCTGGGTGCTCTGGTTTCCTCCCACAGTCCAAAAACATGCAGGTTAGAGTAATTGGCATTTCCAAATTGTCTGTTGTGCCCTGCAATATATTGACACCCTGTCCAGGGTGTACCCCATGTTGTGCCCTAAGTCTCCTGGGACAGACTCCAGGCTCCTCTACAAAGGATAAGCAGTGTAGAAGAAGAATGAACAAAGATTAATCAACCTGTTGTGATATTTATCACAGTTTTGATATCATATTATATTTTTGACTCAACAAAGTTAAACATTGAGAAGTGATTCAAACGGGACTCTTGTAGTAGCTAAGTTTATCACAGGAGGGTTTTTGCTAGGTAGCTAAACAGACATACAGCCCAAAGGTCTGAACAAACTTCCAAGTATTTTATTTAACAAAAAGTGCAAATATTCCATTTTGATATTCCCCATTTCTATCTAACATTTTGAAAGGAAAAAAAAGACTGCATTACAATGCCTTCTGAGATGCCTTCTCCACCACTGGTACTGTATGCTATTGCAGTGAATTCTGGTTCTGAGTTCATGGCATCCAGTGCCCCTTTAACATTTGGGTATTATCATGGACACTCTTATTTTACTCACTCTTGGTTACCTTCATTCAGTTGTGTTTAATTTGAACTTGGGCAGTATACGATGATGACAATGTTTAAAGATTGCCTTAAATCTAACACAGAATGGCACAAATAAAATAAAAACGATCAGCTATGTACAGTCTGCTTCATCGTAAACCATCTGTAGGCATCGCTGGTATTTGTAAGTCACACCAGTTTATGAGTGATAGTACGGCACTCCGAATACATTGCACTGATTTGGAAAGTGTAGCTGAGTTTACAGAAGAGAACCCGGTTGTGCCTGGACCGACCTGTCGCCAAAGCGGTCACCAAAATAAGATTTGTACCAGGGTGTTGCTTTAGAATGTTTTTAAATATGTATGTAAATATAGTTCAGGAAGAGAGGACTGATATGATTTTTATACGATCAGTGTTCTCTGAATTATGAATGTTTAAAAGAAATGTTTGTGTTCGTTCACAAAGAGGATTTTACCCTTTGGTTTACTGCAAGCTTTTCTCATTTTTTCTTAGGATTAAATGATTTCATGTACTGTTCAGTGCTGCACTTGAAACCTCAGCAACTTCACTCAGATAATTCCTACTAGTGATTGTCAATAACTGTTGAATTGCAATAAACAATGTGAATATCAATAGTGAATCCCATTTTATTTGAGAAATATACAAGGGTGAGTAAAAAATGATCCGAACACCGGTTATATTAAAATTTCTATTGGCTGCATTGCGTTATCAGCACTTTTTGTTCAAGGCTACTGTCTCCCCAGTCACTGCTGTGCAGGTGTGAACGTGTTACATCAGTTTGTTTGTAATTGCAGCGAGGGCAAAAATGCATGCATTGATTTTCTATGATTTGCATGATAGAAAAGCATAGTGCAGTAATTCATGGCCTTTATTTATTTATTTAAGAGTTTGTCCAACAATGGCAGCTTAGCAGTGCTGGTTCAGTTCCCAGCGAAACTCCTGATCCTTGAAAAAATAATCCACGGATAGCCTTTTTGTCAGCTTGTGGGAGAGATGTTTTTGTCTGTGAGGACTATACACACAATCATTCACCAACACCACTTGCATGTTACAGGAACTCAGCTGTGAGTTATTGTCACATCCTTTGTACAGTTTGATCTTAGTCCAAGCCATTTTCACATATTTGAGGAATTAAAGTAGTTCCTGGGAGGCAGACTTGAAGCAGGTAGTCCTCTGGTGTACTGAGAAATCTTTCTACCTTGATGGTATCCAAGCACTAGTAAAACACTGCATTAGTTTCGGAAGTATGCTTGTATATTAAAACGCTCCTATATCAAAGTCCATTTTCCCCATAAGATATAATGGAGACTCTGATGATTCGTTCCACAACCCAAAATATTCATATAAAAATAATTAGGACAAAATACAAAGTAAAAATAAAACAAATTTACCTGCACTTTACCTTTGAAAAGAACTGGTGTTAGACGAGGGAAGAAGCAGAAACAGGGGGACTACTTTGTAGGGTAGGACGACTTTCACACACCCATAGACACAGAGTTTTATAAACCACTACAGCCTTTAAATTTTTTTCCTCACAGAGGTTGTTATAGTCGTACAGTTACGAACAGTCAGTACACAAAATTAAAAAGAAAATGCTTTGCGCGAACACACACATGGTCACAATGTTATAAGAAACAGTACATGCACTAGTAGTGGGTCGTTCATGAACGATTCTTTTTGAACGAATCTTTAACGTGACTCAGAAGAACGAGTAGTCTCGAAGAGCGGTTCGTCCCTTTTCTACTGGGCGCGCATGCGCAAATCATCATCGCAAAACCGCCATTAGGATAGAGTGATTCTTTCTCAATGACTCCTACTCCGAGTCACTCGGTCCTTTGTCACGTGACTCCCATAGGCGCTATGCGGTGCCATAGATTAAAAAGAACAAACAACTAGACTAGAAGATATGAGAGATGAGCTACTCATTCTGTTTATTATAATATGTTAGCTTAGCTGCATTGTAATAGTTTAGAACGAAATAAACTACATGACTACATGACTCATTTTGATGAACGAGATTCAAAGAACCGAGTCACTAAAATGATTCAAACTTCCCATCATTATTATTCTGCGCAATCAAAAGTCTCGGTTTGACTTGAATGACTCCGCACCTTTACTCCATTCCGACAGGAGGCGCTAATGAGTTAATTCCGCTACACATGATGAGAGTTCGCGAAGAACAGGAAAAACGTTTCCTCCACATGTTGTCTCTGAAGAAGTCTGCTTAAACAGTCGAGTATTTATTACGAAAATGCGTGTAAATAAAGGTAAAGGAAAGAAAAACCTTCCTCAAGACCCAGTTAAGAATTTTGAGAAATGGAAAAAGAAGCATGACAAAAAGAAGAAAGAGACAACACGGCCGAAGAAGAAACGCGAGTGGGAGATAGAGAGAGAAAACATCCAGAAGCTGGTCGCTAAGTACTCAGAGGCAAGTCAGCACGCGTTACTGCGCGCACTTCTGTACTCGATAGTATTTTTAAAAAACAGTACACACGCCGTGGTTTAACATACTGCTTAGCACGGTAGTGTGCATTGGAAATGGGCTTTACTGCTTCCATGCTGTTCAGTGTTCGTTTTATTTTTGTTCCTGGTTGTACAGTTCTATTTTATAGCGATAATATTTACTACAAAATGCTTGTATTATAATATAACTGTAATTAAATCAGTATTTTACGTGTAAAAAAAAATAAACATTATATAATTATATCCTATATATAATATATATTATATAATATAGCTTAGCGTCTTGTGTTAAATCCATTACGTCATTGGCTCATCACAGTGACTTAAAGGTGCAGTGTGTAATATTAAAACTGTTTCCTGTAAAAATACTCGGAATATCAACACACAATCAATTGACAGGATACATTGTATACATTGTCGCAGGGGGCCTGGAGTCTATCCCAGGTGACTTAGGCGCTGACACACACACACACACACTTTAACACACTGCAGAGAATTTTGAAACGCCCTTCAGTCTAATCTGCATGTTTTTGGACTGTAAGAGGAAACTTGGAGTGACGTTGTTGTGTTGGTCTTTCGGCTGCTCCTGTCGAGGAGTCGCAGGTTTTACACCGGATGTCCTTACTGTATCAAGTCTTCCATTTTACCTGTTCTTGGGACTGACATTCATCCGGTGGGGTTTGGATATTGGCTGATACCAAGGGGAAACCCACAGGGAGAACACAAGCGCCATGCACACAGACCTGAGGCAGGAATCAAACCCTGGAGTTGCGTGGCCACATTGCTAACTACTAAGTCACCAACAGAGTAATTATAATCATTATTACTGTAAGTCACTGACTTTTCTGTAGATATGAAAACCTTGTAGATCTGCAATACAAACGGACACCAGACATCATATTGACAATTATATGCAATATTTTCAGTACTGCTGGCTGGTAGGTGTTTCTCTGCCATGCAAAAGGCCCGGGTAAGATTTCCAGCCAGTGCCCAAACCCCAGCCACTGAATGCAGTGCCGGTTCCAAGCCTGGATAAAATGTTGCGTCAGGAAGGGCATCTGACGTAAAACCAGTGCTAAGTTTGTATGTGCGGACCTTGTTGTTGATGGTCTTTCTGCTGCTCCCAACAACATATACAATATTTTCAGTGTGTAAGTGAATGTATAAAATGTCCAAAGACTGATATAATGTATATGTGTAAGGGGGTACGGGAGAAATGAGTGGGCCTCATGAGTTTCAATGACTCAGTCCACGAGGACGATGATAGAAAATGGCTCTCCTGATGGTGAATAATCCTAATTTTGTAAAATGCTCAATAAGACAGAGTTCGCGGTCTGAAGCAGCTCTGAGACAAAATGGTGTCCCTTCAAGCGTGCAGTCAACACCATGTAGAGTTGACCTCGCCCCAACGTCTTTCCTTTTGACTAATGTCAACTGACCCTGCCGCGTCACTGGGGTTTCTCTAGTTATTTAAAGCCGCAGTCTTGCGAGTGTATAATGTCTTTTTTTTTTTTTTTTTTTTTTTTTTCCTACTTTACATTCTATATTTGTGTTAAAGGTGTGTAAGACTCACTTTGACGGACTTATGAACAAACCCAATTTATGAACATGATCTCATAACGGAACTTGTTCGTAATTCAGGGACTGTATTATTTTTATCATTATTATTATTATTATTATAATTATAATTATTATAATTATTATTTTAAGTGAACACAATCCACTCAAAATAATAATTTATATAGTTGAACAAGTCTATAAACAAGAAATGCATTTATTTTTCATGATATTCACATAAACACTGGACAGTTTTTCTTTTATGCACACTTAATTATGTTAATTTCTCCCTATATAAAGAGACTTTTGGTACACACTGTATTTTAATTTTTATATATATAGTTTTAGAGCACTTCCCTGACAGTGTGTAGCATTGCAGCCTTAAGGCCCCAGGATTCTGATGATGATCTGTCTGTGAGGAGAAATTGTACAGTCTGAGAGCGACTGTGAGTAATGATCTCCTGTGGTGTTCTGCATTGCTCTTCACTGGTCTGAGTCTTTGGCTGAAACAATTGCTGGGATTCGGTACTGCATTATTTAGTGCTTGACTGACTGTTTAAAAAGAACTGGATAAACCCTTCATGATATCATCCATAGGTTTTCTGAAGAGCGGCTTTGAAGCTCAACTATGGGAGCTCTGATTGGCACCATCTTGGCAGGAGCTGACTCCACCTAAATCCTGATTAATTCATAAATGTGAAATGGGCGGAGCAAACAGAGCCTGGGTGCTGGTTAAAGCATGCTTACTTACCTCAGTTACTATTAGCTAGGTAGCTTAGCTTTAGGTCAATGTAAATTTATATACTTGACATTACTTTGCATTTGGATGAACAACTCCATCCACCCATACATAAATAGGAAATTTAGTTATAATCTAGCTGCAAGTGTGTGTATTGTTGTAAAGCTGCACATTTTACCATGAGGGTCTATGGGAACTGACTCTCACTTGGAGCTAGCTCCTGCTGGTCATTTGAGGAATTGCACTTTTATATTGACTGCTCTAGGGTGTGCAGAAATTCTATATTCTTTGTTGAGTTCTCTGTTGTTTTTAACCATCTAAAAACATATTCATGGCTGAATTACTGACACTAAATAGCGCCTGGGTGCCTTGTGACTGGTCACCTGTCAAGCATGAATACATGACTTTCGGTCCATCTTAATGTAAGCTTAAAGTGTTTATGGGTGGTTGTTTTTATAATCGTCACACTTGTATCAAGTGATCCCATATTCTGCACGGAGCTCCAGTTTTTATCATACAGTAACAGAAACCATATAAGCGAGTGCATCTAAGGTACTGAGCTCCACATGGTTTAATGTATTTTGGTGATGATTCGGACACGAAGAGTGCAAAACCACACATTTGTCTCTGTGTCTTGTCTTGGCTTTATTATTTTGAGAGGAGTGTGGGGCGAATCTTATCTGTGCCTGTGCTCTTTAAGAAGCGATGATTCTTCAATCATTTAAGACAATTAAACATATATGTTATTTTTATCTCGCAGATAAACCCAAAAGAAGCCATTAAATTCTCAGATTTTCCACTCTCAAAGAAGACTCTGAAAGGTATTCAATATTAACACCATTTAATTTGCTTGATATGCTTTAATTTGCGATAATTCCTGAAAACAGCATGTGAACGTGTGATTGTCATGTCGACAGGACTGTTAGAGGCTCAGTATCGGCAGCCCACCGAGATCCAGAGACAGACCATCGGCTTCGCTCTTCGAGGAAAAGATGTTTTGGGTGCTGCAAAAACCGGCTCAGGGAAAACTCTGGCTTTTCTCATTCCTGTAAGCGATCATGGAGGAATGACTGAAAGACATGATGATGCTTTTCGTTTGATTTTGATTTATAAGGCAGTATGAATAGCTTGCTTTCTTTTGTTTATTTATTTTATACTGAATTATCGTAGGTGCTGGAGTGTCTGTATCGTAACCAGTGGACAGCTATGGACGGTCTCGGCGCTCTTATAATATCTCCCACTCGAGAGCTGGCTTATCAGACATTTGAAGTGCTGAGGAAAGTAGGGAAGAATCATGACTTCTCAGCTGGACTTGTTATTGGTGGAAAGGTGTGTTTTCTGTTGAATATTTGTTATTGGCTGTACAGTACTTATTAGGGTATCACCAAGGACCATCAAATATTATCACGGTACTTAGGTGCTGTTATAATACTAAATAATAATAAATTTTTAAATAATTTTGAAAAAACTTTTTTTTTTTATTTAAATAACTTTTAATAGTAAATTATATAGAATAAATTAAATTGAGATTCTGTAATTATTACAAGCTTTAGGAATATCGTGATTATATATTATTTGATATAACGTGAATTGCTACCCAGTGTGTGAATAGTTTAGAGCGCACCACCTGCATAGTTATAGCGTTCTCCAAAGGTCAAATATCTTTTATATAAGTTTTTTTTCCAATATCGTCTATCATGTTTAAAGGATATTTTAAAGCTAGTTCTGCCTACACGATAGCAACAAGAAGAACTAGACTTATTGGCTATAGAGGCATCCTGGTCACTTTTCAACGTTTCTATTAATTTCTAAAAGGACAGATTTTATATTCCTCCAAAGTGACTTCTTGTCCAGAAAATACAGTCCACATAATCATTAATGCTCGTTAACAATGTGTCTGGCTGCAGGACCTCAAGGACGAGTCGCTGAAGATTCATCGCACAAACATCATCATTTGCACACCAGGACGTCTGCTACAGCACATGGACGAAAATTCCTCATTCCACGCCTCAGACTTGCACATGCTCGGTACACACTGGCTCAGGGTGTCATGTTGACTTTGAATAAGTTCCGAGAGATCATTTGGAATCATAAAACCAAAGCTAAAAATAAATTTCTCATTAATGTGAATTTTTTTTTTTTCTTTTTTCTTTTTTTATGATTGTTTTTTTTTAATAATCTTATTAATAAATTATTTAACCTGGTTTTTCTGAATGTCATAACAGGACTTAACTTGGTACTAATTATTGTAATATGCTTTTTATTCAACCAAATCAGAGCTTTGATTAGCTTTAATTAACTTTAATGTGTTTCTCCTGACAGTTCTGGATGAAGCTGACAGAATTTTAGACATGGGCTTTGCCGACACGCTCAACGCCATTGTGGAAAACCTTCCAAAAACCAGACAGACGCTGCTGTTCTCCGCCACACAGACCAAGTCTGTGAAAGACCTGGCCAGACTCAGCTTGAAGGACCCCGAGTATGTGTGGGTTCACGAACAGGCTAAATTCAGGTATCAGTGTTTCTACATCTGTTTCACTTTTTACACTTTTAGCTTTCATCTCTGCTTATTGGTGAGTCTGAGACTGAGTGTTTCTATTCTGATCTGCTCTCTGTTTCTCTCCAACCTCAAGTGACCATCATTATTACCTTTAGATTATGTAAAACGTCTGCCACACAAATCACTGCAAATGAGCTGTTACTATGGAAACAATAACGTATTTGAACGAGCGCATTAATATAAAACTTCAGTTTCCCTTACAGCTGAGGCAGTTGTCAGCTGCTGTTAGAGAAAATGAAAAATCAACCAAGCACGTTTGAGAATTTAGAAGCACTATTGTATGGGTAATGAATAAACATGACGATGTGCTGATATCCAATAATATGCAAAAGTTTTAAGCACCATAATATCCTTAGTGCATATTTTATTTATGTTTATTGTAGCTGCGTTATGTACAAAGCCATTCACTATTACCAAACATACCATAAAAATGTATAAATAAGTCAAGTTAGTTAGGTTAAGCCTTTGTCACATATGCATTATTAATGTAGAGTTAAATTCTTTCTTCGCATATCTCGGTGTAACTGGGTTCGGATCACGTAGTGAGCCATGGTACAGCGTCCCTGGAGCAGATATAGTTAAGGGCCTTGCTCATGGACCCAGCAATGGCAACCAGATGGAGCTGGGGCTCGAACCACAAACATTCCGCTCATTAACTTAATATAAAATAAATAACAGTAAATAAAGCAATGCGTTTTATAAATAGAAAGAAAGCAAGAAAATAAAACATAACGGTTCAACGGTCTTGAGAACATACAAGAAATGCCGTAAGTGAAAATGCAATGGAAAACATTTCTATATAAAAGAAACATCTGCAAAATAACACAGACAATATTAGCTTGAAAAGAATCAGTAGTGTTAGATACAGATTTGTGCAGTTTCATAAGTAAAACGGAGTTTTACTGAGCATGCTGGAGAATGATGTGTGTCATAGACAGTTTTTTGTTTGCACCCAGAACCTGGTCTGTCATCTTATGTTGTTTTTTTGATACAGGCATTCAAATATTTATCAAATATAAAAAATAAATTAGCATCTAATAATACAGACATAATAAACATATAATATGACAAGATAATATTCTCAACATCCAAGCAAATGAAAATGACCACATGCATATTAATAACTCCAGGAAACATCAATTGGTTGTAAATGTTTAAATCCCGAGTTCCTGTATAAAGGTGGAAAGTATTTCTCATTCTCATGAAACCAAAGTTGATTTAGGAAGCTCTTACCTTAACCCAATTTAAAACCTAATTCTCTCTCTACGCTGATTTCTCATACGCTTTGCTTTCACTCAGAGCCACTTTTCAGACCTTGTGTCCAGACGCTGGTGTACTCCAGTAAAGTTATTGCTCATGAGTTGAGAAAGATAAGTCTTGACGGAGCAGATTATTAATAATTGTTAGAGGAATTGGTGCCGTTCTCATTTGTCGTGGGTTAAAATGGAATTCTGTTTTGTTGATTATTGTGGTCCTCAGCACGCCTGCTACTCTGGAGCAGAGCTACGTAGTGTGCGAGCTGCACGAGAAGGTCAACATGCTCTTCTCGTTCATGAGGAGTCACCTGCAGAAGAAGATTATTGTCTTTTTCGCTTGCTGCAAAGAGGTGCATGTTTTCATATTGTATACCTCACTGTGATAAAATCACTAATAGACTAATCAAGCACATGCTGATTTATAAAATTATTATTATGAAGTCCAGTTCGAATTGATAGCATTGATTAATCAATATTAATATAAAATACTTAATGGTGCTCCATGCTTTATCAGCACCATTTATACCCCTATTGATTGAATTCCTGGTGTGCTGTTTCAGGTGCAGTACTTGTTCCGTGTGTTCTGCCGGCTGCGGCCCGGTATCTCGGTGTTGGCCCTGCACGGAAAGCAGCCACAGATGAAGAGGGTGGAGGTCTACAACGACTTTGTCCGCAAGAAAGCCGCTGTCCTTTTCGCCACGGATATTGCTGCAAGAGGACTCGGTAACAGAATCTCAGTGCTTTTGACATTATTTCATACTCCAAGATCATAATACAGTTCCCAGAAACCTCTGAATAGGTGTCCTGATGCAAGTTCTCATCTTTTCATCTGTTTTCCACATCAGTAATGATGGTGCTCGGTCTGCAAATGTGGCTCAGTTTCGGTATCTGAATCTCGTTAATCTGGAGCTGGGACGTTGGCAGTGACAGCTGAGTCCGGGATTTTTTTTCCGTCGGAGCTGATTAGTAATGACAGTTCTAGCGTGTCGCAGTCAGACAGAAAATCCACAAAAGTTGCTAGAGCATATAGTCAGAGTTAGGGGTGGAGGATGGTTCTGTCGTAACACTGTATATGATAACGCGCTTGCACAATATGCATCACAGTATTTAGGTTGACAGCAAAACAAGCATGTTACATTAAAGTTGTAAAAAATTCTAAAATATGTTTATATAAAGACAAAAATCTAATATATTTAAAAAAAAAATCTATATTTAAAGAGTAAATATTCAGTATTGAATTTAACGAAAGAAAAGAAAGGAAAAAAATATCCACTGGATAATTACTGCAGTTATTTACATGGTTCAGCTGGCAACAAGGTATTTAATCATAACTGATGCAGTGAGTAGCTTCTTATTTCTTAACCATGTCGGAAGACCATGTCCTGTGGTCGTAGCAAAGATGTTCCTTTGTTTCAGCCCGGTCAAATTATTGGCCTGCATCAATCAAAGAAAGGAGATTGTTGAAACTACTGAAATTGGATTAAGAACTGAGTAATGCATTGTTAGAATTGGAGGCAAAGTGGTGTGCCATCGTCTTCAAGGAAGAAATGTGGTCAGAAAAACATCCAGAAAGAGCGTAATGGAATATCACTTAAACACTTGGTGAAATCAAAGCAAAAAAAAATCAAGTAGAACTCGCAGCTGTTTAATAGTGAAAGTCAGTTTCACACTTACCATGCAAAGAGACATCTCAAGGGACTGGGATTAAACAGCTGTGTAGGCTTAAGAAAATCACTCATCAGTGAGACTAATCAGGGGGAAAAGCCTAAAATTTGTTTTGGTAGAGAACATAAATGGAAAGTGGAGCGTTGGAAAAAGGTAATGTGGTCTGATGAGTCCAAATTTACACATCAGGGTAAGAAGAGAGGCGAATGAACTGGCATGAGCTCTGATGAGCGCATCAGTGATGCCTCGGCTGTAATCAAAGTGAAAAGGAGGTTCAATGAAATATTCGTGTGTGCAGTATTATATTTTTTTTAGTGTAACATCTAAACATTTTTTTTTATATACGTATAAAGAGATGTTGTGATGACAATGCTGGCTTGTTTAAAAAAAAAGAGTGGATTACATTAAGCCATTGTTTTGTCCTGCTTTACTTAATGTAAGGCTTCCAATAATGGAAAGTAGATAAACAATATCAGTGGGTTATTTTACCAGCTTCCATTTTGTTATCTTGTCCTTTTTTATTATTTTTGTTCATGTCCTCTACAGCAGTGTGCCTTTACCCCCTACTGAAAGCATGGCATTTCTAAGACAAGGAGTAATCATGTTAAATCATAATTTCAGTACTGACCAAAATATTCATAAATCTGAGGTTTTTTTTTTGGCCTAATCGAGTGTGGGGGGGGGGGGGGGGGGGTTTGTGTCCCAAAGTGAATTTCTTTTCAAGGATTCGTCCCAGTTTACAACAATGATAAGCCTTATATTTAAATGTATTAACTCTGATTTATGTATATTTAGCTATGTATCTTTCTGTGATGGACAGTTTTAACCCAAAAATATGAGCAATGGAGAAAAGTCCTCCTGTAGCATGGAGCATGCATTGCTAACATGAGCACGATGAGATCTTGAGTTCTTTGTTGGCAATAGACAAAATCATTCAGTGCATTTTTGTGTACTATTCATGATTTCTTGCATAAATGATGAAAGTGCTGAATAGATGCTGAATAATTAGTGTTAAAAGGAACTGGTGGTAAATATTTTCAATTTGGTTTAATTTCTGTGTATTGTGTACATAATAAAAGTGTGTTTGACACGTGTGAGTTTTGGCATGCCTCCATGTACTGGGGACGGAAAGGAAAATGGCTGGGGTTGCTCAATATTACTATTAATCTATATATCAAGCAAATATCTTCATTTCAGTATGAGCAAATTAGTGAAAATAATTGTGGTAATTTCACTTTTGCTACCAGACAAATTATTTTAAAAACAACATTTTTCAGTCCAGCACTTGTTTAGCGTAAGTCCAGAAGGCTGTGAGTGATTTAAGCATTTTTGTGTGTGTGTCTGTGTGTATGTAGATTTTCCTGCCGTGAACTGGGTGCTACAGTTTGATTGCCCGGAGGATGCCAACACGTACATCCACAGAGTTGGCAGGACAGCCAGGTATTGAGCAATGTGTACTTGTTGTATCAAGTCGTGTTAATAATAGTAACAAACCCTTAAAAAAATCTCAGTAGATGGCAGTATTACTCAGTATCTCAGTCTCACAGTGGTGTGTCCACTGCCATAGTCTATCAATCCTTACCTGCTTTTTTTTAATGCACTCTTTCCACAAACCTTTTATTGTTTGTATTTCCCAGCACACAGTGGTCATGCATGTGGAAATTTTATACATGTAGACTGGTCGAGTATATGTTAATGCGGACTAGTTGGGGAACATTAATCATAAACCAGATCTTCTGGCATTCATTAGGAATATGACCTGCACCTGACCTGCTAAAGTCACAAAACACTAATGCCTTACGACCAGCTAGATCATTGCCCATATCCTGACCTTAAATGTCAAATTATTTCATTTACTCACTAATTACCAGAAAATTCTACATATCTAAGATAAACGGTAGCTGCATCCCAATTTCCTAACTACAGTATATGCCATAGTCTATGCAGTACAGTATGTAGGTGGGTTCATCAAACCTGTTTGTTTATATAATATTCAGTCTTGTACAAAATGCATATTTGATTAAAAAAAAAAAATGGCAGGAAAAATTACTATGCAGAAACTATGATTCTACTTCTCCAGTGTAGTTCAAATGAGCAACTGTTCAACTACACTGACATTATATTCAAGTTTTTTTTTTATTGTTAATAATTTTGCTAAAATTATACCTGTTGTTTGAAACGAATGAGTGTTTGCACAAACTTGTGCAATGATGTGTTTTAACCCAGATAACATGAGCGAAGATGTATCGATGTGCGCATACGTGCTGTTTCAGAGGACGGATAAATGTGAACCGCCATGGCATGCAAATCCGATCTGACCAAATCATCGGAATTGAGCAATATATAATGTAAACGTTTCTTAAGGCATTAATATTTCAGGTAATTTCAGAGCCCCTGGCAATAAAGAAACAATAAAGATATTGAGAGCTGTCCTACATTTGTTAGATAGCAATGTACATTTGACCATTGTAATGTGTTGGATCAAATACTGAAGTTTAAACTTGGGAGAATCAACAAATTACCTCATGGTGTACCTTGGGTCATTTGTCCCCATCATTCATTCATTCATTTTCTATACCGCTTAATCCTGTGTTCAGGGTCGCGGGGGACCTGGAGCCTATCCCAGGAGACTTCGGGCAGGGTACACCCTGGACAGGGTGCCAATCCATCGCAGGGCACACACACATACACACACTCACACACCCAATCACACACTACGGGCAATTTAGGAACGCCAATTAGCCTAACCTGCATCTCTTTGGACTGTGGGAGGAAACCGGAGAACCCGGAGGAAACCCACCAAGCACGGGGAGAACATGCGAACTCCATGCACACAGAGACGGGAATCGAGCCTGGCCGTGGTATCGAACCCAGACCCTGGAGGTGCAAGGCGACAGTGCTAACAACTGCACCACCGCGCCGCCCCTGTCCCCATCAGAGCAACCATTATTAACATTTAAATTTTGCAGTTTTAATTTTTTAATTGGAAGCTAAGATATGTGGGTTTAATCTTAAAAAAAAAAATGAATTAGTAGATTAAAAGTAGTCCTAATGGTGTGTTCCCACATTCCCACTTTGATCCTAAACTGGTGCGATCTCTAGATCATAGAGTAGGAAATTAAATAATAAGTCTTAAACTGAAAAATGAAGTTGCAAATGAAACAATTATAGCAGTGTGCAAGTTATTTCTCAGTTTCTCTTTACTGTAGTTTGGGACCTTATAAATTGTTCAGGCTTCTTTGTAATGGAGCGTAGGGTCAATTATTCAAGAATTACCCTGGTTCTGCTAAGAACTACTACAAACAAAATCAAGTGCATCCATGTGATCACATGGTAACACAGGCCAAGATGATTGATACTGGTCGATTCCCAACAAGTGCAGTCCTTGTTTAATAGTCTGTGTGGCTGCATTTCAGTTTGACACGTAGTGCCCTATATATGGCACTAGAAGGCTTTATTTCCATCAACAGTGTAGTGCATGTCAATAGAGAGGATTAAGAGATTAAAGGGACAGCTATGGAGTGTTCAAGAAGTGTTGTTTTTCACTAGCTATGTTGCGATAGATGCAATGAAATTTTGCAGTCTTATAAGTGTAAATAAGAAGGGTGTTCACAAGAAGGACTCGAACAGCGGTTTCCAGGACATGATGGAAAAACAGACTTTCATATAAAAAAGAAAAAAGCATAAGTCTTGACAAATTGCATGGGGTTGGAGAGAAATTAGTCAATGATTAGTCTTGAGAATGTAAAGCAAATCTTGAGGTGTGCTTTGTATTATGTTACATTTTGTTGGGTAAATCCTGATGGTTCATAAAGAGTTCTTTATAGATGGTTTGGAAAAAATGTATCCGGGTGATTCTTAAGCAAATCCTAGGTGACAGAACCTTTATTCGGACGTACAGATGTGCATTAGCTATTTCATTTTCTAATAGCGTCACTTTTTCCCTGTATAGCGTAAAAAAGAATCAGTAGGAAGGTTTGGAAGCCTGATTTTAAAATTGTAATTGAAAATATAGTCCACGAAAATAAAAGTAGTTTTTTTTATTTATTTTTTTTATGTAAGAATATGAAGTATTTTTTCCATTTTAGAGAGATGATGGCGGATAGTACTTTTTTCGAATTGAACAAAAAAAAAAAAAGATATATATTCGTATTTGCCAATCTTTATCAACATGTTGACCTTTTGTTGAATTTTTTTCCTTTTTTCCCCCCCTTATGTGAGGTATTTCTGTGGCTTTTCTATCACTGTAGCCTCATTTTATAAGCATGACCTCTTGCGTGTTTCTTTCCCATTTAACATCAGAGAGTTATAAAGGCAGGATTTTGTGCATGGCATACAATTATGCTGTTCACCTGCTGTTGAGTGAAGTGTGTGTGTGTGTGTGTGTGTGTGTGTGTGTGTGTGTGTGTGTGTGTGTGTGTGTGTGTGTGTGTGTGTGTGTGTGTGTGTGTGTGTGGCCTGACTGAGCTTGTTCAGGGCCCCTGGCTGAACGCTGACACCATTTCTCTGACTCTTGGTAGCAGTACAAGAGCTGGATCACATTGCTGATTTTAGACACGTGTGTACTGTAGCTCTTGTGTTAAGGGGCACAGCGATTCACATTTTCCCCTCCAGCGCTTATGGGTTTTAATAAGCTTCTTTAGCCAGCCAGGTCTTATGCAAAGTAATGCAGTAGACCTGAAGAATCTGAGGGGGAAAAAATAGAAAGAATTGTATAATAAGGTATTAATGTAATAATAAACAGTAAGGCCATGCTGGTTTATATTTCAGAACGATCGCCTGCCAGAGCAGAGCGTCTTTGTTTACATTGTAACAACAACGTTACCTCTTTTTCCTAACAGTCTAGACTTTCTTTTTCTCTAAAATTAATAAAAATTGAGCTGTTTGTATGACTTGGCTACATGCAGCCACGGTTAAAGTGGCATGTCGCCTCACACACGCATGAACGTCCCCAAAATAGACGTGTTATTTTCAGTTGCATTGCACCACTGGAATACTGACACTAAAATGTTTCCCATTCAATATTTCAAAATGCAATAAGTTTCCTGTTATTCACTCTGTAACAGAAGTCATTTTTCACTGCCAACTCCATGTTGTTTTTCCCCCACTTGCTTGACCTTATTAGTCAGGAAATACAATAGTGCTTGATTTCATTTGGCAATATTCAGAACCCTTTTTTTCCCTTAAAGGTCTCTGCTGTGACCAGAAAAATGTTGGTGTTAATTTTTAAAACTTTATTTATCCATCTGTCTCACACTGCAGCTCTGTCTTTTTTTACTTCTAAAATGCTTGTTCTCTGTTGAGGGGGGAAAAAAAAACATTTAATCAATGAAATGGAATAAGACTTTGATTGACTTTCTGGTCATTTAAAGGAATGAGAATACACACCCACACGTAAACTACCAGTCTTTGGGCTTCCCTTTGATCTTTGGCCCCCCCCTGGAGGGTGGTATGAACTCCAGGTTGGCAACCTATGATGTTAAAAAAAAAATTTGGGTTAAGATTTAATTACATTAATTTCCCTTCTGAATTAGGAGGTCTAGAAGCTCCACCACTGAAGTTCTACCAATTGTGAGTTTTACAAAACTAAGCATCCCAGCTCAAAAATTTGTCCTGGTATGGATTATTGATTACCCTTCTTCTATTTGGATTAGTTGTGAAGGCACACTGAAAAACACACAGCTTAAAAAACATCTTTATATACATTTCGTCTTGACAAAATACATTAAAATACAAAAATACATTATGAAAAAAATTATTTTTTTCATAATACTCATGCAGTTTAGATTCATTGCATATGAAGTAAAATATTTCAAATATTTTTTGTTTTATTTACAATGAGGCAGCTTACAGCTAATAGAAGTATTTAAAAATATAAGAATATTTTCTAAGATCAATCAAATCCTGATTTGCAGTACAGAAATTCTGAAAAGGGTTTGTTAATTTTTGCACTTAGTTTTGTATTTGGTTGGGGAGCAGCATAGCATGGGGGAGATCAGCCGGTGACAGAGGTATTATTGAAGGCCAGGTTGCTTTAAGAGCAGCCTTCAGCTCGTTTGTGTTTCAGGGTCGGGTATTCCACAGATCCTCCATGAGGTTCAGGTGAGGAGAGGTGGTTGGCCAATCAAGCACAGTGATGATACGGCAAGCAAACCATGGTCTTTAAGTGCCTAATTTGTTACACCAACCTCAAATCTAGTTATGTTTAGATACCAACATTCATATGTAGTAATTTATAAACATTATTACAGCATAAGCATGATAATGATCTATGGCACCAGCCCTAGAGATGAAAGACAGGCTAGAGTAATTCTAATATTACACTTCTAACACTCTTCACAACTATGGTGATTGGAAAAGCATCACAGAAAGCACAAGACCTCAGACATACTGTAAGCCTGGATTGATTTTAGTCTCAGATTCCTGTTCCTGCCTGATGGGGACCTCAAGTTTAAGGTTTTGTGCATTCTGTGGTGCATTTCTTCTTACCACAGGTTTGGTCATTAACCACATCATTTCCTTTCAGCTCAAACCCTTCTGAACATTCTCCTCTGACCTTTCTCATCAACAAGCTGTTCCCACTTGCAGAACAGCTGCTCAGTGGATGCTCTCGTTTTCCACACCATTCTGTGTAAACTCTAGACACTGCTATATGTGAAAATCCCCGAGAGATCAGCAGTTTCCGAAAACCCGCATCAGCCCATCTGGCACCAGCAACCATGCTACGGTTATCGTCACTAAGAGTGCATTGTTCCCATGTACTGATGTTTGATTTGAAGATTAATTGAAGCTCTTGAGTTGTTTCTGAATGATTTTATGCATTGCAAAACTGGTAAATGATTTCCCCAGGTGACCATAGATGACAATAAAGACAATGGTGCGTCCATGTAGGCTGGATGCAGTTCAGTTTTACATTGTTTATGCAAAATTATTTTGAGTGAGGTAGACTTCTATTACTTTAGCATCGTTTTATCCAGTACAACAAATGAGTAATTGTTGAACACCAAACCTAATGTATGTCCACTGATGAAATACGTTTGGTGTAAATTGGAAACGGTCATCATTGACCAAATGATTCCTTTAAAAAGAATGTGCTTTTTCTAAATCTCTGTGTGCAGGTATAAGGAAGGAGGAGAAGCTTTGCTAATACTTCTGCCCTCTGAGGAGAAAGGCATGATCGCTCAGCTTCAGGAGAAAAAAGTTCCCATCAACAAAATCCAGTAAGGAACCTGCTCTGACTGTACTGTGTGTAGAACTATGGATATGTACAGTATGTTCAGGTCTTTCGGAGCCTCAGGTTTACCCAAAAATAGGTTAGACAGGACGCACTTTATGCAGTATTTAAAAAATGTTTTCTTTTGCCTGCTAAAATTCTTTTCAGCTCTGGTCCAAATCAGTCAGTCGAGACAGGATTATTGTCTATAGCATTATATGCCTAAAGGAGATTATTGCAGGATAATTATATTAGCATTCTATAATAATCTTTAGTGTTCTTAAGCATCACCATATCTGTTTGTACAATAACCATACTGTTAGAGAACTCCACTTTCAGCATCTTATATCCCAGACTTTATTGAGGGCAGCTCATCCCCAACACTGATATTAATTCAGCCCTTGCGACATCTTCCCGTATCATGGAAAGAAGCTCAACCTTCTCTCCATATTCTCTCCAGCTGAAGATGTGACTTAGCTGACGTGCTACTACTTCTAAAAACCTTTGGAGACATTTTACACAGATATTCTATTAAAAAACGTATACTTTACACCTACCAAAAAAGGTGCCAAAACATATAGTTAAATTTTTTAGGAGCCTCCGAGTCCTAACCCATAACATCCCAAACCAGAAGTTCATAACGTGCGGTCTACAATGAACTAAGGCGAAGCAAAGATGCTTGTGATCTTGGTGCTGAATATTTTTGAAATTCCAAAGGACAATGAATAAACAGTCATAATACTATTTTTTTAGTTTAATTGTTACATTTTTTAGTTTTATGCTATTTGGCAGAACCCCTTATACCCCCAATCTCAATTAGCAGTTAATGGCCTCTGTCAAGGGCCCAACAGTGAAAACCTGGTGGTGCAGGGGCGTTTACCTGGTACCCCTGCTTTACCTTTTTCTCTCTGTTTAACTCAAAAATGCATTTTAAACAGTTACAGAGAAACCAGAGCATTAACATCTCTGTTTGGAAAGAATAAATGTGCAGCTTTACCTTTTAAATGGTGCAAAGAACTGACATTGAAGAGCCTTTCAAAAGAATACAAAAAAAATTCTCCTTAGACAAAGCTTCACAAGATCAGTATTAATAGGTCTTGTTAAATAACAATTTTTTAAATTTATTTACTTATTAGTTTTGTTCTTCGGGAATTTTAATTTGGATTAAAATCCAAATCCAAAAATTACATTCTTAAATTTTTTATCTTTATCTAAAACTGTAGTTAAACAAGCAAGAGGCACTGTGCCAAAAAACAGTCTGTTGCCAAGGAAAAAATAACTCGGGCTTTTTTTTTTTTTTGTCTTTTCTTTTTTTCCCCGCCAATATTCTACATTACTAATCTACCCAAGCATTGACACGCCGGGTGTTGCGCATAAAAATTTTTTGCAACGGTTTGCAACACTTTGCATGACTCTATCTTCATGATGCAACTGACACTTGTGCTAAAAGTGTGTTCCAGCTACCTCCGTTTCGAACAGGAAGCAGAAGTTGTGTGTGTAACCAGCCTGTAGTCCAGCTGGCTTCTATGTCTGAGTCCTGTGGTTTATCAGCAGGCAGCAGTTCTCAGTGCTGCTGTGTGAGGACAGAAGATGGCCACGTGCAGCCGCCTAGCCTGATGATAAACACAGGCAGCTCCGGTCTCACGGCGGTGCACATTTTATCTGTTGGCTGCGAACGCATCAACAGGGAATTGATAGTGCTTCAAATGAATATGCAGCTCGGTATTAAGTTAGAACCTGCAAAAAATAAATAAAATAATAAAAAACATAGAAAGGAGAACACAAACCCCTTTGTTGTCATATGTCACACATTTGCATAATCAGTGATGGCTAAATCTGGAACTGTGATGCTCCGTGAACCGTCAGTTTCAATGCATATTAATGAGTCATAAGAGAAAAGTGATTTATGAGCTTTTAGTCGTGAATGTGATCAGGCGTATTGCTGTGCTGTGCTGTCCTGTGCAGGGTGAACCCAGAGAAGCTGACGTGCGTGCGGCAGAAGCTGGAGGCCTTCCTGGCCCAGGAGAAGGAGCAGAAGGAGAGAGCTCAGAGGGTGAGTGCCGGTCCCACGCCGCCTCTGGTCTATCTGTCTTTAATCTGCCTCATTAAGCTACAATTATGGCACGGCTGTTAGGGATCCCAGCTGAAGCTTTTGTGCCTTGTGACTGTTGCTTGAGGGATGTCTTTCTAATCTTGATTTCAGGGAGCACGCTGTGTAAATTGGGATAAAAAGAAAAACCTAGCCATTTCTTTTGTCTAAAGGTGCTGTGAATGCCTGGTGGTTCTCTGCATTTATTTCTACCTATATCAACCCTTTTTTTTTCTTCTTCTTCTTTCTTGTTTTTTTTTTTACTGCAGTGTTTTGTGTCTTACCTTCGCTCCGTCTTTTTGATGAAGAACAAGGATGTGTTTGATGTATTTCAGCTAAAGCTCCCAGAATATGCCACGTGAGTAAAATAAATAGTCTCTTTTCCCCTGACATTAAGCAGGTGCTGATTCTGAGTAGCTGATGAACTTTTTTAACGAGCCACGTTTTTACCAGTTTGAGAGCCCGAGAACAATATTCACACTTTAAGTACAGAGAAAGCAGCCATCCTACAAACAAGTCCTGTTTTCTGGCCTTGAGAGCATATTTAACCACTTAATCATTTAACGTATACACTGAGCACATTGTACCGGTTTGTCTCAGATTTTGATTATTAAAAAAAAAAAAAAAAGCATAAAAATGGAACATTTCCAGAATACTTCAAGGTGAAAAGTCTGTGCATATAATAGATAAGTAATGAGACCACTGCAAATTATTCTTTAATTACCATTTCTACAACCGTTTCTTTCCAGTATCTGTTTCAACACATGCATGCATTGTTTACGAGGGTTAGTCAATATTTATCCACACACTGGGTGGTGAAGAATTAGTTTTAATTAACTTATAAATTGCATCGACAGAATCTGAACAAGCCTTCGTATTCCATTATTAAAAAATGGTTTAGGCTGAGCTGCGAGCCACAAATCCACCCCAGTCTTTACTTCATCAGAAGTTGGTCTTCGTCTTTGTAGAGCTGCTTTCCGGTCACCAAATGGGTGAAAGTTCTTGCAAAGTGTTGACTGTGGACAGATGTGTGTGGATATGTGTTTTCATGCAGGATCACAACGCCTTTGTTTAACAGCCCTCTGCGCTTAGTACGAAGTTTAGGCTTCAGCCCTTCAATAAGCATCTCACTGTAACGAGCACTGTTCATTGTTGACCCTTTTTCCTCATAATGTTCCAATACCGGCTCTTGAGAATCCCAAAGAACTGAAAGCATCGATTTTCCAGCTGATAGTTGACTTTTGAACTTTTACTTTTTGACGATGGAGGATTTTCCATTGGAAACTCTGATCTATAATCTCAGGCTCGTAGTGATGAATCCATCTCGTCACCAGTAACGATTCTCTTTTTAAGAAACTTTTACGTTCCTTATCAGTCCAAATTTTGTTTGCAGATATCCAAACCCCTTCTTCATACTGTGCATAGTCTTTAATGAATAATGGCAGCAGGTACCCCCTCAGACATTTTTGCGCGCATTGCAGTCACAAGTAAATGTAAGACATTTGTGATGTAACACGTTCACATCTGCAGGAAGATAGTAGCCTTGAACGGAAAGAGCTGTTAAGATAAGCAGAGTGCGGATCATTTTTGACTCAACCTTGTAAGGTTATGATTAAGTGAGCACCTGAATTAAATCATATTTAATGAGGGAAAGGTATATAAAAAAAAAAAAATCATAAAAACCTGCTGTGATCATCACTCTCCTCTTGCCCTGTGACCAGCTGGATGGCAAAAACAGTGCTAGGAGCACTTCAAACGTAATTGGAATTTTAAATATAACCATTGACCAAGTGTGGGGGGGGGGAAAGGGAGTTGAAAAGAAAAGTTAAGTGATGAGAAGGGTGCAATCTTGGCGTTACTGGCACTGGTGTATAGCGAGTGTCGGCTTGCTTCCATCCTTAAAATCTTAAAGATAGCAGTACGCAAGAACAAGGTCAAGCTGCCGACACTGCAGGATAACAAAGCTACAGACTGGTAGAGGGTGAAATGGAATCTCTACTGACAGGGATGGCTGCTACCTCATTCAGTGACATTCCAACACAGTGGCAAACTGAATCTGGGGTGAAGTGAACAGCGAGGATGGTTTGAAACTGGCTTCTTGGCTAAAGTCATGCAAAGCCAGGAAAAAAACCTCCAAGCAGAGATTTGCAAAGACCGCAGGAGGTGGACTGTAGAAAACTGTCATTTACTCTCATCAGTCAAATTTTAAGCTTCGGTCAACACCTGGTTATCTTTAGACATTTAGACAGAGATCTGGAGAGGCCTACAAGGGAGGACACGGGTCTATTCCTCTTTGTTAAAGATGCGGGAATCAAACCATGCACAAGGAGGAATGTTTGCTTCATTCTACTCTGACCATCTTCGCCAGGTTTGAAGATTCTTTGTTTTTTTTTTCATTGCAAATCTCTGAAACGTTATCAAGGGGAAGATCATATTCCAAGCCATCAAACAAAGCTGAGCTGCTTGACTTTTTTTTTGCATTGAGTGGCATAAAGTTACTCAGCAGCAATGTGACGGGCTGCTGGAGAGCATGAAGAAATCAGGGTTCCACCAAAAAGACTGATTTCTGGGAATAACAAAGCTTCAGACTGGTAGAGGGTGAATTGGAATTCTGAGGTAAAACACTGCATCTTTTTTCTTATTTTGATGTGTTATTTTCTTTAAATTAATTCTTTAAATTATATTGTTTAATTTGGAAATTGGGAAAGCATACATTTAAAATGGTCATTTGGACTACGGTTCGGAAGGTCCCAGGTTCAAATCCCACAACCATCATGTCCATGTTGAGCCCTTGAGCTAGGCCCTTAACCCTCAACTGCTCATATATATAACGAGATAAATATGTAAGTCGCTTTGGATAAGGGTGTCTGCCAAATGCCTAAATGTAAATGTGCACTTTCTGGCCAGTTGCTTCCACTGGGTTGGACCAATTTTTTGCCTTCAGAACTGGCTGAATTCTTTGTGGCATGAATTCATCAAGGTGTTGGAAAGTTGCTTACAGATTCTGGACCATATTGGCATGATGGAATCACACACACATGAATCTCCTATTCCACCAAATGTCATGGGTGCTCTATTGTATTGAAATCTGTTGAGGCCACTTGAGAACAATAAACTCTTGTCATATTCAAGAAACCGGTTTGAGATTATTTTAGCTTTGCGAAATGACCCGTTATCCTATGATCATGAAGCGATGGACAGCAATGCCATCAAGTAGGCTGGGGCATTGAAAAAAAAGGCTCAATTGGTACTAAGGGGCCCAAAGTAACCCCCAAAATCTCCTCCACACCCTCACACTACCACTACCAGCCTGAACTGTAGATACAAGGCATGATGGAACCATGTTTTCTTGTGGTCTCTGCGGAAGTTGAGACTCATCAGACCAGGCAATGTTTTTGCAATCTCCTTTTATCCAGTTTTGGCCAGCCCATGCAAATTGCAGACTCAGTTTCCTGTACTTAGCTGAGTGGCACTCCATGTGGTCTCCTGCTGCTAGCCTATTTGTGCCAAGGTTTGATGTGTTGTGTGTTCAGAGATGCTCTTTGGCATACCTAGGATGTACCAAGATGTTGCTTTTCTATTCTTGTAAATGTTTCTCTTTTTCAGTCCTTTCTGCGAAAACCTTAGAAATGGTTTTGTATGAAAATCCTAGTAGTTACGCAATTTAACTTTTTTTAAGAACTTTTTTTCATTGTTTTCCATTTCTCATATAATACTGTTGTAAAATGCACAGCAATGTAGTTAATCTGCATTTTTCTTTATACTTGCCTTCAGTTTTTGTATTAATTGAGTGTTTTTGTAGGTCTCTGGGTCTAGCTGTTCCCCCACGGGTCCGTTTCCTGAATAAAGCTCAGAAACAGAACGACGAAGTGACGCAGAAGATCAGCACTGCAGCTGACGCTGACTCTGACGAGGAGCTGAAGAGCTTTAAATCCCAGTTCAAAAGAGACCAAAGAAGCAGCTCTGAATCTCAGTCTGAAGAGGAGGACGACGAAGAGGAAGACAGTGATGAGGAAGAGGAGCAGGTGAAATCTGTAGGCCAGTTCTGCAGTGCTGATGATGATGATGATGATGAAGATCTGAAGGATATGGACCTACTGACAGTTAAACGGAAAGATGTGTTTAATGTCAGTGAAGACCAGGAGGAGGAAGAGGTGAATTATGTAAAAATACACTCACATCCTATGTTTTCTTATTATACGCAGTGTCTGAAAAGTCAGGAACAAATGTGAATATGTTTGGAAAATTCCACAAAAAGATACAGTGGCCAAGAATATGGATAGAACATGAGAGTGAACTTGTAGAGAATAAGTTTAAGCATTTTTCTCAAAAAAAATCTATCCAGTGTCTCTTCATTTGTAATAACTTGGACCCCACCATGTCTGTTTTTGCTTAAAGTGTGATACTTCCACTCCAGTTATATTATATTAACACGTGGTTGGGGCTTCTTTAGCATTAATCACTGTGTCTATGTGCCATGGCATGGTGGCAATCAGCCTGTGGCCCTGCTCAGGCATTATTGAAGACCAGGCTGCTTTGATAGCAGTCTTCAGCTCAACTGTAGTGTTTGGGATTTCTTATAGTCCTCTTGGTTCAGGTCAGGCCTGGCCAATCAAGCAATTATATCATGGTCATCAAACCAGTTCATGGTAGTTTTAGGCAGGGCAGTTGCTAAATCCTGCTGGAGAAGGAAATTATCTCCTATACAGCTTTTCAGCAGATGGAAGCATGAATAGATGACGGGAGTTCATTTTGGACTTGATAAACCACAGTGGACTATTACCAGCTCATGTCATGATGGCCAATCATCACTGTGTACGCATACACATATACATGCATACATATTTTATCGATACAAACTTACCAGCAGTAACATTATTACCCCAGACAGGTAAATTAATAATATTGATACAGTAGCACCTGGAAGTGGATGAGAGATATTAAGCAGTGTACATACATCTGAAATTGGTATGTTGAAAGCCAATAAAATTGGTGAAGCGAAAGGATTTGAGCGACGTAGACAGAGCAAGTCTAAATTCTCTAGATCGCAATCCAAATGAGCGTCCGTGGGATCCTGATCAGTGGGATCTTGTTTTTCCTGATGCTGCAAAAGCAACTCTGATTCATGGCGGCCTCACTCACCTTGTAACTTGTATCTGCTGTAAGGCCATGTGGAGTCCATGTGTCAAAAGTCAGAGCTGTTTTGGTGGCAAAAAAGGGATCTATTCAATATTAGGCAATCTGTCATGATGATGTTTACTGAAAGTAACATGCAGGTCAGAATGCAAAACAAAGATACATACTGTATGCTGTATAATATATAATAGAATATGTATCTTTGTTCTGTATTCTGACCTGCATGTTATTTTCAGTTGATCCCTCTAGACATGACAAATTATGTAAACACATGCTTGTTTACTTCAATCGCAGCACAGGGAATGCAACTCCTCTGAATGTCTTTGAAGTTTGGAACAGAGTCAAAACTATGAGTCACAGACGTCTGAGATACGCTGGACCTCAGTGCAAACGCAACACACGGCTCTTTGTAGTTGCAATCATTATGGCTCCTGTTGCTTTTGTGTACGTCCTCAGCATACACTTTAAGTCTTAAGCAGAGTTTGAGGTGCGCGCGCGCGCGCGAGTGTTGCTGCGTCAGTTCTAAGAAATGATTGAAGAGTGCTGAATGTTCCCTGCAGGTAATAATGTTATATCTGTTCATGGGCTGAGGAGCTGCTGCAGAAGTATTGACTAGGAAAAGAAATGTAATTTGTCTTGCTCCACATAAGATCAGGATGTACAGTACACTACAAGAACGACGTTATGGCGATACACAGTTTACACCAGCCTGAATTTTTCCAGTCGTCTCAAATGCCTTATACAAGTGGGTTGTGATCCTCCATCTCATTTTTGTGTTATGACGGTCCTTACTATGCATAATTGTAATTAATTCCCCATTATTTATATCATCTCATTCTGTCCTCCCAACCGCTACATCTTTTTTCAGACTGGGACCTTTTAAACTGCAACATAAATTCTGCCCATCTTCTTAGAACAGGTCTCTTATGAGCATTCTGATTGTTGGAATATGACACACATACACATTAGAAATGTGTGTTGTAATGTTCTTATTCATGAGGTTTTCACCAATTGAATAGTTTTGGGTTCAGTTGGACGTTATTTATATAGGCTAATTGTTTTCGAGTTATTGACTGTCGGATTAAACCGAGAGGTGGAAAGTACCATAAAAACGTCTGCAGTGCTGTATCTTCGGTTTAGATGGAGATCCAGTTTGAATAAAAAATGGAAACAGTTAAAACGTTATCGATGTGGGAAAATTGATGTACCCTACAGTCGATATGCACCCCCTGAAACCCCCAATACACACATTAACGTATGTGCACACAACCGCAAATGTAAGGTTTTGAAAATATGTTGAGTTGAACAAACCCTCTGCAGTTATTCCTGCTTTGTGTCAGTTGCTGCATAGAAATGAGTGTGAAAAAGGTATCTAATGTGAAAAAGGTAGAATTGCACCCCTAATTAAACCCATTTAATTTAAGCATGTAAATTAGGTATGTAGTTGGTTCATACTTGTAACAACAATAATAATCTATTCATATTTTTGAGTAGTAGTAACAGTACTGTAGTATTTTCAGCCCCTACTATTATTGTACCTTAGTTTTTGGGTTTAAAAAAAAAAGAGACCTGTAATTTGCGTTGTTTGGTAGAAATTTAAAATCTGGTGCTATTGCGATTCTTCAAGATCATTCTGATGATTTATTTATTTATTTTTTAATTAGCATTATTTCAATTTGGGCTAGATGGTTGTATCTCCCTCGATTTTGCACCCACACCACAAAATACAAAAACGTTTAGCCGGGTTTCCTGAACAACCTTGAAAAAGCACTGTTAATTCAAAACAAGCTCTAAAACTGCTTTGTTGAAAATGAATAAGGGATTTGCAGAGTAGAGACAATGATTTAGCAAAAAAACTTCCTCTGTTTCTGTACTGCCAGTTTATGATAAATTTTGCAAAACTTTTTCAGCTGGGAATCCATTCTCATAAATCCAGAAAGTTTGCACCAAGGGTTCTTGAAGTATCAGGCTCAGAAGCTGAGGACCGACTTCCTTATTCAAGTCAACGCAAGAGATCATTACATCCGTGTCTGTGTGAGTGAGCCGCACCGAAAGGCCCGTTGTTATGGCGACTGGGCTAAGCCATGCCCCCTCTTTGCACGTATCCACTAGACTGGAGCTGAGTCCCGAACTTGGACATCTTTATGGCACCAACGGAGTTGCATCAGTACCATAAAATTTCAATATCCTAAAGAATATGTCTAATCAGTGTCAGTGAGGCAGTAAGCATGCTTTGTACTGATTACAGCGCAGGGCTCGTGTAAAAATGTCTACGCGATCAAAAGCGTGTTTCTAATTTATCATCCTTGACGATTTTATCAGCATGTGATTCAAAAAGAACATCAGCATCCAGACCGACAACAAAACGACATAATAAAACACCTGAATGTGTGTGGAATAAATTTAAAAACAAGAACAAAAATCCCCCAGCCATCTTCCTCTCATCATTCAAGTTGGCATAATGTTTCCAAATCTCCATGACGAGCTCCCCCCTCATCTCATATTACTGAAAAAGGTGCTGTGACTTGGATTTTAGCCGGTAACGTTTAACGTGCAAAAATTTGCCAATCTGTCATCTGTTCGTTAATGCGCGTTTGCATTTCTCAGCAGGGCATGGCTCCAGACACGCGTGTTCCCACTAGTGAAAAGAAAGTTGTGTTGTGCAGTTGTTGAAAATGGGAATGAGGACAGAGGTAAAAAAAGTTAACTATTCCCTCATACCTGTTCCATCCACCTGCCCCCCCAATCTTGCACCACATGCTGCTTACTTGTGGGGAGTGTTAAATGAGAGTGTTCAACTGTGAAGATCCATCAAGAACTGTGCCGGCATTACTTCAGCAAATCGTCTCCTGTTGCAGGAGTCTGTAGCAGCAACCTTCACACTTCGAACACTCGCGTTACGCATATCGTGGTATATCAACACGCTAATAGTGTGTATGTTAGCTTCTTTTCAGGAGACGATATTTTGGTAATATTGGTCATCTTTTTATTTCGGCACTGAATATTTTGCCGCATACTGTACAAGTTTAAAGAGAACAGTTTGTTGCACATAAACATGTATAACAAAATTAGTACTGCGTATAATATGGTGCCGAAGACTTTTGCACAGTACTGTATATATTAGTATCATGTCTGCAAAATTATGTACAAAATCAGAGTATTTCCTTATATAACTTGAAAATTAATTAAAAAAAATATTACAGGGGAAAATATGCATTGCTGTAAAGAAAGAAATATAGTACAAGACAGAGCAGTTTTTCGGATGGAAACAAAAACCTAATGTACAGTTCTGGAATTTGCATAAAAATAGAAAGAAGCGAGTGTGACAAAGTTACCAGAAGAACTCATTCTCCAGCAAGCTCAGTAAAAGCTAACATGTGTTTTACTTATAGTACTGTGGAAAAATCATGGGCACATAACAAAAAAAACAAAAACAAAAAAAACTCCTTACTACTTACTACTCCTTATTGTTCTTTATAGAAGTTTCTTTTATGCAGAAATGTTTTCAAAAGCATGTTTTGCTTATGCCATATTTTTGTAAGTGGTGTACGGAATGGGTTATCTTGCAACAAAAGCATGCAGGGTGATGAACTTCATTTGTAAAGTTTTTCGTTCATCCCTTTTATATTACTGCTAACATTTTGTCAGCTGTTTTTTTTAGCAATTTCCCTCTGGGATTAATAAAGTTCTTTGAATCTTTGAAAGAATCTACCTCTCTCTCTCTCGCTTTAGTCAACCTAGTCAGAGATGAAGCAGAAAAGAAAGAAGAGAAAAACAAATATGACTTTAATAAATTTTTGGGACTGTAAAATTTATCAAAATTAAAAATTGTGAACTTTGAACATGAACTATTTTATTTTAATGTGTGTCAAGTGAACTTGTTGAGAACACTGTTGAGACAATTTCGCGTTGTGGTAATTAGTTAGACTTTTCACCACTATAACAAAAAAATCTGTTAAACCTCTAAATGTGCCCCAGACAACCCCACATTGAGAATCACATTTTTATCATGTGCATCTTTTTTTCCGTTCTTGTAGGATCTCAACGGCAAGATCAAAAAAGTGTCCAAGTTTAAGGAAGCAAAGAAAGCTCAAAAGAGAAACTTTAAAGTGAACACCAAGAAGGTCTTCACTGAGGATGGAGAGGTACGTTGGTGTTCATCTCCATCATCATTCTACTGGAAGAGCATGTCCGGTTACTTTGTGGTCCTCCACTTGACTATTCAAATATTATGACGCATGATTTTGCTTTACAGTACTTGCGAGCGCCAGTTTGATATTAGAAATATTTTCCTTTTTTATGTTGAGACAAAAAGCAGGTGCCGATCAAACAAGTCATTATTGCTACATATATTTGTATCATCTTAATTGTAGGAGGTGAATTTGTTTTCATCATTTTTAAACTTCGTATTCAAGACTTGCCTCTTGTAGTAGATCAATCTACTACAGATGATCTAAAGTCAGATTGGTGCCATCTTTAGTAATAATGATATTGTATCCCCATCTGTATCTCATTAATTCATCTTTGAACTATTTAACACAGTTTTAGTAAATAACATTTGAGCTTAACCAGATATAATAAGTTGGCAAATTTTAAGCAGTTGATTAAATGATTGTTCAAGAAAGCCGTTAATTTTGCTAACGTTGGCTGCAGGTGGTGCAGCAGTGGCCTCCACTACAGAGGACCATAGTGACAGATGACGAAGATGACGACGAGGAGGACACTGCAGGCATTAACGTGGAAGCAGCAAAAGAACGACTGCGCAGGGAGGATCAAGAGTTTGACAAGAAGGAATACAGCCGGAAGATTAAAGAGAAACACCGGGTAAGCTTGAGCACTTTGCTTTTTATTACCCATACAATTACAATCTCTAGGCTGATTGCATGGCTTGTTCTAAGCAATTTAAGCGATAGATTCATTTATCATATTTACATTTCTGCTTCACCCTTGACTCTGATTTACAGTGTACTCTGAAAGTATAGCGACTCCTTCGCATTTCAGGCCTACATTAAAATTGATTCAATTGCTTTTTTTCTCATCAATCTACAAAAGAAGCGCTCCTTAAAAAAAGCGTAAGCGAAAACAGGCTTATACAGGTATTCAGACCAATTGTTCAGATTTAGTTGAAAGACCTTGGCAGTGATTAAATACAGCTTTAAATCTCCTTTGCTTAGATTTAGAGATCTCTTTTTTTCATTGCTCTCAGCAGAACTTCACAAGTTCTGTCAGGTTGGACAAGGAGTGGTGTTGTACAGCTATTTCCAGGTCTCTCCAGAGAGGCACTATTTGAAGGACTTTCACAGACTTGTCCAGAACATTGTCCTGTCTGCATGTGAGGATAAAGTTTAAAGTGATGATGACGTTGAAATTTTTTGGAAAACAGGACTAAGGTTTTAGGATTTAGGATTAATTAACATTGCACTTTTGACTATATAGCACTCAGTTATAGAAGGGATTTACTTATGATTGTGCTGTCTGGTATCCTTTTGAGTCTGGTTCCTCTCAAGGTTTCGTCTTTGTCATCTCAAGGTGTTTTTTCTTCCCAAAGCTGTTTCTATACTTTCAAATAGTATGTAATAAATTTATTGTTAAAAGCTCTGCACAAATACAACTGATTTATATCGAGTTTTATCACTTGAGTCTTTTAACCTCCTGGCGTTTTACTCTATCATACGGTTGAATCCTGGGTTTTCCAAGAAAGGATTTTGGTTTGATCTCAAATATTGTCATGTTTACCTAATTTCATTATCTTTTTACCATCAATACTACCAATCTTGATGAATCTGCTAAACATATTTATCTGCTTTTCCCTGAAAAAACACCCTAGTTGAACTATAATAAGAATTAGTTGTCAAATATTTCTTGAAAATGCTGATCATGGCTCAGAAGCACTATATCGCATTATAAATTGCAATATAATAATTACTTTCTTAGTACAGAAATTTATAACTCTGCAGCCGTTCTGGCACAATTGCCTCTGTTTTGGATACAAGCTCCCCGGCATTTTTTCATATGCTCATATAAGGCTGGGGCTAATATCTAGAAACCAAGCCAGTTTGATGTAGCCACTGGGTAAGCTAAAAGGTGTGTGTGTGGTGATCACATGTTGAGGCAGAGAGAAATAGCTGAGATTCCTGTGTAGGGCGCACAGCGTTCAGCGTTCAGCTTCAGGCACCATAATGGAAGTAGGTTCTTGAGTTATTACTGCAGATGCAGCTTTATGATGAGTTTCTAAATGATTTCTTTCCAGCAAGTTCGTACAGTTAGTCGTTCAGAGAAAAGCGAGTTTTTTTTCTTTCTTTCTTTCTTTCTTTCTCAGCATCAGCAATTCTGCTCAGGTATCCCAATTTATGTCCACCAGCGGAATTCACTATTTTTATTTTTTTTTTATCCCTGAAGAAGCTCTGCAGGGAGGAAGAGGCATGTGAGAGTACCTACTGAAATTATGCAGTGTAATAAAGGACACATGAGCTCCAAATTCATCAGTCCAATTTGTCATAGCCTTCCTCCATTTTCTCAAAAAATATCAAGCCTCTTGGTCGGTCTAACTCTGAGATACGGCAACTACTGAGAACAAATCCAGTTCCAGTTTATTCTTCTTAAAGCTTTCTCAACAATGGCAGAGACAAAGAATGGGTTTGAGAATAGCCTCTCTAAATGGAGTCACAGGTGGATTTCCTGTGTGCCAATTAAACTGATATCAGTCTCACCTAAACACTGATTGACATGGTGCTCGCTTTCTCGACTTGATGAAAGTCACGTTCTTTACACCTGACACCTTTTTTTTTTTCTTCTTTTTCTTTTTTCCCCCCCTCCCTCAAGTTGATTTGGTAAAGAAAGAAATAAAATTGCCACTGTTTTTGCGTTAGCCTCATTTTTATTAGTTTTTTTTTTTCCCCCTCCGATTTTTTCCGTAATTACTACTACCACTCAGTCGGGAGGGCCGAATACGATCATGTGTTTCCTCCGAACCACGTAACGCCAGCCAACCGCATATTTTCAAACTGCTCACTCACGCACCGTTGGAGGCGGAGTAACACACTCGGAGGACAGCGCTATCCACTCCTTCCGCTTGCGTGAGCTCACAGAAGCCCCTGATTGGCTGTAGAGCCGTGATTAATGTGCGAGCACGAAGTACCCCTCATCCCGCACCTCTGAGAGAGCTCAGTCAATCAGCTCTCTCTAGACCTCCTGCTGCGAGAAGTTACAGCATCACCCGGGAACCGAACTAGCGATCTCCGGATGATGGGGCGAGCACTTTACCAAAACTCTGTGAGCATAAGCCACTCATTACACCAGTTTCAAAACCCTGCCTACAGCCACGCAACCCGCATCCCCTGTCCAGTTGACACTTGAGATGTCTGGAGGCATTAAAAAAAAAAAAACATTGAGGTTTCTTTATAATCCTACAGGTGGTGCACTCTAAACCATTTACTCATTTTCATTTTTAGAAATAATAATTATGGCGAGTGACAGAGATGCATGCTCCTCCGTAAAAGTGTAGCCTTTTTGTTTAATTTCATTTCAAGTTAAATGTTAAACTCTTGTATTTAAAGTCAGTTTGGACAGTTGAAATGCTGCGCTTGCTTGTTTTTGTGAGAAAACTGTTGTGCTGCATTTAAGTAATCGTTCAACTTTTTTTTTTTTTTTTTTTTTTTTTTTTTTAAATGATAAAATCAGTGGAAAATGTGCTATTCTGAAAACTAATCGGGAAAATCATGATACTTTTAGAATCGCAATTTTAGTGATTCCCATCCCTAATACTTAATGACAAATTGTAAGTGTAATTTATTTATTTAGCCATCCATCATTAACTATTTATGCTCTGCCTCCCAATTTTCCAGTTGCCTAGCAACAGTCTTCCCATTGCTATAACAAATTGAACATTGTTGAAAGCGTGAATTATAGTAAAAGGTTTTTGTAACATTGTTGTCGTGCTTGAAAGTCTCACGTCCTCTCATATGGGGAAATCAAAAGCACAATACAGATCACTATTATAGGCAGCTATAAAGCTGTTCAGTGGTGTCAATAATGTTTACTATAACAGGTTTGTGCATCACAAAACTCAATCGCATAAACGTCTATTATAGTGTATAGACATTATGTGCCTGGCTGTGCACGTTGTAATTTGACCTTTAACTAGCTGAAGAGAAGTAAATTAAATAAAATGACTACTAAGAACAAGTGACCGAATTGATTCACTTTTTTTTATAGGAAATCTGACAAGAAGCCAAATGCCATTGGTATGTTCATAGAGTATTATTTGAGTATTGGAGTGTCATTGGAGGATTATTTGAGTATGAACAAAAAGTGCATTATGGGTTTGATTGGAAGGGTACACTTACAGCTGGCCAAGTTTTTAGGGGCCAGTACAGTGCGTAATGGATTTGAAAATGAACATCAGTTACATTCTGGCAAATTTCCTTCTTCCTAAAAAAAGAAAATAAGGTAGATGGATAGATAGGAGTCAAAAATATCCATATTCGTCATCTTAAAACCTCTTTTGGCTGTTTTATCAACGTGTTGTATACAGTAAAATAAAATTGGAATGATAATCTCAAGAAGCTGAAAGTTTCTTAAAGAGAATCATTACTTGTGACGAGACATGGATTCATCATTACAAGCCTGAGAAAAAAAGATCAGAATATGGAATGGAAACATCAATCGCTGACCAAGAATAACTTCAAAAGTCAACAATCAGCTGGAAAACCAATGCTTACAGTTTTCTGGGATTCTCAAGAGCCAATATTGGAACATTATCAAGAAAAAGTTTCAACAATAAACAGAGCTCGTTACCGTGAGATGCTCATTGAAGAGATGAAGCCTAAACTTTAGTTTAAACGCAGAGGACTGCTTTAGAAGGGCGTTGTGATATTGCACGACGATGCACACCCGCACACTTCTTTCCACTCTGTCGACACTCTGCAGAAACTTTGTTTTGAGGTGTTAAAGCAGCCTCCCTGTAGGCCTGATCTTGTTCCACCTGTTTGTTCCCCTGAAAGCAGCCCTACGAGGACAAAGATTCACTCCTGATCAGGAAGTAAAGACGGTGGTACGTTTATGGCTCGAAGCTCAGCCTAAAACTTTTTTTTAATGAGGCAGTATAAAACTTGTTGACAGATGGACATTGTATTGAAAAGCAAGGAGATAATGCATTCGTCTTTTCTAAAAGTTAATTAAAAGAAATTCTACAGCTGGAGTGCGAGTAATTTTTGACCCACCCTGATATATGTAGCTTTTACTGTTCAGTGGCTTTGTCTGGCAGAAGCAATACTCAGAGAAGCATTTAACTTGTGGATAATACCATACCGCCAGTCTAAGAATCTTTTTAATTTATATTTATATCCTGGAAGTGATGACGTGAAGCAATAATCTAGTAATTAGCAATTCCTACACAATAATCAAATCAGATCCACATTTTCTACAATCCCACACTGCATTTCTTCTCGCCGACCTCAGTCAAGCTTCTTGAAGTGTTGCAGGGATTTTTCTCTTCTTTTTTTTTTCTCTCTCTCCTCCCAGCACTTGCGGGTCCAAACAACAGCTCATGAATTTAAGTTAATCCAAGTCACTTCCATAACAATGATCCAATTGCTTTGTAGCAAAATTTATTCAACCACACACGTGGGCACATACATTCTCTTAGCCTAAAAGCTTTTTCATCACTCTGCATATTGGATGTGCATAACTATATATCAGTATTCAAGGTCTAAAAGCAAAATGTATCCATGCTCATCATTAGAAAGTCATACCTGTCCCCCCCCCTCATCATCCACATTCCGATGGAATTCGGTAAATCACGACTGATCGAATTATTTTTCTTCATGAATGGATGCTTTGTTTTTCAAAGAAATTAGAAGCTAATGTTAGCATCGCCTCTCCTAAGTAGCAACACTTTAGACATTGTAGTGTTTGCTACTTGAAAAGTTAGCATGCCATTGCATTAGAGGAGGCAATTTACTTGAACATTCGGTTTTGCTTTGTTCATCTCCTCCTTCCTGAAGGACATGTCTCGTTTCCATCAGTCAGCCCATGTACCATCTGCACTCTTTCTCTCACTTTCTATCACACCCTACCTTTCATTTTATTTTTATATATATATTCGTCTTTTTTCCGTTCTTTTATCCAGCACAGCTGCATGTCGCTTTGCTCTTTACTGTGACTGATGAGATGTTTGCTCTTGTATCCTGCTCTGCTTACATAAGAGCACTAGGGTGCAGGGCTTGTGTTGGCTTCAGCTTCAGTGCAGTCTATCAATCTTTTTTTTTTCTTTTTTTTTGTGTTCCAAACAGGAGAAAAGGCTGAAGGAGAAGGCGGCACGTAGAGAAGCAAGCAAGCAGGCTAAAGAGGTGAGTTAGAGTTTTCACAATAAACCATCAAACATGGGGATTGCATTGCACTGCTGATGCACTAATGATCTAAATGGATTACGTTCCTTCTGTTATAACTCGATGATCATCAATTTGGGCGTTAAATGGTTTAGTCATAGAGTCCATACTGTGCCTCGCCTGAAACGAGACCATTTTAAAAAGCCACGTTTCACACCGTCAAATCCTGACATGTGAAAAGAGGTAATCAGACCTTAACCCTAAAATTATCTGTGTGAGAAACAGGGTGTGAGTCACACCATTAGACGGGTGCTCTTAGTATGCAGCCTGTGAACGCGCAGCCCATAATTTTGCACTGGCAGCTGTCGTGTGTCCACTCTCTCTCTCCCCCTCGCCACTTGGGATATCTCAGTTCACATCCATATGGAAATGCAGCTGCTCATTCAATTGTGTCCTGATCAATGCTGAGACCTGTCCAAGGACGGTTCATTATTCATCAAAACACGCTCCCACCCCCTCCCCTAAATAGAGAATTCCCCTGGACTCCGCACTCATCCTCACCCAGCACCATGTCAGATTCCTACCTTACCTCAGCATTCAGTTTGCTTATCCCTATGAGCCTGGGGGAGGAATCGTTACACCTGTAAATGAAGTAACTACATGTGTAGCAACTAAGAGATTCCTAGAGAACGCTGCCAGAGATGAGTAATATAAGCACAAGTTTATATAATGCTATGCATTGCAGTACGCACCATTTAAGTAACCTTAAAAATGCAGGCTGTATCATATCATATTTCAAGGATACATTATAGTGATGTCCATGCAGCTCTTGTAATTTCAAATTTTAGAAATACACATTAACGTCTGAATTAGGGCTGCACGATATTAGGAAAATATGCGATATTGTTGTTGAATACTGCGATAACGATATTTCTTGCGATATAACATTTCCCTAGAGAAATGCATTTTTTTATTATTATTGCCTATTTTTTTATTTATTTATATGTAATGATCATACTAAAATAAACAGGTAATAGATATTCGTCTGATGTAATTAAATCTAATTCAGGCTAAAAAGAAACTATATGTCAAGGAAGTTGCAAATATTTAGACTTATATATAATAATATATATTAGACTATTTAAACACTATGAATGACTTAAACCCCTCAGCAGATATTCTGACTTCTGGTTTGCTGTTACTATAAACCTGCCAACACAATATGAATTACTTTCAAACATTACTTTTTATTTACATGTAACCATACACTCATCAATAGTGTCTTAAAACAAGAGCATCTTTTAAACAAAATATTCTCTTTGGCTTGCCTGTTTTTTTTTATTTATTTTTTTTTAATAAAAATAAATATTATTAAACAAAAATTACATTTAAAAAAATACTATTTGTCACACACTCGCTCCGCGACCCGCACTAGGACCCGGAAGTAATGCGGGCGCGAACCCGGAAGTATAAGAGGAGTAAACAAACCATTGCATACAGCTTAGTCACTGAGTTCGCCATGTCGGTTCAGATTGTTTACTTTCTGGTTCGAGTGTGTGTTTATAGGACGCGGGTTAAATGTGTTTTTCCCTTGCTCCCCTTCTGTATATATTAAAAAAAAGATATAAGCGGGTATAAACATAGTAAGGGCCCATCTGATTGTTTGCCAAGCATTTGTGTGTTCAAATTTGACCAAAGTATTTATCGCAACTCTTTGCGATATGGTTATCGCGCATGCCATTATCGCGATAACGATATTTTTTCGATATATCGTGCAGCCCTAGTCTGAATGGAAAAACCTGAAGCTAATTAGCTGAGATGTAAAATTTGGCGCATCAGTAAAAGATGCGGAAAAGTGATGGTATAATATTGTATAATCGTAATCATACGATAATCACAAATTAATCCTTATACTCACTAGATTTAGTTAATGAAAGAAACATCAAATACCTCTTTCACCCACCCTCTTTCATTTTATGAAACGACTGATTTTAAAATCCAGCTATTACCTTATATTCTTACCTACTGTCCATCCTGGACACTTCAGTATACAAAGTAATGAAAGAAGAAAATGCCCCATTTATCTGCAAACAGCTGAAGCTAAAAATGGAGTTGAAGTTATTAAAGTGTTTTAGGCTTGCCTGCAGTAATCCATAAAATCATGGAACAATTTTAATGGATTTGTAACCTACTGAATAGTGTACGCTCATTTATGTATAATGAAACAAACCAGCGAACAAATGTCCAAAAAAAAGTCTTGGAGACACCAATAAAGCTGTGCTGAGCCCCAAAACATTCTGCCAGCAGTACAATTACAATGCTGCTTAATGTTTATAATATACAAATGTTAAACGGTTCGGGGTTGGTTGTTGTGAAGAGTAGATAAACTTTTGTTTATCTATTAGGACCACACATCATTCTTTCTGTTCATTTATAATAGTGATAAATGTTGTTAAATGACCATAAGTGTTTTACTTCCGGTTATCAACAGTTGCCTACCTCACCACCAAAAACAATTCAGCTTGTTGCCAAGCATTCACTACGCACAGTGTCTTCTCTACTGGAGACTTACCTACAGTATGATTTGAAAACTTGACTTTTAGGAAGAAAAAATAACCTTTGAATGTTTAAAATCTCTGGCACCGGAAATCCTTTAACAATATCATCATAATATAACTAGTAAGATTTTAAATCATGTTTAAGTTAACAGCCAATTGTTTGAACACACCACCTAATTCTATTATCTCTCCTGATTTATTTATTTCATTGTAAAACAATGCTAAAGGCATCCAAAATATGCAATAATCTCCATAAAGCCTTTATAACGGCCCTAATCTAAAGTGCTGGTGATTTTTGAAACTGGTGACTCTAAATGAACTCTTCCTCTACAGGAAAGGTAAGTTTTGGTCTTGCCTTCCTGAGAGGGTCTTCATGAAAGCCAGTTTTATCATGGTGCTTGATGGGTTCTAAAAATGCACTGGACAATGCCGGTCTTGCAATAACTGTTCCAGAACAACTGACCTTCGTGTCTTATAATAACACCTGACTGCCGTAATCGTTTTCAAATAATTTCCTAATATGCTCATATGTGTAGTTTCATAGTTTTCAAGTATTATTCTGGAATGTAGAAAAAACAATCGAGACTTGTGTTTTTTGAGTTAATACACATGTGTATAACCATAAGTGTGGTGTAGTGGTTAGCACTATCGCCTTGCACCTCCAAGGTCCGGGTTCGATTCGCAGCCTGACTCGATTCCCGTCTCTGTGTGCATGGAGTTTACATGCTCTCCCCGTGCTTGGTGGGTTTCCTCCGGGTTCTTCGGTTTCCTCCCACAATCCAAAGATATGAAGGTTAGGCTAATTGGCATTCCCAAATTGCCTGTAGTGTGTTAGTGAGTGTGTGTGCCTTGAGATGCATTGACACTCTGTCCAAGCTGTAACCCACCTCATACCCCAAGTCTCCTGGGATAGGCTCCAGGCCTCCGTGACCCTGAATACAGGATTAAACAGTATAGATTACAGTATGAGTGAGTGAGTGTATAACGATATATTTGTACACTTTATCATAGAGAAATTATGCAGCAATTCTACAAGTCCTTGTGGATGTGTTGTTGCTATAGAAATAACGCATCATAATGAGCCATTAATATAGAACTGATGCTTCTTTCAGAGCTGCTGTGGAAAACTAATCAACACCTTTTGACTAGTCAGATTTAAAGAAATTTTGAGAACGTAGTTGTTGTACATGGGCTTGTGTCGATGCTGGTAATAAGTCTATGCATTCCTCTCATTGAAAAGAATGGTCACAATGTATTTAGGCAGCAGGCCATGAAGACATAAATTACCTACAATATTGACATTTCCAGTTAGTTACCAGTATGTTTCCCAGTTTATGATGATTACCGTGTAGACTTTAAACTAGATGACATCTGAGTTAAAGCAGGCACACATAATCAGCTTGAAACACAAAGCGCCTAATTTTCCTCGTGCCCTGTGAAATGTGAGCATGCTGTGGCCTCGAGGGATTTTTGTAATGAAGTGTGCTTATGAATGATGAACACTGTTTTAGGGTTAGATCAGCTAATTAATGAGTGTTCTGCGTAAAACGTGCAGCCTTAAACCAGAGGCGTACGCTTTATAGGGTCAAATATACGAACCTTCTATCCCTGTTATTAATCATCTGTATATAAAAAAAATTATTCAGCGTTGCACCAGAAATTATTTTAGGAACTTTTCACGGACTGCAGTATTTGAGAGAAACATCCCAGTTAGTTAATCACACGTTGACATCAGTTTTGTAACAGAAAAGTTCACACTGAAAATGTGCTGGCCATATTTTCAACTGTGTTTATGCTGACATTAAAGTTGAGATGTAGATAAGATGTTTTTAAACACAATAGTGTGAAATTTTTATACCAAAGAGAGTAAGGTTGCTTTCACACTTATTCTTCCCCTCCCGCCCTCAGCACCCAGTGCATATTGTATGTGAAATCCTACAGGAATCGTCTGCAAGGCAGATGGAATGTGGCTCTTCCATCTGTGCTTTTTAAATTTTATTTTTATTTTTTGTGCGTAACACAAATGCTTCTAAAATTGACAGAATTCTTTATTGCTTTATTTCCCAATCAATCAGGGAGCGGCTTGGGGCGCAACTCGGGGGGGGGGGTTGAGGGGTAAATAAATTTAAAAAAACTAACAAAATACACACAGTGCTGGTGCTATGGCATAGAATTAAAGAGGAAAAAATTTAATTTTCCTAAAGTGTAGTGTAACTAAAAATGACAAGTCGGTTCAAAAAGGGAGACCGAGACAGACCCAGAGAGACGAAAGAGTGAAAGTGTGATAGAGAGGGAGGGTGAATGAGAGACATAAAGAGATGAAAAGAGGAGAGGGACAGACGGTGCGCGAGAGATTAACTGAGGGAGACCGCCACATTATAGTACTGAGCAAATGTTTTGAGTCACCCCTCATTCCTTCATATTTTGCTAACAAAGAGCCAGACAGTTTTGTATTTTTAATGTAATCTTGAGGAATAGTTCTCCAGGCTTCCTAATGGACTTTAATGGCAAGTGTTTGGCTCCACCAGCTGAACAAGGCCCTTAATCCTGTCTCCTACAGGGCACTATATCATGGATTAAAGAATGTAAGTCATGAGCCAGTGAGAAACAGGTACAGATGATGGCTGTTGATTAGTTTACTGGTCGGAACAGATGAGAGGGGAAATGAGGCTCCTGCTGAGGTTTTTTTACTTAACATTTCAAATTGAATATTTATGTACAGTACTATGCAGCCTGTCAGTCAAACTTTTGTTTCCTCTCTTTAATTGAATTTAATCAGTATGCCAAAGATTAGATGGAGGCTTGACAGGCATAAAATATTGTTTTTGCACCAACAAGGTGATTCGCAAAAAAGCTACTAGCTAAAAACGTAATACAGTGGAACCTCGGATTACGAGCATAATTCATACCGGAAGCGAGCTCGTAGTCCAAAACACTCGTAAACCAAATTTAATTTTCCCATAAGTCATAATGGAAACTCAAATTATTCGTTCTACAGCCCAAAAAAATAAATACATAAAAATAATAAACGCAAAATATAAAGTAAAAATAAAACAAATTAACCTGCAATTTACCTTAAAAAAAAGTTAAAATAAATCCCAACAGGTAAGTGTTTCCGTTTGTGCACGCAGGTGTGTGTGTGTGTGTGTGTGTGTGTGTGTGTGTGTGTGTGTGTGAAATTCGCGTGCGCACACACATTAACGGGGGGACCGTTTTTAAAAATTACCCGTTTAAAAATTAGCAAGGAACATCACTAGTCACACTGGCGTGAGCGCATACGAACGCAATCACTGCTGCAAAGTAAAACAACAACAAATTAAACAGCACCTTACTTTTGAATCGCAAGAGAGTGGCGTTTGTTTGTTTGTGTTTGAAGCCGAGTGGGGGTGGGTGGGGGCTGTAAAGCCGCGAGTGTGTGTGAGTGTGCACTCATTCACTTACACCAACACACACACACACACACACTCGGCTTTACAACCCCCACCCAGCTTCAAACACACAAACTCGCCTTTACAGCCCCACTCCTCTCAGGTTCCCCAAACAAACACACACACACTCTGCCTTACACAAAAACTCTGCAAGCACTAGGACCCAGAAGGGGAGACAATTACCTATCGTCTCCCCTGCTGGGTCTTAGTGCTTGCAGAGCTTGTGTGTGTGTGTGTGTGTGTGTGTGTGTGCACTCAGCAGGGGAGATGATTACGTACAATTCCGCAGCGCAAGAGAGAAAAAGCGTTCTGTTGTGGCTCAGTTGTGATGACGTGATGCTCGGTGGCAAAACAAGAAGCGAATGCGTGATACATGATACTCTGTGCTCGTAAACCAAGACAATGCTCGTTTTTCAAGTCAAAATTTATTAAAAATCTTTGCTTGTCTTGTGGAACACTCGTAAACTGCGTTATTCGTAATCCGAGGTTCCACTGTACATCTTGGCAAGGTGTACAGTGTGTCCTTGAAAATTTCGAGGAACCTGGACAAATGGAGGACAAAAGAATAATACATAATACTTTAATATGAAGAAATGAGGGGTGGATCGAGACTTTTTCTCACAGTACTGTACCTAAAGACAGGGAGAAAGAGGTGGAGAGCCAGGGCGAGAGACCGACGAGCAAGAGAAAGATACAAGAGAAAATGAGATGCAGAACAGCAGGGAGGGGAAAGGAATCAGAGTGAGAGAGAGGAGGAAAAAGAATTGTAGTAATAATGAGAGAGTGATGAGGAAAGAACAATTTGATTCTAATGTTATAATGAAAGGCTCTTCCAGTGTTGTGTTGATTTCTGACCCGATTTGTGACCGTTCAGCTGTGATCATGTGATACGAGGAATCGACCATAGACATCAGTAGTGCTGATAATGTGGGAAACGATAAGAATGCTTTCAAAACAAACAAGTTATTCTGCACACTCACTAATCCAGGCTTCCTGTTTCGGGCTGTGGGAATGAAACAGTGCTGTAGCGTGTTGATTAGAATTTTAATTGCAGTACTGGTGTTTAATTGTGATTGCAGTACATGGTGAGTGCATCTCGCAGAAATGTGTAATGATCACTTGTCTGCCTGAATGAACTGATGTAACGACTAATTTGACATAAGAGACTGGTCGCCAAGCATTTCTGTTTACCGTTACTTCTTCGTGGTAAATGTGAAGTTCAGTGACCTGCAGAGATGAACCTGTAAAAATCCAGAAAATCAACACAATGTTCAAGAAATGACAGTGGTCTGATCAGATTGTAAAATAAAATAAAATGGTTACGTTTTTCATTCGGTTATTCACGCTCAGACACTGGCTGTTTGGTGCAATCGCTTTTGGACCCGTGTATGTGTGTGCCTGACGTTTATATACACAACAACTGATGAGACATAGTTTACGGGAAAGATGACATGAATTTCAAGTAGTTGCAAGCTGCAGCCGCTTTAGGAAATGATTTCCCGGGCTGAAGTGATGGCGCAGATTTTGGGAGGGTGAGATTGAGGAGTTATTTAAAGCAAGGAGCAAAGTGATGAATGTGTAAATGAGAATGCGTTCAGTGTTGTGACTGGTGAAGCAGGCGCCTAGGCCCGAGTAATGGCGGCGAAGAAGAAAAAAAAAATTATCCTGCGTGCTAACCCTAATGCATTTTAATCACACCTTACTAGCAATAAGTGTGCAGACAATTTTAACCCGAGCCGTCGGTCGGTCGAGCGTATTCACGCTCATTTTTTTTCGCTGTATCGTGCTTTACCTTTGCTCTTTCCCCAAAGTCCCTCTCACACACTCCTCCTACTTTTTTCCCCTCATCACTCATTGTAAATCATTGAAGCTTGAGCTTCGCATGTGTTGATGCGAGACTTTAAACCACAGACGTGTCAGCAGAATTTTTAATGAATCTCACACACAGCACAGGATTGCTGTTTTATCTAATCCTCAAACATGCATTTTTATATCCAGGGTATCGACTTGTTCTCTGATTCAGCTGAGTTGAAAGCATCATTTATAACTTTTCCCCATCTGCAGAATTACCTCAGATTAAATCTGCAAAAAAGTGGACAATCCCAAAAACAATAAATAAAGGACCCAAATAAAAAGACATTTATTGCAATATTTGCATAAATTTCAGTTCATCTTATACCAAGCCACTGGGGTAATGTAGAGTCAATGCAATTTTTTCTTTTCTTCTTTTTTTTTTAGGTTGTTCACATCAATCTTTCCAGTCTGCTAAATCAATGTTAGATCCCAGATCTGTTTTCTGTTCCCTTTTATCCTTATCTCCATTATCCACCTTTTGTGTCCTTCAAGAGCTATTCTACATGGGAGATGGCAAGCCCATCTCCAAACAGCTATAATTTATAACATATGAAGCCGTGAACCTATAAAAATGAATAGAAGTCAGAAAGAACTTGGGAATATTAAAGTTGCTTCTAGGCTGTTGGGAGCAGAGAATATTATTACCCCATACTTCATTTCCATCCACATTTATGCCCTTAATCTTCCAGTCAATAAGCACAGCGTTGAGGCAAGGTGGGAAGTCTGGATTTTCATGAAGGGGGTTAATAACGAAAAACAGCAACTAAATTCCTGACTTTTTTTTCACCTGTCTTCAGTTATCTATCCTGGTAAATCTACAGCAGGAGAGATACACTCTGTGTTGTAAAGGCTATGGATTGCTGATCAGAGCAAGGTCAGCTGCCAGTGTTGCCCCTGAGCAAGACCCTTAACCTCGTCTCCTCCAGGTGCTATGTCATGGCTTAAAAAGCATAAGGCAAAACCTGAGAAACAGGTGCAGTTGATAACAGATGATCAGGCCGGTGATTAGTATACAGGTGATGCTGAAAGTGCTTAGAACAGACGAGAGGGGAAATGAGGTTGCTGCTGAGGTAGTTACATAAACATTTTTTAAAATTGTATCTTTAGCATTTTTGCAGTAAAGCATTTGTTCCCATTTCTTTAAATTAGTCTACTCAATATGACGGTCTGCCAGGAATAAAATGCTATTTTTGTATTTCCCAAAAAGCTATTAGCTGAAAACTTGTCATGTTTTGCCATGGCGTCCTTGACAAATTTGAGAAATCAAGTGTAGGACAAAAGAAGGTTCAACTGATGAACAGTACCTCAAGGTTAAATTCTTAATAAATGGAAAAAATCACAGCACAGGACCTGAAAGATGGATCTGACCATTTAGTTCATCCATCTACTGCTTGTCGAAGCATCATCAAAAATGGTCTCAATGAAAGGATGGCTGCCAAAAAGCCATTCTTAAAGTGCCCCTATTGGGCGTTTTCAAATATAATCTTTCATGCAGTGTGTCATGTAGCTGTATGTAGGGCTGCACGATATATCAAAATAATATCGTTATCGCGATAATGGTATACGCGATATCCGTATCCCAAAGAGTTGCGATAAATAATTTATGTGCCAAGCATTTGTCCAAATTTGACCAATCAGATGGGTCCTTACTATGTTTATACCCGCTTATATCTTTATTTTTATTTTTTTATATCTTTATACTTAATTCTTTCGCGAACTAACCCCGGATGATCAGAAGACTTAGCGATTAGCCGTTAGCCCTTTGTAGCGTGGACGGTTAACCCAAACGCGGAAGCAAGCGAGTAGGCAGGATAACCACGCGAATTAGTCTAAGGACTCTCACAGAAGGGGAGCAAGGGAAAAACACAAATTTAACCCGCGTCCTATAAACACACACTCGAATCAGAAAGTAAACAATCTGCACCGACAGGCGCGAACTCGATGACTAAGCTGTATGCAATGGCTTGTTTACTCCTCTTATACTTCCTGGTTCGTGACCGCATTACTTCCGAGTCCTAGTGCCGGTGGCGGAGCGAGTGTGTGACAAATAGTATTTTTTTAATTTAATTTTTGTTTAATAATATTTATTTTTTATGTGTATGGTTGCATATAAATATAAAGTCATGTTTGAAAGTAATTCATATTGTGTTGGCAGGTCTATAGCAAACCAGAAGTCAGAATATCTGCTGAGGGTTTTAAGTCATTCATAGTGTTTTGAAGTCTAAATATTTGCAACTTCCTTGACATAGTTTCTTTTTAGCCTGAATTAGATTTAATTACATCAGACGAATATCTATTACCTGTTTATTTTAGTATGATCATTACATATAAATCAATAATAAAAAAAATAGGCAATAATAAAAAATGCATTTCTCTAGGGAAATGTTATATCGCAAGAAATATCGTTATCGCAATATTCAACATCGCATATCGCATATTTTCCCTAATATCGTTCAGCCCTAGCTGTATGTGAACATAAAGTATCTGCAACGTTGTGATGAATGTGCACGATAAATGAAGTTTTTGCCTATAAAAAAATAATAAAGTCGAACATTCATTAGGCTTACATTCGCCTAAACGAGTCATTAGCAATTAGAATCTTTTTCTGTTACGGATCCACGTCACTACGTGACACATTTGCATAATGTCCACCCACGTTCTACGTCGCGAACAACTTGCCCGCCCACGATGCTATCACATCTTACAATTAACGTTACCACACACTTGTTAACATATGACTCTTGCCAATGAGAAACGTCCTGCCAAGTCGTGCTTGCGAAACAGTTTCTTGTCGATGTGCCACTTCAACCATTTCATCGTCAGACTCTGGCTCGAATTGATAGGGTAAAATCTTTTCTATGTATTGACTGGTCTCCAGAGCTGTCGTTCAGTTATAGTAATGGGCGTTTTGTTTTCCGACACACGCTGTAGCGGTAGACCAATCATAAAGGCCTGCGCCATCTGACCAATCACAGCAGTGAGGGCTCACGGAAAGGAGGGGTTTAGACAGACTGAATCTTCGAACTGCTTCACATGAGTCGTTTACGAATCTTTTAGAAATGGTGTAAAATTAAATCTATTTTTGGAGAAAACTAAAGTGTTTTTTGACCTTGCATACATGTAAACCTGTTTCAAGAGACTCATAAAGCAATATTAGCAAACTTTAAGATGGCATACTAGGGGCACTTTAAGAAAGGAAAACTGAAAAAGGGCTGGCTTGAGCAATCTCCTTAGTTGTTTTCTTTCAGTAATTTGACTCTTCTGTTTTGTGACGTATCCTGTGGTTGTGGCTTCATGAGAAGCTTAAGAAGGGTGAAACATTAATCGCTGCAGTAGTTAAGTGGAAGGCTCATAACTATTTGCTTAGTTAAATAGTTAAGTGTCTCTTTTTTTCCCCCCGCCTCTCATCATTCTTCACACAATACTTCATAATGACAAATGAAAAGCAGGTGTTTAGAGTAGAGCTGTAATCGGGCCTTAAAAGTTAGGCCCGACAGATTTCGGCCCGAGCCCAACAAGTACATTTTGATTGACAGGCTTTTAAAAGCCCGAACCCGTTTACAGCCCGCCATTATTCAAATGTGCGCAAGGACACAGCTCTTGCCTTTGGTCAAGAATGAGTCATTTATACATGTTTAAACATAATTTATTTATGACTATAACATATAAGCTACAGGCAACTTGGAACAAAAAATAAAACCTCCTCAGCATCCATTTTTGCATTTCTCTCGCGCTAATCAAAACGCATCACATGACTGCTCACTTACCGCGCAAGCCCGGCCAGAGCCCGTGTAAAATTATATTAATTAAGCCGTCGGATTCGGGCAAAGATCTTCAGCTCTAGTTTAGAGTGTTCTGATAATTTACTGGGGGTGGGGGAAAGGCTGAAGTATTTTACTTTATTTTAGTATTTATTTATTTATTTTTAATATTTTAGTATTTTACTTATTTTCCATCATAATTTGCAAATAAATTCTTTAAAAAAATCCTACAATGTGATTTTCTGGATTTCTTTTCGTATTTTGTCTCTCATAGTTGAGGTATACCTATGATGGAAATTACAGGCCTCTCTCATCTTTTTAAGTGGGAGAACTTGCACAATTGGTGGCTGACTAAATACTTTTTTGCCCCACTATATATGTATGTATGTATGTATGTGTGTTTGTTTGTTTGTTTATTTATTTATTTATTTGAGGTATGTTAGTCAATGTGCTTTAATGACTAATCCAGGTAAAAGGAGGGTCATTAATAATCAATTGCAGGATATATTTTATCTGGGATGACAATGATCTCCTAATTGTGAAGTTAAATCAATGAATGTATTTTAATGCAGTGTAATGTACAGTACTTTACCATAATGTGTTTAGTGCATGAAGGTAAACTAGCCCATTTGTCAAGGTCATTCTTGATTGTTAAAAAAAGAGAAGCTTGGAAGAAGTTGTGGTTGAATACATTTTTGTGGCGTGGGGAAATTTATATACCCAAAAAGCTGGACTCTGAGGGGGATGAATGAAAAAGTTTGGAGATGAGTGGTCATAATGAGAAATGTATTTTATAGCCAGAGAATGTCATTGATATGTCAACGTTGATATGCGATGAATTACAATGGTTTTGATGGCCTGGAGGCAGGTAAGTAAATCAGGATGATATCACCATACACCGAAATCTTGTGCTGATAATCACCAGTAAAACCAAGTAAAATCTTTACTATAATTGTCATGTCCTACAGCTGTGCTTTATCCAAGGTTTCATGGATGAAGCAAATAGCAAAGCAATTGTGATGCCTCGATCAGTGCTCAAATGTGCAGGTCTATGACCATTTGTAATGACAGCAGACGATTTAGGGTGGTGTATAGACTCTGTATCAGGTTAATAAAATCACCTCCAAACCCAAATGTAGAAAGGCTATAAACCAAAGATGGCCTTTCTAGCCGATCAATTCAATGCTTGTTCATCATTGAGCGAGATAACAACTAAAGTCTGTGAGCTTCATGGAAAAGTGTGCTCTATTACATTTTAATGATATTCCAGCATTAGGAGAAGGGTATTTCCCTCTGACAATCCAGACCGATCGTTACTGATAAGAGAAGGTACAACTTGATCCAGCTTTAAGGCAAGGGTTTTAACTAGTCATTAAGGGAGACGGTTTACAAAAATATAGGTCTGTAGGAGGAGCATTTCTGAGTGGTTCCCATTTTTTTTCAAAAGCTAATGAGATTTTGGGGAAGTCAAATAGTTTTATGAGTACTAATGTTTCTTAAAAAATATATATATCTTCTTTGTCTTTCGGCTGTTCCCTTTCATGGGTCGCCACAGCGAATCATCTGCTTCCATCTAACCCTATCCTCTGCGTCCTCTTCTCTCACACCAACTAACTTCATGTCCTCTCTCACTGCATCCATAAATCTCCTCTTCATCTAGACCTCCTTCCTGGCAGTTCCAACCTCAGCATCCTTCTACTAATATATTCACCATCTCTCCTCTGAACATGTCCAACTACCTCAATCTGGCCTCTCTGACTTTATCTCCAAAACATCTCACATGGGTTGTCCCTCTGATGAACTGATTCTTGATCCTATCCATCCTTGTCACTCCCAAAGAGAACCTCAACATCTTCAGCTCTGCTACCTCCAACTCTGCTTCCTGTCGTTTCTTCAGTGTCACTGTCTCTAAGCCGTAGAGCATCGCTGGTCTCACCACTGTCCTGTACACCTTTCCTTTCATTCTCGCCAATACTCTTTTATCGCACAACACACCTGGAACTTTTCTCCACCCATTCCAACCTGCCTGTACCCGCCTCTTCGCCTCCTTTCCACACTCTCCATTGTTCTGGACCGTTGACCCTAAGTACTTAAAGTCCTGCACCTTCTTTACCTCTGCTCCCTGTAGCCTCACTGTTCCTCTTGGGTTCCTCTCATTCACACACATGTATTCCGTCTTGCTGCGGCTAACCTTCATTCCTCTGCTTTCCAGAGCGTTCTTCCACCTGTTCCCTGCTCTTGCTACAAAGCACAATGTCATCTGCAAACATCATAGTCCATGGAGACTCCTGTCTAACCTCATCTGTCATCCTGTCCATCACTAGAGCAAACAAAAAGGGGCTTGGAGCCGATCCTTGATGCAGACCCACCTCCACCTTGAACTCTTCTGTCACACCTACAGCACATCTTACCACTGTCTTACAGCTCTCATACATGTCCTGCACCACTCTAACATACTTCTCTGCCACTCCAGACTTCCTCATACAACACCACAGCTCCTCTCTCGGAACCCTGTTGTACGCTTTCTCTAAATCTACAAAGACACAATGCAACTCTTTATTACCTTCTCTGTACTTCTCCATCAGCATCCTCAAAGCAAATACTGCATCTGATGTACTCTTTCTAGGCATGAAACCATATTGCTGCTCACAAATGCTCACCTCTGCCCTTAACCTAGCTTCCACTACTCTTTCCCACAGCTTCATTGTATGACTCATTATCTTTATTCCTCTGTAATTGCCACAGCTCTGCACAACTCCCTTGTTCTTAAAAATCGGCACCAATACACTTCTCCTCCATTCCTCCTCTCACTCTCCAAGATCTTGTTAAACAAGCTAGTCGTCAACTCTACTGCCACCTCTCCTAAGCACTTCCATACCTCCACAGGTATTTCATCGGGACCAACAGCCTTTCCACTCTTCATCCTCTTCAACGCCCTTCTCACCTCACTTTTTCTAATATTTGCTACTTCCTGCTCCACAACAGTCACCTCTTCTACTGTTTGTTCTTTCATTTTCCTCATTCATCAACTCCTCAAAGTACTCCTTCCATCTTCCCATCACCCTCCTGGCATCTGTCAGTACATTTCCATCTCTATCTTTAATCACTCTAACCTGCTGCACATACTTCCCATCTCTATCTCTTTGCCTCGCCAACCTGTACAGATCCACCTCACCCTCCTTACTGTCCAGCCTAGCATACAAGTCCTCATATGCTCTTTGTTTGGCTCATTCTTCCTTTTTCAGCTTTCACCACTTTGACCCTTTGTTCTCTTCACCTTCCTCACTAACAGGGTTATTTTACACACCACCATCCTGTGTTGTCTGGCTACACTCTCCTGTGCCAACACTTTGCAGTCACTAATCTCTTTCCGATTACATCGTCGACACAAGATGTAGTCTACCTGAGTGTTCTGCCTCCACTCTTGTCACCCTATTTTCTTACTTCTTCTGGAAGAAAGTATTTACTACTGCCATTTCACTCCTCTTTGCAAAGTCCACCACCATCTGTCCTTCTACATTCCTGTCCTGAAGACCAAACCTGCCCATCACATTTTCATCACCTATGTTCCCTTCCCCAACATGTCCATTGAAGTTTGCACCAATCACAACTCTCTCACCTCTGGGGATGCTCTGCATTACTTCATCTAACTCACTCCAGAATGTCTCCTTCTCTTCTAACTGACATCCTACCTGTGGGGCATAGCCACCCCACCACCCCTTCAATATCCAGCTTTAGACTCATCAACCTGTCTGATACTCTTTTCACCTCCGGAACATTCCTTACAAACTCCTCTCTCAGAATAACTCCTACTCCATTTCTTTTCCTATCCACACCATGGTAAAACAATTTGAACCCTGATCCTAAGCTTCTAGCCTTGCTACCTTTCCACCTGGTCTCCTGGACACACAGTATATCCACCTTCCTTCTCTGCATCAGATCAACCAACTCTCTTGCCTTCCCTGTCATGGTCCCAACATTCAAAGTCCCTACTTTCACTCCTAAACTCTTGCCTTTCCTCTTCTCTCTCCGATTTCGAACACGTTTTCCTCCTCTCCTTTTTCGACCAACACTAGCCCAATTTCCACCGGCACCCTGTAAGTCAACACCACCGGTGGCGGTCGTTGTTAACCCGGGCCGCGACCGATCCGGTATGGAAATTATATTTCTGATTCGCATCATTGATTTGGCAAATGTTTTTTATGTCGGATGCCCTTCCTGACACAACCCTCTGCATTTATCCAGACTTGGGACTGGCACAAGAAGACACTGGATTGTTTTTTTTTTTTTTTTTAATATCGCTTTAAACAAATAGCAGTTTTTAGCTGTTCTCAGTCATTGATCAGAAGGGCAAGTAGTTCTAATTCAAGTTTCCTCAAACGTTTTTTCCCCCTTTTGTCTCCAGTAAAGACAGCTGTATCGTCAGATATAAACCTACTAAAGCTGTGCACATTCCACAGTGATTCATCCAAAATCATTTACATAGACCTATGTACAGTTAAAATAAAAATGTATATTTTATCATTTTGGTGCAATACCCAAAGGCCAAGTTCATTATAAATATCTAATATTGCTATGGCA